>BLIW01000005.1:20608624-23008624 GCA_016586305.1 Ophiorrhiza pumila
GGTTTTTAATATTAAAGTAACATATATATGTATACAATAATATGTTAAAATTGTAAGATTTGATGGGTATAAAGAGTGAGTTAATCAATTTGATACCTAAGCAATTGTATTCATGAACATACATAGTAAAAAAGGTTGTTGAGAATATTAATAATAATCATAAAAAAATTTAAATAATTAGAAGAAAGCCATAATTGATATGCTACTAAAAGGCGTTAAAGATAATGTATGGTAGATAACACTATTGTTCATAATCACGCAAATGACTCGAATAAATACAGAAGCAATATAATTTACAATGATTAGGCATAGTTAAAAGTATTAAACAGTGTTATAATAAAGTAAGAGAATAACTGAAGTTAAATATGCTGACTGAGAACAGAAATGATTATTTATCGATTTTACCTTGCTTGCCTTCTTTATCAAATAGCTCTTCCAATGCTCTTTTTGCTGACATACTTGCACTAGCAGTACCTGTCTCTATTTTCTTTTTGATAACTATGCTTTCTTTCACTGGAGTATGTGTGATATCTGGTTGCAGAGCATAGTTCACATTTTTGATTTCTTGTGAGCATGCAGTGTCAGTATCTTTCATTGTATCGGCTTGAGATTTCTGAATTATTGCAATATCTATAGATGTTCCTACCACTATAGTTTGTAATAATTTGGAAGATTGGTCTTCTGTGGGTAAACGTGTTTTGACATTGTATTGTGTGACTTGTACTATTCTTGACATGAAACTGGTAATTTTTAAATGGAATAGTAGTTTAAGGCCTTGAAATTTGTCATTAAAAACATCACAATCCACATGTTCATGTTGTACATTCCAGTATTTGGTTTTGAATTAATGATGTTATGATATAAAGAAAACACGTGCTATATAAGAATAATGTTTATTCATTCCTCTTTTTCCATATTTATCACTTGGTCAATTGTCAATCCAAACAATAATTCAACATTTTTTTTGATATATTGATGCGTAGACTTGCAGACCATCGGATAGTTGAACTTGAAATCGGAGCCTATAAAAATTTTTGATTAATATATTTTAATTGTTGAATAAATTGATTTGTTAATATAGTTTTTGTTCTGATATGCATCTTATTGAGCTTGAGGTGCCGGAGATGTTGCAGCACAATATAAGCAAGTAAATTCCATGTCAAACCCTGCACCAGTGGCTTTTGTGCAATTTGGACAAATAAGATAGTAGAATTTATGAGTTGGATTCTCTATTTTTACTCCAACTTTCACCCAACATGATTTAATCTGCAGGTAATTCAAGAATTGTTTAATTTTTTTGCGGTGTTTAGATAAGTACTAAGATATATATTTGTGTAGTAGTTTAACTATCAATATTATAAAGTAGAAAGATTGAATTAATTACTGTTTCAGTGAGGCTTAATAGCTGGCTTATCTTGAATCGGAGCCTGTCAAAAGTTTTGATTAATATATTTTAATTGTTGAATAAATTGATTTTATTAATATAGTTTTTGTTCTGATACGCATCTTACTAAGCTTGAGGTGCCAAAGATGTTGCAACACAATATAAGTAAGTAAATTCCATGTCAAGCCCTGCACTAGTGGCTTTTGAGCAATTTGGATAAATAAGATAGTAGAATTTCTAAGTTGGATTCTCTATTTTGACTTCACCTTTCACCCAACATGATTTAATCTACAGGTAATTCAAGAATTGTTTAAGTTTTTTTCTTTGTTTAGATAAGTACTAAGATATATATATATTTATGTAGTAGTTTAACTATCAGTATTATAAAGTAAAAAGATTGAATTAATTACTATTTCAATGAGGCTTAATAGCTAGCTTATCTTGCGAACTTGAGTATCTGAGGGAGTGCTGATAATCTGGTGTTGCTTTTCATATAGTTTTTCAGCCACAATCCTCTCAATATGATTTGTGTTGCCCTATAACCTATATAGATATAAAATAGTTATTAAAAGTCTGAAAACAAAGAAGCAGTTATAAATGTGTATAGGTTTAGCAATATTGGGGCCTATATTTACTAGTTTTTTTAGTTGCATTGCCTATGGTAAAGGTGGATAAAATAGAATAATGCTATTTGACATAGTTCGTACAGAGATTTTTGAAATATAAAAAAACTTATACATTAGAGGATCTTTATTATGTTAATGTCATTTTTTATGTGGATATTACCATGAAATGATGTGATTGCTAATCGTGTGCCCAATATAATTGGCATTTCATGGACATTGTTGATAATATATGGTGTCTCTATGTGCAAAAAATCTCCCTAAAATGTAAAAATCATAGGCCTGCACTTGTATAAAATGAAATTGTATTAGGATTTGTTTTTGCCTAAACTATGATATCTAAAGAAATAATGATCATTACTCTTCATTAAGTATGATGAACACTTAAATAAGAATGTTTCTTCCTTTCACCGATACAGTTCTTGATGGGAGAACATGTATTACAGTACACAGAATATCTATAACATGGCATAAATATAAATTGGATTAAAGTTTAGGGCAAAGAAATGATTATAAGTTCTGAATGAAACTTATAAACACATAGATTATTATAAATATATGATAATGTTAGAACAACTATATACTTAACTGATTTTTAGGTCAGAATTGTCCATTTTACTATCAAAGTTCGAAAATTTAGTGAAGTTGTAATAATCAGCCAATGATAGTTCTGTTGTTTGCTGAACATGTCTTATGAAAACGCTTTTCTTTAGTATCGTTTGATAAAAAGAGGTGGCATAACGTGGAAATGTTCCTACTATTGGCTTTATCATTGCATTGCCAATGTAGAATGTTTTGTAGAGCTGTAAGACCTTGTCATGCCAATGAACATCTTCACTATTGGCAATAATTTGTATGCTATTTTTCTGTGAAATTATTTTTTATTAGATAATTTGAATAGCTTGAAACTAACATAAGCAAATGTGTATAAAGATTTGTGTATACCTGAGCATTGTTGAAAACAAATCTTTGATATGCAACTCCTTTTTTTTTCCGATGTGTATTGTAGTTTTTTTTACTAAAATTAGTTTTGACACCCAATTTCAAGTCGCATCTGTCAATGCCGAAATATGAATACACCTATTTTTCGTATTCCCATAAGTATATAAATAAATCTTTTATGTTAAAACAGAAAGAAATTTCAGACATAACAAAACATTTTATAGCAGTTTTAAAAGCACTTAAATTAAATACTAGATAGTAATTTTGTAAAATTGTACAAATGAATACCTGACTGAAGTTCTATTACTTAGTATTTAAACATATTAATAAATGCAACCAAATTTGACCAAAATATTGGAATGCTAAATTGATGCTTAAAATTTTAATTTAAAATTATCTACCAATTCAATTCAAGAATCTGAAATAGCAAAATCTATACATACAAATTAGAATTTCAAGAATAGCTAAAAATGTATAAGTTAAACACAACTTTAAATGACTAAATTTGGAACAATTGCCGATAAAACCTCAGTTTATACTTCATTTCTTGTTAAATTAGTGCTAGTAGCAATAACAGTTAGAGTTCTGATAAGAATGTTAACCTGCCTTGCACTTTTTGCACGAGACAAAGCAACATATAATTGTCCATGTGAAAAAAAAGGCTCTTTAAGATATATGCCAACAAAATCTAATACTTGACTTTGTGCTTTGTTATTAGTCATTGTAAAATATAAACGTATTGGAAACTGTGTTCATTTGAAAGGTATAGAACTGAAATCATGCTTTGAATATTCAAGCATAATTTGCGGAATAAAAACAGATGTACTAATATATGAACCATACGAGATTTCAGCCAGAATAATATTTTTGTCGAATGCCTTGCAAATAAGACGGGTTCCATTTGATAGTTCTTTACCTGGATTGATATTGCGCAATAGCATAATAGGAGTATTGATTTTCAGAACAAGTTAATGAGGTGAAAAACCTTGAGGAGTCAATGAATGTAGTAAATCTTGTTGGTCTACAAAATTAATAGCCTCATTATTGCTGTAATATATAAATTCTTCTCCTGAAAACTTAGTTATCAACATGTTATTCATCTCGTAAACTAAGTCATTCCTCGTTGTAAGAATTGCTCTATTAATAACCGACTTTAAATTAGTATTGAAGTTGTTCAAATTCGAAAAAATAGCATCAATAAGAGCATATAATGATGTTGTCTCATCAACAAACGGAATATTCATGGTATATGGAATCTGGATTTGTATGTCTTCATTTATTTCATCAATTCCATTCCCTACTTGAAGTAAATATTTTGTAAACCAAGGATCTAATTGCACCCTCATATTCTATTGTAATTGTAGCTTTTCAAATATGGGCCAAAGTAGTGACATAACAATACTTGCATTTATGATATCTTCTTTCGAGCCTTTAGAAATCACTGGTAATGTCTGTCTAAAATCACCATAAAAAAAACTGTTACTTTGCCACCAAATAGTTGATCAATACATGTTAGATCTCTTAACACTACATCAAAATGCTCAATGATAGTTCTTTTTATCATTGTAGCCTCATCCCAAATAATGAGTTTTGTAATTCTCAATAAATAAGCCAATGTACTTTGTTTACTTATGTTGCATGATCTATTTATACCATCATAAATTGGAAGTTTGAATCCTAAATATGTTGTTCTTTCACCTGGAAGAATAGAAGCTGTTACTCCTGAACTGGCTGTTGCAAATGCTATACCACCATTTGATCTAACAATCGCAAGTAAACATTTGTAGAGAAATGTTTTGTCTGTATTAGTAGGGCCATCTATAAAAAATGACTTTGGTAAAGCATGATCTATATGGTATATTATCACGTCATAAGCCTGCTTTTGATTCGAATTCAACTTAGATATTTCTTGTAGCTCTTCTACTGAAATAATAATATTTAATTCTGCTTCTAATTCTTTGGTCAGACTATAAATCTGTCGTAGCTCTTTTAGGTTATCAATGATATTAAAATCTTGTAATGCTTTATTCATAGAGTGTAAAAAATAATCTATTGCATGTAATATTTTCTTCCTTACCAGACTTTCGTTTAATGCCTTATTTCGAGCATAGTCTGTCCATAATTGCTTGGCGTATTTGGGATTAAAATATACAAGAAGAGTTGCAAATACTAGTCAAATTGCAACTGGCATCATATAATGGCGGCTTTTTGCATACAAAGATATGCAATATTATTATCTTGAAACAGACATAATAATTAAATTGCTTCTTTATATGTATTTGTAACTTGACCAGTGACAGTTCTTAAGTCTGTGATAGCGGTTTTGGAGCTAGGGTCAAAAGCTAAAGCTTAACCGAATCAAATAAATTTGTAACCCTAATCCTCACGACATTTAAGGTGCATCAAGACACTGACGTTTTATAGCATAGAGGAAGTAGGGATCGTTCCCACAGGGAGGGGACGAGTTTATGGAATTAATGTGAATGTGTGTGAAGTAGTGAGAGTACAAACAAGCAAGGAAAATAACCTAAACTATATTAATACTAAAAAGTAAATAAGAAAATGTGTGGAAGAGAAATCAAGTAATTAAAATATACCCTTGGATTAGGTTGTCCCAAATATGAGTGTTATGTGTGGTTTATTCTATAGAATTACTACGACTAAGAGTGAGACAATTCAACTACGTCCCCCCTTTATGGCGGAGGCAAGGACTAGCTAACAATCAACCAAAATCCCAATGTCTCTCCAACCGTCCAACTCTCTAATCCAACCCCTCCTTTATGGCGGAGGCAAGGGTCGAACCTAGTCACTCCCTTGGAAGTCTTTCCCTAATCCAATGGCGTAGGCAAGGACTAAACTAGTTCATGTCTACCAAGTTCAGCAACCCTACATTGGTCTCTCAATATCCCAATCAATTCCCCCTTTATGGCGGAGGCAAGAACGGACTAAGATATCTCCACTAATCCATCACCATCACACTAGTCTACCATTAGCATACTAATGTGAGGTAATAACTAGATTGTAGTTCTTAATTCCTAACTATCCACATCCTAAAACCACACATTAACACAATGAATTAACAACACATAACCGCAATCCAAGGGTAATAGCAATTTAGCCTCTCATGGCACACAAGAACATCACAAATATATATAAATAAGCAAGGAAATAAGCAAGAAAGTGCAAGGAAAAGAAACTACCCATTTGATTAAACACAAAAGGAAGCCTTCCAAATGTTGATACCAAGCAAATGCCCAAGCTTTACAATGGTTCCAAGTTCTTAAGGCACATGAGTATTACAAGAAGTTCTTCCACAAATGGGGCTATTTACACTAAGAACACACACTAATTGTGTGTTCTTGTGGAGAAGCTAGAGAGAAAAGCTTACAAAATAAACTAATCTACTCTATAAACTAACTACAAAGCTAACAAGAAAAATGGTCTCTTCTTCCCCTCTCCCCTTCTGTTCTCTTTGCAGCTGAATATATCAATTTAGGGCTGGAGAATTGTGTGTCCCGATTGCCCAAAATGCCCTTGAAGTTAATGAAGTTGGAGGGCAAAAATGGCAAAAATGCCTCCCTTCGCGTCGCCAGTGGCGCGCGGCGCGCCGGAGCTCCCTGCCAATTGCTCAAAAAATGCCATTTTTTGGCATTTTAAATGTCATTTCTCCGGCGCGCCGGAGAGCTTCTTTTCAGCTCCCGACGTCCTTCAAAACGTGCTCTTTTCATCGTTATTCAATCCGTTGCTCATCCCACACCATAATGTCCTACAAATACATCAAAAACACATAAAAACGACATAAAAACATGCTACAAGAATGCTTAAAAGATAAGTAAAATGAATCCAATAATGTGAAAATCTTCACATTATCACTCCTCCACACTTAAACCTTGCTTGTCCTCGAGCAACAAAACAAAATAAAATTAAACCAAACACATATATGCTCGTCCTCGAGCAACACAACGAATTCATGCTAAAACACATATATACAACAAAGAATGAAGGATTGGCAATTTACATTATTCAACAATGTGTCTAATCATTTAAAGCATTTGATAAGTGTATGTGTACATGCCTCATAGCTTACTCAACTACAATGACAAGTAATCACTCCATGTATCCACAATAGTCATCAAAGTGCCTTTTTGTACACATTCAACACGTTGAGTACATTGTGTGTGTGTGTGTGCAATGGGTACCACTTGGATCTTGACTTATTCATGCCCATGCCATAGGTAAGAGATCCGACAACTAAGCTTCGTTCTACTCTTTTTCTTACAATCACCTCTTTGACAATTATATAGATACTAAAAGGTTTACAAGATCATTGGGACTTTTATTCGAATTACAACATATGCCAAGGGTTTTATGGCATTTTATACCCATATTCCACCTCATATGAGTTCTCCTCTAACCTTTTGGTTATTAAAGGAGCAGTCTCGCATTGGAGGGGAACTTATTCATAACAAAGTATACGAAATACTTAACTTAACAAATATACAAAACACATAACTTAAACAAATGCCAAGGGTTTTGTGGCTGTTTTTACCCATTCCATATCATATGAATTCTCTTTCTACCTTTTCGGTTAGTGAAGGAGCGGTCTCACATTGGAGAGGAATTTATTCATTGCAAACATCATAACATTAAAAACAACACATAATGCTCAATTCATTTCTTGAAACTTCAAAGTATATACACATGTCTTTTAGCGAAAGTTAGTCCAAAAGCTAAACTAACAAAGTGCCAAGGTACTCCGACCTATCTTATTAACCAAACTTGTCAATCTCCATGAGTTCCCCACTTGTGCTTATTAACAATAAACTCAAAATGTCAAACTTTCCATCAAGAACTTGACTTCCCTTATGTAACATGTTGTTTTCCTAATCACAAGTCGAGTTCTAAAATACAACAATTCACATAATTGGCTACACAACACTTATCTCACATAATTTACATTAGACACATTTTTTCATTTTGGTTGCCAATACCAACACTCAAACACTTAACACAAACATACAATGTATGTATAATCACTAAAATCCACAAAAGTTCAAAAAGTCACAAAAATGAAAAATTCACAAGAATCACAAAAACATGAAAACTAATCATTCAAACACAATAATTATGGACATTATGGGGTCCCAAAATAGCAACAATGGATTTCCTATCCAAGAGCTTCAAGCCTCAACTCAAGGGACTTCCAAAACTTCAAAACACACAAGGGATTTTCAATGTGCACTCAAGAGGATCCAAGAATCAACCAAAAATCAAACCTAAACCATAAAAACACTAAAAATTCAAGTTGAACATCCACAAGTCACAAAATATTCACTTGAGTACATTCTCAAACATCATCACAAATATTATCCCCTCCACACTTAAAATATGCATTATTTTCCAAAAGGTAAGAGAGGGATAAGAAAACACCTAATTGTAAATGTATTTCTTTGTGTCTCCGAGGTGTATGTATTATGGCCATCTCTTCATTGTGCATATAACATGTGAGCTTGGCTATTGTGAAGATGACTCTCATTTTTGTTTCCTTATGGATGGAAAACCTGAAAAAAAAATGATAAACAAAAGAAAACAAGTAAACTAATTCCATGTATGAGTTCAAGAAGAAAACATTTAAACACTTAAGCTCCTACACATAATCACTCAAACATAATCACTCTTTGGCATGCATGAGAAGTGGTACATTGTGCTCATGTGAGTGCTCTTGTGCTAGGTGTGCATCACAATCATGTTCAACTCCTAATCTCATTCATTAAGATCATGTGCACTCGAGTCCTAATGAATTCATGCTAGGTAAACCATGAATGTGCCATTAACCACATATTTGAAAATTGCACACATCAAGCTTTTGAAACTCACAACATATGCTAACTCATTAACATTGAATTTCATGAAGTGATTTAGAGTGAAAAGTGTGTTTTTGTGCCATTGACATGAGAGTGAAAAAGAAGAAAGAATTAAGCAAGTGTAGTGAGAGTATGCATCCCCCCTCCACACTTAGCTCTGTTTATCATTTATGCACATTTTTCAATCTCTCACATTCATTCTTTCACATTGATTGTTCTCTTTGAACTCCTACAAGAAAAACAAACCTAATTACCCTAAAAACACAAAACAAACACAAAAGCAACATTAAATAAAAATAAAAGAAATGGCAAGAAATAGTAGTTCTAGGTTTATTTAGTCCCTAGCTAGACTTTATTCTTGTGGCTACTCTCTCAAGATTCGAAGTAGCCATCACGGTACCAAAAGAATGCCATTTCGTAGGCACTCCTATGCCTTTTGAAAGGCACCCTTTGGAACCATTTGAGGAGGTACTTGAGCTCAAGTACATGAGGAGCAATGTCAACAAATTCCATCTTGTACCATTGTTGCTCCTCCTACGTAGGTACCTCCTTCTTCTCTTCCTCATTGTCTATTGGGAACACCAATGACTTAATATTCCCTAAAACTTCCTCACTTTCCATGCTAAGTGATGACTCTTTACATGGCTTGTCTAAAGGCTCTACATTCAAGGTCTCTTCACCCTCATAAGGCATTTCAAATATGGATGCTTCAACAAAGCTATTTTCAACCATGTTAGCTATTTCACAAAAAATATTCATGTCTTCTTCATCAAAGCTAACATGGAATTCAACTTGAGATTCACCCTTATTCAAATTACATTGAGAATCATAATCACTTAAGGGTTTCTCATTGTACATACACCTAATGACATCTACCATTTCATGTAAATCATTAAATTCCATGTAAGATGTCAAAATCACACTTGAATGTACTATGTTAGCTATTTCTTGACAAATTAACAAATCATTTTCATCCAAGCCATCATATGCATCAATATGTGGTGTCTCCTCATTCCTAAGGTGATCAAGCTTAAGAGGGAGGGTGTATTCAAAGCTTTGTCTATGGCTAAACCATTGTTCATCGTAGCCTAAATGACCTACAAGACTTGAGTGAGGGTGAGGTGAAAAATTTTGGTCCAATTGGTCATCATTTCCTCTCATGTCATGTGAGTAACATTGAAAGGTATGATTGCCTCCTTGGCACCAATTAAATGAATGTGCATCCCTACTCAATTAAACTTGTATTTCATTCAAAGTTTTGGTTATTTCGGCCATTTGAGCCTCAAACCTAGAATGTCTAACCTCAAGTTCATCATTCACTAAGCATGGAAAAGGGGAATATCCTAGAGGTTCATTTTGTCCCCATTCGTTGGTGTCCCAATACTCTAATGGAGAGAAGTCTCCAAACAACCTAGGTTGTGTGGTCTTGTATCATCCACCACAAATGGTAGGTCAACATGATTTGGTTCAAGAAAGTCTCCAAACAACCTAGGCATATTTGGACAAATTAAATCCTAAAAAAGGAAAACAACAAAAATAACAAAAATAAAAAAAAACATGAAAACAAACATATTTACAACTACAAAACACACAAAAACACTAATCCTAAAACCAATTGCCTCCCCGGCAGCGGCCGCCAATTTGATAGTGGCTTTGGAGCTAGGGTCAAAAGCTAAAGCTTAATCGAATCAAATAAATTTGTAACCCTAATCCTCACGACATTTAAGGTGCATCAAGACACCGACGTTTTATAGCATAGAGGAAGTAGGGATCGTTCCCACATGGAGGGGATGAGTTTATAGAATTAATGTGAATGTGTGTGAAGTAGTGAGAGTACAAACAAGCAAGGAAAATAACCTAAACTATATTAATACTAAAAAGTAAATAAGAAAATGTGTGGAAGAGAAATCAAGTAATTAAAGTATACCCTTGGATTAGGTTGTCCCAAATGTGAGTGTTATGTGTGGTTTATTCTATGGAATTACTACGACTAAGAGTGAGACAATTCAACTACGTCCCCTCTTTATGGCGGAGGCAAGGACCTCATTGTTTTGTCTCCTACCGGAAATCGAACAATCAACCAATCCCCCCTTTATGGCGGAGGCAAGGACTAGCTAACAATCAACCAAAATCCCAATGTCTCTCCAACCGTCCAACTCTCTAATTCAACCCCTCCTTTATGGCGGAGGCAAGGGTCGAACCTAGTCACTCCCTTGGAAGTCTTTCCCTAATCCAATCCCCCCTTTATGGCGGAGGCAAGGACTAAACTAGTTCATGTCTACCAAGTTCATCAACCCTACATTGGTCTCTCAATATCCCAATCAATTCCCCCTTTATGGCGGAGGCAAGAACGGACTAAGATATCTCCACTAATCCATCACCATCACACTAGTCTACCATTAGCATTACTAATGTGAGGTAATAACTAGATTGTAGTTCTTAATTCCTAGCTATCCACATCCTAAAACCACACATTAACACAATGAATTAACAACACATAACCGCAATCCAAGGGTAATAGCAATTTAGCCTCTCATGGCACACAAGAACATCACAAATATATATAAATAAGCAAGGAAATAAGCAAGGAAGTGCAAGGAAAAGAAACTACCCATTTGATTAAACACAAAAGGAAGCCTTCCAAATGTTGATTCCAAGCAAATGCCCAAGCTTTACAATGGTTCCAAGTTCTCGAGGCACATGAGTATTACAAGAAGTTCTTCCACAAATGGGGCTGTTTACACCAAGAACACACACTAATTGTGTGTTCTTGTGGAGAAGCTAGAGAGAAAAGCTTACAAAATAAACTAATCTACTCTATAAACTAACTACAAAGCTAACAACAAAATTGGTCTCTTATTCTTCTCTCCCCTTCTGTTCTCTCTGCAGCTGAATATATCAATTTAGGGCTAGAGAATTGTGTGTCCCGATTGCCCAAAATGCCCTTAAAGTCAATGAAGTTGGAGGGCAAAAGTGGCAAAAATGGCTTCCCTTCGCGTCGCCAGCGGCGCGCCGGAGAAGTTCTCTCCGGCGCGCCGCAGCTCTCTGCCAATTGCTCCAAAAATGCCATTTTTTGGCATTTTAAATGTCATTTCTCCGGCGCGCCGGAAAGCTTCTTTTCAGCTCCCGACGCGCTTCAAAACGTGCTCTTTTCATCGTTATTCAATCCGGTGCTCATCCCAGACCATAATGTCCTACCAATACATCAAAAACACATAAAAATGACATAAAAACATGCTACAAAGATGCTCAAAAGATAAGTAAAAAGAATCCAATAATGTGAAAATCTTCACATTATCAGTCTGTAAAAGAAGTCACTCCACGTTAATGCATTAAAAGTAGTAAAAAATAATACTTTTCACCTTGAAATGGATGTATAGTATATACTCTTCCAATAACCCGTCTTTGTTTGTGTTGTTGCCATTCTTTAGATTGTCCATTCCATTTAAAATATTTTAAAAACTCAATATATAGACAATTCAACTTTTGAGCATATGAATATAACATGTTCATAAAAAAACTGAGTAAGCATAGTATTTTTTACATACTGGATTATTAACAATATTATTAAGTGATTGCATAGCTTTAAATAACACATTTTGTTCATCCTCTAAATGAATTGGGAAACTTATAACTGCAGGGTATATCTGATGAAGATCAAACTTGAATATTCTCCATATAGCTTTAGGTGGAGAAATTCATCGTGCTATTTGAAAGTTCTTTATTTCATCAATTACTCCATCAGGTTGTTGTAATGATATATTATATGAGATCTTGTCAAGTTCTTTGTAAATGTATTTAAAAATATATTTGATTGCTTGAATTGTTGAACAAATCTCCACATTCATGTGGCAGTTAAATTTCGAAAGTAAATAAAGGTTATAAGGAACTATCCAATGATTATCTAAATAATGATTACGTACTTTTACTAACCTTTGATCATCTCTACACAGATAAATAGGATAATTATTTTCTCTATACATTGTTGTGTTTGAAAAATTTTTGTGATATTGATATTTACAGCCAATTTTTTTTTCATACAGCGGCAACTTGGATCAAGACTTCCACAAGGTCCATGCCTCGTATGCTTTCCAACCAATGCATAAAGATCAGGATGGCTTTTCATATATGGTAATTCAGCACTAATGATCCTGTCATAAGCTTCAGGTGAATAAAATTTTGATATAGAGTTAAGAATGATAAAAAAATGAGCATGAGGCAATCATCTTTTTTGAAATTCAATTACATGTGTATGCAACAACCTTTCCAAAAATCTTTTTTCTTGAATAATTCTTTTTTCACAAGTTCAACCTTAGCTCTAAACACTCTTGATATTAGATTTGATCTATTTTGTGATTCATCAGAATGCAATTTATAATTATAAATTTTGGGCCAACTTGGATTAGTAGTTATTGTAAGAAATATATCTAGTTTTTAGTAACATTTTACCAAACCCATGGCATCCATACATCTTTTATGCATGTCTCTAGGATCACCAACAAAAGAAATAGGTAATATAACTTGTTTTTCAATATCGGCACCTGAATCATGTCCTTTTATAATACTATCCTCTACACATTTATAAATTTCTATTCCTATGCGATTTTGTATTTGTGCTGAATTTAAAAATTCAAGTCTTGATGTTTTAATTTTAATATACATATCAATGACAAATTACTATAAAATTCTAACTGTATGTAGAAGAAACGATGTATCCTTAGGTCTTATTTTGTAGCTCGTAGCAATAATACTCTCTACATGATACAATTTTTTTTCTATTTCTTGATATACTTGCAAAATAATCCAAAATAGAATCAGATATTATAAAGGCAAGATTAATTAATATGTATGTTAAAAATTCAAAATAATCAGCTTTCTATAGCTGAATATCTTCTCGTTTAGTCTCTATAGAAATCTATATAGTTTGGAAATTTATTGCATCGAATTCTCTTTCGTTCTTGCATATTTTAAAAAATTCTGCTTATCTATTTTTGAGATCAGCCTTTCTATTCTAGGGTGCCAACTAGGTTCGCTATTTGTAAAAATTAATGGATATTGCATTGGATCATAACAACCAAAATAGTGTATTATAATTTGAGTAGGGTCATGTTTTGGATAAACTTGTATGTGTTGAGTTGTGTATTATTCGGTATTCTCTGGTTCAGCCTATATTGCTGCAACTTCTGATATGGTTGGCTTGTTGAATATTCTTTGGTCTAAATCTAGATAGGTTTTTAGAATGATCTTATAGCTATCCAAATCTTTTACATATGCTAGGTTTCTAAAAAAGATTGAATAAGGATTGGTTCTTAATAACCAAGCTAGTTTTGCAATCAAAGTTTGATTGAACTTTTTAGAGATAGAAAGATGGTTGTCAATCTAATAAGTTGGTAAATCACTAACTTATATGTCTTATTTCATAAGGAATTTTCCTTAGTTCTCAAGCATTTTGTGTTGTTTATGTGTTGTTTTAGGTGGAAAGACAAAAAGAGTGTATGAAGGAAGGAAATAGACAAAAGAGCTCAAAAAGAAGCAAAAAAGGAGTGAAAAACTAGTCATCTCGTGTAACCTGCTCTATACTGCGCCATGAAAAGTGTGAAGTTAAAAGCCATAGCGCAACCTATGCTACCCTACGCAAAACTTCAAAATTGCTAATAAGAGGGTCGCGTAATCTGATACAAGCTACGCTGTGCAATCCCAGCATTGAAATGCATGGCGCAACCTGAGTTATCCTAAGTGAGATGACTCAGCAATGTACCTTTTGTACTTTTTGGCGTACTTTTTACACTTGTGGTCATTCCCTACCTACTTTTTGGGGTTCAACTTGTATTTTTAACTTTTAAGAAGTAGTTTTTAGTATTTTAGAAGTTGTAGTATACATAAAGTAGCTACAAACGAATTTACAAGAAACTTTTGGTAAATCAAGAATAGAATTTGAGGAAATATTGTACTTTCTTCCTCCCTTCTTCTCCATCAAGAAGCAAGGCTAAAAGTAAACTTCAAGACTGAAAATCACCATTTTTAGGGTTAAAGCTTGGAATTTTGTGTAGAATTCAAGAGAATAAGTCATCTTTACTTTGATTCTACAAAGGAGAGGCTATCTCTCTTACTTCTATAGCTTTACCATTGAATTTAAACATGCTTTTTGTGCTATTAAGTGGCTAGTTTCTTGATGGGTTTTTATGGGGGTTGGTTGTGGGTTCAATAAAGTATGATGACATGAGGTAGTACTTGTTATTGGGTATTATAAATAAAGACATTGCATGCTTGTTTTGATTGGGCACACAATAGTAATGCACATTTGTAGACTATATGAAGTCATGGATGAACTCATTGGTCTAATGGGGGAATCTAGCTAGAAGTGTGATAAGGGGTTGTTTAAAATCCACCAACCTACTAGTAAAAGTAAAGAACTAGAATGTCTTTACATAGATTCTTAGTAAGGTCATAGGGCATAGCTCTAGGTCTTAGGTGATGAGATAAAAAGGAAGGATACCTTAGTTTGGTCTCTTTGTAACGTCATAGGCCCTCCTTCAAGCCGAAAGCACATAAGGAGAGTGAGATCCCTACTCAATTGGTGAAGTATTGACTTGAGAGCTGGGGGGTAGTTCTTAGTAAGTTATCTACTCTTGAGTCATGCACATCGAGGGGTTGCTATAGGTCTTAGTAACTTATAGCCTCTCAATGGAACACCTCTAGTTTGTTACAAACCATAGCAAGGAAACTGTCATGTCAAAGGTTTGAATGTCTCATACCAATGCTCCATAAGGATTCATCTCTCAGTTAAATTGCTTGATCACTTCACTTGCTTATTGTTGGGGATTGAAGAGGAAGGAGTGTATATTTCACTCTATTTTCTATACACTTGGTATCTCTAATTGTTCACACACTCATTTGCTTTGATTATTCACACGAACTCTTAAAAAGACCCCTCATCACTGTGAAATTCGACCACTTGCTCATCAATTGCTACATATTCAGAGTTAGAGTATTTGTTTGTTTGATTAGGTTGTGCGACCAACCTTATCAACACAACCTCATGTTCTGTGTCAAAAAACTGTACATTGCTTGGTTTTTGGCATTCTGCAGGTATGAGTGGGGGTATGAAATGGTACAGTTGTCCTTGAACCCTATAAGTATAAATCCTATCTATTCGCCTAGTCAACATTTTTTCAGAATGAGCCACAAGTGATGTGAATGCAAACATGTTATTGTAGCTCCGAGCATTATTTCTGAAATCATGTGTATCTTCTGAGTTTCAAGGTATAACATTCTTAGTTGTTCTGACATTTTACTCTGTAATAGCCTTATTTCACCACCAGAACAATAGAATTGAGGAGGGTCTAAATAGATTTTCTTGGCATGACAGTATGCATAATTTGCTACATCTGGTAAAATTTGTGCCTTAATAGTTATACTTTGTAAAGGATCAACTGTACCCAATGTTCTTTGACGTAGTCCTATTATCAATAAACAATTAGCATGCAAAAAATTTTGAATAATAAAAAGTTTGAATCTGAAACAATTTGAATAATAAAAAATCACATAGCATGGCCATTGGTTGTTGTAGAATCTGAAATAGCCATAGTTTTATTTGCCTCTTGAGGTTGGCTAGGTTGTCTAGAAGTTGAACCATTGTCGATTGAGGCTGATAATCTCAATAATAGTTTCTCTGTTGTAGTTGTATCGAACATGGTTGTAAATTGGTATTTATTAGTTGATGGAGGAGAAATTTTTCTCCTTTTTTCGATTTTTTTATTCTGTCGAGATTGTTGTTGTTTATTCATGCGTGTTTCAATAGAACTATATTTTCTCTTGGCTGACATATTTTAGATCTAATCTAGTAGGCTATTTTATATAGAAAATAGAAATTTATAAACCATTATTATACAGGTTTTACATATTAAGATGATTAATTCATTAGATACAATGGCTAAAGAGCGAAGTAGATTTAAATTCTAAGTTATATATATATGTTTAAATTTAATAGTAGGCTTTCTGTAAGAAGTCTTTTTTTCTAAAGAAGAAGCATATACTTATATATATTCATAGTAAACCAATATGTTAATCATAGAATACCGTCTAAAACCTAGAAATCAATGTCCTTTCTTTACTTTCCAATAAAGGAAGGGAAGAAATATATTTAATCTTATACATATGTATAATGTTTGATCAATATTATTCCATACATATGACCGAATAAAAAAGCTGTAATTAATATATATATGTTTAAATTTAATAGTAGGCTTTCTGTAAGAAGTCTTTTTTTCTAAAAAAGAAACATATACTTATATATATTCATAGTAAACCAATATGTTAATCGTAGAATACCATCTAAAACCTAGAAATCAATGTCCTTTCTTTACTTTCCAATAAAATAAGGGAAGAAATATATTTAATATTATACATATGTATAATGTTTGATCAATATTATTCCATACATATGACCGAATAAAAAAGCTGTAATTAATTTCTTGAAGCATATCCATACACAGGCTTGTACAAAAATTTGAGAATTTACATTTCTATGATTTTGCATAGGTATTAATACATTCAAAGAACTAACTTTAGGGAAAGACATAAGGCTAATCCATAAATATAAACTAAAAATTATAATACTAAATAGAAGATTACATATAATTTTTCAAAATCAGATACATACATATATATATACTCATATATATAGGCATGATTAAAAGCTAAAAACATGAATAGTTCAATAGGTAGATGACCAACTTGGGGAATGTTAAAGTGGCAAGTTTAGTTGATTTTAAGAAGCTATTTGCTTCCAAATAGAAGAAATAAGAGTAGAGAGTAAAATGAAAGTTTTCACTATTTTTTCAGAATGGTGTGTAAGTGTTGTTTGTTACGGTTAACTCTAAACTTTATAGCTCACCGACATAAATGAAGCAGCTCTATACTGTGATGAACACGTAATTGGCATATATTTTGTGGGTTTATTATGTTATAATTTGAGTAGATTTACACTTAATTGAATAATTATGTGCAGGAATTAAGGTAATTGGAATATTGAGGCAATCTACATGGAAAGAAAGGAAGAAGATGAATTTGGATTGAGTTGTGCTATTGTCCATAAATGCTCCACCGCTTGCTGGCAAAGAGGATAATGAAAAATAGAGAGCGAATATTTTTTTAAATAAACCCATTTATTTTGGGTGTTTTGGGGAGCTGGTATTTGTCACTATTGCTTGGTTTTTAGCTTATTTTTTTTAAAAAAATATTGGGGGCCTGTTTTGCTTAAGTTGGGTATTACTAATGGTTGTATTTATATGCATGTTTAGGAAATTGCTTTGGATTGGATTGTTTGTATGATTTTATAGTTCTTTTCTGCGAATTGTGGGTGGCTTATTTGAGTTTTGGAAATGGATTTTATAAACCTTAATTTTTTAAAGGCTATTTTTTGAGCTGGGATCCTCTGTCCAAGATTTTCTTGTCTTAAATTAAAACTACGTCATAGGGTCGCTAATCTCTTTGTTATGATCTAATAATTGTAAAATAATTTTAGTGATATGTATACTTTAAGTCCCTAGTTTTAGTACTCCACTTTTATGAATGTTCCATTCATAGTTTGGATAGGGCAGTTTGTATAAGTGGGAAATGGTGTAAATGGAGGAAGTACTCCACTTTTATGATTTTGCAAATGCCTTTTGAAGCTCTCCCCATTAAGCAGGTGGCATGTAAATAGGTAGGGAATCAAAAAGAACTACAATCTAAGGGTGGTATTAGGGTAAGTCCTCCACCCACAAATGAAATCAATATATTAGGGAGTGGCGACCCACCTCGCAATAGAGGTTAGCCAACCAAAAAAAAAAGAAAAAAAAAAGTCCCTA
Source organism: Ophiorrhiza pumila (assembly GCA_016586305.1). Lineage (NCBI taxonomy): Eukaryota > Viridiplantae > Streptophyta > Magnoliopsida > Gentianales > Rubiaceae > Ophiorrhiza > Ophiorrhiza pumila. Next base: position 20,627,289 of record BLIW01000005.1, read on the forward strand.
GTTTTAGTAAAACTACATCGTTTTGAACATTAAACACAATAAGATAGGATAATATTGGATAAAGAATCTTACGAGTGTGTCGCGTACCTCTCAATTTTACCCAGACCACTAAAATATGTAGTAGCGGTGAATGGGATCGTATCTACAGGGAGAGGGTTATGTCACGGTTTTGATCTGGTGATAGAGTATAACAACAAAATGCAATAATTAAAACAAACGCATGAAATTAAACAATGGAAACGAATGGTATTTCCTTGAGGGGAGAACAATCAATACGGATCTTTACCTACTATCACTGACTTGTGTGCTTGTGTGAGGGGACTAAACTGCTAGTGTTCTGGAACTCTCACAATTCCATTTCACAAAACTCCTCAAACTTCCCTTGGTAGGGCAAGTTCTTGGCACTAATTAGGATCCCAGATCCTTACCTTGCAAAATAATTCTAGTTCAAGTCTCAACCATCTCCCTTGGTAGGGCAGCTAACTGATGCAAGCATTCAAATTATTCTACACGAATAATCTTAAGTCTTTCCATTAAGTTGATCTCAATTGTCAATGGGAAATCGCATAGCAAACAGATCTTGAGACTCACACAACATTGACTCTTAATTCAATTCACGTTACGTTCAATTGCCTTTGGTAGATCCACACAAGTCTCAGTGGGTACCGCAGATCAAATATGGATTTAAATGAATTCATGCAAGCCCATTAAATCTAAGCATGTAATGAACAGAAATCAATAATGAACACCGATAGATTCACTTCAATTGTCTCAAATAAGCCAAGATCCATACATATGAAACCCTCAAAGCAATACAATAAGAGAGGGAAAGGAAAAAAAGAAAGTCCTAAGCTAGCCTAGAAAACTCAAAACCCTAATCTCTGGATCCTTCCTCTGTTTCTCCCTTTTGATCCCTCTTGTAGTATTTATAGCTTCCCTTCCTTTGATTTGTCTTGATTATGAGAGTTGAGCGCTTCCATCAGATATGTGATTTTCCCACGTGTCCTATAAAAACCAATTATCATATGTAGTGAGGTCACGTGGCCGTCATGGTATTAAGTGTATTGCTTAAGCATTAAGAATGAAATACATCAAACACTTGGTGAGATATTGAGTGGTTGTGTTTGTGCTTGTTCACTTGTGTGTGCCAAGGCTTGTGCCTTGTGCTTGTGTGGTTTGTGTAGCTATGCATGCTAAGTGTACAATTGGGTATGAGTGTAGTGAAATGCATGAATATAGTGCAAGTGTACGAGTGTAGTGAGTGAGTGAGTGTGTGTGTGCACATGTGAGTGTGCGGGCGCTCAGGCACGAGCGATTGCACATGCTTCATCTTTCTCCCCCATTTAGCCCCTGATTCATGTCGATTCTGAGAAAACATAAAACATTAACATTGTAAACAAGACTCTTAGCTAAACATAGCACTTTGAATCACTCAAGTTGGAGCTAAGATGAGAAAGTTATGATCCTTTTAGTAAACTGTGGCAATACTACGCGAGTGTGGTGCGGTTGTGTGTGGTGCACGCATGCAGTGCGGGTGCCTAGGCACCCGCATTGTGTGTGTGCGCATGTGAGTGTGTGGGCGCTCAGGCGCCCGCCCAGTCTTGTGCGCGATTGTTTGTGCGAGCGCCATGTGCATATGTGCTATGTGTGTGCAGGGGCCTAGCCTGTGTGTGTCTACTGTTGTGGGGTTTTCAAGGCTTTCGGTTGCGAATTGGACTTTGTGATAAACATAAGAATTGTATATCTATCTCTTACTTTCCATAGGTTTAAGAATCATTAACTTTGGAGGTCTTTAGCTCAAGATACAAGTATTCTCCCAAAATGTGTCAGTGACATAACAATTGGATGCGTGCTTAGAAAGAACCGCTTCTCATATATGCCTAATGAATTGGGAGACAGTGAAAGCATAAGAAATGAAGTACACTCAAAGAATTTTTCAAAACATCCTAGGTCTCATCATTTGGATGAGTATTGAGAAAGATATACTCATTTGAAGTTCATTTTCCATTCTGCCAAATACGAAATCAACGCACCCCATGTGTCAAGTGTGTGTGCTAGTGTTGTAGTGTGCCTTTGATATGCTTGTTGTGTCTGGGACTTTTCTTGTGTGCTTGTGAGTTATGAGAATAGTTGTGTTAAAATGTGCATTCAATCAAATACATGTATGCTTTACATAATTTATGCACAAATTCAACACTTATTCACAATCTCCACAAATATCATTTCTTGCTCATTTAGCACAGAATTCACACAATCAAGTAAGATTTTCACATTATATCCATACAAAAGCTCAAGAATTTATAACATATAAGTCAATATAGAACTGGCTTATCAGAATTCGGTCTTATTTTTTTTGGGGGGGGGGAGAATTTGTAAATTGAATTGATATATGGTTTGCATGAAAAAATGGACACTTTGGAGATAGTTTTTAGATTATTTATTGATTATATTTGTTGAGATTTATTTGAACTATGGATTTTCTTTTGTTAATGATTTGATTTAGAAATGAGAAATTAGATTGCTGTTTTTATTTTCTTTGAATGATTGACTGCTTGGGGGTTTACAAAATACTAACTTAGGAAATAGATTTGGGAGTATTTATAAATTATATTTACTATGTTTTATTTGAGGTATGGATGCTTTTTGCCTGTGTTTTGATTGGAAAATAAGAATTTATATTGCTATTTTTATTTTTATTTTTGGGAATTTGCTAATTTCTTGGGTATTTGATTATGTCTATTTGGCAGTAAAAAAAATGGCAAAGACCCTGAATGAATCTGAGCGATGCAAGGAAAAGGCATATTGGACTCATTTCAAGGACCAAAAGTTTGTCAAGATATTTAAATCTGAATATCAATATCGATTGGTGAGTATCGATTCATATTTGGCGTATATATTTTGTGGGGGGGGGGAGTTGCCTTAGTTTTGTGGTATATTATGCGATTTCTATTTTTTTAATAAGGGATATTTATTTTTGTCTTTGTTTTTTAAGATTATTCCTCAGAAATCTTTTGATAGCCTCAACAGCAGCTTTGACGTTATTGTCAAGGTGCGAGATCCCGGTAAAATTGTTTGGGAGTTTGGCCTGATAAGAAGGTCAAATGTAATTTATTTCGATCAGAGTTGGAGAAAATTTGTGGCTGCTCATTCTCTTCAAGCGAATAATATCCTTATTTTTACTTATGTTGGCCAAATGCGCTTTGACGTTCTGATCTTTGAGAATCAGACATCATGTGAAATGGTTAGCTCGTATTTTGTTGACGGGCTGGATGCTGAAGATGAAGAGAACAAATTTGGGCAGTCTAGCAGTTCTGGACATGTTATGCTATTTGTAGTCGAAGCTGTTGGATGCGTTTTCCAGTTCTCGCGGCTAAAAAGAGGCTAGAAAAAAGCATGTCATTGGAGATAGCAAGCAGGAAACAAGCTGTCTAGGTCGTAAAAAAGGCAAAAGAATTCAGTAATTCTTTCCTGTTGAATTACAGAGCTATATTTTTTTATGATTTACTATTTGAATTGATTGGATAGATTGTATGTTATAGCGTGAAGTGTCGTGGCCTCTAGTTTTAATAATTACATATTTCTGTTTTGGGTAGCTGTCAATTTTTCGATGTCGGCTGACCAAGATATGCCGCAACAAACTGATACATTGGTTGAAATACTAGGTGATTGGTGCTTGTTGTGAAATAAATTCAATATTTATGCATTTTAAATTTTTCTTTGAGTATCATTTGAGGTTTAGCTGTTTGTTTTGGTGCAAATATTGTAGAGCTTTTGAAATCGCCTTCGATTAGGACCTCTGGCCTTTCAAGCCAAAAAATGGTTGTTACGGATATTGAATATTTTTCTGTTTCGAACAATGTTAAAGGTTCAAAGCAGTGAACTGGTAAGGCTATGAAAATAATGTTGGACTTGTTATTTTTGCTCTATTATTAGTGATATTATTGTATTCTTCGATTAATTATGTAGATGGGTGTATTATTTTTACTAATTAGATATTGTTTTTGCCTATTTATTTGGAAAAAGCAATGACATCACCTTCTACCGGTGTTTTTGCCAGGTCCAACCAGCTAAATAAGGAATATTTTGTTATCGAGCTTCAAAAACATAAAGCTCTTCAACTGCTATATGCATCTGCAAGGGGAATTTAGTGTGTTTACATGATGCGGTAGTCATATATTAGCCAAGGGTTTTCCATGGTAATATTTTGAAATTAGATAACTTTTATAAACAAAAAATAGCTTTAAATTTAATCAATATTTTTTTTAAGAAACATGTCAGTATACTTATCATTTTGATAATCAATAATATTTCTCTATGGATTTCTATGCTGCACACTTTGGCCACTAAATGGGCAAAGAAATATTTGCTTTCGCACAGTCAAGAGACTATAGTCAAGCCCAAGGCATGACCAAGCCAACCGACTGCCCAACGTCGCTGCCAGCCGCGCGCACGCTGCAGGGTGCGTGCGCGCTGCCTCCGCGCGCCGCCCGCGCGCCTGCTATACACTCCGCGCGCGCGGACGCACGCCCGCGCACACGCTCGCCTGCACGCCCGCGCGCACACAGCGCGCTCCCGCTGCTTCGCGCGCACATGCGCCCGCGACAGATGCATGCCGAGACAGCATGCCGAGCCGAGGGACAGAATGGGCCGGACAACGCCCGAACTTGCTAGAACGTTCCGGAAGCTACTGAACGGGACCAGAACGTGCCGGATGGTGCACGAACGTGCCGGTTGACGCTAGAAACGACCGGAACGTGCCAGAAGGGGACGGAGCCTTCTAGTTTGGGACGAAACTCTCTAGAACGTTGCCAAACGTTCTAGACTTGTACATAATAAGTCTTTCTTGCCTTAGTTCTCTCTAGAAGATTCTAGAAGATCCTAGGCTAGTCTTTTACATGTAAATGGTAGAGGTTTCTAGAAACCAAGGCTTGGCCTATAAAAGGAGCCTTGAGGGTTCATTTGAAACCAACCTAGCAACCAAGCATTCAAGCATTGTAAGCAATCTTGTAAAGCTCTCTAAGTGTTAATAGAAAGCTCATTCCTTCCCAAACCTCTCTAGCATACTTGCCTTTACATTTTCTATTGTTTTCCATTTTCACCAAGTGTTGGTTAGTTCTTTTGAGGGTTTAGGCTTATTTAGTCAAGAGAAACGACTAAGGCCGCACGGCTACGTTTGTGAAACGTCTACGCCCGTGACAGTTGGTAACAGAGACAAGGTTTAAGATGGCATCACTATCCGACATTGAAGGGGAACATATGCCAAGGGAGACTGAGAGAAGCGTTAAGGTCACTCGTTCGAGGAAGGACAAATCTGTAGCACCTAGCGACCCGATGGCCGACTTTGAACGACGGCTAGCCAAGGTGTGGCCGATAAACTTGAAGAGTTGGGGCTACTCATCGAGGAGCTCGAGTCGAGGGAAGATGATGGGTTCCGAGGGGAGATGCAAAGCACCATTCTGTCCGTCCGTGGGGAGATGGAGGAGACTCTTGCGTCTATGGCCGTTAAGTTCGAAAGTCAACTTGTTGCGTTGAGTGAGTCGATGAGGGAAGCTATGGCGAAGGAGATTGCTTCCTTGCAAGAGGAACTCAAAGTTGCCAAAACTGATTTGGCACTTTGCAAGGTTGCCATGGCTCAAGGTGGAGCCTTGGTTCAACCAACCATGAGGGCCGAAGTGCCACGGCCCAAGTTCTTCAACGGCGTAAGGAACGCAAGGGAGTTGGAGAACTTTCTTTGGGGACTCGAGCGGTATTTCGAGGCCACTGGCATCAAGGACGATGCCACCAAAATCAAGACCGCTCCCCTCTACTTAGCCGACACTGCAATGGTTTGGTGGAGGAGACGGCTTGGTGACGTTGAAAAAAAGACGTGCACAATAGAGAAGTGGGACGACTTCCGTCGTGAGATCAAGCGCCAATTCTACCCTGAAAACGTCGAGCACGAAGCTAGGGCAAAGCTTCGTCGTCTTGCACACAAAGGCACAATAAGAGAGTACGTGAAAGAGTTCACCGAGCTCATTTTGGAGATCCCCGATATGCCCGAAAAGGAGTCTCTCTTTGCCTTCACCGAAGGCTTGCAACCGTGGGCAAGAACCGAGTTGCAACGACGTGGCGTGCAAGATTTGGCTTCGGCCATTGCAACGGCCGAAAGTCTTGTGGAGTTGCGCAAGCCAACCGAGCAAAAAGTAGCCGAGGGTCAAAAGAAGCAAGCACCAAAGGGCAACCATCCTCATGCCAACAAGGGCAAAGGTGGAGGAGAGCAACCTGCCCAACACAAAGAAGGGACGTGCAAACCACCGTTCAAACCTAACTGGCAAAAGAAATGGGAGAAGAGTAGGGAGGACAAGCCGAAGATGAGTTGCTTCCTTTGCGAAGGACCTTATAGAGCGAGGGACTGCCCGAGGAGAGGAAAGCTTGCCGCCCTAATTCAAGACGATGAACCCGCGGCTTCACCAACAAACGTTGGCTCATTGCGTAAGCTAAGTGCCATCAAGGCCAACGCCTCTACACAACCGAAGGGACGAATGATTGTGACTGGCACAATCAACAACATTGAGACGAAGGCCTTGATCGATACGGGTACTGACTCCAACAACATGAAACTCAAAGAAGCTGAAAGACTTGGAATTCTATACAAGAAGGAACGTGGTTGGCTCAAGACCGTCAACTCTGAGCCAATTCCTATCCATGGAGTGGCACAAGGCGTTAACGTGCACTTAGCCGATTGGCATGGCATGGTGGACTTCACCATCGTGAACATGGACGATCACTCCATCGTCTTGGGCATGGAGTTCTTTGATCGAGTAAAGGCCGTGCCATTGCCGTACGAGAACACGATGCACATCTTGAAAGGGGACCAAACGTGCATCGTGCCCATCACCCGCGAGTGCAAGGCTGGACGTGCACTCTCGGCTATGCAACTAACAAAGGGGCTCAAGAAAAACGAGCCAACCTTTGTGGCTGCCCTCAAGGAAGAAAAGGAAGAGGCTCGCCTTGAGGATATCCCACAACCTATCCTTGACGTGCATGACGAGTTCAAGGATGTTATGCCCGATAGCCTGCCCAAGAGGCTACCGCCAAGACGAGACGTCGATCACAAGATCGAGCTCATTGAGGGAGCCAAACCGCCGGCCATGGCTCCCTATCGCATGGCGCCCCCTGAGTTGGAAGAATTAAGGAGGCAATTAAAGGAATTGCTCGAGGCTGGACAAATGCGGCCGTCCAAAGCTCCATATGGCGCACCGGCCTTGTTCCAAAAGAAGCACGACGTCTCACTACGTATGTGCATCGACTACCGGGTGCTAAACAAGCTAACGGTCAAGAATAAGTACCCAATCCCACTCATTGCCGACTTGTTCGACTAACTTGGCAAGGCCAAGTGGTACACGAAGTTGAATCTTTGTTCTGGGTACTATCAAGTTTGAATCGCCGAAGGGGACGAGGAGAAAACGACCGTAGTCACTCGCTATGGTTCGTTTGAATTCTTAGTCATGCCGTTCGGTCTCACGAACGCACTTGCCACGTTTTGCACGTTGATGAACAAGGTGTTTCAACCTTTCCTTGATCGGTTCGTGGTGGTGTACTTAGACGACATCGTGGTCTATAGCGAAACGCTAGACGACCATGCAAGGCATCTACAACAAGTTTTCCAGGTTCTCAAGGAAAACGAGTTGTACGTGAATAAGGAAAAGTGCACCTTTGCCTTACAAGAGGTGACTTTCCTTGGGCACATCATTGGTGGAGGCCGAATTCGCATGGACCCAGCCAAGATCGAAGCTATCCAAGCTTGGGAGCCACCGACGAAGGTAACAGAACTTCGATCATTTCTTGGCTTAGCTAATTACTATCGGCGATTCATTGAGGGGTACACGGCCATATGTACCCCCTTGACCGAGCTTTTGAAGAAAAACCACAAGTGGGTTTGGGACGAAACATGCCAACGTGCATTTGAAGCGTTAAAGAAGGCCGTCATGGAGGAACCGGTCTTGGCACTGCCCGACCACACAAAGGTGTATGAGGTACAAACTGATGCCTACGAGAGCCGCAAGCTAAACGAGACCGAGCGACGATACACGGTCCAAGAGAAGGAGATGACCTCCGTAGTGCATTGCTTGCGCACTTGGAGGCACTACTTGCTAGGGTCCAAGTTCGTTGTCAAGTCCGACAACGTTGCCACTAGCTACTTCCTCACTCAAAGGAAGATCACGCCGAAGCAAGCAAGGTGGCAAGATTTCCTAGCCGAGTTTGACTTTGTGATGGAATACAAGCCTGGCAAGGCCAACCTTGTGGCCGACGCCCTGAGTCGCAAAGCCGAGCTTGCTTCCGTTAGTCAAGCAAAAAGCCCAATGCTTGACCGAATAAAGGAGGGACTTGAGCATGATCCCACGGTCAAGAGTTTGATAGAGTTGGCTCGTGAAGGGAAGACGCGCCGCTTTTGGCTAAAGGACGGCATGCTTTACACGATCGGTGACCGAGTCTACGTTCCAAGGTGGGCTAATTTGAGAAAAGAAATTCTCAAGGAATTCCATGACTCTAAGTGGGCAGGACACCCTGGACAAGCAAGGACACAATCCCTTTTGGAGGAGTCTTACTATTGGCCACGTATGAGGGACGACGTCGAACTGTACGTACGGACGTGTTTGGTTTGCCAACAAAACAAGGTTGAGCAAACCGACCGGGTGGTCTCTTCGAGCCGTTGCCAATACCGTCAAGACCATGGGAGAGTGTTTCCATGGATTTCATCACTTGCTTGCCCAAATCAGATGGGTGTTGCACCATCATCGTAATCGTGGACCAATTCTCCAAGTATGGTGTTTTCATCCCTGCCACGAAGGAAAGTTCGGCCGAGGAGACGGCACTTCTCTTCTTCAAGAACGTGGTGAAGTATTGGGGCATTCCATCCACCATTATTAGCGACCGTGACCCTCGTTTCACCGGGCGTTTTTGGAAGGAGTTGTTTAAGCTCATGGGATCCGAGCTTAACTTCTCATCTAGCTTTCACCCCAAACCGACAGCCAAACCGAGAGGGTGAACGCTTTGTTGGAAGTCTACTTGAGGCACTATGTTGGTGCCAACCAACAAGATTGGGCAAAGTTGCTAGACATTGCCCAATTCTCTTACAATCTCCACAAATCTGAGGCAACGACGCTAGCCCGTTCGAGCTTGCAATGGGCCAACAATCAACGACACCGGCTAGCGTGGAAACCGGCTACACGGGCACTAGCCCGGCTGCCTATAAGTTCGACAAAGGATGGCACGAGAAGACGGAGCTTGCTCGTGCATCGTTGGAACGTGAGGCCAAAAAGATGAAAAAATAGGCCGACAAGAAACGCCGCCATATCGAGTTTGAAGAAGGAGACATGGTCATGGTTAAGCTCTTGCCGCACCTAGCCAAGGCATTCAAACGTCTCCACAAAGGGTTGGTAAGACGTTATGACGGACCGTTCCGTGTGGTTCGGAGAGTTGGCAAGATAGCCTACCATATTGACTTGCCAAGCAAGCTTAAAACTTACCCCGTCCTTCATGTGAGCCTACTCAAGCCATACCATAGGGATAATGACGACCCCGCTCGTGGCGAGGCACAACGAGCACCAACGGCCGTCTATGTCCAACATGAAAGGGACGTGGAGTCCGTCTTGGCAAGACGGGTGGTTCCAAGAAGGGGGCCAAATCCGAGCTACATGGAGTACTTGGTCACTTGGAAGGGCCAACCGACTGGTGAAGCAAGTTGGGAAATGGAGGACACCCTATGGCAATTTAAGGAGCAAATTGCCGCATTTAACGATCCTTCACGTAGCCAAAACGAAGGGACGGAGGCCTCAAACCGAGGGGACGTTGGCGCACTTGGGTCGCTTGAGACCATCGGGTGTCCATATACTATAGCGAAAAAGGCAGAAACAAAAGTGACGGTGTGGGAGCAAGCTGAAAAAAATTTCCTTTTTAGGAAAGTTCACTGTAGCGCCTGCTATTTTGGGAAAGAAACTTACCCAACCACACTAAGCTGCCTAGCGACCTCAACGGGCAACGGGGACGTTGCCACAATAGGTGGAGGAGGAAGTCACGCCCAAGGCATGACCAAGCCAACCGACTGTCCAACGTCACTGCCAGTCCCGCGCACGCTGCCTGGTGGGTGCGCGCTGCCTCCGCGCGCGCCTGCTGCACACTCTACGCGCACTCCCGCGCGTACGCTCGCCCGCACGCCCGTGCGCGCCTGCGCCTGCCGCGCCTGCTGCCTCTCGCGCACATGCGCCCGCGACAGATACATGCTGACACAGCATGCCGAGCCGACCGACAGAAACGGCCGGCATGCCGAGCCGAGGGACAGAATGGGCCGGACAATGCCCTAACTTGCTGGAACGTTCCGAAAGCTGCCGAACGGGACCAGAACGTGCCGGATGGTGCACGAACGTGCCGGTTGACGCTAGAAACGATCGGAACGTGCTAGAAGGGGACGGAGCCTTCTAGTTTAGGACGGAACTCTCTAAAACGTTGCCAAACGTTCTAGACTTGTACATAATAAGTCTTTCTTGCCTTAGTTATCTCTAGAAGATTCTAGAAGATCCTAGGCTAGTCTTTTACATGTAAATGGTAGAGGTTTCTAGAACCCCAAGGCTTGGCCTATAAAAGGAGCCTTGGGGGTTCATTTGCAAACCAACCTAGCAAACAAGCATTCAAGCATTGTAAGCAAACTTGTAAAGCTCTCTAAGTGTTAATAGAAAGCTCATTCCTTCCCAAACCTCTCTAGCATACTTGCCTTAACATTTTCTATTGTTTCCCACTTCCACCAAGTGTTGGTTAGTTCTTTTGAGGGTTTAGGCTTACTTAGTCAAGAGAAACGACTAAGGTCGCACGGCTACGTTTGTGAAACGTCTACGCCCGTGACACTATCATTCGAACCAAGGGAGAAAACTGGAATGTAAGATTCTATAGAAAGGGCACTGGTTATGCATTGACTGGATAGTAGAAAAATTTTGTGCTTGATAATGATCTGCGGGGAGGATGATGTGTGCATTTTATTTGGGTGTTACCGAATCCAAAGTTGTCACTTTGGGTATGGGTGTTTTTAGGCACCGAGAAGTCCAAATTGCAGAAAGTGCTCTTTTTGAGGCTGCTCTTATTCGTGCCAATTAAAGCTCAGGGCAGAAGAAAAAAGCAGGAAAGCTGCTCATGGACGATGATGATGAATCGATTTAGATAACTTTTTATAACTATTTATAAACTGCAGTTTGTGGGAACAAAACAAAATTTGAGATCCCGTAGTTACTATGGTGGATTTTTGGGGGGCTTTGGATTAATGGGCGATTATAATTCCTGTGGCCATGATCCATTGGTAATTTTGTTACAACTATAAGATATAGGCGTATTATGGTTGTGATTATGCTAATCTATTGGTTTAAAATCTTTGCATATTTTTAGAATTGTTGTTTACATGCTTGGAGAACTGTTGTTTAAAGATTTCAAAATAGTGTTTATATTATAATAATAAAAGATCACAGGCTAAATTAATATTAGGAAACATGGCAAAATACCTATAATACCCAATTAACCCCTAAGAATGTGAGATAGAATTGTTCAATATATACTTATCCAGTTAACCCAAAAAAAAGGGATAGAATTGATTGGCTAGTAATGAAAGAATTTTTTCAAGATATATACACTAATACAAAATGAGCCTATAGCATCACTTTGGAGGTAACACTTTTAAAATATTGCAACAGAAGTAGATTTTAAGAAAAGTTGCAACACTTAGAAATAAGTGTTTCATAAGTAAATTTAATGCAACACTTGTAAACAAGTGTTGCAATTGTTATAGGAACTTGCAACACTCTTATGAGTAGGGCTGAGAATGAACACGAACGTTCACGAACGAGCTCGGGCTCGACTCGATAAAAGCTTGGTTCGAGCTCGTTCATTTAATAAATGAACGAACACGAACAAGATTTTAGGCTCGATTAATAAATGAACAATAAATGAACACATGTGTGAAAGCTCGTTTACGTTCATGAACAGCTCGTTAAAAAGCTCGTTCATAACTCGGTTGAAGCTCGTTAAAAGCTCGGTTAAAATATTAATTATATAATATATATTGAACTTATACACGAAATAAAACTATTAAACAATAGAAATATATATATATTTATTGACACACAAATCATACTATACAGTGGTGAGAACGAACATAAACCTTTATGAACAAGACCGAGATCGGCTCGGTTAAAGTTCCACTGAATCTCATCTACTTAATAAACAAGTGAACACAAACAAAACTTTACGTTAGGTTAATAAATGAAAAATAAATCAACAAGCAAGTGAAAGATTCGTTTAGATTGGTCAACAACTTGTTTAGAATTTAGTTAAAGTATAAATTATACAATATAAATAATATATACCCTAATTAAAACTCTTAAATAATAGAAAAAATCGATTTTTTTATACATATAAGCACACAAATCATTATATATGAGTTTGAATTAAATTTGGACATTTATGTAAAGAAACAAAATATATTAATTTAACTAAATTATACATTTTTATTGAAGTCGGGAAGTGTTCACGAACAAAGCTCGGGCTCATCTCGGTTCGCGTAAAGCTCGGCTTGATATCACCCCTACTTATGAGTGTTGCCTTTATTAGGTATCTAAAGCAATATTTATAAATTATATGCAACACTTTATAAAATATTGCATTAAAGTCTAATTAGATAACACACAAAGCTGAAATCATAAACGAAGATTTGTTGCCTAGAGTTTGGCTCACAGAACTACAAATCTTAAGTTTCTGGGCACTTGCTACCCAATCGAAGAGGAAGCTCAGCTTAAGCTGAAATCAACTTCGGGCTGGAAGCAGGGGAAGCTCGGGTATCGAGTTCGTGAATTAGAGTGTCGATCGTCAACGGGGTGGTCCTGCTGCTTTGTCAAATGGGCGAATCAAACACTTGATCCAGAGCTCCGATTAGTGAAGGCAAACACTAGCCGTGAATCGGGAGCTTGGATCGGAGCCAAAAATTCGTGAAGGCAACCTGAAGACAATCGGGAACTTGGAATTTTTTGCCAATCGGGGAGCCTCGATTGCCAGATCCATTTGCTATCGGTAGTCCCACAATCAAGATCCAAGAGATTGGGCTCGCTCATCGAGACATTCGGGTGTTGGAGCCCTCAAACGAGCTAGCGGGAATGAGCTCCAAGTCAAGGACAAACTCCAACTTGGATGAAGCGAGATGTCCGATTGATTCTCATACTTATTGCTGGCAGATTCATGGAAGCTCACCGATCGGTTCTAAAGGAAATCCAGACCTGCCGCTACGCCGAAATCAGAGCCAAAACACTGGTAAGAAAGGTAGAAATCTCTTGCTGTGAAGAATATGATCATATACTTTTCAAGCTTCCAGGCCTAAATGTTCAATCCTGGTACTGGTCTTCTGCTAATTCTGACTGTGAATTTGAAAGTCTGCATTCTCATTCTGAAAGTGGACTCTCAGCTTATGCTTGATTATCAAACTGTTTAAGCCAATTTGTTGAGCTTTGAGGCTCTGTCGAATGCTTGTTTGGTTATCCTTTGATTGAAAACTCTGAATTTTTGGTGGGAATTAAACTTCTAGATTTTGTTTGTTGGGATGTTGTTGCTATACTCAAGTGATGCAAACTGAATCTAGTCCATAAAATTTGTTGAAACATGCTTTCAGTGTGTGCAAGTGGTTGAACTCATTTGTTAGGCTGTTGATGAAGTGTGTTTTAGTGTGAAATTTGTTCTCGTGTGCTCACAATGTATCTCATGTACTTTAGAGTTACATTGCTGATGGAGCTGGTGATTTTTGGTATCATTTACTTCATTTATTTGGTGTTCTATGTGGATTTTGATCTTTGGCGTGGCTACCACTAATGGAAGTTTTGATTGGAACTGTTACTTGCTGAATTTTTGTGTGTGCCTTGGTGAAATGGTGACTACTTTCTGAGCATTTGCTTGTCATTGTGGTTGGCTTAAACTTTTTATTGAAGGCTTGGCCATGTGCTTTGTTGGATAACACACTGATTTTGTGATGCCTTGCTAACTGTGTTTTAGCAAACGGTTGGTTGAGGCTACCCACTTGTTGGTAATAGAGATTTTGTTATGGTGGGTGGCTACCGACGTACTTGTTTTGCCACCGTTCTGAATGTATTGGAGTAAACTGTGATTGAAGAGGTTTGTACATTTGCTTGATGAGTCAAATGATTACCTGTATCAACCACAAAAATAGTGACCTATTTTCTCTCTAATAATTACTCTCAATCCAAATACGCATGGTAGATTGCTTTTCTATTTACCTTATCTTATTTCATTTTACTCTCTTTGCTTCATTTCCTTTGTAAAACTTTCCTAAATTGTATGTCATATGTTTAGTTGCACATGTATGTTGTTTTAACTGCTTGTTTTTTTTTTAGTTTACTATTACTTTGCAGGAGTTTCCACCAAAAAGAATTGCAGCACAGTTGGTCTAAAAAGTTTAGATAGGCATTGACTAGACCTGCCTGTTTTGGGACAATCAGTTGCTGATTTTTGTGTTTTCTCCCTTATTGCTGATCCAATGGAGTCCCACAGGGACTTGTAAGTTAGACTTGTTTTTTTTTTCATTCAGGCACTTTTTGTTTCAAACATTTATGTTTTCAGCTCTCACTAGAAAATAAGTTGAAATGAACAATGGATTTGTTTATATGACATTCTTTACACATTCAATGTGGTGCATTTGTTTTGGGAATTGATATCTTGCAGATAGTATGTTGTATTTAGCTTCAAGTTATTTTTATAAAATGATAACTTCTATATCATTTTTTACTCTGCTTTTGTTTTGTGCTTTAGTGTGCACAAGTTTTTTCCTTGACTTGCTAGATTAGCATACTGGAGGATAAAATAGTTTAAACACTTGAAACAAAGTGAAATCTTCTTCAGAAGATTATACCTCTTTTCCACTCTTATAGATAGTTAGTTAGTGTTTTGGTAAAGGAACTTAAAAGGTCTTCATTAGGGATACTTTCATCATTCAAAAAGCTTACTTTATTGTCTTATTACACAGTAGAAGAAATGATAGAAGACATTTTCAGTATTCTGCTGAAGCATGCTTATGCAAGGAATCATTGAATAATGATGAAGTACTTAGGGTGCATGCCATTACTTTACACTTGGAAATGTTCACAATGAATGGTCAATGGCTGCTGATGTTAGGTCATTTTACCAATGTTTGAATTCATAGGTTGTTGGTGTTAGGTCTATTTGCCATAATTTTTTATCTATAAATGTGTGATAGTCCTGTTGTGGCATTTCAACTACATTATAGTAAGCAAAAACTAAAAAAGGCCAATGGTTGCTGATGTTAGGCCATTTAGCCATGCACATCTGCTTTTTCTCTTCTTGCATCCCATCACGGTTTATCAAATTGAACTCTCACTCTAGGTGAATGATGCACAAAATGAATTAAGTCATTAGAGAGTCTTTTGCAATAGTACTTAGAAATGCTTAAAATGAATGGTTAATAGCTGCTGTTGTTAGGCTATTTTACCAATGTTTGAGTTCATAGGTTGTTAGTATTAGGTCTATTTGTCATAATTTTCTGTATATAAATGTGTGACAGCCCTGTTGAGGCATTTCAATTGCATTATAGTAAGCAAAAACTAAAAAAGGCCAATAGTTGCCAATGTTAGTCCAACCATTCACATTCTCTGCTTTTTCTCTTCTTACATCCAATCATAGGTTATCAAATTGAACTCTCACTTATGGTGAATGACATGTAGCAGAAACTAAATTAAGTCACTAAGGAGTCTTTTGCAATAGAGAATTAGATCGTTAAGATTATCATTAATGCTATTAATAGTTGAAATAACTTATTTTGCTCGCGCTTATATATACAACTTGTTTAAATAACTTATTATTATTATTTTTTCATTCTTACACGGGAAATCATAATACTTTTGGTGAAGGACGCTTATTGCTATGTAAAGATACTTTTTGTGGATATTCAACGACAACGTCACATCTATAGTACAAATATCGATAATAATTTTTGGAATGTGCCATTAGTTGGACTAAATTTTGTAAATTCCTTGTGGGAATATTATTTGGCATAACTTCATCTATTACTTTTGTATTTGACACTAGAAGTACTTTTGTAATACGAATATTATTTTGGATTATATATTTTATATTATTGCATTTGAGTAAATGATATTGAATTAGTAACAATATATATAGGTGGAAAAATAAATGTTGCTATTAACATGTACAAGAATTGTCTTTTTCAAAATGAAACACAAATAAGAGTGTTACTTATTTATAAAAAGTGATGCTTTAAAGCAGTTCAATATATGTAAAAGTGATACATTTGATAGGAAAAAGTGTTGCATTATTGGGTTAAAAGAGTGCAAGAAGTGTTCTATTTTCGTAGCATAAAGTGTTGTTTTTCGTCTCATAAAACATTGCAATTGCTTGAAGGTAATAAATAAAAAAGTGTTGCATTTTTAGAGAAAAAAGTGTTGCACAAATAAAAGCGTTGCATATTCTGACAGTTGCAACACATTTAAAAAGTGTTGCCTAAAATGGAAAAAGTGTTGCTATATATCTAAGGAGATACCTTTTTTATAACACACTTTGTAAAGTATTGCTTTAGGCCTATAGCAATATTTTTAGGGCAAAAAAAACACTTTATGGGTGTTGCTATAGGCTCATTTTGTAGTAGTAGCTACATCTCTGCCATGACACTCTTTACTTGAAAAGAAAAGGATAAAAGGGAAAATGACAATTATGTAAAAAAGAATCATATAAGAAATTTTGAAAGATAATGATTACCTATATTTTGAAATTGGGATAAAGATGAAAATTCCAAAAGCTTTCTTCCTAATCTAACAAACAAAACTATTCATATAAATTGTCTAAAAATACTCTAAAAAGAACTTTAGTGGTACTTTCTCCAATTTTTAAAGACTAAAACGAAAATTCCATAGAACAAATCAATTAAGAACTTTCCTAAATCAAATCAAACAAAATTATTAACATTCAACTTTTCTAAATCAATTCAACCAAGAATTTTAAAATATAATTCATTTTTTTTCCAATATCTAAATTAATCGTTGATGTCCTTAAATCATATTAATCAAAAAATTCAACGAATACTTTCCTAAATCAATACAATCAAGAAATTCAAAATTTAATTAGTACTTTTCTCTTTCATACAATATAATTCATTTTTTTCCTAAACTAAATCAATCAAAAAATTTATCAACTTTCGTAACTCAAGAGAATCATCAAAGAATTTCTAAATGACTTCAACAAACAAAGTAATTCAAGATTTACACAAAATTTTTGAAAAATCATCGAATATTAATAAAAATAAAAGAATAGTAGGGGGAAAGTGACAATTATCTAAAAAATAATAATATAGGAATTTTGACAGATAATGATTATCTATATTTTAGAATTGGGGTAAAGATGAAAATCCAAAAAGAGAGTGATCAATGAGATGTTTTAGTTTAGTTACCCAATATTTATAGATTTCATTAAATTATCTATATTCTGAATTCATAATTGTATAAGGTTTATAATTATATTCGTTTAGGGAAGTATTTATAGATACGATGAAGTTATCTAATTCTTAATTCCTAATTGTTTTAAGTTTTTAATTATATTCGTTTAGGGAAGTCTTCAAACTATTTACTATTATAATAATCAACAATTAATTTTTTGAGGAAAGGTATCAATAAAATTTATTTAATTTGTTTAGTAAAGTATTGATTTTTTTCTTAATTTAAATGGTTTTAAACTTGTTTATGGAAGTATGTGGGGAAAAGAAAGTAAAAACTAAAATCAATTTAATTTATTTAGGGGGGGTGTTAAATTTAAACTAATTTAGATCATTTATAAAAAAAAATTAATTTAACTAATTGTGTTTAAAATAACGAAACAGTTAAATTAAATTATAAGGTGTTCTAATTTCTAATCATATTCGGTAAAACTTATATTTAGAAAAATTTATTAAATTATTTATTATATTTAGTAATTCCTTTAAAAACAACTAAACACATAAAATAATTTATCTAATTTCTAATTATATTTAATAAAACATATATTTGACAAAAATTATTCAAATCTTTATCGTATTTGGACCTCTAAATGCATAACCGTTATAACATTAACATCGTTCGTGCTATTGAGATTTTTGTAAAAATTATTATTGTTTTTATTTCCAATAAATCGGGATAAGAAAACAAACCTTTAAATGCCAAAAAGTAACATATACTATGGAAGCACTAAAACCGAAAATTCATTTTTCTTTCATGTAATTAACCTATTTAAACTAAATTATTTTGTTATTAAATTAGCTAATTTTAAAGTAAAGTATTCTTATTTCTAATTATATTTGGAAAAACTTATCCAATTCCCTCATTATATTTGATTATATTTAGTATTATCTATTATATTAGATTGTGTTTAATTTAGTATATATATATATATACGTATATTAGGAAAAAAGAAACTTCAAGCCATCCACCAAAACAATTTAATGGGTTTTTTTTCTTATTTTTTGGCTAAAAGATATTTTCAGTTTTTTTTTTTTGTTGACTAATCATCCCATTGCAAGGGGTGCCACTCCCTGTTTTATTGATATTAAAATAAAAAGATAATGGCGGATATATCCACACCATTAATACAATTTAAAGCACGTTAAATAGGGAGGACTCCTCCCTTACATTCCAAGCATCTAAATAATTTTTTGAAAATAAACAAGGAGTACTTCTTCCTTTACAAATCCTAAGTACCTCCTTTACTAAGTTTCCATAGAAGTCTGTGAGCATCAAACACATGAGAGATAAACCAAGGTTAATTAAAAAATTTGCTAAAACAGGATACAGTGGCCTAACATCAGCAGTCAAAAAGGTTCTCAAACATAGACTAAATGGCCTAACTTCAGCAGCCATCGGTCTTAGTGCATGTAAATGCGAATAAAAGTATGAAAAGAGGAATTGCTTCATGAATTTTAGGATGATTGGACTTGAAATGATTGGTAGTATTTCCTTTTGAGAGACCAAGTCTTTCAGCTCTGATAATCGATTGGATTTTTTGATGCAACTGTTTTTCTTCACTATAGATTTTGCAATGTTGATGTGTTGTTGCTGTTGCAATCAGTTTGGCAGCAATGTTTTCCTCTCTTTGGCAATTTATCCATACTGGTTGAGGCGAGAATTTCACGAAGTTGAAGTGTTTGCGATTTCAATCTCCATGGGCAATTTTTCCTATCCTGCAGCCACAAATGAAGGTTAGAGTTGGATTCAATGAAGATATGTTGAAAAATACCTTTTTGTTTGCATATATTAACTCCTATCACAGCTGCCTCTGCTAGCATCTGCTCAGAAAAGAAAATGTTAGACAGGCTGGATTGAAAAGAAAAAGCAAAAATCATCCTACTTTGACTATCTCTTAGAATACCTCCGCCTAAACCAATATGTGATTTGTTGAACATACCATGAATGTTTAGTTTGAGGAGGCCCTCATTAGGAGGGTGCCATTTAATATAAGACGTGCTGCACCTTTTAAAGCTGTTATGGATAGAATCCGAGAATAAATTCCATGAATGCTCTACACATTTAAATTCTGGGAATCTGATGCGGACTACAGCTTTTAGGTTTTCGAATGTTGCATTTTTGAGCCTTTCAAAGTTCCAGAGATCATCTTCAAAGATGTATTTGTTTCTTGATTTCCACAAGTGCCAGCATATAATGGAAGGGATGATCATGATGATAAAATGATAAATTTCATTCTTACCTTTCTCCATCCACCAATTGTTTAGGAAAGCATTCAATGATTGGAAATTTGATGGAATGTAAATACCTAGTTCACAACCAAAAATAGTCCACACATTTAAGGCTGATTCGCACTTTAGAAACATATGGTCTATTGAATCTAAATCAGCAGAACAATGTGGGCATATAAAAGGACCATGGATGCTAAATGTGTGAAGAATATAGCCTATTGGGAGACGTGATTTTAAAAGTCTAAGCATAAAAAAAGACTGTTTTAATGGGATAAAATGGCTCCAAATCTTTTCCCCAAAGTGCCAAGCAGAATTATTTCAGTTTATAATTTGTTTAAAGGCTGATCGGAAAGAAAAATTACCTGAATTTGTTAAGGACCAGATGATGGGGTTTTGATTTGCAGACCCTGGCTGTGAAAGGGTGATGTACTGTTCTACTTCGGCTTTGCTTTCAAGAAGTCTGTTCCAAGTGCTAGAGAAATTTTTCCTGGGTGAGCTTTGGGCATGATTATTTTGATATTTATATCTTGCAGCTAAGAATTCTGCCCATAAGGACTCTTGTTCTCGAAATATCCACCAAAGTTTAAAAGAAAATGCCTTGTGAATATCTTGAAGAGCTCTAAACCAAAGACCTCCCTCATGATGTTGCAAACAAAGTTTTTTCCATGAGAACCAATGGTATTTGCTCTTTCCCTCATTTGTTCCCCACAAGAAATTTGAAAAGATGTTTTCTAATTTTTGTAAAACTCTTTTTGGGGGGTTTGAGCCTAGTAAAGAATGTGTTGACATCGCTGAGAGTAACGATTTAATAAGGGTAATCCGACCTCCACTAGATAGAAGTTTTGAGTTCCAAGAGGAGATTTTCTGTTGTGTTTTTTGAATTAAAGGCTCATAATAACTGAATTTATTCCTGCCATAGAATAAGGGTAAACCAAGATATTTGACAGGGAACTTCTCATGCTGAAATTTTGTAATTGGGAGAACGACCCTAGAAGTCCCCCATATTTTACCAAAAAAATTGTTTGGTCCCTCACATTTAAAACAGGGTAAAATGGTCCCTCACATTTCAAAAGTGCCAATTTTTAGTCCTTTTAGACGGATCTGTTAGAAAATCCGTTAAGTGCAATCACATGACAGTCATGTGACCCTTTTTTTATGGACCAAATAGGAATCACAATCTTCAACTCCTTCCACCTCCATCTTTCATCAGAAATCTCCTCCCCTCCCTCTCCCAGAACCCACCACCACCGCCACTCTCTCTCTCTCTCTCTTCCTCTCCCCTTCTCCCTACCAACCTACCACTCTACTAAGTGGCACCACCAGTTTGTTTTTATAAAAAAGTGCTTTTTTAAAGTTCTTTTCTTGTTTTCCAACAATTATTATCATTCAAGATACATGCATTCAAAGTAAATCAAACCGGCCCTCAACATTAGATCGAAGAGGAAATTGAAGGAAGTAGTGGATCAAGTTCGTGAATTTGCTAAAGAAATCATCACAGAAAAGAAGTGAGAGCTCAGTGAAAAATCATCAATTGAATCAGTTGATCTTTTGTCAAGATTTTTGAGCTCTGGTCACTCTGACGAAAATTTTGTTACGAATACTTTGATAAGCTTTATCTTAGCGAGTCGTGACACGACTTTTGTAACATTAACTTGATTTTTCTAGTTGATATCTGTCAACTCGGAGGTTGAAAAAATAAATTCTTAAAGAAATTGATGATAAAGTGGA
This sequence comes from Ophiorrhiza pumila, assembly GCA_016586305.1. Lineage (NCBI taxonomy): Eukaryota > Viridiplantae > Streptophyta > Magnoliopsida > Gentianales > Rubiaceae > Ophiorrhiza > Ophiorrhiza pumila. Next base: position 20,648,785 of record BLIW01000005.1, read on the forward strand.
AGATTGTCAATTCATCAAAATCCATCGATGAAGTCAGAGTATATTGTATATGGCTTTGAATCTCTGATCTCTACCTTCTTGGACAAAATTTTCACAAGAAACATGGCTTGTGGTTGTAAGGTTCACAATCAATGTATAGTTTTTGAAGGAAATTGTTAAGAGTAGTACTGGTGCTGATCTCCGCCTTAGTGTATGTGCAAGCTGCAATCACTCCATTGGGTTTTTTAACTACAAACTACACTTATTCGTAGAAAGTTGGAAGATCAAACCATTACATAGCTGCAGCTTTGTTGGGTTGCGGTTATGGTGGTTGTTGGTGTTGGCATAACACTGACTGATGTACTTCACATACACTGAGTAGTAAATTAGACAAATATCCTTTGTGGTTTGGTTGATGACATGAACGATCTCAGTAGTTTCATAGTACTGAGAACACAAAGGAAGAAAGAGTGGTGGTGGTCATGGAGGAGGTTGGGGAAGATGGATATGTGGAGGAGAAGAAAAACACATAAAACAAAGAAAACCCATTAATAATCTAAACCTCTTTAACCCAATCTCATCATCATTCTTTTCATTTTCTGATGTTGTTCCTTTTCTCTTGAAATATAAATTTTGGGGTTTTTCTAAATATTGGGTTTTTTTTTTGAAATTTCTGATTATTTGTAATCTCTGTGAAACCCTAACTCTTCTATTCAATAAGCATTTATCCCAAATAGCTTCATCGTTGCTTGCTGCCAAGGCAACGATCAATGGCCAGTTACGGCTACAAAATTTTCGAATTCTCATGGTCACTTCAAATCCATCCAAGTCAGGCATGTGAAGATCCAAAAGCACAACTTGAGTAGAAGATGCAGCAGGCCCGAGAGCACTAAGACATTCATATCCCGAGGATACAGCAGAAACGCTGCATCCCAGTTTCTCAAGCAACTTTCAAGTAACTGCCCGATTCACATCATCGTCATCAGCTAAAAGTACTGTGAGGCCTCTGAAGAGTGAGTTTGAATATCGATGATCTGAAGACTGCCCTTGGTCAGATTTGCCAACCACGATTGAAGGCCGTTTCTGAAATCTCCCATGTAACCCTTCTCTAGCTAATCCCCACTCCGATCCCCACTTCGCCATAGCCCACCCACAACCCTCCTCCCCTTCTCCGATCCATTCTCCAAAAAATTCCCAAAATAACATCAAGAACTCCCAAAATAACAAAAGCCCACCAGGAAAAAGCTCAAATAAAACCCAGAATGATGATAAAATTAGTAATAGTAATAGTAAAAGTAGCATTAATAGTAATAATAATAGTTTAGTTAGGAGGGAGAGGCCTTCCAGGGCGTGTACACAGTAAGCGGCTGAGAGGATGCAAGCTGCCGCTGCTGTAGAGGTGGCTGTGGTTGCTGCGGGGAGGAGGCAGAACAAGGCATCTTTGAGGAGGGAAAGATTGACAGCAAGGTTGATGAGGGACGAATTGGACTGAGGAAGGAGAAGATAGAGTTTAATGAGTGTTTTGCCTTTTTTACCCCTAAAAATTGGGTCACATGATGAGTTCGTGATTGCACTTAACGGATTTTCTAACATATCCGTCCAAAAGGACTAAAAATTGGCACTTTTGAAATGTGCGGGACCATTTTACCCCGTTTTAAATGTGAGGGACCAAACAATTTTTTCAGTAAAATGTGCGGGACTTATAGGGTCGTTCTCCCTTTGTAATTTTAGAAATTGTATGCTTTTTGGATCTGTCGCATTTGTGATGAATAAGGAAGGAGCTTTTGTGTGGATTTATCATTGGACCTGAAGCATCCTCATAGAGCTTAAGAATGCTCATAATCTGCTTTAGTGATTTGTGATAGGCTGAGGCGAAGATAATAAGGTCATCGGCATACGCAAGGTGGGAAATAACTGGACAGTTTCTAGGAACATGAAAGTTGGGCTGTGTGACACTGAAAAATTTAAAGCTCTTGAGATGAACTCCGCCCCTAATATGAAAAGATAGGGGGAAATTGGATCTCCTTGTCTTAACCCTCTAGAGGATTTGAAAAACCCTTTCGGGGACCCATTAATTAAAATTGAAAACCTGACATTTGAGATGAGTCGCCAAATAATGTCTATTACAATTTCACTAAAGCCGAACCTACGCAACACTTGGAGAAGAAAAATCCAGTCTACTCTATCATAAGCTTTCTCCATATCTAGCCTTAGTATTACATTGCCTGTTTTGTTCTTTTTTGGTAGGCACTGAACTAACTCATTAGCAAGTAAGAAGTTATCCAATAATTGTCTGCCCTTGACATAGCCACACTGATTTTTACTAATTATTTTTGGCAGTAAATGAGATAGCCTAGTCGCTATCAGTTTAGAAATAATTTTGTTTAGAAAATTACATAAGCTTATAGGCCTGAAATTAGAAAACTGTTTTGGACTTGAGGTTTTTGGGATTAAAATAATAAAGGTAGCTGTTATAGCTTGAGGGAGCGTACCTCCGTTGAAGAAATGCTGAACAGCTGTAAGAATGTCCTATTTCACAATATTCCATGCAGTTGTGAAGAAATTGGCATTAAAACCATCGGGTCCTGGGGCACTATTTGAATCCATTGAGAACACACATTCTTTGATTTCCTCTAAATTAGGAATTGATTCTAACTTGCAATTATCATCTACCAACAGTAACTTAGGAATGTGACAGTTTTGAGGAAATGGAATAGTAGTGGTTTTGGAAAAAGCATTTTGAAAGAATTTAACCGCTTCCTCACCAATTAACTCAACATCATCAACGATGTTGCCATTTTCATCTTCTATAGAGTGAATGTGAGCTTTTCTCCTTTTTTGGTTGACATGGGAGTGGAAAAATTTAGAATTTTTATCACCTTCACTCACCCATTTAAGGTTAGCTTTTTGGGCCCAATAATCCTCGATGTTTGCTGTGATTTTCCTTAGTTTCGCTCTTGCTAGGTTTAACTCTTCTCTAGAAACTCCATTATCAGTTGTTTCATCTATAATTTCTAAATTCAGCAGATTATTTTCCGCTTCCTTAAGAGCATCAAAAAGATTACCAAAATTCTGGTTATTCCATTTTTTAAGAGTTTCTTTTGTGTGTTGAAGTTTTAAAACTAGTCTTCTAATAAGATTACCTTCAACATTAATATTCCAAGCATCTTGTACTATCTTGAGAAAGCATTTGTGTTTTGTCCAGAAGTTTTGAAATCTGAATCCTGTTTTCTATTTATTGTGAGTTTTAGAAATGTTTATTAGTAAAGGGGCATGATCTGACGGATCTCTAGGTAAGTGTTTGACTACATATTGCAGTCCTATGTCAAAAGCATGCCTATTAACTAGTAAACGATCTAGTCTTTTCCATATTCTTCGTTTACCCTTCCTATTATTGCACCACGTGAATTTTGACCAAACAAAATTTATGTCTTCTAAACCTTTGGTATTTGTAAATTCAGTGAGTTCTCTAGTATCTTCTAACCTGAACCTTCTTCCTCCCATTTTCTCTTGTTCCCTTAATGTACAATTAAAGTCACCGCATATCCACCAAGGTAAGTTTTCAGTATCAAGGTCTACAAGGGATTCCCAAAGGCAGTTCCTAGCTAATTTTGTGCAAAAAGCGTGTGATACGAATGGAGTAGCTTTTGAATTCTATTCCACACGTTTTCCACAACCTTTGGATCGTTGTTTCACAATTAATCCGAACAAGCACGAATCACAGAAGAACAATGCGAAAACAAGACAACAAAATAATAAAGGATATTGAACGAGAAGGATTGGAAGAAATCAACCAAACCCCAACATTAACACGAATAGATTCAGTCCAACTAATGTAAATCAAAAGTTAAACTTCCTCAGTTCGGCGTGTTCTATAAATCTAGAATGGCTAAGCTCAACCTAAAGCTCCTCACTAAAGGTTTTCGCGGGTCTTATAATTGTTCAACTAAACTTAGAAGAACTCTCACGTTTTCTCTCAACTTATCACAGCTGGAAGAAGGTTTTAGCAAAGCTAAACTTTATCAAATTTCATATATGTGAAAAACATTACAATGGCCACCCTTAAATAGGGAAGAATTCGGCCATACCCAAACAGGAAAAGGAAACAAGAAGCAAATTACGATTTGACTTCTTGACTAACAAGAAAGTTTCCTAAAAGACTACTTTCCAAATTACCATGCAAGGCAATTGGACAAGTAAGTTTCCTAAAAACCGAAACTAAAGCCCAATTAATTAATGTTAATGGACTTTAATTATTACAACTTAAATAAACCCAATTAAAACATTAAAAGTGGCGTGAACAATTAATGAAGCCCAATACGCCATTACTTGGTATTCAATGTAGTCTATAGATTCGCGACGGTAATCTGCCAGAATCACGTTACTCATCTTGGTAGGCCCTTTTGACGATGCTACCTTCCGAATCTCGTAAAATGTAAAACATAAAAGTTGTAGCCCTATCTGTTATCGTTCTAGGGCTTCTTGAATCACGTAATTCGGAGTTATATAGAGTGAGATACGTCCAGAATACCAAAACGTGACAGAAACTTTCAGGATGAATAATTGATTTTAACACCATGGACATGGACACGGGCTCATTCTCATCATTCCCTCCCTCCTCGAAAGGATTCGTCCTCGAATCTTGAAATTGAGCTCCTGGATCAAACACCAATATTACGAACTCCACAAGAATCAAGTCGAGTTGGAATGAATCACATCTCGGCCAACAATGCATTATATTCTGCAAGATCAAAACAAATGTATAAGGCGAAGGAAAATTCAAGAATTTAGAACAAGACTTTAAATGATTTTCTCCCACCAAAATAATAAGTCGGGCAGAATATTTATGCAAAATTGAAACACATAATGCATGATTACTCTTAACAAGTTGTGCAAGATGTATATTGTTGAAACCATGGAAAACACAACATTGTAAAGAAAATTCATAACAATTATGCAAATATACATCATGTAACAAATGCAACAAATTATTCTGATTTGCATCATGAAACAATATTAATACCTCATGTAAAAATTAATTTAGCAATTTTGTCAATATGGAAGTATTTAAGATAAACTTAGTAATATCATGCATAGATACACCAGTACTAGCATAGAAAACAATTGTATTATTAACATGTAATGTAAGAAAAGAACTTAAACATATATGAATGTAACTAAAAGGATTATCCAAAGATACATAAGAATATTCATAGCAACTAAATATATATGCATCGCGGATAGAATGTAAATCACAAAATCGTTGGACATAATTTTCAAACATGTGAAAGTTATCAATTATAAAAATACAATTCCTTAGATTAAAAACAGAATGTAAACAATCTAATAAATAGATGTTAACACCATACTTTACCTTTTGGAGTTGAAAAGAACTTAAGAATGTAGATAACTTACCAGACAAGTGTTGAACTACTTGATTACCTCTTGGAATTTGATGATTTTGGCTAAGGAACGGATTGACAATGACTAGTACAAACTCACGAACCAAAAATTCAAAGGAAAAATCATTCCAATAAGTATAATCAATATAATTAACACCTTTATACACAAGGAATTGATTAAGCTCTAAATGATAAACATTAATAACAAAATATAATTCACGTATTAGATAAGCAAGATAGCATGTTAAGAAACTGTACATAAACTCATTCAATACAAAATAGTTAGATTTCATAATTGAAGAACTATGCGAAAGAATTTGCTTACTAAAACACAAACCATCAGACTTTAATTCACATGGTAAAAACTTTCGAACTAATGTTTCAAAGGTAGGTGAAAGACATTGAAATTGATTCAAAACAGGATTAAAACTTTGAAAATCAATATGAATGACGTTATCAAAGTTCTTGTCATATAAACCATTGAAATCAATCAAAAAGCTTTCATACTTACCTAACTTACCTTGCTTACCTTGTGAAAAACAAGCTAAGGCAAATTGGACTCCTTCCAATTGATAATGAGTTGTTTGCAACTCCATTAGATGTCTAGGAACTCCATAAAACTGCAAAACAAAAGAACTAGGCAACAAACAATACAAATCGTGATCACTAGAATTCATAAGTACAAGATGTTGTTGTTTAGCTCTCAATGAACTCTCATGCTCACTCTTTCTATTACACTTATTTTGCTCATGGCCTATACTAACTAAGTCACTCTTTTGACTTTCTTTTTCATCTCTTTCTCTCAATTCTTTTTCCCTCATTTGCCTTTCCAATTCACACTTTTCTTTCTCTTTTTCTTCTCTCAAATCATTACAAGCTTTAGCAATTCTAGCTTGATCTTCAGAAACTTCACAGGGCGTTAAAGCACGAAGATTAAACTTTTTACTATTCTTCATGAATGAATAGCAATTTTTGAGCTCTTTATAAACACTCTTGCAAGCAAGTTGCCATGGTCTTCCCAATAAAAGATGGGCTATTTGCATAGGAAATATGTCACGTAGTACCTCATCTTTGTAGTTGCCCACGAAGAATGCAACCTTGACTTGCATTGACACCCATACTTCACCACAATTATCACTCCATTGCAGCAAGTAAGGATTTGGATGTGGAGTGGTTTGCATATTCAACTTTTCTACCACTAGCTCACTAGCAAAGTTAGAGCTTCTTTCACAATCAATCTCCACAGCACACACTTTATCTTGGATTTTGCACCTTGTTTGAAACACCTTTTCACATGACGTAGAAGTGGTTTTAGACTCCTCCATTTGTACCTGCAAGTTAGTAAAAACACAAGAAATATATAGAAATATATCTCACGGGTTCTCACAATATGGGTAGTAAATGCTCTCCTCTCTAGTGTAAAGGCTTTTCTCGTGTATACCCTAACTAATCTCTCAACAATGTTTCTCTCAGACTAATTGAAACTTACCGTTCAACAATTTATATAACAAATCTCAACCAATTTAGTTCAACAAGTCAATTCACACAAGTTAAACCAAAGAAGTTTGAAAAGAAACACGTCACAAGAGTATTTTAAAGATCACGTATGGGGTATAACTTGGTTTATTTCAGAAAACTACGAAATTAGCAACTAGGCAAGAAAACAAGATGAATGATTTTGATTTCACCCAAGCAAGATTTGTCACGATCAATATTGATGATTTTCAAACTCAACTTAAGAACACTTAGTTCTTTCAAATGGAAATTAAAGCAGCAGATAAAGACAAGTCCGAAGATATATATTTTTTTTTTATTTTTGTTTTGATTTTTTTTGTTTTTTTTTTCTCTGCCGAGTTTCGGACGCTAGTTTCGGACGACTGCCTTAGTTTCAGACGGCCGAAACTTAAAATTCCTGGGAAGACGACTTTTTTGTTGAGTTTTGGACGCTAGTTTTGGACGCCTGTCTGAGTTTCGGACGGCTGAAACTGTAGCGACTGGGTGAAAAATTCTGATTTTTCTGACGAATTTTTTTGGAAACTTTTGAGGAAACCCTAGCAATTTTTTTGACGTGTGACTCAATCAACGAAAACACAAAGAATTCAACACTATGAAGACAATTGAAAAGTGTAGAATGTAGACACCAAAAGAACACAAAAGAACAGCAAGAAAACAAAGAAGCACAAAACAGCAAGAACGTAAACGGATTACCTTGAATTTGGAAACAATCCCTTTGCTTTGATACCACTTGATACGAATGGAGTAGCTTTTGAATTCTATTCCACACGTTTTCCACAACCTTTGGATCGTTGTTTCACAATTAATCCGAACAAGCACGAATCACAGAAGAACAATGCGAAAACAAGACAACAAAACAATAAAGGATATTGAACGAGAAGGATTGGAAGAAATCAACCAAACCCCAACGTTAACGCGAATAGATTCAGTCCAACTAATGTAAATCAAAAGTTAAACTTCCTCAGTTCGGCGTGTTCTATAAATCTAGAACGGCTAAACTCAACCTAAAGCTCCTCACTAAAGGTTTTCGCGGGTCTTATGATTGTTCAACTAAACTTAGAAGAACTCTCACGTTTTCTCTCAACTTATCACAGCTGGAAGAAGGTTTTAGCAAAGCTAAACTTTATCAAATTTCATATATGTGAAAAACGTTACAATGGCCACCCTTAAATAGGGAAGAATTCGGCCATACCCAAACAGGAAAAGGAAACAAGAAGCAAATTACGATTTGACTTCTTGACTAACAAGAAAGTTTCCTAAAAGACTACTTTCCAAATTACCATTCAAGACAATTGGACAAGTAAGTTTCCTAAAAACCGAAACTAAAGCCCAATTAATTAATGTTAATGGACTTTAATTATTACAACTTAAATAAACCCAATTAAAACATTAAAAGTGGCGTGAAAAATTAATGAAGCCCAATACGCCATTACTTGGTCTTCAATGTAGTCCATGGATTCGCGACGGTAATCTGCCAGAATCACGTCACTCATCTTGGTAGGCACTTTTGACGATTCTAACTTCCGAATCTCGTAAAATGTAAAACATAAAAGTTGTAGCCCTATCTGTTATCATTCTAGGGCTTCTTGAATCACGTAATTCGGAGTTATATCGAGTCAGATACATCCAGAATACCAAAACGTGACAGAAACTTTCAGGATGAATAATTGACTTTAACACCATGGACATGGACACGTGCTCATTCTCATCAGCGTGTACAGTGGAAAAGATAATGGGGGTGGACAAATATGGATGTTTTAACATGACAGTTAAGTGCTGAGGATTTTCGTCTAGTATGCAACAAGAAACATGTTCTCTATAAAATAACCAAATGGAACCTTCATTGTTGGTTAGAAATTGATCAAATTTCAGTTTCAGCTTTATATCATTTGCCTTAGAAATTGGTGCAAAAGGTTCACATAATGCAAGAATTTCAACATTATAATTTCTAATTATGCTTTTTAACAGTTTGAAGTTAGTGGATTTTAGCACACTTCTGATATTCCAAAATAATAAATTATGCATAATCACTATCAGAATTTTCAGCATAATTAAGTGCATCTTTATTCTGAGATCTTAAAGAATGGTCTGAAGGAAACTTAGCTCTGATTCCCTTTAGTTTTAGATGTGGTTCAGGTTCTTCTGGATCAACAGTGTTCTGCTTTGTCTTTGAGTCGGGCTGATCCTTCTGCATTTGGTATTGAATGTCGACATCGAATAAGGTGATGGTGCGATCTTGCGCATATTGAATGTCGACATCTTCATTGTCTGAATTTTCCTCCACCAGAGTGTACAATTGAGAATCTGAACTGGATTTGGCAATACACAGGCAGTTATGTGCGTGGACAGATTCATTACATAAGGTATTTAAATTACTTGTATTTAGAACTTCCTGATTTGGAGTGGATTCGTTGCTGGGCAGAGTTTGAGGCTGAAGTTCATGAGCTTGCTGGATCATTTGAGAACTAGTGGTGGTACCAGGAGTGTTATCACTGTTAGATTGTAACATAGACGTTTTAGGGGTGAGCATAGAGTCGTTGGTGTTTGTGACTCCCTGAGGTGTAGGCACTTCTGCTTGGGGTTTGTTAACCATCACTTAATGTGAAGATGTTGACGGTGGAGCAGCTGGAGTGTCCTGAATCTCTGAAGGATTCTGACTAATATGTTGGATAGGTTCTTTACCCTTGCTGATTTTCGCCTGGTTGAGTTGTGCTGCTGAGATTTCATTGTTTCTATTTTGATTTTTTTTCTTCACCCATGATTGTTTCTGAGGGATTTTGGGATCGATCTGAGTTTGTTGCCTGCTGCTGTGTTCCTAGCATTGAGAAACAGGATGCCCCATTGTGTGGCATTTTGTGTAATATTGAGGTAAGTTCTCAACCTCTATCAGCTGCCATTTGCCTGAGCTGCCTTGAGAAATCTAGATTCGTTCCGGAATCTCTGCAAGAACATCTACTTCTACACACTCTGGCGACGCTTGGCCTGATGACGCTTGAAGCGGCGGCGGTTGCCATGTTAGTTTTAAGTGGCTTCCCAATGATACTAGCGAGCTTAAAAAGCGTTTTCTTATTGAACATGTTTAGCGGTAGCATCGGGAAATTAATCCAAACAGGGGCAATTGACGGTTCTACGTCTGGATTGAAGGTGGATGACCATTTGAGGATTCTGGCTGGATAACCGATGAAGGACCACGTCTGTTTAAGCCACATTCGTTGATATGCTTCTTCTAATTCAAAGCGGAAGATGACATGATTTTGGTCCAGAAGTCCCAAGAAGCACGAACCTTTGAAGCCGGCAGTGAGGATTTCTTTCTTGAGGGTGGCCATGGCTGGTCGCCCCCAGGAAAATTTCCCAATTAAGGTGAATCGGAAAGGAAGGACTAATTCATCGTCCTCTTCAGCTGTAATAAAAATAGCAGGTTCTCTTTGTGGAGGCCTTGCGAAATCGCCGTTGCGGTCTGACGAATTTGGTCAGAGAATAAAGTCGATACAGTACCTTGAACATTTGAGTTTTGCTGGTTGACTTTTGGGATTGATGCAGATAGTGCCTCCTTATAGGAGGAGGATTCCTTGTTTGGTGACGATGGAGGAGGAGCCGCCATCCGCGACGGATTTTGTTTTTTTTTTTTTTTCTTTCCAACCGTTGAAGAAGAAGAAGATAGGGACGTGTAGTGAGAAGATGGAGAAAAGTTTTAGAGAGAGGACTAATTATGAATTTTAATATCAAAAGAAATTTTCAGTTATTTATTATATTTGATTATATTTTGTAATTTCTTATCATATCTAATTGAGCATTTTTTTTAAATTAAATTTCTAATTCCTTATTATATTTAGTATTTCTTTATCATATTTAACTATCCTTAATTTAATAAATGTCCACAATTAAAAATTTTGGCCTAAAGGAAATTTCACATTCCTTATTATATTTTATTTAAATTTTAAGAAAATTTCCAATTCTTAATTGCATTTGATTTAATTTTCAATTCATTATTATGTTTGAATATATTTAGTAAAGGATCCAAATATGCATGGTATTTTAGATTCAATTCAATTAAAAGTATATTTTATTTTCAAATTAGATTTATGTTAAGAATGTAACCAGTTAAAACACTAACTATATCATAATATCCAAATTCTAATAGTTAAGAATCTATATTATTTTAGGATTGAAAGTATGCTAATCTCTTAATTTCAGGAAAGCCATGATTTTGTTTTTCATTAATTTAATTAAATTAGCTAATTTTAGAAAAAAGTGTTGCAATTTCCAATTATTTTTAGCAAAAGCTATCCAATTCCTTATTATATTGGATTATTATAAAACTTTCGTTATTATATTTCATGGAATAGATTGTATAAGTTGTCCAATTATTAATTGTATTAAATTTGAAATTACCATTAATTTTGTTTTGGAAAAGTTTAGGGTAGAATTATATATATTTCATGAAATGGATTCCGAATGGATTTTCTGTTACATCCCATATTTCAATTCTTGTCTCAATCTATAAATACAAGCCACATGTAGTGAACATTAATCCCTTAGAATTCACTAATTACTTGATAGTGTTTTAGTAAAATATACGTGACATATATTTGTAAAATGAAATAGGTAATGGTAAATGAATTCGATTCTTAGAATTCACTAATTACCTGATAGTGTTTTAGTAAAATATACGTGACATGTATTTATAAATTGAAACAGGATTGAAATAGGGGAATGAAATGAAAGATCCAAATTGAAATAGATTATATAAATTATCCAAATATTAATTGTATTATATTTGAAATTACCATTAATTTGTTTAGGAAAAGTTTAGGGTAGAGTAACAAATGATTAATATTTAGTAATTCGTTTACGTATCAAACTTATATTTTATTATTATATTTCATTGTCATATTTCATTATTATTAACCAAATTCTTATCATATTTGACTATCATTAAGTTAGTATATAAAAGGTAATTATAACACAAAAATTTAAAACCACTTATTCAATCACTTAAATACAAAACTATAGAGGTGGGATCTTCTGTCCAAGATTCTCTCTGTCTTATCTTGTTCAAGATTAAATTACGTAGGGTTCACTCATTCATTCTTGGTTAGGGTCTAATAATTGTAAAGTAATTGTAGTGATATTTATGTTTTTAGTCCCTAATTTTAGTTAAACTACGTCGTTTTGGACATTAGACATAATATGATAGAGATAATCTTTGACAGATTATCTAATCTCAAAACTATATAAGTCAAATCATATAACAAGCATAAAAATGTATGCCATGTATTAAATATATCTAGATAAGAAGTTGGCGATAGTTATTAATAAAAAGTAGCTCTATTAAATTTTAGGTTACTGTTATTGCCAGAGCAACTATTAACTTACAGAGCAATAAATCACACATTTTCCAAATTTACCCTTAATCAATCAACTTTTTTATCTTTTCTCTATTTATCAAGACAACTCATCCTTATCTTATTTCACTTCTATTTTTTATTCTGAGCAATTTTTTTTCCTTGTGATCTATTATCATTTTGAAATGTTAATTTGCTCATAACATAATTAAGGCAGCAAGAATTTTTTACTATCAAAAATTTAAATTTAAATTTGAATTAATATTTTATGAGTTTATTTTGGTAAAAAAATGTCTTAGGAAGAATTTTTTATTATTAAAAATTTAAAAGCAAAATTTAAATTTAATAATTTATTTATAAAAATATAAAAAAAGCTGTAACAAAAATAATTATTGTAACATTTTTTTATTTTACAAATTTTGATAAAAAAAATAGACAAAAAAATAAATTTAATTTATGAAATAAAACACTAAAATAATCGTAAACAAATGGAGTCTAAATTTTTTGACGTATACATTGGTAAATATTTTATAATTTGATTGAGAGAACAATAAAATCTATTAATATAAATAAGTGTCATATATATTTATATAATTTTTTTCTTATAATTTGAGTGTAAAAATAAATATTATATTAATAAAAATTTGGGAGAAAATCAATGTAAATAAGAAGAAAGCAAAAGTATAGGGAAAATGTTATAAAGAATTGATAAGTTGTAATGATAAGATAGAAAAAAAGATAAAGATGAGTGTATTATAGGGAAAATGTTATAAAGAATTAATAAGTTCTTAATTGTATTATACTTGAATTACCACTAATTTTGTTTAGAAAAAAGTTTATTGTAGAATTATTAATCGATAATGTTTAGTAATTCTATTAAGTATCAAACTTATATTTCATTATCGTTAATTAAATCCTTATCATATTTGATTTAAACACCTCGTTTACTTTTGAGAAATTTCTTTATCATCAAAATTTACTAAAAATTCTTGTGCTTCTTTGATTAAATGTACAATATGCAAATTTTGTTTAAACATCATACTTTCAATCTGGAATCAAACAAACCAAGGAACTCACTTAAATTTTGATGATAAAAAAATTTCAAAACAAAGTTAGCGAGGTGTTTTAATTAGATGGTAAATAGATTGAATAGGATATCTTATTCATAATTGTATTATAATTTATAAGATATTCGATTTCTAATTGAAATTATATTAAAAATTATTATTAAGAAGAGTTTTAATACTATCTAAACACTAATACATCAACATGCCCTATCCTTACATGTGCCAAAGGTATATTGAATGTTAGAATCATTGGACCAACAAACAAAGTTTCATCGAATATGCACGACAAGCAAAGCATAATTTCCAACAAATATTCTAAAACAAAAGGAGTGCTACTACAATTATAGACTACCAACCATATTGACAACTAAAACACACCACTCAATAACAATGCTATAAGAAATCAAACTTCAAAGCAACAAAATTGCATAAACAAAATCACATATTCAAAGCCACATTCCATATCAAATCCACGAATATGCAAAACACATTACTCCAAAAACAAGTTCATCCGATGCAACATTTTTCAGTAATAGTAAACATTATCACGAGAATTGGTAATTAACGATATCACTGCAGCACCATCGGTATTGATTCAACACGAACAAAACAGGAAATAACACAGTCGCTAATCTTTTTTCCCAGTCAATTAACCCACCAAAAAACCCAACCAAACACACAAAATTCTGAAAAGAAAAAGAATTACAACACGGGACCATCCAATAACTACCAAATTATTTCTGAATTTTCTCCCAATATTCTTATTCATTCCATATCAGACAGCTTTGATAGGGGTAAACAGTGGCGGATCTAAGGGGGGCGAGCCGGTGCTGCCGCCCCCCCTTCGTTTTGGGGAGCAAGGGGGTGGTATATATAATCCACCCCCTAGCACCCCCTGTCTAAAAATTTCCAGGGCGCTCTCCCAGTCTCTGCCTGGTCTATGGAAGTGGAAGAACTGAAGAGTTTGCAAATTTAAAACCGAAATTTTCTTGACTTTCTGCAAAGTGTAGAAACTGTTTTAGGGATTTCTATTTGTATAATCATGTTCTACTCGTCGAGATATTTCCATCGGTATATAGAACTCCCAAAACGGACTACTGGATTATGAGAAATCCTTATTTAAAGTTTTGAAGAAAACTTCGAACGTTCTGTTTCGTTGCGTGACTTGCGTCTGTGATGAAGATGAAGAAGGCGCGTGTATTGCACGGGCGCTGGCTCAACAATTTTCTGGTTTTTTATTTTTTAAATAAAATTAAATAATTAATTTTTTTTAAAAATCACAGAAAATTAAAATATAAATCAGAAAATTCTGATTTTTGAGCCAAAATTTTTCTAATTTTGTACTTTATTTAAATATGCAATAATCTGAAATATTCTGTGTAAAATAAAATATATTTCAGATTTAAATGATTATATGCCATTTAGGATAAATATAATAAATTCATGAAATCCACTCGTTGGTGTTCATTAATGCCTTTTGCAGACTCGTAAAACACAATTGTCTTCTCTTATTTTTGTATGAACGGTGCTAGTAACTCAAGTGTGAACAAATACTTGTTTTATTTATATGTGTATATAGTATATTTTTATTATTATGATTATTAATTTGATACTTTAGCGGTGATAATTTTTTTCTAAATACAATGAAGCCCCCCCTCAAAAAACGTTCTAGTTCCGCCACTGGGGGTAAAGGAAGATGTGGGATTTTCCGAGATTTGGGATGGGTTTGGGTTGAGAGGGCACAAATAACACCACCATCACTGGGATCATAGTCAAGGTTGAGATTGTCATCGACGGCTTCACGGCCCCTTTCAAGACAAGGCTTGGAAGCAATCTCAGTAGCTATCCAACCCAGTGCTATTCCTGCTATTGCTATCAATGATTCCGTCAACGCAACCAAGAGAAAATAAAGAGTAGATATGGTAGAGAAAACCTTACCAGAAACTGAGAGTCGGAGACGAGGGAGAGACGGAGAAGTAGGGTGAGAAGAAATAGAGAAAAACGAGAGAGTTGAGACTCTGAAAGAAACAGGATCCGAATTTTAAAAATTAACCCAAAACTAGATCCTCTTGTGAAGAATATAAATGTGTTTAGAAAAGAATTGAAAGCAAAGAATTGGGCCATTTTGAATTGGGAGTCAATTCTAATTTTATAGTATACAACCAAAAACATGAATTAGAATTGGACCATCCAATTCTAATTCTAAGGATCCAATTCTATGCAACTAACTAGAGCGATATCAAAGTGTGGCATCCCGAACTTAAAAACTTATAACAACAAACACTCACTTAATATTAGCAGTACCACTAACTTATTAAAAATTTCAGAATCTCACTAATCGCACCAAGCTAGTTCAACCTTAATCAATTTCTAGAGTAAAGTGCCAAAAATGTCACCAAACTATGAGGAATTAGTAATTTTAGTCACTGAACTATTTTTTTAGCCAAAAACGTCACTCAACTATTATATTTTAGCGGAACAAGTCCTGTCAATTCAAACTGTCAAATACGTAACGGCATGAATTTGAAGGGACACAAATGTAAAATCAGCCGATCTCATCGTCTTCTTCGTTGGGTTTTCCAATTTTTTGCAACTCATCCTCACAATGGGACGCAAATTCGACATGGAAACGGAAGAACTCGTTGACCCAAACGATGAACTAGTTTCCAATACCAACGACTCAGGCACAGTGCCGCAGAACTGTCCCCAATATATTCAACCGGAGGACAGAATGTGGAGAATGTGGGAGTAAATGGTACAAAGGTGAACCAAACTGTTGACACCATTTATCTGTTCCAATATGGTACATACACTTTTCGGCCTTCAATCATATCCCATTTGCAAAGATAATTAGAATAGTAATCAAGAACTATGGTGTGTCGTTTTTGCACTAAAATTAATTCTTACTCTTAAAGATTAAAAATAGTCTAATGGGAGTCGATCCCACAAGGAACAACAAATTTTCCAAAATAGTTAATTTGCACACAATAATGAAAATTATAAATAGCAATTATGAAACCAATAAATTAATAATCAAATATAACCAATAACCCAAAATACCAAATTAAATTACTTAAGATAAAATTCTGGCAAATAAGCAATCCACACTAATTTTAATAAGTTGATCATTGACGCAAGAGTAATAATTCCAATTCAATCAGCTAGTTATAAGGCACCGAGAATCAGCTCTGACATGCCCAAATCCCTCCTTACTTATTCGATAGTGGACAAGTATCAGCTTAATCCACTATTTCCCTATTTCTAAAATAACCAAGCCGGAATCAGCCGATCACCCAATTCAACATTAGAAAAGAATTAATTCTTAGAAGGACCCAACTTTAACAAACTAAATTATGATCAGCATACAATAATTTGTTAACCAATTGTCTCCGTCTACCGAGACAGCAGCTTTGTCACTAACTAATCCTACTAATTCAATCCAGTGATTTAATTAGAGATTAATTGACTCTACCTAATTTTATTAAAGTTGATCAGGCTTTAATCCAATTAAGTAATGAACGCTATTCACAGAAAACTCTTGAAATTGAATATAAAATCATTGATTAACACAATTTGGTCTCACAACTTTATTCATGATTAGTGTTTCTTACTTATAGCCAGAAAAGAAACTACTCACTAAACATAATAAGAACTAATAACAATAAATTAAAGAAGTAAAACTGAATTAAAAATAAGAAAACCAAACCAGGTAGCCCGTCGTTCGGGCGAACGACGAGCTACTGTTCTTCTTCCAAAATCTGGGCAGCAGCAATTCTGCAGACCCAGCTGCTATGAAATCTTCTAAAACGTGAAATAAAGCTGCAAAAAGAGATCCAAAGATCAAAGATCAAAAAGACATCTATCCCTCCTTATTCTTCTTCCTTTAATAGAAGAGAAAAATCTAATATCCTAATTTTACTCAAAACAGAAATCTTCTAGTTTCCATAAATCTCTCAACCACATGTGGTTGTAACAAAATATCTCCAGATCAAATTCTTCTCCCATTTGGTAACAGTCAATAAATCCTTTTACTGCCAACTTTTATCTCTCTTGATGGCTTCCACAAAATTCTCTTGTTGTCATATTCTTCAATGAATCTTTAACCCGTAAAAATCTCTCCAAACCAGCTCCACTTCAACAGCTTTCTCTTTGAGTGAATCTCCAAATTCTACAACAAAACAAACCTATTAAGTACAAAATATATCTCAGCAAACACATTAATTTGTGCATAAAATTATGAACTATTTTGCACCTATCAAATATCCCCACACTTGAACTATGCTGGCCCCTCAGCATTTAAACAAAAAATAATTAACAAACAAATAAAACTAACTAAACCACTTCACTATATAGGCACCAATCTAGCCACACCGAAAAACTCTTTCAAAACAAAATTCATGCTTAGTCCAAGTAACAAGTTCATACATAACCAAGTCATCCAAGTCAAATTACAAAATTCTGAGCAACTCTCCAAGATCACTCCAAGCACTCAAAAGATTTATGAAATAAGGTTCAACCACTCAATTAGATCGCACATGAAAAACTTACAATAAACTTGCAAATATGTCACAAGATAACCATACTATTAAAACTAAACAAGAATCAAAAGGTCTTTCAATTGGGTTGTAATGGGGCTAGGGCTTACAAGGTAGGATATAAGATGAAATAAAGGCTAAAAATAAAATCAAGGTGTAAGCAACCCAAAGTAAAATCCCCACACTTATCTTGCATCAAGTCTCAACTTTTGACTTCCATATCAATTCACAGTAACTTTAGCACAGTGATCATCATTTTTTTTAACGTGCTTTTTCACATAATTTTCTTTTCTTTTTCCTTTCCTTCAGTATGTCACTTTTTCATATTTTTGTTGTTGTTCTTTCTTTTCTGCCCAGTATTGTTCGGGCAGATGGTGATGGCTGATAAGGTTTAGAGGAGGACAAAATTAGGGAATGGTGGATTTTGAACTACTGGGGCTTTTGTGAATAATAGTAGTGGGTCACTTAGTATAATAATGTGTGTCTCTTGGGCCCAACACTTGTTTAAAGGGCTATTTCATTTGTCCCCATTTTTATTTCACCCACTCCATTACTGCAAATTAATCATCTCCACATCCATGACTGCAACTTAATCATCTCCACATCCATGACCACGATTGCACACAAACCTGGACAAGAAGAAAACTTTATTAATTGACAAGAAAATTAAATAAATAAATAACTAAAAATTAAAAAATAAAATAAAATTTAAAATTGGGTTGCCTCCCAATAAGCGTCATTATTTAATGTCCTTGGCTAGACCAAGTATGTGTCGAACTCAGCAAACTATTGGAGGAGGCTCCGGAGGTGGTCTTAGAGAAGGTACATCTTGTATACAAGTCAAAGTTCCTCCTACACTTTCCTTGTATCTTCTTTGATTCCAAAGCAATTTGATCCATGAGCTTTGAGTAAGATTCTTGTTGGTGACAGTGGGCAACATATTTTCTTCACTGAAAAACACAGACTTCAAATGTTTATTCAAGGATCTAAGTTGCAGAACTGGAACTTGCAAAATATAAGAAAAAATTATATCAGCAGGATCTCGTTCGGGCAAACGGGAACTTTCTGGGTTGCTTGGAAACACTTGTATCAGATTCAATGACATTGTTTCATCTCCAATCTCTTCGTCCTTCAATTCTTTAATGTCATAATCTGGTTCTTTACATTCATGTGACAGTGTATCCTCAAGAACAACAGGTATGTCATCACATTCCACCACCATCTCCTCTTTTAGATGTTGGGTTCTCTTGGCAAGAAAATCTTTTTCAAACTTTGCAAGCTTTGGCATTTTTCTAATTGCTTCAAGGAAAGCATCGGTAATCTCCACCTTGTTGAAGATGGTTAAGATATCACTCATGTCATCATCCTTCACATCCCTTGTTAGCCTGCCAGGAAAAGGAGGAGGAATTTTAAATTCTGAAGTAGGCAAATTAAATTTAGAATGTACCTCAGATTTCTGCGTGTGCGTCGTTTGGTCGAACGACGCGGACAAAATTTCTAGGCTGATGGGTTGTTGAATTTCGATCTCTGCCTCTGGTTCTTCAATCTTTTGTCCACTACTTAACATCATTTGATTAACGTCTTCCCCTGAATTAACCAACACTTGGGATGTGATTTTTCCTTGATTACTTATCCAGTTGGTGATTTGTGTATCTAATTGAGTAATTTGGTTACTCAATTCTTTAAAACTTGCCATTGTGGCTTCTCTTTCTTGTTGCATCACATTCAAGTGTGGAACGAATGGAACCATCTCTTGTTTCCATATATCATCTTGTATTGGCACATTGTCTTTCTGCATAATGTTAACTGAGTTAGCTAAATTTGCAAGTAAATCTTCAAGAGATGTACCTGAACTTGTAGTGGGTATTCAAATGTTTTGGCCAAAAGAAACCATTGATTGTTGTTGTTTCCATGTCTATGGTGATGGCTGTTGCTGCACCTTATCTCCATCAATGTAGTTTGGGTAATTCCACCACTCTGAATTGTATTCATTAGAATAAGGGCTGTAATGATGTTGTGGATGAAAATTCCCAATTGTATTGAATTGTGTCCTTGGATACTCTTGAACGAATTGACACCTAGCTGTTGGATGTCCAAGATTTCTGGGTATTCCACATGGTCTTTTCTGTTGAACAGCACCTAAACCTGCAACTAATTTTTCCAATGAAGAGATCAGTGCATCTAATTTATTTTCCATTGAAAACATGTTTACCTCTTCACCCGTTTGGGCAGACGGCGACTGTTCAGAACCAGAAATTATTTCTTGGTGTCTTTCCTTCAATTCTTTCCTCAATCTGTGCGATTTTTTTCAGTATCTAAAGATAAACAGATTGGAGTTAGAAAATCTGGAATTAAACCAAAGAACAAAACAAATTAACTAAAAAGAAAATAATGCTATTCCCCGGCAACGGCGCCAAAATTTGGTGTGTCGTTTTTGCACCAAAATTAATTCTTACTCTTAAAGATTAAAAATAGTCTAATGGGAGTAAGGTCGATCCCACAAGGAACAACAAATTTTCCAAAATAGTTAATTTGCAATCGTCACAATAATGAAAATTATAAATAGCAATTATGAAACCAAATAAATTAATAATCAAATATAACCAATAACCCAAAATACCAAATTAAATTACTTAAGATAAAATTCTGGCAAATAAGCAATCCACACTAATTTTAATAAGTTGATCATTGACGCAAGAGTAATAATTCCAATTCAATCGGCTAGTTATAAGGCACCGAGAATCAGCTCTGATGTGCCCAAATCCCTCCTTACTTATTCGATAGTGGACAAGTATCAGCTTAATCCACTATTTCCCTATTTCTAACATAACCAAGTCGGAATCAGCCGATCACCCAATTCAACATTAGAAAAGAATTAATTCTTATAAGGACCCAACTTTAACAAACTAAATTATGATCAGCATACAATAATTTGTTAACCAATTGTCTCCGTCTACCGAGACAGCGGCTTTGTCACTATTTAATCCTACTAATTCAATCCAGTGATTTAATTAGAGATTAATTGACTCTACCTAATTTTATTAAAGTTGATCAGGCTTTAATCCAATTAAGTAATAAACGCTATTCACAGAAAACTCTTGGAATTGAATATAAAATCATTGATTAACACAATTTGGTCTCACAACTTTATTCATGATTAGTGTTTCTTACTTACAGCCAGAAAAGAAACTACTCACTAAACATAATAAGAACTAATAACAATAAATTAAAGAAGTAAAACTGAATTAAAAATAAGAAAACCAAACCAGGTAGCCCGTCGTTCGGGCGAATGACGAGCTACCGTTCTTCTTCCAAAATCTGGACAGCAGCAATTCTGCAGACCCAGCTGCTATGAAATCTTCTAAAACGTGAAATAAAGCTGCAAAAAGATATCCAAAGATCAAAGATCAAAAAGACATCTATCCCTCCTTATTCTTCTTCCTTTAATAGAAGAAAAAAATCTAATATCCTAATTTTACTCAAAACAGAAATCTTCTAGTTTCCATAAATCTCTCAACCACATGTGGTTGTAACAAAATATCTTCCAGATCAAATTCTTCTCCCATTTGGTAACAGTCAATAAATCCTTTTACTGCCAACTTTTATCTCTCTTGATGGCTTCCACAAAATTCTCTTGTTGTCATATTCTTCAATGAATCTTTAACCCGTAAAAATCTCTCCAAACCAGCTCCACTTCAACAGCTTTCTCTTTGAGTGAATCTCCAAATTCTGCAACAAAACAAACCTATTAAGTACAAAATATATCCCAGCAAACACATTAATTTATGCATAAAATTATGAACTATTTTGTACCTATCAAACTACGAGGCTAAAGGTACTCTAGCAGCCTCAATAAAATTGCAGAAAACCAAAGATTCAAACTTTGTTCATCCAATGCCAAAAAGGTTTAGAGTTATCATATTGTGCTAGTATTATTCATCGGCATCAGTGATTACATAATCTACTCTTTACAACATATAATCAGAGAATATAAATACATCATTATGGCAATTTACTCTGAAGGAATACCACATATCATCAGACATGTATCAACGGGTATTCACAAAGAATTTTAACTTACCTCACAGTGAGGTTTGAAGATTAAACCACAGGGTCTTGGACTGAATCACAAGCTCTGCAGTCCTGAGTGCAATCACGAAATTGTAGAACACTCAATGTTCACAACCCAAATCCTCTTGATTGTGATTTTGTGGCTGGAGATATTTTTCTTGCGCAGACACTTTGCCTAAATACGACTTTGAATCTTCTGTATCATCTAGCTCTGGTGTATCATTTTGTGTAACGCTTATTGTAAACGTGACATATATTATTTGATACAGATGATCCATTGGCCCTAAATACCCTAATGATCTTCATGATTCAAAAGTTTGAACTAAGAAAATGTAATCAGAACTTGTTTTCAGGATTTCAATTTGCTAATTTTTGTCAAGAAAATCAATCAACCCCAATGCAGCTTGTTTACAGATTGTATATGTATGGTACTTCCATCCAGTGAAATTATATTTCAAGGCATAAATATGTTGATGACTGTGGAATTTGTACTTTGATTATTTACAAAGGTGTTCACATGTATAAGTATTAATATGGATGACTTTTTAGAGCATGAACATATTCGAGGAAAAAGATTGAAGATTGAAGAAAATAATTAGTACATAAATACAATAAATATTGTATTTCAATTTATATTGTATGCACCAAGATTAAATTAAATTAAATTAAATACAATATAAATTAAAAACTTACTATTTATTTTTTTCAATTAGATTAACTCCAAAGTTATGAATAAAGAATAAAAAAGAAAGAATACAAGAGAAGGCATTGGCTTCTATCTCTCAGAAAAACAGAAAAAACTTAAAAATAAAGCACTAAGAGAGAGAGCGAGAGAGTTTTAAGAGAAATGAGAGAGATTTTATTGTTTGAAATTGGAACTTCAAAATAGAACCTCTCGTTACAACTCATTTCGAGTCATATTTATACATCCTATTAAATTTGAATTTCATTTCATAAAATGAATTTACATTACATTGACATAAAAGACAAAAATAGTGAAATAATTTGATATTGCTACCTATTGATGTCTTTCCAATTTGCACTTGATTTCTTAGAAGCTTCCACTTTTTTGGTGTAGTTAAATTCCACTAATTTATGTCAAATATAACATAAATTCATCAGTACAAGATGTTGTTCAACTTTCAAATCTCTCAATAGCATTCTTACTAGCTAAAACACTCATTTTACTTTCTAAATTTTTCTCACACTTTTCTTTCAATTCTTTTTCTTTTGTTTGGTTTCCTTTCTCTCCTTTTTTTTCTTATCTCTTTTGCATAGCTCTCAATTTACATTCATTGAATAGCTGCTCTTGCTCTTTTAGGAAGTAAATCTAGTGCAGCAAGATTATATCTTCGACCATCCTTCACCAATGATTAGTAATTTTTGACACTATGGTGAACTCCTTTGCAAACAAGTTGCCATGGCTTTGACGTTTTCTTCTTTGCAAATTTTCTTGTCGCTATTTTGTCAGTTGATCTTATGAAAACTTTCTCCTTGTAGAGATTGGTGATACTGCCTTGAAATTGTCAGAATTTGAATCTAACATTTTTAATGCATATTTTTTATTTTCATATAGATTTTGTATTAATTGTTCAAATTCATATTTTTCTTTCTATAACATTTCTCTATAAGAATCATATTTTTCTTTATCCTAGTGCAAAGGATGATATGGTTACGATTTCGAACCGTAAGGACGATGGTTCCAATTCCGGTTCATATGTAATTGACAATTTTCATGTACATCCCCAATTCCAATTTATATGTAATTTAAAATTTTTATTATACAAGTATTATATTGATACATTTGAGTTGAAAAGTGACATACGAAAAGTAATACTTTT
Source organism: Ophiorrhiza pumila (assembly GCA_016586305.1). Lineage (NCBI taxonomy): Eukaryota > Viridiplantae > Streptophyta > Magnoliopsida > Gentianales > Rubiaceae > Ophiorrhiza > Ophiorrhiza pumila. The sequence goes on from BLIW01000005.1 coordinate 20,672,540, forward strand.
GAATTTAAACGGATACGCGAAAAAAAATATGTATGCGTCTAAGTCGTATAAGTGAACAAGTTTTACAAGAGATTACCTCATTTATAGATATGAAATTTTGGAGGATTTTTTATCAAAACAACTGTTAAGGAAGAAGCGAATAGCAAAAACACCATTCAACTATGACTTGATTGTAAAATACCCTTAATTTTTTTTTTTAACACTTTATCACCCTCAACATTTTAAGTTTTTGCAATGCAAGCCTATTTCATTTTTGTTAATTATGTTAGACTTTTCAATATATCCTAAAAAATGTATTGTATTCCGAAAAATACTTTAAAAATAAAAATTTACAAAAGTTTTGAGATAAAAATAAAGAATTTTGGAGAGAAAAACAGTATTAAGCATGAGGAAAGTATTTTTCGATTGTAATACATTGCAAAAAATTAAATATTGAGAGTGGTAAAGTGCTAAAATTAAAAGTTTATGAAGCATTTTGCTAACCAACCATAATTCAAGGCTGTTGTTTTTTTTTTTTGGCAATTAATTCTTAAAGAAACTAGTTTGACTAGCCTTCCGAGTCTTTGAGTCTTCTGACATTAACAATGGAGCAAGAAATTATTGGTCACTACAATCATTTTCCCGGATCATTGCAAGATGTACAATGCAAAATTTCATGGTGTATTTTTAATACAAGTGTTGAGTATGAATTACCTCATTATGAAGGCCATACCACCAAGGCACTAAAACATTAAACTCGACTCTTTCATTTCTTTTCAAACTACAACATTTTCAGAAAACTTCAGTATTGTTCTGTTTCAACCTTAACATAGTTTTTTTCAGTTACATGTTCTACATATATGAACAAACAACAATTTGATAGGAAACATTCTATGGTGAGAATAACTGAAGCTATCTGTAGGAAATTAAGAAAGTTAGAAATTAGGAAACCTGATCTCATGATATTACGGATTATAATTGGAATTTATCAAAATTATAGAATCTTTCCTTTCTTAGATTATTTCCTTTTTCCTTGTTTCTTAATTCTAGGGTTTAGGTATTATTACGCTTCTATCTAAGACAGATGTAAGATCTATTTCAAATAATATACGAGCAGAATTAATTCTCTGTTTTTACACATGGTATCAGAGATTAAGTTCTGATCATCTATGGCAAACCAAACCCCATGGAAAACGGCTCTTACTGGTGAAACCAGTAAAGATACGGTGGCTGTTGGAGAAAGTACAGTGAGTTCAAATATGAACTCTTCCATCTCGTTCAATGGTCCGGAGGGGTCCAATAATTCTCTCCAAGTGAATATTCACCGTCTACATGAAAAGAATTACATAGAATGGTCGCAAACTGTTCGATTAATCTTCGAAGGCAAGGGGAAGTTGGGTTATCTAACAGGACCAGTGACAAAACCTGCAGATGGAGACCCAACTTTAAAAATCTGGAAATTAGAAAATTCCCTGATTATTGCATGGCTGGTGAATTCAATGGAACCACCAATTGGAAAGCCATTCATGTTTCTACCAACTGCTAAAGATGTTTGGGATGCTGTGAAGGAAACATATTCTGATTTGGAGAATTCATCGCAGTTTTTTGAATTAAAATCAAAACTATGGCGTGCAAAGCAAGGTGACAGAAACGTAACTTCCTACTACAACGAATTGACGACCTTGTGGCAGGAGTTGGATCTATGTTACAATTATGCTTGGGAGTGCACAAATGATAATGTCAGATTCATGAAACGCCAAGAGAATGATCGTGTCTTCATGTTCTTGGCAGGACTCAACAGGGAGTTAGATGAGGTACGCGGCAGAATTTTAGGAAAAACCCCCTTGCCAACAATACGTGAGGCCTTCTCGGAGGTTCGAAGAGAAGAAGCACGAAAAGGGGTGATGCTCAACAACAAATTTTCCTTTTCAGAAGTTGAAAACTCTACCCTTGTTACTCAAAATGTTCAGGAGGGAGTGAAGAAGGATGGTAAACGACCATGGTGCGATCATTGCAAACGCACAGGACACGCGGGAAACGTGTTGGAAAATTCATGGTAAACCACCAAACTGGAAAAAGAAAAATGGTGAAGAGTGCACTTCAAGCTGGTGTCTCAGATCAAGAGCAACAGCCTAATTCAAATTGGCTTCCTTTCACCAAGGAACAAATAGAGCAGCTGTACAAACTTCTTGAGTCTCAAAAACCCCCCTCTTGTTCATTAGCTCAAACATGTAATTCCTTAAAAACTGCTCTCACTAGCAACTCTAATAACCCTGATTGCACTTGGATCATCGATTCAGGTGCGCAACAGATCACATGACAGGGAAGTCCAATCTCTTTTCTTCATATAACACATGTGCAGGAAATCAAAAAATTAAAGTTGCAGATGGCTCTTTTTCAGCCATTGCAGGAAAAGTTTCTACTGTAGTGTCTCCATCTCTCACTTTACATGATGTTCTTCATGTTCCTAAACTATCTTGTAATCTGTTATCTGTTAGTAAGTTCACTCGTGACAAAAACTGCCAAATGAATTTCTTTCCAAATCATTGTCTGTTTCAGGATTTAACCTCGGGAAGGATGATTCGCAGTGCTAAAGAGAGTGAAGGACTCTACCTCTTGGATGGAAAATCTGGTTCAAAGCGACAATCTCTACCAATAAGTTTCTGCCTTGAATCTGTTTCTAATAATAATGTTATGTTATGGCATTTAAGATTAGGCCATCCAAGGTTTAAATATTTAAAACATTTGTTTCCTAAGTTATGTGGCGATCAAGACTTGACTTTGTTTCGGTGCGAAATATGTGAATTAGCAAAACATCATCGTACATCTTTTCCTTCGCAACCATATAATCATCAAAACCTTTTACTCTTATTCATAGTGATGTTTGGGGTCCGAATAAGATAATTACACCTACTCACAAAAGATGGTTCATCACGTTTACGGATGATCATACTCGACTTTGTTGGGTATATTTACTAAAAGAGAAATCAGAGGTTGAACATGTCTTTAAAAATTTTTACAATATGGTGCAGACTCAATTTCAAACTAACATACAAATTTTTAGAAGTGATAATGGGAAGGAGTTTTTTAACATGGCATTGGGAACTTTTTTCCTTGAAACCATCATTCATCATAGTTCTTGCATTGATACTCCCCAACAAAATGGCATTGCTGAAAGGAAAAATAAACATCTATTGGAAGTAGCTCGTGCATTACTTTTTACAACTAAAGTTCCTAACTATTTGTGGGGAGAGGCTGTTTTAACTGCTGCATACTTAATAAATAGAATGCCATCCAAATTTTTGCAATTTCAAACTCCTTTCAAAGTTTTCACAAATTGTTTTCCAAATGCTAGACTTTCTGCTAATTTACCTCCAAAAGTATTTGGTTGTACAGCATTTGTACATGAACATAGACCAGCTGGAAAACTTGAGCCTAGGTTAGTAAAATGTGTCTTTGTTGGTTACTCCTCAACCCAGAAAGGTTACAAATGTTTTGATCCAAAATCAAAAAAAAAATTTCTCACTATGGATGTTACCTTCTTTGAAAATCAACCATTTTATAAGGGTATTCATCTTCAGGGGGAGAATTTTAAGGAAGATTCATATATAAATTCAGATAATGTATTTCCATTACAAAGTGTTGGACAAAATTATGCACCTACACCAAATGGCCAAGATTTGTTATTTGAAACTCCTCTTACTATGAGTAATGTTTCTCCTGAGTCTAGGCCTACATCTGAAAACTCTGATAAAAAACAGAATTCACAGAATTCTGGGACGTAGTCCTTGGAAACTGAAGATAAGGGGCAACCTAGTATAATGCAACAATATGATAATTGTTCTAAAACAACAGGAAATAGATTCAAGGAGGGTGACCAAACTTGGAAAGGGATTGTTTACTCAAAGAGGAATAATAAGCACAGCCATGATTCCAATCCAAGGAAAGATCCGCAAAGTCAGCCTATAACAGGTGATTCCTTCTCTTCCCCTAATAGTCAGTCTACAAATTCAGATCTTGACATTCCTATAGCTCTTAGAAAAGGGGTTAGATCTTGTACTAATCATCCATTATCTAACTTTGTATCTTACTCAAAATTGTCTCCATCTATGGTTGCTTTGACCTCTAAATTGTCGTGTATAGATATTCCTAACAATATACATGAAGCTTTAAAAGTTCCGAAATGGAAGGAAGCAGTGTTTGAAGAGATGAGAGCTCGTGAGAAGAACAATACTTGGAGTGTTGAAGCATTGCCTATTGGGAAGTCTACTGCGGGCTGTAAATGGGTGTTCACTGTGAAGTACAATTCTGATGGATCAGTGGAAAGATACAAAGCTAGATTGGTAGCCAAGGGATTCACTCAAACGTATGGCATCGATTATTCTGAGACTTTTGCTCCTGTTGCAAAATTAAACACTGTGAGAATACTTCTATCTATTGCTACTAATTTGGATTGGCCCTTGCAGCAACTAGATGTGAAGAATGCATTCCTCAATGGTGACCTGAAGGAGGAAGTGTACATGAATGGTCCACCGGGTTTTGAGGATAAATTTGGCTCAAGAGTGTGCAAACTCAAAAATCCCTGTATGGTCTCAAACAATCACCAAGAGCCTGGTTTGAGAAGTTTACAAGATCAGTTAGAAAACAAGGATACTTGCAAGGACAATCTGACCATACCTTATTCTTCAAGTTTTCTTCTGAGGGAAAGATTGTTGTACTAATAGTTTATGTTGATGATATTATACTCACAGGGGATGATGTAATTGAGATAGAGAGACTAAAGAAGAGTTTTGCATTAGAGTTTGAGATTAAGGATTTGGGAGAATTAAGGTATTTCCTTGGCATGGAAGTTGCGCATTCAAGGAGAGGAATTGTTGTTTCTCAACGAAAATATATTCTTGATCTTTTGAAGGAGACAGGGATGAGTGGGTGCAGACCAGCTGAGACTCCAATGGATCCGAATGTGAAATTGTGGGAAAAGGAAGGTATTCCTGTGAATATTGGTCAATACCAGAGATTAGTTGGGAAACTAATTTATTTATCACATACTCGACCGGATATTGCCTTCCCAGTTAGTGTTGTTAGTCAATTCATGCACACACCTCATGAGCAACACCTTGAGGCAGTTTATCGAATCTTGAGATATTTGAAGTCTAGTCCTGGTAAAGGTTTGTTATTAAAAAAAACTAACCAGAGGAGTGTTGAGGTATTTACTGATGCAGATTGGGCAGGTTCTGTGGTTGACAGGAGGTCTACATCAGGGTATTGCACTTTTGTGTGGGGAAACTTGGTCACTTGGCGAAGCAAAAAGCAAAATGTTGTTGCCCGAAGTAGCGCTGAAGCTGAATTTAGAGGAATGGCCCATGGGATTTGTGAAGTATTATGGATACATCGAATTCTTAAAGAACTCGAGAAAACAATGGATCTACCTTTAAAGCTATATTGTGACAATAAGGCTGCAATAAGTATTGCTCACGATCCTGTCCAGCATGATAGGACGAAGCAAATTGAGATTGATCGACATTTCATCAAGGAAAAAGTTGAAATTGGAACTATTTGCCTACCTTTTATTCCTTCTAGTCAACAAACAGCTGACATTTTGACTAAGGGGCTTGCAAGACCTAATTTTGAGCATATGATACGCAAGTTGGGCATGATTGACATCTATGCACCAACTTGAGGGGGAGTGTAGGAAATTAGGAAAGTTAGAAATTAGGAAACCTGATCTCATGATATCAGGGATTAGAATTGGAATTTATCAAAATTATAGAATCTTTCATTTCTTAGATTATTTCCTTTTTCCTTGTTTCTTAATTCTAGGGTTTAGGTAAAAAAAAATAAAATAAATAAAATAAATAAATAAATAAATAAATAAAAAATTCTAGGGTTTAGGTCTTATTACGCTTCTATTTAAGACAGATGTAAGATCTATTTCAAATAATATACGAGCAGAATTAATTCTCTGTTTTTACACACTATCCATAGCATTATCATCTTTTATCATTATCTTCTTTGTAAGAGTTGGGAAATGATGGAGTTCCAAAGATACAGATGGATCATATATACTGTCTAAATAAAGGCAGCACTTGGAGGGAAGCTTACTTTAGGCACTTCTTTGTGGTAGTGTTTCGAAGGCAGAGATGGTGTTCTCAAATTTAATCCGATGGATTGGTGCGCCACTTTGCTTGATGGCACAAGCCTGCTTATCTTCTAGTGGGCAGCGAGCTTTCAACATTGAAAACACATGGCTATTCAACCGCCTCGCTTTCTTCATAGCTTCTAAAAGGGCATCTAATACCTAATTAAGACGTAGGAATTTGGTAAGAGAATCGAATTGAATCTATTAAATGGAAGAATATTAATAAATAGTTTCAATTTAACCCAAAATGATCAAAACAAGAGCAGACAAAATCAAGAGAGTCACGACCATTCTGCAATTGTGTCTGGAGGTTGAAATTTCATCATTCAAACTGCCTAGTGATTGATAATTCTGACAGCAAAGGAAAACTAATGAACCATAACTTTCTATCTCCATCCTTGAGCACAGAGTAGCACTAAGGAAAAGTGAAAGGCGCTAACTGGCCTCATTTAAAACATAGTTTCATGCAACTGATTCGCCATATTAAGCCATAAGAAGAAAAATTATGAGAATGTGAAGGAGTCCAAACTTCTATGATCAGATGGAAAAACAATCAAGCAATTCACAAGAAGCTAGAGTGTCCAATTTAATGTTGATATCAAATATAAACATGCATTATGCAATAGCTAGCATAGCATCCTAGCCAGCTATCCTGAGCTTGTTTACAGACTGGTAGATAGGAGCGACAAGGGAATTGAACAAAATGCTGGAATTTAGACCCTCAAGCGTTATCTATGACAATTTGCAGTTATGTTAATTTATTTTTAGTCTTGTTAGCATCATTTTCTACTAAAATTTGAGTATCTACAGATAGCTTTTACTTCACCAGAAATAGGGTAGTGCTGCAGGTACATGAAGTGAGTTTAGGTCAGTAGGTAATCTATGAAATTAAGGTCTTCTTCGGAGCCCAAATTAAAATAATTAATTCTATTAGGCTTAACTGCTCTTTCTTATCGAGTTTCTTTAGTCATATACTAAGTTTACTTAACCACAAAGAAGTCTCATCTTTCAAGTCATGTTCTTTAGACATATGACTGAAAAATAATTTTGTTACTTTTGGAACAAAACCATATCAAAGTTGTACCACAAAAGAATTGCTGAAATTCTTTTACTCTTCCCTGTAATTTTTTTTTTTTTTTTTCTACAGGGCTTTCTTTCTTGTTATCATATTTTTAGTAGATCTATATTTGAGCGATATAAATTTCATCTTTGCTTATCATTTTGCTTCAGTGTGTTTATTAGTACTCCGATACCAGTGTAGAAACTGATTTAGGAGTTTGATCCTGTAATGCCATCATCAAAGTGAATGACTTCAGTAATCTCTTCATAGATATGAATGAGACAGAAGATGAAAAACTAATACAGAAGCAACAGCAAAGCACAAGGAGAGTAAAAACTACTGAACTCAGTCAAAACTATTCCAATTACTTAAATACTTTCCTGAGCAGAAATGGAATTAAACTGGAAATCGGAGAATTAACATTTGCCTAATTGTAATTAATTTGATAAGTGTGTGGATTCGAAGAGACAAATTTTCCTCATAAACTAGCTAAAGTCACAGAAAGACTCTAAAATGAGTCCATTTGCGCTAAAGACTAAACCCTCCATCCCACAAAATGGACGTTTTAGGGAAAGATATTATTTGATGTTCAGTATCATAAGTCCCAGTTTTGTTCGAGAATGTAGATTTGTGAAAATTTTTTGTGATCTTTTAATAAGATTCTAAAAGGGGCTACAGAATTCAAAAACATAGATGATTGTCATGGATACCTGGATAGAGTGAGGATGCCTGTGGGATGGTGTGACTGCCTCCACCTCTGCCACATTGAGAACTTGGTGGGAAAAATCAAAAAGTTCGAAATGAAGTTGTTGACCAAGTAAGTAGATGATAGTACAACCCAAGCAACTGAATCACCCAACATTTCTTGGTTGTTTGGCTGCATCTGCACAGAGTCCTCCAGGTATTCCTGTGATTGATTAAAGTAAACAAACGGAGAGATCAATCAATCTGAAAAGGAGTATGTTCTAAAAAATATAGCAGTCAAGGTAATAAGTCCGGACATGAATTTAGTTGTGAGCTAATGGGAAAAGGAACAAAAGAAATAAAACTTGTCATATATATATATATATATATATAGTGATAGAATACGATGGCGAAATATGATCGATGTAGCCGAACTCACATAGTGGGATAAAGGCTTAGTTGTTGTTGTTGTACATATAAGATTGGACTGATATTTTAATGTCAACTAGTATGAGCAACAGCTTTTAGTATCAATATCTATTCCAACTAGCTGCTGTATTCTGGGATGAAAGGAGCTTTAACTTCCAAGTAGCACAGGAAAACAGCTATCCATTCTGAAGCTAAGTAATGGGTGTTAATAATATCCCTCTTTCCTTTCAATGGAGATTTGACCACTTAGATGATTTAATGGTGAAATGTTCTCACCACTCGAAGTTATAAAAAATATTATATTGGTTCCTACCACTAGAAACAAAATTTTCAATTATATTCCTTATTTTTCATTTTTAATTTTAAAAAACAAAGAACTTTTTATATGTTTTCAATCATCCCAAGTAAGATACAATTTCAAGGATAACTTCAATTTATAGTAACTAAAATAAACCTAGCAGAATCTCTCTTCTCTTTCTCAGAGCAGAAGCTTTAAAATTCTTGGACACATGAAAGATGGAGATTCAAAGCTTTTATTGATTCGCCAGGATTCTCCCAAGAAATACAAGCATAGTAGCAAACAATTAAATTGACTGACACCAGACTATACAACTAATTTGATCCATTTCTCATGAACTCAATTTCTATCTTCTGACAAGAAATTTCAGACTGCTATTAATATCTTAACTTTGAAAGACTCCACAAGAAAACCAATCCTTTATTCGGTGCAAGAAGGAAATAATTGCAGACAAAAAAACATTAATAGGCTTGTAGAAAGATCATATTTGTACTCTTTTTCAGGCAAATGCGATTTTCACATTTGCTAGGGCAACATATAGTTGTTTTGACACTTTTGCTCTCTAAGTGTCTTTAGTTGAGCAAAATGATAGTCATTACATTGGGCCATTTTTTTCTTTTTAAATTTTTTGTTTTTTCCTTCTTTGTTCTTTTTAAAATTTTGTTCATTTTTCATTTTAAATTTAATAACTAACAATAAAGTACAATAATTTATACTTTTATTATTTAGTAATATTCAAAAAAAAGTACTAAATATAATTGCCCATAAGAACAAAATAAATTCAAAATTTTATCACATTGAATTAATTAAATACTAAGTTCTTAATAAGAACAAATGGGAAACATATTGTTATAGATAAACTCATGTGAAATATGAGCAATAAGGTATATTTCAAATATAACAATGATTTGACTTTTGAACTAATACTCTCTTGAAAACTACAACATAGAGATACTTAACCTTTTAGGGATATTATTTGGGTATTTGTTTGCATATTTTATTTTCATAATTAGTTTTGAATTTTTTTTCTGATTTTGTTTTGGATTTGCTAAGATTATAAAAAGAATTATGTGGGGCTCCATTTTTGCATATTATTATTCAATCAAAACCTTTTAAATTTTTATTCTTTTACATCCACACACACTTAATCAAATTCATGTCCTAAATCTTGAACTCTAAACTTGGGGTCGGAATTAATTTAAGTGATCCCTACCTGACCTTTCAAATGCTTCTTAATTACTAATTTTCTGAAGATTATTTCACTTCTATTAATCTATCAAGTGTTAGATTGTTTAGCAAACAACATTAATTCAATAACACTGGGATCTTGCATAAAGAAAGAATGATCAATGATTGCCACTTACTATTTGGAGGCCACTAAATAATCGATAGAAGTCCTTTGAAGTTGTAATATCAATGAACCCTGTCTTGGGAGCTGCACTCCATTTACTACAATATTTATCTAAAGCTGCACTTGTGAAGGCAAGAGCATATTCCAGAACACTTCCAGTATTGATATTGGCCTTGTACAAAAGATCTGCAACAATTAGTTATTGTCCAAGTAAGAAGCAGAAAAGTCAAACGACTAACACATAGGAAGAGCCTTGTTGGCTTTGAGAATTTTTTGACAGAACAAGCTCATTGGCCTACCAGAAGCAATCATTAACACAATACATCCTAATCATAGTTTATTATATAACTTGCTTTCTTGTCTCTTTAACCTTTGGTAGAAGGCAAGAGGAAGTATTGGTTTATGGAGGACAATGAAGCCACCAAGAATATGTATAGCTGTGAGCTTATAACGTAATTACTGTTGATCCTATAAATTTGAAAGGCAGCCTGGAGATAACAGCTATTTACTGCTAAAGAATCCTTTTCTTCTGCTGGTACAATATGGAAACTGGAGGAAAGGAAGAGTGTGGGGGAGGGAATTTAATGCAGCACAAGTGTGGGATAAGTTGAACAGATCTTAGGATGGGTTTCTTAAGGCTTAGAAACACAACAAACTACAACCAGGAGAGAATCAAAGGTGAAATACTGAATACAATTGCAGACATGCTGAAGAGAGAAGAAGCAATTTTGGAAACTCTAGGAATCACTCTTAGAAACCCTTAGGCAACACAGATAGGGAGCTTGAGGCATCACATCCAATGCTAAGTTGCATCACACAACCCTCAATACAAACAATAGTGTCGCAGAAAATTTTATTATGCTCAATCTCTCTATTCTCTCTTTGAAGAGGACTATATATTTATAGATTCTAAACAACTTCCTAATGGATTGGAATTCACCCAGAGCTTCTTAAAGAGTGAATTTCCTTTTCTAAATCAACTACCAAAACATGTAAAATTCCGAAAACAGAAAAGGGTAATCCAAAAACACCAGCAAATTTCTAGCCAGAAAATTCCTTTGATATGGCTGAATTACCTAAATACCCATTACCACTGTAAATTCAGAAATACTAAGATCCATGAACTATAACCAACTTAAATTTTGATGGAAGTTGGATATACCTGTAAACCTTGAAGCACATAATTCAACTTTTTTTCTATTCAAACACTTAATGCTGTTTGTCAACTTTTGGGAAATGATACAAAAAAGGCCTAGCTCTGTCCACACTAGATAAAACTTCCTTAGATCACACCAAATAAACAAAACTAAAATGCTTTACATTGCACGAAGGTTTCTCTACTCCTGCTCAATCTTTTATTTGTTGTTTAGCTTCTCATAAATCTCAATCTAGATCAGCATGATGAGGAACATGTAATCCTCACCTATTTTATCAATTTAGTTGCGTAAACTGGTTGAGATATTTGCCTCGTACGTTTCTTTTTCTCTTGATTGTATAGATAATTAAGCATTCCAACTGCTCAACAGTAGGATCCAAGTACACAGTCCAAATATAAATTGCACCAAGCAGGTATGGGATTGGTACTACCTTTGGCCAAAACTAAGAATTTAATTGGTTAATATTATATTATTGCTTACAGGGTAAGAGGAGATGCTTCAAAAGTTATTTGCCTTCATTATTTGATATTTCCACAATATAATAGATACTTAAGCATGACACGCTGTAGACCTACCAGAAAACATATTATAATGTTAAAATTAGATGATATTATGTACCAGCAGCTTCTGCCTGACTTGACATAGTTTGAAATGATTTTGGATTTAGGCAGCCAGGGTCTGACAAAATTGCAGCAGCTGTTGATTTAAACAAAGTAACAACAGGGCTTTCTCCCGCTTCTTCAGACTGCAATATTTGTCCATCTGTACCAGGTATCAAGCCCAACCAAGGGGCTGTCTGCATGAAATTAGTGGTATCCACTTCCCACTGAAAACATGACAAACTAGAGCAGTTAGAAATGCCCAGTCACTTTATATTCTATAAAATAGATTTTAACATGTCTCTCGAGTGAAATTAATAGTCAACGAAGAAGTTCATACTATAATTGGATGAGGAAAAATGGGATCTGGAGAGCAGTGGAAAATAAACACAAAGTAGCTAAGTCAGATTAGTTGCAGTATGCTCATCAGAGCCTCAAACATAGGTATTGAAAACACAAAAAATATTTGTTATTGTTATGAAAATATTAAATGTGGATGTTCATTAAATGGGTTCATGTGTATCCCCTCTGGATTCATCACCTTTATAAATATCTGGACTAATGGATAACTATCAGTTATCATCTCGAAATACTAAATCAATAAACAATTTAGCAACCTGGTTCAACTACCTGATTCAGCTATATGGTTCAGCTACCTGGTTCAGCAACTACCAGGTTCAGCTACCTGGTTCAGCTACTTGATTTCATCTATAAATAGAAGATATTGTAATTCATTTTAATTAGAAATCCTGTAGGAACTCTGTCAACTTGTAATCACAGAGAATCTCTGATGTGAATCCCACATCGGTTCCACAAGGAGGTCCAGGCTAGTATATAAGGTTGGGTCAAACCTCACTTGGACACCATGGTTTTCAGGTTGAGTTAGGGTTCACCTTATCATTTGGTATCAGAGCCACTTGTGCGAACCACACCCTGCTCCTTGGGCTACGACCGACAGAACGCCGACGGAGGCAGTTGAGGCCCCGGGGGTCCGTCAGATCGCCGATTGAGGCAGTCGGCTCTTTAAGAGTGGGTGAATGATGTGAATCCCACATCAGTTCCACAAGGAGGTCCAGGCTAGTATATAAGGTTGGGTCAAACCTCACTTGGACACCATGGTTTTCAGGTTGAGTTAGGGTTCACCTTATCAATCTCTGTAGCAATCAATAAAGAGCCATAATTCCACCTACTTCTTTTGTGTATTTCTCTTTATTGTAATTTCTCTTTTGCACTGTTATTTAGTTGTATTGCATAGAAGTAGTAGTTTTACAACACGTTATCAGCACGAGACTCTACCATTGGAGCAAATCAGATTCAGATCTGGACGTTAAAGCTTTTCTGGTTACATATCTTTGCACGAGACTCTACCACTGGAGCAAATCAAGTTCTTTTTTTTTTTCTTTTTTTTTTAAGAAAAGGAAAGATTTATTCCATCACGAGTAAAATACGGTGCCGGATATACCCGACCACACCGTTACAAGCATATGAACAACAAATTTAGAGTACTACTCCATTACATGAAACATTCTATGATCTAATGCAGGGAATTATAGGAAAGCAACTTTAGCGGTTGCCAAAGTCTCAATGCTCTAAATCCCTATGAAAAGTATATGAAAAATACCGCCAACTGTGGTGAATAGGTAAATTTTCCCAAGGCAGCGCAGTTCACTCAGCTAGTAGGATTCAATCACAGATAAACCAGATCACAAGTATATGCCAAACAGAACCAATGGAGTAGACACTGCCATGTATGTTCCCCATTCCAAAGCAGATACAACTCTACTCAACCAATGGAGGGAACGTCCCTTAATGAAAACTAAACATGAGCTAACAGTTAACTAGTCCACACTCATTAATCAAAATAGCTTCATATGACAAGAATAAAGCAAGCGTAGCAAAGCAAAACAAGCTCCAGAATCCGACGTTTGTGAGTCCAGAAATTCAGGCCGGTTTTACCATTCGATGCATCAATAATACCATATGCAAACCAGCAACATCATGGATAGAACACAGAAAGAGCATCAAAGCAACATCAGCAACTAGGGATACAATTCAGGCACAAAGTGAGCACAAGCTGCATTAGTATTCGAGTTTCCAAATCAATAGCAAATGGAGACAGCAAATTTCCATCTCTCTTACAAACAGCGAGCTTCATCTTCATCCGAGGATCCGAAGTCCAATCAGCATAGAAGCATAGCGCGATAGAGATCTCAGGAAGGGGCACAAATCCCGATTCTTTAAAATTTTCCCATCTCCAAGAAGTTATCGACAAATCAAGTTCAGAGTTTCAAAGTTTCAGATTTAAAAAAGCTCATAGCTCAGACAAATATGGTTCAGACCAATCAAGCTCACAGCTCGGTCTTACTCACCTCCGGTGGAATTCTTGAAGATTACCTCAAATTGGGCCAGCTGGGCTGCTTTACACTAGTTCTTTGTACCCCGGCAACTCCCGTCTATGTTCAGCTGCTAGAACCAGTGGTGAGTTACTGGCAGCTTGGATTAACTGAATCTGTCCAAGAATGAGTCCAATTCTTCCACCCAATGGTTGAGAATCCGTGTGTGAGCTTAGGGGACGAGATCCAACAGATCTGAGAAGTGGCTGTCTCGGATCTTTTCTTTGAGGAGGCGGGAGAGCTTGCTGAGATGCTAATCTGAGAAGTGGCTGCCTCCACTCGATGGCCGGATGGCTGGTGAAGGCGAGATGCTACCTCCACTCGATAGGAAAAGAGAGGCCTGTGGAGGTGTGGAGGTGTGGAGGAGATGAGCGGTAGAGCGAAGGTGGTGGCTCCACTCGTTGATGGTGGAGGCGAGGCTGGACGTCTTGGTCACTGAAGATCTTGTAGCTAAACTGAAGAAATGCTCACCTCTAAAGGTTTATCCGCACAATCTGAAGTCTGATGGTGAGAGAGCTGAAGTTATTTAAAAAAACGGGTTGAAAGTAGGGTTGACCGGCTCTGGCCTTTTGGTGGTGAGCTAAAGTAAGGCTTAAGGTAGAGAGAAGGCAGAGAGAAGGCTTAAGTTCAAATCCAAACTTTGAAGCAATTTTTAGTTACGTGTCTTTGTTAAACTCTTAAGGTAATATTTCTTCCCTCTCTCAATTATATCTTTTCACTATGTCTAATCTCACAAAGCAAGAATTTCTTCCTCTTGATATTTCTGGAAAAAACTATTTATCATGGATATTGGATGTTGAAATTCATCTTGAATCAATGGGTCTTGGAAATACTATTGTTGAAAATAATGATGCATCAAGCCAAGACCGTGCCAAAGCCATGATATTTCTCCGCCATCATTTGGATGAGGGGTTGAAAACGGAATATCTTACTGTTAAAAATCCACTTGAGCTTTGGCGAGATTTAAAAGAAAGGTTCAACCACCTGAAGTTGGTTGTTCTTCCAAAAGCCCGATATGATTGGCTTCATCTGCGACTTCAAGATTTCAAATCTATTAATGAATATAATTCAGCTATGTTCAGGATTACTTTTCAATTAAAATTGTGTGGAGAAAATGTCTCTAATAATGATATGTTGAAAAAGACATTCTCCACTTTTCATGCCTCAAATTTGCTCCTGCAGCAGCAATATCGTGAAAGAGGATTCAAGAGGTATTCTGAACTTATTGCATGTCTTCTTTTAGCTGAACAAAATAATGAATTGTTATTGAAAAATCATGAATCTCGACCAACTGGTGCTAGTCCATTCCCTGAAGCGAATGTGACTCAATCTCAAAATTATGGTCGTGGTTTTGGAAATACACATGGCAGAGGCCGTGGATGTGGACGCGGCCGTGGTCGTGGTCATGGACGCAGTCGTGACAAATATATGCCTTATGATGATCATTATCGTGGCAAGAAACAAAATAACCACCAGAAGTGGGTTGAAAAGAAAATTGAAGGAAAGAAAAATGGCGAAGATAAATGCTATCGATGTGTCATAGAAGGTCATTGGTCCCATACCTGTCGTACGGCAGACCACCTGGTTAAACTTTATCAAGCATCATTAAAAAAGAAAGATCAAAATGTCGAGACAAATTTTATTGATCAAACACATGATCATGCTGATGATGATGTTGATATAACAAATCTCGATGTAGCAAATTTTCTTGAATACCCTGAAGGTGCAAATTGATCTGATTCATTTAAACACCCTGGATCAGATGGTGAATGTTTGTTATTTATAATTTTGTAATTTTTGTTTCTTTTGTATAATTTCCTTTCTAGTTATGATCTTTTGTGTAATTTTCTTTTTCAGTTATGAAATTCACGTATTTCATTTTGTTCACTAATATTTACTTTTATTAATTTGTTTGTCACTTTCTTCCTGACGAAGAAAGTTGGTGCATTTCTTCCTGACGAAGAAATTGATACCTTTCTTCCTGAAGAAGAAATGGATGTTTATCTTTCTGAAGAAGAAATAAATGCCAAATACATGGGATCAAATAATGGTGATGATATTTGCCTTATTGATAGTGCTACTACGCACACTATCCTTAAAGATGAAAAGTATTTTTCCTACCTGAAGATGGGAAAGACTAATATTAATACAATTAGTGGTAGTGCTAAACTGAGTGAAGGCTCCGGAAGAGCTAATATACTTCTCCCTGAAGGAACCAAAATTGTTATAAACAATGCACTACTATCTACAAAGTGTCGAAGAAATTTGCTGAGTTTCAAAGATATTCGCCGAAATGGATATCATATCGAGACTATGAATGAAACAAATGGTGAATTTTTGTTAATTACAAATAACATTTCTGGAAGAAAATGTGTATTAGAAAAATCACCATCTTATTCATCTAGTTTATATTATACGAAAATAAGTGCAATTGAAAGTCATCACCTTGTAGACCAGAAGTCTACAAATCCCAACGATTTTATGATATGGCATGACCGTCTGGGACATCCTGGTTCTATAATGATGAGACGGATAATTGAAAATTCACATGGCCATTTATTGAACAATCAAAGAGTTTTAAACTCTAACGAATTCTCTTGTGTTGCTTGCTCCCAAGGAAAGTTAATAATTAGACCGTCACCAATGAAAGTGGGGACTGAATCCCCTGCATTTCTAGAACGAATTCATGGTGATATATGTGGGCCTGTAGATCCATCATGTGGACCATTTAGATATTTTATGGTGTTGATCGACGCATCAACAAGATGGTCACATGTAAGTTTATTATCTACTCGCAACTTGGCGTTTGCGAAATTACTTGCTCAGATAATTAAATTACGAGCACAATTTCTAGATCACCAAATTAAGAAAATTCGACTAGATAATGCTGGTGAATATTCATCGCATGCTTTTGATGATTATTGCATGTCGATTGGAATAAGTGTTGAACATCCTGTAGCTTATGTTCATACACAAAATGGTCTAGCTGAATCATTTATTAAACGGTTGCAATTAATTGCTAGACCATTACTTATGAGGTCTAAACTTCCTTTATCTGCTTGGGGGCATACTATATTACATGCAGCAACCCTTGTGAGAATTAGGCCGACAAGTTATCATAATTACTCCCCCATACAATTAGCTTTTGGCTTTGAGCCCAATATTTCTCATTTGAGAATTTTTGGTTGTGCAGTTTATGTCCCGATTGCACCACCACAAAGTACTAAATTGGGCCCCCAACGAAGATTGGGGATATATGTCGGGTATAAATCACCTTCTATAATTAAATATGTTGAACCATTAACAGGTGATTTATTTACTGCGAGATTTGCTGATTGTCATTTTGACGAATCGCATTTCCCGACATTAGGGGGAGATAAAGTTCAACCGAAAAAGGAAATTAAATGGAAAATATCACTTGATTTCCTTGATCCACGTACAAAAGAATGTGAACTGGAAGTTCAAAAGATTATACATTTGCAAAGAATTGCAAATCAATTACCGGATGCATTTACTGACTCCAGAAGAGTTACTAAATCACATATTATTGCTGAAAATACTCCGGCTAAAGTTTATATCCCTGAAGGACAAATTACAAGTGCTAGTGAGTCTCAAGCACGCCTGAAGCGTGGTAGACCTCTCGGTTCCAAAGATAAAAATCCTCGAAAGAAAAGAGGATTAAACGTGAGTCAAGAACTCCAAAATACTGTTAGTGATAAAATTCTACCTTCTGAAGAGGTTGCTCCTGAAGAGCCTACTCCTAAAGAAGTAACTCCTGAAGAGAATGATATTATAGAAACTTCAATAAATTTTGTCACTACAGGAAAATGTTGGAATCGAAGAGAACTAATTGTTGATAATGCTTTTGCATATAATGTTGCACTTGATATTATGGAAGAAGACGAGGATCATGAACCTAGATCGGTTGATGAATGTCGGAAAAGAAATGATTGGCCAAAATGGAAAGATGCGATCCAATCTGAATTGGATTCACTGGCAAAACGAAATGTATTTGGACCTGTAGTCCAAACACCAGAAGGTGTAAAGCAAGTTGGATTTAAATGGGTATTCGTGCGGAAAAGAAATGAAAACAATGAAATTGTGAGATATAAAGCACGACTTATAGCCCAAGGATTTTCACAAAGACCTGAATTTGATTATGATGAAACATATTCACCTGTAATGGATGGAATTACATTTAGATATCTTGTCAGTTTTGCAGTGCATGAAAAACTTGATATGCGCCTGATGGACGTAGTCACTGCTTATTTGTATGGCACATTAGAAAATGATATCTATATGAAAATCCCTGAAGGATTTAGTATGCCTGAAGCATATAAATCAAATCCCAAAGAAAATTATTCTATTAAATTACAAAGGTCTTTGTATGGATTAAAGCAATCTGGACGTATGTGGTATAACCGTCTTACTGAATGTTTAACTAAAGAAGGTTATACAAATCACCCGATATGTCCATGTGTTTTCATAAAGAAAAATGGGTCAAAATTTGTAATCATTGCCATATATGTTGATGATCTCAATTTAATTGGAACTCCTGAAGAGATCCAAATGGCAGTTGAATATTTAAAGAAAGAATTTGAGATCAAAGATTTTGGAAAGACGAGATTTTGCCTTGATTTGCAAATTGAACATTTGCAAAATGGGATTTTTGTTCATCAAACTGCGTATACCCACAAGGTATTAAAACGGTTTTATATGGACAAGGCACATCCATTGAGTACCGCAATGGTCTTTCGGTCACTCGATCCTATTAAGGACCCCTTTAGACCGAGAGAGGATAATGAAGAAATTCTTGGTACTGAAGTACCATATTTTAGTGCAATTGGTGCACTAATGTATCTTGCTAATTGTACAAGGCCAGATATATCATTTGCAGTAAATTTATTAGCAAGATTAAGTTCCTCTCCTACAAAACGACATTGGAATGGTATTAAACATATTCTTCGTTATCTCCAAGGAACAATTGATCTTGGATTATTTTATCCATATGATTCTCGACATGAATTACTTGGTTATGCTGATGCTGGGTATTTATCCGACCCGCATAAAGCAAGGTCTCAAACTGGATATTTATTTACATGTGGTAACACAGCTATTTCGTGGCGACCCACGAAACAATTAATAGCTGCCACATCTTCGAATCATGCTGAAATTATAGCAATACACGAGGCCAGTTGAGAATGTGTTTGGTTAAGATCAATGACCCATTATATCCAGAAGAATTGTGGGTTATCTTTTGAAAATCCTCCGACTATATTATATGAAGATAATGCTGCTTGTATAGCGCAATTAAAGGGAGGATATATTAAAGGAGATAGAACGAAGCATATTTCACCAAAATTCTTTTTTACTCATGATTTGCAAAAGAATGGTGAAATTGATGTGCAACAAATCCAGTCAAATAATAATTTGGCGGATTTATTTACCAAGGCATTACCGACTGCAACTTTTAAGAAATTGATTAGTAATATTAGAATGCGTCGGTTAAAAGATCTCAAATGATTTTCGAATCAGGGGGAGAAATAAATACACGAGAATGATGTACTCTTTTTCCTTCACTAGATTGTTTTCCCAACTGGGTTTTTTTCTAGTAAGGTTTTAACGAGGCACACTCTTTGTGTAAATGAACATCCAAGGGGGAGTGTTATGAAAATATTAAATGTGGATGTTCATTAAATGGGTTCATGTGTATCCCTTCTGGATTCATCCCCTTTGTAAATATCTGGACTAATGGATAACTATCAGTTATCATCTCGAAATACTAAATCAATAAACAATTTAGCAACCTGGTTCAGCTACCTGATTCAGCTATATGGTTCAGCTACCTGGTTCAGCAGCTACCAGGTTCAGCTACCTGGTTTAGCTACCTGGTTCAGCTACTTGATTTCATCTATAAATAGAAGATATTGTAATTCATTTTAATTAGAAATCTTGTAGGAACTCTGTCAACTTGTAATCACAGAGAATCTCTGTAGCAATCAATAAAGAGCCATAATTCCACCTACTTCTTTTGTGTATTTCTCTTTATTGTAATTTCTCTTTTGCACTGTTATTTAGTTGTATTGCATAGAAGTAGTAGTTTTACAACAGTTATCTGCACTTATCATGGGGGTTACACACACATGGATTTATCTGTGCCAAGAGTGGGTGGCAAACAACAAAAATTTTGTCTAAAACACCCAACTGTGAAACTGATAAAGCCATAGGGGAAAAAACAAATTAAATAGGTCCCGTGAATGTTAAGGTTCCAATTAGAGCATTAATTAGTAGGGTTATTTTGTTTAATTAATGAAGATGGCAAACAACAAATCAGATGGTTTTAAACACACCAGAATAAGCCCTTAGATTGTAGAATCAGCAAATCATCAAAAATCAAGTAAGAGATCAATGAACAACAAAGGGGGCCAGTACGGAACCAATAAATGAGATCAATAGTATATTATTTCTTTTTCCATCGTGGCATAAGATATCATGCAATCAATTACTTGGTGACTGTAGAATATTAAAACCAATTACAGATGAGGCAAAGAAATGACAAAATCTAAGAGCACCATTGACTAAATTAATAGAAACAGAACCTCAAAAGGTTAATTCTCGTGCATATATACCTGTTACACCACCATCAAAAGGAAGTAGTCCAACAGACTTCGGTACGGCTTCTTGCAGTCCTGTAACCATTGGCTCAAGAGTAGTTATCTGAAATAAGAGGAACAAAGGATTAACATACAACTTGAGATCACATGAAACTAAATGTATATCCTAATGCTGGACGCTTATAGAACAATGGCAAATAAAGATCTCACATTTTAGGTTCAATAGCTCAACTTTATTATAACCAAAATGAAGATTGTCAATAAAATCGATAGAGGCAATGTTGGACTAATGATGTTCCTCGTCTGAGGCTCCGCGGACAAAGCTAATTGCCAAATCATGTAGGTCCAAAAACAAATAAAAAAGAATAGAAGGATAAACGAGGCACAATCAGATGGAAATGGAAAATGAAAATTCAATAACCATATGAAAAATTAGGTAACAACTTCATAATATAAAGGGAAGTGATAAACTCACTCCCAATTTGACACCTTTCACTTCACTCTTAGTTTTGCTAATTCGAAAGGATCAAAATATCCAAATAACAGGGGAGTGGAAGGAATCAAATTGGGAGTGAATTTATCACTTCCCTTTCATATGATAGTCCATAATTGCATTCAATTACAACAACAAACTAAGCCTTTTATCCCACTATGTTTTGGCTGTATGGATCATATTTCGCTATCGTGTTCTATTTCGCCATAATTGATTCAATTAATCCAAAAAATATAATACTTCAGGTAGCCTTCAATTTAACAAGCTTTGTAAAAATCACAGACAAGCCTACATTTATGTAACAAATTGATATCATCAGTTCATATGCAATGCAAGTCCTATTCTTAACACTATACATCAAATTTGACATTCTGTAAAATAAGATCAAATGCTGTCTCGTAGTCTCATCAATATAGAAAAAAAATCCAAGATGAGCAATTATCATCATTCAAAACACTAGAACTAATGAGTCATGACCTCAAGTCGATTATGATATAATTGCCCTGATAGGAAATCGTTGCATATCTGCAGCTAGCTGAATCAAAAAGAGTAGCCTCAAGTTTAGGTGACATGCATCTTAGATTGCTAATATCACTAACGCTATAATAAACAAGAGATCATGCCTTAGATGACGCTGATGCTTGCTAGTGCTGGATTTCCCGCAGACGACTCATTTCCAAATCAAGAACTTGATAAGTTTCTAAATACAAGTCAGCCTGGCTTTGCTTCATTGAATCTGGAAGCTGTCACAAACAACTCCACAACTTATCATCCACACAAATCCAATAAATGGTAGCAAAGTTGATTCCTTGTATCATTTCCATAACCAAATAAAGATTACAAGAATTAAAATCAACTATCTGCTCGAACTTCAAGAAACTAAAAACATAGAACTCAACAAGCTTTTTTATAGAAGTCCATTCAAGTCATAGGGTGCGCCCTTCAACATAGTAATGAAATCCAAAACAAATATATGCTTAACATTATTTTATGCTCTTTCCTTGCTCTTTTTTTTTTCTCTTTTTCCTTTTTCCATATTATCTTCACTTTTTTAATCTAAAACATCAATTTAGCATCTAGGAACAATACTTACATTGTAAAATATTACATATTTCAGACAGGAAATACAAAACCAAAATAATACTAAATTAAAGCTACAAATTCAGAAATTAAAATCAACCTGGGGAAGCGCTTTAACGCAACTCCGGTAAGTATACAGCACTGATCCCATTTCTTTTCCCTCTTGTATTAACACATTCTGCCACAATCCCAACATTCATCATCAACATATCACACAAATCAAATAAACTGGAAAAAAAAAATTTAATCTGATATGAACAAAACCCACTAAAAATACTAAAAAAAAATCATACAGAATAATACAGATAAATATACCAGCTGATTAATAGCTTTAGTATCTTCTGACAATGAAAGGCGGCAACATCACTATACTCTGAAAAAAAATTAAAAAAATCAAAATAAAAATCTAAACAACAGCAAAACAACTATATTTCGATTGAATTCATAACTAGAGAAAAAGAAAGATTAAAACAAACAAACAAAAGGGTTTTTACCAACTGGGCTAGCAGTGGAAACCCAGAATCCTGGGCCTTGAACATCTGGTTGATCATCCTAAAATCATCAAAAGAAATAAAATTAAAAAATTAAAACGAAGTTTTGAAGTATGAATCGAAAAATGTGACAAATAAAATCCATAATTAGAGGGAATTTATGCATAATTAAGTTAATAACTAACCTCCAAGGAGAATGTGGACAGAGCAGCAATTGCTTCTTCGACGGGAACAGCCATAAACGGACAAAAAAAAGGAAAAAAAAAAACTTTCAGTGGTTAATTTTTGTTCTTTTTTAATTTGTTTTGTTTCTTTTTTAGTGGGAAAATTTTGTGGAATGATTTCTGAAGACTATGAACTATGAAGTGATAGTGAGATTGAAACGGAGTTGAATTGATACGGTCGTGTAGTTTGGAAATAGGATGTACAAGTAAAGTTGCAGTGGGTACAAATTATAAAAAAAAAAATCATTTTCTTTTGGTCAAGTTTAAAACGGAAGAAAATATTAGTGGAACTCCACAATCATTTTTTGGGTAATAGAAAAAAGAAAATACACTGCAAATGAGTGGGGTAGTGAAAATAAGACAGTTGAGTTACAAATTTGTACTGCAAAAATTTGTGTGCGGCAGCTGACACCCGAATTTGTATAGATTTGCGAATTTTAATATTTTATAAATTAATACATTAATTTTTTATAATTTATAAATTAATTATTGATATTATATACACTAATTTCTAATATTTTATATTTTAAAATTAAAATTAATATACTAAAAAATTAACTTTTTATATTTTATATATTAATTTTTTATATACATTAATTTTTTATATTTTACATATCAAATTAAATTTTAATACACTAATTTTATTTGATAATTTAATATTTACATTTTAACACTGGGTCGCATGTGGTGCATAGTTTACCTAAACTTGTAATAATGACTTTTTAAGTTGGAAGCTTTGCTTTTACTTTTAAATATTTGTTGCTTCAAGTAGAGATGGCCATTTTTACGGTTCCGGTTCCGGTTCACTCAACCGGAACCGTAACCGAACCGCCTATAGGCGGTTCGGTTACGGTTCCAATTTTTTATGTTTGGAACCGGAACCGCCGGTTCCGGTTCCGGTTCCAAACCGTTAAATAAAAAAAATATATATATATATTGCCACGTCAGCAGTGGCTGAGTGGCAATCATGTGGCGCGTGCTATAATAAAAAAAAAAAAATTACAGGCGCGTAACAAAAAAAGAAAAAAAAAAAGCAACGGTCAATTATTTGACCGTTGCTGACCGTTGCCATGGTGGCAACGGTCCAAAAGAAATTGGTGAGGAACGGTCAATAATTACTTTTTTTTTTTTTTTAAATTTTTTCTAATCTATTATCTATAAATACCCCTTATTTTTTTCATTTTTCTCACACAATTTCTACTCTTCTTTCTCAATATTCTAATTCTCTTCATCTCAATTTTCTCAAGCATCAAAATTCTATAAAATTCAATTATATTTATTGTTTCTATTATAATTATTAGTTAAATTATTCATTATTGTTTTTAATATATTATTATTTAAATTTCTCATTCTAATTCTCTTCATCTCAATTTTCTCAAACATCAAAATTATATAAAATTCAATTCAATTTATTGTTTCTATTATAATTATTAGTTAAATTATTAATTTTTGTTTTTAATATATTATTATTTCAATTTCTTATTCTTTTTTAATCCGTTTGAATTTTTTTTTATAAAATGGATAGTTTTGGTTCTTCATCCCAACAATTAATATTGGTAATGAATCACAATCAAATCGTCGTCCACCAACGAATCCAAAATCCGAAATGTTTGTGAAATATTTCACAAAAATTTTTGATGCCGATGGAGTTCTTATTAGAGCACAATGCAATTTTTGCGAGAAATCATACACCTTCAAAATTGGGAGTGGATATGGTACACTAAACAAGCATTTGGAGAAAACGCATCCTCAAGAAATCGGCCTTCAAAAGTCACAAGCGCAATTAACCGGTTTTGCTCAACAAGGTTCTTCTTCTTCTAGTAATTTAAATTTATTTAAATTTAGTGATTCAAAATGGAGAGATGGTGTAGCTAGATTTGTTTGTGTACAACATTTACCATTTTCATTTGGTGAAAAACCAAATTTTGTGAGATTAGTACAAGAAAATGCAAATCCACAAGTTAAACGTGTTCCTAGAACAACTTTAAAACGTGATATTAAAAAAATTCATAAAAAAGAAAAAAATAGCTTATCGGAATATTTTTTAAAATTAGATTCTCGTGTTTCAATATGTTCCGATATTTGGAGTGATCATTGGCAAATGAATAGTTATATGGGTATAACTTGTCATTGGGTAGATTCAAATTGGTTTTTACAAAAAAGAGTAATTGCATTTAGAGTTTTTAATGATTCTCATACGGCCATAAATATATCTAGATTAATTAGTATTATTTTAGAAGAATATAATTTGAATGATAAAATTTTTTCAATTGGTTTTGATAATGCATCGGCTAATAATGCATCTATTGTAGAATTAAAAGATATTTGTGCACCAATTTTAGGTGGGAAATTTTTTCATATTAGATGTGTATGCCATATTTTAAATTTATCCGTTCAAAATTGTGAAACCCCATAGTTTTATACAAATATATTTATCGTACTTGATAGTTTAAAACGTTAAATGTTATCTTTCTGTTATACGAGATTTGGTTTGGTGTTTGGTTTAGAAACGATCTTTACCTCGATTTACCAATGGATTAAATAATAATAATAAATATAGTTATGATGTAGGATTATCAAGTTAAAAGTACGTGTTAATTATTAGTTATCTAGTTTTAAGTCAATATTAAACAATTTTATTTGGTAACGTAAACGTTTAAGGTTTAGGGACTATATTGTACAGAGTTATTGAGGATTAGTGGATTTTATTTGATTTTTTTTTTAACTCTAAGGATAATAAGGCAATTTAAGGAACTTTATAAAAAAAAAAAAAAAAAAAGAAAGAAACGGATAATTACCGCCAGGCTTACTGAACAATTCTCACCGCCTCTTATAAGTTTTTTTTTCTTCTTCTGGCATCAATTGGAATTCGGAGAAGCAAAGGGCGAGGGGAAAGACTCCACAAGGGTTAAAACAAAAAAAGGGTGAGTAAAATCTATTCCATTTTAAATTAAAAAAAAAAAAAAAAAAAAAACTTGAAGTTTCCAATTTTTGGTTAAGTGGGTTATGTTTTGACCGTACTCGGATCTTTATGTTTAAAAAAAAATATATATGTATATAGTTAATCCCAATTTTTGCTGCATATGTGAAGGAAAAGGTTTTAACATCACCGAATATATACAGTGATGATTGGTATCACTTTAGTTGATATATATATATAGTGATGATTGGTATCAATTATATTAATATCTGATTGAAACATTGAAGTACTAATATTTTATTGTTTTGGCATCATTGAATCAACTTATTCTGTCCATCTATATATCTATATTTGACTGGTGCTTTGATAATCTGCCAATTTGAATTCTGTTGGATAAGAACTCATTCTGTTTGTTTGTTTTGAAGATGAATAGTCCACAGCTTTGGTCGAATCTGGGTGTTTTTCATCGTTTTAATTTTTATCTTGGGTGTTAATTATTCTTTTAAAAGTCCAATTAGTTTTCAAGAGTGGTTTAATTGTCCAGCTTAAACATTTGATTTTTTTTTTACTTATACGATTAAGAGTTTTTTTTTCTTAGTATAGGATCTTTGAAAAAAAAAATTTATTATTATTCTGAAAACTATTTTGATAACGGAAGTTTTTAAACCTTTACATAATTTTTAAAATATGTATTCATTTGTTTTAAATATGATAAGGTTTATCATTTTGCTTCTCTGAGACAGGAAAGAAAAAAAGACATAATATATTTTATATACTTCAGCAAATTGTCATACAAGACTGATTGTTATACATGAAGTATGCATTGTATTGAATTGTTTGGGGGCCCTAGTAGGTGTTGATTTGGTAAATAATCGAGACGGTATTGGGCCGACGATTATGCCAAAACTACACCGGTGAGCCCCGTCACAAGATTAAGGAGATTTTAGTCTTGTTTGACGGGAGTCGGAGTGGCAAATCCGGATGCCACGTTAGGCCTGCGGGGCCGTAGTGGTCACTGACCACAAGGAAGGATAAGGTAGCTTCACAAGTCGTGCACGCATCAACAGAATTTCCCGGGGAGATAAGGTTGGTAAAGGTCGGTAGAACCGATCGACAGGTATACATATTTGTGAACATGACATGTGACATCGATATGTGAAAATGATATGTGATATGTGCGGTAACATATTGTGGAATGTGATTTATTTGGGCTTGATAAAGCAATGTATTTATGGAAATTGTACTTGTCTTTAAAAAAAAATTTTACATTTTCTCAAAATTGTTCTTTGCCCCCTCATTGAGCTATTTTGAGCTCACCCCCTTTTTATAAATTATTTTCAGAGCAATTCGGGACAGACTAGGAGCTGGTTTGGATTTGAAGACTAACGACGCATAGTGTGGTAGGAGAACGGAAGGTTAAGGTGTAAGAAGTCGTTTGAACTAGTCTTTTGTTATGTTAGACTACTTTAATATTTTAGTAGTGCTTTTCTTTTGGAATGTAATATAATTGCAACTAGGATAGTTTGTGGTTTGTAAGATTATTATTCCTATTATAAATCTTAAGTTTTGGAATGTTGAATAGTGAGATGAAAAATTTTGGTAGGAAATAAATAAGTTACTGTTGAATAAGCATGAATTCCAGATTAAGTTATGATTATGAATATCCGGAATTGTTGCTATTTGTATTGAGCCCAGACGTGAGTCGGACGTAATCTAACGCTCCCGTCAGTATGCCGTTAAAGGATAAGGCGGGGCGTTACAAGTGGTATCAGAGCATTAATGTATATGAAGCCAGAAAGGATTCTTGGACCCGATGTATATGAAACTTTTGGAAAATGGAAGCATTCACAAGTGTGATTTTATCTATATATGTGATAATATAAAGTTTTTGGTATAGGACATGGCTGAAGAAGGAAAAAGCGTGATACGATACAGACATAGCTGTTGTGTGCCGTACCAGAAGTTTGACCCAAAAGCTCCTACTGGACCTAGGCCAATATGCGTTTGTAGAAGATCATACCCAGATTATGTCATGGAGTATGTGGCTAAGGAGAGAGATGAGCTCATTCGAGACAACAAGCTACTCGAACGTGAAAATGAACAATTGAAAAGAGAAAAGCAGCAAATCTTACATGATATGGAGGAAGAAGATCCAATGGACCCAACAGACTTTGAAAGAAAAATTGGAGAACAAGAAAAGTTGATTGAGAAACTCAAAAGGGAACTCCAAGAAGAGTCTGTCCGTTCGTACCAGGAGTTTATTCAGCGCCAAGGTTGGCAGAATCAATATGAAAAGATGAGGATGATTCAAAAAGCTGGATTTACGAAGATCTACAATAAATATGTGGCTATAGGAGATACTCTAGAAAGGGTTTATGTGGAGTGTGGCATGCCTGAAAAGAGGGGACCTCCTCAGGATGAACAATCAGTGAATCAATTCGAGACAGGCATTAGATTGGACGACCTTACTAATGAGGGAAACAAGAAAGTTAGGATTGAGATCGTTCAAGAAGGATCAAAGCATGACTCGACTTAGTAGCAAAGATGGGAGTTTAATACCTCTGGTGGTAGTTATATATAACACTTTTGGGATGACTATGTATATACTTGATGTGAATAGGGTTTGTAGTCGTTGTCTAAACTAGGACCGTGTTATAACTGTGTTACTTTTGTTAACTTGCATGACTGGGTAGGTAGGCTAAGCCAGCGTCGTGTAGTATATAGCCTGACGCTTGAAATGTTTTGACTATTAAAAGTATCAAATGAATACTTTTGTGTAAATTTTGAGTTTTAATTATGTGTATTATCAACATGTTAATTCTTTTTATGTAGATGGCAAACAATCAAGAATCAACAAACATGAATAAGGAAGGGGGTGAAACTTCTCGGACAAGTACCGTTGAAGATAACCCACTATTGACTCAGTTAGTGAAAGCGGTAACTATGATGTCTGAAGTTCTTACTGACAAATCCAAGTCAAATACAGTATCTGGAGAAGATAGTGCATTGGAACGATTTATGAAATTCAAACCCACTGAATTTCATGGGGAAATCGACGGAGATAAAGCAGAATTGTGGTTGGAACATATGGAGGATATCTTCTCCACTTTGAATTATGAGGATGAAAGAAAAGTGGCGTTTGCCACTTTCCAATTGAGAGCAGCTGCCCGCGATTGGTGGAAGACTATCCAAGAAAAATGGCGAGTTCTTCACACCACTAAAACGTGGGGAAACTTTTTAGAAGAGTTTAATATTAAGTTCTTCCCAAATGCAAGTAGAGAAAAACGGGAGGAAGAATTTATCAACCTTAAGCAAAGAGAGTTGACTGTAATGCAGTATGAGGCTAAGTTTAATCGTCTCTCTAAGTTTGCTTATCGGTTGGTGGACAGTGAGGAGAGAAAAGTGCGTCGGTTTATCCAAGGGTTGCGTTATGAGATACAAGATGAAATGATAACGGTGAAACCGACGACTATTGCTGAAGCTTTAGATTACGCTATTCGCATTGAAAATGCCAAAATGAGGAAAAGAGAGCGTGAAGGTCAGTGGGGTAGGAATCAAAACCCTTCAAAGTGGCGAAAGAATACCCAAGGGTTTAATAGAGGTGGGAATTCAACTATAAGACCACAACCACCACAAGTTCGTCAATTCCTGACATCACAAAATAGTAAAACATGTGCCTTTTGTGGTCGTAGGAATCATGATGAGAGTAAATGTTGGATGAAACAAAATAGATGTTTACGTTGTGGGAGTGCTGAGCATTTTGCAAAAGATTGTCCAACAGTAAGAAACCCACAAAGAAATGTGGGCTTCCAGAATGCGACACCGGGAGCACGTCAGAAGATGGAGGAGAAACCAAAGGTGCAGGCTCGGGTCTTTGCTATAGGCCAAGAGATGATTCCCGATGGAGCAAATGTCGTGGAAGGTACGTTCACCATCAATAATCATAATGTTAAGGCTCTTATTGACCCAGGGTCAACGCATTCATTTGTTGCATCTGATTTTACTTCCTACTTGGGATTATCATGTGAGGAGTTACCATATCTCATAGAGATTTATACACCTATGGGTGGTAAATTGATAACTGACACGATTTATAAATCGTGTGAAATATGAGTGAGTGGTAATGGAATGAGTGCAGATTTAATTTGTGCACCAATCCAAGGGTATGATGTTATTTTAGGAATGGATTGGTTATCCCAACATCATGCACAACTTGATTGTCGGGGTAAGGTAGTAAAATTTTGCAAACCAGGACGACCGGTGATAGAGCTTTTTGGAGAACGGGGTAAATTTGCGAAAACTCTAATTTCTGGGGTAAGAGCAAGAAAATTGTTACATAAGGGAGGAATTGGATACTTAGCTTATTTAGCTAGCAAATCTCCAGAGAAACCAAAGTTAGAAGAAATTCCAGTAATCCATGATTACCCTGATGTCTTCCCTAGCAAATTAGAGTCATTACCTCCAGAAAGAGAAATAGAATTCGTCATTGAACTAATACCAGGAACAAACCCAATTTCAAGGACTCCCTATAGAATGGCACCGTTGGAATTGCAAGAGCTCAAAATACAATTGCAAGAACTAATTGAGTTAGGCTTCATACGCCCGAGTACTTCACCGTGGGGAGCACCAGTGTTGTTTGTGAAAAAGAAAGATGGATCTTTGAGATTGTGTATCGATTATCGAGGTTTAAATGACATCACCATTAAAAATAAATATCCTTTTCCTTTAATTGATGAGTTGTTTGATCAACTAGAGGGAGCTAGGGTATACTCAAAATTTGATCTCCGGCAAGGATATTACCAATTGAGAATTAAGAATGAAGACATATCCAAGACGGCTTTTAATACTCGATATGGACATTACGAATTTGTCGTGATGCCTTTTGGACTTACAAATGCACCGGGCAGCCTTTATGGATCTTATGCATCGGGTATTCCAACCATTTCTGGATAAATTTGTTGTGATCTTTATAGATGACATTTTGGTGTACTCTCGAAGTAAGCAAGAACATGAGGAACATCTTAAATTAGTTTTGGAAACATTGAGAAAACACCAACTTTATGCTAAATTGGAGAAATGTGAATTTTGGTTAGATCAGGTTTCATTCTTAGGACATATCATATCGGGAGAAGGAATATCTGTGGATCCGGCTAAGGTGGAGGCAGTAATGAACTGGAAGCAACCGGAAACACCAACTGAAATCCGAAGTTTTCTTGGACTAGCAGGTTATTATAGGAGATTTATTAAGGATTTCTCCAAAATAGCTGGACCCTTAACACAGTTAACCCAGAAGGGTAAGAAGTTTGAGTGGAACGAGAAATGTGAGGGCAGTTTTCAAGAACTCAAGAATAGGTTGACAAGTGCACCAATCTTAACTCTACCAGATGGAACAGAAAACTTTGTGGTTTATACTGATGCTTCGAAAGAAGGGCTTGGGTGTGTATTGATGCAAAGAGGTAAGGTGATAGCTTATGCCTCTAGGAAGTTGAAATCTTATGAGCAAAATTACCCTACCCATGATTTGGAGTTAGCTTCCATTGTCTTCGCTTTAAAGAAATGGAGACATTACTTATATGGAGCAAAATTTGAGGTCTTTACGGATCATAAAAGTCTAAAATATTTATTTTCCCAAAAAGACCTAAATTTGAGGCAACGAAGATGGATAGAGTTATTAGAGGACTATGATTTTTCCATTAATTACCATCCTGGAAAAGCTAATGTAGTTGCCGATGCTTTAAGTAGGAAAGCTCAACTAGCACAGATATGTTTGAACATAAAACATAATAGGTTCATGGTGGCGAATATACAGATCTATCCAAAAATAATTTTGGAAATTAAAGAAGCTCAACAATTGGATAGTGACCTTCAGATCTTAGTTCCAAAAGTCCAGGAGGGTAAACTGCCAAACTTCACCATTGGGAGTGACAAAATAGTGCGTTTTCAAGGACGATTGTGTGTGCCTAATACAGGGAGTTTAAAAAGTACAATTTTGAAAGAAGCTCATTGTTCAAAGTACTCAATTCATCCAGGAAGCACTAAGATGTATCGGGATCTTAAACAATATTTTTGGTGGAATGGAATGAAGCGTGATATAGCATTATTTGTGGCAAAATGTCTTACCTGCCAACAAGTAAAAGCGGAACACCAACGACCGTCAGGGTTGTTGCAACCGTTGCCTATACCGAAATGGAAATGGGAACATGTCACGATGGATTTTGTAACTGCATTACCTCGAACACCACAAAATCATGATGCGGTATGGGTTGTTGTGGATCGCCTTACTAAGACTGCACATTTCCTACCGGTGAACACAAAATATTCCTTGGAGAAGTTAGCACGATTGTATTTAGAGGAAATAGTGTGCCTCCATGGAGTACCAGTGAGCATAGTTTCTGATCGTGATCCTCGATTTACATCAAGAATGTGGCCACGTGTTCAAGAAGCTTTGGGTACTACATTAAAATTTAGTACCACAGCCCATCCCGAAACAGATGGTCAATCTGAGAGGACTATTCAAATTTTAGAAGATATGCTCCGTGCGTGTGCATTAGATTTTGGAGGAAGTTGGGATCATTATGTAAAGTTGGCAGAGTTTGCTTACAATAATAGCTATCAAGCTACGATAAGAATGGCCCCATATGAAGCTTTATACGGCCGAAAATGTCGATCCCCAATATGTTGGAATGAAGTTGGAGAGATGAAATTGATTGATGCTAAGGATGTACCGGTCATAGATGAGACAGTTGACCGGGTACAATTAATTCGGAAAAGAATGCAAGCCGCTCAAAGTCGCCAAAAAAGTTATGCTGATCTTCGTAGAAAGGATTTGGAGTTCCAACCAGGCGAAAAGGTATTTTTACGAGTGGCACCAAAGAGAGGGATAATCAGGCATGGGAAAGGAGGAAAATTAAGTCCACGATATGTTGGTCCCTTTGAGATCACTGAAAGAATAGGACAAGTTGCGTATCGTTTGGCATTACCACCACAACTTGGAGGAGTACATAATGTGTTTCACGTCTCCTTGTTGCGTAAATATATGCCAGACACAACTCATGTTATAGACTCAACTAGTTTACCATTACAAGCTGATTTGTCTTACGAAGAAGGACCAATAAAGATCGTGGATAGAAAGCTCAAACAGCTTCGAACTAAGCAAATCCCACTCGTCAAGGTTATTTGGAGAAATCATGGTGTGGAAGAAGCTACATGGGAAACCGAGGAGAGCATGCAAAAACAACACCCTGAACTCTTTCAATAAACGGTAAGAATTTCGAGGACGAAATTCCTTTAAGGGGGGAAGGGTGTGAAACCCCATAGTTTTATACAAATATATTTATCGTACTTGATAGTTTAAAACGTTAAATGTTATCTTTCTGTTATACGAGATTTGGTTTGGTGTTTGGTTTAGAAACGATCTTTACCTCGATTTACCAATGGATTAAATAATAATAATAAATATAGTTATGATGTAGGATTATCAAGTTAAAAGTACGTGTTAATTATTAGTTATCTAGTTTTAAGTCAATATTAAACAATTTTATTTGGTAACGTAAACGTTTAAGGTTTAGGGACTATATTGTACAGAGTTATTGAGGATTAGTGGATTTTATTTGATTTTTTTTTAACTCTAAGGATAATAAGGCAATTTAAGGAACTTTATAAAAAAAAAAAAAAAAAAAGAAAGAAAGAAACGGATAATTACCGCCAGGCTTACTGAACAATTCTCACCGCCTCTTATAAGTTTTTTTTTCTTCTTCTGGCATCAATTGGAATTCGGAGAAGCAAAGGGCGAGGGGAAAGACTCCACAAGGGTTAAAACAAAAAAAAGGGTGAGTAAAATCTATTCCATTTTAAATTAAAAAAAAAAAAAAAAAAACTTGAAGTTTCCAATTTTTGGTTAAGTGGGTTATGTTTTGACCGTACTCGGATCTTTATGTTTAAAAAAATATATATATGTATATAGTTAATCCCAATTTTTGCTGCATATGTGAAGGAAAAGGTTTTAACATCACCGAATATATACAGTGATGATTGGTATCACTTTAGTTGATATATATATATAGTGATGATTGGTATCAATTATATTAATATCTGATTGAAACATTGAAGTACTAATATTTTATTGTTTTGGCATCATTGAATCAACTTATT
Source organism: Ophiorrhiza pumila (assembly GCA_016586305.1). Lineage (NCBI taxonomy): Eukaryota > Viridiplantae > Streptophyta > Magnoliopsida > Gentianales > Rubiaceae > Ophiorrhiza > Ophiorrhiza pumila. Next base: position 20,706,602 of record BLIW01000005.1, read on the forward strand.
CTGTCCATCTATATATCTATATTTGACTGGTGCTTTGATAATCTGCCAATTTGAATTCTGTTGGATAAGAACTCATTCTGTTTGTTTGTTTTGAAGATGAATAGTCCACAGCTTTGGTCGAATCTGGGTGTTTTTCATCGTTTTAATTTTTATCTTGGGTGTTAATTATTCTTTTAAAAGTCCAATTAGTTTTCAAGAGTGGTTTAATTGTCCAGCTTAAACATTTGATTTTTTTTTTACTTATACGATTAAGAGTTTTTTTTTCTTAGTATAGGATCTTTGAAAAAAAAAAATTTATTATTATTCTGAAAACTATTTTGATAACGGAAGTTTTTAAACCTTTACATAATTTTTAAAATATGTATTCATTTGTTTTAAATATGATAAGGTTTATCATTTTGCTTCTCTGAGACAGGAAAGAAAAAAAGACATAATATATTTTATATACTTCAGCAAATTGTCATACAAGACTGATTGTTATACATGAAGTATGCATTGTATTGAATTGTTTGGGGGCCCTAGTAGGTGTTGATTTGGTAAATAATCGAGACGGTATTGGGCCGACGATTATGCCAAAACTACACCGGTGAGCCCCGTCACAAGATTAAGGAGATTTTAGTCTTGTTTGACGGGAGTCGGAGTGGCAAATCCGGATGCCACGTTAGGCCTGCGGGGCCGTAGTGGTCACTGACCACAAGGAAGGATAAGGTAGCTTCACAAGTCGTGCACGCATCAACAGAATTTCCCGGGGAGATAAGGTTGGTAAAGGTCGGTAGAACCGATCGACAGGTATACATATTTGTGAACATGACATGTGACATCGATATGTGAAAATGATATGTGATATGTGCGGTAACATATTGTGGAATGTGATTTATTTGGGCTTGATAAAGCAATGTATTTATGGAAATTGTACTTGTCTTTAAAAAAAAATTTTACATTTTCTCAAAATTGTTCTTTGCCCCCTCATTGAGCTATTTTGAGCTCACCCCCTTTTTATAAATTATTTTCAGAGCAATTCGGGACAGACTAGGAGCTGGTTTGGATTTGAAGACTAACGACGCATAGTGTGGTAGGAGAACGGAAGGTTAAGGTGTAAGAAGTCGTTTGAACTAGTCTTTTGTTATGTTAGACTACTTTAATATTTTAGTAGTGCTTTTCTTTTGGAATGTAATATAATTGCAACTAGGATAGTTTGTGGTTTGTAAGATTATTATTCCTATTATAAATCTTAAGTTTTGGAATGTTGAATAGTGAGATGAAAAATTTTGGTAGGAAATAAATAAGTTACTGTTGAATAAGCATGAATTCCAGATTAAGTTATGATTATGAATATCCGGAATTGTTGCTATTTGTATTGAGCCCAGACGTGAGTCGGACGTAATCTAACGCTCCCGTCAGTATGCCGTTAAAGGATAAGGCGGGGCGTTACAAAAATGGTTTAAGTGCATTAGAAATTCATATTAAACCAATTAAAGATGCAATTAAATATTTGAGTGGACATCCAAGTTTAATGAAAACATGGGGAAAATATTGTATACAACATGGACAAAAACCTAAAAGATTTAAAAAGGATGTTCCAAATCGTTGGAATTCTACTTATGATTTACTTTGTGATTCTTCTAAATATAGTTCATTGTTATGTAACTTTTTCATTGATAACTCTTGTCTTGGAATTGTATTATATCCTAATCATTGGACTTGTTGTTTAAAATTGTTAGAAGTTTTAAAAGTTTTTAAGGATGCTACTTGTTTGTTTTCACGTGTGTATTTTTCAACTTCTCATTTATTTTTAGTTGAAGCATGTAATATAATTGGTGTGTTAAAAATTCACATAAATGATGGAACTTTGACGCAAAGTATTATTCACATGTTAGAAAAATGGCTTAATTATTATAGAGAAATTCCAATTTTATATTTAGTTGCTATTGTTCTTGACCCTCGTTTTAAATTTCAAGGTTTAGACCAATATTTGAAGTATTATTATAATTCGTTACAAGAATGTTTTCCATTAGATCCAAATATTATTCAATTACAATTAAATGTAAGTAGATACATAAGTGAGACTAAAGATATGTTAAATGCATTATATGAAGAATATTCTTCTAATTTTCAATCTCAAGTTCCTTCTAGTAGTACCACTCACACGACTCACCATAGTTTTTCAACTGGATCTTCATCTTCGTCTTCCTTTATCGTTCCTGGTTTAGAAATGTTTCAATCGTTAAAAAAACACAAGGGTACTACTAGTACGGAACTTGAGATATATTTAACCACTTCTTTTGATTTTAGTGATAACAAGTATGAATGTGATAATGTTGAGAACTTCCAAATATTGGAATGGTGGAAATCCAAGACAACGATGTTTCCCATTATTGCTTCGATAGCCAAAGAGATTTTGGCGGCCCCGACATCAACCGTAGCCGTGGAACAAGCTTTTAGTCAAGGTGGCAACATTTTGGACGAGACCCGATCGCGTATGAGTCCCATGTCCTTGGAGATTCAAGCTTTAGTAGATGATTGGACTAAAGCCGCATATAGAGAACAAGAACAAGACATAGAAGAAAATTTTGATTTAGATTTAGACGGTATCACCGATGGTAGCTCTACTTGTACAACTAGACCTAATTCACCGGTCACCGATGCCGATAGAGCCAATAATGACGACGACGACGACGACGACGACTATTAGTTTATTAAAATGAAGAAAAATATCATATTGTACATTTTTACATTATTGAAAATTTGAAATAATTTATTATGTTTATCAAATATTATAATTTTCCATATTTTGCAATTGTATTATTCTAGTATTACAATTTAAAGTTTTAAACCATCAAATGAATAAAATTTAGTAGTTTCTTCATTTATTAATTTCTAACTTGTAAATTTATGAATTAAAAATGCTTAACTTGTAAATTTTTCTATCAAATGATAAAATTTAGTAGTTTATTCATTATTAATTTCTAACCTTGTAAAGTTTTATGATTAAAAATGTTAACTTGTAAATTTTTTATCAAATGAATAAAATTTGTAGTAGTTTTATTCATTTATAATTTCTACTTGTAAATTCTATTATTTAAAAATCTTAACTGTGAATTTTCTATCCAATGAATAAATTTTAGTAGTTTCTTCATTTATTAATTTCTAACTTGTAAATTTATGATTTAAAAATCTTAACTTGTAAATTTTTCTATCCAATGAATAAAATTTAGTAATTTCTTCATTTATTAATTTTTAACTTGTAAATTATGATTTAAATTTTTTAACTTGAAATTTTTATAAAATACTCTTATTCTTTCTATATTTTTCTTCCACTTATCTAATATTCATAATTCTATTATTTTTAAAACAATTCATATATTATAGTTATTTTTAACTACTATTCTAATTATGTTATTATATTATAATATTATACTAGTTGAATTCTAATTAACATTCAAATATTCATATTGATTTTTATATCCCTTGAATTTATCTAATTTAATTCTTCCTAGTTCTATTATCTAAAAACTATATATTAATTAAGTTCAATTGTAACTATTATTATTATAATTATATTATTATGTTGTATTATTTGAGTTTGAAATAATAGTGGGATAAAAATCGAAATTCGAAACTAAAAATCGAAAAAACCGGAACCGGAACCGGAACCGCCGGTTCCGGAACCGTGGCCACCACTAGCTTCAAGATTAATTCTAATTTTTCTTTTAATGTATTCTTACTTTTTGCAAAATTAAGATGTATTCAATTTAAAAGCGATTTGAAGATATCTACTCAACAATACTGAATGACAATTGAAGATTTTTTTTTAGTAATGATAGGGGAGTGAAAAAATTAGAGTAAAAATATAAAGTAACTGATGTGCCAGTTATAAAAAGATAAAATTGGGTATATTGTATAACTTTCTTGTATCACTTTATAAAAAATTGACATGTGTTATTTTAGTTAGTTTTCTCATTTTTTTAAATAAATTAATACCCTAAACAAATAATAAGTTAACCATAATGGATAAGTGATTGTACACATGTCAGTTTTTTACAAGTTAGTACATAATTTTATATTTTTTTTCATAATGAATAATTTTATTTATGTCAATCACTCTATATCATTACTCTTTTTCTTTTAAGTAATAGCAATTAAAATTACTTAAAATTAAAAGAAAAAGAGTAATGATATAGAGTGATTGACATAGATAAAATTATTGGATAAAAATATAAAATTATGTACTAACTTATAAAAAACTAAACTGACAAGTGTACAATTACTTATCCATTAGGGTTCACTTATTATTTGGCTATTTGGTTAGGGTATCAATTTATTTTGGTCAACACGGCGCAATTTTTGTCTTTTACCTTCATAATTTAGGGGCGGGTTTTTGTGTACATTTTACGCTATCCCACTCTCATCAGTCATCTCCCTCTTCCTTCTATTTTTGTAGAGAAATCAAATCAGTTTCAAACCCTACACTACTACAAATTGAGGCTGTAGCAACACTTTGGTTGCAACACTTTTAAAAATATTACTAAAGGCATAATTTGTAAAAAAATTGTAACATTTTGAATTAAGTGTTGCATATGTAAGTTTAATGTGTTGCCAATGTTTTTTAAAAAATGCACCACTTATATTAATATGCAACACTTTTAAAAAAGTGTTGCCTTTAATATATATGCTAAAAAAGCTATACATATACATATATGCCTTTATTATTATGATAAAAGGAGTCTAATTATATAATGTGGATATATTAATTATAAATATGTCTATATTAGTATTTTGTTAACTCCTAATGGACCGATACATACTATTAAAAAGTCGAATACTTAATTTTGATGTTAGACCAATAATGAGAGTGCAATAAATTATTAATTCAATTTGGAGCGTTAGTAATTGGACAAATTTATTAGGATATTAACTAATTACTTATATAACATGAAATGGCCAAAAATTTACTATATTTGTAATGTTGTTCTAAATTCAGTTTAATTATACTATGACATCCTAATATTCGCAAATTGACCCATACACTATTACAAGAAAATAACATAGTTAACTAACGTGATATATTCCGATTAAATTTATACATTAAGCCCCATAGTTAGAACATAGAAAGAAACTCAATTATTCACAAATTAAAAAACTCAATACTTAATTTAATTAGTGTATTTGAAAAAGAGTAAACTTGCGCAATATATCACTAACTTGCATTAGGCCAAAGATCTTACTATCGAAACATATTTTATTTATAGTGTTAGTCTAAATTTACAATAGTATTTTTAATATTTTATTCTTATTTATTAGTAAAAATGTAATTTTAAATATATTAACAATGGAATGAAGTAACATGAAAGTAAAGTAAATAACTATTATAAGAGTATGATCTATGATAACTAAATTTAGTAAATTTTTTTCTTTTCTTTTTGTTTATTTATCAAATAATAAAATAGTATAAACTAATAAAGAAAAAATAAAAAAGAATATAACTATAAGATTTATAGGATGCATTAAATAATTAACTACTTTGTCTTTGAGTTGAATTAGTCATGTTTTAGTATGATGATATTATATTATTACAAATATCTAACTTTACGTGAAGAATAATATCATTATTTTATTATATTTAATTATTCACTATTATTCATCTATATTTAATATAATTAAAACTATTTAAAAAATAGAATATAAAAAAGAAAAAATATCTGTAATGAAAACATTTATCAATATAATAGAATTGAAAAAAAAAATGCAAAGATTTATTTTTTTTTATAATTAAAAAAATAGTTAAATATTAAACTATTGTATTTTAATAAAACAAAAAATAAAAAAAAGTGGCATATCGATTTCACATTAGGCAGCCCTAAAACCCAAACATTTTCATTCGATCTCCCGCCTCCCTTTCTGCGCTCCCTCATCTCCGCCTCCTCTGCCGCCTCCATCTCCTACCTCCCTCTTCCGCGTGGTTACACTGTCAAAGCCACTGTTCGTGACCTCAGTCAGTACCTCTATCCCCACAACCCCTCTTAATTTTTTTCTTTGAATGAAATGTTTTTACTGATTTTTCTTTGCAAGTTGGAATTTTGGAATGTGGGGTGTCAAGTTTACATCACAGGCTGTGTTTGATTATTGGTTAATCACATGGGGATGTGGGTTTTGTAGTTTAGATGGTATGGGTGTTAATTTATTTTTCTGAACTATGCTAGTTTTGTTGGTTATCAGTGATGGATTGGATAGATTGGCTGATGGCCTACTTGTGCCATTCACTTTTGCGTAGTTTCGTCAAGATTTGAATTGGATATGAACTTCTGATCTGATCAAATTGCTTTTGGAGATAAATTCTCCCCTATGAATTCTTTGCTTATTATATATGTTCCCTGTAGGGTTTGTTTGTTTGTTTTGCAATTGACTGGAGATCTACCATGGTTGCTTTCTATATTCAGAGTAGTATAAAACTAAATGTGCCATTTATGGCACATAATTTTTGTTTATCCTAGCCCAACCTAAATAACTAGTTGCAGATGAATCCATTTGGCATAGATGCATTCAGGTCCAGTTCCGCATAACTGACACCCTATATTTACTAGCAATAGCAATTAATTTTATGAGTAGGCAAGATTGAGGATCAATTTACAAATCTCTTCGTCGAATATGGTATTGGCTACTAATCGGTTGTGGCAGTGATATAGATGTTCTCAATGACCTTTTTCAATTGTCCTCTTGGTTAGGGCATGTATGGAGATCTATAATCTCATAACCCCAAATGAGAAGATATGGATCAAGGCTCTATCAGTCTGTGGACAACACTACTATTGTTGACAGAATTCTTTTTAAACTTCTTGCTTTTAACAATAACTGTTCAAGCTACTCATAAATGAAAAGAGCATCTTTATAGCCTGCATATTTACTTCTATTCTTTATGCTAAATGCAGCATGTGTTTAATGCACTTTTATTTATTCAATTTTTTTCATGGATGAGTATTGTTTTGATTTGTGGAGTTTTTTTTGAAAACATTTTTTTGGGGGGGTTTCTTTGGGGCTGATGGCTGACCTGAAACCTTATGGGAAGTGGGATGATGGAGTGAAAATAGTCCCTCTTTTCTGTCTGCTTTGGAACTTTATGGCTTTTCATGGGTACAGATTTGTTGGGGGGTTGTAATTTGCACTTTATCTGAATTTTAATGGGTTTGAAGTCTAACATGCAATGAATTTATGTCTGTTTATTTGTGTTTGGAATTCAGTTTATTGTAGTTCTTCAATGGTTGCTCTGTGGTTTTCTATCCTTCTGTATAATGTTCTTTGCTGAGTGATAAATCTTTGACTTTGGGAATTCTGAGTGTTCCTTCAGGAAGACACTAAGTTTCTTTATGTAGATAAGTAAATGGAACTTGCTAATATTTTGAAGTTTTTATCCTATCCCCTTGTGTTTTCCAATACATTTAACTTACTAGAACACTATAGGATAAAGACACTATGCCTTAATCAAAAAGTATGGCAAGACAAATTGGGATGCATTGTGATTGAATGTCTAGGAGTCAGTGTGATCTCCACTTCACCGGTGGATGACAAAGAATTGATCTTGCGATTTCTTGCAGCCTGTATCGCTATGTAATCTTGACTAACATATCAGTTTCTCTGGCACAGATGTTATTAATATAGTACTCCAATTTAGTGTGTGAACTTTGATATTGGTCCTTTTATTTGTATGGCGAAACTTCAACAAGCTTAATGCTTTCATTAGTGATTATTAGGGGAATATGTATGAGTTAAGTATTAGAGAAATGGAAGTCGACAACTGCAGAGGTGGAAATGAAATATCTCTACCCCCCCTCTCAATGCTGAATGGATTCCTAGTGATATGTGGTTTATGGTATTAATGATCTAATTTTTGTATAGTGCCTATTTCATTTTGATTTTTTTTGGGATGCCACAAACTGTCCTTCTTGACCATCTTGATTTTTTTCTCTTTTTCCTTTATCAATTTGAGCCAGCAATGCTCCTCGGAAAAAAAATACTATTTTTCTGCGCAAAGTCATTGAAAATAATGGCTTAGATTAGTTTCTTAATTTTCATTGGCCTTGATTGATAGATGCAGCGGATAATTTATAATTGTGAAGTTAGTGCATGATAATTGTGTTTTCTGCTACCCGTTTACATGTTATAGTAGTCGTTTCTTTTTCCATGATGGACATTATTGTAGGCTGAGTGATGCAGCACCAAAACTGTTGATCTCTTGTTAAACTTGTTTGGCATTTGCTTGTGTGTAAGGACAAGTAACAAATAGCTAGAGAGAAATTAATGGTGCAAATAGAGGAAAGCTGCAGAGAATATGTTATGATAAGGTGAGAAGATATAATCAATTGCCTAGGAGTCTCAGACATCACACATTTTCTAGAAGACTCACTGATCTGCAGGCATCTTTGCTTAAAGAATAGAAGTAAATATGCAGGCTATAAGATGTTTTTCATTTATGACTAGCTTGAACATAGGGGCTAAAAAACACGGTTCAAAGAGTGGAGTTATGTTGGTGGGTTGCTATATCTATTCGATTGAAACGTGACATCTTGAAAGAAATTGTTCTTAAGTAAGTTTTGTCTACCTGATAGAGTGGAAAATCCACAATTTATGGATTTCTACATTTATTTATGAAATTGATGTGATTTTTGTACATCTCCTTATGTTTTTACCTTGTGTCTAATAATACTCAAGGGTTGTTTTTGCTGCTTTTCCTCTAGGGCTATCCATACAGAAGAGATGCGATGAAAATTTGTCTAAGACTCAGTTTCATTTAGTGGGGAGTAGTCATTTTGTAATCTTTGGAAATTTTAGAAATGTTTTCACTTTGCCTATTATGCTATATACTCCATGACAGTTTGCACTACTAATATTCTATGATTATTTTCAAATTGATTAATGGTAAGGTCATTTTAATGGACTGATTTATGCTATTAGCATATGTAAAGATGATAATTCAAATAATATCATGTAAATTTAGTTAATTTATTGTACATGTATAAAGAAAATATTCTTTCTACTGAATCTTAGTTATTTTTTATTAAGGTGAAACAACAACATGATAAGGATGTTCAGTAGAAAAATAGCTCAAGGAGTTGAAATTTTGGAGGAAACTTATTGACATGTGGTTCAGCTTAGGCTTTTATCTCATTATTCTCAATTATAGCTTTATGATTAAGCTAATGGTGAACTTTAATATTGAATTTTACCAATATACAGATTTGTTGCACAGTATGCATCATTGCTTGAGGCCATAAATTTTATTCAGTAACCTGTTCCTTTGTATATTTCAATGATTCCAATACTAGAATAAACAATGATTGATTCTCTTTTGAGCTGTCAGCCTAAATTTTTGAGTCTAAGCTGTCAGCGTTAATTTTTGAGTTTTGATACAGGAGTTTTGAGTCTAAGTTCATTGTTATGGACATAAAAATTAATTAATTATAACTTATGTAAGGTTCATATGATATATTAGTTTTAGAATATTATTTATCTTTCTTCTCTAGAAGGTTTTATGATGGGGTTTCTGATGGAGATTTGTTGTTGTTCTTCAGGTATCAAAAAGTTCAGAAATTGTAAAGGTTTAGAAGATGTTGGAAGATGAATTGCATGAAAAGAAAAAGTTGATGAACAAATTGTAGCTTTGAAGAAATTGTAGTAGAAATATTAAAACTTTTGTAGTACTATTTTTCGAATGTGCTATTAGTTGGCTTATATCCCTAAATTCCGTTAGGGAAGTATAGTTTGACACTAATTTCATTACTTAATTTTGTATTTGACACTATAATTACTTTTGTAATTCAAATATTTTTTTAGATTATCAATTTTAAAGAATTGTATTTGAATAATAAAAATGTTACTTATGTACAAAAAGTGATGCATTTTATAAGAAAAAAGTGATACATTATTGGTTTTAAAAACTATAAAAAGTGTTGCATTTTATATGATAAAGTATTGCAATAGTTTAAAGGTAATAAATAAAAAAGTGTTGCATTTAGAAAAAAAAAGTGTTGCAAATATAAAAGCATTGCATTTTCTAGAAATTGCAATACATTTAGGAAGTGTTACTTAAAATGGCAAAAGTGTTGCCATAGATCTAAGGAGATACCTTTTTATAACACACTTTGTAAAGTGTTTCTTTAAGCCTATAGCAACATTTTTAGGGCAAAAAACAACACTTTTTGGGTGTTGCTATAGGCTCATTTTGTAGTAGTGCTAACACACAGTAGGTCTTCCATTCTCTCCTCGTTAATGCAGTTAATCGATCTCTCCTTTTTATGTATTCTTCTTTGGTTAATTTTTTTCTGCTTATTTGTTGATCGCTGCAGGTTGAAGCTGAAAACATTGCCAGTTTTGACGTTCCGCTCTATGCCGCCGCTTCAAATTGAAATTCGTTTGTTTTTGTTCCTCCATTTCTCCGCCTGATTTCTGCTTCTCAAGGTACGCTCCTTCTGGAACTTCATATCCTAATACCGTGCAGTTTCTGTTTGATAATGCCAGAAAGGATTTAGCTGAACATTTTCCTGCAAAAAAAAAAAGTTGTTAAGGTGGTGAACTCTGTTGGCAAATTCTTGATGTACATATGAATTCACAGAAATTGATTTACTTCTCAAAATCTTTGCTTGTAAAAGGAAATTTCTTGATTGGAAAAGCATAAATTAAGTCACACAATGCCTTGTAGACGTGTGTGTTTTTTGGATGCAATTGTACAATTCTTAAACTTTGGTCAAGCTTATATATGATTATAGCCGATTGTTCCTATGCATGAGGTTTGTCTTGCCTGGTTTAGTAGATGGCACCCAAAATAATAAAAATTGGAAAAAGGTGAATTTATTTTACTTTGTATTGATTCCATAAAGCTTTGCTTATAATTGTGAATTCATAGAATTCTTTTAGTGCCTAAGATGCTCATGGGCCTGTTTCCTTTCATGTGTTTAAGTAAAAAACTTTTTATTTTTATTTGGGTTTTGTGAAACGGAGTTGTGTATGAACATTTCATAATGCTCTTCAATTGATTTCAGAAACAACCTCTGAAATTTGTGGTATACAATTTTGAGGACATTATGGGATTTTTTTTGTGTGTGTTTTTTTGCTATGGTTTTTAGGTGGCGATGAAGATTCTGACATTTTAAGCTTCATATTGTTGATTGTTTTAGTTTTAACTTCGCTCAAATATGTCTGGAGAAGAGGAGGAGAATGCTGCTGAGCTCAAAATTGGTGATGGTAATTACACTTTATATGCTGTTGTTGAAGTCCTTATTGCTATTATATTTAGGTAATAATTTGTTTGCTAGATAGCATCTCCACTGTTTCAAGGGAAGAGTTCTTCCAAATTGTTGGAATACACAGGTTAGGTGGATTCAGAAAGTTTTTGGTACATCCATGGATTTCATGTTGGTGTAGTTTATTGTGATAGCAAAACAAAAATAAAAATAAAAATCTAGTTGTCTTCAGTTATCCTTTAACAATTCATTGTTTAGCAAACTTTTTTCTTGGTCTTTGAGCTTGAAAATAAATAAAGTTTAAAATGGGACTTGCATCTTATTAATAATTTATCCAGGTGCTTCCATTTTTGTGTAATTTTTTTTTCCGGCTACTTCATTTTACCTCATAATTGGAGGTAAACCAGAAACCTAACAGAATCTTTTTTCCCTATAAGCTTAAATTGTCATGGAGTTTTACTTCTGAGTTGCTTTGAGATGGTAAAACTAAGTAATTCTTATATGGGAGTTGTCAATGATTTCTAGTCTTCAAGATTGTCCCCAGGGAAAGGGTATTTTCTCCATGTTACGTTATATTAGAATCTACTATGTTTGTAGTGTGTCTGAAAGATGGAGCACAATGAATAGAAACTATAATTACTTTAAGGTTTGAAGTTGGCATATTTAAGCTTGCATCATCTTCTTGTGTATAAAATTTCATGTATTCTAGCATTTCAAAGAGGAAATCTATCTGTCCTCTTTAATATTTCACATAAATAATTCTGATGCTTGCTTGAAGGAAAGGAAAGAATATACAAGCATGCCAATTACAAATAAGAAATTTTAAGAGGATGTGTATGTCATGGCTAGTAGAATGGATGTAATACAGAGAGCAGTTTCCAAGTTGTTTGTGAAACCTTCAATGTCATGGAGCTGAATGTTATAGGGATCTTGGTTTTCCTTCATCATTAGGACTAGAGATGTTGAAAGAGAGTTCTATTGCATGCAGAGAAACAGCAATGGATGTGACTATCAAGTAGAAGGAGAGAAAGTGCTTGGAGGCTAGTGATGTTAAAAAACTAGGACAATAAGATAACTCTTTCAGAAAAAAGTTGTTGCCTCTTCTTTTTTTTTATCTTTTTTTTTTTAAGGTTTGATAGAAAAATCCATATCTTCATTATGGAGGAAAAAGATAGAGGGTGTGCCATGAAACTTTAGTGTTCAAATTACACAAGTTGAAAGAGTTCTTCAAGATGCTTGTGTACCTCCATATTGTATTTCAATTAACGCCCCAAAAGAGGGTTATAATTTTGATGTTCTCATTGAGATTAACTGTGTTGAGCTGGAGTAAAATGAACTTCATATGATTTCCTTTGCTGCTTTAATTTGCTGATACTCTAGAGGTAAGTGATGCAACAATGCTCATATTGGAGGGTGCCAATATGGTGCTCTAGATATTAGTAAATGCCCGCTTTTATGTTTCAATGTTCTTTGAGAGAAAATGAGACAAGAAGATGTGGATGTTTTAATATTTTATTGACTTGTGTTTGACTGAGAGCGATGGTCTGGCAAAGAGAGAGAGAGACAATCTGGAGTATGTGTGTGTCTCTATAGTCACCGCCAATCTTCTATGACTGAAACTTTTTGACTCTTAAGAGTTATATTATCTGTTCCTAAGTTGATATGGAGATTTTATTTTCAATGTTTGAACAAGATTATGTGGTGGTCTCAAAATGCACAGAGAACTGATATGCAATTTTTTTTTTTGAAGACGATAAGACTGTTACAAAGTATTAATTTTTCAGGAAGGATATTGATTTTGTGCATTTTACATAGTGGTTTCATGCATGGCATGCTGACAATTGGGAGTAAATTTTGGTGAAATTGGAATGTTTCCTAACCATGATGCCAAGTTTTATGGTAGAACTTTCGAATTGTGATTTGGGTATTGAAAGACAAATTTTTCATACATGGTGGGTATATCTGCTTCGTTGATCTTCAACATGGTCGACAATTGTAATGCTTCATAGTCTGTTGCGTGCATAACCATTATTACCTTCTCATTCTGGTAGTAATTTCAAATACATATCAGCACAAGAGGGATAACATTTCTTGTTGTGAGAGTCTTTTAAATTCACAAGATTGCTAGCTATTTGTGTGCATATACCATGGGGATGATTTGTGGACACCTGAACTGAATGGGGGAAAAAACATTGGAAGCTTTATAGTTGGCAGAATAATAGTTGTGTGTACTTCTGTCTTTGTTGTAATTTCCAAAAAAAAAAGTTCCATGTTCATTAGGGTGAATTTGCGTGACTTTTTTTGCTGTCTGGTTTTGCAGAATTTTTGAAGGCCAAATGCTTGATGAATTGTGAAGTTTCCCTAATCCTTGAACATAAATATGAGCAGATACAGCAGATGTCCGAGGATCCAATGAATCAAATGTCTCAGTAAGTCTTTTGCTGGGCTCTCTTCTCATTCTTTCATCTAAGTTTTGCGAATGGGTTAGAAATAATATTTGTTTCTTGTATTTATTCATCACTTGCTCAGATGATCTTTCATTATTCTCCATGGAAATTGAATACTCCTTGGATTCTATATTTCAGTAGGACATACTGATTAATGGAGATTGAGGAATTAGAGAAAACATCATTGCTATTTTTCTCTTGCTTGGACATCCAGCACTTTAACTACGGCAAAATTAAGGGCTTTTTTTAGTCAGCAGTGAAAGGCATTTTCTTCTCTTTCCTGCTTTCACACCTTCCTTATAGGCATATTATTTATCACATAAGCTTTGTGTGTAGATAGAACATAATAGCAAAATATGATTCATATAGCCGACCCCAAATAATGGGATAAAGGCTAAATTGTTGTTGTATTTGTCCCACAGGCTTGGAAACCTGACTTGGCCTGTTGGAAACATCTACTCAATATTATATGGAATTATTTCGAAAATTATGCTCCATAATTCAATAAGGATAATACACATAATCAAATTCTGATTTGGGGAACTTTTGCGGTCAAAACTTAATCAAGTATCTGCCTGGCTTTTTTTTCACAAATTCCTTCAGCATGGCAACAACAGCAGAAGTATAACTCTTTCTACAGCTTTTCCAATTCTACATTGCTTGTCTAACCATTTAAGGCGTATTTTGAAGATCTTGATATCACTGCTCATGTGCATCAAACCTTAATCAAGTAAACACCTTATTCTTTTTCACAAATCCCTTCAGCATGGCAGTAACTGCAGAAGCTTCCTACAGATTTTCCAATTCTATGTACCTTGTCTACCATGACGGTTTATGTTGAAGATCTTGATATACTGCTCATGCGCGTCTTGAACACATTTAGTGTTAAAAAAATAATACTCTTTTTCTTCAGAATAAGGAATTTTTAACATTTTAAGGGCTGAAATGACTGAAGGATAAATTCTTCCTCTTTTCTATTTTCTTTGGATTTTCGTGTTCATTAAATTAATAGAATTTTCAGTTGGATAACTTTCACTAGCCTCTATTTTAGCTTTTATTACTACTAGTTTTTCAATTGATTGGATGTCCATCATCATGTCTTTGTTGATTGACAAACAAATTGAGCTTGTGATTACATTTTAGGTGAATTAGTATAGATGCAAGTGAATACATATTAAAAACTTAACACAAATATTGAACGAGTCCTATAGGTAGTTGCCATTATAATTTCTCACCATATAATTGATGACAATAACTTGTACCTGGATTGAACCACATAACATGTCCTTTCATGAATAAAAGAGTAAAAATGTGTATCATTTTTTTGACTTTTTTTGCTAAAAATATCTAAGATTTTTATGGTTCTTGACTCTTTTCAGAGTATTTGAGAAGTCATTGCAGTATGTGAAGCGTTTCAGCCGCTACAAGAATTCTGATTCTGTTAGACAAGTGCGAGAGTATCCTTCAATAATGAATCTTTTTTTTCTGTCTTCCTTGCAGCCTTTGTATATTTCTTGGCATACATACACACACACACACACACACATATATATATATGTGTGTGTGTGTGTATATCAATATATGTCCTTTTTCAATATATCTTCTTGTGATGAATTTGGGACCTTCTGCTGTTGTATAATTATTGAGGCCTCATTTAGAGGGTTTAAGATATAACTGGGAATAATCCTTCATTTGGATTTTGCCATTGTGGATTCATCTCTGGATTACCTCTTAGGGAATTGCAGGCCTGTATATGACAATCCACTTTGTGAAGTCACTGATAGGATTTATTACGTCTCTGTGGAGTTAGTGATGGATTACTTTTATGCTTTTTCCAGGCCAATCTGTTATGATCCACTTGATGAGTCAGTGATCAGCACATATTCTTGTGGGTCTAGTGATCAAGATAACTAATTATTCTTATTTTTGGTTTGATGATCTCCAATTTTATCATCTTTATAATTTCTGTGGCAACTCCAACAAGCCGATTCTTGTTTTCCCTTATTTACCCACATAACTCTTTACCTTTCGTACCAGTGGTTAATCTGAATTGCTTTTCTTTTATATAAAAGGGTTTCAATATCAATTCTTAGTTTTTGGCCACCATAGAACATATAAGAAGAGCATCTAGTTGTTTAATTGAAGGAAGCTAGCTGTATATTCTTAGATAACATAGGCTAAGGGTTTGTTTTATTTACTTCGAAAGTTCACCCAAGCATCGTGATATACCTTGACTAAATATCAGAATCCTTAGCAGATACCAGCTGGCTGAATTTGAGGTAAATACTCTGTATTTGTAATGTTTCTTTTCTTTCAGTTGTAAGGAAGCTCCAAACGGCAATTAATTCCTTTTTCTCTGCAGCTTTGTGTTCTTGGTAATCTTTGCCCAGAAACTGCAGAGGAGGCTATTGCTATGGTACCATCAATCAAGGTACTGCATTGTTTTGCTTACTATGTGAAGTAGAATATATGGGGAAAAAAAGAAGTCAATTTTAAAAGCTAGGAAAGCCAGTAATAGTAAACCCGTTTCATGAGTTAGATTAATAAGGTCAAATGTCTTGTTAAACAATGATTTGTGGTGGATTCTCTAAAGTCTAAAATTTGTATGCTGGTTTTGGAAGTTTTGCAAAACTAGTTTATGGTTAAGCACCAAGTGTCAAAAAGGAATAAGGTCATGGTGACATCCTACATTCCAAAGCCTTTGTGCCTTACAGAGTTCTATTTCTGAAGGAAAAAGTAATTTAGGGATATTATTATTGTTTTTAATTGGTGACATTAACCAAGTATATTGAAATTTGTTTGTCTATTTGCCCTGTCACATATCCAATTGCATTTGTAGCTACAGTCTAATGTTTTCGATGTTCTTCATAGCTTTTTTTATTGCCAAATCAGCAGGCAAGACTTTTTACGTTGTTGATTTGATTTATACGTGGAGAACGAATGTAACTAATTTTCTTAAATTTGGTAAATATGCAGAAGAATTAATTCCTTTATGTGCTGGACAAGTTAGGGTTGGGAATCTGGGGTAGGTTTGGTCAGGAATAATGGGTAGGTTAAAGGAGAGGGATTTCAATCCTATTGTCAGGAATAGTAGTATGTAGGTTAAAAGAGAGGACGACTTCAACCCGAGTGTCTAACAGAAGAATTCTCAATTTTAATGTTCCAAATACAAAGATTGGAAGCCTGCTAAAATTCAGTTGCCAAGCAATTTGCTAAGTGTTCGTTGATTTCGAATGAAACGGGAAATCGAACGAGCATTCACCTCTGTTTTGGCTGATTTTGGTTTCATCGCAGTTTTTGCACTATTCTTTTGCTTTCTGATGTTGGATGACGGATGAGATGCTAGCTATCCTAGTCCCTTCATTTTACTTCTTTAATAATGCAGAATAGGGGCCGTGCACTTGATGAGGAAGCAATTGACAAAATGCTGAATGACCTCTCTCTGGTTAAGAAATTTGAGTAGCATTTTGGTAGCCTCAGTTTCAACTGTGTAATATTATGATTTGCAGATTTGGAAATCTGAATTGTTGCTACTTACTCAATACTGGTGGGTCGTTATTATGTCCATCGTAGACACCTTAATTTTGACAACGTTAATACTTCAAGAAGCATTAATGCATATGAAAATTTACTAAATTTACAGTACCTTCATTTTTTTATGAAAAAATTTATTTATATTCAGTAAAGTTGCAAAGTACATCAAAGATTAAGTTTAAACCATGACTTTTTTACTCTAATACTGACTGAGATTATATAAATCTTCTACCAAAAAAAAGAAGTCATTAACGAGATTATATAAAAACTTACAGAAAGTAATTCATAAATCTATGTTTTTGCAAACAATATAATTTTAGCAATTTTTGACTAGATTTTATAAAATTTCAACAAAAAGTCCTCAACGATAATATATGAAATTTTTACAAAAGGTCATTTATGAATGTATGTTAACCAGAATCGTGGAGTTGAAAAACAGACAGGGATAGAACCTACTGAAGTAACAAAGGATAGGAGCTGAACTTATTCTCCAATCCAGCAGAATCCCCCATTGGAGATATTAGCCTTGGTGGTTAATACGATAATGACAAAGGAGCTACTAGTGCCTAATAATGCTGGTCACGCAGATGTCGTGGCAAAAGAAAATTTGGCCCAAAAACAGGATGTTAACCATGAGGACTTGATGAACAATTATACAGGGATTGAGAGGACATCATCGGAAAAAAGAAAGGAAAAAAACACTACAAGTGAGAAGGTAGACAAAGAGTGTATTGATTTCAGCTCACCTACAACAACAGAGGCGGTGCCTTTGTTGACAAGGCCTTTGCCTATCTGCATTGAATTTGAAGATTCGAAGCGTGGGAAAAACCTACCCAACAACGTGCAACAACCAACATCAAATGGACAAGGAAATCGTGGAGAAACTCAGGAGAGTTGCTCGGTAAGAGTACTGCGACCGAGACAAACAAATCCATACAACAGTTTAGGCAGGTTAAAAAGAAAAGGCAAAAGAAAGGCCAAAATTAAGTGGTCATCTGATTGTGATTAATTTGATTTTGATTCTGTTGGTGATTTCTGAGGTTGACTGTGATGTTTGGGTTGTCATTATTATTATTAATTATTAAGTTATACTAATAACCACGTTGTGGTCCTTCTCACGAGTGTGTTCTCACGTGTGATCTTCTTAAATTTTTTCCCTTCTGCCCCTTTTATCTCTCCTCATTTTGGCTTTCAAAGGGTGTGGCTTTCAGAGGAATCTCTCTAGTCAACATATCTAATTACCAAACTTCTTACATTTTCTTTCAATATCTATTTTTTTCTTTTATTCATTTTTGTATGTATGTAGGGTGTTACTAACAAAATCTGTGACTTTAAACATGTTCTTGGCTACTTTGATGTGGATTTGTTTACAAGATTTCAGTTGGTTTAGTCTGTCCTATCACATTATTGCATCAAGATTTCAAACACTTTTTAACAATTTAGGAAAGAGATGTGCCCTAAATCGAAGAAAGTAAATTACAATCCCCAAACAGATCTCTCATTATGCTTACTTCTGGTTGGAAGAATAGCTAATGTTTTCTGGATTTGTCTACTTCGGTGACTTCAGAATCTTCATATAACTGATATTTATGGTGGTTTAATTTCAGTGCTTCTTATTTTGGCCAAATATGGCTGATGTTTTGAAAATTTTTTATGCTGGTTTGATGCAAAGATTTATTTTGTTATACAGCTTAAGTACTGCTTGGTGCATCAGAACATTTTAACAAACAATTTGAAATATCCTGACTTTTTTTAGAATAAATCCCAGTCAAACAGAATTTTTTTTAGAAGTCTGAATGTCTACATATCCGTGCATATTAACATGCAACATACTTGTGTTGTTTATACCATGGCATTGCATCTGGTTCTCTATATGTTACTAGATCTTACATGGCTTTTGTGTTCTGTTATGCTTTTTGAATAGAAATTAAGGAGAGTTAAACAGTGTTTCATTTTTAGTTTGCGGATGAAATTTACCAAAAAAAGGGCTGGCTAGCTTGTGTCTTCAAGCTGGTTTCATTCTTGGGTTATGACTTATGTTGAGAAATGAAGATTCATTATGCATTTTCTATGATATTGAACTTCTAACCCTAGGAAGATCTTTATCTCCAATGATGATAAGACAGATGGTACAAGTGCAAAAGTTACCATTCTCA
The DNA here is from genome assembly GCA_016586305.1 of Ophiorrhiza pumila. NCBI lineage: Eukaryota > Viridiplantae > Streptophyta > Magnoliopsida > Gentianales > Rubiaceae > Ophiorrhiza > Ophiorrhiza pumila. The sequence goes on from BLIW01000005.1 coordinate 20,725,970, forward strand.
ATGATTGAAGTTGGAAAAAATTAATGGTTGCATTTGCATAGACAATAAAATGAAAATAGACTTGTGTATGCTTTTAGAATTTGTGAATACATGACCTAATTATATGTTCATTCTCTTGTTCAGATGTTTATATTGGTTATAGGACCTTTAAACCAATGTTGTGCACTAAAGACACAAGCAGAGACAGTAATAATAAATAGAATGCATAAAAAGAGAATTTCACACAGCAAGTGCCATGCAGAATGCTATAAAAGCTGAAACACAAACTGCATTAGGTTTAGGGAATAAATCCAATTAGAGAATTTCACACAGCAAGTATCCTTATTGCATCCACCCTTACTCTTTCCATTAAGAGCTTCCAGTGCTGATAATCTTTATGAAGAGTATGATTCCAGGAACCATTACCTCAAACCTTTCTAGACACCTCTAGTTATAAGGAACCTAAACTGCACTCTTGCAAATAAAGTAACTTCGGTTTAGCCTACTGGTTCTTGTTATTGGTTTTCCTTAATTAAAGAACCAAGATGAAGTTTCTAGCTTTTGAATATCTTTGTGAGTGTCGAATCTCGAAAATTTGGATTTTTTTTGAAAATTGAATGAAAAGATTTGCGATTTTAGAATGTTGAGCTTCTTATGAGTGTTGTTGAGATTTTTTACCTTTCCAACAAGATATAAAAATGTGGCCTTTTTGGATGTCTTGGTTTGTCTCTCTAGGTAGCACGCCAGAAGTTTACACAAATGGGAAAATTTCACAAATATAGTGTTAAAGTTATTTATGCCTACTTTTCGGTTTTGTAGTCGTGCTTCTGCATACAGCTACTGATGGTGGGGATTTACACTATATGCATCATACCTTTTCTTCCCTCATAATTTGTTCTCTTCTTTTTATCATTTGTTGCCCCAGGTATAGTAGAAGGTAAAAACAAGTTCAAGATGTTACAGAATGTGCCGCATCAAATTGTGCAATCTCCAGCCAGGCTAGGCTTACCAAATCCCAATTCACCTTCTCTTCAAAACCCTACTCCTCCTAAGGTCTCTATAGCCCCACAATTGCCATTTTCCAATCAACAATCAAATACATGGAGTGCGTATCCCACCTCTTCAATCCTACTTCCCCTCCTTCCCCCTTTACCTAGAGCTCAGTCCATTCTTCTTCAAATGTCCTCCCTTGCCTTAAGACTCTTTGAAGTATCCCCTAATAGGTCCCATTGGATTAGTTCCTTTCGTGGCTCCCTTCCTTGCTTCTTGTCTTCCCAAGCCCAATATATGGCATCAACTACACCAGATTCCTCTCTTTCTTCCTCCAAAGAAATTCTCTTTCTCTTTGCAAATCTTCAAACTCAGCTATTTGAAGCTGTTGGTGAGCTCCAAGAAATTCTTGATCTCCAAGATGCAAAACAGAAACTCTCACGTGAAACCCGATCAAAGGATGCCGCAATACTTGCATTTGCAAACAAAGTCAAAGAAGTTGGACAAGTACTCGACAACCTTGTGGATGATTATTCTGACTATCATCGTCCAGAACGGTCCAAGTCAGAAGACAGTACAGGGGATTCTACTACAACAACTGTTACATCTCATCTTAAACTATCAGACATATTATCATATGCCCATAGGACAAGTTACACAACTTTTGCACCTCTAGAATTTGGTGCTGGATAGGCTCCTCTCCGAGGGTCATTTCCTCCTGCGCCGCAAGAGGAACAGATGCGTGCATCTCAACTATACAGTTTTGCTAATCTTGATGTTGGTTTACCTAAGACAGATGAGGATAAGGAGAAAACTATTGAGCCATTGATTGAAGCCCCTGTTGTGCCATCAAAAGAGCTCAATACACTTTCAACTCTTGCTGGAATTCAGAGTATGCTCGCTCCAAATATTGTTGTACCACCGGGATGGAAACCTGGTATGCCTGTGGAGTTGCCAATTATTCCTCCTCCAGGATGGAAACCTAGTGATCCTGTTTCACTACCTCCGTTGGACTCTGTTCCTCTACCTCCTAGAATTAAAGAGCAACGGCCACGGCCCATCCCTCCAATGCTGACGAAGGCACCCGAGCCTGTACAGAAATCAATAAAGATATTAAAGACAATCAATAAAAAGATAGTTTTAACCTGTTAGAACTATTTACTACCCACAACACCCAATTAATACCCACAACACTCAAATATAACCCTGTTAAAATTGGTCAATAATACAATACTAATTTTATCCCTATTACAATTGATTAATACTTACAACACTCAATTAAACTCTTGAAAATACGGGATGAAATTAATTGGTATGAAGTTCACTAGTAATAAAAGTTATTTTAAGATATATTTCACGATTTTTTCATTATTTATTCCCTACAAAAGTACAAAAGAATTGCTTCTTTTTCTTCTTTTGTAGAAATTTTTGGTTTTCAGTTGTTAATTACTTTTATTAAATAATTCTTTATTTTAAGGTTTATCTTGTCATTTCATTGTCTTATATTAAAACCAATGTTCAATTCTTGATCTCAAGAATATTATGTTTAACATAGATAAAAGTAGATATGGTCACGGTTCTGGTTTTAACTCAAACCAAACTAAAATCGGACTGGCCCTTGCAAGTTCAGTTATGCTTCCTAAAAAGTAGAATCGAAATTAGAATCGGTGGTTCCTGTTTGATTCAGAACAGGCAAACAAAAAAAAAACTAAACTTATTATTTTTCATTTTTATAAATCTATAAATATTTATATATCTCTTCATTTTCATCACATAATTCTTTTTCTAATATTATTTCTTACTTTTCTAATCTTTATATTCTAAGTTCAGAGTTTACAGTTTACGGTTTAAGGTTTAGAGTTTAGGATTTAGCTTTAGGTTTAGGGTATTAACTTTTTTAATTTATATTATTCTAATTTTATTATTATATTATACTAATAAACTATTTAATATATATTTTCAACTAATGCTTCTTGCAAAAATACTTATTATTCTTAAAAAATATTATAAGCAATAAGAAATATTGTTCAGTTCATAACATATTAACATCCGATATTTTGCAAACCGTTGTCATTTCGCGTTTCGATTACCACAGTGCACTCGATGATTCTATCTCAATCGTAGTTGCTTTTGGAGTCTTAAAATGATATATGGACGAAGGTTCGATAACTAAGAAATTGGGAGATCGAATCTCACTACTGCAAATTGAGGCTGTAGCAACACTTTTAAAAATATTACTAAAGGCATAATTTGTAAAAAAGTTGTAACATTTTGAATTAAGTGTTGCATATGTAAGTTTAATGCAACACTTATAAATAAGTGTTGCCAATGTTTTTTAAAAAATGCACCACTTATAGTAATATGCAACACTTTTAAAAAAGTGTTGCCTTTAATATATATGCCAAAAAAGCTATACATATACATATATGCCTTTATTATTATGATAAAAGGAGTCTAATTATATAATGTAGATATATTAATTATAAATATGTCTATATTAGTATTTTGTTAACTCCTAATGGACCAATACATACTATTAAAAAGTCCAATACTTAATTTTGATGTTAGACCAATAATAAGAGTGCAACAAATTATTAATTCAATTTGGAGCGTTAGTAATTGGACAAATTCATTAGGATATTAACTAATTACTTATATAACATGAAATGGCCAAAAATTTACTATATTTGTAATGTTGTTCTAAATTTAGTTTAATTATACTATGACACCCTAATATTCGCAAATTAACCCATACACTATTACAAGAAAATAACATAGTTAACTAACGTGATATATCCGATTAAATTTATAATTAAGCCCATAGTTAGAACATAGAAAGAAACTCAATTATTCACAAATTAAAAACTCAATACTTAATTTAATTAGTGTATTTGAAAAAGAGTAAACTTGCGCAATATATCACTAACTTGCATTAGGCCAAAATCTTACTATCGAAACATATTTTATTTATAGTGTTAGTCTAAATTTACAATAGTATTTTTAATATTTTATTCTTATTTATTAGTAAAATGTAATTTTAAAATTATTAACAATGAATGAAGTAACATGAAAGTAAAGTAAATAACTATTAATAAGAGTATGATCTATGATAACTAAATTTAGTAAATTTTTTTCTTTTCTTTTTGTTATATTATCAAATAATAAAATAGTATAAACTAATAAAGAAAAAATAAAAAAGAATATAACTATAAGATTTATAGGATGCATTAAATAATTAACTACTTTGTCTTTGAGTTGAATTAGTCATGTTTTAGTATGATGATATTATATTATTACAAATATCTAACTTTACGTGAAGAATAATATCATTATTTTATTATATTTAATTATTCACTATTATTCATCTATATTTAATATAATTAAACTATTTAAAAAATAGAATATAAAAAAGAAAAAATATCTGTAATAAAAACATTTATCAATATAATAGAATTGAAAAAAAAAATGCAAAGATTTATTTTTTTTATAATTAAAAAAATAGTTAAATATTAAACTATTGTATTTTAATAAAACAAAAAATAAAAAAAGTTGGCATATCGATTTCACATTAGGCAGCCCTAAAACCCAAACATTTTCATTCGATCTCCCGCCTCCCTTTCTGCCTCCCTCTCTCCGCCTCCCTCTGCCGCCTCCATCTCCTACCTCCCTCTTCCGCGTGGTTACACTGTCAAAGCCACTGTTCGTGACCTCAGTCAGTACTCTATCCCACAACCCCTCTTAATTTTTTTCTTTGAATGAAATGTTTTTACTGATTTTTCTTTGCAAGTTGGAATTTTGGAATGTGGGGTGTCAAGTTTACATCACAGGCTGTGTTTGATTATTGGTTAATCACATGGGGATGTGGGTTTTGTAGTTTAGATGGTATGGTGTTTAATTTATTTTTCTGAACTATGCTAGTTTTGTTGGTTATCAGTGATGGATTGGATAGATTGGCTGATGGCCTACTTGTGCCATTCACTTTTGCGTAGTTTCGTCAAGATTTTGAATTGGATATGAACTTCTGATCTGATCAAATTGCTTTTGGAGATAAATTCTCCCTATGAATTCTTTGCTTATTATATATGTTCCCTGTAGGGTTTGTTTGTTTGTTTTGCAATTGACTGGAGATCTACCATGGTTTGCTTTCTATATTCAAGTAGTATAAACTAAATGTGCCATTTATGCACATAATTTTTGTTTATCCTAGCCCAACCTAAATAACTAGTTGCAGATGAATCCATTTGCATAGATGCATTCAGGTCCAGTTCCCATAACTGACAACCCTATATTTACTAGCAATAGCAATTAATTTTATGAGTAGCAAGATTGAGGATCATATTTACAAATCTCTTCGTCGAATATGGTATTGGCTACTAATGTTGTGGAGTGATATAGATGTCTCAATGACCTTTTCAATTGTTCCTTTGGTTAGTGCATGTATGAGAGCTATAATCTCAAACCCCAAATGAAGAAATGGACAAGGCTCTATCAGTCTGTGGACAACACTACTATTTTGACAGAATTCTTTTTAAACTTTGCTTTTAACAATAACTGTTCAAGCTAGTCATAAATGAAAAACATCTTATAGCCTGCATATTTACTTCTATTCTTTATGCTAAATTGCAGCATGTGTTTAATGCACTTTTATTTATTCAATTTTTTTTCATGGATGAGTATTGTTTGTGATTTGTGGAGTTTTTTTGAAAACATTTTTTTGGGGGGGTTTCTTTGGGCTTGATGGCTGACCTGAAACCTTATGGGAAGTGGGATGATGGAGTGAAAATAGTCCCCCTTTTCTGTCTGCTTTGGAACTTTATGGCTTTTCATGGGTACAGATTTGTTGGGGGGTTGTAATTTGCACTTTATCTGAATTTTAATGGGTTTGAAGTCTAACATGCAATGAATTTATGTCTGTTTATTTGTGTTTGGAATTCAGTTTATTGTAGTTCTTCAATGGTTGCTCTGTGGTTTTCTATCCTTCTGTATAATGTTCTTTGCTGAGTGATAAATCTTTGACTTTGGGAATTCTGAGTGTTCCTTCAGGAAGACACTAAGTTTCTTTATGTAGATAAGTAAATGGAACTTGCTAATATTTTGAAGTTTTTATCCTATCCCCTTGTGTTTTCCAATACATTTAACTTACTAGAACACTATAGGATAAAGACACTATGCCTTAATCAAAAAGTATGGCAAGACAAATTGGGATGCATTGTGATTGAATGTCTAGGAGTCAGTGTGATCTCCACTTCACCGGTGGATGACAAAGAATTGATCTTGCGATTTCTTGCAGCCTGTATCGCTATGTAATCTTGACTAACATATCAGTTTCTCTGGCACAGATGTTATTAATATAGTACTCCAATTTAGTGTGTGAACTTTGATATTGGTCCTTTTATTTGTATGGCGAAACTTCAACAAGCTTAATGCTTTCATTAGTGATTATTAGGGGAATATGTATGAGTTAAGTATTAGAGAAATGGAAGTCGACAACTTCAGAGGTGGAAATGAAATATCTCTACCCCCCTCTCAATGCTGAATGGATTCCTAGTGATATGTTGTTTATGGTATTAATGATCTAATTTTTGTATAGTGCCTATTTCATTTTGATTTTTTTTTTGGGATGCCACAAACTGTCCTTCTTGACCATCTTGATTTTTTTCTATTTTTCCTTTATCAATTTGAGCCAGCAATGCTCCTCGGAAAAAAATACTACTTTTCTGCGCAAAGTCATTGAAAATAATGGCGTCTTAGATTAGTTTCTTACCGAACTTCTTACATTTTCTTTCAATATTTGTTTTTTTCTTTTATTCATTTTTGTATGTATGTAGGGTGTTACTAACAAAATCTGTGACTTTGAACATGTTCTTGGCTACTTTGATGTGGATTTGTTTACAAGATTTCAGTTGGTTTAGTCTGTCCTATCACATTATTGCATCAAGATTTCAAAAACTTTTTAACAATTTAGGAAAGAGATGTGCCCTAAATCGAAGAAAGCAAATTGCAGTCCCCAAACAGATCTCTCATTACGCTTACTTCTTGTTGGAAGAATAGTTAATGTTTTCTGGATTTGTCTACTTCGGTGACTTCAGAATCTTCATATAACTGATATTTATGGTGGTTTAATTTCATTGCTTCTTATTTTGGCCAAATATGGCTGATGTTTTGAAATTTTTTTATGCTGGTTTGATGCAAAGATTTATTTTGTTATACAGCTTAAGTACTGCTTGGTGCATCAGAACATTTTAACAAACAATTTGAAATATCTTGACTTTTTTTAGAATAAATCCTAGTCAAACAGAATTTTTTTTAGAAGTCTGAATGTCTACATATCCGTGCATATTAACATGCAACATACTTGTGTTGTTGATACCATGGCATTGCATCTGGTTCTCTATATGTTACTAGATCTTACATGGCTTTTGTGTTCTGTTATGCTTTTTGAATAGAAATTAAGGAGAGTTAAACAGTGTTTCATTTTTAGTTTGCGAATGAAATTTGCCAAAAAAAGGGCTGGCTGGCTGCCTTGTGTCTTCAAGCTGCTTTCATTCTTGGGTTATGACTTATGTTGAGAAATCAAGATTCATTATGCATTTTCTATGATATTGAACTTCTAACCCTAGGAAGATCTTTATCTCCAATGATGATAAGACAGATGGTACAAGAGCAAAAGTTACCATTCTCAATGGTTGAAGTTGGAAAAAATTAATGGTTGCATTTGCATAGGCAATAAAATGAAAATAGACTTGTGTATGCTTTTAGAATTTGTGAATACAGGACCTAATTATATGTTCATTCTCTTGTTCAGATGTTTATATTGGTTATAGGACCTTTAAACCAATGTTGTGCACTAAAGACACAAGCAGAGACAGTAATAATAAATAGAATGCATAAAAAGAGAATTTCACACAGCAAGTGCCATGCAGAATGCTATAAAAGCTGAAACACAAACTGCATTAGGTTTAGGGAATAAATCCAATTAGAGAATTTCACACAGCAAGTATCCTTATTGCATCCACCCTTACTCTTGCCATTAAGAGCTTCCAGTGCTGATAATCTTTATGAAGAGTATGATTCCAGGAACCATTACCTCAAACCTTTCTAGACACCTCTAGTTATAAGGAACCTAAACTGCACTCTTGCAAATGAAGTAACTTCGGTTTAGCCTACTGGTTCTTGTTATTGGTTTTCCTTAATTAAAGAACCAAGATGAAGTTTCTAGCTTTTGAATATCTTTGTCAGTGTCGAATCTCGAAAATTTGGATTTTTTTTTTTTTTGAAAATCGAATGAAAAGATTTGCGATTTTAGAATGTTGAGCTTCTTATGAGTGAGATTTTTTACCTTTGCAACAAGACATAAAAATGTGGCCTTTTTGGATGTCTTGGTTTGTCTCTCTAGGGAGCACTCCAGAAGTTTACACAAATGGGAAAATTTCACAAATATAGTGTTAAAGTTATTTATGCCTACTTTTCTGTTTTGTGGTCATGCTTCTGCATACAGCTACTGATGGTGGGGATTTACACTATATGCATCATACCTTTTCTTTCCTCATAATTTGTTCTCTTCTTTTTATCATTTTGTTACCCCAGGTTTAGCAGAAGGTAAAAACAAGTTCAAGATGTTACAGAATGTGCCGCATCAAATTGTGCAATCTCCAGCCAGGCTAGGCTTACCAAATCCCAATTCACCTTCTCTTCAAAACCCTACTCCTCCTAAGGTCTCTCAAGCCCCACAATTGCCATTTTACAATCAACAATCAAATACATGGAGTGCGTATTCCACCTCTTCAATCCTACTTCCCCTCCTTCCCCCTTTACCTAGAGCTCAGTCCATTCTTCTTCAAATGTCCTCCCTTGCCTCAAGACTCTTTGAAGTATCCCCTAATAGGTCCCATTGGATTAGTTCCTTTCGTGGCTCCCTTCCTTCCTTCTTGTCTTCCCAAGCCCAATATATGACATCAACTACACCAGATTCCTCTCTTTCTTCCTCCAAAGAAATTCTCTCTCTCTTTGCAAATCTTCAAACTCAGCTATTTGAAGCTGTTGCTGAGCTCCAAGAAATTCTTGATCTCCAAGATGCAAAACAGAAACTCTCACGTGAAACCCGGTCAAAGGATGCCGCAATACTTGCTTTTGCAAACAAAGTCAAAGAAGCTGAACAAGTACTCGACAACCTTGTGGATGATTATTCTGACTATCATCGTCCAGAACGGTCCAAGTCAGAAGACAGTACAGGGGATTCTACTACAACAACTGTTAAATCTCATCTTAAACTATCAGACATATTATCATATGCCCATAGGATAAGTTACACAACTTTTGCACCACCAGAATTTGGTGCTGGACAGGCTCCTCTTCGAGGGGCACTCCCTCCTGCACCGCAAGAGGAACAGATGCGTGCATCTCAACTATACAGTTTTGCTGATCTTGATGTTGGTTTACCTAAGACAGATGAGGATAAGGAGAAAACTATTGAGCCATTAATTGAAGCCCCTGCTGTGCCATCAACAGAGCTCAATACACTTTCAACTCTTGCTGGAATTCAGAGTATGCTCGCTCCAAATATTGTTGTACCACCGGGATGGAAACCTGGTATGCCTGTGGAGTTGCCAATTATTCCTCCTCCAGGATGGAAACCTGGTGATCCAGTTTCACTACCTCCGTTGGACTCTGTTCCTCTTCCTCCTAGAATTGAAGAGCAACAGCCACGGCCTATCCCTCCAATGCTGACGAAGGCACCCGAGCCTATACAGGTCCGCCATGTGCAACTTGATATTGAAGATGACAGTAGTGAAGAGTATAGCAGTGAAGTGGGCAGCTCTGACAGTGAAGATTAGTTTGTTTGTGTCTATGGTTATTGTGAATTCTAAATCCTAGTAGTTGCATATGTCAGAGAAAAGATCGAAGTTTGTGAGTTCAACCTTGTACATTTAACAAATGAAAAGCGAGACACTGTTATTGTCCCTCTTAAGTTCTGGACTTAGCTTGCACATCATATTCTTCACTGGTACTTGTATTGAAAAATTTTAGCTGTTCAAAAAGTTGAATAGAAGTCTAAATTTCAAAGGTTCGTTACTCGATTAAACAAAATTACTTTGAAGTTTTGAAAGTTTAACCCCCACAACTCTATTTTCTACAAATAAATTAAATTAAATCAATATTTTTCCTTAAAAATGGTTCGTTAACCAGTTAATAAAGTTTTTGTAATATTTAGAACAGGTTAGAAACGAGTTTTTTTAAAAGCTACTATTGCTAATGTTTAAGAATTTCATATTTAGGGTTATTAACCTAAACACGTCATTCTTTGATAATTTGGGGGTTGGAGAAACTAAGGTTAACCTTGGGACTAAAAAGTAAAAAATGAAGAAATAAGAAAACTTAGAAGTTAAATATGATACATTTATTTTAATTACTTTTAGGTAAAATATACTAAACTCTCTTATATTATTGTTCGTTATACTTTTACCCTTTATAATTTGAAGTACAATAATTAACTCCCTTTAACTTTTCAAATTAAAAGAAATCAATAAAGATATTAAAGACAATCAATAAAAAGATAGTTTTAATCTGTTAGAACTACTTACTACCCACAACACCCAATTAATACCCACAACACTCAAATATAACCCTGTTAAAATTGGTCAATACTACAACACTAATTTTATCCCTATTACAATTAGTTAATACTTACAACACTCAATTAAACTCTTGAAAATACGGGATGAAATTAATTGGTATGAAGTTCACTAGTAATAAAAGTTATTTTAAGATATATTTCACGATTTTTTCATTATTTATTCCCTACAAAAGTACAAAAGAATTGCTTCTTTTTCTTCTTTTGTAGAAATTTTTGGTTTTCAGTTGTTAATTACTTTTATTAAATAATTCTTTATTTTAAGGTTAATCTTGTCATTTCATTGTCTTATATTAAAACCAAATGTTCAATTCTTGATCTCAAGAATATTATGTTTAACATAGATAAAAGTAGATATGGTCACGGTTCTGGTTTTAACTCAAACCAAACTAAAATCGGACTGGCCCTTGCAAGTTCAGTTATGCTTCCTGAAAAGTAGAATCGAAATTAGAATCGGTGGTTCCTGTTTGATTATGAACAGGCAAACAAAAAAAAAAAACTAAACTTATTATTTTTCATTTTTATAAATCTATAAATATTTATATATCTCTTCATTTTCATCACATAATTCTTTTTCTAATATTATTTCTTACTTTTCTAATCTTTATATTCTAAGTTTAGAGTTTACAGTTTACGGTTTAAGGTTTAGAGTTTAGGATTTAGCTTTAGGTTTAGGGTATTAACTTTTTTAATTTATATTATTCTAATTTTATTATTATATTATACTAATAAACTATTTAATATATATTTTCAACTAATGCTTCTTGCAAAAATACTTATTATTCTTAAAAAATATTATAAGCAATAAGAAATATCGTTCAGTTCATAACATATTAACATCCGATGTTTTGCAAATCGATGTCATTTCGCGTTTCGATTACCACAGTGCACTCGATGATTCTATCTCAATCGTAGTTGCTTTTGGAGTCTTAAAATGATATATGAACGAAGGTTCTATAACTAAAAAATTGGGAGATCGAATATTCTAAGAACGTAAACCCAAGATCAATTTGAAGAATGGATGAATTAGAAACAAGAAAACATGTAAAGGAGGCAGCCCCAAATTCAATGAATGAATTAAAAACTTACCTATCAATCACGTAGCAAACACATTAAGAATACCTTTTTCTTAGAACCTTTGTTATCAAGAATTTCCAATCAATCAAACCCCTGATTGAATAGAATGGATTGTTCTTCACAAAGAACGAAAGAAAGTCTAAAACTCTCAAGTTTAATATTCAAAATTATTTGATAAAAAAAGTACATAAAGTTTCCTTTTATAGGCTAAAAACCATAAGAAAATAATGGCTAACAAATTCAAAACAAAATAGCCCGTTTTCCCAGACGTCGCGACGTAGGGATTTAATTGCCAATTAAACCCTAAAAAAGACGAGTTGAAATTAATTGATATGAAATTCAATATTGCAAGATATATTTTCAGGATGATCTAGTCCCTACAAAACTATAAAATGATTGTTTCTTCTTCTTTGATAGGAATTTGGATTTGCAAATATAAAGTCTAATTTCAAATGTTAGGTTTATTCATAAATGCAAGGTATTTAAACTCTATGCTTCATATTATTATTGAAGTCATTTGTATAATGAGAGAAAAAATTTATCATTTTCTTTTCGGTACAAACAAAATGAATTTTTTTTTCTCCCTAATTGCTCAATTCAATTTTCAGTTTAAATACTTAGAAAACAAACAATCAAGGAAGACGAGGAAAAAGCAATGAATATTTGTGGGATGTATTAGTTATTTTTAATCATGATGAGTTGGAAGTATGAGTTTCTTTTTCTTTTTTTAATGAGGATTATATGAGACTATTCCTTTCAAAATTCAGATTTTAAAAGTTCCAAAAATGAATGGATACTGTTATTGAGTTCTCAAAAAAAATTATCTTATTTTAGTTCGATTAAACTATAATACTTGAATTGCATATTTAAGTTATTAATTAGCTTTATTTTAACTTATTTTACTTCGACTAAAGTATAATACTTGAATTGCATTTTCGAATTATTGATTAGTTTTATTTTAACTTATTTTAGTTGGATTAAAGTATAAGACTTGAATTTCTTATTTGCGTTATTGATTGGTTTTGACGAATACAATTTTACATGTGTTTAGTTTTGCAAAAGTTTTAATTTTTAAATTTTAGATGAAATTGAATAATTGAGAGTTAGCTTTTCAATTCTTAATTAATTTTGTTATATTTTTTTAAATTAATCAATTTTCTTAGTTTAGTTGTTGATTCTTTTATTAAATAATTATTTATTTTAAGATTAGTTTTATTAATTCATTATATTATATTAAAATGATACTCAATTATATTTAATCACTTAATGGTAATTCATGTACTATATTAATTATTCTTAAATAAAAAAAAATTAAGGGAGCTAAATGTTGCAAGTAAAGTTAGAAGAGATGAGTATAGAAGGTGTTTATTGTGGTTTTTTTACCAAAAATTTGTGATTTTTAATAATACTTATACACTATTGTTAGTTTTATTTTACTCCCAAAATGGATCACTAAATTGCAGTTGGTAATTTTAACTTTAATTTTAAAGTCGAAATTGGCAATCTTGATTTCAAAGTTGTAGTTGGCAATCTCGGCTTTAAAGTCAAAATTACCACAATCTGGACTTCAAAGTCTTACCAAATGAGATTTTAAAAGTAAATCATTTTCATTAATTTTTTCCATTTCTCATTTTTTACGGAAAAAATCATATAATTTCTAATTTTTCTCTTTTTTCATTAACAAAAGGATTTTTAAAATTCTATTGCAGTAAGGAAATGTTTTGTAACAAATTGAGCAATCGTAGTATTCACTTTATAACAAAATGTGAAAATACATACAAAGCTCATAATAATAAAAAACAAGTTAAAGTTGAATTAATAATGTGAATTTTCAATTTGGGAAAATTTTGAAAAAGGGATTGTTTCAAGTCATTATTAATAAATAGGGCGCAACTTTAATATATTTATTATTAAGGGTATTCTAATAACTTTATTATTTAATATAATTAATAAAAGACTTTATTATCCTACCTATAAGTTACACACTTAAACTCAAACACTATTTTTCTTAAACTCTTTTTATGGTTAATAACCCTTAAAACATTCATTTGTCCGATTTTATTTTTGTGCTGTGACTTTAATTTTGGAGATTAATTGAAATTGAAATTCCAACATCATAAGGTCTCTTTTCACCATGTCAGATTTTATTTTTGTGTTGATTTTTGCGATTAATTGAAATTGACAACATTATGAGGTCTCTTTTCACCATGCGATTTGTTTTTTGTTTAATCATTAAAGATTAATTATATTAAATAATAGAAATTATATTATCAAATTAATATATAAACTACATTATTTTTGTAAGGGACAGTGAAACTTGTAGTAAGTGTATAAAAATAACTAAGTTTATTTCTAAAATATGAAAACATCAACATGATTTCAATTAATTGTGTATAATATTATATTATAATTCTAATTAGATTTGAATATTTTATATACCAAGAATTAATTAATTAATTAATAAAAATTTTAATTGGATTTAAAGACCAAAAACTAAAACACTAAAATACTAAAACATCAACACTCTTCTAATTAATCGTACATGTATAACATTAATTATATTTTAATTCTAATTCTGATTGAATTTTATATTTTATATACCAAGAATTAATTAATTAACAAGAATTTTAATAAAATTTAAAGACTAAAATAGTAAAACACTAAAACATCAACCTGTTTTTCATTAATAATCGTGTATGATATTATTTAATTAATTATATATAATATTATGTTATAATTCTGATTGGATTTGTATATTTTATATTCAAAAAATTAATTAATTAAGAAGAATTTTAATAAGATTTAAAGACTAACACTAAAACACTGGAACGTCAATATGTTTTTAATTAAATTAGAATTAAATAATCATGTATAATATTATTTAATTAATTATTTATAATATTATATTCTAATTTTGATTAGATTTGTATATTTTATATTTAATTAATTAATAAGAGTTTTAATAGGACTTAAAGACTAAAACGCTAAAACCCTACAACATAACATACTTTTATATATTGTGCATAATATTATATTCTAATTATGATTAAATTTTTGTTTTATATATGAAGAATTAATTATTACTTTCTTAAATATCTTGTTAAGCCAACAAAATATCTTGTTAATCAAAATTTTAATTTTAATAATATATGTTTAGTTTTATCCGGCCTTTTGATGATCATAAAATTATTTCTTCTCCTTAGTTTTATGTATTTTCAATTTGTTATAAAAAAATTTTGCTTTATTTAGATCTCTTATTTTTATATGGTACCTTAAAACCGTTTTGACTTTTTGAATGTTTGAGATAATTGAAAGTTATTTGATAGATGTTAAAAGATAAGATTAAAGGGTAGTTAAGTATTTTAATAAATGTATTTAATAGTTAAATTATCTACACGCCCTTAACAATAATTAGGTTAAAGTTATACCTTGTTTAATAATAATGATTCTAAACGCGCCGCCCTTAATAGAAATTTTCCCTTTCAATTTTCATACATGCATGATTATGAAAGCTTTTATACTAAATTGTTCAAATTTCAATGAGCATAAAAATTTGATAGTTATTAAACCAAACTTTAAACCAAATAATGCCAATCAGAGGCGGAAGCATCAGAGGAAGCTGTCACAGGTACTATTATGATAAACTTAGTACCTGTTGTGACCTTATTTGATTGTGGGGCTTCGCATTCTTTCATATCTAAAAGATGTGCAAATAATTTAAACCTTAAGCCCGAATGTCTTAGAGAATACTACCATGTAGCTACCCCAGGAGGAAGAATCATTACCTCAAACCTAGTACATAAAGATTGTCATGTAAGAATAAAGGGACAAGAACTTATGGCGGATTTGATTCAAATTAACATGAGGGACTTTGATGTAATCTTGGGTATGGACTGGTTGGCAAAGAACTATGCTTGTGTAGATTGTCGAGAAAAGAGAGTTAATTTTGGTATTCCAGGAAGGGAAGAATTCTCATTCCAAGGAGGAACGGAGAAACAAATCAAACGTACAACCCCGGTGATCTCTGCCATGCAAGCTTGGAAAGCCCTTCGAAAAGGGTGTGTGGGTTATTTGGCGAATGTGATTGACACCAAGAAAGAGGGTATGAACTTGAATGACATTCCAGTGGTTCGGGACTTCTCTGATGTGTTTCCCGATGAATTGCCAGGGCTACCCCCTAATCGCGAGATTGAGTTTGAGATTAATGTGATGCCTGGAGAAGCACCAATCTCTAAAGCTCCATATCGAATGGCTTCTGCAGAATTAGAAGAACTTAAAGTTCAATTACAAGAGTTGTTGGACCTTAAGTTTATTCGACCTAGTGTGTCACCATGGGGGGCTCCTGTGTTATTTGTGAAGAAGAAAGATGGGAGTTTGAGGCTTTGTATTGACTATCGGGAATTGAACAAGATCACCATTAAGAATAAATATCCACTCCCAAGGATAGATGACTTATTTGATCAACTTAAGGGAGCTAGAGTTTTCTCCAAGATTGATTTACGTTCAGGCTACCACCAGTTGAAGATTAAGTCAGAGGATATTTCAAAGACAGCGTTTAGAACAAGGTATGGACATTATGAATTTCTTGTCATGCCTTTTGGACTAACGAATGCCCCTGCCTCTTTTATGGATTTGATGAACAGGGTTTTTAGGTCTCAACTTGACAAATTTGTCGTGGTATTCATTGATGATATCCTAGTGTATTCTCAAACTAAGGAAGAACACGTTGAGCACTTGAGGATAGTTCTACAAATCCTAAGAGAAAAGAAACTCTTCGCCAAATTTAGCAAATGTGAGTTTTGGCTAAAGAGTGTGGCTTTCTTAGGTCATGTGATATCAGAAGTTGGTGTGATGGTAGATCCGAAAAAGATAGAAGCAATTGTAGATTGGCCTAAACCGACCAATGTAACGGAGGTTTGGAGTTTCCTAGGTTTGGCGGGTTATTATAGGAAATTCATTGAGGGATTTTCATCCATTGCAATCCTTTTGACTCAATTGACTCAGAAAAGAGTGAAGTTTGAATGGACCACGGTGTGTGAGGACAGTTTTCAGGAATTGAAAAAGAAGTTGATTTCGGCACCGGTACCGACACTTCCATCAGAGTCGGGAGGGTTCACAGTGTATAGTGATGCTTCTAAACATGGCTTGGGATGTGTGTTAATGCAAAACGGTCGAGTTATTGCATATGTTTCTCGTCAATTGAAGAAGTATGAACAAAACTACCCGACCCATGATCTTGAATTGGCGGCCGTAGTGTTTGCTTTAAAAATCTGGAGACATTATCTGTATAGAGAAAAATGTGAGATATTTACAGATAATAAGAGCTTGAAGTATTTGTTTACTCAAAAAGAGTTGAATATGAGACAACGGCGATGGTTAGAACTATTGAATGACTATGACTTGGATATTAAATACCATCCCGGTAAGGCAAATAGAGTAGCAGATGCTTTGACTAGAAAGTCTTCAGGGACATTGGCATTATTATTGACTCAACAGAATCGGTTGATTTCCGAATTTGAGAAACTAGAAATGGAAGTGATTGACTCAACCGATGGACTTCTAGCAACACTAGTGGCACAACCTTCATTACTTGAGCGAATTAAAATGGCTCAAGTCAATGATGTCGAATTGAAGAAACAGGAAGATCGGATTAAAGAAGGCCAACAATCCGATTTTCAAATGCATGATGATGGAAGTTTATGGTTTCGAGGAAGATTATGTGTGCCTAATGATTCGAATTTGAAGAATGAAGTCTTAAAGGAAGCACATAATTCGAAACTTTCCATTCATCCAGGAAGCACAAAAATGTATAAGGACTTGAAAAGGAATTTCTGGTGGAGTGGAATGAAGAGAGATATTGCGGAGTTTGTTTCCAAATGCTTGGTATGTCAATAAGTCAAGGTTGAACATCAACGTCCGGGAGGATTGTTGAAGCCGTTAGAGATACCGGTTTGGAAATGGGAACATGTGACTATGGACTTTGTTTGTGGGTTGCCGAAAACAAAGACAAGTCAAGATACTGATGTGAGGCAAATATATGTATAAAAATTGTGATCGTGGTTGCTATTTACCCCTAATCAAAAATCAAGCTAAACAACCCCTAAAAGGTGTTAGTATAGCAAGTTCGTTCCCACGAGGAAAGGACTGTGTTGAAATTTTAATAAAATATTTTTGGTATTTCTGTTTATCAAAATAAATAATAAGTAAGCAAAGAACAAATAACTAAAATAAAGAAGGTGATTTGATTTAAAAACTCAATTTAAGCAAGTGTACTCCCGAGATTATAGTTTAGGGTTATTTTAAAAAGCACATGCATACATCCTATCTATGGTCATGCAAATCAAGGGTAAATAACATAACTCACGCCCTCCTTTGTGGCGAGAGGCAAGGAATGATTTAGGCACTTTACCTATTTAGATATTAACTAATTCATTAAACCCTCCTTTGTGGCGAGAGGCAAGGTTTACTTCCTTAATTAATCCGGAATCTAATGCAACTACCAACTCAACCAAAATCTCAAGTTCAACCGCTCCTTTGTGGTGGAGGCAACGCCCGAACCAGTCACGCTAATGCTAAACTAATCCCCCTAACTCCTCCTTTGTGACGGGAGGCAAGAGCTAAGGTAAAATCAATATAACAAATTCACAACCAACCCACAAAAGATTCCAAACAACCCACTCAAATCCTCCTTTGTGGTGAGAGCTAAGATTAAAGCAAGTTATCTCTAAATAATTTACTGCACTTTAAACAAATATTCATCATACATAATCCGGCCAAATCATGCATAATTATGAAGAACACAGCAAAACATATTCAACAAAGACCATAAGATAGAACTTAGCATGTAAATTAAGCACATAAACCCATATTCATAATCTCGGGAGCACAATTAATCTAGCCGAGCATGGCTAGATCGAACATCATGATATTAATAATTAAGCACAATATTGAAAACATCAATTAAAAGGAAAGAAAACACCTTGAATAATAAATCCTTGAATGTAATCTTTACTTGTAAAAGAATGAGTTCAATAGTAGAAGATGTTCCCAATCCGTACAGCTGCAATTCTCCAAGCAATAACCGAAGTAGAAAACCCTAGCTATTACAAAGGAGAAATCTCTTGCTTAAAACCTCAAAAGTGTCACCCCCTAAAATATGTAAACCCTAGCCTTATTTATAGTAATTCTATGAAGATATTTGCTAATAAGTCCTTCACGAAAGTCTTGTCGGAAAAGGAAACTCAAATTGGGCCAAAATCGCAAATTTCCAAATTTCAGTCGCGCAGCCGACGTTTTCTCGACGTTTTCCCGATGTCGCGATGTGCACCCACATCGCGACGTGGGAGGGATCCCCACGTCGCGACGTAACTCTCTGCCAATTTCCAAAATTCTTCCAAAAAATCCAATTTAATTCTTTTTACCGACGTCGCGACGTGGAGGGTCTCACGTCGCGACGTCCATCTTCTAGGCCATATTTCTTTATGATCCACGCCGAATTTACAAAAACCCAAAACATGAAAGTTGTAGCTCTATTTCGTAGCTTTCCAATGGCACTTGAATCACTCGATTTGGATATAAATAGAGAGAGATATGATTAAAACACCAAAGCTTGGCAAATTTCTTCAGCATTTGTTCTTCATCGCCTTTCCACGTGTTTTGCTATATTAACCCTTCTTGGAGTCTCGAGCCTCAATGGGATCAACTTGGAACTTATTTGCCACTCTATCCAAGGTGTAAATATGTAGGATAGATCATAAACAATTGGAATTAACACCTTAAATATCCTGTGAAACACGGGACCAGCTTCATGATCTTTCTCAATCTTTTCCTCTCATTTTGGACCTGATTCGACTTCCGTATGATTTTTCCCTTCGAAGCATACACCATGGTCAACAAACCTACAATTAAAACACTAAAACGAATAAAAACGAACAAGAACGACCAAAGAATTAAGTAAAAACCCTACATAATCGGTGAATAAATTCACCTCATCAGATACCATATGGGTAATTGTGGACAGACTGAATAAGACCGCTCATTTCTTACCCATGCGAGCCACAGCTACTATGGAGCAATTAGTCAGTATATATATGGATAATATTATCCGTTTACATGGTGTGCCGGTCAGTATTATCTCAGATAGGGATCCAAGGTTTGTGTCTAGGTTTTGGGAAAGTTTCAATCGAGCAATAGGGACTAAGGTGACACTTAGCACAGCCTTTCATCCACAGACGGATGGTCAATCGGAAAGGACCATTCAAACGCTTGAGGACATGTTGAGGGCATGTGTTCTTGACTTCAAGGGTAGTTGGGTTGACTATTTGACCCTTATTGAATTTGCGTATAACAATAGCTTTCATGCTAGCATTGGAATGGCGCCGTATGAGGCATTGTATGGGAGAAAATGTAGGTCATCAATTTGTTGGGATAAAATTGGTGAGAAAAGTATTATGGGACCGGATTTGGTGCAAATAACCCTTGAGAAAGTTCCCTTGATTCGAGATCATTTGAAAGCGGCTCAAGATAGGCAAAAGAGTTGGGCGGATACCAAGAGGAGACCTTTAGAGTTTCAAAGTGGAGACAAAGTGTATCTTCGTGTATCGCCTAATAAGGGAGTAATGCGTTTTGGCAAGAGTTGAAAGTTAAGTCCACGTTATATCGAACCGTTCGAAATTTTAGAAAAGATTGGAGATCGTGCATATAGACTTGCTTTGCCACCATCTTTGTCAAGAGTTCATAATGTGTTCCACGTGTCCTAATTGAGGCGGTATATCTCGGATCCTAGTCATGAGATAGAAGTGGAACTGTTACAAGTGCAAGAGGATTTGTCATACAAAGAACTTCCAATACGAATTGTGGATCGGAAGGAACAAGTATTGAGAAGGAGGACAATACCATATGTAAAGGTACAATGGTCAAACCATACTCCTCGTGAGGCAATTTGGGAGTTAGAAGAAGAAGTGAAAGAAAAATACCCACATTTGTTTGAAGAACAAGGTACGACAAGTTTCGAGGCCGAAACTTTTTATAAGGAGGGTAGAATGTAATACTAAGGACCAAAGTAAATGGGCCAATTCATAAATAAGAAAAACTAAAGGGACTTCTTAGCAATTTTGTCAAATTTGGTCTTAAAGACCCATTATTGCTTAAGCCTAAGCTTCCATTCCTCTACCTCAAATTTCAGTCCTCTCTTTCCCTCTCTTGATTAGGGCAAGAAGCTAGTGTGGATTGAAGAAGAAGAAGGAAACAAATCTCCCTCCAATTCCAATCATTTAGAGGTATGGAAACTTCTTAGCCTGTTTATGCATAGTGATGTCCTTGTTTAGTGCTCTATATTGGTATAAGGTTGAATTGTGGTTGTAATAGGATATGGATTTATGGAAATCTTTGTTGTGATAGGAAAGTGAGTACATAGGTGGTGAAAATCAAGTGAGATAGTGGGAAGTGACTTCAAGTAAGTGGTTTTGATACTCCTTTATGTCTTTTCATATTTTTGATGAACCTATTTTGAGAACTTGGTATGTTGTAATATTAAAATGGATTGAGCATGTGTTAGTTTATGATTTTGATGAACTATGAAATGTATGCAGTGGCGTTTGTACAAGTAAAGTGTTTTATGAACAATTTGAATGAATTTAGAATGTTATGAGCTCTTGAATGTTTCATGGAACTATTGGTAGGAACATGTTCCAATCTTTGAATTTGGCCTACCTAGCGGGATAAACAGCTAGGAACCCTTTGAATTTGGCCTACCTGACGGGATAAATAGTCAGGAACTGGATCCAGTGTACCGAGAGTAACGTGACCTATTCATGAGCTAAATGACAAGTACTAATGTATTTGTAAATGTGATTTGATAAATGATTGTGCCACTTGCTATGGTATATATGTGTGTGTGATTGGAAATGTTTCAAAAATGTGATTTTCATGTGTTGAAATGCTTTGTGAAAGTATATTATATTTATAACATGCTCAAACCGATAAAGGAATGTCACTATCACTTACTGGGCAATTGTTTTGCTCATACCACCAAAGTTGTCATTTTTGCAGATTGTATGGTTTCGGATACCTATGGTTGGAAGGAATGGAAGAGGAAAGTTGGTGTTTTGTTGATGTTGTAAAAGAAAGTAGAGATAGAATGTGAATATTGTAATTATGTATGAATGATATTGAATTTTGGTTAGAATAGATGATATCGAAGCATTTTGCCCTTTCTTATGGATATAGTGTTGGATTGTATTGTTGTGATGTCGTAGATATGTAAATAGGTACAATGAATGGAAATGAATGTTTTGGGTTATTGGAATGATGTTTTGGTTGCTTGGATTTTATGTTGGTTTGAAAAGAGAAATGTATGCAAAGATTTAGGAGTTTCGAACGCTAGTTTCGGACTCTCAGGGTCGTCCGAAACTCATTCTCAGAAATCATGTTGAGCTGATCGCGACAGTTTCGGACGGCCGAAACTTCCCTGAGCCGTCCGAACCTAAACTACTGAGGCTGTGTATTTTGCTCAAAGTTTCGGACGGTATATCGGACGCTGAGAGGTCGTCCGAACCTAAGTTTCGGAAGTCCGAAACTTTCCCAGGTCGTCCGATCTTATTCCTTTTTCTTGTTTTCCAATTTTTACTTTCTAAATCAATCGTGCAACTATATTACGAATCGTTGGACCAAGATGATAAACTAAACGCAACGTTTCATGATTGAAGTGCTTGGAAATCCCTTTTAAGGTGAATATTATACAATGTGAAGTATAAATAGATTGTTTTTGCAAATATAGAATTTTCCAATTGTAGGCTTCGCACTCTTGGGGATGACATCTAAGGGTGTGGCCGTGCCACGTTGGAATTGGGGCGTGACATTACGACTAAGAAGTCTAGAGGCAAACCTATGTACATATATTTACATGTGTATAGGATCCTGATTTGGGAGTTTCAAACGAGGAAAAACATAAGAGCAGATTTAGCTACAGGCCAGGCTGTAGCTATACACGTTTGCGGAAGGAATTACAGAGCAACAAGAGATTCTATAACAATTTGAGGGAAGCCAAAGAGTAGTGGATTTGGAGGCTTTTGTGGAGGAAGCGACTGGGAAAACAACCATCACAAATTTAACCTATAAAAGTGAGTTAAAACGTTGTTTTTTGTTCTCAGCATGCAGTTTTGAGTTATTCATATGATTTCATTATGTTTCTAGTGAATTTTAATGCTAATGATCACGACGGAATTGTGGATAGGATTTTGCATTAACCATGATTTTGTGTTGAGTACCACTTTAATTTTCTTAAACTCTTGTGCTCTGTTTGTGTGTTCTTTTTTTTTTAATACTTATACATGAACAACAACTAATCCTTGATACTCATACATGAAGCTCCATGGAAAATCTTCATGTTTCTTGATTAAAAATTGAGTATTATATTAGATAAACTTACAAAGATATCTTGGAATTAATGGGAGAACATAGATACAAGGCTGATGGGTTCAATTTAAAGAGAAAGATCATGGAATCACCCTAAACAATTTATGCAGAAGAAAAACTCTTGTGAGACGGATTTGTATATGAGAGTGGAGTTTATTACAATTTTAACGCATAATAAAAATGACAAGAAATTAGAATCATGATTTTAACGACCATTAATTGCCTGAATCATATTTGAAACAAGTTTCATATATAAATCCGTTTCACACGAACTTTTCTCTTCATTCAAACATGCATCCTCATGCTTACATGATATAATTGAACTGCACTCTTTAACATATTTCTACGCTGAAATCATTCTAAGCATATGACAGTATTTGCTTGCTATGGCGTTCTCAAATATGAATTTTAACAAGTGTAGTAGAAGAGGTGGATATTCCCTCAACTTGTGGGTAAGTTTTGTTTTGACTCATAATTTTAAAAAAAATTATATTTTAATCTGTCAACTGAGATTTTATCATTTAAATTAATGGTTCTACACTTATTTTTATTAATGTGACATGTAACGTCTTTTGTTATATGACTCTAAATAACAACATTGTTTTGGATATCAAATATTATCACCAAACAAACTACATTACTTATCGGATGAATGAAAAATGAGATAGAACTATTTATGTGACAAAATCTAAGGGCTCGTTTGATAAAACTAAAAGTTGACTAAATATGAAGTTTGAAATCTGAATGTAATAAGTTGCTGAATTCATTAATTTTATATGTTTGATAATTTAACTGATTTTTATATCTGAAAATATTATATGTGAAAATATGTGGTGGACAAAAATTTATAGAGTATGTATAAACATATGGTGTGTAAATATGTATAGTGTGTGAAAATGTGTGTAGTATGTGAAAATATTTGTAGCATATGAAAATGTATGTAGTGTGTGAAAATATGTGTAATATGTGAAAATGAATGTAATATGTAAAAGTGTGTATAATATGTGTAAATATGCAGGGGCGGATCCAGAAATAAATTTTAGCGTGGGCTTACTTAATTTTTTTTTTTGCGATTAAATAAATGTATAAAGATAAACTATGGTTTCTAAACTATGATTTATATCTAAAATATCTTGTCTAAATTCAAAATTCCTAACATTAGTTCATATTCAAAATCACAATCCATAAAATTCTTAATAAAATTACTCAAATTAACTTAGTAATTAGAATTAACTTACAATTAACAACATTTAAATAAAAAAACTCTAAATAAAAAAAGAAGAAGTAAAACTAACCTTTCTTAAATCTTGAATACAAAAAATAGAGATAAAGAAAAAGAGACAATGAGGGAAGAAAAAGAAAGTTTCTTTTCCAATGGATTTGGAAATTGAGTTTGGAAATTTGTGAGATGACCAAATTGGAAAGGTTTAGATTTGAAAATAGGATTTGGGAATTGGGGATAATGGAGATGGGAAGGGTTTGGAAATAGGATTTGGAATTTAGAAAGAAAAGCTTTTGAATAACTGTCCGCTGCCCAGACGTTTTGTTAAGCTTTTGGGTACAATCAGTTTTTGGATTTTATTTTTTTTTTCAAATCACTTAACAAAACGACATCGTTTTGTTAAGTGTTTTGAAAAAAAAAAATAAAATTGCAAAACAATAATCAACTTCAGCCCATCTTCAACTTCAAAACGTCATTTTGTTAAGTGATTTGAAAAAAAAAATAAAATTGCAAAACAGTAATCAACTTCAGCCCATCTTTAACTTCAGCCCATCCTCTTCAACTTCAGCAGTTCAGCTCATCCCTCACCTTCTTCAAGCTCTCTCTGGCGGCAGACGGCGGCAGCAGCGGCAGTACTACCTAAAAAAAATTTCAGGCGACCATGCCGGGGGCTTCAGCCCCCTCCCGCCCCCGCCTAGATCCGCCACTGTAAATATGTATAGTGTGTGAGAATATGTGGGGTGTAAATATATATGTGTAGTGTGTGTAAATATATGTAGTGTGTGAAAGTTTGTGGTAAATTTAAATGTTGTGTGTGAAAATGTATGTAGTAGGTGTACATATGCATAATGTGTGAAAATGCATGTAGTGTGTGTAATTATGTGTGAAAAGAAAAAAATTTAAATCATGTTATTATGTCATATTAAAAATATTTTAAAAGTCTATATTTGACTATACTCTCAAATTGCCTCAATTGTATAACCGAAAAAAAATTCTCATAAAATAAATACGTAAAAACTCTTGAGATCATCTCATATAAGTGAATTATACTTATACGAACGCTAATACGATAATTTTTACACATTGTACGCTGATATTTGATACTTTATATGCTAATACGCTAATTTTTTATACTTTATACAATTTTTAATACTTTATTCGCTAATTTTTTATATTTTATACGTTAAAGATAAATTTTTACACATTGTACGTTGATATTTGATATTTTATACGCTAATATACTAATTTTTTATATTTTATATAATCTTTAATACTTTATACGCTAATTTTTTATATTTTATACGAGTAAAATTAATACGCAAGTCTCATATATAACATGTTCTCACAAGAGAATGACCCAAATAAATATATGTAACGCTAAAGTATCGAACTGATGAAAAAACTATCTATGATGAAAATTGACGAAAAGAATTACAAGCTCTCTTATTTTTTCGTAATAAATAAATATAATTTATAAATTTAAAATTAATTAATCACAAACACAGTTCACAAATATCTATTAATAAACATTCAATAACAATAATCAATTACAATTCACAAAAATATTTACAAAAAAATTTAAATATTACTAAAATAAGAAAAAATAAAAATATAAAAAATTTACACCAAAATCGGTGCTAGCCGCAACGAAATAAGTTTTAACATACTATAATTGAATATCAATGGAGCTCCGAAACTAAAGGAAGGAGACAAGGAGTTGCTTTTCTATCTAGAGAGATGAGATTGTGAGAAGAGAGGGTGTTTGGGAGAGAGGGGTACAAGAGAGTGAGAGATATCAGAGTAAAAATAAGAATTAGAGTGGGTTGCTGTAAGAAATTTTATTAAGATGACGCAAGGCTTTTTTTTACTTTTTTTTTGGCAGAACCTCTATATGAGGTGGGTCACCACTCCCAATTTATTAAGTAACTTGGGTAGTGGATATACCCTAATACCAAAACGTCCACTTGAACACAGTACCATTTACATGCCTACGGCCTAATGGGACCCTGTTCAAGTAGTTTTTTTAAAACCGTAAATATGGAGTACTTCCTCTATTTACAGATATAAAATCTAATAAGTACACAAAAGACTCCTTTGATCACAAGGGATGACAAAAGATCCCTCTTTTTATGGGATTTGGATAATTCCCCTCCAAATGCTAGCCCTAGCCTAGCTGCTTGGCTCTTCTTTCTCAATCTCATTTGGCATTTCTGGTTTGTTGATCTTCACGGATATTCACCCATTTTAGGGAAGACTTGTTGCAGCTTGAGCTTGAAGGAGTTTGTCATAAACCTCTTTCCATGTAAGGGGCTGGTCCCATGAGTGAGCTGCCCAGCAAGTCTCAATATAAAATAGATTTGGCAGCCCTTCCCACTCCTAATGCCAAGCTTGTTTATGGTTGCTGTTCCAGAGTGCATCTTCCCTGCAACTTCTGAATGGCAAGCCAACCCTGTTACTATAATAGACTTAACCTGCATCATGTGCCACAATATGGTACTTTTTTGTTCTTTTTCTGATGATTCGAGGATGTCCCAGCCTGTCTGATTTTACTAATTGAGAGAGGGTCTCCTCACTATGGTTCAAACCTTGGAGAACCAGCCATCGTGCTAGTGAGTTAGCTGCTTTTGGAATCAGCTTAAATGAAGCTCACCTTCTGATTTCAGCCATCAGATCCCTGCAAGAACCATGTCTCCAGCAGTTGCCTTGCAATCCTAGAAGTAGCTCCTTGAAATCAGATTCTATTATGACTTTGTGAGCTCCCAGGTCTTTGCATTTGTGAAGTCCATGTCTACAAGCTTCAACTATTGCCTGCATATTGGAACTGTTCAGATCACTAGAAAAATAAGTACTGATGAATAACACATTACCTGCTGAGTTTCTTATTACTCCCCTTGCTTTTAGGATGCTGCCTATTTGAATAGCTGCCACGTTAATCTTCAGGTTTTGAGGCTCCGGGGGATGCCACTTGACATACGAAGTGTGGACAATCCTTCTAAGATTGAGAGCTGAATCCCAAAACTTGTTCCAGTCCAAGTCTTTAAGGATCCTATGCTGAAACTTAAGGCTCATGATGCTTTTGGTCATATTAAATACATCAGCGACAATATCATTTAGGGTAGGTTTGGAGTTATCAAAGATCAATTTGTTCCTTGTGTTCCAAATCATCCAGCAGATCAGTGAAGGACAAATTTTAAGGAAAAATGAGTGAGGTTCTGATTTACCTTTCGTTGACCACTATAAGTTTAGGGTTCTGGAAAATGATTGAGAATGTCTTACAATCCCCACCTCTGCCCCTATTATTTTCCATACCGTTGATGATATTTCACAGCTATCAAATAAATGATTATGTGATTCCCCGTTAACACAGCAGAAAGGGCAAACAAAAGGGCCAAATACACCTGTCCTATATAGTTTAGTGCCAATGGGAATTTTCTTACGTAGTAGCCTAAGCATGAAAAAGGAGATTTTTACAGGGATGCAAGGGTCCCAAATCTGTGCAGTAAAGGGAATAAGGGGCTGGTTGGAGCCTTGAATAACCTGGAAGGCAGATTTACTAGTAAACTGTTTTGAATCTGAAATTTGCCAAATTAATTCATCAGGTATGTTAGGTTGAAGAAGCATTGAGGAGTCAAAAAAATGCAATGGGACCTGTGGACACAACTCTGAAATTCTGCTGAAATTCCAGCCGTTTTGACCAAGTACCTCATTTACTTTATTAGGGCCTGAGCAATTGGAAAGTGTAAAGATACTACCCTTAATGTTCCATTTGTCAAAGAATAAATTGCAATCCCCTGAACCCACCTTAAATGCAATATGTTCCTCAGCTGAATGGACTGCAGAAAGTAGTCTTTTCCAAGTGGATGACATTCCTCTATGGGGGGTGCATTGAACAGGGTGGGAGATGTGGCAATACTTAGCTTTTAGGAATTTGGCCCAAAGAGTGTTTCCTAACCTAAACCTCCACCATAATCTAAAAGATTGAGCTGTGACTATGTCTTTGATCTTCCTGAACCCTAGGCCTCCCTCTTCGATTGGGAGGCATAGCTGCGTCCACCTAATCCAATGATGTTTAACTCATTTTTCAGCAGCAGCCCATAAGAAATTAGAGAAAAGGGATTCCATTTGGTGAGTAACTCTCTTGGGAGGGCTAATACTCATGAGGGAATAAAACGGGATTGAAGTGAGAACACTCTTGATCAGAATAATTCTGCCTCCCATGGAAAGAAATTTAGTACTCCAACCTTCTATTCTCTGAGCTATTTTCTGAATGATATCTCCAAAATACTTAGCCGGGACTCTCTTAAAATGAAGTGGAAGACCTAGGTATTGGATAGGGAAAACTCCTTTGGGAAATTTTGTAATCTTTCCTGTCAAATGTTTCCTAGCTGTTGGAAGTCTATTGTGAACTAAGAAGCAGCTTTTTGTTGGATTTATTTTCTGCCCTGACACGGCTTCATAGTGGGAAAGCTTATCCATTACTAACCTAAGAGTCTGGGGTTTTGAAGAAGTGAAAATGATCAAGTCATCCGCGTAAGAGAGGTGTGTGACCTTGGGGCAGAATCTAGGAACACAAAACTCTAGGCCTTTGGACAGATTAGAATTGAGATCTCTCGAAAGATATTCAGAGGCAATCACAAACAGCAATGGGGAAATAGGGTCTCCTTGTCGAAGGCCCCTCGACGACTTGAACCAGCCCTTGGGGGAGCCATTTATAAGGATTGACATCCAAACATTAGAGAGTAATCTCCAAATAAGGTCAATCCATACTTCTCCAAAGCCCATTAGTCTAAGGATCTTTAGTAAATACCCCCACTTGACCCGATCGTAAACTTTCTCCATATCTAACTTTAAAACTACCGAGCCTTCTTTTCTTTTCCTAGGCATTGATGACACCAGTTCACTAGCTAATAAATAGTTATCAGTGATATTCCTACCTTTCACAAAGCTACTCTGGTTCTCCGAGATTAATCTAGGCAATACTGTGGCTAGCCTAATTGCAAGGAGTTTAGAGATAATTTTATTTACAAAATTGCATAAACTAATGGGTCTAAACTGCTTAAGGTCACACGGGTTATTAGTTTTGGGAATAAGGATAATGGAAGTGGCTGTAATGGCTGATGGGAGATCTCCCCTATTCATGAAAAATAAAATGGCATCCAATAAATCATTTTTAATAATCTCCCAGGCTTTGATAAAGAAGAGACCTATGAAACCATCCGGGCCGGGGGCACTCACCATATCTATACTTTTAACAGTTAAAAGGATTTCCTCAATTGTTGGTAAGCCTGTCAGAAATATTCTGTCCTCCTCCGTGAGTGTAGGGGTGAACAGATTTGTCTTCAGCCTACCATCAACAGGTTCAGAGGAATACAATGATGTATAAAACTGGACAGCATGCTGACTAATTGCCTCCGTCCCTTCAAGCCAAGTACCCAAGGAGTCCTTAACCCTATGGATATAGTTTCTAACATATCTCTGTTTCACATAGGAGTGGTAGAATTTTGAATTCCTATCCCCCTCACTAAGCCATTTAAGATGAGCTTTTTGTTGCCAAAATTGCTCCTCCAGGAGGAGCTGTCTATTGAGATGTGCTGCAGCAAGGTTGATCTTTTCCCTAGTCATAGGAGTAATCTCATCTTCCATTTCTAGGTTTTTGAGATCAATTTCAGCCTTTTCTGTTTGTGAAAAAATATTCCCAAAGACTTCTTTATTCCATAGTTTAAGGGCAGTCTTAGTATTTTTTAGCTTTATACTGAGTCTTCTAAGGGGATTCCCTACAACTGGAGTATCCCAGGCTTTTTGGATAAGGG
This sequence comes from Ophiorrhiza pumila, assembly GCA_016586305.1. Taxonomy (NCBI): domain Eukaryota; kingdom Viridiplantae; phylum Streptophyta; class Magnoliopsida; order Gentianales; family Rubiaceae; genus Ophiorrhiza; species Ophiorrhiza pumila. The sequence goes on from BLIW01000005.1 coordinate 20,756,094, forward strand.
GAAGACATCCCTCATGTGATAGCCAAAACTGCTGGAACCTGAATGACTTAGGTGGACTTAGCTCTTTTCGCTTAACCTCTAGTATCAATGAGGCGTGGTCCAAATGACTTAGGTGGACTTAGGTGGCTTTTTTTTTTTACTTTGTAATAAGTAAAACGATATCGTTTTACTTTAAACGACGTCGTTTAACTTAAATTTAAGAATAATAGATTTTTTAATTAGAACGACGTTGTTTAAAACAAAACGACGTCGTTTAACTTTAGAATGAAAAAAAAGAATTCAAGTCATCTTCTTCCAAGAAGGCAAGAAAATTCTGATTTGTAAAGATGTGGGCGGCAGGCTACGGCAATGGCCAAGGGGTGCTAGACTGGTGGAGAGTAATCCTATTACCTTCTTCTCCAAGAGGAAGGGGGGCTTCCGCACCGGCTCGCCCCCCCCTCAGTTCCGCCAGTGTTTATCATGAGTAATGATAGAAAGAGTGAAAAAATAGAATGAAAATATAAAGTAAATGACATGGACCAATTGGAGATAAACAAGTATTACTTAATGTGACCAATTTTCTACAGATCATTACTCGTTTATCACCTACTTATTGATTCACGTTATTGACTTTATGTTTTCACGGAGACTTCTTTTATTTGCATACCACTACTCTTATGAAAAACTCATAATTGACCATGTCATAGCAAGCAAGTATTTAAATATAAATACTGTCATATGTTAAAATGATTTCACCATTGAAATATGTTATCATGCAATTTCATCATGCAAGCAAGAGGAAACATACAGCAGAATTAATTGCTTGGTAAGTTTAACAAATACCGTACGTGCACAATTTTTAATCAAGAAGCATGAAGAATTTCCATGGAGTATCGATCATAAAGAAAACACAACACAAGTTTAAGATAAGTAAACCAATACTGAAAACAAAATCATGGTTTAATACACAATACGATTCCATCACGTTCTATCCACAATTCCATCACGATGATCAGTCTAAAATTCACCAAACCATATATGAAAACATATGAATAACTCAAAACTTCATAGTGAAAACAAAACCCTTTTCACTCACTTTATGTATTTGTAACGCCCCGATTTTCGAAAACCGAAACATGCCGTAACATCAAGATTAATGTTTCTATAATCTTGAGATTACAAGGCATATCTTATTGTCATTTCTCAATAGATTAATACTTTATTAATAATAAACTAATAATTTATAAATTATCCTTACAAGATAAAAGTTAATAAATATTCATCCTAAAAACGTAGTCATGGGTCTACAACCCATAACTTTATTTAAAAGTTCCTATACTAATTATATGCTCCTTTCATCATTCACCATTCCCATATTCCGATCTCGTCCTTGTCTACTTCATTAACTTTATCTGTAAAGTATTATGTATATAGAAAAATGAGCTAGTTGCCCAGCAAGTAAACCTTAGATCATTTAAACTAATCATACTTTAAAAATATTATATTTTCAAGATAAACATTCAAACAACAAACTTCAATAATCAACATACAATAACATTAACTTAACATCACTTGTACTTTCATATATTTTAAACATCCATAAACATATATATAAAATTATTTACGTGAGATAACTTAATGAATGAGTTTCCATGACATAACATGCATTCACGGCTTACTGAGTACTCAGCCTAGCTGTATTCCCGCTAGGTCGGCCATTAGCCCTTAGGCCACATACATGACTTTCATAGATCCCTTTTGAGTTCGAGGATCTTCGTTGCATAATCTAATCCCCCTTGGATCGAGAATTAATTATGCCATGACATAACATGTTCAGAACACGTGTTCCTACCGTTAGAACATACATGTTATGGAACCATTCCTTAAGTTGAGATCACGAATAATATGTAATATATTAATTAACTAGGAACACATATAGGGACCAGTTTATTTAAAAGTGCTACACTATTTTAGTTCTATTACACTTGTACATTTGAACCCACACTTCAAATTATTTTTAACATGTAAGCCTTATCATAAATTTTCTAAAATTCTTTACGTGAAAATCAGTCTTCATTCTCTAAGTATACTTTAAAAGAAACATGTTAAGTATTCATATTTTGTAAAACAAAACTACCATGGTCTCAGGAAGAGCACAAACAATATTTTCATAAATAGATTATATTTTCATAATCACGTAGCAATTATTTTCAATCACGGAGTTATTGGAGTTACTTACAATCAGGATAATTATCCCAATTCCATGGATACAGGGTCATCACGTAAACATTCTGTTTAAATCTGAATTAATAACCTCATCCAAGATATGCATATACAGTAGTTAATAAAACAAAACAATCTTTCATGATATATATATATATAGTATATAAAAGAAATCTTCTTGACCACTTACTGATCACGTAAACATATACAAGCCAGCCCTCTTGGTTTCCACAAGGGTGAACCGACAATTCGCATTTCAGAGGTTGAAGAAGCTGAAAGATCAAGGTTAGATACGCGGTGTCCCAGTGGGTAAGTGACACTAGGTATGACACCGATAATAAAATGATAATGGACAATATTAAAAATGCGGAAATTAAAAAGACAGGAGGTTGGTAACGCAGTTCGGCAATTGCCTACTTCTGCGGGGCCACGCCCAGATAAAACAATCCACTAAATTCACAAGTTACAAGACACTCGGTCTGACACAAAGTAAGACTCCCTCTTATCTTTGACGCCGCCTCTTTCTAACTCCACAGTGAACGGATTGTGCGAGCTCCCCTCGACTTGTGTTGATTCCTCCCGGAATCTGTGGTTAATGCAAGTCCCCTTGCCTACAATGAAGACAAGATCCCCTTGTCAATGGTGACTCCTCCCGGAATCCGTGATTGATACAAGATCCCCTTGCCCACGTTTGAACTCTCCCGAGCTCTTCAACAACCTCCTCCCGAGGCTGGATTATAATAAAGAAAACAAGGATTGCATCTTCAATAATATGACATTAAGATGCTTAAGCCAACATACTTTGATCAAAGATCTCCAACAAAGAAGTGTGTTCACAGTCTTGTAAAAGACCGAAAGAATGATAAAAACCTCAACACAATTTTTCACAATTTGCACGTCTTGCTCACACCAAAAACGTGTGGTGTGGAAAGATCATATAGGCACACCAAATCTTCCCATGTTTATCTCCAAGATTATTTCCAAGTAAATCCCATAGAAAGATGGAAAATCATATGCCTTTAATGTTTATCTTTTCCAAAGATAGATCTCCAAAGATAACTTCCAATAATACCAAGATAAGCCCAAAAATATAAGGATAGCATTAATTTCCAAAATCAATCTTCCTTGCATAGATTGATTTCTCCAAGTTAATCACAAGCTTTCCTTATCCATCAATTTGCCAAAAAACCAATGCCAACTAAGCAATGCCAATTTCTGCGCATTAACAATCTCCCCCTTTGGCATTTTTTTGGCAAAATTCAAACTCCCCATGTATGCTGAACAGAAGTTCTATGAAGCTCCCCTTGAATAAGAACTTCCAAAAAAAAATCATTGCACAGAACATTAAGCATGACCCATCAAAAGACATCTAGATTCGAACTCCCCCTGCATCAGATCTTACCAATAAAACATCACTGCACAAAATACTGTGCATGACACATCAAGAGACAAAAAGATCTCAGCATACAATTGTTTAAGGGATTACAAAACAAATACCCAAATATCCCAAATTACTCCCACTTTTTGCCACAAAAAGACAAAAGGGCACAAAAACAACAATAAAGCATAAAAATTGTCTTAAGCAAATGATCATAAACCAACATCAGAGCCATATCAATCAGAATCCTCTGCATCATAAGGCACTAAACCAACTGATTCTGCTAGTAGATGAACACCAGCAGCAGCTTCTGGTAATCTTTACCAGCATCAAACCCACCAGATTGGGCGTTGGAAGGGACATGACTGTTAGTGACACCATCCGTGACACCAGGAGTGACATGAGAAGTGCCTTCACCAGTAATAGCAAAAGGAACAGAAGTGTCCTTTGCAACAGCTTTCTCAGCAGAATCAAAATGAACATGTTCTTTAATGATAGGATTGTCTGGGTTCATTTCAGACTCTGTAAAAATAGGAGATAAATTTTGAAGTATACCTGCAGTAACATCTGGAGTGATATCAGGTGGGACATCTGAAGATCCAGGGACATTAGCAGCTGCAGTTTTAGCCTGGGTATCAAACTTCTTCTTCCTTTCAACTGCATCAGCTGCAACATCCTTAACAGCTTTTAAAGCAACCAGGTCATCAAGTATCAAAGAGACTTCCTTCCTTCCCTTCTCAATGTCAATTTGCTGAGCCATCAAAGCTTTCAACTCATCCTCCAGCACCTTAATGGTGTGCGACAGCAAGATAGAGTTACCCAGCTCTTCCGTGTCAGAGACATCCTCTGAGACATCTTCCATGTCATTGACATGATCAACCTTTAACAGCTTGTAACTGATCCTGATTTCTTCCTTATCAGATTCCAGAATTTCCTTTGCACGAATTATTGAATGTTGTGAAGATAAAATTGCATAAATCAAACTGGGAAATGGATAGGCTAGCCTTTCATTTTTACAGTCCGCGTGTTTCACAATCTGATCAAATAGGAATTGCCCAACATCGAATTCAACAAAATTCCCAATCTTGAACAACAACATGGCCATAGACTAATTCACCCCAGTACCATGAGATGTAGGCAGCCAATTTCTCATAGCAATCTTGTGCAGAATTGCATATTTAACAGGCAACTGAGAGGCAGGAAAGTCTTTTCCTCTCGGCCATACCCGTTTGACACCCCCAGTGATATCAGTGATTATCACGCTATAGTCAAGATTGAAATCTTCCACATTAGTCCAATGGCTACCTAGATAGGTATTAATCACATCCGGAGAAAATTTAAACAGTTTACCCCTCACATATACATGACCACCATCGGGGTGTTCAACATCTTTCACAGTAGAGTCTAGATTGCAATAAAACTCTTGTACCACTCTCCTGACATAGGGCTTAATCCCCTTGATTGTCCTTCCTAAACTTTGGCTAATCAACTGGTCAATTAATTTTTGACAATCTTTAAAGTCCCCTTCACGAACATTCCTCTCTCCCCAGATATTCCTCTTAGAGACTCTACTCCATAAACCAGCATTATATTCAGACTTAAAATCATCCAAATTGACCGAGAAATCTGATGACTTACTTGCGGCAGCAGGAGACTTTCCCTTTGACATTGCCTTTGAGCGAGTGACTCGCTGAGATTCTGAGACCGGAGTTCTCCTCTGGAGCTTTGCCCTTGGTGACTGAACTGGTTCTGGATCAGACAGGTTCTGATCATCATCATTGGAAGGAACATCGTCTCTGACATCTTCTCCTTTTTCACCCCAAACTTCATCTGAAGAATCTTCATCCACAATCAGAAAGCGCTTTCTCTGAGGCTCCACAGTAACCTTGGATGCAACAGGTGCTTTAGGGGGTATAGCACTCATCTTGAATTGTCCACCACTCGATTGCCCAAATCTCGTTCTTACTCCTGACGAATCGACTGATTGAATGGGAGTGGCCATCTCTGCTTTTGACGACAAGTCAACCTCAGAACTTGAAGACTTCTCCTTTAAGTGAGAAGTATTACCATCTTCACTTGACGAACTTGGAGATGCAGGGGTGACAACTACATGAACTTTATCATCATCTATAGTTTCAACAACCTTTCTAGCCTAAGATGAAGACTCTGATTGTGACATCTTGAGAATTTTGGATCACTTGACTTACGAAAAATCTCAGAGACTTCGATTATGTTTACTATGGTGAAAGCGGCTAAGAAGAGTTCAATACTTTGAGTAAAGGAGACTCAGAAAATCAGAAACCCTTGAAATATCAAAGTAGGAAACTATGGGCCGAAATTATTGAAGTCAGAGTTTGCGTATTTGAGGCCAATTCTTCAATTCCATAGATTCAGCCGAGAATCTCCATAATTCCGCGTGTCACTCGGAGAGCTGAGGATCAGAATTCACAAAACAGAAACCCACAACTACAAAAACCGCCAAACAGCATGAGGCGGGAAAACACAAAAGCCAAAACAGCTATTCTACCATATTTTTGTGTTTTTCATATTTTTTCTATTGTTGTAAATACAATTACAATACAAAAAAATAAAACTTACAACACTGAAGAACCTCTTCACATGACACAAAGGCCTAGGGTAGACCTTAGTTCTTTAAACCTTGCCCCATCCAAAGCTTTGGTGAAAATTTCAGCAATTTGTTTTTCAGTTATCATATGTTCCAAAGCAACAATTTTATCCTCCACAAGAGATCGAATAAAGTGATGTCGAATATCTATGTGCTTTGTTCGAAAATGCTGAACAGGATTCTTAGAGATATTGATAGCGCTCATATTATCATAGTATAGTGTCATGACATCCTGTGTGACACCATAATCCTTCAGCATTTGCTTCATCCAGAGAAGTTGAATACAACAACTGCCTTCTGCAATATATTCTGCCTCAGTAGTAGAAAGAGAAATAGAGTTTTGCTTCTTGTTAAACCATGACACCAAATTATTTCCCAAGTAGAAACATCCACCAGAAGTGCTCTTTCGATCATCTGAACTTTCAACCCAGTTAGTGTCACAATATCCAACTAAGTTGGTGTTTGTATCAAAAAAATACCAGACCCATAGTCAGTTGTTCCATTAATGTACTTGAGAATTCGTTTGACTGACACTGTGTGACTCGCGAGGATTTGCTTGAAATTGGGCACATAAACCTTTAGCACGACGAATGAAAAGGGTTTTATCTACTCCCCCTCGCTCATATCCCTCGGACAATAAATACTCCGTGAGTCTTTCATACCAAGCCTGAGGAGCTTGTTTGAGCCCGTATAACGCCTTCTTCAACTTGTAGACATGTTCGGGATTATGAGGGTCTTCAAAACCCTTTGGTTGAGTAACATATACCTCCTTATTGAGAAGACTATTGAGGAAAGCACTTTCCACATCCATTTGATACAATTTGAATTGCAACACACAGGCAATGGCTAGCAATAACCGAATAGACTCAGGGCGAGCAACCGGAGCAAATGTCTCATCAAAGTCAACTCCTTCAATTTGTGTATACGCCTGTGAAACTAATCGAGCCTTGTTACGAGTGATATTTCCATGCTCATCACTCTTGTTCTTGTATATCTATTTCGTGCCAATGACATTCACATTAGGGGGGCACGGAACTGGATTCCAAACTTGATTGCGAGTGAATTGACCTAGTTCTTCTTGCATAGCACCAACCCAATATTCAACGAGTAAGGCTTCTTTCACATTTTTGGGCTCAATAGATGAAGTATAATATGTCATTTGAATCATATCTCGATAGTTCACTCTCGATTTTTCTCTCGTCCGAACACCATCATCTAAATTTCCAATAACTTTTTCAGTAGGGTGATTCTTCTGAACACGAGTGGATGGCTGCCTGCGAGGTGAGAGGACATCTTCCACAGTATCATCCTCGATACTCTGATCTGTGACACCACTTGTGACACTGAGTGGAACACTGCCTGGAACACTGGAACTTACTTCATGTAAAGATTCTGTAACATCTTCATGAGAAACAGCAGTTACTTCCAGTGAGTCATCGACTTGAACATTTACAGATTCTATGACAGTTCGAGTTCTTTTGTTGTAGACCCGATAAGCTCGACTATTAACAGCACAACCAAGAAAAATAGCATCATCACTCTTGCTATTGAGCTTTCCATTATATTCCCTGTCATTCAACACATAACAAGTACTACCAAACGGATGAAAATAGTTAACAGTTGGAGTTCTTCCTTTCTATATTTTATAGGACGTCTTTTCAGTTCCTCCATGAAGATATACTCGATTTTCTCCAATACTTTCTACTGACATAGGACCCATCAAATCCATATGAAGTAGCTCGAGCACACGATTTGTCCCTAGTGTCTGAGACTTAGGGTGTGACACCCTTGTTTGTTTCCCAATCTGACAAGGTTCACGCACTCTTTCTTCATCAATCTTCAGCATTGGAATCCCATGAACAACTCCCTTAGAGATACTTTTCTGCAGCATCCTTATATTCACATAACCCAATTTTCGATGCCATATGATAGAATCTTCTATGGTTGATTGAAGACACGTAGATGAGGCAGAGATGAGATAACAGTTGTCCGAAGATCTTACTCCTTCCATGATGCACATGTTGTTATGATCAACTACCTTACACTTTCACTTAGTGAAGTTCACATTCAGATCTTGATCACACAAATGACTAATGCTGATCAGATTTGCCTGCAGACCATTTACCAGAAGAACATTCTCTAGTTTTGGTAACCATGACACATCTAAAGTACCTTTTCCAATGACACAAGCTGTGACACCATTTCCAAATGTTACTTCTCCCATATTTCCGAATATAGTGTTCTTCAAAAACTTCTCATCACCAGTCATATGTTTGGAACATGCACTGTCAAAGTATCACTCATCAGTTGTGGCAGCCTTTAGTGAGGTATATGTGAAGTTGCACCTTAAATTATACTTCATTACCCGATTCTATTGTGGATCCCTACGAAAAGAAGACTTTCTAGCAGTACCTTGTCTCAAATTAGCAAGATAAATGAAGAATCTAGGACGAATATGTCCGCGACGATTGCAATAATGGATAATAGGAATAAATCTGTTACCTTTTCTTCTAGAAGCATAATAAGAATGATAAGAATTTGACCTTTTTGTGTTCATTGTAGTCTCTACAGCAACTTGCTTCCCTTTAGATTTATCCACTGGTAGTGACACTGATTGTGACACTGGTTGTGACAATGAGCTTTCTCCTTTATAACCCAGTCCTGAGTGATCACCACTAGATTGACCAGTTTTAAGAATTTCATCCAGTTTGGATGAACCTGAATTTAACATCTTGACACCTTTCTTTAGATGGTTCAACTCATTGGTCAAAGTCTTCACTTCCTCTTCACTTACTCTCAGTTTGGTTCCCAAATCAGTATTACAGTGTTGAAGAGTGTCCCTTTCTTTCTGTAAATCTCCAATCTGCATATGAAGTTGCTGATTTACTTTAAAAATTTCAGTCAACTTATCATGAAAATTCTTGTATTCGACTAGAATATCTTCTTCTGTGACATAATCTTCATCTTCATCCATATTTTCAGTGACACCCTGTGTAACATCCTTTTTCCCACCATAATCTGATTGTTCAGTCTAAAAAAAAGTAAGAGCCACATTATTATTCTGAAAATCCTCTTCTTTATCTGAGTCATCTTCACTCCAAGTTATGTTGAGAGAATTCCTCTTCTTTCTCAATGTATTTGCACAATCTGCCTGAACATGCCCAAAACCATCACATTCTCTACACTTAATTCCTCTGTTCTTGAATGACTGATCAGATGTTTGATTTTCTTCCCTGAACTTTTTATAGCTTGCAAGTTCATCATTGGAGTTACTGAAACTGGCTTTGACACCTGGATTGTTTCTGCCAAATCTCTTCATGACTCTGCCGAGATTCTTAGATATTAATGCAAGAGAGTCCTCAAGGTCATCTTCATCAGGATTAACTGATTTCTGCATTTCTGCTTTTATGGCAATCCCTTTGACTTTCTTTTCTTCCAAATCTACTCCAAGATTCATCTCAAATGTTCTGAGAGATCCCATCAGTTCTTCAAGCTTCATCTGTGAGATATCTTTTGCTTCTTCAATAGCCGTAACTTTATAAGCAAACAGTTGAGGTAGAGATCGTAGAGTTTTCCTTACAATCTTTTCTTCAGAAAAACTTTCATCAAGTGCAAACACCTCATTAGCAATGTCACACAGTTTTGCATGAAATTTAGCAATACTCTCATCTTCATGCATCCTTAAACTTTCAAACCTTGTAGTAAGAATTTGCATCTTTGATAATTTCACAGCTGATGTTAGGTAGTTTGGAGAATTTCCCATGCCTTCTTGGCTGTCACACATGTAGAAATGAGTCTGAACTGAGCAGGATCAACACCATTAAAAATTGCATTAAGGGCCTTTGAATTACAGTTTGCCAATGCATATTCAGTAACAGACCAGCTTTCTTCTGGCTTGAGAGATTTTACACCAGTTGCTTCAATAGTCATTGGAGGGTCCCATCCAGTTAGGATTGATTTCCAAGCCTTCTCATCAATGGCTTTGATGAATGCTATCATTCTGGCCTTCCAATAAGCATAATTACTGCCTTCCAATAATGGTGGATGCATTGTTGAACCTCCTACCTTCATAAAGTCCATCGCACACAAACCAAGATCAAGTCTTGCCGATCCCGCCTAAGAAACAAAGACGACCCTCTCTGATACCAATTGAAAGATCAAGGTTAGATACACGGTGTCCCAGTGGGTGAGTGACACTAGGTATGACACCGATAATAAAATGATAATGGACAATATTAAAAATGCAGAAATTAAAAAGACAGAAGGTTGGTAACGCAGTTCGGCAATTGCTTATGTCTGCGGGGCCACGCCTAGATAAAATAATCCACTAAGTTCACAAGTTACAAGACACTCGGTTTGACACAAAGTAAGACTTCCTCTTATCTTTGACGCCGCCTCCTCCTAACTCCACAGTGAACGGATTGTGCGAGCTCCCCTCGACTTGTGTTGATTCCTCCCAGAATCTGTGGTTAATGCAAGTCCCCTTGCCCACAATGAAGACAAGATCCCCTTGTCAATGGTGACTCCTCCCGGAATTCGTGGTTGATATAAGATCCCCTTGCCCACGTTTGAACTCTCCCAAACTCTTCAACAACCTCATCCCGAGGCTGGATTATAATAAAGAAAACAAGGATTGCATCTTCAATAATATGACATTAAGATGCTTAAGCCAACACACTTTGATCAAAGATTTCCAACAAATAAGTGTGTTCACAGTCTTGTAAAAGAGCGAAAGAATGATAAAAACCTCCACAAAATTTTTCACAATTTGCACGTCTTGCTCACACAAAAAACGTGTGGTGTGGAAAGATCATATAGGCACATAAAATCTTCCCATGTTTATCTCCAAGATTTTTTCCAAGTAAATCCCATTGAAAGATGGAAAATCATATGCCTTTAATGCTTATCTTTTCAAAAGATAGATCTCCAAAGATATCTTTCAAGAATACCAAGATAAGCCCAAAAATAAAAGGATAGCATTAATTTCCAAAATCAATCTTCCTTGCATATATTGATTTCTCCAAGTTAATCACAAGCATTAATTTCCTTGCATATATTGCTTTTCGCATAAGTTTAATGGAGATGTTGGATGTGAGTTCTTTTGAATCAAGGATTGCCTTTCATGGATATGATAAGTCAACTAATTATTTAAATAGAGGCAATTTTCTTGAATTGCTTGACTGGTATAGTCAACGAAATGAAGAGGTTTTCAAGGTTATCAATCAAAATGCTCCTAGAAACAATCAAATGACTTTGCTAAAAATGATAAAAACCTCCACAAAATTTTTCACAATTTGCACGTCTTGCTCACACAAAAAACTTGTGGTGTGGAAAGATCATATAGGCACACAAAATCTTCCCATGTTTATCTCCAAGATTATTTCCAAGTAAATCCCATAGAAAGATGGAAAATCATATGCCTTTAATGCTTATCTTTTCAAAAGATAGATCTCTAAAGATAACTTCCAAAAATACCAAGATAAGCCCAAAAATAAAAGGATAGCATTAATTTCCAAAATCAATCTTCCTTGCATATATTGATTTCTCCAAGTTAATCACAAGAATTAATTTCCTTGCATATATTGCTTATCGCACAAGTTTAATGGAGATGTTGGATGTGAGTTCTTTTGAATCAAGGATTGCCTTTCATGGATATGATAAGTCAACTAATTCTTTAAATAGAGGCAATTTTCTTGAATTGCTTAACTGGTATAGTCAACGAAATGAAGAGGTTTTCAAGGTTATCAATCAAAATGCTCCTAGAAACAATCAAATGACTTTGCTAAAAATTCAAACAGAATTAACATATACTTGTGCCTCAGAAATCACACTTTCCATAATCAAGGATATTGGAGACAACGTTTTTTCTATGTGGATTGATGAGTCTCGAGACATTTCAGTGAAGGAGCAAATAAGAGTTATTTTGAAATATGTAAACAAAGAAGGATGTGTGATTGAGTGGTTTCTTGCAATTGTGGATATGCCTAGTTCTCATTCTTTGAAAGATGCAAGTGATGTTTTATTTGCGCAACATAGTTTATCATTATCCAAATTAAGAGGCCAAGGATATGATGGGGCTTCAAATATGCATGGTGAGTTCAATGGGTTGAAATCACTCGTATTGCAAGAAAATCCTTATGCAAGGTATGTTTATTGTTTCTCTCACCAACTCCAATTAGTTCTTATAACCGTTGCTAAGGGCAACTTCTTTGTGAGTGAATTTTTTGGCTATTTCACCATGATTGTAAATATCACTGGAGCATCTTGTAAAAGAGAGATCAACTTAGATAGATTGAACATGATAGGATAGTTACTGAATTAGAGAGGGGAGATATCACTAGTGGAAAAGGAAAAAAATCAAGAAACTAATTTGGCATGACCTGGAGACACTCGTCGGGGATCACACTACTTAACATTACTTCATTTATGCTCTATGTGGCCTTCTGTGATACAAGTATTGGAAAATATACATGATGACGCAACTTCTTTTGACAATAGTGGTTCTGCCAAGGGTTTGATTGATAGAATAGACAATTATGAATTTGTTTTTGTGTTGTACTTGATGAAATATTTATTAGGAATTACAAATGATCAGTTGTCACTTGCCTTACAAAAAAGGGATCAAAATATTGTCTAACCCATGAACTTGATTGACAGTGTGAAATATCAACTAAAAAACTTTAGGGAAGATGGATAGCAAAAACTTTTAGATCAAGTAAATACGCATTGTGAGTTGAATATGATTTCAGTGCTTGATATGGAAGACAATATGATAACCCATGATCATGGCAGGTGTAGAGGCCAACTCATCACTAATTTTCATCATTATGGCGTGGAGATTTTTTGTCAGGTATTATTTCTAAAAATATTATTTGTTTTTTATTTGCCGAAAGATTTTGCATAGAGTTGGTTAGCATAGTCATTTTATTATGGTTGCAATGTCAGGTTGACTTAATTATACAAGAGATGAATAGTCATTTTTCAAAGGTTAGCATAGAGTTGGTTAGTTGCATAGCATGTCTTGATCCAAGAAAGTCTTTCTCCCAATTCAATGCTCATAAACTCATCCGTTTTGTTGCTTTATATTCTGAATACTTCTCAACTACTGATTGCTTATTTCTTGAGAAACAACTTGATAATTACATTTTTAATGTGCGGCGTGATCCTCAATTTTTTGCAATTGGAGATTCGAGAAGTCTTGCTCGGAAAATAGTTGAAACTAGTAAAAATACAGTTTTTCTATTGGTTTATCGTGTGGTGGAGTTGGCATTAGTTTTACCCGTTGCGACTGCTTCTGTTGAAAGGGTATTTTTTGTAATTAGGATTGTTAAGAATGATTTACGTAATAGAATGGAAGACGAGTGGATGAATGACAGTCTAGTTGTATACATGCATCGAGATGAATAGTTTTTTTAACAATTGAAAATGAGTAAATCTTGCAACGTTTTCAACAGATGTAGACACGTAACATACAGTTACCTCATCTTCGTCGCACAAGCACGATGAAAACTAATAGTTTATCAAGTATCAACCAACAATATAGTTATGTATATTATGTATTTTTATCATTTTTGTAATGGTGAATTAGAATTTTAGTTGTTGAATACATTTATTTAATCGCACAAAAAAAATAGTTTATGGCTAGCCCTCACTAAAATTTTGTTTTGGTTCCGCCACTGCTTGCAAGCATATTGTTGGCTTATGGGATAATTACGTCCATGATATTTAGTATGACATTATCTTAAAAATTAAGATAAGTTGAATGCGTAATCGATCACTTGATACGCGTAGTTGGATTTAGACTATCCTTGTTCTGAAGTTTTCTTCTAGTTTAAGAAAAGGTAGTCTTACGAAATACATATTCCTCCATTACTGTTATTTTGTTTCCATGCTAGGTATCTAACTGGTGGAATTATATAAAATCTCTAGTACGTTCTATTTTCGTGAGTCTTGGTACATGAAAGAACGTGAAGGGGCCTGTTTCCATGCTAGGTATCTAATTGGTGGAATTATATAGAATTTCTAGTAGGTTCTATTGTCGTAAGTCTTGGTACTTGAAAGAACGTGAAGGTGTAAGATCCATAGCTTCCATACATCAAAGGTTAGTATCCTGGATATCCTTCGTTAGTATCATAGCCATGTTATATTGTTTTACATTCTTTCCAGGTATATAATTATAAGCATGCCTTTAATGACACCTTTTTGAACTATAAGTTGGTTTGTATGTTTTCAGTTGAATTAGGCTATGAAATTTGAACTACATACTCTCTACACATAAGGAAGATGCCAAAAAAATTTTAGAAGCATAGGACATATGGTTTGAGAGAAATTTCAAACCCTAGTTTATATTACAAATCTAATTCATACAAGTTTTGACCAACTTATATTGTGAATTATGTGGTAAATCATACATGGTTAGAAACAAGATTTTGAGATGAATCCAATGGTATAAAGTATGTGCAAATCAGAGTTACGATTGGTGAGATCTAACCATTTTAAAATTCTAGGATTTTTCTAAAAGAAAGGGAGTTGGAAGTTGAAGACGACCGACAAATCCCAATTTTGCATACGACGTTTGAGATTCACTGGAGAGTTATAGAGTTGTCGAATCAGAAATCCCAGACCACCACTGAACTCATAGCAAAAAATCGATTCGAAAAAGCATTAACACAAAAACAAGAACAGCCACAGAAGCCTGCACGACGCGTATGCCTCATGTGCGTGTGGCGAGAGACACTTGCACGTGCAACTTACTTTCGAGCCCATTTTTTGCGCACTTGTTTTTTAAAATTCTTGATTTTTCATTTTCTATCCATTTATGATTTTTTCAGATTTTTTTGAATGACTGGGAAATTAATATTTTCATTATTTGTTTTGGAAAACTATAATTAAATGATAATATGAAAATAGGAAATTATTTTGAGCTCAGCGAGAGTTCTTTAATGTCCTTTTAGCATACTTTTCACATAAAATCCGAAATTAATCATTAACTTTTGCTTTATCTATTTAGTTATTATTTTCTTAAAATTCCTTGAAAATTGAAATAAATATTAGAAATTAAATTGTAGAAAATTACAAAACAAATTCCAAAAAAACATGAAAAATATTCCTACAATTCTAGAATATTTTTATGTAAGTAATATTTTTATGGCATTTATTTTTTCTTGTTTAATATGACATGTTTATTTGTTTATTAATTGTTTTTGTGAATATGCATGAAAATTCAAATAAATGAGAAAAATTACAGAAAATACAGAAAATTATAAAAATATTCGGTGATGTGATAAGTTGTTCCTAGAATACTGTGTTTATGATTTTCTAATTGTAATTATTTTTTAGTGGCATGTTTATTTCTTATTTTTGTGAATATGTTCACAAATTGAAACAAATGAAAAAAATTATAGAAAATTCAAAAAATCGTGAAAAATATTCTGAGGTTTAATAAGTGTTCCAGAAAATTATTTTTATAATTTCTTTTCTGTAGTATTTTTTTTTTGTAATCTATAAGCAGGCTTATTTCTTATTTTTGTGAATATTGCACAAAATCAAAATAATATAAATAAATTACAGAAAATCATGAAAAACATTCTGAGGTTTAATAAATGTTCCATAATATTATTTTTTTGACTTTCTTGATGTAATTGTTTTTTTATAATGGAAAAGCGTGCCTATTTCTTATTTTTGTGAATATTGCACAAAATTGAAATAATAAAAATAAATTTCAAAAATTTCAGAAAAACATGGAAAATATTTTGAGGTTTTAATAGTGTTCCATAATAATATTCTTATGATTTTCTTGATGCAACTAATTTTAATGCATGATTAATTCATGATAATAATTCATTTAATAAGCATATTTATTTTTAATAATTCCTATTTGTACATGTGAATTATTTTAAATATGCTTGCATGCTAATTAAGATCTCACAATATCAGCTGGAAATAATTTTAAGTTGAGTAAATTATATATATTCCTCAAAAATTAAATATTTTTGTGCAATATTACTTAACAGATTGAGATTTTTATGGGATAATGTGATTTCGAGTATAACAAAGTTTCCTTCATACATATCTGTTTCATTTATGATTATTTAAGGTAATTATTGCTGCAAAAAATAGAGAATATGGTGCAAATCCAGATTCTTTTGTGCACTGCCTTCAAACAAATAAATATTAATTTAAATAAGGTGGTAAATTCATTGGCGACATTTTGGACGCCATAAATTTTAATAAGGCGAATTCCATTTTACTCTCTTGTGGTTGAAATCGGATCTGCTGTCCAAGATAATCCAGTATTATCATGTCTAATATTCAATACGACGTAGTTTTACTAAAAGTAATGATTAAAAAGTAAAACCACTTTACAATTAACAGATTCTAACTATGAAATGAGTAAACGTCGTAATACGGCGTAGTTTTAGTAAAAGTAAGGATTAAAAAGTAAAACCACTTTACAATTAATAGACCCTAACCAAGAAATAAGTAAACCATACGATGTATTTTATTCTTAAAAATAATAAAATAAGATAATCTTGGATAGAAGATCCCAAGTCCTTGTGGTTTGGGTGAGTTCCCTTTTAATACCTTATAGTTTAATAATATTCACATAGCTCCATTGTATTTTGGAATAATGTGAAAAATGGATGAAAACCGTCTAAACTGACGGAATAAGGTAAAATTACTATAAAACCCATAAGTTGTATTTCTTTCTTTTATAAAAAATTAAGGGGTCAAAGTAAATATTATAAAATATTTGAGGTCAAATTGAAATTTTTGAAAATTCTTTTCTTCTTCTCATTCGTTACCTTACCAATGAGATGAGATCCTTGATCTATCAATTATTATTATGTTTTATTCTGTCTAATGTGTAAAACAATATTGTTACTCAAGGACGAAAAGCATAAGAAGGGTTAACTCATACTTTGATTAGGGTATAATAATTATAAATTAATTTTAGTGATATTTATACTTGTAGTTTCTAGTTTTAGTGAAACGTAGTCGTTTTAAACGTTGGACATAAGAAGACAAAATAATTTTGAATAGAGGATCCAATCTCCCTCGCTAGGGGTGTTCAATATTCGTTTTAAACCAAAAACTGATTCGAAAATTCGAAAACCGAATTCGAATTTCGGCTTTCGAATTGGGCTTCCAATTCAAAAACCAAACCGAAAACCGAATTCAATTTATATAATATAATTTTTATAAATATAAAATATATAATAATAATACAAATTAAACTTAAAAGACATAATTAGGTCATTCTTTTATGTATTATTTGATTTGATTTAATGTTTTGTAAATTTTGATATAATTTATGTAATTTAATGATTTAATTAGGATTTAAATGAATCCAAATTCGGTTTATTCAAATAAAACCGAATTCGAACCGAAAACCGAATTTCGAATTCGGTTCAGTTTGTTCGAATTATATTCGAATTCGGTTCGATATTCGAATTCGAGTTCAGAAATGTCCAAACCGAACAAACCGAACCGAATAACTCAAATAACTCGAAAACCGACTCGAAGAACACCCCTGGACCCTCGCAAGCAAGAAGCCATAGTTAACACAGTTTTTTTAAAAAAAAAAATTGTCCATGCTCTAATTTTCCAACAAACCAATTATCTATAATTTTAAAAATCGAATTCTTCCTCATCGATAATGTTTTATAATTATCTACCAAACATAATTTTCAAACAACCTAATTCTAAAAATTTCAAATAACTCATTCTAAAAATATCAAACAACCCATTCTGAAAACAACCCAATTCTTAATCTTTAAACTTGTAGCAACACAACAATTAATGATTCTCAAAATTATTAAATTTTGTAATTTTAGTTTTTTACAAAATTATATTTTTTATAATAATTTTGATAACTTGTTCTCAAAGTAATATATTGCACATTTATTGAGAAAATAAATAATTAAAAGAAGTCATACTATTTGAATCATTAACTCGGATCAATATGTTTATGAAACAGGTTTAATTATTTCAATATTAAAATTCACATATTTCAAATTTCAGATTTCATACTTCATATTTTATGTTTTCAAATTTCAGTTTTATTAAAGAGATTTCTAAGTCACAAATTAAAATTTTGGGCATAAGATGGAGTTATCCAAAATCACTAGAGACCAAAAGTGTCACTATTTAAAATTTTGAGAACGAAAAGTGTTTTTGTTTTTTAATTTTAGTATCCTATTCAGAAACGTAATACTTGGACGATATATATTTTTGCTAAAACCCTGGCTCGCTTCCCTCATGCGTTTAACATCTTCTACACAGCTTTGTTCCGAACCTACCGTTATAGGCGACGATGACATTGGAGAAGAGCGTTCGTGAGGAAAAGGAGGGATGTTTTCCTGACGATGATGATCAAGAGAACAACCGCGCACCTGATGACGAAGACAACGAAGAAGAATATCATTATTCAGACGAGGAAGGTTACGCCTCAGATGAAGAATATGATCCAGAAGAGGAAGATTACGCCTCACATGAGGAGGGATGTTTTTTTGACGTTGATGATCAAGGGAAAGGTTACAACAGTACTGCACCTGATGACCACGATGACGATAACGAAGAAGAGTATCAATCAGACGAGGAGGAAGAGGGGGATATTACGCCTCAGATGGCGAGAATGTTATGGAATTCACCATCTTGAACAGCAAAGATATTCGTGGCCGTATAGAGGGAAATATCGTCGAGATTTCGACACTTCTCTCGGTTACGAGAGCAGCTGCGATTATATTGTTGTGCAAGTATCGTTGGGATGTCAATAGAATTCCTGAAGAATGGTTCACGGACGAAGAAAAAGTCAGAAAGGGTTGTGGGCTGATACTGGAGAATCCCAGTACGAAACGGAATGGTGATGGTAATTTATTCTTTAGTGGGATTTGCTTGGAGGACTATGATGATCATCATGCTGTTATGGCAGCCTGTGGTCATGTTTTTTGTCAAACATGCTTGAAAACTTATATTTACACTGCCATCAAAGATGGCCCTGGTTGTTTGTTGTTAAAATGTCCCGAACCCTCTTGTGGTGCTATAATTGGTGAAGACATGATTGATTTGTTAGAATCTGATGAGGATAAGGTGAAGTACAAGAATTATGTTCTTAGATCCTATATTGAGAATAGGAAAAACATAAAGTGGTGTCCCTTCCCAGATTGCGATTTGGCTGTTGAATGTTTGGTTAGAACTAGCAATTCTAGTGGGGATAATTTTAAAAAATTTGATGTTACTTGTCATTGTTCCTATGGATTTTGTTGGAATTGTTCAGAGGAAGCTCATAGTTCAGCGGATTGTAAAACTGCGTCAAAATGGATTTTGAAAAATAGTTCCGAGGCAGAAAACATGAAATGGTTATTGGCTAATACCAAGAATTGTCCAAAATGCAGAAGATCGATTGAGAAGAATCAAGGTTGTATGCATATGATTTGTAGATCGCCTTGCAGATTTGAATTTTTTTGGCTGTGTTTAGCTCCGTGGGCAGAGGTTGCAACCGTTATGAATCAGCAAAGAGAAATGGTGATTATGATAAATCTGAGAGAAATAGAGATATGGCTAAGAAATTTTTGCACAAATACACACACTATTTTGAGAGATGGGCAGCTAACAATAAATCTTGGGAAAAGGCTTTGTAAGATATGAAAATATTGAGGGCTAAGCATCTTGAGAAATGGTGCGAAATCCTTTCCCTTACTGCGATCCAAATGGAGTTCATTATTGATGCTTGGGTTCAGATTGTGGAGTGTAGGAGAATTTTGAAATGGACGTACGCCTATGGCTATTTTCTCCCCGAGAATGATCACACAGGAAAGAAGTTTTTTGAGTATTTGCAAGGGGAAGCAGAAGCTAGATTGGAAAGATGATAAAGGTAGAGTTGTATCATAACTCTTCTTGAAGAAATCCCATCTTTACCCGAGTTCTTCGGGATAGGACTTCTAATGAATTAAGGAATCTCATTCCAATTGGGACTCTATGAGGTACGGGTCTATAAAAGGAACCTTATGGCCACCAGGTAAGTAGGTTACATTCTCTACTGCTACTTTACACTTTACGCTTATTGCTCAGGCACTGGTACTGACTTAAGCATCGGAGTATACTCCCCGGTACAGCCCGGGGGTATTTTCTGACGTGTGTTTTAAAGGTCTTTTGGATCTCAGACGACGGTATCAGGAGAAAGAGATCTCAGGAGACCTCAAAGTATATTGGTGAATCCAGACTTCATCAAATTGGCGCCGTCTGTGGGAATTCGATAAATAAGCTATATCGATGAAGCTCACTCGTTCACAACGGAACACTACCGATGCCCTCATAATCAAGCTACTACCAGTAGACCTCTGCGGGGAGCAACTACTGGTAATGGGGGCAATATTGGTGCAGATCCACTAACTACGCAAGTTCAGCAAGATCCTCCATTGCTGTTGGGTGGAGGTAGTAATATTCCGCGACATGAATCAAATCCTCCATTGCACAACGCTGGAGAAAACAATCCTCAAATTGATATTCACTCTCCGGAGACGATCAGATTCCTCACCGAGAATTTCGAGCATATCAAGGCTATTGTTGAAGGACCTGGTCGGCGACCTGGTAAGGAGTCGGAGCGAGCTTCAGATATGTATGACCGAATGCATGTGTCTTCATCTTATAGTCCGGAATCTCAAGGAGATAATGATCTAGAGCGTCGCCGACCTTTGAACAGATCCCCAGTTCGGAATCAACGTAATAATATTCATGGATATCGGCATTTAAATCCTTCTCCCCCACGATATGGACGACACCAAAGTCCTGATCATTGTAATGACCAGGATGATCGTATTACGAATCGTATTCGAGACGAAAGTCCATAACATTTTGGAGATAGGAGCTGAGGGAGCTTATCGGACGATATCACCATTCGTGGATGCTATTAGCCGTTTTCCTAAACCCCGTAAGTTCAAGATCCCATCCATGGATATGTACTCCAGATATACAGATCCCCGAGATCATCTGGCACGCTTTACGTCACTTATGAAGTTTGAGCAAGCCCCAGAAGCGACTATGTGACAAGCCTTTGAGACAACTTTAGTTGGAAATGCACGTGGTTGGTTTGAAGGTCTTAAGCCGAATTCCATTTCTTCCTATGAGCAACTATCTCAACTCTTTTACCAGAGATTTCTGCAAAGGAAGAAATTTGACAAGTCCTCCACAGAGTTATTAAATATTTGGCAACGTGATAACGAATCAGTTCGGGAGTACATAGACCGATTTTATGATGAGAGTGTACAAGTTAAGACTCGATCTGAGGATGTCGTGGTTGGTGCCTTTATCAACGGCTTACGAGCTGGGAGACTTTATCGAAAACTTGTTACTGACCCACCTAAAGACATGCATGAGCTTATGGACCGAGCTGACAAGTTTGCTAAGGGAGAAGATGCAGACCGGACAAAGCGAGATATGCACCGAGGCCCGGAGAACAAGAAGGATACTCCTCATACCCGAATTGGAACTGGAGGCAAGCGCGCTCCAGTTTTCGACAGATTATCTTTCAGCAAGTCTCAAACTCAAGGTTCTGCTGGACAAAAGAATGCCTCAGTTCCTCGTAATCAAATTGAGATGTTAGCTATCATGGAGAAGAAAGGATTGGTAAAATCTTATCCGAAAATGAATACTCCGGAAGGCAAAAGGAATAAAAATCTCTTTTGTAAGTTTCATGATCAGACAGGACATGATACTGAAGAATGTCGAGATCTCAAAAAGGAAATTGATGAACTCGTCGTAAGTGGGCAGCTACGTGAATTTGTGCAGCAAGATTATCAAAAAGGTCGCCGTAGAGGCCGATCTCAGGATAGAGGACGACCTAATAATGATAAGAAGCCTAAGGAAGATGGGTATGCTAAACCCAATGAGGAGGACAAGAATGTCACAGGAGTAATTCATACTATTGTGAGAGGTCCGATCGGCGAATCTCGATCGGCAAGAAAATCTTCCTCATGGCGAATTCCTGAACAGGAGCCAGTCCATAAGCGCTTCAGGCATTCGGAGGTCATCGCCTTCTCTGAAGAGGATGCGGTTCCAAGTAAGTTTCCTCATTGTGATGCTTTGTTAATTAAAGCCATTATAGCAAATAAGGAAGTCCATCGAGTATATGTGGACGATGGAAGTTCTTCAAATGTGATTTATCGCAATGCATTTGAGAAGCTGGGAATTCCTCGAGAACAATTGCAAAAATGTCCCGGTCCACTGATCGGATTTTCTGGAGAGGCGACGTAGCCTATTGGAATGATTACTTTACCTGTTACCTTGGGGGAAGCTCCAAAGGATAGGTTGATATATACGCATTTTACAGTTCTTGATGTTACTTCGCCATATAATATTATTCTTGGGAGGCCTACAATGGTTCAACTTAAAGCCATTTGGTCCCCTTACTATCTGGTGATGAAATTTCCAACAGCTAGGAGAATAGCTACCATCCGAGGTGATCAAAATATGGCACGGGAATGCCATATGATTGCTTTGAGAGATGCGAACAAAAACAATAATGCCTCGAAGGTAAATTGTATATCTGGCGAGCTGCAACCGATATTGCATGAAGCCCAAGCTGGGGAAGAGTTGATGAACTCCGGAGGTCACGAAGTGATAATTGATAGCTTGGAAGATGTCGTAATTGATCCAATACTCCCGGATCAAACTGTGAAGATATGTGCAGCTCTACCTTCAGAAGTAAAACAATCTCTCGTTAGTTTACTTCAGACGTACAAGGATGTGTTTGCTTGGGGACCTGAAGACATGAAAGGCATCTCGCCCGATATTGCAGTTCATAAGTTGAATGTAGATCCTGAGAAACCCCCAGTTTGGCAGAAGAAGCGACCATTTGCTCCGGACAGGAATAAAGTTATTTCTGAAGAAGTGGATAAACTCCTGAATGCTAAAATTATTCGGGAGGTCTTCTATCCGACCTGGCTCTCTAATCCTGTTATGGTGAACAAACCAGATGCAGGACTGCGGATGTGTATTGATTATACGAATTTACACCAAGCATGCCCAAAGGATTTTTATCCTCTCCCTTTGATTGATCAAAAAGTCGATGCCACCGCGGTACGACGTACTTTGTTTCCTCGACGCATACAAGGGATACCATCAGATTTTCATGGATGAGGGAGATGCCGAGAAAACCGCATTTATAACTAAAAAAGGCATTTATTGTTATGAGAAAATGCCTTTCGGGTTAAAAAATGCGGGGGCAACTTATCAGCGAATGATGAATAAAGTTTTCGATTCTCAGATCGGACGTAACATGGAAGTATATGTTGATGATCTCCTCATCAAGAGTCGAAAGGTGATAAACATGATAGCCGATGTCCAAGAGACCTTCGAAACTTTAAGAGCAATAGGTTTAATGTTAAATCCCAAGAAGTGTACTTTTGGAGTAAGTTTGGGAAAATTCTTGGGATATATGGTTTCGAAGCGTGGCATTAATGCTAACCCTGAAAAGGTGGAGGCCATTTTGAATATGACCTCACCTCGGAATATTCATGAAGTTCAAACCCTCACTGGGCATTTGGCCACTTTGAATCGTTTCCTTTCTAAATCAGCTGAACGTTGCTTTCCATTTTTCGCCACAATGAAAAAAGCAAGGTATTTTTCGTGGACTGAAGAGTGTCAGAGGGCCTTTGAAGACCTCAAGAAGTACCTGTGCACCATGCCATCCTTATCCATTCCTGTTCATGGCGAGACTCTTTCTCTGTACTTAGCGGCATCAGATAACACGGTAAGTGCGGTTTTAATTAAGAAAGATTGTAACGTCCAAAAACCGGTGTATTATGTTAGTAAGGCATTGCAAGGAGCAGAACAGAGATATCCCGGCCTGGAGAAGTTAGTATTGGCATTAATTGTCGCAGCTCGGAGGTTGCGCCCTTACTTCCAAGCTCACCCTATCCAAGTTCTCACGGATAAACCATTAAAGCAAGTACTGCATATACCTGATCATTCAGGTCGCTTAATGAAGTGGGCTATCGAGCTCGGCGAACATGATGTCACGTTTGTGGCCAGGTCCGCTGTTAAGGGCCAAGTACTCACCGACTTCATAGCCGAGACACCACAAGGTTGGGATGTTCAGACCCCAGATCAACCACACAAAGTCATGGAGGTTGTAGCAAACAAAACTCCAAATGTATGGATATTGTTTATAGATGGTGCTTCTAGTGAAGACAGATCTGGGGCAGGTCTTATTTTGAAGAATCCCCAAGGACAAGAATTCACCTATGCTCTTCGTTTCGACTTCAGCGCCATTAACAATGAGGCGGAATATGAAGCTCTTATCACAGGTATAAAATTGGCCAAGGATATGGGAGCTCGGGAGTTACAGGTTTACAGCGACTCACAAATCATTGTAAACCAGGTAACTGGGGGATATGAAGCTCGTGATTTAGTGATGAGAAGATATTGAGAAAAGATGGAAGAAATCGCTAAAGAATTTGATCTCTTTACGGTTGATAGAATTCCGCGAGCTCAGAATAAACGAGCTGATGCTCTCAGCAAATTGACATCGTCAGCTTATGCGCATCTGACTAAAAAAGTGTTAGTAGAAGTATTGGGAGCTCGGAGCATTGATGAACTAACGGTTCAGTTCATTGAAAATGAAGAAAACGGGATGACTCCAATTATCAAATATCTCAGCTCGGGAGAAGTTCCGAACAACAAAGTGGCAGCCCGAAAATTGAGAATTCAGGCTGTTAGGTATGAAATGAAGGACAGAGTTCTTTATAAGAAAGGATATTTAACGCCATGGCTGAGGTGCGTGGGTCCGAACCAAGCGGAGTATGCGTTAAGGGAAATCTACGAAGGGTCATGCGGCAGCCATAAAGGAGCTCGGACAATAGCCAAGAAAGCTATCCGAGCAGGGTAATATTGGCCCACTGTTCACCGAGATGCACATAACTTGGTGCAGAAATACGTTAAGTGTCAGCAGCACGCAATAATTCGCCATGTACCTCAGGCCGAACTAGTGACTATGCAAAGTCCTTGGCCGTTCATGCAATGGGGAATAGACATCGCAGGTCCCTTTCCAGAGGCTCCTGGACGAGTCAAGTATTTGGTCATGGCAGTGGATTACTTTACTAAGTGGATCGAAGCAGAACCATTGGCGACGATAACCGAAAAGAATATACTAAAGTTCTTCTGGAAGAATGTTGTTTGCCGGTATGGAATACCGAAAATCATAGTATCTGATAATGGTACACAGTTTGCAAGTGATCCGTTTAAGAGTTGGTACGAAGAACTCAGGATATATCAGCATTTTACCTCCGTAGCTCATCCTCAAGCTAATGGACAAACTGAGGTAATGAACAAAATTATCATTCAAGGGATTAAGACTAGGTTAGAGAATGCTAAAGGAGAATGGGTAGTGCAACTTCCGAATGTGTTATGGGCTTATCGAACTACGCCAAGAACAGCCACGCAAGAAACTCCGTTCAGCTTGGTGTATGGATCCGAAACAGTTATTCCAGTCGAGATTGGCATCCCGAGTACCAGAGTACTTAATCATGAGCAAGACAAGAACAGTGAAGCCTTACTCCTTGACATAGATCTAGTGGAAGAGAAAAGAGAAGCGGCGTTTATTCAAGAGGCAAAATACAAATCGGATATGACGCGGTATTACAACAAACGGGTTAGGAGTACTTATTTTCGACCTGGAGATCTAGTAATGAGGAAGAATGAAGTAAGCAAGGCTGAAGGAACTCGGAAGCTAGACCCGAATTGGGAGGGACCATATCAAGTGGTCGAGGCTGGAAGAGCTGGAAACTACAAGTTGTCCACACTGGATGGGAAAATAATTCCGCGAATGTGGAATATCTCTCATTTGAGAAAGTTTTATACCTAGTTGTTTTCAAATAGTAATAGAGCTGTGTAGTTTGGTTAAATCCAATTATTTAGTGAATAAGCCTCGCAGCTCGACTGTTATGTTATCAGTTATTCTCAAGGATGTAGAAAGTATCACTTGATATTTCTCATTATCTAATTCAATTTGGTTTATTCTTACTTTTTGCAGCACTGCCAAATACTCATAATTCCGGAAAGAGAACAAAAGCATGCTATCTAAATCTCAAAATATTTTTGAGAATTATAGAATGGAAAGGAATACATTCATCTCTAAATCATAATCCCAGATGTTCTCGGGAAAGATAAATCAGAAAAATAAGTGATAGCTTATTTACGGGATTAATTAACTGGGGGTCGCAACCTCGGAAAAAATCCACCAAGGATGCTGAGTTCGGTAAAATCCACCAAGGATCCCGAGTTCGGTAAAATCCACCAAGGATCCCGAGTTCGGAAAAAATCCACCAAGGATACCGAGTTCGGTAAAATCCACCAAGGATCACGAGTTCGGAAAAATCCACCAAGGATCCCGAGTTCGAAAAAATCCACCAAGGAACCTGAGTGCAAGAAATCCACGAAGGAACCAAAGCTCGGAATGGTTTAAAATCAATTAGCTAAACGTTATCGATCTATAAAGTTCCAGACTTGGGAAAAATTTTGAACAAACCATTTTAAAGAACACAAGTTCTAAAAACGCTGTAATAAAATCAAGAGAACGGAGCTCGGAATAGTTAGTTAATAATTTTATCCGAACTGCGTTGAAAGTTAGAGACACGATTTTGAAGAGCCTAAGCTCTGAGTGAAGTGGTAGAAATTAAACGCCAAGTTACGGAGGTCGGCTTCAATTTATTGATGACAAAATATTGAAAAACGAACAGATAAACTCAAACGAGGCAAGATTGATTAAAATTCTGAACTACAAAATACTTGTATTTAAATGCAAGATAAAAGGTGTTCTTGAATCATACTCAAGTATGAAAATATTCAAACCACGCTACATCATTCAAAATGATTGTCAAGGTCCCTAAGCTATTACAAAGATTAAATAACAGAGTCTTCAGCTCGGGAAATATCTTCAGTTCGGGTGGAGTCGTCAGCTCGGAGATCATTCTTAGTTTGGGAAGGCTTAGCTGCTTGGTTGGCATCTTCCTCTTTATCAGAAATCCAGTCGATCTCCGGAGAAGAAGGCACAAATGACTCCACGGGAATGATAATCTTTTCTTGTTTCAGCTCATCAAGCACCTCGTCCATGTCAACTTCACACCCCTCATCATAACCAGGCTCAGCTTTTATCCCGAGGTCGGGATACTTGGAATCTAAATACGACAGCGCGAGGTGATAGCCGTAATCCTTGGCAGAAGTCATTATCTTACCAAGGAAAGCACCGAACTCTGATGAGCAGTGCATCCGGTGGACGAGCTCGGCGGCGCCTTCACCTTTGAAGTACACCTTCTTGGTTTGCTCCACTTGCAGCTGATTCTGTAGCTTGACTTCATTTGCCCGAAGCTTGGCGCAATGATTCGTTCAGCTTCCTTTAGAGCTTCTCGACTCTTCCCAAGTTCGGTTTTCAAGTTCTGCTCCCTGTACCCAATCTCTTGATTAAAAGACTCTTAAGTCATCTCGTTCTTTCTCTGAAGACTTCAGGTCGGAATGAAGCTTGCGGATCACAGCTTCATCATTTTCGGATCGGACAATCAATTCCCCGACCAGAGCTAAAGACTACAAAAAAAATCATAAGTGTAAGTGGAGTAAAGCATATGTATATGAGAATAATCTTAGCTCGGGACTAAAAAGGTTAAATCACCTGAGACACTCCAGAGCAGTTCGTCGCCGCAGCTCATTCTTTTCAAAGCTATAGAGAGCTTCTTTGTTTCGAGGTGGGATAGCTTCCTTTACGAACTCAAGGAAAGTGTCGATGGACAGCCGATCGTTCTTGGTTAACCCCCAGTTCGGCAAATGTTGATAGTCAGGGACCTCGATCACATCATCTGCAAAGGTCTTCCGTGGTACGACGAGTTCCCCGAACAGAGAAGGCCCCGGGAGTTCAGCGATGGTATCCATTGTCTTATTCGCTTCGGCCAGGGCATCTTCGGCTTTTTTTTCTTTTTACGAGACTCAGGCGCCGAGCTGGTGGTAAGTTGACTGGCAGATGTGCCCGAAGCAACCTTAGAATTGATTGGCTTGTCAAATCTGCCAAAAGTCTTCCCCAAACTTGGTTGCTCTTGTTGCCCGAGCTCGGCGTTTGTAGCTCTTTCTGAAGACTGGAGGGTTGGGACAACGGGTGACTCCAAGCCTAACACAGCTGGTTTGCCTTTTGGAGGTCATATCTTTTTGGAAGTTTTTAAGCCCCCCATCATGTCTTTGAGTCGCATGACTACACAGAAGATAAACAAATAATTATGAATATACAAAACAGATGTTATAAATTGCACACTCTCAAAGGAGACATATACCCTTATGATCGAGCTCGTCCACCTCGTCTTCATGATCAGGTCCCAGCTCGGCGGGGCTCAATTTTAAGGATACTAAAACCCGTTCTGGGATATTGTTGAGGCGTAACTGGCCGTTTTCATTTACAGGGGTTTCTAATCGGACTAAGGCTTCCTTAATCAAAGTTGTACACTTTGGCGACCGATCTGAAACTGACTTGTAGGGACGCCAAAAGGTTTCCTCACCTACCGCCCAGCTCCGACAAAAAGGAACTTGTCTTTCCAGTCGTGGATTGAGCTCGGAAATCCCTTAAACAAGTCTACTCTACCCGGGCGACGAGCAAAGTAGAACCATCCGGCGTCCCGACCAGAGGTTTTAAGACTATATATGTATCTGAATAGGGAAGTAGTGCACGAAATGTCTAAGTGATGACAAATCATCTCAAAACCTCTCAGAGTTCGGATAGCGTTAGGGGTGAATTGGGAGATGGAAATGGCGAACTCACTCAAAATGGACTTCAAGAAGTCAGAGAGAGGAAATCTTAATCCTACGACAAGTTGTTCAGCAAAAATGCTGACAAAGCCCTCTGGAGGTCGGCTAGCAACCTCACCTGGCAACGGAGTTTGGGCTCCTATTTTAACTGGAATAAACACTCGCTGAGCTATGTTCTCTACTTCGTTATAAGACAGAATGGAATCTAGAGTATCTAACTTAGATATGGATTCCTCGTTAACATCCCCAGTGTTTTCTACATTGGTAGTTTCATTGATTCTCTGAGCTAAGGAAGAGCTTGGAGGGAGGTCGGTTGTGTTATGACCTGAGGTTGAAGTGTTTTGATCCTTAGTTCTGTTTTCTATTACCCTAGTTTTTTCTATGGAATTTGCTACGGAGTTCAGAGAATTGGGAATATCCAGTTCTCCCGATCTACAAACTGAATTAATAGCTGAAGAAGAATTGGAATGATCAGACGTAGACATACTTACTTGGTTCAGATGAAAACACTGAGTTCGGAAATATTTTGAATCCGAGCTAAGGAATGGCTGTTTGCTTCAAAATAATCACTTGCAGGAGTAATCAGCACAGTGAGGTGAGGGGCTATTTATAGATGTTTAATGGGCTGATGGGCTGCGTGTTCTCAACTGTTGATATCCCTTTGGATCTGCTCCTGGATAGCTGGAACACACTTGGAAGAGTTTGAAAAGTCATACGATCCGCGGAATACTCAGCGTAGGGTCTTCATGCGTCTTAGATTCCACAACTCAACAATCACATGATTAATTGAGAAATGTAACATGTCTACAACAACTATTCTCAAGGTCCGCACATTTCTATGACAGAAATGCATACTTCGCATCTATGAAGATCTCCGGAGTTCGTCAATCATGTGGGGTTTGCCGTCCACAGATTAGATATTTTTGAGCATCAGATAATGCATGAAGCGCACGAAAAACGACGATGAAATTAGTCAGATCGGATAAGTTCCAAGAGACTCTCAACCGATCTGAGGGGCTATTGATAAAGGTAGAGTTGTATCATAACTCTTCTTGAAGAAATCCCATCTTTACCCGAGTTCTTCGGGATAGGACTTCTAATGAACTAAGGAATCTCATTCCTATTGGGACTCTATGAGGTACGGGTCTATAAAAGGAACCTTATGGCCACCAGGTAAGGAGGTTACATTCTCTACTGCTACTTTACACTTTACGCTTATTGCTCAGGCACTGGTACTGACTTAAGCATTGGAGTATACTCCCCGGTACAGCCCGGGGTATTTTCTGACGTGTGTTTTCAGGTCTTTTGGATCTCAGACGATGGTATCAGGAGAAGGAGATCTCGGAAAGACCTCAAATTATATTGGTGAATCCAGACTTCATCAAAAGACTTCATCATTGTGTTGAGAAGGAACTTTTGGTACACATCAAGCATCAAGTTCCACTAGAGGAGTTCAAGAGTTTTCGTACTAAGTTAGTTAATCTTACAAAGGTGACTAGAAATTACTTTGATAAGTTGGTTAGAGCATTAGAGAATGGTTTATCAGATGTGAACTAAGCACTGATTTGCTGCGAGACAAGAAACTCGAAAAAGATCTGAGATAAAAAAAAGCAGCAGGCCATGTTATGTTTACCGGTCATTCTAGTATAATTCCGTCTTATATATGAAATTTGCGTAATGTTATGTTCACAGGCCATTCTTCTATAATACCGTCTCATATATGAAATTTGCGAATGAATTTCATTTTATTTATAAAGTATTAAAAATTAGATAAAAAATTAGCTTATTAGAATTTTTGCTTATGTTTACCGTTTTTTGCATGTTTGTGAGTGTTTGTTTTTGGGTTCTGATTGTAGCTCAAATGGATGTGTTTTTTCAGCTTCTGCCAATACATGATTATGCAAACAATGAGTTATGAATAAAGAATAAAAAAGAAAGAATACAAGAGAAGGAGAAGACTCCTTGGCTTCTATCTGTCAGAAAAATTAGAAAAAAAACTTAAAAATAAAGAACTAAGAGAGAGAGCGGGAGAGTTTTAAGAGAAATGAGAGAGATTTTATTGCTTGAAATTGGAACTTGAAAATAGAACCTCTCCTTACAACTCATTTCGAGTCATATTTATACATCCTATTAAATTTGAATTTCATTTCATAAAATGAATTTACATTACATTGACATAAAAGATAAAAATAGTGAAATAATTTGATATTGCTACCTATTGATGTCTTTCTAATTTGCACTTGATTTCTTAGAACCTTCCACTTTTTTGGTGTAGTTAAATTCCACTAATTTATGTCAAATATAACATAAATTAATAAGTACAAGATGTTGTTCAACTTTCAAATCTCTCAATAGCATTCTTACTAGCTAAAACACTCATTTTACTTTCTAAATTTTTCTCACTCTTTTCTTTCAATTCTTTTTATTTTGTTTGGTTTCCTTTCTCTCCTTTTTTCTTACATCTTTTGCATAGCTCTCAATTTACATTCATTGAATAGCTGCTCTTGCTCTTTTAGGAAGTAAATCTAGTGCAGCAAGATTAAATCTTCGACCATCCTTCACCAATAATTAGTAGTTTTTGAGACTATGGTGAACTCCTTTGCAAACAAGTTGCCATGGCTTTGACGTTTTATTCTTTGCAAATTTTCTTGTCGCTATTTTGTCAGTTGATCTTATGAAAACTTTCTCCTTGTAGAGATTGGTGATACTGCCTTGAAATTGTCAGAATTTGAATCTAACATTTTTAATGCATTTTTTTTTTCATATGGATTTTGTATTAATTGTTCAAATTAATATTTTTCTTTCTATAACATTTCTAGATAAGAATCATATTTTTCTTTATCCTAGTGCAAAGGATGATATGGTTACGATTTCGAACCGGAAGGACGATGGTTCCAATTCCGGTTCATATGTAATTGACAATTTTCATGTACATCCCCAATTCCAATTTATATGTAATTTAAAATTTTTATTATACAAGTATTATATTGATACATTTGAGTTGAAAAGTGACATACGAAAATTAATACTTTTGAATTTAAACGGATACGCGAAAAAAATATGCATGCGTGTAAGTCGTATAAGTGAACAAGTTTTACAAGAGATTACCTCATTTATAGATATGAAATTTTGGAGGATTTTTTATCAAAACAACTGTTAAGGAAGAAGCGAATAGCAAAAACACCATTCAACTATGACTTGATTGTAAAATACCCTTAATTTTTTTTTTAACACTTTATCACCCTCAACATTTTAAGTTTTTGCAATGCAAGCCTATTTCATTTTTGTTAATTATGTTAGACTTTTCAATATATCCTAAAAAATGTATTGTATTCCGAAAAATACTTTAAAAATAAAAATTTACAAAAGTTTTGAGATAAAAATAAAGAATTTTGGAGAGAAAAACAGTATTAAGCATGAGGAAAATATTTTTCGATTGTAATACATTGCAAAAAATTAAATATTGAGAGTGGTAAAGTGCTAAAATTAAAAGTTTATGAAGCATTTTGCTATCCAACCATAGTTCAAGGCTGTATGTTTTTTTTTTTTTTTTGGCAATTAATTCTTAAAGAAACTAGTTTGACTAGCCTTCAGAGTCTTTGAGTCTTCAGACATTAACAATGGAGCAAGAAATTATTGGTCACTACAATCATTTTCCCGGATCATTGCAAGATGTACAATGCAAAATTTCATGGTGCATGTATTTTTAATACAAGTGTTGAGTGTGAATTACCTCATAATAAAGGCCATACCACCAAGGCACTAAAACATTAAACTCGACTCTTTCATTTCTTTTCAAACTACAACATTTTCAGAAAACTTCAGTATTGTTCTGTTTCAACCTTAACATAGTTTTTTTCAGTTACATGTTCTACATATATGAACAAACAACAATTTGATAGGAAACATTCTATGCTGAGAATAACTGAAGCTATCCATAGCATTATCATCTTTTATCATTATCTTCTTTGTAGGAGTTGGGAAATGATGGAGTTCCAAAGATACAGATGGATCATATATACTGTCTAAATAAAGGCAGCACTTGGAGGGAAGCTTACTTTAGGCACTTCTTTGTGGTAGTGTTTCGAAGGCAGAGATGGTGTTCTCAAATTTAATCCGAGGGATTGGTGCGCCACTTTGCTTGATGGCACAAGCCTGCTTATCTTCTAGTGGGCAGCGAGCTTTCAACATTGAAAACACATGGCTATTCAACCGCCTCGCTTTCTTCATAGCTTCTAAAAGGGCGTCTAATACCTAATTAAGACGTAGGAATTTGGTAAGAGAATCGAATTGAATCTATTAAATGGAAGAATATTAATAAATAGTTTCAATTTAACCCAAAATGATCAAAACAAGAGCAGACAAAATCAAGAGAGTCACGACCATTCTGCAATTGTGTCTGGAGGTTGAAATTTCATCATTCAAACTGCCTAGTGATTGATAATTCTGACAGCAAAGGAAAACTAATGAACCATAACTTTCTATCTCCATCCTTGAGCACAGAGTAGCACTAAGGAAAAGTGAAAGGCGCTAACTGGCCTCATTCAAAACATAGTTTCATGCAACTGATTCGCCATATTAAGCCATACGAAGAAAAATTATGAGAATGTGAAGGAGTCCAAACTTCTATGATCAGATGGAAAAACAATCAAGCAATTCACAAGAAGCTAGAGTGTCCAATTTAATGTTGATATCAAATATAAACATGCATTATGCAATAGGTTCGCTGAAATTTATGCAATAGCTAGCATAGCATCCTAGCCAGCTATCCTGAGCTTGTTTACAGACTGGTAGATAGGAGCGACAAGGGAATTGAACAAAATGCTGGAATTTAGACCCTCAAGCGTTATCTATGACAATTTGCAGTTATGTTAATTTATTTTTAGTCTTGTTAGCATCATTTTCTACTAAAATTTGAGTATCTACAGATAGCTTTTACTTCACCAGAAATAGGGTAGTGCTGCAGGTACATGAAGTGAGTTTAGGTCAGTAGGTAATCTATGAAATTAAGGTCTTCTTCGGAGCCCAAATTAAAATAATTAATTCTATTAGGCTTAACTGCTCTTTCTTATCGAGTTTCTTTAGTCATATACTAAGTTTACTTAACCACAAAGAAGTCTCATCTTTCAAGTCATGTTCTTTAGACATATGACTGAAAAATAATTTTGTTACTTTTGGAACAAAACCATATCAAAGTTGTACCACAAAAGAATTGCTGAAATTCTTTTACTCTTCCCTGTAATTTTTTTTTTTTTTTTTCTACAGGGCTTTCTTTCTTGTTATCATATTTTTAGTAGATCTATATTTGAGCGATATAAATTTCATCTTTGCTTATCATTTTGCTTCAGTGTGTTTATTAGTACTCCGATACCAGTGTAGAAACTGATTTAGGAGTTTGATCCTGTAATGCCATCATCAAAGTGAATGACTTCAGTAATCTCTTCATAGATATGAATGAGACAGAAGATGAAAAACTAATACAGAAGCAACAGCAAAGCACAAGGAGAGTAAAAACTACTGAACTCAGTCAAAACTATTCCAATTACTTAAATACTTTCCTGAGCAGAAATGGAATTAAACTGGAAATCGGAGAATTAACATTTGCCTAATTGTAATTAATTTGATAAGTGTGTGGATTCGAAGAGACAAATTTTCCTCATAAACTAGCTAAAGTCACAGAAAGACTCTAAAATGAGTCCATTTGCGCTAAAGACTAAACCCTCCATCCCACAAAATGGACGTTTTAGGGAAAGATATTATTTGATGTTCAGTATCATAAGTCCCAGTTTTGTTCGAGAATGTAGATTTGTGAAAATTTTTTGTGATCTTTTAATAAGATTCTAAAAGGGGCTACAGAATTCAAAAACATAGATGATTGTCATGGATACCTGGATAGAGTGAGGATGCCTGTGGGATGGTGTGACTGCCTCCACCTCTGCCACATTGAGAACTTGGTGGGAAAAATCAAAAAGTTCGAAATGAAGTTGTTGACCAAGTAAGTAGATGATAGTACAACCTCCCCAAGCAACTGAATCACCCAACATTTCTTGGTTGTTTGGCTGCATCTGCACAGAGTCCTCCAGGTATTCCTGTGATTGATTAAAGTAAACAAGCGGAGAGATCAATCAATCTGAAAAGGAGTATGCTATAAAAAATATAGCAGTCAAGGTAATAAGTCCGGACATGAATTTGGTTGTGAGCTAATGGGAAAAGGAACAAAAGAAATAAAACTTGTTATATATATATATAGTGATAGAATACGATAGCGAAATATGATCGATGTAGCCGAACTCACATAGTGGGATAAAGGCTTAGTTGTTGTTGTTGTACATATAAGATTGGAGTGATATTTTAATGTCAACTAGTATGAGCAACAGCTTTTAGTATCAAAATCTATTCCAACTAGCTGCTGTATTCTGGGATGAAAGTAGCTTTAACTTCCAAGTAGCACAGGAAAACAGCTATCCATTCTGAAGCTAAGTAATGGGTGTTAATAATATCCCTCTTTCCTTTCAATGGAGATTTGACCACTTAGATGATTTAATGGTGAAATGTTCTCACCACTCGAAGTTATAAAAAATATTATATTGGTTCCTACCACTAGAAACAAAATTTTCAATTATATTCCTTATTTTTCATTTTCAATTTTAAAAAACAAAGAACTTTTTATATGTTTTCAATCATCCCAAGTAAGATACAATTTCAAGGATAACTTCAATTTATAGTAACTAAAATAAACCTAGCAGAATCTCTCTTCTCTCTCTCAGAGCAGAAGCTTTAAAATTCTTGGACACATGAAAGATGGAGATTCAAAGCTTTTATTGATTCGCCAGGATTCTCCCACGAAATACAAGCATAGTAGCAAACAATTAAATTGACTGACACCAAACTATACAACTAATTTGATCCATTTCTGATGAACTCAATTTCTATCTTCTGACAAGAAATTTCAGACTGCTATTAATATCTTAACTTTGAAAGACTCCACAAGAAAACCAATCCTTTATTCGGTGCAAGAAGGAAATAATTGCAGACAAAAAAACATTAATAGGCTTGTAGAAAGATCATATATGTACTCTTTTTCAGGCAAATGCGATTTTCACATTTGCTAGGGCAACATATAGTTGTTTTGACACTTTTGCTCTCTAAGTGTCTTTAGTTAAGCAAAATGATAGTCATTACATTGGGCCATTTTTTTCTTTTTAAATTTTTTGTTTTTTCCTTCTTTGTTCTTTTTAAAATTTTGTTCATTTTTCATTTTAAATTTAATAACTAACAATAAAGTACAGTAATTTATACTTTTATTATTTAGTAATATTAAAAAAAAAGTACTAAATATAATTGCCCATAAGAACAAAATAAATTCAAAATTTTATCACATTGAATTAATTAAATACTAAGTTCTTAATAAGCACAAATGGGAAACATATTGTTATAGATAAACTCATGTGAAATATGAGCAATAAGGTATATTTCAAATATAACAATGATTTGACTTTTGAACTAATACTCTCTTGAAAACTACAACATATAGATACTATTTGTTTGCATATTTTAAAAATGATTTAACCTTTTAGGGATATTATTTGGGTATTTGTTTGCATATTTTATTTTCATAATTAGTTTTGAATTTTTTTTCTGATTTTGTTTTGGATTTGCTAAGATTATAAAAAGAATTATGTGGGTCTCCATTTTTACATATTATTATTCAATCAAAACCTTTTAAATTTTTATTCTTTTACATCCACACACACTTAATCAAATTCATGTCCTAAATCTTGAACTCTAAACTTGGGGTAGGAATTAATTTAAGTGATCCCTACCTGACCTTTCAAATGTTTCTTAATTACTAATTTTCTGAAGATTATTTCACTTCTATTAATCTATCAAGTGTTAGATTGTTTTAGCAAACTACATTAATTCAATAACACTGGGATCTTGCATAAAGAAAGAATGATCAATGATTGCCACTTACTACTTGGAGGCCACTAAATAATCGATAGAAGTCCTTTGAAGTTGTAATATCAATGAACCCTGTCTTGGGAGCTGCACTCCATTTACTACAATATTTATCTAAAGCTGCACTTGTGAAGGCAAGAGCATATTCCAGAACACTTCCAGTATTGATATTGGCCTTGTACAAAAGATCTGCAACAATTAGTTATTGTCCAAGTAAGAAGCGGAAAAGTCAAACGACTAACACATAGGAAGAGCCTTGTTGGCTTTGAGAATTTTTTGACAGAACAAGTTCATTGGCCTACCAGAAGCAATCATTAACACAATACATCCTAATCATAGTTTATTATATAACTTGCTTTCTTGTCTCTTTAACCTTTGGTAGAAGGCAAGAGGAAGTATTGGTTTATGGAGGACAATGAAGCCACCAAGAATATGTGTAGCTGTGAGCTTATAACGTAATTACTGTTGATCCTATAAATTTGAAAGGCAGCCTGGAGATAACAGCTATTTACTGCTAAAGAATCCTTTTCTTCTGCTGGTACAATATGGAAACTGGAGGAAGGGAAGAGTGTGGGGGAGGGAATTTAATGCAGCACAAGTGTGGGATAAGTTGAACAGATCTTAGGATGGGTTTCTTAAGGCTTAGAAACACAACAAACTACAACCAGGAGAGAATCAAAGGTGAAATACTGAATACAATTGCAGAAATGCTGAAGAGAGAAGAAGCAATTTTGGAAACTCTAGGAATCACTCTTAGAAACCCTTAGGCAACACAGATAGGGAGCTTGAGGCATCACATCAAATGCTAAGTTGCATCACACAACCCTCAATACAAACAATAGTGTCGCAGAAAATTTTATTATGCTCAATCTGATACATGGACTTTCACGAGTAATTCAAAAGCTGGACCATGTGTATGGGCCTTACTAAGGAAATGGGTTTCAATCTAGTTTAGCACATTTCACTCAACACTGCAATAATTGTGGTCATAGCTTATTACCTAAGCTCAATCTGATTGTATTTTTTGGGATTAGGAAAGGAATGACATTTTCTTGATTCTTGACACAATTTCTCATCTCTGTTTCTTACACTCTGTATCGAACTAACTCTCGGGAGGATTTCTTCATCCAATATCATCCTTCCCTCGGTTATTTCGTGGGATTTACCTGCTTGTTTGCATCAGTGGTATCAGAGCTGGGTTTATGATCATCAATGGCAGAAAGCACTAGGTCCCAAGATATTAGGAAACTTGAAGACAGCCTGAAGAATGTCATGAAAGAACAGCGGGAGCAATTTGAGAAGGAGATAGATGCATTAAGATCATTGGTGCTAGATATGCATAATCAGAGACCAAGAACCTCGCAAGACTCTACTCATAATTCGGAACCGCCATCAAGTCGCTGGAGCAATCATCAAGCCCTATCTAGGTTTTCCAAAATCGAGTTCCGTAAATTTCATGGTAGTGATTTCAGAGGTTGGTTATATAAATGCGATCAATTTTTTGAAATTGATGATACCCCACCAGAGGCTAAGGTGAAACTGGCATCTATGCATTTGGAAGGCAAAGCCTTGCAATGGCATCAAGTCTATATGAAATCTAGATTGACAAGAGAAGTTCCAAGTTGGGAGGATTACATAAGGGCCATGTCTTCAAGATTTGGTACTTTCGTATATGATGATCCAATGGGGGAATTGATGAGCCTTAAACAAAAGGGTTTTGTTCAAGAATTTCAAGAACAATTTGAAGAACTCCTAAATAGGGTTGAGTTACCAGAATCTTATGCTATCAGTTGTTTCTAAGTGGACTAAAAGAAGAAATTCAACTATCAGTCAAAATGTTTATGCCTAAGTCCTTACCACGTGCATTGTGTTTGGCGAAATTAGAAGAGATCAAGATTCTAAACTCTCTGAAAAGGAATAGTATTTTCCAAAAACTATTTCAATTTCAATCTGGGCAATCTTCTCTGGTACCTTTTCATAGGAATTCTACCCCCATTCTTAGTATTCCTGAAAAGAAGAATGATGGTCCCTTCCAGAAATCCAGAACTCTGAGTGCTGCTGAAATGGATGAAAAGAGGGCTAAGGGATTATGTTATTGGTGCAATGAAAAGTATCAATTTGGTCATAAATGTAATAAAAGACAACTGTACAAGATTGAGATGATCGAGGAAAGTGATGTTGAAGATGATGCGGGAGATCAAGACTCAGTTGCAGAATTCACAGAAGAAGTCAATGTGGCTCATATATCTGTTCATGCTATGACTAGCACTGCAATTCCTCGATTCAACACCATGAGGATAAACGGGCATGTAGGGAAACATTCAGTCAACATTTTTATTGATTGTGAAAGTTCCCATAATTTCATCCATCCTGACGCTGTTAAACGATTAGGATTGAAAAATGAAAGTGTAGATACTTTAAGTGTCGTGGTAGCTGACAGAAATAAACTCAGTACCTCCACTCTTTGTCCACTTTTTTCTTGGAAAATGCAAGGCCGAGACTTCACCACTTATTTGATGGTTTTACCCGTGGGAGGGTGCGAAATCGTATTGGGAATTCAATGGTTGTCCACATTGGGAGACATCAAATGGAATTTTGAACAGTTGAAAATGGAGTTTTTCCACCATAATAAGAAAGTCCCTCTGAGAGGTTCCAAACAGGCAGCTATGAGAATTTTGAAGAAGAATCGCAAGCGACAACTGCTAAACAAACCACATCAAATAGCTGCTGCTCATCTATGCATGCTTACTGGTAGTACAGCAGAAGAGGAAAACGCTGCAATCACTGAAAATTCGACTGCATCATATTTTCGATTGCTTTCTGAGAATGATCAGGAACAGGTAACTATTCAATCTAATCTACAGAAGTTCTTATTAGAATTTCGAGACGTCTTTCTAGAACCCCACAGCTTACCTCCTCACAGAAGTCATGATCATAGAATTCACTTAAAGGATGGCACTCAACCTGTCAATGTTAGGCCATACAGATATCCTGTCTTTCAGAAAAAAGAAATTGAGAAATTGGTACAGGAAATGCTGAAATCTGGTATAATCATACCTAGCACTAGTCCTTTTTCATCACCTGTGGTCCTGGTCAAGAAAAAAGATGGTACATGACGGATGTGTATTGATTACAGAGCCCTTAATTCTAACACTATTAAGGATAAATTTCCTATTCCCCTGATTGAAGAACTCTTGGATGAATTGTTTGGGGCCAAATTCTTTTCCAAGTTGGACTTGCGATCTGGCTTTCATCAGATTCAAATGCATGCAGATGATATTCATAAAACCGCTTTTAGAACTCACGATGGACACTATGAATTTCTCGTTATGCCGTTTGGGCTAACAAACGCACCCTCAACCTTTCAAAGCCTCATGAATGATATTTTCAGACCTCATTTGCGTATCTTCCTACTGGTTTTCTTTGATAATATTTTAATCTACAGTGTTACTTGGGATGATCACTTGCAACACCTTCATACTTTTTTCAATCTCTTACGACAACATCAGCTTCAGGTGAAATACATCAAATGCAATTTTTCTGTATCCCAACTTGAGTATCTTGGCCATGTTATTAACTCTCAAGGAGTCAGTGTCGATCCACAAAAACTGTCAGCTATACACAACTGGCCAGCTCCCAAGACTATTAAAGATTTACGAGGATTCCTAGGACTCACGGCTATTATAGACGGTTTGTCAAGGGATATGGCTCATTGGCTCAACCTCTCACTTCTCTTCTCAAGAAACAAGGTTTCAAGTGGACTGCAGAATCCACTTTAGCTTTTCAACATTTAAAATCAGCCTTATGTTCTGCACCTTTACTTGCACTGCCCAACTTTAATGAGGAATTCACAATCGAGACCGATGCTTCAGGAATTGGTATTGGCGCTGTACTCCTCCAACAGGATAGACCAATTGCTTTTTACAGTCAAGCATTAGCTCCCAGGCATCAAGCTCTTCCAGTTTATGAGCAAGAGATTCTTGCTGTAGTAAAAGCTGTTCAGAAATGGAGACCATACTTGTTGGGCACACATTTTGTCATTAAAACTGATCACCATAGCTTAAAGTATCTTCTTGAACAACGGATTTCCACCCTAGCTCAACAGAAATGGCTTGTCAAACTGTTAGGTTACGACTACAGCTTACAATATAAGAAGGGTTCTGAAAACGTGGTCGCTGATGCATTATCTCGTCGCCCAACTGTACAAAGCTGTCTCAATGCTATTTCTACAATTGATACTGCACTCCTAGATGAGCTCAAAGCCAGTTATCAACATGATGCCCACCTCCAAAAGAAAATTGTGGAACTAGAAAAAGGCACAACCTTACCACATTACAGTTGGGAGTCCGGATTATTGCGACGGAAAGGTAAATTGGTAGTTGGTTCCAATTCAGACTTCAGAACCAAACTCATAGCCTTATGGCATTCTAGTCCCTCAGGAGGTCACTCTGGCATCTATGTGACATACAAAACCTTACAACAAATTTTCTACTGGAAACATATGCACCAACAGATTATTGCCGTTATGGCTGCTTGCGATATCTGCCAACGCAATAACTCGGATAATGCTGCCTACCCCAGATTGTTACAGCCTTTACCTATTCCCTCAACTGTTTGGAGTGCAATCTCTATGGATTTCATAGAGGGCTTACCAAACTATCAAGGAAAATCTGTTATCTTTGTGGTTGTTGACAGGCTAAGTAAATATGCTCACTTCATTGCCTTATCTCATCCTTATTCTACCATTACAGTTGCCCAAGCCTTCTTGGATGTGATCTATCGCTTACATGGCATGCCTAACTCCATCATCAGTGATAGGGATCCCACGTTTCTCAGTCAGTTTTGGCAAGAGTTGTTCCGGGTACAACATGTACATCTTCACTTCTCTTCAGCTTATCATCCACAAACGGATGGTCAAACTGAAGTGGTTAATCGATGCTTAGAAAACTATCTAAGGTGCATGACAGGTGATTTTCCAAAGGAATGGAACAAATGGTTACCTTTAGCTGAGTTCTGGTATAACACAAATTTTCATTCTGCCATCCAAACAACTCCTTATCAAGTTCTATATGGTCAACCCCCTCCTCTACAATTACCATATCTCCCTGGAAGTACGGTGTTGGATGTGGTGGATAGGAGCCTTACGACTCGTGCACAGGCATTGCACCTTCTTAAACACCATCTTTCTATCGCTCAAAATCGCATGAAGCAACAGGCTGATAAACACAGGAGTGACAGAAGCTTTTCTGTTGGTGATTTGGTTTATGTTAAACTTCAACCTTACAAACAACACTCCCTGAAGGATCATCACTATCACAAACTGTCCCCTCGCTATTTTGGTCCTTTCCAGATACTGTCTAAGGTCGGAGCAGTGGCTTGTCAACTCCAACTCCCTACTTCTACTAAGATACACTCCACCTTCCATGTTTCCCTACTTAAAAAAAAAATTGGTTCTGCACAAGTTTCTGCTTCCCTACCTTGAATACTTCATAATTCTGGTTGTATCTTGAGGGATCCTATTGCTATCTTGGACAGAAGGCTTGTCAAACGGGGAAAACAAGCTGCAACACAAGTCTTGATCCAATGGAGCAATTCTTTTCCTGAGGATGCCACTTGGGAATTTTTATATGATTTGCAACAACGCTTTCCTTCTTTTAGTTCTCAGCATCTTAGTCCTTGAGGACAAGGACTCACTCTACGAGGGAGGTATTGATACATGGACTTTCACGAGTAATTCAAAAGCTGGACCAAAAGCTGGACCATGTGTATGGGCCTTACTAAGGAAATGGGTTTCAATCTAGTTTAGCCCATTTCACTCAACACTGTAATAATTGTGGTCATAGCTTATTACCTAAGCTCAATCTGATTGTATTTTTTGGGATTAGGAAAGGAATGACATTTTCTTGATTC
The DNA here is from genome assembly GCA_016586305.1 of Ophiorrhiza pumila. Taxonomy (NCBI): domain Eukaryota; kingdom Viridiplantae; phylum Streptophyta; class Magnoliopsida; order Gentianales; family Rubiaceae; genus Ophiorrhiza; species Ophiorrhiza pumila. Next base: position 20,798,951 of record BLIW01000005.1, read on the forward strand.
TTGACACAATTTCTCATCTCTGTTTCTTACATTTTGTATCGAACTAACTCTCGGGAGAATTTCTTCATCCAATATCATCCTTTCCTTGGTTATTTCGTGGGATTTACCTGCTTGTTTGCATCACAATCTCTCTATTCTCTCTTTGAAGAGGACTATATATTTATAGATTCTAAACAACTTCCTAATGGATTGGAATTCACCCAGAGCTTCTTAAAGAGTGAATTTCCTTTTCTAAATCAACTACCAAAACATGTAAAATTCCGAAAACAGGAAAGGGTAATCCAAAAACACCAGCAAATTTCTAACCAGAAAATCCCTTTGATATGGTTGAAATACCTAAATACCCATTACCACTGTAAATTCAGAAATACTAAGATCCCTGAACTTTAACCAACTTAAATTTTGATGGAAGTTGGATATACCTGTAAACCTTGAAGCACATAATTCAACTTTTTTTCTATTCAAACACTTAATGCTGTTTGTCAACTTTTGGGAAATGATACAAAAAAGGCCTAGCTCTGTCCACACTAGATAAAACTTCCTTAGATCACACCAACTAAACAAAACTAAAATGCTTTACATTGCACAAAGGTTTCTCTACTCCTGCTCAATCTTTTATTTGTTGTTTAGCTTCTCATAAATCTCAATCTAGATCAGCATGTTGAGGAACATGTAATGTTGATATTTCAAACTGATTGTATATATGACATGTTTCCTAGTTAGATTAATCTTGTAATTAGCTGTTGTATCATAATCCTAGAATTGTGGGATTTGTTATTTACTGCTTTTATTGTAGAGATTTCTTTCCTTAGGTTTAGGTGTCTATTAGAGAAAGTCTTCTAATATCTTCTAATAGGAGCTCTATATATTGTTGATATACGTTCTTGTTGAGATAAAGAAGAATAAGAATTCTCTCTTTCACAAAACTACATGGTATCATAGACATGAGTCAAGAATCTGATCAATCATCTAAAGGTTCCACCCCAACCCTATCATCTCCATCTATATCAACCTTCTCATCCTCTGAAAAAAATCACATCTCAAATCCCATCACCAGCCACAAATTAACAGATAAAATTACCTCCAATGGTCACAGTCAATGATGATGTTCATCAGTGGCCGTGGTCTCGATGATTTTCTCACCAGTGTGGCTGCACCTCCTAACTCCAGTGATCCGACTTACAAAGCATGGAGAGCTGACAACAATCTTGTCATGTCATGGCTGATTAGTTCTATGACCACTGATATCGGCGAGAATTTCTTGTTGTACACCACGGCCAAAGAGATCTGGGACGCTGCGCGTGACACCTTCTCAAGTTTGGAAAATACCGCTGAGCTATTCCACATCGAGTGCTCCTTGCAAGATATTCGTCAAGGAGATAACACGGTAACAACCTATTTCACCTCTCTCGCTCGTTTATGGCAGCAACTTGATTTATTCCAACAGTATCAGTGGAAATGTCCAGAAAATGGTGTCTCGTTCAAAAAGATCATTGAGACCAAGCGTATCTTCAAGTTCCTCATGGGACTTGATAAAACGCTCAACGATGTGCGTGGCCGCATTCTTGGAACTAAACCCCTTCAATCTCTTCGAGAAGTATTCTTCGAGGTCCGAATGGAGGAGAGTCGCAAGTGCGTCATGATGGGCCAATCTGACACTCAGTCTACTATTGATGCTTCAATCCTTACCACTGATGTCGACAACTCCATAGACTCATCTGCACTTGCATCTCGCAGCTATAACAACAGCCTCCAAAACAAGGGACGACCGTGGTGTGATCACTGTAAGAAACTGGGCCATCTCAGAGAGACTTGCTGGAAGATTCATGGCAAGCCTCTCGATTGGAAGCCGAGCCGTGCTCAGGACAAGGAAGCTCGGGGAAATGTGGCTGTTCAGAATACCCCTCAACCTGGAACACCTTTTTCAAAAGACCAGATCAGCGCTCTTCAACAGATGTTCAATCAGCTTGTCCTTCAATCCAGTTCCGGTGCCAACAACTCCGGAACTGGTCTCCATTTATCTCAATCTCCTTCACCATCATGGATTGTAGATTTCGGGGCATCAGATCATATGACAAGTGATAGATCTCTATTTTTCTTATACTCTCCATGTCACAATTATCAAACTGTGCGCATCACAAATGGAACGCGCACTAGAGTATATGGAAAAGGACAAATCCGCATCTCCGATACTATTACACTTAAATCTGTTCTATTTGTTCCTGCCATTGATTGTAACCTTATCTCTGTGAGCAAACTCTATTATGATCTTAACTGGTTCACCACTTTCCGTGGACATACTTGTTTGTTTCAGGATTCGAGCTCGGGGAAGACGATTGGCAATGCTAAACTATGTTCTGGCCTCTATTATCTCCTCCAAAATCAAGCCCACACGGGAAATCGTCTCTCTTCTTCTCAGCTAAATTCTCAGTGTTGGTCCATCAATAAAATGGAGAGTCTATCCAATAAAGATAATATTATCATGTTGTGGCATTATCGCCTAGGACACCCAAATTTTTTGTACTTAAAGAAATTGTTTCCCTCTTTATTCATTAATAAAAATGTCCGCTCTTTTCAATGTGATGTTTGCCAACTCTCTAAGCATACTGTAGCTCATATCCTCCAGTACCATACAAACCAAGCAAGCCATTCGCGTTAATACACGGGGATATTTGGGGACCAAATAGGATTCCAAATATCACTGGAGCGAGATGGTTCCTCTTACTTGTTGATGATCATACTAGGTTAAGTTGAACTTTTCTTATGAAAGACAAATCTAAGACCATCCAAATTTTTAGAACCTTTTATGCCATGGTCCAAAATCAATTTCAAACTAGTATTAAAGGTGTCAAAACAGATAATGCTCGAGAATTTTTCAACACCACTCTAGGTCCGTTCTTTCAGTCACATGGTATTGTTCAACAAAGCTCATGTGTGGATACTCCACAACAAAATGGTGTTGCCGAGAGGAAAAATCGTCACATTCTAGATGTGTCCCGTTCATTTCTCTTCCAATCCAATGTCCCTAAAAAATTCTAGGGTGAAGCTGTCCTCACAGCTACATATCTAATCAACCGTCTCCCATCTAGAGTTCTAGGGTTTAAGAGTCCACTTCATTTTTTTCTCTCTCTCTACCCGGGCAGCCACCTTGTCACCACCATTTCTCTTAAAATTTTTGGGAGCACAGCGTTTGTTCATATCCACCCTCAACACTGTGGGAAACTTGATGCACGTTCTATACGATGCATCTTTCTTGGTTATTCCGCCAACAAAAAGGGATACAAGTGTTTTTGTCCTAAAACCCGAAAATTCTACCATTCCATGGATATGACATTCTTCGAAAAAAAACCTTATTTCTCCAATGGTGTGATTCAGATGGAGAATAATTCTACACTGGAATCACAACACTGGAATTGGGATGCTCTCCTTGATAACTCTATCACACCATTGGGCTCACAGCTTACCACTAATCACAATTCTCCAGATTTGGTCTCACCATCTCCAGATCAGGTCTCACCATCTCCATCCATCTCATCTCCCTTCAGTTATCCCAAACATCTCCTTCTTCCTGATGATGAAATCAAATTCTATAGTCGAAGAGAAAAAACATCTCAGCTAGAACAAGTTGAACAAGGTCAAGAATTAGTCTCGAGCTCGGATCACTCTGCTTTACACCCAACTACTGAAACCGATCAACATTCCAACCTCAAAGGGGCTGAACGATCTCCAGTATTACCAATTGCTCAGCGAAAAGGTACTCGGTCTTGTACTCAACACCCGATTCAAAGATTTATGTCATATGCAAATCTGTCCACACAGTATAGGGCCGGAGTCACTGCTCTAGATAAAATTCAGATTCCTCGATTAGTGGATGAAGCCATGAAAATTCCAGAATGGAAGGGAGCCACTCTTGCAGAATTACAAGCTCTCCAAAGAAATGGCACTTGGGAATTGACTCGCCTTCCTTCAGGGAAACAGCCCGTAGGATGTAGATGGCTCTTCTCGATAAAACAAAAGGCTGATGAAAGCATTGAGAGGTTCAAAGCTCGACTTGTTACAAAAGGATACACCCAGTCTTATGGCATTGACTACCAAGAGACCTTTGCCCCCGTAGCTAAACTCAACACCGTTCGAACTTTGCTATCTATTGCAGTCAATCTAGAATGGCCTTTGTTCCAACTAGATGTGACGAATGCATTCCTGAATGGTGACTTGAATGAAGAGGTCTACATGGATCTCCCTCCGGGTTTTACAACTGAACAAACAAAAGGGAAAGTATGTCGGCTTAGGAAGGCTCTGTATGGGCTAAAACAATCCCCGCGTGCTTGGTTTGACAGATTCACAAAGGTACTAAAGCAAGACAAGTACTCACAATCACAGGCAGACCACACACTTTTCTACAAACACTTTGAGGATGGTCGAATCACGGTCCTCATTGTGTATGTAGATGATATCATCCTTACCGGGAATAACAAGGATGAGACACAGCGACTCAAGGAACTTCTCTCGAAGGAATTTGAAATCAAAAACTTAGAGCACCTAAGATATTTTCTCGGACTAGAGCTAGCTCGATCTCACAAAGGGATCTCTGTTTCACAACGTAAATATGTTTTCGATCTCTTGAAAGAGACGGGAATGAGCGGATGTAAACCTGTTGATACTCCTATGGATCCAAATATCCGGTAAATGCCACGGACAGATGAACCAGCCTCAAACAAGCTTCGGTATCAAAGACTGGTAGGTAAATTGATATACTTGACGCATACTCGGCCAGACATTGGCTTTGCAGTTAGTAAAGTTAGTCAATTTCTGAGTAATCCAGCTGACACTCATATGGAAGCAGTCATCAGAATTCTTAGGTATATCAAGAAGGACCCAGGTAAAGGGTTGATGTTTACCAAGTCTCAGAATCGCTCCTTAGAGATTTACACCGACGCTGACTGGGCCGGGTCTCCTAGCGACAAAAAATCAACTTCAGGGTATTGTTCTTTTGTATGGGGGATTCTTGTCACTTGGCAGAGCAAGAAACAACATGTAGTCTCCAGAAGCAATGCAGAGTCAGAGTTTTGAGCATTAGCACAGGGTATCTGCGAGGGTATTTGGTTAGCCCGGCTTATGACGGACTTGAGGATTTCAACCTCGGGTCCAATCCAATTACTGTGTGACAATCAGTCAGCCATTGATATTGCAAAGAACCTTGTTCATCACGACAGGACCAAGCATGTAGATTGATAGACACTTCATCAGCGAGAAGATCGAGAAATATGTGATTGTTCTAGCTTATGTTCCTTCTAAACAACAAGTTGCTGATATTCTGACGAAGCCTCTATTCTGTCCCAACTTCTCCAATTTGATTGCTAAACTTGGTCTTTCAAACATATACAATGCAATTTGAGGGGGGGTGTTGATATTTCAAACTGATTGTATATATGACATGTTTCCTAGTTAGATTAATCTTGTAATTAGCTGTTGTATCATAATCCTAGAATTGTGGGATTTGTTATTTACTGCTTTTATTGTAGAGATTTCTTTCCTTAGGTTTAAGTGTCTATTAGAGAAAGTCTTCTAAGAGGAGCTCTATATATTGTTGATATACATTCTTGTTGAAATGAATAAGAATAAGAATTCTCTCTTCCACAAAACTATAGTATTGATACCCTACCGTTCAAATACGTAGCCGACTAGTGTTTTACTTCTATTGGCAATAAGGAGTGAGAAATTTTCATAAATCCCATTGGCTCCATTTGCGGAATTAAAAAAACAAGTATTGTATGTGAATGGTAGATAAAGTTTTCCCTTTTTCCTGTCTACTGTAATTATGACAAAGTTCTCTTTTATATTCTGCTTTCTTTTGCTATATCAACATATTGGCTGAAACCTTCCATAACAGTGATGAAGGGTAGAAATAGGATATCCCTTCTCACCACTCTATAGTCTAGTCTATCTGGTAATTGATTTAATAAAATTAATAGATGTTCAAAATTAAAAACTTTTTATGTACCATCCATTCTATTTGGAAACCTATTTTATGTACCACATACTGAACCCAATCACCGTTGACTTGATGCTTTGCCTTTAAAATATCATTAGAGGGTTAATCTTGGGCACTTTCTCATTTTGAAAAATTCACATTTATTGGCATGTCATACAACCTCTGGAATTTCCTTTCTTCCAAAATGAATATTGGTGTTAAGATAAACTTTTCCTACTATCTGTTTTATCAGAATTCAAATTTTGGAGACAGTTTTATGACTCGGCTCTGTAGGCTGATGGATCCAACTTCAATCATGTCAGAAGTTCCTTGCCTTTTGGGAATTAAGAATACAAGCAAAGATTCAGATGCATATGTTATTTCTGTGTGGGAAAATAGAAAGAAAATAGATTATGACATCCTTTTCATCTTTTGTTTAATATTGGGCAAAAGCTTGATCAAACTCATTCTCTTTATAGCTTTAGCCAATCATTTCATGTCTCAGAGTCTTGCCATGACTCGTTGTCCTCCTCTATTCTCGAATCAAAGTGCACGTGTTCAGTTTATGGCTGTTGTTTTCAGTTTCTTGGACAAACTTTTAAGGAAAATGTATGTTCCTCTCATCAACTTCTTTTCTTTAATTATTGGGCGAATTCCCTTTTACCCCCTTGTGGTTAGGCATAATCACCCTATCGCTACCTCGTGGTTTCAAAATACCCACATAACCCCCTCGTGCTTCGGACTAATGTGGAAAACCGACGGAATTCGTCTAAACTGACGGATGTGTGCTACACGCGTAACAATAGGCGCGTGGAAAAATAAAAAGTGCTCCAAATTATTATTGTATTCCGAAACTACCCCAATAAAAATCGAGTCAAAGTAAGACTTTTCCTCCCTTCCAAATTGCTAGGACTATCAACTCATCTTCTCCAAATTACTCACACTTTCAACTCAACCACCACCATCTCGGAATTTCAACTCAACTACCGCCTCACCTGAAACCACTGCCACTGCCATCGCCGTCACCTGGAGTTGTCCTAAATTTATCCCAAATTCCACCATCAACGCCACCTGCCGCCTCCACTGAAACATGAAACCACACAAATGACAGTACCCTTTGACCTTGAATACAATATTTCCATCCCTAAATTAACACACCAGATCAGATCAGAAAGGTAATTTGTTGATTGTATTCTGGCAATGACTTTTCTCTTTATTCCATCAGCATAAGCATGAAAGATTAAAGATTGAGTGAATTGATCTGTGAGTGGACCATCGATGCAAGCAGCAAATCCCAAATGCAGATAGCCTCTCTCAACCCTCATATTTGGGTTTGCTTTTTCCATCTCCTACACCGATTGTTCTTGGGTTCTTGCTTGGATTTCTTTGGTACTACCATTGGCATAATCTCCAATTGGTTCTATCAACTCTTACCGGATTTATTGGACGTTTGCTCATCGGTTTTTCTCAGTTTTCACTTTTTGGAAAAACAGATTTTTTGGCCAATTGTTGGTTGGATTTCACACGGATTTGGACCTTTTTGATTCATGGAACTTACTCTCTACACTCTTGGGTATTTTTCATGATTTATTGGGAATTCTTCAAGCTCTATTTGGTCGGATTTCATTCGAATTTCAGTTTGGGCAGCTTTACGGGTTACTGTTCATCGTTTGTTCGGTGAACTGAAATCTGATTTTTGTGGCTTACTTTGGAGCTGTTTTCTTGTGGAATTCAATCTACTGCTTTTACATTGCTCTTGCTGGACACCTTGAGAGATATTTCTTGGAGATGGGGTTCGGTCTCTTGAAGACTTGAAGTGGGTTTGACTTTGTTTTCTCCACCGAAATCCAAATTCATCGTTTGTTTGTGCTTTTGGATACATAGTTGTGGCGAATAGACTTTGTTCATCGTTTGTTTGTGCTTTTGGAACTTACAGATTCCATGTTTGTGAATTTGGTTTTTGGATTTTGGATTTTGGAATTTGGAATTTGGAACTTAGAATCTGTAATCTGGAATATGATTTTGGTGAAAGGAGGGAGATGACATAAGGGAGATGACGAAGGAGGAAAAATTCATAGTTGTGGCGAATGGATTTTGGTTTTTGGATTTTGGAATTTGGAACTTGGAATCTGTAATCTAGAATATGATTTTGGTGAAAGGAGGGAGATGACGAAAGGGAGATGACGAAGGAGGAAAAATTCATAGTTGGGGAGATGAATTTGTTAGTTGTTTGACTCGTTTGACTATATAATTAAGGGTGTTATTGTAATTTCGCTGACATCCGTCAGTTTAGACGGATTCCGTTAGTTTTCCACATTAGTCCGAAGCACGAGGGGGTTATGTGGGTATTTTGAAACTACGAGGTAGCGATGGGGTGATTATGCCTAACCACAATGTGGTAAAAGGGAATTCGCCCTTAATTATTTGGCTCATGCTAGTATTTGCATTTCATCTCATTCCTTCAACCAACTCGCTCTAGAATTTTTCCAACTGTTTAATTTTCTGATTGTACCTTTGTCATCCTTTCCTCAACTCTCCTGTTTTGTTAACCTTGTTGGTCCTTGTGCCCCTCCCCGTCAAAAGAAGAAACCATTTTTTTCTTCCAGTCTGTCATATTTCATGCTATTCTTCAACCATAGTCTTCTTGTTAACCAAATGTATTCCTGTAACAGTTTTATGGCACTTGTTTACAGCCAAAAGGCTTTAGGTGCATCGAGTTTTCTGATTCTTCACGTGTTAAGTAGTCATTTCATTAACTTGTGATGGCTGTAAATATGGATCTTTTTACTCTAGATCAAACCTTTTACGTTCATGCAATGTTCTTCTGACTGATGTATCCTTGTTTCCTACCTTTCATTCTCTTGTTCTCATATGCATTTGGAGTTTCAAATATTAACTTCCATTCTTGCAATCTTTTTATTTAGGCGTGGGGAATGACCCAAGAGAAGATCGTTACTTCAGCATTCCCAAACAGGTGAGGGTATCAAGAAGCTTCAAATATTGTGGTTGAATTGGAATTAGCTTTTTTCTTCTGTGTAAGCTTATTGGTTGCTTTGTTTTTCACTTAGTCGCCCAAAAGGTGAAAGAGTGCACCCAATAGTTTGGTAGTAATCTTAAACTAAGAAGCTCTTATCACATCGGGGTCTTAATTTGCTTCAATGATGCAAACCATAAGAAAAAATTTTGGTTTAATGTAAAACTATTTTTCTTCTTCTTGGTATAAAAATATGTGACCAGATATTTGATATCACAACCCTAATGGAAAATATTCAGAGGCTTGTGACAGTGACAAAAAAGAAACGAATTATATAAAAAAACAATGATACAAGTAGTAAAGTGAAAATCATGACCGGAAACTTATGTAATGAACATCGTGTTCATCCTTCAAGCAAACCCCACAGTTTTGTATTTCGATTCATGATGTCAACATATGAAGTTATCTTAGTCTTTTGAAGTTGGGATTCTAGATTTGATGTTCAATGAGAGAAGTTTTGCCATAGTTGTAATTATGTTCGTTTATGTAGAATTTCATATGGTGAATCACATACAAATATTCAACTTCTGTAGGTTGTTCTTTTACTATATGTTTTGGTGTAAATGCTCAGAACATTTCCTCTTAGACATAGTTGACAATATGACTTCTTGGGAGGAAAGAGGCATGGATACAAGAATGAGTGACAGACCTAAAGGAATAAAGACCGCCAGTCTAAATGGGAGATTGCTTAAGTTCAAATGAATGCATCCTGTTTACCTTTAGTTCAGCTCGTAATGATGGAACTGTATTGTGGAACTAGTCTTTGATGCAATATTTGGAAGGACAGTTAATGTTTGCTCTTGTTTGTGACTTTAGAAGAAGAAAATAAACGAAGAGTCAATTTGTGAAACCTAATAGTTTGGCAAACATGTGCCTGATCTTAATAGACATGTTTCACCAGAAAATGAAGGACATGAGTAGTCAAATTCAAATCAAATTTTCTTTCCTTTCTATTTGTTTTTTTTCAAGTTCAAAATAAAGGAAAATATGCTCCCTCTCTTATTCCTCCTAGAATCCCCAGCAAAATTACTTCTTTCTTCAATTCCTCTGACGTATTATATAACTGATTGCATTGCTGAATGCCATCTCATTTCTGAAGAAGTTGAACCATTTTTAATAGGATACCTTGATATTAGGAAAAGTGATACCCGGATTGGTGCGGTTCTTTGCCTCACTGTAGGAATAAAAAGTCCCATTCACTTGTGCCATTTCATCCGATGTTCAATTTTACAGGCTTTGCTTGTGAGTTCTCATGGTTTTAATTTGTATCATAGGTGAAATATTTGAGTTGTTTGCCATCTTCTTCAAGATTGGTTACATGGGCTTCTCACAAGTTATGCACTACTTCCAAAATTTTTTATATTTAAGGCCTTCAAAGAAAGTGAATATGAACTCTATGTGATAATTTCCTCTCTTAAAACACGGATTTGGGTTCAAAGACAATTAATGGAGAGATATGTTCTTCATTTCTACGTTTTAGTTTCAGATTTGTTGGTCAATTAGGTTGCCATAGACATCAGCGGCATCTTTCAAAGCTTCAAAATGTCGGGAATTTGATGTGTTTCTGATTTGGTTAAGGTAATATTCACTTGGCCTCTAAGTCAATCTGTTATCAAACTGATTGCAGTTTGCTTCAAGAGTTAGGCTTCTTGTTTCTACTTGTGCATCAACTGTCACTTAATGGGAGACTATGGAAATTTTTGGTTTGATTTCCATGAGAAACATCCTTTTTTCTTTCTCGGCTTCTTGAATTCAGTTCTGCTTCTTTCTTGGCCTGGATGTGATTAAAATCATATACTTTTGTACCATTCATATTCAAAGATCAATAAAAAAACTGTACGGATTAGAAATCTTGCATAGATGGAGCTTGAAGGGGGATAGACTTTGAAATTTTTTTATCATAAAACAGGTTAGTGCTTGTGCAGAAGTTCATTGGTCATTTCAAATGGTCATTTAAGTACCCATAAAAATGTTTGAAGGTAGTTTATTAAATTGAATAGAAGAGTCTATGATGCCTTTCATACTTGCTTAAGTTTTCAGGCAGAAAAAATTGGTGCAGGCCATTTAATCTTACAAATGAATATTGTTCCTAAAGGTATATAAAAAAGGTTGGTTTGATTGATTAATTTTACTCCAGTTAACAAGCTTACCATTGGAGAATCTATAAGTCCAGATTTCATTTGACAAACAACCTGCTTTATTTGTACTGGACAGACCTGGCCATGGAATTATGAAAATGCATGATTACATCCAAAAGGTTTCAAGTTTTACAAGTTAAACAGTCTATCTCGTTATGTTTGTGTTTTGATTTTGCGTCAGTGTCTCTGCACATGTAAATTTGTTGCTTATATGATTTTTTCAGTAATGCATTCATATAATCCACTTCCTTCTATTCATAGGCGAAGTTCGTTGAAATCCTTTAAGCGTGTTAGCTCACCAATTTTATGTAATTTCACTTGATACAAGCCCATAACTATGACCCTTTTGAAGGGGAGTTTGTAACTTATTGGTTACTGATAGTGGTTAAATTGTACTAGAATTCTACTTGTGCAATTCCCATGTCAATCCGAGTTCTTTGGGATAAGATTCCTATCAGACTAAGAGTTTTAATCCTACTGCGACTCTACCAGGTACGATTCTATAAAAGTAACCTTCTTGTCTCTTGGAGGGGGGACGTTCTTGACTACGACTTTACACTTTACGCTTATTGCTCAGGCACTGATACTGACTTAAGCATCGGAGTATACTCCCCGGTACAGCCCGGGGGTATTTTCTGACGTGTGTTTTACAGGTCTTTTAGGTCTCAGACGACGGAATCAGGAGGAGGAGATCTTTGGAAGACCTCACAACACCTAGGTGATTTCAGACATCATCAAATTGGCGCCGTCTGTGGGAAACGATAACTAAGATATATCGATGACTCTCACTCGTTCGCAGCGGAACACTACTGATGTTCCTAATAATCAAGCTACTACCAGTAGACCTCCGCGGGGAGCAACTACTGGTAATGGAGGCAATATTGGTGCAGATCCAACGAATACGCAAGCTCAACAAGATCCTCCATTGCTATTGGGTGGTGGTAGTAATATTCCGCGACATGAACCAAATCCTCCAGTGCATAACACTAGAGAAAACAATCCTCCAATTGATATTCACTCTCCGGAGACGATCAAATTCTTCACCGAGAATTTTGAGCATATCAAGGCTATTGTTGAAGGACCTGGTCGCCGACCTGGTAAGGAGTCGGAGCGAGCTTCGGATATGTACGACCGAATGCACGTGTCTTCCTCTTATAGTCCGGAATCTCAAGGAGATAATGATCTGGAGCGCCGCCGACCTCTGAACCGATCTCCCACTCGAATTCAGAGAAAGGTTGATTACGGATATCGGCACTTGAATCCCTCCCCACCTCGGGATAGGGGATATCAAAATCCAGGTCATGATGATGATCAGGACAATCATATTAATAATCGCATTCGGGATGAAGTTCATAATATTCTAGGAATAGGTGCTGGGGGAGCTTACCGAACTGTGACACCATTTGTGCCAGCTATTAGTCGTTTCCCTAAACCTCATAAATTCAAGATCCCATCAATGGACATGTATTCCGGAGATACTGATCCCCGAGATCATTTGGCACGCTTCACATCGCTTATGAAGTTTGAGCAAGCTCCGGAGGCGACGATGTGCCAGGCCTTTGAAACGACCTTGGTGGGCAAGGCACGTGGTTGGTTTGAAGGACTCAAGCCGAATTCCATTTCTTCCTATGAACAACTTTCTCAGCTCTTCTACCAGAGATTTCTGCAAAGGAAGAAATTCGACAAGTCTTCCGCAGAGTTATTAAATATTCGACAACGGGACAATGAATCAGTTCGGGAGTACATAGATCGGTTTTATGATGAGAGTGTACAAGTTAAGACCCGATCTGAGGATGTTGTGGTTGGCGCCTTTATCAACGGCTTACGAGCTGGGAGACTTTATCGAAAACTTGTTACTGATCCACCTAAAGACATGCATGAGCTTATGGACCGAGCTGACAAGTTTGCTAAGGGAGAAGATGCAGATCGGACAAAAAGAGATATGCACCGAGGTCCGGAGAACAAGAAGGATACTCCTCATAGCCGAACTGGGACTGGAGGCAAGCGTGCTCCAGTTTTCGACAGATTATCCTTCAGCAAGCCTCAAACTCAAGGTTCGGCTGGACAAAAGAATGCCACAGTTCCTCGTAATCAAACTGAGATGTTAGCTATCATGGAGAAGAAAGGGTTGATCAAGTCCTATCCGAAAATGAATACTCCCGAAGGCAAAAGGAATAAAAATCTTTTCTGTAAGTTCCACGACCAAACGGGACATGATACAGAAGATTGCCGAGACCTCAAAAAGGAAATTGATGAACTCGTCACAAGTGGGCAACTACGTGAATTTGTGCAGCAAGCTTATCAAAAAGGTCGCCGTAGAGGCCGATCTCAGGATAGAGGACGACCTGATAATGATAAGAAGCTCAAAGAAGATGGGTATGCTAAACCCAATGAGGAGGACAAGAATGTCACAGGAGTAATTCATACAATTGTGGGAGGTCCGATTGGAGAATCTCGATCGGCAAGAAAATCTTCCTCACGGCGAATTCCTGAACAGGAGCCAGTCCATAAACGTTTCAGGCATTCGGAGGTCATTACTTTTTCGGAAGAGGATGCGGTACCAAGTAAGTTTCCTCATTGTGATGCTTTGTTAATCAAAGCAATTATAGCAAATAAGGAAATCCATCGAATATATGTGGACGATGGGAGTTCTTCAAATGTGATTTATCGCAATGCATTTGAGAAGATGGGAATCCCTCGAGAACAATTGCAGAAATGTCCCGGTCCATTAATCGAATTCTCTGGAGAGGCAACGCAGCCTATTGGAATGATTACTTTACCTGTTACCTTGGGGGAAGCCCCAAAGGATAGGTTAATATATACGCATTTTGCAGTTCTTGATGTGACGTCGCCCTATAATATTATTCTTGGGAGGCCTACAATGGTTCAACTTAAAGCCATTTGGTCCCCTTACCATTTAGTGATGAAATTTCCCACAGCTGGGGGAATAGCTACCATCCGAGGTGATCAAAACATGGCACGGGAATGTCATATGATTGCTTTGAGGGATGCAAACAACACCTCGAAGGTAAATTGTATATCCGGCGAGCTGCAACCGATATCGCATGAAGTCCAAGCTGGAGAAGAGTTGATGAACTCCGGAGGTCATGAAGTGATAATTGATAGCTTGGAAGATGTCGTACTTGATCCAACAATCCCGGATCGAACTGTGAAAATAGGTACAGCTCTACCTCCAAAAGTAAAACAATCTCTCGTCAGTTTACTTCAGAGATACAAGGATGTGTTTGCTTGGGGACCTGAAGACATGAAAGGCATTTCGCCCGATATTGCAGTTCATAAGTTGAATGTAGATCCTGAGAAACCCCCGGTTCGGCAGAAGAAGCGACCATTTGCTCCAGACAGGAATAAAGCTATTGGTGAAGAAGTGGATAAACTCCTGAATGCTAAAATTATTCGAGAAGTCTTCTATCCGACCTGGCTTTCTAATCCCGTTATGGTGAAGAAACCAGATGCGGGATTGCGGATGTGTATTGATTATACGAATTTAAACCAAGCATGTCCAAAAGATTTCTATCCCTTACCTATTATAGACCAGAAGGTGGACGCAACTGCGGGCTATGAAATCCTTTGTTTTCTTGACGCATACAAAGGATATCACCAGATTTTTATGGATGAGGAGGATGCTGAGAAAACCGCTTTCATAACCGAAAAAGGCATCTATTGTTACGAGAAAATGCCTTTCGGACTAAAAAATGCGGGGGCAACTTACCAGAGAATGATGAATAAGGTTTTCGATTCTCAGATTGGTCGTAATATAGAAGTATATGTTGACGATCTCTTAATAAAGAGTCGAAAAGTGATCAACATGATAGACGATGTCAGGGAAACCTTTGAAACTTTAAGGGCAACAGGTTTAATGTTAAATCCCAAGAAGTGCACCTTTGGAGTGAGTTCGGGAAAATTTCTGGGATATATGGTTTCGAAGCGTGGTATAAATGCTAACCCCGAAAAAGTAGAAGCCATCTTGAACATGACTCCACCTCGGACCATTCACGAAGTTCAAACACTCACTGGGCGTTTGGCCGCGTTGAATCGTTTTCTTTCTAAGTCAGCAGAGCGTAGCTTGCCGTTTTTCGCCACACTAAAGAAAGCAAAGGATTTTGCATGGACAGATGAGTGTCAGCGCGCCTTTGAAGACCTCAAAAAGTACTTGTGCACTTTGCCATCCTTAGCTATTCCTGATCATGGCGAAATTCTTTCTTTGTACTTAGCGGCATCAGATAACGCGGTAAGTGCAGTGTTAATTAAAGAAATTAATAACATCCAAAAGCCGGTGTATTATGTGAGTAAGACATTGCAAGGAGCAGAACAAAGATATCCGGGTCTTGAGAAGTTGGTATTGGCCCTAATTGTTGCAGCTCGGAGGTTACGCCCCTATTTCCAAGCTCATCCCATCCGAGTTCTCACTGATAAACCATTGAGGCAAGTGTTGCATAAGCCTGATCATTCCGGCCGTTTAATGAAGTGGGCTATTGAACTAGGTGAACATGATATCACATTTGTGCCCAGATCGGCAATCAAAGGCCAAGTTCTTGCCGATTTCATTGCCGAAACACCACAAGGTTGGGATATCCAGACCCCAAGTCATACACAAGATAATCCTCAGATCGTGTCGAATAGCACTACAAACGTTTGGGTGTTATTCGTGGATGGTGCATCTAGCGAAGAAGGATCAGGAGCCGGTTTAATCTTGAAGAATCCTGAAGGTCAGGAGTTCACCTATGCTCTCCGCTTCAACTTTAATGCAACTAATAACGAGGCAGAATACGAAGCCCTGATAACAGGAATGAAGTTAGCCAAGGAAATGGGAGCTCGGGAGTTACAGGCTTACAGTGATTCTCAACTCATTGTAAACCAGATAACTGGGAGATATGAGGCTAGAGATCTGGTTATGAAACGATATTTGGAGAAAGCAGAAGAAATTGCTAAGGGATTTGATCTCTTTACTATTGATAGAATTCCGCGAGCTCAGAATAAACGAGCTGATGCTCTCAGCAAGTTGGCATCATCAGCTTATGCGCATCTGACTAAAAAAGTGCTAGTAGAAGTACTGGGAGCTCGGAGCATTGATGAACTAATAGTTCAGTTCATTGAAAATGAAGAAAACTGGATGACTCCAATTATCAAATATCTCAGCTCAGGAGAGGTCCCAAACGACAAAGTGGCAGCCCGAAAATTGAGAATTCAGGCTGTTAGGTATGAAATGAAAGACAGAGTTCTGTATAAGAAAGGATATTTAACGCCATGGCTGAGGTGCGTAGGTCCGAACCAAGAAGAGTACGTATTAAGGGAAATCCACGAAGGGTCATGCGGCAGCCATGAGGGAGCTCGGACAATAGCCAAGAAAGCTATCCGAGCAGGGTACTATTGGCCCACTGTCCACCGAGATGCACATAACTTGGTGCAGAAATGCGTTAAGTGTCAGCAGCACGCAATAATTCGCCATGTACCTCAGGCCGAACTAGTGACTATGCAAAGTCCTTGGCCGTTCATGCAATGGGGAATAGACATCGCAGGTCCCTTTCCAGAGGCTCCGGGACGAGTCAAGTATTTGGTCGTAGCAGTGGATTACTTTACTAAGTGGATCGAAGCAGAACCATTGGCTACGATAACCGGAAAGAATATACTTAAGTTCTTCTGGAAGAATGTTGTTTGCCGGTATGGGATACCGAAAATCATAGTATCTGATAATGGAACACAGTTTGCAAGTGATCCATTTAAGAGCTGGTGCGAAGAACTCAAGATCCATCAGCATTTTACCTCCGTAGCTCATCCACAGGCTAATGGACAAACTGAGGTAATGAATAGAATTATCATTCAAGGGATTAAGACTCGGTTAGAGAACGCTAAAGGAGAATGGGTTGTGCAACTTCCGAATGTACTATGGGCTTACCGAACTACATCAAGAACGGCCACGCAAGAAACTCCGTTCAGCTTGGTGTATGGATCCGAAGCAGTTATTCCAGCCGAGATTGGCATTCCGAGTACCAGAGTACTTAATCATAAGCAAGACAAGAACAGTGAAGCCTTACTCCTCGACTTAGATCTGTTGGAAGAGAAAAGAGAAGCAGCGTTTATCCAAGAGGCAAAATACAAATCGGATATGACGCGATATTACAACAAACGGGTTAGGAGTACTTATTTCCGACCTGGAGATCTAGTAATGAGGAAGAACGAAGTAAGTAAGGCTGAAGGAACTCGGAAGCTAGACCCGAATTGGGAGGGACCATATCAAGTGGTTGAGGCTGGAAGAGCTGGAAACTACAAGTTGTCCACACGGGATGGGAAAATAATTCCGCGAATGTGGAATATCTCTCATTTGAGGAAGTTTTACACTTAGTTGTTTTCAAACAATAATTGAGCTGTGTAGTTCGGATTAAATCCGATTATTTAGTGAATAAGCCCCACAGCTCGGCTGTTATTTTATCAGTTATTCTCAAGGATGTAGAAAGTCATGATATTTCCCATTATCTAATTCAATTTGGTTTATTCTCATTTTTTTTGCAGAACTGCCAAATACTTAGAATTCCGGAAAGAAAACGAAAGCATGCTATTTTAATCTCAAAATGTTTTTGAGAATTATAAAACGGAGATGAACACAGTCATCTCTGAATCATAATCCCAGATGTTCTCGGGAAAGATAGAGCAGAAAAATAAGTAATAACTTATTTGCAGGATTAACCGAGGGTCGCGACCTCGGAAAATCCACCAAGGAATCTGAGTTCAGAAATCCATTAAGGAACCTGAATTCGGAAAATCCACCAAGGAATCTGAGTTCGAAAATCCGAGCCTGAATTCGGAAAATTCGTTAAGGAATCCGACCTCGGAAAAATCCATTAAGGGTCCTGAGTTTGGAAAAATCAGATCAAGGAATCAAAGCTAAGAATGGTTTAAAATACTTAGCAAAATGTTATCGATATATAAAGTTCTGGATTTAGGCTAATTTTGAACAAACCAGTTTAAAGAACACAAGTTCTAAAACCATGGCAATAGAATCAAAAGAACGGAGCTCGGAATGGTTAGTTAATAATTCTATTTGAGAAGCCTAAACCGAGCTACGGAGATCAGCTTTAATTTATTGATGACAAAATATTGAAAAACGAATATATAAACTCAAACGAAGCAATGATCAAAATTCCGAGCTACGAAATACTTGTATTTAAATGCAAGATAAAGGTGTTCTTGAATCATACTCGAGTATGAAAATATTCAAACTACACTACATCATGCAAAATGATTGTCAGGGTCCCTAAGCTATTACATTAAGGAACAGAGTCTTCAGCTCGGGAAACGTCTTCAGCCCGGGTAGAGTCGTCAGCCCGGAGAACATTCTCAGTTTGGGAAGGCTTAGTTGCTTGGTTGACATCTTCCTCTTTATCAGAAATCCAGTCGATCTCCGGGGAAGAAGGCACAAATGACTCCACAGGAATGACAATCTTTCCTTGTTTCAGCTCATCAAGCACCTCATCCATGTCAGCTTCACACCCCTCGTCATAACCGGGCTCATCTTTTATCCCGAGGTCGGGATATTTGGAATCCAAATACGACAAAGCGAGGTGATAGCCGTAATCCTTAGCAGGAGTCATTATCTTACCAAGGAAAGCGCCAAATTCTGAGGAACAGTGCATCCGGTGGACGAGCTCAGCGGCGCCTTCACCCTTGAAGTACATCTTCTTAGCTTGCTCCGCTTGCAGCTGATTCTGTAACTTGACTTCATTTGCCCGTAACTGGGCAATAGTTCCTTCAGCTTCCCTTAGAGCTTCTCGACTCTTCCCGAGTTCGGTTTTTAAGTTCTGCTCCCTGTACCCAATCTCTTGACTAAAAGACTCTAAGTCATCTCGTTCTTTCTCTGAAGACTTCAAGTCGGAATGAAGCTTGCGGATCACAGCTTCATCATTTTCAGATCGGGCAATCAATTCCCCGACCAGAGCTAAAGACTACAAAAAAAAAAATTCGCAAACATAAGTGGAGTAAAGCATATATACAAAAGAATAGTCCTAGTCCGGGATCAAAAAGGTTAAATAACCTGCGACACGCCCAAAGCAGTTCGTCGCCGGAGCTCGCTCTTCTCAAAGCTATATAAAGCTTCTTTGTCCCGAGGTGGGATAGCTTCCTTTACGAACTCGAGGGATGTGTCGATGGATAACCGATCGTTCTTGGTTAACCCCCAGTTCGGCAAATGTTGATAGTCAGGGACCTCGATCACATCATCTGCAAAGGTCTTTCGTGGTACTATGAGTTCCCTGAACAGAGAGGGCCCTGGGAGTTCAGCGATGGTATCCATTGTCTTATTCGCTTCGGCCAAGGCACCTTCGGCTTTTCTTTTCTTCTTACGAGACTCAGGCGCCAAGCTGGTGGTAAGTTGACTGACAGATGGGCCCGAAGCAACTTTAGAATTATTTGGCTTGTCAAGTTTGCCCCAGGTCTTCTCCAAACTTGGTTGCTCTTGTTGCCCGAGCTCGGCGCTTGTAGTTCTTTCTGAAGATTGGAGGGTTGAGACAACGGGTGACTCCAAGCCTAACACAGCTGATTTGCCCTTAGGTGGTCGGATCTTTTTGGAGGTTTTCAAACCCCCAAGCATGTCTTTGAGTTGCATGACTACACAGAAGATAAAAGAAAATTATCAAATTTGAGCAACAAATGAAATAGATAGCATAAAGATTCTTAAAAGAAAGATATACCCTTGTTACCGAGCTCGTCCACCTCGTCTTGATGATCTGATCCCAGCTCGGCGGGGCTTAATTTTAAGGACACTAACACTCGTTCTGGGATGTTAGTGAGACGTAATTTGCCGTGTTTAACTACAAAGGTTTCCAATTTTGTCAGGGATTCCCTAATGGAGGCTGTACTTTTAGGAGACCGATCTGACACTGACTTGTCAGAACGCCAAGAGGGTTCTTCTCCAACAGCTCGAGCTCTAATAAAAAGGAATTTATCCTTCCAGTCATGGATTGAGCTCGGACTTCCCTCAAACATGTCTACCCTACCCCTACGGCGAGCAAAATAAAACCACCCGGGGTCCGGGCCAGATGATTTAAGGCTGTAAATATACCTAAATAATAGGGTGGTACATGAAAGGTTCAAGTGTTGGCAGATCATTTCAAACCCTCTCAGCGTTCGGATTGCATTGGGGGTAAATTGGGTAAGGGAAATGTCATATTCATTAAGGATGGCTTTTAAGAAGTCAGTAAGGGGAAATCTTAACCCACATACGAAATGTTCGGCAAAAACACTAATGAATCCCTCCGGAGGTCGACTCGCTACCTCGCCAGGAAGTGGAGTTCGGGCTCCTATTTCAGCTGGAATAAACACTCGCCGAGCTATGTTCTCTATTTCGGTATAAGACAGAATAGAATCTAGAGTATTTAACTTAGATATGGATTCTTCGTGAACATTCCCAGTGTTTTGTATATTGGTGGTTTCATTGATCCTCCGAGCTGCGGAAGAGCTTGGAGGGAGGTCGGTTGTGTTACGACCTGAGGTTGATGTGTTTTGATCCTTAGTTCGGTTTTCTATTACCCTAGAATCCATTGGAATACTAGAAGCAGAGTTAGGTGAAGCAGGACTACCTAATTCACCTGACCTAGATGCAGAGTTAATATCTGAAGAAGAGTTCGAATGATCAGAGGCAGACATACTTACTTGGTTAAGATGATAGCACTGAATTCGGGTCTAGATTGCAGGTCGGCGATATTTCGAATCCGAGTTGGGGGATGACTGTTTGCTTCGAAATAATCACTTGCAGGAGTAATTTGCACAGTGAGGTATGGGGCTATTTATAAAGGTTTAATGGGCCGATTGGCTGCGTGTTCTAAACCGTTGATATCTCTTTGGATCTGTGCCTGAATAGCTGGAGACAACTTCGACGAATTTGAACGGTTTGCAGAACTTCTGAGTTCGGTACATATTTCTTTGCTTTATATATTGCAAGAATTAGGTCGATCCGCGGAATACTCAGCGTAGGGTCTTAATGCGTCTGAGTTATGAAAACTAGCGGGGTTTATTGTTCTTGTGTGTGTGTCCGGTACGGTTCTGACATGCATGGGGCCGATTCGGAGAAAAAATGCATATAGAGACCAAGCGTTATGCTGAACTAAACTGATCAGATCGGATAAGTAAAGGAAAATCTTAACCGATCTGAGGGGCTATTGATAGTGGTTAAATTGTACTAGAATTCTACTTGTGCAATTCCCATGTCAATCCGAGTTCTTTGGGATAAGATTCCTATCAGACTAAGAGTTTTAATCCTACTGCGACTCTACCAGGTACGATTCTATAAAAGTAACCTTCTTGTCTCTTGGAGGGGGGACGTTCTTGACTACGACTTTACACTTTACGCTTATTGCTCAGGCACTGATACTGACTTAAGCATCGGAGTATACTCCCCGGTACAGCCCGGGGGTATTTTCTGACGTGTGTTTTACAGGTCTTTTAGGTCTCAGACGACGGAATCAGGAGGAGGAGATCTTTGGAAGACCTCACAACACCTAGGTGATTTCAGACATCATCAGTTACCGGAGTTAAAGCACTACCCGGAGAGAAAAGAAAGTTCCCACGTCACAATAACAAAAAAGAAAGTTCATATATCGAACCGATAGTAGCCTTGAAGTTTAAGAGCAATAACAAAAAGTACCAAAACAGTGGCTTCTGTCACAAAAAGAAAGAGTGAAAATAAATGGAAGGAAGATGGAGATAAAATGATGATGTAGACTGTATTTTTCCAATGGCATATAATTTCTATTGTATAATTGACCAAAAGTTGGGAGCATGGTTCTTTATCAGATCTTAATTGTTGTTTGCTTTAATGTACAAATACTTGTTTTATTGAATAAATAAAAGTTTTTAGTGTTATGTTGAGTAATAATATAGAGTATAATTTTTCTTTTTTAATGTGGAATTGGAATTTCACTCATGTAGAATTTTATTATTATTTTGTGGAGTTTTATTAGTATTCAATAAGGGCTGATTCTCAAAAACAAGAAAATCAGTCAAGGTATGTGGATCAAGAGTTCTTTCAGGAATTGTTTACGAAGTTATTTCAGATGCCCTTTGAATATTGCTGAATCAGATATATTTACTTCTGAAATGGTCATGGCAATATAGAGGTTATCTGAATTGAGTGTAACTTGTAAGGAACACTATATACTTGTAGTTCTTTTCCTTTTGAAACATTTATTTAAGTTTGGTAAAATGAAGATTTTATAGCACACAAATCTACACACTTGATTTTATAGTGTTAGTTTGTTCTTTTTGAGGGTATTTCATACACTTTTTTATTTCAAATTGTTAATTAGTTTCAGGGCACCTGAAATTGTTATAAACAAGCTGACAGGGCATCCGAAGCAGAAACCACTAGATAGTTCTGGAGCATTTTTCTAATTCTTATTAGTGGTCTACGTCTAGAAAATGGCTGCAGTGCAACATTCTGATTTTCTCATTGCACTTGACTTAGCCAATATTGAGTTCATGAATTAAGTATTTTTTGGTAAATGTTAATATCTAAAATTTAAGTTCATGCTTGGTTTCCGGACTGCCATTTTGGATTTGGACTCTTCATCCTTGGATATTCATGAAGTAGAGAATCTTATAAAAATATGTCCAACAAACGAAGAGATGGAAACATTTAAGGCATGTCCTTTCTTCTTCCTTGTCTCTTTTTGTGCAAGTGATATCACATTTTTATAAAGTATTCACTGGTAAGTGATGGATATGCGGTGTATAAATGAGAATGTTGAGATGGGTACGAGGATAAGTAGAATAGATAAAATAATTAATGAATGCATTAGAAAGAAAGTGGGAGTTACTTCAATAGATGAAAAAAATGAGAGAACCACGCTTAAGATAGTTCGGCATAGGAGACCTTTAGATGCCACAATACAACGTGTAGAAAATAGAGAAATATAAATTCAAATTAAAAGGGAAAGGAGAAGATCTTAAAAGAATTAAAAAAGAAACTATTAAAAAAGACAGGATATACTTCAATATAAATGAAAACATGAGTATAGATAGAACACGATGACGAAATATGATCCATATAGACAACCACGCATATATGATCCTATTTTATCTTTTTTTAACTTTATTTTCATTTTTTTAATTCATAGAAAAAAAAAAGAGTATCCAAAAACAAAAAAGAAGAAAAGAAAAAATAAAATAAAATAAAGATGATCCAAAAAATAAAAAAGAGAAAAAAAAAGATATCTAAAACTCAAAAGTTTACGAGTAGGAACCCCGCCTAAATGATAGAGAACTAGGCCCCGCAATGGACGAAACCCAATACCGAGATGACAAGACCCAACATTACTAAGAACCAAGACTTCAAAAATCCCTCAAAAAAAAGATGAAAATCAAAACAAAAAAAAAAGATATGCAAACTTGGACTAGAAACTAGCTCTGATACCAAATGATGAGGATCAAACCACGAGGGACATGAAACTCGATCCTCATCATTTGGTATCAGAGCTAGTTTCTAGTCCAGGTTTGCATATCTTTTTTTTTTTGGTTTTGATTTTCATCTTTTTTTTGAGGGATTCTTGAAGTCTTGGTTCTTAGTAGTAGTGGGTCTTGTCATCTCGGTATTAGGTTTCGTCCATTGCGGGGCGTAGTTCTCTATCATTTGGATGGGATTCCTACTCATAAACGTAGTTCTCTATCATTTGGACGGGGTTCCTACTCATAAACTTTTGAGTTTGAGATATCTTTTTCTCCCACAAGCCATATATCCTATTGATTCTAATTTTTGTGAAGACTTTCAAGCTTGTGAAAAATTTGTTATAGAAAAGTTCTATAGGCATGATGGGTTTATGTTTCGAGAAAATAAGTTGTGCATTCCAAATTGCTCATTGCGTGACTTGTTGGTTAGAGAAGCACATGGGGGTGGTTTGATGGGACATTTTGGTGTAGTTAAGACTTTGTCTATTCTGCAAGAACATTTCTTTTGGCCACACATGAAAAAGGATGTTGAAAGAATTTGTTGTAAATGTGTTACTTGTTTGCAAGCTAAGTCAAAAGTCCAACCACGTGGTCTATATACACCACTACCTATTCCTAATGCTCATTGGGTTGACATTTCAATGGATTTTGTGTTGGGATTACCTAGAACAAAGCATGGTAGAGATTCTGTTTTTGTTATGGTTGATAGATTTTAAAAAAATGGCACATTTCATTGCTTGCAATAAAACCAATGATGCTTCTCATGTTGCTGAATTATTTTTCAAAGAAGTTGTTAGATTGCATAGCATGCCTGGGACAATTGTTTCGGATAGAGATACAAAGTTTGAGCTACTTTTGGAAAACTTTATGGGGAAAGTTGGATACTAAATTGTTGTTTTCTACTAGTTGCCGTCCAGAAACCGATGGCCAAACTGAAATAGTGAATAGGACATTGTCAAATGTGCTAATGGCTGTCATTGGTAAGAATATTCAAATTCTTGTCCTCCACTGCTTTGAACTTGTTGAGAATTTTCCAATGCAAGAACCACCGTCAGCTTATCCTTCCCTTAATCAATTAATGAATCTTCTTTCAATGTGCCATCCTCATTAGACGGCAGGACAACCTAATTCGTCTCCCTTGTCAAACTTTTTTTCCAGACTATCCATTAATCTGCACCTTATCTTTCTTCGTGATTCTCTCATCCTTTTTAGCCTAGTTGCATGTAATATTATCATATCCCTATTGGAAACACAAATTACTCTTTTGAAATCAAAATTATATAAATTAACTAAAGGAAATTGTATTCCGTTCTCATGGGATTCAACCTTACTTTTACTTTGCAATTTTGTATGATTTAAAAGTAGATAATTTATTTGGTATAAAAAAAACGATACCAAGAATGTACGAAACATTGTCAAGAATAAAATGGGTGTTTATCTAATGGGTGTTTATTCTTGATGAAAATTAATGAAATGAAGTCAAATTCAACACTAGAAATATAAGAGAGTATTAAGTATTAACATGATTGAAAATGGCAAGAAATTAAAGTCAATGCTAGGAAGAGAATATAGTATTAACATGTGACCCAAAATCGCAAAAAACTAAATCTAATGCGTAAATTCAAATCATGTTTGAAAGATTAAACTTAAACTGTAATAATGTGTTCAAACCCTTATATTATTATATAGGATAAACTACCTTTCGAGTCATAAACTATTTGGATTATATACTTTTGGTCACTATTTTTTTTTTTTTGTTTCAATTTGGCCACTCAACTATAAAAAGTAGTATACTAGTAGTTATTCCGTTAAATTCAACCGTTATCTATAAATTTTTAGGTTAAATTCAATCATTTTCTTTTTTTAAGGTAATATTATACCTAAAAATGAGGTAATATGATAGGATTTACAATTTAAGATAGTGGGTGTTTATCTAACAAAGTTGTATTTAAATTTTATACTTAAAATATTGTTTAATAAAAAATATATTTGAACTTAACAGAAAAATTTAAAGATAAGGGCTAAAATTAACGGAATGACTACAAGTATACCATTTTTTATAATTGAGTGGCCAAACTAAAACAAAAAAAAAATTCAATGACAAACCATATACTATCCAAATAGTTTAGTGGCCCTCAAAGTAGTTTACCTATTGTACATCTAATTCAAATGGAGAGTGATTCAATAATCTTATCAATTAATTTATTAACTTTCACAACAGTAAAATGAAATATTATTATTAACATAGCACAAGATTCAATTATAAAATTATGTTCTTATGTGTCCTAGAGTTACAAGTTAAAATGTGTGTTGATACTTGGAAAGTAAGTATATTTCTATTAATAAGCTCTTTGCATAGTTTGCTAGAAACACAGTCACACACAATCCCCCACTAAAACGATCACTTACGCTATGTTTGGATTGAGGAAAATTGAGGGAGAGAAAAGGAAAAGAAATGAGTGGAAAGGAAAAGAGAGTCGAGTAGAGTAAAACAGTTTCCCTCTTACCTGTTTGGATATGATGGAAAAGAAAGGAAATGATACATTAAAAATATTAATGGAGATTGGGAGGAAAAGAAAGAAAAAATTCTATAATGTATGATTAATTTACTAACTAATATAATAAATTAAAATAATCCATTCATCCTTCTTTTTTTCGTTTTAATCTTATATTCATTTTATTAATCTTATTTTTATATAAAATAAATTATACTAAAAACAATAGAATTAATAAAATAAATAAATATAAAGACAACAATCAAATAAAAAATATGTTAAGTTTAGATAAGCATGTTATTTTTCATAAAAAAGGAAAAATTATTTTTTTGATAATTTTATAATTTTTTTAAGGAGACTATTATATTTTATATAAGACGATGTTTGACGCATAAACAAACTAATCTTTTGGATATTGATAAACTTCTTATTAATATATAATTATGATAAACTTCTTATTAATATATAATTATTCTAAATTTTATAGCGATATTTTTTAACGTAAAAGTTTTATAGTTAAATGTTGATTCAAGTTAAAGAGAAAAGTAGGGAGACTATTAAAGTTTTATAAATCAAATCAAATTATAATAAAATATAATTCTAATATTATTATTTGTGAGTAAGTAGAATTTGTAAGAAATTGAAACTCTAGTTTATTAATATATCATCATAATTTGAATAATCTTGTAGTTAAATATTTATTTACGTGAAGCATTATTAAAGTTGTAGAAATCAAATCAAATTTTAATAAAATTAGAACTCTAGAGGTAGATATAATTACAAGAGATTAAATTTCTCCAATCTTTATAAGAGTTGTTTACACATAAAGGTTTACGTTATAATTTTTAAACAAAAATTTAAGTTAAAAAAGATACATTTATAATGATTAGTAATTATTAACAATAAATCGTTTCCTTCCATTTCCGCCCACTTTTAGACGGAAACTGAAATGGACTCAAAAACTTATATGTGATCCCTCCTAATCCTTTCCTTTCCTTTCCTTTCCCTCCAACAAAAATTATGCAAACACAAAAATTATATTCCATCCCTTTCTTTTCCTTTCCCCTCCTTCCCTTTCCTTCAATCCAAACATAGCCTTAGGTCCTTCTAATCCCAAAACCTAGAGTTCATGATAGGATATGAGATGATCACTTAGGTCCTTCTAATCCCAAAGTCTAGAGCTCAAGATAGGATATGGGTGTGATGATGTTATGTAAATGCATGTGAGTGTGAAACAAATAAAAAAAAATTACGATAAATCATAAGAAACCTCCTTGTAATTTTAGAAATTTTTATATTATTCTCTTATAATTTAAAAACCTATAAATTACCTTTACGTGATTTTTTTTTAAAACATCAACGATTTTGGTAAAATACAAAGTTTAATTTACTCCAAATTACGAATAGAAAACTATGTCTTGAAATGAAAACTATTTCTATATATTGGACAAGATAAATTTACAAAATGACTTTAAATAAAAAAATTAATTTTAATAGAGTACTCAAAAAAAATGTAAAATTTGTTTAATAATTTTTATTTTAGGAAATTCTTGATGGAAATTCTCAAACATATTTCTGCAAAATGACACAAATGCCAAATTTTTAATCCTTCAATTCAATGATCATAAAAGAAATTTCAAAAGCTTCTACTATATATAAAAAAAAAAATAAAAAAAAATCCCTCTTAATACTAAGATTCACAAAAAGGATCCCTCTTTAAAACTAAGATTTACAAAAGGGCTAATACTAGCAAAGAGTCTGTTATTTACAAAAGGGCTAATACTAGCATAGAGTCTGTTATTTCCGTGCAAGAGTCTATTAGATCAAATCCTAGACTGGGCCGTGCTGCACGGACGCTTCTTCAGTTGAGTCGCCCGAGTAGTTTGGTAATCCTAGTTGAATCCATTACTGAAGAGGCAAACTTCTCCAATGACTTGCTCACATTTGCAGACAGATCAGTCCCTGTATTCCAAAGAACAGGACATAAGAAAATAAAGTTGAAAATAATTGTTATCACAGTGCTAGTACTTTGAAATTGGAACCTTTTTAATTTTAACTTAAACCAGAAATTAATGATATTTGCATGGCAAAAGTGGACAAAGGATCACACCGATAATAAAACTTTAATGTATCCAGAAAGAAGAAGCATTTTTGTTGTAAGCAAAATAAGATCCCTACCTTCAAGAGTTTTCTCAAAGTCCTGCAGCTGTGATATAAAACCAGAATTAGGTGATGCCACTGGTCTTCTACTCGTGACGTGTTCCAAAGCTTCAGATAGGCTCATACCATTCTTTTTCATCAGATAAGCAACCACTATAGTTACACTGAAAGGTTAAAACACACAAATATGAGATTTCTCCACTTCATTTTTTTTCTCTCTTTAAGTCAAGCTTCACAAACTTTAGATAAAAATATTAGATGGTCAGGGGTATCAAATAGCACGATAAAAACTCATAAGAAAAGATGTTAAATCTACAGAAAATGGAAAAACAAAATACAAAAATTAGGGGTTTTCTGATTCTGATTTCTCATCATTGCTCAACTGCAATCAGAGGGATAAGTATCAGATTTTCTTGTTATCATGTAGTACCCTGAGAGCCACTGAAAGAAACACAGCTCCATGGCATGATGATGCATGTGGAAGAGATTTTAGCATTTAGATACATAACATTAAAACATTAATTTTCCGGCTAAACAATGAACCAAAACAGCGCCACCGTTCTCCCTAGCCTTGTCAATGAATTCAAAGCAATCATCAAAATACTGTGAAATTTTCGCGTCTCCTTTATCTGGAGCTGTTTCCGTTCGCCAATACAACAAAAGAGGATTAATGGAAGCTACAAATTCCTAAAAATTAATGAACATTACAAATTATACTGAGCTCATTTATTGCATCAATAAAAGTCCCTAACTAGGGAAATATAAGATAACTCTACTGAAGAAAATGAAAGGTGAAACACAATAGTTTCAACAGAGGCACATAGTTGAACAATGTCCTTTATGTACTACAAATTCCATACCCTCTAGCGCTAAATGTACTTTCTAATATTTAATACCAAATCCGCCTCACTCTACAATTTAATACGCCCATATGCTCCTTAATTATTGATGTAGCTACCAAGTACAATAGGTAGTAGATGAATCCAAAAGGAAATGATTGACAAAATTCTAAGACCATAAATTGGGCAATTTAAATTTAGAAAAAAAAAAGGATTAAAACAAGATGTCTTACTATCAATTATCCTGGATACAAAGTCATTATTTGCCTGGCTAGGGTAATGGAAAATTGTCAAAATATGTTTGATATTAAAGCTTTCCAATGCACTTCTATTTGAGGCAGCTCCAAAAGAACCCAAGTAGAGACCCTGATACGCAACAGATAATGAAGAAACAATTTAGGATAGCAAAAAATACTAAACCAAACAACACAGGAAAGCAAACCAAAGTCTAGCTCCCATTACCTCTTCAATTTCGCATGCAATGTTGTCCTCTCTCATAGATTTGGTTGCAAGCAGTATTGGCAAAAATTCCTTAAAGGCTTGATCCATTGTTGGAATAAGGAATTATTTTGATATGTCTTGATCTTTTCTTTCAGAAAGGAACCAGGGCTTTCCTAGTTTTTGTCAAATCTGTTTCCTGTTGCATAAAATAGGCAACCCATTGAAGCATCAAAAGATATTTTCAACAAACAATTGAGTTAGAAAATGTAGAGGAATTAAAAAAAAAACAAGAATCGACAATGCAATAACCATCTCAGCTTCAGTTGTTTCACCAAATCCTAAAGACTGCATTAACTATATGAGAAATCTACATGTTAAAAAACACAAAACCCAAGAGCAGCAACTAAGACCTGAGCCAAAGCTGGAAAGAAAGGGGGCATATATATTTAGAACCCTTTCCCATTCCAAGAGATCAGTCTAAGAACCAATATCCCACCTATCCCCCTTCAAAATTGTAGATAAACTCGTTCAACAATAACAATAGTTATAAAAGAAACAAACAAGAAAATCATACATGGAAACTCCCTTCACCAGGGGAAGTTACACCAAGTTGATTCACATATAATAAGCAAAAAACTAGTACGTGCAAATATCCTTCAAAATTCAGGCCAATTACCCAAAAAAGAAAAACTAGGAATCCAGAGGGAAAATCAAAAGACAACATATAAAAGATCCCCAATCACTTGAAAGGAGAAGTCCACAGGAGAAATTTTACCAAACCCTAACAAACCCACGTAATTAACAGAACGAAAAGTCTCTATAAATCTATAGCAAAACCCATAACCTAAAACTCAAATTAAAACAAAAGGACAACCATAAACAAAAATCAACAAACCTAAAGGGACGATGAATTCCAACTTAAAAACTTGGTAAAAAAACGAGAATTCCAACATAAATTCCTAATCGACAAACATAAATTGATTTCGAATCGCATCTGTCAGATTAAATTCAAGAGAGACTGATACAAGAACGTATGATTAAAAGAGAGAGAGAGAGAGAGAGAGAGAGAGAGAGAGAGAGAGAGAGAGAGAGAGAGAATGAAAACGGTTAATAATAAGGTGGAAAAAAAAATCCGCAGCTTTGGAACAAAACCACACCAACAATTTCGGCACAAACCTGAAAGCGAATCGTCGACGGATGGAGGCAACGACGGCAACGGTTAAACTGTTGCGTGACTCTAATATAAATTCTTATGGTTGAAGACTTTCCTAAATCGTTTTTTAATTATTTCTTATAATTAATAAATCGAATATGTCTTTAAAAATTTCCTAAACTAATAAGGAAACTAATTAGTTCACTTTTTTATAATAATTCTTAAATTCCGATTAAAGAATTTCCCAAATTAATTAGAAATAATTTCTTATATGTTATGAATAATTGTAAATGTTGATTCCTATACCCATAATAAAATAAAGAGGCTATGAGAATGAGAAGAAGTAAGGGAATTCTTACTATATTCTTACTGCATTTTCTCTATATCTTTCAAGTATTATTTTATTTTATATTTTATAGTTGTAATTTACTAATTTTATAGGAACAGTAACATAATATTATATTCCTATTTTATATTAGTGGTATAATAACTTATTACCTAATATCACACTAATAGTCTTTAATAATGTAGTATTCTTATAACATTATGATCCTTATTTTTATTTGGTTTCTATAATCTATTAATTCATATTTTTCATTGATTTGGGATCTTAATAAAAGATTATTGCGCACAAAAAAAAAAAGATTCTTTAAAATTTTATCTATATATTTTTAGTTGGTGTCTTGTTTATTGAGTTCATATATACAATGACGAGTTAATGATCATTTCAATTCCATAAAAGGGATAAGAAATTAAAATTACGATTTCAATTGCGATTAATTGTCCGTTTCATATATTAACTACATCATCCTTGTGGCTACAGTTTGAAGCTAGTAAAAAAACTACACAAAAATCATCTGGGGATATTTATTATCCAAGGATGGATAAGCCCACGAGACCTATAGGCACGTCTAGACATTGCCACATAGCCGGTTCTGGAATCAAAATCTTGGGGCTTCCGATTCCAAATCGTAACCAAAACTGGTAGGTCAGGTCCGATTCTTGAAAATGTGAAACCCACGGTTCCAAATTGGTTTCGGGTTGGCAAAAAAACTGGATTTATTATTTATTATTTTTATAATTCTATAAATATTTATGTATCTCTTCATTTTCATCACATAATTCTTTTTTTTAATATTATTTCATATTTTTTTAATTTTTATATTATAGGTTTTAGAGTTTAGATTTAAGTGTTTAGGGTTTAGGGTATTAAATTTTATAATTTATATTATTCTAATTCTATTATTATATTATACTAATGCACTATTTGAATTCCAATTAATAGTTCATAATTCTTTCAATTTATATATCTTTCTCTCTCACTCATCTAATTCTTTATAATTATATTTTTCTAAAAACTCTATATATTAATTCAATTTCAATAATTATTCCAATTATATTATGTATCAACTTTCTAATTTATATTATTTTAATTATATTATTATATTATGCTAATATACTATTTAAATTCCAAATAATAGTTCAATCATTCTCTCAATACTCTTATTCTTTCTATATCTTCCTTTCTTACTTATCTAATCCTTCATAATTCTATTATTCTAAAAAATTTATATATTAGTTCAATTTTAACTACTATTATAATTATATTATTATTATATTATACTAGTTGAATTCTAATTGATAATTCAAATGTTCAATTATTCTTTCAATATTGAAATTATTTTATACTTTTCAATCTCACTTATCTAATCCTTCCTACTTATATTATTCTAAAAACTCTATATATTAAGTTCAATTCCAACTATTATTCTAATTATATTATTATGTTGTATTATTTGAATTTCAATTAATAATTTAATCATTATTTTAATAGATATCAAATTTAAATGTGGGATTAAAATCGAAATCGAAACTAAAAATCAAAATAAAAATTGAAATTGAAACAAAACTGCAACCGTAATCGAAATCGGAACTGCCCCTCGACGGTTTGGTTCCGATTTCCATGACCATAGAACTTGGAACCAGTGGTTCCAGAACCGTGGTCATGTCTACTTCACCCTAATAATATCATGATTCAAATAATGCAAATAATTAATTAGTGTATTTTGTTAATTTTAGTCAAATAAGTGAATAAAAAAAATTGATTTCCATTTAGAAACTAAAATTTATGCAATCCCCTAGTATGGTGTTCCATTCCTATTGATTTATCCAATTTTATGATGATAAGTAACAAAATGGATCGATTTATTTTAAATTTTAAAAATAAAGAGATTAAAGGTTAATGCAAAACAAGTGACATTTACTTTGATGGGGTGGCTTAGTTGTTGTTGGAAAAAAAAATAAAGAGCTTAAACTAAAACAGCCACATTGAGCAAAAAAAGAGAAAAAAAAAACTAAAACAGCCAAAGGACTAAATTAACCAAATGTGGGAATGGTGGAATGCATATTCTTTAAAATTAGAGCAAAAGGTAAAAATGGTCACTCAACTATTACCAAATTCGCCTTTTAGTCACTCAACTATTAAGTAGGTAAAAAAGGTCATCCAACTCTTTAAACGTATGACTTTTGATCATTCCGTTCATTAAGTCCGTTTGTGCAGACGGAAATCACTTTTTTCAGGGGTAAAATAGTCCGCACAACATAAAAATGAGGGATAAAATCGTGAACAAATGTTATACGCCCAAAAAATAAAAATTATTATTATTATTATTATTATTATTATTCTTCTAAAATGGGTTTCTTTCTTCCTTTCTTCTTCTTCTTCTTCTTCTTCTAAAATGGGTTTCTTTTTTCCTTTCTTCTTCTTCTTCTAAAATGGGTTTCTTTCTTCCTTTCTTCTTCTTCTTCTTCTGCTTCTTCTAAAATGGGTTTCTTTCTTCATTTCTTCTTCTGCTTCTTCTTTTAAAATGGGTTTCTTTCTTCCTTTCTTCGTCTTCTTCTTCTTCTTCTTCTTCTTCTTCTTCTTCTAAAATGGGTTTCTTTCTTCCTTTTTCAACCATTGTTCGACGAGCAAGAAAACGAAGTTCAATCAAGAAAATGGGTTTCTTTCTTCCTTTCTTCTTCTGCTTCTTCTTTTTCTTCCCCCTCATCACTCAACATTTGCACTGTAAAAAATAGAGAGATTGTCATCTCAAATCAAGTGGAAGAGCAACAAAAATTGAAATATTTTCGCCATATGGGTTTTGGATATTATTGGGAATTTGTGAATTTTTTGTGATTTTGGGTTTTATGCTGTGATTTCTTTTATTTTCTTTCCTTGCTCGTGGGTTTTTTGTTTAATTCGTTGGATGAAATTTTGGTGATTTCAACTTTGATTCTTAAATTGGATCTTGCGGTTTTGTTTTAAATGGGGAATTTGTGGATAGGAGTTTGATTAGTATAATTTTTATGTTATTCCCGATTATCCTCTGAAGAAACCCGCAGAATTCTGCTCATAGCCAACTCTTTTCTCAAATCCAAGTTCCTTGTGTCTTATTCTTCTTCATCGTCCAGAGGGTTTCTTTCTTTGTTTGCCAGGATATGCGCGGTAGGAATAGGCGGAAATGGATGCCAGGATCACCAGGAGATCCTGATGAGGAGAAACAAGTGGCATATATCTTCCTTTGTTTGAAAAGATATAAACACCTATCAATTTAATTGTTTTAGAAAAGTGAACAAACTTGGATGACAGAATGATCTAAAAGCATATATTTAAAACTTTCAGAAAAAAAATTTGGGTTGTAGAGTAATTGATTGATGATGAAAACGATTGTAGTTACAGAGCGAATGGTTTGGAGTGATGAAGAAGATGGAAGACCCCTCAACTGTGCGGACTATTTTACCCCTGAAAAAAGTGACTTCTGTCTGCACAAACGGACTCAGTAGACGGAATGACCAAAAGTTATACGTTTAGAGAGTTGGATGACCTTTTTGACCAATTTAATAGTTGAGTGACCAAAAGCCGGATTTGGTAATAGTTGAGTGACCATTTTTGCCTTTTGCTCTTAAAATTAACCAAACAACTAAATTAACCAAGCATGAGAATGACGGAATATCCATCAAATACCCTTTTTTTTGGTTTTGTAGGTGCGGCTAATTGTTAGCTATTGCGCATAGTTTTTTAAGGACGTAAATTTTTTTTTATAAGGTGAATAATTTTTTGCTGGAAAAAATGCAAAAGTTCTTTAATTTGGTGGATTTTAGGGATGACACTCATAATATCATCATTCAAATAATGCAAAAATAGGAATTAATGCATGTCCCAAAAAAGATTTGATTTTTGGCGCAATTTTTTACCAAATATGCAATGACTTGGGATGATTAAAATAATTTATTCCAGCAAGTTTCGATCCAATCATAGCGCGTGGAAGCATCCACTGATGTTGGGAAAAAATTACAAGTTGCATAAAAAATCGTAATCTTGGGATTGAAAAGTTTAAAGATCCCAGGAATATTAGTTTTGATTTCACTGCATATTTAAGCAGACAAAAGATCGTGATCATCTTCTACAGAAACTCCGTACTTGAGTATCTTAATAAGTCAGAGACAACCAAATCTCAATGACAAGATTTCGCACAAAGCATTCAAAGACCTATGGTAATGAGGATTGTATTAAAGGCAAGAAATAAATTGTTAGATTCATCACCATTTTCACCGTAAGAGTGTCATAAAGAAGAGAAAGCTCATATAAGAAGCACAACTCATTATCGCTGACGAAGCTCATCATCTGAGCACCAATTTGCATTCATTGTCTAGAAGATGCAGAACCGACATTCAGCTATAACCTGGATTATATGGCAGTGATATGATGATAGGATGGATCCAAGATAATTGTAGGTGGAAAATGGAGTAATATGATCACTAGTTACTTATATACCATATGAAAAGTCACGTCCATATATCTGCTAATGCCCTCCTATTCATAGTAGCTTTCAATTTGGTTTGTAAGTAAATTTCACTAGTCAGAAACTAAAAGTGATTCTAAACATAAGTTTTCTCAAGAAGATCAGCCTGAGTTGTAAATCGTGAGTCATCCTTAGGCAGGCAGGGAACAATGGGAGCAGTATGGTCATGATGCTTTGGCTTTGTCTGCAAGGCCACGCAAAGTAGAAGCTACATCTTCCACGTTGGGCTACATATCCTGGTTCATACAATTTGAAGCTAGTAAAAAAATGCCATGCACTCATTTTATGTAATCACGTTTTCACTTCAAGTAGAATCACGTCTTTAGTTTTGGTTGTTTTAAGAGAGTAGAATTTTGATTAACTCGCATATATAAATTCATTGGATGTAAGGGATAGGGTAGATATAATAATTATAACTAAACTAATGACCATTTAATAAATAAGTAAAACTATAGGGGCTATTTAGAAAAATTGTAAAACTATAGGGGCTATTTAGAAAACTTGTAAAACTTGGACTTAAGACCCATCGTTACACAGACTTGAGTTTTCATTCCTTTCTTCATATTTTCTCCTCTTTTGTTTCTTAATTAGGGCAAGAAGCAAGGGTTGATTAAAGGAGAAAAGGAATCAATTCTCACTCAAATTTCAATCAAATTAAGGTAAGGAAACTCTCTAGTCTATTTATCCATATTAATATCTTTATTTAGTATTCTAGATTAGTAAAAGGTTGAAATTTTTGTTGTGATAGGATATGGGTTTTAATCATATAAGTTCAAGAACACTTATCTAAGGATTTTAGCCGTCATTTGATTAGGTATAGAATATGGATTGATGGGTTTAAGTCAAATTGTGAGGATATTTTTGTTGAAGAAAGTTTGTGAGAGTAATATATAAGTGGGTTTATGAAAAAATTGGTTGTTCAACATACTTGACATGTAAGAGATTCTCAAATAGATTTCAAGTGTAGAAAATTATATGAATGAGTTTTAGAATTGTAAGAAAATGAAATGTCCTTAAATTAAGAATGGTGTATAAAAATTATTAGGCTCTATTTAATTATTCTTTTGTCATATGTGTATGTTTTATAGGAAAGTGAATTACATAAGTGGTGGAAATCTTAAATCAAGTGTGATATTGGAGAGTGGATTCAAGTAAGTGGTTATGGTACTCCTTTATGTTTTATACGCGTTTGATGAAACATATTAATGAGATTTTGGTTATTATATTAAAGTGGATTGAGCATGAATAAGATTATGATTTTTTATGACTATGAAATGTATGCGGTGGCTTTTGTGAAAGTAAAGTATTTCATAAAACGATTTAAATGAATTTTAATTGTTATGTGCTCTTGAATGTTTCATTGGACTGTTGGTAGGAACATGTTCCAACCCAAATGTAATGGCCTACCAAACGGGATAAATAGCTAGGAACCTAATATAATGGCCTACCTGACGGGATAAATAGTCAGGACTGGATCCAGTAAAATTTACCAAGAGTGACTTGAGCTATTCATGAGCTAAACAATAACAAGTACTCAATGTATTTGTGAATATTTGATAAATGATGGTGCCACTTGCTATTTATATACGTGTGTGTGTGTGTGTGTGTGTTTTAATTTGAAATATTTTCTAATGCTGACTCTCAGGTTGATTAATATTTTGCATAAATATATTATATATATATATATATAACGTGCTCAATCCAATAAAGGAATATCTCAACCACTTACTGGGCTAGTTTGCTCATACCTCAGAAATTGTTACTTTTGCAGATCTAAGGATTCAGGTGCAAATTGTGTGGATGACTGGAAGTAGGAAAAGTTATTATGTGGATGTTATGTTTATGTAGACATAATATTAAATTGTGTTGGATTGATCAATATTGGAGTATAGTTTCTTAATTTTGGTGTATATATTTTAAGATGATTTATGAGAAAGTTTATGTTTGAGATTGGAAATGGGATCCTTAGTTATTAATGATATATATACAATGTTGTGTATTATGTTGTGAATTTTAAGAAAAAGATGTATTATATTACAAAGATGTTGATTTGAATGTGGTGTTTTGGATAGGTGGATTGCATATTGAATATAATGAATATTATGTAATGTGCGGTGTATATGTATATGTTGTTGGGATAAAAAGCTTTGATAACAGGAGGCTTCGCACTTTTGAAGTTAGTCTCTAAGGGTGTGGCCGTGCCATATCCGATTTTGGGGCGTGACATTTAGTGTCAAGTTCAACTTCAAGATATCCATTTTGGCGTAGCGAGGACGAGCCAAATGAAGTTGGGCTTGGGTGCGTCAGGCCGCAGTCGTGTCACAAGCACGCTTGCGCGTGTAGGCCCACGGGTCCACTATGCTTGCGGGTTCAGGGCGTGACAGAGTGGTATCAGAGAATGGGCCAGACTTCACCCACGGAGTGTTGGAACTAAGTGCTACATCGACCTAAGGGCGGGAGCCACCTATAGAATTTTTCACCTCCGAGGTGGGTCTGGTTGGATCCTACTTGGGCCTTGCGAGGACGCGAAGGCCTTAAGGAGAGGTGAATGTGATACCCCTATCCCACATCGGATAGGAGTAAGGTTGATGCCTTATGTATAAGTGTGAGCCTAGCAATCAAGTTCAACTTAGGATATCCATTTTGGCATAGCGAGGACGAGCCAAATTAAGTTGGGCTTGGGTGCAACAGGCTCTAGTCGCATCACGGACTTGCGTGCGCATGTGGACCTACGGGTTCACTGAGCTCGCGGGTTCGGGGCGTGACAGAGTGGTATCAGAGAATGGGCTAGACTTCACCCACGGAGTGTTGGAACTAAGTGCTACGTCGACCTAAGGGCGGGAGCCACCTCTAAAATCCTTCACCACCGAGGTGGGTCTGGTTGGATCCTACTTTGGCCTTGCGAGGACGCGAAGGCCTTAAGGAGAGGTGAATATGATACCCCTATCCCACATCGGATAGGAGTAAGGTTGATGCCTTATGTATAAGTGTGAGCCTAGCAATCAAGTTCAACTTCATGATATCCATTTTAGCGCAGCCAAGACGAGCCAAATGAAGTTGGGCTTGGGTGCGTCAGGCTGCAGTCGTCATGTCACGAGCACGCTTGCGCGTGTGGGCCTACGGGTCCACTGTGCTTGAGGGTTCGGGGCGTGACAGAGTGGTATCAGAGCCTAAATTGATAACATTGTGTATATATAAGAGATGAAATTTAGTACATTGCTTGTTAGGAATATCATTTCTTTTTATGCTCATATGAAATAAATATTTGGTTGATCTTTTATAATAGGATTATGGCACAAAGTTAAGAGAATCCCGAAATTGTGATAGTGGAGAGCCATGTTGGAAGTGATAGTGAAAATGGAGTAAATAAGGATGAACCTTTGATTACTCGTACTTCTCAACCCATAACCAATAGAAGGGTCACTGAGGGTGAGCCGTCTAATGATCAACATGTGACAACTACGACCACCCTAGTGATGCCACCAGAGTTTACCGCTGCCTTTGGCATGATAGCTCAGATCATGCAAAACCAATAGCGGTTACAGCAAGAACAAGAGAACCGCCAACGCCAACAAATGACAGGTAGCAAAACTCATTATGAGAACTTAAAGAAGGCAAACATACCTGTCTTTGATGGTGGTCTAGACCCTGAGAAAGCAGAGAAATAGCTACATGAATTAGAGGCCAACTTTGATGTCTTGGAGGTTCCAGAGGATGTGAAGCCAAAAGTTGTCATTTATTTTCTTGTTGGAGATGCAGAAATGTGGTGGAAAGGAATTGCCCCACTTTATACTAGTGAGGGGCATCCCTTAGATTGGCAAACGTTCAAAAGTGTCTTCTTGAAGCACTACTTTTCGGACTCTATTCGTAGTGAGAAGCAGAGACAGTTCTTCAACTTGAAACAGACAGAAAATATGTCTGTGGTGGAATATGCTGGAAAGTTTAATGCATTAGGGCGTTATGTGCCAACGGTGATGTCGGATGACAGTATAAAGTTTCTTAGGTTTGAGGAAGGTTTACAGGGACGCATTCGAGCCAGATTGTCGTCTGTTCCCTCAAATAGTTATGAAGATTCCTTCAAGAGATGCATTGGGATTGAGGCGGACATCAAAAGAGGTGATGCTGAACGTGGTGCAAAGTGATCTAGACCAATGCCAAACCAAGGTCAAGGATCAAAACAGCCCGGAGGGAGTCAACCAATGAATAAGAGACGTAAACCATTACAGCAACTATTTCAGACAGGGTTCAAGAAGAAGGAATGTGTCTTTTGCCACAGTGCTCATTTAGGAGAATGCAGATTTAAGACTGGAGCATGTTTCGGAGGTGGCAAGTTAGGGTACAAGATTAATGAGTGTCCCACTTCTTAACAAGACAAGATCAAATCTAGCAATGCTCGTGTCTTTGCATTGACCCAATCAGAAGCGGAAGTGTCAGAGGAGGTTGTCACAGGTACTATCATGATAAATTCAGTACCTGTTGTGGTTTTATTTGATTATGGGGCTTCTCATTCTTTTATATCTAAAAGATGTGCTAGTTATTTGAGTTCTAAGCCTGAATATCTTAGAGAGTCCTACCGTGTAGCTACCCCAAAAGGAAAGGTCATTATATCGAATCTTGTACATATAGATTGTCCTGTAGGAATTAATGGGCAAGAGCTTATGGCGGATTTAATTCAAATTAACATAAGGGATTTTGATGTAATTTTGGGTATGGACTGGTTAGCAAATAACTATGCTTGTGTAGATTGTCGAGGTAAGAAGGTTAAATTTTGTATTCCGGGAAGGGAAGAATTTTCATTTCAGGGAGGCATGGAGAAAAAAGTCAAATGTTTAACTCCGATGATATCTGCTATGCAAGCTTGGAAAGCTCTTCGCAAAGGTTGTTTGGGTTATTTGGCGAATGTGATTGACACCAAGAAAGAGGGTGTGAACTTGAACGACATCCCAGTAGTTCAAGAATTCCCTGATGTGTTTCCTGAGGAATTGCCAGGACTACCACCTAATCGCGAAATCGAGTTTGAGATTAATGTGATGCCTGGAGAAGCACCAATCTCTAAAGCTCCATATCGAATGGCTCCTGCAGAATTACGAGAGCTCAAAGTTCAACTACAAGAGTTGTTGGATCTTAAGTTATTCGACCTAGTGTGTCTCCATGGGGTGCCCCTGTGTTATTTGTGAAGAAGAAAGATAGAAGTTTGAGACTCTGCATTGATTATCGAGAATTGAACAGGATTACTATCAAGAATAAATACCCACTACCAAGAATAGATGACTTATTTGATCAACTTAAAGGAGCTCGGGTCTTCTCAAAAATTGATCTGCGTTCAGGCTACCACCAGTTGAAAATTAAGTCAGAAGATATCTCAAAGACTGCTTGTAGAACAAGGTATGGGCATTATGAATTTCTTGTTATGCCTTTTGGACTAACAAATGCCCCCGCCGCTTTCATAGATTTGATGAACAGGGTTTTTAGGACTCAACTTGACAAATTTGTAGTGGTGTTCATTGACGATATCCTGGTATATTCTCAAACTGAGGAATAACACGTTGAGCACTTGAGGATAGTATTACAAATCTTAAGAGAGAAGAAACTTTTTGCCAAGTTCAGCAAATGTGAATTTTGGCTAAAAAGTGTTGCTTTCTTGGGTCATGTGACATCAGAAGTTGGTGTGACAGTGGATTCGAAAAAGGTAGAAGCAATTGTAGACTGGCCTAAACCGACCAATGTAACAGAGGTTCGGAGTTTTCTAGGTTTGGCTGGCTACTATAGGAATTTCGTTGAGGGATTTTCATCTATTGCAATACCTTTGACTCAATTGACTCATAAAAGAGTAAAGTCTGAATGGACCGTAGCTTGTGAGGACAGTTTTTAAGAGTTGAAGAGTTCTGCACCGGTACTTACACTTCCATCTGAGTCAGGTAGGTTCATAGTGTATAGTGATGCTTCTAAAATGGTTTGGGATGTGTGTTAATGCAAAATAGTCGAGTTATTGCATATGCCTCTCGCCAACTGAAGAAGTATGAACAAAATTACCCGACTCATGATCTTGAATTGGCAGCTGTGGTATTTTTGAAAATCTGGAGACATTATCTGTATGGAGAAAAATGTGAGATATTTACAGATAATAAGAGCTTGAAGTATTTGTTTACACAAAAGGAGTTGAATATGAGACAACGGCGATGGTTGGAATTGTTGAATGATTACGATTTAGATATTGAATACCATCCCGGAAAGGCAAATAGAGTAGCAGATGCTTTGAGCAGAAGATCTTCAGGAACACTGGCATCATTGTTGACCCAACAGAATCAGTTGATTTCTGAGTTTGAGAAACTAGAAATTGAGGTGATTGATTCAACCGATGGATTTCTGGCAGCTTTAGTAGCACAACCTTTATTACTTGAGCGAATTAAAATTGCTCAAGTCAATGATGTTGAATTGAGGAAGAAGGAAGATTGGATTAAAGAATGCCAACAATCTGATTTTCAATTCCATGATGATGGGAGTTGTTATTTGTTGGTGAGGAGCCATCAAATAATCGTGCTTACTGTCAGTCTACGGAGATAGATTGATTCGATTTTGTTCACATTGATTCTCGAAAAGATCGTGACCAATATTCTGCAA
Source organism: Ophiorrhiza pumila (assembly GCA_016586305.1). Classification (NCBI taxonomy): domain Eukaryota; kingdom Viridiplantae; phylum Streptophyta; class Magnoliopsida; order Gentianales; family Rubiaceae; genus Ophiorrhiza; species Ophiorrhiza pumila. The sequence goes on from BLIW01000005.1 coordinate 20,841,100, forward strand.
CAACTATCAATCTACGTGAGGAGCGTGGTGAGATCGTTATCAAGTGGTATCAGAGATCAAGGGATTTTCGAAATAAGGTTTTTCAGTTTTCCTTAAAATTGAAACCCTAAATTGTTGTTCTTCGCAGCCTTGCATGATTTGATTATTGTGATAAGGTTACAACAATTATATCTTTTGATTTTGATTCATTCGTATGGTGAGAGTTTGATCCGGTTGAATTGGTGTTGATTGTTGGTTTGAATATATATTTGATATTTGTGGGTAATTGTGTTGTAGTAATTGTTGTGGACATTCTTGAAAAAATTTTGGTTACTTGTCAACATGAGTAAGCAGGCAGAAGGTACTGGTATTAACCAAAACCTAGAAGGTATGTTGGTTACCCTGTCTGAACAGATACGACAGTTAACAGCTGAGACTCAACAGATTAGGCAGGACAGTCAACAGAATAGGCAGCAGATTGAACAGTTGGAGTCGGGATCTCGAGTAGGCACTCCACGGAAGACAACACGTAAAAACCCTTGGTTTGATGGTTTAGAGGGGGATGGGACTGATTTTGATGATAGTGTTCACAGGAGAGTGCGTAAAGGAGGGTCTAATGAGAAAGAAGGCAAAATACGTGTTCCACCGTTCTCGGGAAAAGAGGGTCCTGAGGTGTTTTTGGATTGGGTTAGAAAGGTAAATAAAATCTTTGAATTCTATAATTATTCTGAGGACACTAAGGTTCGTTTGGCGGTTATGGAGTTCACTGGATATGCCAGTACATGGTGGGAAGATTTGGTTAGTCAACGTGACTTGCTAGGAGAACGACCAATACGCACTTGGGATGAGGTAAAGGCATTAATGCGGCACCGTTTTGTCCCTGCTCATTATTTTAGAGGATTGTGGTTGACACTCCAGAATTTAACCCAAGAAGACAAGAGCGTTGAGGAGTACTACCAGGAGATGCGAACTCTCATGAGTCGAGCACGAGTTCATGAGGAAAAGGAGGCAACTATAGCGTGCAATTTCTCAGTGGGTTGAACCAAGGTATTGCCAAATATGTTGCTTTACATCTATACACGGATATGGAGGACGTGCTTCACAAGGCCAAGGAAGTGGAATGACAGCTTGAAATGGAGAAGCAAACTGGATTTGATGGTACTCGATCTTGGAAGTCTGGCTTCAAGGGGACAATACAAGGGTCCACAAGTCAAGAAGACAAGGGTAGGACAGACAGTACTGTGATTTCCAAGGCTAAACCGGTTCAGTGCTTCAAGTGTCATGGTTATGGGCATGTAGCTGCTCAGTGTGGGAGTCCTCGAGCTATGCTTATTAAACCTAATGGTGATGTCTGGAGGTAGAGTCTGAGTATGATGAAATGCCGCATTTGGAAGGTCCTGAGGAAGAGAATATTCGTCCTGAAGATGTGATCGGTGAGGCATTGGTGTTAAGGCAAGTTTTAGCAGCACAACCTAAGGCGGACGACGAGTATAAACGCCACCAATTATTTCATACACGATGTCTTATCAGTGGTAAGCAGTGTAATGTGGTTATTGACAGTGGAAGTTGCACGAATATTGCCAGCTCATTACTCGTTGAAAGGTTGGGGTTGACTACAGTTGCTCATCCTAAGCCCTACAAGCTTCAGTGGGTTAATGCGGGAACTACGAAGGAGGTTACTCAACAAATCAAGCTAGACTTCGCAATTGGGTCATATCGGGACCAAGTACTTTGTGATGTGGTGCCAATGTCGGCGGGGCATGTGCTTCTTGGACGGCCATGGTTGTATGATCGAGATGTTGTGCATCATGGGCGAGACAATACCTATGCATTTAAATGGTAAGGTCACAAGTTTTTGTTGACATCATTACATCTGTCTGAGGTATATAAAGACCAACGTCAGATATTAAATGCTTTACAGTCAATGGGGGTTGATGCTGGAGATCACGAGGACTTGTGCGCAGTGGTTCTACATTCTAGAGTTGGTGTTGGGGATTTTCGGCATGTTGGATCAGATTTGAGGACAAATCCTTTCGACCGGGGAGGGAATGATGGCAAATTGAAGTCTAAACCAAGGTCTCGGTGGTCATTGGAACGAATCAAGGGGTGTTTAAGGAGAATGGTTCGCGTTTGGAGGCCTAAAAGGAAGAAAGAAGAGAATTTCGACGTGGGCAGCAAAACAGAAACACACGTCGCGACGTGGAGCTCTTCCGACGTCGCGACGTCCATCGTCGCGCGTCGCGACGTCCAGCAAGTTTGAGTTTTTTATTTTCGCGTCTACGTATGGCTCCCCCACGTCGCGACGTGCGGGAATTTTAGGCGTTAATTATTTTTCTGTTTTTAAAAACTAGGGTTTTAAGTTATTTAATGTTTCCTTTTATGTGTTATTTCGTTTAGGGTTTGTAGTAAGCCTATAAATAGGTTTTTTTATCAGTTGTAATAGACAGACGAGAATTTTGAGAATTGAAAACACAGAGTTGTTTTTACATGAGTTGTTTTCCTGATGAGGGAAATTCAATTTACTTGGTGAAGATTGTTCCTGAGGAGGGAGTTCTTTTCACACGACTGTCTTGTTATTTGTTGGTGAGGAGCCATCAAATAATCGTGCTTACTGTCAGTCTACGGAGATAGATTGATTCGATTTTGTTCACATTGATTCTCGAAAAGATCGTGACCAATATTCCGCAACAACTATCAATCTACGTGAGGAGCATGGTGAGATCGTTATCATATACTATATTTGTCTATTATTCACAGGACGGAACAGAATGTCGCCTATTTGTGATTGATCATACTAAAGTGAGGCGTCTTGTAGCTACCGGGAGGCTGTATTATCAATGCATCACGGGAAAGAGGTAATGCGGGACAGAGTGAAGGTCAATATCATTACCTCGATCGAACATGATGCTCCATTACCGTTTCCAGATGATAAGGCCACGACAGTTGCGACAGGATTTGGAAATATGTTAGAGTGGCCAAGGTCATTGGTTGAGATCTGTACCGATCCGGATTTGCAGGTGTAATTATATATGATTCTTTGTGTTTTTTTGTTATAAATTTATTAATAAACATTTCTAATTACTGAGTTATTTTTAAAGGTACCAGACTCGAAAGGTACTAAAGAGTTAAAGAAATCTTATCACCACAAGAAAACAAAAGTGGTGGCCCACCTACGAGAAACGGATAATCCATTATTATCTCAACTCGATGGATCTTTACGGCAATTGTGCATATTGGTGAGCAACCATTCGACTGACTCTCTGTACACAATCAATATGACGGAAGGAATAGTGGGCAATGAGTTTTTAGTATATCTTACTAATGAGAGCCTCAGTGATTTCTTGTCGTGTGATATGGTGACGGGTGATTGCATGCAAGTGTTCATAAAGTAAGTTCGTATATATTTTTAAAGTTTCAACTTTATTTTATTTTTTTGGTTAATTTGCAATATAGTTTAACTAATCAAGAGTGTCCTTATATTTGTCAATGAATGTTGTAGGACAATGTATACACTATGTATAGAACAGGGTCAAATTGGGATAGGGTTCCTATCTCCAGATCATATACAACCCTTCGAGAATAACGAAACATCTAGAGTACAGTACATTGTGTCTACCCTGAAGACTGGATACAGAGCATCTACCTAGCGCCGTATTTTCTAAAGTAATTAAATTTCAAATAGCTTTATTGTTTTAACCGCATTTTCAATAGGCCTATTCATTGATAAGTTGGAATTTTTTATGTTATTATTATTTTTCAGTGCACACTGGATGCTAATGGCAATAAGACCACAGGACATGATTGTGTACTGGTTTGATCTAGTACATTCAAGCCCACGAGATGATGCTACGAATTTGATGAACACGTATTTATATTTATTCATAATTTTTTGAATATTATATTACCGATATTATCACATGTTTATTTTCTAATTCTTATTTATAAGCTTTTAAATGTTGTCTTTTACAGTGTATCGAGGGTGTATCAGTCAGAAATTGAAGGGGATCACTCGTCGACGCATAAAACAATTAAATGGATAGAGATAAATGTAAGCTTGTTCAATTGTTCGACTTAATGTTCTAATTAGAAACAATGTTATTTTTTTATGACATTATTGTTTAATTGTAGCACAAGAGGCAAGTCTCAAATTGGGAATGTGAGTATATATTATGTCATGTGGTATATGAGCATGATCATACTCCGAGGAGTCATAGAGTAGAAGGATTTCAAGAAGGTTATTGGATTTTGTTTTATTATTTCGATATCATAGTATTTTGCTACTCAAATCCTTTTTTTTTGTTTTGCATATGAGTTATTAATAATATAATGACTTTTTTTGAATGTATCAGTGCTTCAAAAAAGATGTGAAAGCATTAACAGAAACAGATTTGAATATTGTTCGACAAGCATGGGCCAATTATGTAATGAATTATGAGCTCCAAGCGTTGATGGGTGCAAACTAACATATAGAGTTGATTCATTATTTTTCTTAGGACATTATATAGATATGTAGATGTAAATATATGTATATGCAATACTTTTGACTTTAGAAATCAATATTTGTAAATATTTGAACAAAATTTTTGTTACTTTTAATGGCAATTGTTGAATGCATTGTTTTCAATATGTATTTTGGATAGGTATGTTTATAAACTCTCTGAATTTTGGGCTGTTTTGTTTTGTTTTGTGAATGAGAAAAAATACATATTACACCGGGTATGAAAAAACCGATGTAATACATATTACACCGGGTACAAGAAAAACTGATGTAACTATAAATACATATTATACCGGTGATAGACTATAAATACATATTACACCATTTACAGAAAACCCGGTGTAAACTAACCTTTTTACACTGGTTAAATAACCGATGTAAATTAAAACATGTTACACCAGGTTTAAAAGGAACCGGTGTAACAAAGCAATACATATTACACCGGTTAAAAGGAACCTGTGTAACAAAGTAATACATATTACACTGGTTAATAAAACCGGCGTAAAATTTATTTTTTACACCGGTTATAAATTAAAACATGTTACACCGGTTGAAAAATAACTGGTGTAAAAAAGAAATTTTACACCGGTTTTATTAACCGTTGTAACAAAAATGCACATTTTACCGCGCCTATATATACACAGGTTCATTTTTAAGTTAACCGGTGTAAATATCCAGATTTAACTGGTGTAACAGGCTATTTTTGTACTAGTGTAGCCAGCAACCAACAATCTCACCCTCGGTCGTTAAACCAAGCAAATGTGATATTTCTCTTCCAACGTCGAAGCATGTTGATCAAAAGGGTATTACCAACCGGAATAGAGATGGAAATATGGTGATCTTGGCTGGTGTTGGTCCTGCAGTGGTGACTACTGCTGTTACAGTAGCTGTTGTAACTAGCGAGGAAGAACAACGTGCTCCTGATAATAGAGCTAGTGGCGCTGCTGTTGATGATGCAGGTGGTCGTGGTGATGATGTTAGCCAGGGTTGCTGCTGCAGCTGCAGGTGTGGTGGGAGTGGCTGTGGAGGTGGTGGGTGTGGCGGCGGGTGCGGCGGTGGCGGTTGAAGTGTAATGACTATTGTACTATACTATTCTTGTTGACTTCAAAATGTTTTTTTGGCTTTATTGTGTATATGTGTGTGTGTTTTTTCTTTTCACATTTTCCATAGTTTTGGATTTTCATTTTGGGATAATAAATGGTTATGGATAAAATATGTAATCTTCTTGTATCAAGTGCCTGATACTATATTTGATTGTCTAGAGTACGTACTTTAGAAATTTCACTTGAAATCTAGGGAAAAATACAATTTTAATTGGTTCCTGAAGTTTAAGCAATGGTATTTTTAGTTTTTAATGATTTCGAATAATCTAATCTAATCTTTCAAATTAAGTTTTAATTCATTATCAATATAAGATAATTGATAATTTTCTTTGTTGATTGACATTAATTGTCATGTTTATCACATGGTGCTTGAAAGATCAAGGTTAGATACGTGGTGTCCTAGTGAGTTGGAACACTAGATAGAACACCAATAATAAAGCGATAATAGACAATATGTAAATGCGGAAATTAAAGAGACAGGAGGTTGTTCACGCAGTTCGGCAATTGCCTACATCTGCGGGGCCACACCCAGAAAGAAACAATCCACTAGGTTGAACAGTTAAAAGACACTCGGTCTGACATAAAGTAAGACTCCCTCTATACTTTTGCGAGCTCCCCTAGACTTATGACTCCTCCCAGAATCAGTGTTATGGCAAGATCCCCTTGCCCACGTTTGAACTCCTCCCAAGTTCCAAAATCAGCCTCCTCCCGAGACTGAGCTTCAATGATGATTGCAAAGATTGCACCTTCAATAATATTGCATTGAGGTACGAACAAGCCAACACACTTCAACAAAGACTTCCAACAAAGAAGTGTGTTCACAGTCTTACAGAGAAGACCGAAAAGAATGATCAATGCTCAAAGAAATAATTAATCAATTGCGTTAAGAGATCCGTGCGGCTTTCTTCGATCATATAGGGCACATAAAATCTTCTATGTTTATCTCCAAGATTATTTCCAAATAACTCTCATAGAAGATGGAAACAATGTGCCTTCCATAACTTATCTTTTCCATAGATATCTCTTCCAAGATAATGACCAAGAATACCAAGATAAGTTCCAAAGATATAAGGATATCATTAAATTCCAAATCAATCTTCTTTGCATAGATTGATTCTTCCAAGTTAATCATATCTTTCCTTATACTCTTGTTTGCCAAAAAATCAATGCCAATTAAATATAATGCCAATCGTGTGCGCATTAACAATCTCCTCTTTTGGCATTTTTTTTGGCAAAATCCAAACTCCCCTTGTATGCTTGGACTGATGTTCGATGAAGCTCCCCCTGAATAGAAACTTCCACAAGAAACATCATTGTACAAAACATTGCACATGACCCATCAAAAGACATCAAGATTCGAACTCCCCCTGCATCGGATCTTACCAACAAAACATCACTGCACAAGACACTGTGCATGACACATCAAGAGACACCTAGATCCCAGCATACAAATGTTTAAGAGATTACAAAAATGAATGTAAAATATCCAAATTACTCCCCCTTTTTGACACAAAAAGACAAAAGGGTATAAAAACAACAATTAAAAGATATAAAATTGTCTTAAGCAAATAGCATAAGCAAATATCAGAGCACTATCAAACGGATTCATCAGAATCATAATCAACCAGAACAGCTGAGTCTGCAAGCAAATGAACTCCAGCAGCTTCTTCTGGATCAGCATCATCTTTACCAGCGACAAACCCACCAAATTGGGCGCTGGAATCAGTCGGAATGTCAGTGACATCAGGTATGACACTGGAAGTGCCTTCAGTAGTAGGATTAACAGACACAAGAATATCCTCCATAATAATATCCTCATCAAGATCAGAATCGACAGTCTCCTCAATAGTAGAATTTTCTGGCTCCAATACAGATTCTGCAAAAACAGGAGATAAATTTTGAGGAATACCTTCTGTGACATCCTGAGTGACATTCAACGGAACATCTGAGGATCCATCAACATCTTCTGCTACAGGTTCAGTTGCAGCCTTTGCATCAAAAGTCCTCTTTCTTTCAGCAGTCTCAACAGCAACATCATTAGCCAACTTTACTGCGACAAGATCATCAAGCAGTGAAGACACCTCTCTCATTCTCTTCTCAATTTCTGACTGCTGTGCCATCAGTGTTTCCAATTCATCCTCAAGCACCTTGATAGTGCGTTACAGCAAGACATGATTACCAAATTCTTCCTTCTCGGAGTCAGAGACATCCGCAGAGACATCCTCCATATCATTCACATGATTACCTGTCAAGAGCTTGTAACTAATCCTTATGTCTTCCTTGTCAATTTCCAGAATTTCTCTTACTCGAATCAGAGAGTGTTAGGAAGATAGAATCGCATAAATCAAACATGAAAAAGGATAAGCAATCCTCTGATTCTTACAATCAGCATGTCTCACAATCTGATCAAATAGAAACTGCCCAACATTAAACTCAACAAAATTCCCAATCTTGTATAGCAGGGTAGCCATTGCCTTATTTACTCCAGTTCCATGGGAAGTGGGGAGCCAATTTCTCATTGCAATCTTGTGCAATTGCATATTTAACAGATAATTGAGACGCTGGAAAATCTTTCCCCCTTGGCCAAACACGTCTAACACCGCCTGTGACATCAGTAATGATTCTACTGAAATCAGGTGTAAATTTTTCCACATTGGCCAAATGGCATCCTAGATGTGTATTTATAACATCTGGGGACAATTTATACACATGGTCCCTCACAAACACTTGTCCACCATCAGGATCAACAAAATCCTTCACTTTTGAGTCTAAACTACTGTAGAACTCCTGCACAACCCTCCAAACATATGGCCTAATCCCCTTAATGGTCCTACCCAGGCCCTGGCTAACTAACTGATCAACGAGCTTTTGACAATCTTTAAAATCACCTTCATGAATATTTCTCTCTCCCTAAATATTCCTTTTAGAGACTCTAGTCCACAGACCGACAACATATTCTGACTTAAAATCATCCAAATTAACAGCAGGAATTGATGACTTACTTGAAGCAGCAGGGGACTTGCCCTTTGATACTGACCTGGAGCGAGTAACTCGCTGAGATTCAGGGGTAGGAGTTGCTTTCTGTCGCTTAGCCTTTGGCGACTTCACAAGTTCTAAATCAGAGAGATCTTGAACTTCAATACTCTTAGAATGGCCATCACCACCATCAGGAGAGCCATCATCATCAGAAGAACCCTCTTCATCATCAGAAGATCCATCCTCACCATTATCATCTAAGCTATCATCAGCGGCTGAAGTAACATTACCTCTGACATTGCCTTCCTCAGCCCAATCCTTATCCGAGTCCTCATCCACCAGTTGGAACCTTTTTCTCTTAGGTTCAGCAGTGACCTTAGAGACCTCCGGTGCTTTGGATGGTACAACACTTGTTTTGTATGGACCACCACTTGCTTGTCCAAAACGTGTTCTTACTCCTAAGGGATCAATTGATTGATTTGGAGTGACTGTAATAGCTCTTGCCTCTAAACCAACCTCAGATTCTGGAGAGGCAGCAGTAATTACAACATGAACTTCATCATCGTCTAGGGTTTCAGTTACCCTGCTGGCGGAAAACTTGTTCTGAGACGTTGCCGAAATTGAGTAGGCTTTGGCTCAATTGAATTTTCACAACTTCAGATTCTGATCAGAATAGATGAGACGATAAACTCTGGAAATTGAGGAGTGAACAAAACTTTAAGAAGTCTTAAACCCTTGAAATAACTCAAAGTGAGTTAGAGAAGGAAAAACATCCGAAATAAGTGCAGTCATAAAGTTTCTGCCATAACGTGACTTCTCAATGCCTTGAAAACCGCCAAAAATTCATGATAATGCCACGTGTTACTAAAGGCGTTGAAGATCAATAGCCCATCAACTCATCCACGACCCAAAAACTTGCCTAAAAACATGAGGCAAGAAACGAAAAACAAAGAAAATAACCAAAAACAACTGTTCTATATTTTTTGTGTTTTGCGTTGTTTTTCATTTTTTTTATTATATAGTAATTACAAAATAATAAAAAAAAAACTTACAGTACTGAAGAATTTCTTCACAAGACACACAGGCCTAGGGCAGACCTTAATTCTTCAAATCGCACACCATCTAAAGCTTTGGTAAAAATATCAGCAATTTTCTTTTCAGTTGACATATACTCCAAAGCAATAATCTTATCTTCAACAAGAGACCGGATGAAATGATGTCGAATATCAATATGCTTGGTCCAAGAATGCTGAACAGGATTCTTGGAAATATTAATAGCACTCATGTTGTCGCAATAGAGTATCATGACATCCTGAGTGACACCATAATCTTTCAGCATTTGCTTCATCCAGAGAAGCTGAGTACAGCTACTACTAGCTGAAATGTATTCTGCCTCAGCAGTTGACAAGGAAATAGAATTGCTTCTTGCTGAACCATGACACTAAGTTGTTTCCCAAGTAAAAGCATCCACCAGAAGTGCTTTTTCGATCATCTGAACTTCCGGCCCAATCAGCATCACAATAACCAACCAGATTGGCATTTGTATCAATTGAATACCAGATGCCATAGTCAGTTGTCCCACTGATGTACTTGAGAATTCTCTTCACTGACACCAGGTGTGACTGATAGCGGTTTTGCAGCTAGGGTCAAAAGCTAAAGCTTAATCGAATCAAATAAATTTGTAACCCTAATCCTCACGACATTTAAGGTGCATCAAGACACCGACGTTTTATAGCATAGAGGAAGTAGGGATCGTTCCCACAGGGAGGGAATGAGTTTATAGAATTAATGTGAATGTGTGTGAAGTAGTGAGAGTACAAACAAGCAAGGAAAATAACCTAAACTATATTAATACTAAAAAGTAAATAAGAAAATGTGTGAAAGAGAAATCAAGTAATTAAAGTATGCCCTTGGATTAGGTTATCCCAAATGTGATTGTTATGTGTGGTTTATTCTATGGAATTACTACGACTAAGAGTGAGACAATTCAACTACGTCCCCCCTTTATGGCGGAGGCAAGGACCTCATTGTTTTGTCTCCTACTGGAAATCGAACAATCAACCAATCCCCCCTTTATGGCGGAGGCAAGGACTAGCTAACAATCAACCAAAATCCCAATGTCTCTCCAACCGTCCAACTCTCTAATCCAACCCCTCCTTTATAGCGAAGCCAAGGGTCGAACCTAGTCACTCCCTTGGAAGTCTTTCCCTAATCCAATCCCCCCTTTATGGCGGAGGCAAGGACTAAACTAGTTCATGTCTACCAAGTTCATCAACCCTACATTGGTCTCTCAATATCACAATCAATTCCCCCTTTATGGCAGAGGCAAGAACGGACTAAGATATCTCCACTAATCCATCACCATCACACTAGTCTAGCATTAGCATTACTAATGTGAGATAATAACTAGATTGTAGTTCTTAATTCCTAGCTATCCACATCCCAAAACCACACATTAACACAATGAATTAACAACACATAACCACAATACAAGGGTAATAGCAATTTAGCTTTTCATGGCACACAAGAACATCAAAAATATATATAAATAAGCAAGGAAATAAGCAAGGAAGTACAAGGAAAAGAAACTACCTATTTGATTAAACACAAAAGGAAGCCTTCCAAATGTTGATTCCAAGCAAATGCCCAAGCTTTACAATGGTTCCAAGTTCTTGAGGCACATGAGTATTAAAAGAAGTTCTTCAACAAATGGGGCTATTTACACCAAGAACACACACTAATTGTGTGTTCTTGTGGAGAAGCTAGAGAGAAAAGCTTACAAAATAAACTAATCTACTATATAAACTAACTACAAAGCTAACAAGAAAAATGGTCTCTTCTTCTCCTCCCCCCCTTTTTCTCTCTGCAGCTGAATATATCAATTTAGGGTTGGAGAATTGTGTGTCCCGATTGCCCAAAATGCCCTTGAAGTCAATGAAGTTGGAGGGCAAAAGTGGCAAAAATGGCCTCCCTTCGCGTCGCCAGCGACGCGCCGGAGCTCTTTGCCAATTGCTCCAAAAATGCCATTTTTTGGCATTTTAAATATCATTTCTCCAGCGACGAAGAGCTTCTTTTCAGCTCTCGACGCGCTTCAAAACGTGCTCTTTTCATCGTTATTCAATCCGGTGCTCATCCCACACCATAATGTACTACAAATACATCAAAAACACATAAAAATGACATAAAAACATGCCACAAGGACGCTCGAAAGATAAGTAAAACAAATGAAATAATGTGAAAATCTTCACATTATCAGTGACTCTTTAGGATCTGCCTGAAACCGAGCACATAAACCCACACTAAAGCAGATATCTGGTCGACTAGCAGTTAGGCACAGGAGACTGCCAATCATACTTCTGTATAAGCTTGCATCAATAGAAATCGCCTTTTCATCTCTAGATATCTTCTTATGAGTCCCAACCGGTGTTCTCCTTGGTCGAGCATTCTCCAACTCAAACTTCTTCAACAAACTCTTGGCATACTTGCTTTGAGAAATAAAAATCCCATCATTTCTTTGAAGAATATGAAGTCCTAGAAAATAAGTAAGCTCCCCATCTCAAATTCCTTAGTCATTTGAGTGACAAATTCATCCATTATTTCCTGTGACACCGAGCCAAACACTATGTCATCAACATAAATTTGAGCAAGTAAAAACTGACCCTTATCATGGCGAATGAAAAGGGTTTTGTCTACTCCCCCTCGCTCATATCCTTTTGACAATAAGTACTAGCCCGAGGAGTTTATTTGAGCCCGTATAATGTCTTCTTCAACTTATAGATAAACTCGGGATGATGAGAATCCTCAAAGCCCTTTGGTTGAGCAACATATACCTCCTCATTAAGAAACCCATTGAGAAAAGCACTCTTCACGTCCATTTGATACAACTTGAATTGTAATATACATGCAATTGCTAACAACAAACGAATGGACTCAAGTCGAGCAACCGAAGCAAATGTCTCATCAAAATCAACTCCTTCAATTTGTGAGTAACCTTGGGCAACTAACCGAGCCTTGTTATGAGTTATATTTCCGTGCTCATCACTCTTGTTCTTATATATCCATTTAGTGACAATGACATTCACATTAGGAGGGCAAGACTAGACCCCAAACTTGATTTCGAGTAAATTGACCAAGTTCTTCTTGCATAGCACAAATCAAATACTCATCTAGCAATGCCTCTTTTACTGATTTTGGCTCAAGAGTCGAAGTAAAACATGTCATTTGAATCATATCTTTATAGTTGACTCGGGGCTTATCTCTCGTTCGAATACCATCATTAAGATTGCCAATGACTTTATCAGCAGGATGATTCTTCTGAGTACGAGTGGATGGTTGCCTGCGAGGTGAGAGAACCTCCTCCATATTGTCAAGCTCAACAGTCTGATCTGTAACACTGCTTGTGACACTGGTAGAAACACTTCCTGGATTACTGGGACTTGCTTCATTCAGAGATTCTGTCATGTCTTCGGTAGAAGACGCAGCCACTTCCAGTGAATCATCGACTTGAACATTGGTTGTTTGAGTTCTTTTGTTGTAGACTCGATAAGCTCGACTATTGATAGCATACCCAAGAAAAATAGCTTCATCACTTTTGCGATCAAGCTTTCCCTTGTATTCCCTGTCATTCAACACATAACAAATACTACCGAAAGGATGAAAATAGTTTACAGTTGGAGTTCTACCTTTCCATATCTCATAGGGCGTCCTATCAGTTCCCCTATGAAGATATACTCGATTGATAGTATAACATGATGTGTTCATTGCTTCTGCCCAGAATTTCTGTGGAGCATTTCTTTCGTGTAACATCACATGTGACATCTCTGCAATAGTTCGATTCTTGCACGCAATGACTCCGTTCTATTGAGGAGTTTTTGGAGCAGAGAACTCATGAGACATTCCATGTTGATTACAGAAATCTGAGAAAGCAGAGTTTTCAAACTCCCGTGCATGATCACTGCGAATACGAACAATCTTCACAATAGTACAGCTCTTCTCTCGTTGAAACCGAATGCACAATGTCTTGAAAGCATTAAATGTGTCAGATTTTTCTTCAAGAAAATCCACCCATATATATCGAGAGAAATCATCAACCGTCAAATAGGCATACCGTTTTCCTCCAATACTCTCTATAGACATCGGACCCATCAAATCCATATGGAGCAACTCAAGCACGCAAGTTGTGCCTGGTGTCTGTGACTTCGGATGTGACTCATTTGTTTGTTTTCCAATCTGACATAGTCCACATACTCTGTCTGCATCAAAATTTAGCATAGGAATCCCATGGACAGCTTCTTTAGAGACAATCTGTTGTAACATTCTGTCGTTCACATGACCCAATTTTCGATGCCATAGAATAGAATCTTCTGTGCTTGATCGAAGACGCGTAGATGAAGCAGATATAAGATAACAATTGTCAGAAGACCTTACTCCTTCCATGATGCTCATATTGTTTTGATCAATCACTTTGCACATTTTACGAGTGAAGTTCACATTTAGATCTTGATCACACAAATGACTAATGCTGAGCAAGTTTGCCTTTAGACCATTTACCAACAGAACATTATTCAACTTTGGTAGCCATGACACATCTAGTGTACCCTTTCCAGTGATACGAGCTGTGACACCATTGTCAAAGGTTACTCTTCCCATATTTCCAGGTTCAATGTTCTTCAAAAACTTCTCATCACTAGTCATATGTCTGGAACATCCACTGTCAAAGTACCACTCATCATTTGTGGCAGCCTTCAGAGAAGTGTATGTGAAGTTACACCTCAAATTTAGTTTCCTTACCCAACTTTGTTGTAGAATCCTGCCAGGAGAAGATTTTCTAACAATACCTTGTCTCAAATCAGCAAGATAGGCAAATCATCTAGGACGAATATGATCACGCCGATGGCAATAATGGCAAGTAGAAATAAATCTATTACCTCTGCCTGCAGGAGCATGATGAGAATAATGTGGTTTTGACTTTGTCACATTCTTTACAGTATTCTCAGCAACTTGCTTCATTTTGAAAATGTTCTCTGATTGTGACACTGGTTGTGACACGGGTTGTGACATGGAACTTTCTCCTTTATACCCCAGTCCTGAGTGATCACCACTGGATTGACCAAACTTAAGAATTTCATCCAACTTGGAAGAACCTGAATTTAACATCTTGACTCCCTTTTTTATGTGATTCAGCTCGTTGGTCGAATTCCTCACTTCCTCGTGACTGTTTTGCAATTGATTTCGAAGATGCTTATTTACTGTAACAAGTTCAATCCATTTATCATGAAGATTTTTGTACTCAACCAAGATATCTTCTTCAGTGACATAATCTTCATCTTCCTCATCATGTGCTGACACATTACCAGTGACACCTTGTATAACATCATCTATTCTACCGACGTCTGATCGTTCAGTTTTAGATGTAAGAGCCACATGCATATTTTGAATTTCATTTTCCTTTTCTGAGTCATATTCACTCCAAGTTGTGTTGAGAGAATTCCTTTTCCTTCTCAGTGTATTTGCACAATCTGCCTGAATATGCTCGAAACCATCACAATCTCTGTACTGAATTCCTCTATTCTTGAATGACTGATCAGTTGTGTGACTTTCTTCTCTGGATTTTTTGATATTCGCCAATTCATTTTTGGAATAACTAACATTGGGCTTGATACCTGGATTGCTTCTCCCAAATCGCTTCAAGACTTTGCTGAAATTCTTGGATAATAAAGCAAGAGAATCCTCAAGGTCATCTTCTTCAGGATCAAAGGATTGCTGCATCTCTGCTGTTAGAGCCATTCCACTTGCTTTCTTGACATCCAAGTCCCCGCCAAGATTCATCTCAAATGTTCTGAGTGATCCCATCAGTTCTTCCAGTTTTATTTTGGAGACATCTTTCGCCTCTTCAATAGCAGTTACTTTATATGCAAAGCGTTGAGGTAAAGATCGAAGAGTTTTTCTCACTAGCTTTTCTTCTGAAAAACTTTCTCCAAGAGAAAATGCCTCATTGGCGATGTCATAGATTTTTGCATTGAATTCTCCAATATTCTCATCTTCATGCATTCGTAAGTTCTCAAATCTGGTAGTCAATAACTGCATCTTTGATATTTTTACTGATGACGTCCCTTCATAAGTGATTTGCAGAATCTCCCATGCCTTCTTGGCCATTATACACGTAGAGATTAGTTTGAACTGAGAAGGATCCACGCCATTGAAGATAGCATTGAGAGCCTTTGAATTACTGTTGGCCAAGGCATCTTCAGTAGCATGCCAACTTTCTTCTAGCTTGGGAATGTCACAACAGCAACTGTGTCGGTATCCATTGGATGATCCCACCCTTTTAACACCGATTTCCACGCCTTTTCATCCACAGCTTTAATGAAAGCTCTCATCCTAGCCTTCCAATAAGCATAGTTGTTTCCATCCAACAAAGTTGGACGCATTGTTGAACCTCCTTCACGCATAGAGTCCATCGCGCACCGAAAATAAAACCAAGATCAAGTCCTGCGGATCCTGCCTAAGAAACAAAGATGACCCTCTCTGATACCAATTGAAAGATCAAAGTTAGATACGTGGTGTCCTAGTGAGTTGAAACACTAGATGGAACACCAATAATAAAGTGATAATAGACAATATGTAAATGCGGAAATTAAAGAGACAGGAGGTTATTCACGTAGTTCGGCAATTGCCTACATCTGCGGGGCCACGCCCAGAAAGAAACAATCCACTAGGTTGAATAGTTACAAGACACTCGGTCTGACACAAAGTAAGACTCCCTCTATACTTTTGACGCCGCCTCTTCCTAACTCCCCAAGTGAATATGTTTTGCGAGCTCCCCTCGACTTATGACTCCTCCCGGAATCCGTGTTATGGCAAGATCCCCTTGCCCACGTTTGAACTCCTTCCGATTTCCAAAATCAGCCTACTCCCGAGACTGTGCTTCAATGATGATTGCAAAGATTGCACCTTCAATAATATTGCATTGAGGTACGAACAAGCCAACACACCTCAACAAAGACTTCCAACAAATAAGTGTGTTTACAATCTTACAGAGAAGACCGAAAAGAATGATCAACGCTCAAATAAATAATTAATCAATTGCGTTAAGAGATCCGTGCGGCTTTCTTCGATCATATAGGGCACATAAAATCTTCTATGTTTATCTCCAAGATTATTTCCAAATAACTCTCATAGAAGATGGAAACAATGTGCCTTCCATAACTTATCTTTTCCATAGATATCTCTTCCAAGATAATGACCAAGAATACCAAGATAAGTTCCAAAGATATAAGGATATCATTAAATTCCAAATCAATCTTCTTTGCATAGATTGATTCTTCCAAGTTAATCATATCTTTCCTTATACTCTTGTTTGCCAAAAAATCAATGCCAATTAAATATAATGCCACCTAATCGTGTGCGCATTAACAGTGCTCAATGATCAACTTCCTACTATTTTCAAGGGATTTGAAGAGATTGACTATGAAATCTTTACTGAGACTCCCCTCTCCACAGTTTGTCTTTCTATAATGGTGTTTTTTTCCCCTGGTGGATAAATGAAAAGTGTTAGTGTTTGGTTTATCTGGGAAATTGCATGAATAGATCAATTAGTAATTTAGTACTGATTCTCGTAGGTCTCTGTACGTAATTTATAGAACAGGTAATATTTGCACACAAAATCTATTAGTTCTAATTCTTTTCAATTAACATAGTAATTGAATTATTACAAAACATTCTTACTTGTTTTATTCATTTCATTTTGTGTCATAACAAACTAGCATATTTGATTTTGAACCCGTCAACTTTCTTTCAATTATCTCCCCAAAATGAAATAGAAAACTTTCTCACTCTTTTTTTTATATTCATCTCAATTCAACCTCTATGACATATGTGAAAAAAATATTTGTAGCATAACTAACTTGCAAAATTCTGAATTTAATCTCCAAACTCCAATCGTTTCTTACTTTTTCTAAGGCAAATGCAGAGAACTCGAGTTTTAGGTCAAATGATTATATGCATCCTACACATTCGTATCTAACAATACAATAGTAGAAAATGTCGATAAGTATGCAAAGATTGATTAAAAAAAGACTTAAATTATAATAAAATAATTAAGAACCTCAAAGAAAACTTTTGATACAATGATCTCATTATGTGGGTTGACTATATGAATCACAAAACTAAAAGTTTATCCCATTATTTGGATTGCTCATATTTCGCTATTGTAATCTATTTATATATGATTTCATTTATATTTAAACATATTATGTCTTTTTTCAAAAAAAAAGCATAAAATTAATGGATTTTAACTGCCATTGACAGATATGTTGTAACACTTGATATTCATGATGGATTAATGCCTAATTAAAATACTAGTAAGATTTAATATGCTAATGTAAATACAACATCAATCAAGAATTATGGTGGTTTAATATAATAGAGCAAAGTGTATTTTTTTCAATCTAACTAGCAATTCTCTTGCCGTATTGGTTATGTAATTTTGTAATAATTAGATGGTATTTTTTTCTTCAGAAGTTTATGTTAAATAATTGTCAATATATATGAGAAACCTATTCAGACTTCATCATTACGTCCTAATTAATCCCACTTTTTAAGTTATTCATTGGACAATTGTGCTCGTATTAAATAAATAATTTCATAAAATTATATATATAGATATATGAATTGTCACCTAATAAATAATATCACAAAATTATTACTATATATGTAAAAAAGAAAGGGATCTTGACAGTCTCTTCTGATTTTCAGTTAAAATTAGATCGTGATTATTTTGTGTGATTTTTGGACAAAATTAGATCAAGAACTACCCAACCCAAATATAACAATCATATGAATTTTCAAGGGAATTTTTTTTTAGGTGCATGAAGTGAAAGAAATTTACAATTATAGATTTCAATCATCAAGACGTGTTGTGAAAATAAGACATAAGATGATATAAAAAAATATTATTCACAAGAATATAATTAATGAGCGCTTGGTATAAATTTCTCAATGACAATCATAATGACTTTGATTGAGGGATCAATTACAATGGGAATCATGATTGCATTATTAGTGTTTAGTTCAAATTCTGCAATAGGTATTAATGTAATTAATGATGCTTGGTTCAACTCCACTTAGTAATGACAATCAATTAAAATTTTAATTTTACCTTTAACATCTCTTACCATATCATATATTATCTCAAAATTTCTCTCATATATGGTTCATGAATATGTGTAGTAAGTATAAAATATTTATGTGAAAATATATGTAGTGTGTGAAAATAAGTGTACTATGTGTAAAATAAATGTATTGTGTAAAATGTGTGTACTATGTGTAAACAAAGTGTTTTGCTTGAAAATGTGTGTATAATGTGTAAAATACGTGTAGTGTGTGAAAATATATACTGTGTAAAATATGTGTACTATGTGAAAATATGTGTACTATATGTAAAATACATGTAGTGTGTGAAAATATGTGTATTATGTATAAAATAGGTGTAGTGTATGAAAATGTGTACTATGTGTAAAATAGTTGTAGTGTGTGAAAATGTGTTTACTGTGTAAAATATTTGGTTTGTGAAAATATGTGTACTATGTGTAAAATATGTGTAGTGTGTGAAAATATGTGTACTATGTGTAAAATAGGTGTAGTGTGTGAAAATGTGTGTACTATATGTAATTACGTGTAGTGTGTGAAAATGTGTATACTATATGTAAAATATGTGTACTGTGTGAAAATGAGTGTACTATGTGTAAAATAAATGTATTGTGTAAAATGTGTTCTATGTATAAAATACATGTAGAGTGTGAAAATGTTTGTACTATGTGTAAAATAAGTGTTGTGTGTGAAAATATGTGTACTGTGTAAAATATGCGTAGTGTGTGAAAATGTGTGTACTATGTGTAAAACAGGTGTAGTGTGTGAAAATGTGTGGTGTGTGTAAAATACGTAGTGTGTGAAAATATGTGTACTATATGTGTAATGTATAAAAATGTGCGTACTATGTGTAAAATACATGTAGTATGTGAAAATGTGTGTACTATGCGTAAAATATATGTAGTGTACGAAAATGTGTACTATGTGTAAAATAGGTGGTGTGTGAAAATGTGTGTACTATGTGTAAAATACATGTAGTGTGTACTATGTGTAAAATACGTGTAGAGTATGAAAATATATGTAGTGTGTGAAAATATATGTACTATGTGTAAAATACGTGTAGTGTGTGAAAATATGTATACTATGTGTAAAATAGGCATAGTGTGTGAAAATGTGTGTACTATGTGTAAAATATGTGTAGTGTGTGAAAATGTGTGTATTAGGTGTAAAATATGTATTATGTAAAAAAAAGAGTGAGTTTTTTTGTTAAAGAAAGGAAGGGAATGATTTAGGAGTTTGATTATAGAATACGAGGCGTCGGTCACTGGCTTGAATTTCGTAGAAAAAATTGGCGCAATACGAGTTCGTGCACACAGTGACTCGCAATTGGTAGTCGTGCATATTTTGGGTAGCTATATCGCCTAAGATCCTTTGATGCAACGATATCTGAAAAATGTCCAGGGCTTATTAGGAAATTTTGAAAGATTCACAGTTGAAAAAATACCGAGATCGCAGAACCAAAGAGCCGATGCACTGAGCAAGTTAGCGTCCTCGGCATTTTCACATCTTAATAAACAAGTATTAGTAGAGGTGCTACCGACTAGGAGTATAGATTGTGCTAACATATTCTTTGTGGAAAAGGAGAAAAATTGGATGACTTCAATTAGTGATTTTCTCAACTCGGGTAAACTGCCAGAGGACAAAGTGTTAGCTCAAAGGGTGCAGATTAGAGCAGCTCGGTATGCTCTAAAAGAAGGAGTTCTATATAAAAAGGGGTATTTAATTCCTTGGTTAAGGTGCGTAAGTCCCAGACAAGGCCAATTTTTACTTGACGAAGTGCATTCAGGTACATATGGATCCCATATCGGATCTCGTATGCTGGCAAATAAAATTATGTTTTTAGGATATTTTTGGCTGTCTATTTACGAAGATGTTGCGAAGATGGCAAGGGCTTACAAAACTTGACAGAAGTATGTAGTGATACCTTGGATACCGCAAGTGCCCTTGAGTTCTTTATCTACACCGTGGTCTTTTCATCAATGGGGAACCGACCTTCTTCGTCCTTTTCCTGAGGTAACAGGTCAACTCAAATATCTGATAGTTATAGTGGATTATTTCTCTAAGTGGGTGTATAGTCTCGAATAACGGGAGGTAGTTTGCTGAAGAACCATTTAAGTCATGGTGCGCTGAACTCGGAATAGAGTAACGTTTCACGTCAGTAGCTTATCCACAAGCTAATGAGCAAGCTGAGGTGACAAACCGAATACTGTTGCAAGGGCTGAAAGCAAGGTTGGGACGAGCCAGTAGTGAATGGGTTGAAAAACTGCTAATGGTACTGTGATCATATCAAACCACGCCTCGAACGGCCATAGGTAAAACGCTATTTAGCATGACGTATGGCTTTGAAGCTATTTTGCCAGCGAAAATTACAATTCCAAGTCTTATGATAATGTATTTCAATCCAACAACCAACGACAGAGAACTCCAGTTAAATTTAGATTTGTTAGATGGAAAAAGAATCCAGGCTCAATTGAGGGAGGCTAAATACAAATCTGAGGTAGTTCGGCACTACAACAAGAGGGTCAAGACGACGTACTTTAAGCCTGGAGATTTGGTGCTAAGGAAGGTAGAAGTGAGTAGAGTGGGAGGAACTGGGAAATTAAGTCCAACTTGGAAAGGTCCTTACCAAGTGGTTGAAGCAGGACGGTCTGGAAATTACAGATTGTCTCACTTGGATGGACGAGTCATCTCGTGATCATGAAATGTGCAAAATTTGAAGAAATATTATCAATAAGGTTTGCAAGACGTAGAGAAGCATTCTTAATAAGTTATGTTTTGTAATAAGCCAGTTTATCTAAACTATCATTTTAGCTCAATTTATGAAACACATAAGATCTCAGTGAAGAATGTTGATTAAATTTAATCTCCAATGTAAATTTATTAGACATGGGATAAAATCTCTAAGGTAAATTTAATAAACCTGGGGTAAAATCTCCAAGATAAATTTATTAGACCTGGGATAAAATCTCTGGAGTAAATTTAATAAACTTGGGATAAAATTTCCGGGGTAAATTTATTAGACCTAGGATAAAATCTCTGAGGAAATATTATTAGACTTGGGATAAAATCTCCAAGGTAAATTAATGTAACTCGGGAAAAAATCGCTAAGGTAAATTTATCATATTAGAGATAAAATCAACTTGAGATAAATCCACTGAAATAAATTTATTAGACGTGAGACACAATTACCAAATCATTCAGCTAAATTCAGGATCTCAGTACCAAGGCAAAGAAAGTGCCAAGCTGAAGACAAAATGCTAAACAGATATTAAAAGAAAACGTTTCGACGAAAGCGAAAGGGAAATCATCTAGGCTAATAACTTCAAGTCTCGGCCTCAGCATTTGATTTCTCCAACTCAGCGATGTCCACCTCGGGCATCTCATAGTGAGGTATCGATGGCAAAACTGAGTAACAAAAAAAGAAAGGTCACCACCGGTGAGTTCCTTGAAAATGTTAACTTTTTCTTGAGCCTCCGAGTTATAACCCAATTCAGATAAAGTCATGTGAGGGAGATGTTTTTGTAAATCCATAATGGCTTCATTGTAACCAAGTGAGATCACATACATCTTCAATTTGGAGATGAAGTGGCCAAAGGCTTCCGACCTGAAGAGATTCTCTATAGTCTGGCTAGAGCCGCTCTCTTTATGAAAGTTGTACTTTCTCTCCTTAGTCCTAAACTTCTCATGCCATTTTAAGCATGAAGTGCTTATCGACTTGTTCTTTTCATCCAGCTCTTCTATCATCCATTTGGCTCTTTCAAGAGCTTATTTGGTTAAAGACAGTTCACTTCGGGCATTAGTCTCCAGAGTAGACAGTATACGGATCATACGCCTTCTAAGGAGCTAATCTTTCCCTCCAAGGTAGAGACTTTTTTCTTCTCAGCCCCTAGATTTGCCTGGGTAGATGAATATTTTTCTACAGTTTTAAGGATCTCAGTAGTCCTATTAGAGCGCAGCATTCTGAAAATTTCAAGGAAATCAGAATAAGATAAAAAGACGAATAACAATATGAGAAATAAAATAGTGAATGAGACAGGGTTCTTAATTACTTGAGATGCAAAAACGGCCAACAGGTTAACATGTTCCTTATAAGAGAGATGTCTCAATGCTTCATGATCCCGAGGTGGAATTCCTTGGCTTAGCCAATAGTGAGCAATCACAGGGGTAAACAAATGGGAATTCTTATTAAGTCCCCAATTCATGCAAAATTTATCGCCAGGATAGGTAATACGGACACTGAAAATTGGGATATTTGTGGATCCCAATTTGTACAAAAAACCAAATTCAGCCATATTGGAAAAGTCGTGAGGAGTTATTAGAATTGAAGATACGCTTGCGTTGGCAATAAAAACTCTCTTGTTTGTAGGGCTAGATAGTAATGGAAGCATTCTTTTAGTGCCTTTGTTCTTATTAATTTCATCATAAGGAAGACCTGCGATAAACCCTAGGTTGGTTATTGAAGCGGGTGTGCTTCCAATCTGGACTGGATCAGATGCTTCTATAACACGGACAGAGGTTTGTCCTGTGGCTTCTCCCGAGGATTTTCCAGAGATAGAGGTAGTAGTAGAGGCTTGGCGAAAGCCGGATTTGATCAGTTGAACAAGATCCATGACTGTAGAAGATCATATTATTAAAAAGATAACAGTTCAAAATATATAATAAGAAAGGTCTGTCAAGCTTACTTTTGTTTCTGAACTTGTCGGTGAGACCTACATAGGCCAGCAGGGACTTTACGCAGTGATACTTTTCCTAATCTAAGGGAAAAGAGCAATGCCACGCGGTGACACTTCGAAGTGGTAAAGAGTTGCAACCTGCAATAATTTCTGAAGAGGATTCTCCAAAGGATGATCAAGATGCTGGCAATGTTCGAATTGAGAAGGAAGATGCTCCCAAGCAAGTTGAACACAAGGAAGAAAGTGTCAGTAAAGGGAGAAAGAAAAATCCTCCAAGTGGTTTTAACTTTCTAGAATGTGCTCCACCTCTACCTTTTCCTCAAAGGATGCAGTCATCAAAGAAGAAGATCCTATTTAGCAAATTTGCTGAGATGATTAAGCAGCTCTACGTGAAAATACCTTTGCTGGACTTGGTAAAGATAGCACCTACTTGCTCAAAATTCTTGAAAGATCTTATTTCGAATAAAGAGCAGATTTTGCAATGTGAGGAGGTTATTCAATTAAATTAGGTTGGGAAGTGCTTAATGAAAGCAAATCTTCCTCCTAAGGTTAATGATCCAGGAAGCTGCACAATTCTATGCAGGATTGGTTCGAGATATTTTGCTAAAGCATTATGTGATTTAGGAGCTGATATTAATTTAATGCCTTATTCTATTACTGTCAGTGTGGGCATGGGTGAGCAAGTAAAGCCGGTGGCGATAACTCTTCAGTTGGCTGATCGATCCATCATCACTCCTATGGGCATAATTGAGGATGTCTTGATAGTTGTGAATAAGTTCACAATTCCGGTGAACTTTATTATCTTAGACATGGAGGAGGATGAGGAGGTTACTCTCATATTTGGAAGACCTTTCTTGGCTACTGGAGATGCTTTAATTGGCGTACGCAGCAAGACCATCACTTTTCGTGTCAATGGCGAAGATGTAACATTTAATGTGAATTACGCTATGAAGCATCCTAGAGACATTAATACTTACTTTTTCATGGATATTGTCGAATCTACAGTTATTGCATACAACCCTCTGAAAACATGTGGTATTAATGATAATGACTCTTTAATGCATATATCTAATTCTGAACAGTTTAAAATTGATGAAAATATTGCATTAGAGTTAGAAAATATGGTTGAAAGTGTTTTCATAGATACTTCCATTTTTGAGATAACTGATGATGTCTGTGAGGAGCCCATTGCGATGAGGCCAATTGAAGTTCTTAATTGCAGGGAAAATAAACTGAAACCTTCAGTTGAAGATCCCCTGAAATTAGAGCTCAAACCACTCCCCTCCAATATCAAATATGCTTTCTTGGGAGATAACCACACTCTACCTGTGGTGATTTCCGCTACATTGGAACCATGGCAAGAAGAGAAGCTTATTATTGTGCTGAAACAACATCAAGGAGCAATTGGGTGGACTATTGCTGATATTAAGGGAATTAGTCCGTCAATCTGTATGCACAAGATTCTTTTAGAAGATGATGCAGTTCCAGTACGTGATAGACAATGTCAGTTGAATTCGGTAATGATGTATGTGGTCAAAAAGGATGTGATCAAACTGTTGGACTTTGGGATGATTTATGCTATATCTGATAGTGAATGGGTAAGTCCAGTCCAATGTGTACCAAAGAAGAGTGGAGTAACAGTGGTCAAGACTGATAATAACGAGTTGTTAGCAACACGTATCATTAATGCATGGCGAGTTTGTATAGATTATCGCAAGCTCAACAAGGCAACCAGCAAAGATCATTTTCCTCTACCACTCCTTAATCAAGTGCTGGAAAGAATAGCTGGTTATTTATTTTATTGCCTCTTGGATGGTTACTCCGGATACAATCAAATCACCATTGACCCAAAGGATCAGGACAAGACAATCTTCACTTGCCCTTTTGGTACTTTTGCATTTAAGAGGATGCCTTTTGGGTTATGCAATGTACCCGCAACATTTCAAAGGTGTATGATGGCCATCTTCCATGATATGATGGAAGACATTATTGAGGTATTTATGGATGATTTCTCAGTTTTTAGTCATTCTTTCGATCGGTGCTTGGATAATCTGGACAAGGTACTTGAAAGATGTGTAGAGACCAATTTAGTTTTGAATTGGGAGAAGTGCCAATTTATGGTGCATGAAGGAATTATTCTAGGCCACAAGATTTCAGCTAAAGGCATGGAGGTTGATAAAGCAAAATTGGATCTCATTGCAAAACTACCTTATCCAATAAATGTCAAGGGAGTTAGAAGCTTTTTGGGCCATGTCGGGTTCTACCGCAGATTCATTAGGGATTTCTCGAAGATCACAAAGTCTTTATGCCATCTTCTAGAAAAGGATGCTATATTTAAATTTGAAGATGACTGTAAGACAGCTTTTGATTTTCTTAAGGGCCAACTTGTAGCAGCTCCGATGATTCAACCACCAAATTGGGGTGCCCCCTTCGAGATTATGTGTGATGCAAGTGATTTTGCTGTGGGGGCAGTTCTTGGTCAGAGGACAGACAGAATTTTCCAAACTATTCATTATGCCAGCCGTTTACTTGATCCAGCTCAGTGTAATTACACTACAACAGAAAATGAGATGTTGGCAGTTGTTTTTGCGGTGGATAGATTCCGCTCTTATTTGCTGGGAGCCAAAGTGATTATTTACATAGATCATGCAGCAATTAGGTACTTAATGGCCAAGAAGGATGCAAAACCGAGATTAATCTGATGGGTTCTACTTCTCCAAGTGTTTGATTTGGAAATCCGTGATAAGAAGGGAGCCGAAAATCATGTTGCCGATCATCTTTCTTGTTTGGAAAAGCATGAGCATTTGGAAGAGGACATTAATGTTCAAATTCATGAAATCTTTCTGGATGAGCAGTTATTTCAGGTGGGAGAAGTAGACAAAGCCCAATGGTATGCCGACATTGCCAATTATGTGGTTTCCCAAAAAGTCCCGCCGAAGTTGACTACCCAACAAAGGAAAAGACTCATCCATGATGCAAGCCTACTTTTGGGATGAGCCTTATCTTTCAAGGTATGCAGTGACCAAGTGATAAGAAGATGTGTTCCTGAAGAGTACCAAAAGGACATTCTCCGTTCATGCCATGAATCTGATTATGGAGGACATTTTGGAGGGCGAAGGACAGCTTACAAAGTGTTGCAGTCGGGGTATTATTGGCCCAAACTATTCCGTGACACTCAAGAGTGGATCAAACACTGTAATGAATGCCAAAGAACTGGAAATATTTCATGGAGAAATGAGATGCCATTAAACAATATTATGGAGGTGGAAAATTTCGATGTTTGGGGCATAGACTTCATGGGACCATTCCCAAAATCTAATGGTAACTCTTACATTCTTGTAGCTGTGGATTATGTTTCTAAATGGATTGAAGCTATTGCATTACCGACTAATGATGCGAAAAGTGTTGTGGGGTTCATCAAGAAGTATATTTTCACACGTTATGGAACCCCAAAGGCTATAATCAGTTATGGAGGCACACATTTTTGTAACAAGGCTTTTCAAGCTTTAATGAACAAATATGGAGTCTGGCATAAAGTGGCAACACCTTACCATCCTCAAACAAGTGGTCAATTGGAGATATCAAATCGGGAGATCAAGAGAATATTGGAAAAGGTTGTCAAACCTTCTCGCAAGGATTGGGCAATAAAATTGGATGATTCTCTATGGGCTTATCGCACAGCTTTTAAAACCCCTATTGGTACATCTCCATATCGTATGGTTTTTGGTAAGGCTTGTCATTTACCTATTGAGCTTGAGTATAAGACTTTTTGGGCCTTAAAGGAGTTGAAAATGGATTACGGGAAGGCAGCTGAGCAACGGTTGTTGGAATTCAATGATTTGGATGAGTTTCGATTTGATGCATACTAGAGTGCATCTCTCTATAAAGAGAGAACTAAGAAATGGCATGATAAACGCATCTTACATAAAAAGTTCGAGCCGGGGCAGCTGGTTTTACTTTATAATTCAAGGTTAAGTCTTTTCCCAGGAAAGCTGAAATCAAGTTGGACTGGTCCCTTTAGGGTGAAGATAGTGTTTCCTTATGGTACAGTCGAGCTTTTAAATGAAAATGATCATAGATTGAAAATCTATCTTTCTCAAGGTGAAAAGGTTTTCCGTATAGTTGACAAGGTGACTCTTGAAGAGTCACCGAGAGAAGAATAAGAAAAAGGTGTCGAGCTTTCGACGAAAAATAAAGCGCTTCTTGGGAGGCAACCCATGTTTATATTTTCTGTTTTCTTTTAGTTTCATTTTTATTATAATGTTTTTGCTTTTAGAATTTAAGCTAAGATTTCCATTAACTAATAGTTTCTTTTTGTGTAAATTTGTGTCTTGTAGGTTGGAGAGGAGTAGAAGGGAGATCATGAGGATCAAAAGTGCAAAAACGTGGAGAAATTCGCCAACGTCGTGACGTGCACGGTCGCACGTCGCGACGTCTAGGTTCGTAAAAGGAAAAAAAATTAAGGTTTCACCCACATCGCGACGTCCAGAGCCTCCACGTCGCGACGTTGGGCAAAATTTCGATTAAATCAAGAACAACTTCATTTTCTTTCACACGCACACAACCGAAACCCACAAATTCTCTCTACTCCATCTTTTTCTCTCTCGGTTTTTGTTCAAATTCGCTCCACAGTAGTGCTATAGGTTAAGTACATATCATTTTAACATCAAAACAACACACATTCACCGATTGAAACACCACAGTTCTTCCAATTTTGAAATTTTTTTTCCAAAACCCACAAACTCACAAATCCAAATTTCTAGTGAAATTCGTTAGAGTTAGGTGGTTCTAATTCGTTCTAGGACACATTGGGAAGGTGTAGAGGGCTCTATATCATCACATAACACAAGATTTTTTATTTTTAATTTTGCTCCTCAAGAGGTAAATTTCGAATTTTTTCTCTTAATATTGTTATAATCTTGTGTTAATTGTTTTGTACATGTTATATTTACTATATTTGGTGAATTGTGATGATGAATGCCTTACAGGTTTGATTTGTTGAGTTTTTGGTAGATTTTAGACACCAATTTTGTCACGGTTTTAGTCACAGTTTTGCACAATTTCTGCTTTCTTTGATTCGTTAAAATGCTTAACTGTTGTGTACTAAAATTAAAATTGGTGAATTTGATAGTGTTGTTAATTAGTGTGGTTTTGTTGGTCAAATATATTGGATTGTTAGTGTTGACATGATCAAAATATTAATGCATTCTAGGTGTTTGATACAATGCTTCAATGATTTATTCCTTTTGAATTGGACACACATATGCATGCATTAACAGTACATGCATGTGATTTGTTTGTTAAAATGCTTATTTGATATCCTTTTGCCTTACCACCAAGTTTAGATTGTTTTAAGGTTGTCCAAATTGTGATTTTGAACTTAAATACATTGTGGAGTTTGAATTGTTTGTTTATATAGTGTGTTCATTTAGGATTAGTGTGTTTCAATATTAGTTTCTTTTTGTTCTTGCATAAGTGTGGTAAACGAATCTGCATTACATGGCTAGTATTGAGGATATGCTTTGCATCTAGTGCGGGGGAAAACATTATTATGTAGTGGTGATATTTTGAAGTTTGAAGTTGTGGTTGCTGCGTAACATCTTGATTTCATATTATTTTGTCAATTGATTTTCTGGTTTGTTTTTCATATTTCCAATTTTGACAGATATGGCACCCAAGAGAACGCGCACTACCTCTAGTAATCCACCTCCACCACCACCTCCTCCACCACCGCCACAGCCCAACCCTGCTGTTTTGACGATTTTCGATTCATGTGTCTTGAAGCGGAGAAGTACCATGATGATAGACTTGCCCTTAAAGCAATGGTTAAAGAGCGCGGCATAGAAGTAACAGCTCCGCCAATTGCCAATCAGATCTGGAACCGTCGTTGGCAAACACTTTGCTAACAACCGATTGGAGGTAATGCGACCTTAGTACGGGAGTTCTATACGAACTACACTTTTGCACAGCAAGGTGTCTTGCGCATACGTGGAATTAATGTGCCGATCAGCCGTACTCGCTTCAATGAGTACTATGAATTGCACGACATTGCAAGAAGCGGTTATCGTGCTTTGGTGGAAAGTGTATATTCCGTTCCTCAAGTCTACTCCACCATCACAGCTCAACCCCTTGCCCACATCCGGACGCACTTCAAGATAGCTGAGCTCAACTTGGCCCAAATGACCAAGATAACAAAAGCTTGGCATTATTTCATCATAGGGAAGCTCATCCCCAGCATCCATCAGTCCTCCTATGACAACGACAAGGCTGTGCTCAACTATGCCATCCAGACAGGCCTCACAATTGATGTTGGGGAGATTATGGATATCGAGATCAAGAAGGCCCGTCGCTTTATCCGGACAGGATTGTATTATCCCTCCATGGTTACGTCCATTTGTTATGCAGCTGGGGTGCCAGCACTAGGCACCGATGAGCTTTGTGGAGTGCATGATGCCATCACTACTTCGATATTTACTGCATATAAGATCAGTTCCTATGAGAGAGATGGACACCTTCCAGTGCCTCCGCCACAACCACAGCAAGAGCAAGAGCAAGGGCAACAGCCAGAACAGGACGACCGCCGACTCCCCGCCGCTTACTAACTTTTGCGGACGTGCACACTCGCATGGACGAGATAGAGGAGCTAATAGCACAACAGACGACTCACTTCGATGCAAGGTTTGATCAGATGGAGATGGCGTATGCCAACTTGTCGCATCAGATGACTAACATTTCCGATCTCGTTCAGCATATGAGTCGTCAATGGCAGATTTCTCGAGGAGAAGGATCCAGTTCGCAGCCTCCTCCACGTGATGATATGCATTAGGACTAGGTGGTGTTTTTCCTTTCCCACATTGAGGACAATGTGGACTTTAAGTGTGGGGGGAATTATGATAGTAGTCCTGTTTTCCTTTTTTTTTTGTTTTTCTTTTAGTTTTTCTGTTTTTGTGTTATTTCCTTTGTTAATTTGCGCATTATTAAAATAATTAAGTTAATGGAAATTAGTATTTAGTTTTAAATTTTGTTTTGTCCCATTCGTATTAGTTATTCCCTTGAGTTAATCTTAGCTCATAAATAAGTAATTTAGTAAATGATAATTCTTTGCATAGTTAAACCATGGTTTAGGTATTTTGTGTTGTATCCAATTTTTGAAAATTTTGATCTTGTTGTGATAAGTGTTATGTTGCCAATGATTGGATTTTATCGAAAGATTCGATGTGGTATAGGAAAATAATATGCTATCTAGAGGGAGTCGGGTCTTTGATGGAAAGTTTAGCATTTTGAGTCAATCATTTTTATGCACTTAGGGGAACTTCTGAGGGAATTGACGAGTTTGTAATCATTAAGTGGTTAGTGTGTTTTTAACGCTTTGTTTAGTTGAAACTTATATAACTCGCTTATAATGTGTTCTTTAAATAAATGTGCTTGCATAATTGTTCGCATTTAATGCTTTTGCATTGTTAAGCTTGTTATGCTCATACTATCGTCCCTCTATGAGATTGCTTTTAATAATAACCCTATGATAACTCATATGGATGGTAACGGAGATTAGAAGCCATAAGACTCTGGCTTCATATTGTCACTCCTCTGCGAGACTGCTCTTAAACGAAAAGTTAATGGAGAACTTGCATGAGTGGGAATGGGTCTAAAACCCGAAGGTGAGACAGTACTCCAGGTGGATGTCACGGGAATTCCATTGAAAAACCCTAATTAAGTGTGACAATCTAGGGAACGAGTGTTATTTATAAACCTAAAGGTTTGCCGAGCGAATCCTCATTAATATGAGTTGAATAATGAAATTTTAATATGATTAGTGAGGAAAGGTTGGGACGAAGACTTAGATGTTGGAACCCTAGCTTATGGCGTGGTTGTAGATGAGTTATGAACTAAGGCGGAACCTATCGCACACACACACATAGTTGGCTCAACGTGTCTAAATGAGTACGTTAATGTACTTTGATAACTTTTGGGGACGTATATTATGTGTATTTGACATTTGAATACTTGAGATTATGAGGTTAATACATGGCATTTGTTCTTATATCGAATTGATGAAGTTGGATGCGTTTTGTTGTTATGTGTTAGTATTTTGTGAAGTATTTTGTTTTAGGTTTTGTCATGTTTAGTTTAGTTTGTTCAGGGACGAACAAAGGTCAAGTGTGGGGGAATTTGATGAGGTAAATTTATTCACCTTTTATTTATTGTTTTATACTTGATTCTTTGGTCGTTCTTGTTCTTTTTTATTCGTTTTAGTGTTTTATTTGTAGGATTGTCGACCATGGTGTATGCTTGGAAGAACGAAATCAAACGAAAGGAAAATCGGATGCAAAGTGGAGAAAAAGTTGAAGAAAATTTAAGAAAATAGTGAAGACCGTCTTCACGTCGCGACGTCGGTGGATGCACGTCGCGACGTGCACGGTCGCACGTCGCGGCGTCGGGAAACGTCAGGAAACGTTGGGAAACGTCGGTTTTGCGACTTAAATTTGGAAAATTGCGATTTTGGCCCACTTTGAGTTTCCTTTTCCGACAAGGCTTTCGTGAAGGACTTATTAGCAAATATCTTTGTGGAATTACTATAAATAAGGCTAGGGTTTACAGATTTTAAGTGTGGTTGATATTTTTGGAGAAGTTTTAAGCAAGAGATTTCTTCTTTGTAATAGCTAGGGTTTCCTCTTTGGTTATTGCACGGAGAATTACAAGCTGTACGGATTCGGGAACATCTTCTTTTATTGAATTCATTCTTTTACGAGTAAAGATTACATTCAAGGATTTATTGTTCAAGGTGTTTTCTTTCCTTTTAATTTATGTTTTTAATATTGTGCTTAATTATTAATATCATGATGTTCAATTTAGCCATGTTCGGCTAAATTAATTGTGCTCCCGGGATTATGAATAAGGGTTTATGTGCTAAATTTACATGGTATGTTCTATCTTATGGTCTTTGTGGAATGATTTTTGCTGTGTTCTTCATAATTATGCATGATATCTCATGAGTACTATGTGTGATGAATATCTTCTTAAAGTGCAGTAAATTACTTAGATATAACTTGCTTTAATCTTACCCTTAGCCTAATAGGAGGATTAAAGTAGGTTGTTTGGGATCTATTGTGGGTTGGTTGTGAATTTGTTATATTGATTTACCTTAATTCTTACATTTAGCCTAATAGGAGGAATTAAGGGGATTAGTTTAGCATTAGCGTGACTGGTTCCGGCGTTGCCTCGGCCATAAAGGAGCGGTTGAACTTGAGGGTTTGGTTGAGTTGGTAGTTGCAATAGATTCCGGGTTAATTGAGGAAGTAAACCTTACCTTTCGCCATATAGGAGGGTTTAACGAATTAGTTAATATCTAAGTAGGTAAGTGC
Organism: Ophiorrhiza pumila; assembly: GCA_016586305.1. Lineage (NCBI taxonomy): Eukaryota > Viridiplantae > Streptophyta > Magnoliopsida > Gentianales > Rubiaceae > Ophiorrhiza > Ophiorrhiza pumila. The sequence continues at coordinate 20,873,840 of BLIW01000005.1, forward strand.
ATAAATTATACCTTACCTTTAGCCTAATAGGAGGGTGTGAGCTATGTTATTTATCCTTGTTTTGCATTACCATAGATAGGATGTATGTAACCCTATAATATAATCTCGGGAGCACACTTGCTTAAATAAAGTTTAAATCAAATCACCAGATCTGTTTTAGGTTTTTGTTAATTATTTCTTGTTTTAGTTTAATAGTAACATTAAGAGAAAAATCCAAAAATATTTTCTTAATATCTTCAACATAGTCCTTTCCCTGTAGGATCGAACTCGCTATACTATCACCTTTACGGGGGTTGTTTAGCTTATTTTTTATTAGGGGTAAATAGCAACTACGATCACATTTTTATATACATAATTTGCTCCTATCAATAAACCCGATGTACCAACTTGTTGGAAATGTTGGCTTTTATAATTAAAGCATCTGAGTGTGAGAATTTTGTGGGCACATAATCTTCTTCGGAAAAGGTGATAGTCTCCAAAGGTCTGAATCTTTTCCCAATGGGTTCCTGCTCGGGTACTTGTCGGCATCGGTTCTTTCGAACAGAGTTGCTTTCTCCTCCTTCCAATCCTCCGAGAATGGCATGGACTTCTCCCTTCACATTTCGGGCAGGGGAGTAGTTGTTAGGTCGTTGCCGCTTTTCCTTGTTCAGTACATTCCTTCCGAAATGGGGTCGGTAAGGAGAACGTCTATCAGCCGATTGACCTCTCCGCTATACTTTGTAAGTCGTTTTGACAAACTCCTGCAAATATCCCTCACGGACACAATCCTCGATTTCCTTCTTTAGGTCGGTACAATCCTCGGTACCGTGCCCATGTTGCTGGTGGAAACTGCAGAAAAGATCCCAACTTCGTTTGTGATTTGGTGTATTCATCTTTGCAGAAGACTTCAATATTCCCCGTTTACCCACGATGACTAAGATTTCAGACCGAGTTCTATTAAGAGGAGTTGTTATCTAATCTCTAATGGTTAGCTCGGCTGTCCGGCGCGGTGGATTAAGGCGGTCAAACACTTTTTTTCGTCTATCCGGCGCAACATTCCTTTTTCCTTCGTCCCAGACTCTCACTTCTCGTTTTTCATTATCTTTTTTCCTTTGGTCTGCCTCTTCTCCTTTGGCGTACTTCTCTGCTCGGTCTATTAGTTGTTCCATATCACATGGTGGATCGGTGGCCATCTTGGTATAAAAACACCCGGGTCGTAATCCATTAAATTATGCCCCTACCAAAACATCTTCTGAACAATTTTTTACTTGTAAACTTTCGTCATTGAATCTACCCATGTAACTCCGAAGGGACTCACTCTCTCCTTGACAGAGATTTAATAACTCTGCCGTAGATTTGTCAAACTTCTTTCGTTGTAAAAATCGGTTAAAGAAGAGATCACATAATTGGGAAAAGGAATCCACACTTCTTGGCTTTAAACCTTCATACCAGAGTCGAGCTTTTCCTTCCAATGTGGTAGGAAATACCTGGCACTTAGTTTCCTCTGGTGCCTTCAGGAAATCCATTGTGGACTCAAATCTGTGAATATGATCGTTAGGATCCGTGTCTCTTGTATATGCCTGCAGTTGCGGTAACTTAAAACGGGGGGCGCAAAGGGAAATCGGCTATCTCCTTAGATAGAGGGCTATCTCTCCTAGGTCTTCTCTTCCCGGGATTTTTACCCTCATCTTGGTTTGTATTCTCCTCGCCTCCAGCTTGGGGAAAAGGCTATGTATCAGACTTCCCTTCGTTTTCTCCATCGAATTCTCCATGAATCACCAGGGGTGCTTTCTCCCGGTCCTTCTGCTGATCATCTTTCTTCTTCCGGGCCTCCTTGACCATAACCTCCATTTGATCATAATGCTCAGCGAATATTTTCATCATCTCGGGAGTAATATGGTTATCTCCCTGCTGTGACTTTTTTGGATCCTTCTGGTGAGAGGGTGATGATTGTATCTCTTCTTCTCGCCTGCTAGTCTGAGCGGTTCCTCTCATTGACCTTGTGTTTGCCATCAAAGTTCAATTTCGTTGTGTAAACCTTTTGATCGGTTCCCACAGACGGCGCCAATTGTTGAAGCTCAAAACTGCACCTCGGTATATTCTGATTGACTGAACTGCAACAATCGAACTCTAAGCAATAATTTTATTACTTTATCTGTAAAAGAAAGAATAGTGTTAGAGTAAAGGCCCGAGGTGATCTCCGGGAGTTCACTCCGATGCTAAAGTCAGTCCAAAACTGTCCATTGTTATAAAATGACATTCACGTATATATAAAATATGAATTATGTTACCGTTAAACTGTTTCCAATCTTTTCTCCTTAAGCACTGATAAATTGTTGCAGCTTCATTTGACTTATTCCTCTGCCTTTTAGGAAATATTCGGATAATGTTATATCACAAACCTTAATATTAGAGGTGAAAATTCAACTTCATCACCTTCCAATCTAAGCTAAATGTTTGGGATCGGATAAAATATTCTTCCAACCTGACTCAAATGTTTATGAAAATTAGTTTGCATGAGAAAAATCTTTTCAAATTCCCACTTGACTATTGTAATTCATGCAATATGTGATCCCACTAATTAATTTTTTTCTTTGTTTGGTAAAATTTACCCTTTTAATCTTTTATAATCTTGAACCCTTGTTTTCACTGCCCCAAACTTAATATCAGAAAGTCTTATGGTCCACTTTATTAATTCCATACTCCTTGTATTCATTTGATTAATTAATCTTACTTTTTTTTGCTATAGATAAAATAATGAAAAATTTTGTATTAAGGGTGCATCTCATGTCATTATTATTAAGTAGGCGCAACTTTAATGTATTTATTATTAGAGTTGTTAAAATAACTTTAATATTTTATATAATTAGTTAAAAACTTTGTTGTCCTTTCTACTATTAGTCTATGCTTAAATACTACTTTTATTGAATCTTTTATTCGAATTCAAATTCTAATCCTACTTTTTTTAAAATCTCTTATCCCAATTCAAACTCTAATCCTTAGTCACTAAAACTTTTCAATTATCTCAAACTAATTGATTGTACTATCCAAATTATCCAAAAAATTATAATTTACTCTATTTGTTTAATGATTTTTGTTTCATTTTAATAAGTGGGTAGGGTAACAAAGTATTCAATTAATTAATATAAAATAGTAAAGTTATTTTGACGCCCTTAATAATAGATACATTAAAGTTGCGCTTTACTTAATAATAATGACATGAGATCCTTAATACAAATTTTTCCTAAAATAATCATTCAAATTACTAAATATTTTAAATAAAAACTAGGATGTTTAACAATAATAGTAATGTCCAAGTTGAAGTTAATGGGCATTATTGTCCCGTCAAAAAATCGACGGGAATAAACAAATAAAACAACAAAGAAACACGGACACTAACCAGCATGCATATTTTCATTTTATTTTTTCATTTTTCATTATTATCTAAACCAAACCATTTTATTCTTATTTTTTCATTTATTGGAGTTATCCGTACTTTCTTATTTATCATTTATTATACCTTATAGTAACTAGTCATTTTCGTAAACCATAAGGGGTAATTAGCAATTACTGTAGAAATCTGTTACCTTTCAACAGTTTGATTAGTTTTGCAAAAAAAAACTCAAACTATCAGTTGTAAATTACAACTTTTCAAACTATAAATAAGTAATCAGTTATTTTTGTAAACATAGGAAGGTAATTAGCAATTAACCCTATTATTTTCAATTTTATTATTCTCATTTTTTATTCATATTCATACTCAAATTTATTTGTCCAATATTTTGATTCAACGATCGATAGAATACGAGAAAATATATTCGGTTAAAAGTAAATAACTAGCAATAATCTATAGTAGATAAATCACCGTTCTACCATATTCTGTTGCCTAAACACAACCATCCTCTCCAAGAGATGGATTGAACTTGATTTTTACTAGACAAAAAAGGTTACAAAATTTAATAACACTTCAAATCAATATAAATACATCACTCCAAAACAAGTCAAAATCTCATTTTCATGTGCCATTTTCTCAAAAATTTATATTCTTAAAAAAATTACAAAGGGATTTTAGAACAATGAAAGAGTTGGTAAAATTAATGTACCATAGACTTGATCCAATAAATAAGAATTAAATTGCAATCAAGTAAGAGGCAAAAAAACAAAAGAGAAAAAAAATTACTTACTCCGTTTGGATAGCAAAAATTTCAATCTATTTGTAAAATGAAAATTAATTTCGTTTGGCACTCCATTGCTTTACCGATTGCAATTATGATTGTAAAAGCATGTACAATAAAAGTGAACAAGCCTGTTATTATAATAATGAATAGTAAAAGTGACGGCGGGCTTATGTCTCTGCAATGTTCTTGCCAAAACTGTGCAATACAAGATTGTGAATAAGAATAGGAAAGGTTTCAGCAATGGAAAAAGCTTTCACGTGGGTGTGGGCCTTCCAGCATTGGTATTTTGCAGTCACATGCTTTGACCGCTTCCATTTTTATTTGACTATTGTATGCATTGTTGCTGAATGTAATAATTAGTGGGTCCCATATCTTTTATTTTATTAATTATATAATAATATATAAAATAATCATTATATATAATAATAATAATTTTTTCTATACAAAATTTTCAATAAATTAATCAAATTTATCTATTCAAACACATCTAATCATTTTTCAAATATTCATTTCTCATTACAAAACCCAATAAAATCATTTCGTAAATAAAACCAAAAAACACCTTATCCAAGCGGAGCCTATTAGAGATTATCATTTTCGCAATTAAAAACTATGTATTTTGCAACATTTTGAATATCACGACGATACCATTGCAGCAAAAGTCTTTCTTGAACTCTTTGAATATTTTATTATAATTGAATTCCTTTTTTGATCAATTTTTGTATAATTGTCAAGCTTTTTCGGCCATTGCATTGTTGGTATGGATGTGGATATTGCACATAATTCTTTGACCCAACACCCTAATTCTTTGAAAGAGGTCAAATTACATTTTTAACTTGCTTAATTTATTGTCAGAAAAGTTGATATAATGACCTTGATTCTAAAGGCCAAAAAAATGTTATTTATGAGGAGTACTCCTCAACAAAATGTCACATTCCAATTCAACCACCAAAATTAAAAAGCTAAATTTTGAAAAAAAAAAATGATTGTTTATACTCTAGCAACACTAATGAATGAAGGTGAATTAGATTGTAGAAATTTTGGCAATATTTGCACACAAAATCTAATAGTTCTAATTCTTTTCAATTAACAAAGTAATTGAATTATTGCAAAACATTCTTACTTGTTTTATTCATTTCAATCAACCCAAAATATATGTAAGAAATCCTTTTGTGTCATAACAAACTTGCATATTTGATTTTGAGCCCGTCAACTTTCTAGTACATTTCAATTTGCTCTCCAAAATGAAATAGAAAATTTTGTCACTTTTTTTTATACTCATCTCAATTAAACCTCTATGACAGATATGACAAAATATTTGCAGCATAACTGAGTTGCAAAATTCTAAATTTAATCTCCAAACTCCAATTGTTTTTGACCTTTTTCTAAGACAAATGTTGAGAACTCGAGTTTAAGGTCAAATGATTATATGCACCATGCACATTCGTATCTAACAATATAATAGTAGAAGATGTCCATAAGTATGCAAAGATTGATTAAAAAAAAGAGTTAAATTATAATAAAATAATTAAGAACCTCAAGAAAAACTTTTGCTCCAATGGTCCCATTATGTGGGTTGACTATATGGATCACAATTTGAACGTTTATCCCATTATTTGGGTTGATTATATGGATCATATTCTACTATTGCATTATATTTATACATATTATGTCTTTTTTGAAGAAAGAGCGCATGAAAATTTATGGAATTTAACTGCCATGACAGATACTCCCTCCGTTCTCTAAGTGTCGTTTTAAAGGTGGACACACTAATTAAGAAAATTGATAAATTCTCTTTTTTACCCATATTTATAACAATAAATTTCTCTCTCTTCTTTTAAATAACATTATATAGATAAAAGGGACAAATGGTAAAATTAGAACCTTTTAGACTTTTTGCATTGATATTTGTAAAATGACACTTATTTGAGAACAAAAAATGTGAACTAAAATGACACTTATTAAAGAACTGAGGGAGTATATTGAAACGCTTGATATTCGTGATGTATTAATGCCTAATTAAAATACTAGTAGGATTTAATATGCTAATGTAAATAGAACATCAATCAAGATTTATGGTGGTTTAATATAAACGAGTAGTTTGTTTCTTCCATCTAACTAGCAATTCTCTTGTACTATTGGTTATGTACTTTTGTAATAATTAGATGTCATTTTTTATTTCCAGAAGTTTATGCTAAATAATTGTCAATACATGTGAAAAACCTGTTCAGAGCTTCATTCTTACATCCTAATTAATCGCACTTTTTAAGTTATTCTTTGGACAATTTCGCTCATATCAATAAATAATTTCATAGAATTATTACTATATATATATATGAATTGTCACCTAATAAATAGTTTAACAAAATTATTACTATGTATGTAAAAAAGAAAGGGATTGTGATAGTCTCTTGTGATTTTCAGTTAAAATTATATTGTGATTATTTTGTGCAGTTTTCAGTTAAAATTAAGTCAAGAACTTCCCAGCCCAAAATAACAATCATATGAATTTTCAAGGGAGAATTTTTTTTCCGTGCATAAAGAAATTTACAATTATAGATTTCCAATCATGTAGACGTGTTGTCAAAATAAGACATAAGATGATATAAAAAAAATATTATTCACAAAAGTATAATCAATTCTCCAAATATTCTTACTTTCTATTTACTGCACGCTACATGAAAGACTATTTTTTTCTAATGTTTTGAAAATCATATCGGAATACAAACCAGACAAGCTACTGGGTTATTGGATCAAACCGATCAAATATGATGAAAAAACCAGATGAAGTCATTGTAATGTCATAAATAAATTTAAATTATAAATATATTAATAATTTTAAAAATCTTTATACTCAACTATAAATATTTATTAAATCATAACTAAAATATATACAATTAATAAAATACCATTAATTCATCTAAATATTAGATATTATTTAATATCATACACAATAATTCTAAAATAAAAAGAAAAAAAAAAGTAGAAAATGTCTCAAAATTTGTGGAGTTTTATTTTATTTAATATCAACAAATGACTCAAATTGATAATAAAACATATATTTATTATTTATTTGTTTGTTTAATTTAGATGGGTTAAGAAAAAATTTATAGAATAAAGTTTTATTTCTACAAAGTAGTAATAAGGCCAAAATTATTGTATGTTTTGCTATTGAATCCAAAATTTAAAAGTAAAAAATAAAATTTATACACTCAATAGGCCCTCGTAGAACTAAAAGTGACACAAAAGTTAAAGTCCAAAAACAAAAACAAAAAAAACAAATTCAACTGTAAATATAAACCCAACGTTCAAATGAAAGAAAAGCAAAAGACAAAAATAAAGGGGTCAAACTTGGGTTTTAATTGGGTTGCGGGGTCAAACCCAGGCTTTGATCTAGTTTGATCGTTTTTTTACCAGTTCGATATTTTCATAAAAACCAAATTAGACCATAGTTTGGTCTCCAGTTCAACCGGTCGGACCGACTGGTCTGATCCAATTTTCATAACATGGTTTTTTCTATTCACTCTGTACGAAACTTATGGTCTAATTCTAGTTGTGTAAATCATACAAGGCAATCACACTCCGTTTTGATCTTTTGAGCCATGAAACTTATGAGCCAATTTTCTTCGTGAATCGAACTAGATAATTACAATCTCTACATTAATAGTAATATCTATGCCAAAATATTTATTTGTTATGAATTTTGATATTCAAACCGATTTGGTTTTATATTATTTGTTGAATTGGTTGTTTGTAATGTATTGAATTTATAAGTTTAAACCAGTGTTATTAAAACCAAACTGAGGACTGGTCTATGGTCTAGTCCGATTTTGTGAGAAAATCGTCAAACACGGTAAAAACCCGGGTTCGACCGACTAACCCGATTAAAAGCCGGGTTTGACCGCTTTTTTTTTTGGTCTTTCCCAATTGGGTTTGACCTTTCTTTTACTTTGGCCTATTTGCTTTTCTATCATTTGGGATATAGTTACATTTGGATTTGTTTTTCTTTTCCTTGGACTTTAAATTTTGTGTCACTTTAAAGTCAACAAAAATATGGCCTATTGTATTTATAAATTTTATCACTTTTGAATTTTGGACCTAATATAAAAATATACTATAAATTTGACTCATTTGCTATTTTGTAGTTTTGTACATTTTTTCTTGATCCACCTACATTTAATAAATAAATAATAGATATGTGGTTTATTATTATTTTGAATTGTTTGTTGATAGAATAAATGGTCAAATAAAATAAAACTTACAAATTTTGAGACATTTTATGTTTCTTTTTTATTTTAGAATTATTATGTTTGATATTAAATAATGTCTAATATTTAGCTGAATTAATGGCATTTTATTAATTTTATGTATTTTAGTTATGATTTAATAAACATTAATAATTTGGTATAATAATTTTTTAATTTGTTTATATATTTATAATTTAAATTTATTTATAACGTCATGATGACGTCATTTGGTTTTCTCGTTCGGTCCCAACCGGTTTGACCCAGTAACTTGTCCGGTTCATACTCTGGTCCCGTTTTCAAAATATTATCTTAAACAACTTAACTCGTTGTATATAATTTCATTTGGTTAGCTATGTATGTATATGTTATTTTTATTTTTAATAAAATTATCACTTTTGACTAAAAAAAAGATTAGACAAAAGCTTTTGTTAGGATAGCATAGTTTTTAATGTTATGATGTAATCTTTTTTATTGGAATTTGTTATAAGAAATAAATATTTTAGAAGTGTTTGAATTGATGAGTTTGTTTTGTTGGGATTCATATTAGATAATTTTTTATTAATAAAATTTTAAAATTTAAATTTGATTAGCATTTTATTAGTTTGTTTTAGTAAAAAATTGTGTTAGGTACGATTGTTTATTATTAAAATTTTAAAATTTAAAAAAATATTTTATTTATAAAAACTATAGGAAAAATAATTATTGTAGCATTGATTTTAGTTTTAAAACTTCATAGAAAATATGGATAAAACAAAATAAATCAAATTGATTTTGTGACAATAAATAATAAATCATACACAACACCACAAACAAACATTAAAAAATCTGCCAAACAATCACCGACCTAATAAGGGAAAAACAGCCAACGGTTACATTCCTCCACTCTCCTATTAATATTTCTTGAGTTTCAAGCAAAAGGAAGCACCGTTGTATTGAAGCAAAATCAATCATCGTACTAAGAAAAAATCTGAGGAAAAGTTTTTTGGAAAGTTTAAGACAAGAAACTGCATTATGGGTACTGGAAAGAATAAGATAGAGATTAAGAAAATTCAGAAAGAATCAGCAAGAATGGTTACTTTCTCAAAGAGGCGGAAGGGACTGTTTAAGAAAGCACAACAACTGAGATCAATGACGGGTTCAAACATTGCCATTGTTGTTTTTTCACCCACAGGCAAACCTTATACCTTTGGTGATCCTGACACCATTAATGCTGCTTTGGAAGAATGCCTCAATAGATGTCAGAATCATGTGAAGGGAGCAGGGACTGCTACTGGTTTTAATGGAGCAAGTTGTTCTCAGAGTTGTGGCGACAATAATACGTCTAGTGGGTTTGTCTTCGAATCTGCAAGTTACTCGGAGAAGTTGATCTATTGATTCATTGTCCTGCTTATAGGGATTCTTTATTTCTTAGATTTTTTTTTTGTCTTAGTATTATTGATTCAGGATTCTTTAATCTGTTTTTCCATTATTTGTTAATTTGAAATCATAGAGCATAGCGTACTGTACTCCAACAATGAATGATTGGATGGGCATCATTCTTGGTGCTCTGAGTTGTTTTGTACATGGCCCTGTTTGGGAAAATCAATTAATGAAATTTTAGACCCGTTGAGGGATTTTGAAGCTTTTTCTATTATTGGTTCTTATGTCTATTTCAGTTAATTTACTTAGTTGATGATTATTGGGGTTTCTGAAATTCAATTTGCATGAATTTTGATTGTTTGAGCCCGTAATTGCAATATTTTTTATTTGGGTTAGTTTGATAATTCCTATTTGAAAATTAAATAATGGGGATATTATAGATCAGGATCTGAGAATATGAAATGAGAAATAAGAGAGCAGAACAAGGTTAGGGATGAACAGAGAAAAAACAAAGAGAAAGAGGGGCCAGTGAGTGAGAGTGGTCTGTGTGGTAAGAAATAGGGGTTAGGGATAAGCAGAGACATGAATCAAGTAAGCTCTCCTTTTGAAGTGCAATACCAAGTTGCTTTCTTTTTGACAAGTTGAGGTGAAATTTATGATTTCCTTGAGTGTTAATCAAAATTAGATATGATGTAGTTGTGGATGCAACAGATAATGTTCCAAGTTGTTACATGATCAATGATTTCTGTGTTGTTTTGGGAAAGGTTAGAAATGTTTGTTTCTTTAGCAAGCTAATTTTGCAAAGGCCAATATCTTTTTTTTTTTTTTTTGTCAAAAGCGATAATTTCATTCCATAAAGAAATGAGGTTACAAATTCAGCTAAATAGCTGCAAGTCAGATTGCACAATAGTCTTTAACCAAGTTGGGATATGCTCTTCCCAAGCCTGTGACTCTAGTGCATTACAAGCAATTTTTGCTATTGCTAGTACTAAGCTAGCTCTATTGAAATGTCTATTTACAAAGAGAATGTACATTCACAGAACAGTTGCTTTAACAATAAGATATCTTCAACTATTGGGGTTGTATCACAAGTTGGGGCTGTGCTTTTGTTGAGTTTGTCCACAATAGTTTTGACATCTAATTTTCTTCCAGTTCTTCTGTGCTGCTTTCAGTTGATCAAAGGCCAATATCTGATGGAAATGTTTGACCAATCTGTCTGTCAAAATATCGTCTTTATCCTGTTATTTCAATCCTGTGAGTTTGAGACTAGTTGCCTTTGATTGTGATATGTTATTGTTAGAAAAATGGGTGGGTGGCTTATGATGGGCTGACTCGCCCAGCTTGAATTTAAAAAAAAAATAAAGGATAAGTTCAAACGGGAACCGGGTTCACCGCTTGGACATGTTGTATTAGCTTTTTCAAAAAAAAAAAAACTCAGAACGCAAATAAGCTTAAGAGCTTGAGATGGCTATATCCATGTTTTTCAACTGTGATGCCTGTCATAATAAGCAAGAATGCTATTCCACAAAGCTAGCCATACTCTTGCTGCAATCTGCCATAATTTTGTATTGCTGTTGTAACACATGAAGTTTCCTCTACATGTATAAAACTGGAATTACTTTACATGTGCGTGAACGACAAAATTTGTATTTTCCAGGGAGTAGTGATGTGGTGAAAACTCACCATGCTTTTCTTTTGAGGGCTACCTGATGTAGCATCAAGAAGGGTACTCTTTAGATTTTAGGATTTCTTTCATTTCATTTATATCTTGAACAGGTTTTCTGCATCTATGAACTCATTAACAGTATTGACTTCCATTATTCCCTCTTTCAGATTGCTCAAGCATTTAGGCACTGTTTCAGATTGGTCAAGCATTTTAGATTGGGATTCAGTGATGGAGCATTTTGGATTGGGATCATATGAATGCATAATGGGACTCATTCTCATTATATTCATGCATGTTGCTGTATTGTCATGGTTCCCATTTGTATCAGAATTCCAAACTTGACGAAGCATTCTATAGAGTTCTGCGATGATTCTTACAGCAAAGAAAGACAGAAGCATTATCCAGTTGAATAGCATGTTTCATTCTCTATGTTACAGTGATCTTAGTTTCTTGCCATAGTGTTTAGCATCATTGAAGTGTATGCATCATGAAAGAGTTCACTTTGTTTTTTTCTTATGCGTTAATGGCACATTGCCACGATTACAATAACAAAAAACTAATCCTTTATCCCAGGCAGGCTATATAGTTTATATTTTATCACCGTATTCGATTTAAACTCATTTGCTCATTTATGAATGTTCTAAATTCTAACCTTTATACAATTGACCTTAAATTTTGCGACCGTACTCGATTTAAACTCGTGCACATAAATGCATATCTATTTGATTTTTCCATGTATAACTTCATAATAGGGACAAAAGCACATCTATTTTGCCTTCTAAAGTATCAGTAGTTTTTTTTCCCTCTTTAAAAAACCTGTCACTTGTAAGATTAAGACATCTTAGCACAAATGAAAAGGAAGCATCCTGAGATAAGTCAAAATAGAAATCATTTAATATTTCTTTTCAATTAGTGCAAGTTCAACAATTGCTGATTGAGAAGATAAAGGAGGTGAAAATTATAGTAGAACAGAAAAACAAGAGACAAAATGAAATTTTCTTGAGTGCCCATTCAAGCTTCTAGTATATCAATCAAGACTATAATACAAATGCTAAATCCTTTGGCCAACTAGTTCCAATAGTTTGAGAGCTTGCTTGACTCACATTCTTTGAATCTGGAGCCATTATCAATGGACTTTGAGAGCTTCCAGTCTTCAGTTCCAATATCTAAGTCTAGGTTGGCTTTGATAGTTTGTTTCTGAATCAATACAAGTGAGAGTCCATAAAATGGTTATCCATCATTTTTCGTCCGAAGAACTTGGCTTCAGCAAGGCTGGCACGGTTGAGAGGGAAGGTCGAAGGAGGAGATACAAAGCAGGACCTAGAAATGGAATCACTGATAAGGGAAGAAGCCATGAACCTTTGTTATCCCTGCAGACAGATTAAGCAAAAAAAAAACTTCTTTTTTTATTTTCATAAGCGAATACATGACCTCAAAAAAAAAAAAAAAAGAAAAAGAAAAAAGAAAAAAAGTGGTTTTGTATATTAAAGCCAATAGTATAGTAGGTTACTGAAAGTTTACCATCTGCGAGCAGTCATATCATTGAAAACCCAGAAAGGAGCAAATGCTGATAACAGAGTAAAATCAATGCCCGTGATATGAATCTGCAAAATAAGATAACTGGCTCATTCTCACAAATAGGGAAAATTTGGGAGTTTTTCAGCCTCAAGAACAAAAAAGAACAAAAAAAAAAGAAGATAATTTTGATTGGCTTCACATTCTTCTTTTTCTCTCAGTGAGGCATAAGACATTTTCGCATTTAACAGCAGACAAGCCACGGTAATGCATTTCTCTGTTCATTCACTTGTTCCATACTTCCATTTGTGTAAAAAGTGATGCGGTTTTTAAACAAAAAGTCTTGAAGTCAGATTGGATAATAGCGCAATTGAGTTGACCCTTTATGCTTCCTTCCCATCAGGTTAACTTTGTCCTATCTCTCTCTTGATAATACCCACTTTGCCTTTCATCCAAAATCTAAAAGAACAAGCATATACACATTAAAGTGCCGATACTCAGAATTCAGGCATTTTATTTGTTATTTCAAATCATGAAGTCAAACTATCAAAAGATCAAGGATTCTATATAGTTTTTCAAAGGTGGAACTCAACCATTTGCTCTGAAAGAGCTGGAGGATCAAGTATCATCCTATCATCTTTTGGTAGTAAAGAATAAAAAGTGTTCCAAAATCAACTAAGAAGATATCATATCTAGTTCTCAACATAATTCTTAGGAGAGGTCTGTCACTAAGACTCAAGTTCATGCATAATCACAACTAGGCACCATTTGGGGTTGCAGTGCTTTTGCTTCAAACGCACGTTTAGGAGGGGGGGGGGGGGGGGGGGGGGGGGGGAGTAAGTAAAGTACATTTGGTTTTGGTTAGTGTCATCCCATGAACTCAAGAGTAGAGCTTTCAGTGGCAATAGCAATTTCACAACAAACCCAAAATTTGGTTCTTTTTAGATAGCTTTCTTTCATTCAAAAAGTGTTTAATTTTGCAATAACTTTGCAATTAAAATAAGATAGAAGTGTTTTGTAAAGTATCAAAACAAACACTTCCAAAAACTTAAGCACTTATTGCGAAAGCTATGGTTACAGAAGTACAATCCAATATGCTACCACACTCCCAAATGGAGCCTTAGTAAGTATTAAGATCATTGCAACTACCAGGTATCAACATAGTCAGAATCTGTGAAGTCCATGCCATCAAAGAAGAACCTTGTTGATATGTAGCTACTCAGAGTGGCCAGATGTGTAAATTAGTTACAGTCATTCAAAACAAATTTGGAAAAAAGAACCGTCAAATGGAAAATTCATGCTCGAGATAAAAGAACGCAAACACAAGATCATGAGCACTTACAAATTTGCTTGACCGGAAGTACAGGAAAAACTCCTTCCAGACAGCCTCATTAGAAGAACCTGCATAAATCATTAATCCTAGCCCTGCAGCCAATACGATCTAAAGAATAGTTAGTTAGACTCTTTTTTTTAAACAATATACAAGTGATAATAAACAAAACTGGAAGCTCTGAGGTGCATTTATTATATAATGAGAAAGGTATCTGAAACAACAAGATATAGTTTGAGAAAGCTGCACTCAAAGTGCAACAAGCCTCTGAGAGGTGCTCAAGAAGTGTTGCTTATGAGAGTTTTAACCAGTGAGTCAAGTTTTAGCATTGAAATGACAGTCAAGATGATAAGTTAGTAATATACTAACTTATATTACTAACATAGAGTGGTACTTATGTTTAGGTTTTGGCTTGTTTTAGAGTACATTTATGTGTATTTATATGTGTTTCTCGTGTGTTTTTGTAGGTTGGAGACTTGGTGGGCCATAGAGAAGAAAATACAAAGATTTGAGCTAAAAGGATGAAAGATGGCAGAAGGAGGATCAATCTTGGAAGGCTAGAGCAAGAACTTCTCAAGGAGATGAAAAGGAAGGTCTGCTGTGGCAGTGATGAAACAGAACCAGCATACAATAGGCATATTCGAAGCCTGCCACGGAACACTGCCGCAGCACTTCCTGTGTTCTCTGAGTTAAGAGAAAACTTGTGTGAAGACCAAGCTTCCATCATGTGTTTGTGTAATTGAGGGTCTATTATGTAATATCTCAAAACCATTTAAGTCCCTATGTATAGATACACAAATGAGGAGCAAAGTAGGGAGAGAGGGACATAATTAGCAAGACATTTGTGAACCTCAAGTGTGTGTTTCTTCTCTAGAGATTAAGCCAGTGCTTTGAAGACTATTGAGTGAAGCTGGAACTTGAGAACAAAGAACCAACCTTTTGCTTGGATTTGGCTATTATAAGAGGGTTTTCATTTACCCAAGAGGGGAGTACTCTTATCTTTGGTTAATTTCATATAAAATGTGTTATGTTTCTTGTGTTTGTGTGTTCAACTTTGCTATGTGTGGCTAAATCTCTAATTACTCTTGAAATGTGCTCATTTGATCTCCTTTAATTTGTGTTGATTATGTAATGGGCTTTTGTCAATGTGCTCATTTACTTGAACCCTTGTGAGATGTGTATTGGAGGGTAGTTGATTGATGAGAATTGATCCTGCCAAGACTATGGGCGAATGATGTTGGGTGATATTAGACCTTGGTGTTCTTGGAACCCAAACAAATGATACCTTATGGATGTAATGCATTCTGTAATCACTCGATAAGCCTAGTCGCATGGATACATAGACAAGAACCAAATATTCTGTGCAAACTTGGGACAGGAGCTAGAGCGTAAAAGCATAGTCCCCATTGATTATTATTAGCCCTATAGCATTTGAAACACATTTGTGAGGAGTAAAGACTACTTAGGCACACCTTGAGAGTAACACTTGTTATTGTTACATTAGTCCTTGTTATTAATTGGTTGGCTGCTTTACTTTCATTTTCTGTAGTTAATCTTTATTTACACTCCCACTTAACTTGGCAATTAGCTTTAGTTCACAAATTCACCACTAGATTCATAAGAGACCTTAAGCATTTCTTTGTGGGATTGACCCCTAACTCTCTATACTACATAAGTGTGGTATTAGAATAGGGCAAAATAAAGTAGTTGTTGGTGTTAGGTGACCACACAATAAACAAACACTGAACACGGCAGCACAAGATTAACTACTCAAACAAGAGAAAAGATAGATTGACACAAAATATTTCAACATTACTATTGAAGATTTGTCATAGAATACTAGGAGTTCATAATTATTTGAATGCTTGAAGAGGATTTGCCATAGAATTGATCACAATTTAAAAGAACCTAATAGATCACTGCTAGCTGCCATGACATTATTGTTATGTGCAATTTTACGGAATCCAGGAGGTTGTTGATCAGTGTGGCTCACAAGAAAGTGCAGCAGCAGTTGACATCATATAAGGCTAAGTAGGCACATCTAGTATGTGCCTGTATGCTTAGTCCCACATTTCCCGTAAACATCATCTATTGGAAGAAGCAAATTGAAACTTGTGAGATATAAATCTCAGAACTTGAGACAATTGACACCTTATATCTTCCATAGCTTCATCAGCCTCTATCATGCATGGCAAAGCCACAGACTTCTAGCCCTCCTGATAAATATCTTTTTAACCATCAGAGAAAAGGTCATCTGTAATAATACCTTCTTTACAATAAATTTGGCAAGTTGGCAACATCTCTTTAACCTTTTTCTGCTGCCAACCACACTCTCCTTAAGTCTATGATTTGATTTTACTCATTCATACACAACTCAAAATAGCGAATCAATTGGTCAATCTTTACCTAAGATAATATCTGTGATCCAAGTAATATTGGTTTAACAGTCCTATCGACAAACATGCCCATATTGAATTGCTTTCTAACTGCATTTCAAGAAACTTCGGGAAGAGAGTGTTGATAAAAGATACTTTCGATTTTAGTAAGATGTCATCTTTTGGCAAAACTTGTTCCTCTAAATTTGCATATGTTGTTACAATTATTTTTAACAAAACACCCAAAAAAAAAAAGGAATTTAAAGGCATTTTGTTGAAATTTAATATTTCAAAAAATTCCTTTCAAGGTCATGAATACATTTAAAAACTCTGGTTAGGCAAACCATGTCCTGCAGATAATGAATCATGCATTTAATTTACAAATATTAGCACTCTTTTAACAGAATAATGAATTCAAATTGTTTTCCATAAGTTATTCTTGCCTAATTATTCAGCTTACAAGAACAATTTTCTGATGATGGAAGATTGTTTTTATACTCATTAATCTTTGAGATACAGGTTTCTTCTTTCTCTTTCTTATTCCACCTATTATTTCGTTTCTGCATTTTATCACTGGAATAGACATGAATTGACTGGTAACCAGAAAGCTTCTTCCAAAAACCACAGACTCCTATTATCTTTTTCAGATAGGGTTACAAACCATCCCACACATTCTTATAACCAGCCTAAACTTCAAGCTCTTTCCCCATAAACAACTAGACAGTGCTTCTGTGGTGGTGGAAAAGGAAGCTCAGCAAGTATGTGGTTTTGGAGTCTCTTGGAAAGAAAAGCTTTGGCCACTTGTTACAAAACATTGTTCCAACCTGCCAACAGGGATCTTATGGAGCCACAAAGTTCAGATTATCCAATGGCAGGCAACCTATAAAGGAGAAAAAAAGGATAGCCATGCCTCTCTCTTTTCCTGTTTTTCTATTTTCTTCTGACACCAGAGGAAGTCTAGGCATTAGATGAGCTGTGACTACAAGAATCCTACAATGAAATGATTCGAAGTCGTAATGAATTCTAAGCTCTTGAAATTCCAAAGCTTCTGATGCAAAACTTTAGTAAAAGACCAAATTCTCTACAGTACCTTTCTTAATAAAAATGATATTTAGAGGGTGCCCGAACTTTTGGACTAACCCTTTTCGTAAACAACAAAGAGGTCATTCTCATTAATCTACTGACTACCTGTGGAACAATTTATAAGAGGTTAGTTTTAGTATCTTCTCATTTCTGGTTTCAAAATATTATTTTCAGTATGTAACAACTTCATTCTGAAGCATGTTTTCTTAATCAATCAAGTGGAATAAGCTATCTTTTTCTTCAATCTTCAACTGTGTCTTTAATCCTGTGAATTAGAGGATATGCACAGATTGCTGCTATTGTATGATCACTTGCTAGTGTATGCATATATTTAACTAATCCAATGTCTTTAACCAAGCCAAGGTTAATGTGAACTGAAATTTGGTTCTCTGTAAAACAGTATTATTACTCAAAAAGTATTTGCAATTGTATGATCGCTTGCTAGTGTATGCATAAAGTTAAATAATCCAATGTTTTTAACCAAGTCAAGGTTAATGTGAGCTGAAATTTAGTTCTCTGAAAAAAAGTGTTATTACTCAAAAAGTATCTGCTAGGAGCCAGCAACTTTGCCTTCTCTTGTTTCGCCAGGGGGAGGGGGGTGTGTGGTAACAAAATATGAGGGTAACAAAAATGAGAATATTGAGATGGTTATGCGGAGATACTAGACTAGATAATGTTAAGTAATGACTGCATTAGAAAGAAAGTAGAGATAGCGCAAATAGATGAGAAAATGAGAGAAACACATTTAAGATGGTTTGGACATGCGCGTAGAAACTGTTAGATGCCCCGTGTAGAAAATATAGAATTTTTAACCCAAATTAAAAGGGGAAGGGAACAGCTAAAAGAATTGAAAAGAAAGATTTAAAGAAGACACAATATACTTAAATATAAATGAAAATGTATTTTTTTTTTCTTTTTGTATATAAAACACATTGGAAAAATAATATACGTATAGCCGACCCCACATAATAGGATAAAGGCTTAGTAGTTGTTGTATCAGAGCTGGAAACGGTGAAGGGCCAGTATTAACTCTAACTCATTGCATGTTGCCATTTGTTCTTACAGATCCATATAGCTATTAGCCCATTTCTGCCAAATCCACTTCAATTAGCTAAAATAAAACATAAACCAAGTTATGCCTTCCCATTAAAGTTTTAAAAATATATATAGTAATGCTTGAGTTGTGGTTAGCAATGGGCATCATAAGAAATGGGGAAAGGAGGTATAAGGAGGGGAAGGAGACAAATGGATGGGTAAGAAAAGGTTGTCTATATCAGAACTAGGATAGAATGGAGATCAATCAGCTTCCAGCTAGGGCACTGGCGACAACTATTCAAAAGTTAATTCACGAGAGGTCCAGCCAACGGGGGACTGATCAAATAACAACATACACCACTGTGTCTCCTCAAATAGTCAGAGATACATGTAATGGAATCCCTTTTTCTCTTTCCCTCAAGATGAGCATCCACTAGCTTGCTAGCCTTTTCCACCACTGACCAACTATGGTAGTTATATTCTTGAGGTTCAGCATTTCCATAGACTTTTACTTCAGATCAAGCCTTAACAGCTAGAGCTCTATAACTTCCTAACTCTTTTAGCACATTACTGTTATTCATGCTATTGTCCTCAAACTTTATGCAACTTGAGGTTTTTATGACTAAATTCATATCATCTTGAGATTTTTCTGAATAAATTCAGATCATGCTTAATGGTTGTCTCTTACCAATTTATTCAATCTTGTTTCGCCCATATTTTGAATTTTTTTCTTGATTACGAATTATTACCACAAATTTTCGCTCCCTGTGGTTTCGTGAGGTCCTCCCATTTTTCTTGTTCTATAAACTAGGAGAACTAATTCTTCAGGTATAACTCTGCTTTAGTTAACAGAACTTATTTTGGCAAGACATAGGTTGGTTTAGTTTTGTTTAAATTTCAAGTTCAAACAGAGAGGAAGTTCGTTTAAACTGAATACAGTTTTATTTCCAACAAAACACCAAACAAAATTACCTTCCCTTTCTTTTCAAAAAAATAGTAAGACTTTTATGAGATAACCAGTTAGATAAAACCAACCAATTCCCAAATACATAAACCCACCCAAGTTCTTACTCCAAATAGCTCATATGGAGATGGTACAAACAGACTCCATGTAACATTTTGGTTCAAATCAGATCCAAACTATTACTCAGGACCTCAAAAGACCATTGGTCAATTTATTAGCTTTCTTGTAAGCATCTAAAATCCACTTGAAATTTAGTGGACTGCATTCTATCTCTGGAAAGAAACAACAGGCATACATATGTGCATTCTAGCTTTGAATACGCACACAAGCCAATTCATGTGCTCCATAAGTTTTACAAAAGTCAAAGAGTAATGGTTTTTCTTATCCAAGGATAGGGTAGCATAACTACAAGAGTACATAACGAAACCTAGTTAGCTATGAGATGATTGGAATTTTAAGATGTCAAATCCATCACAAACCAGACTGTTCTGCTCTTGTGTCTAAGTTAACTCTTGATTTCTTTGTGCACTTGAGTAGGTGAATGCACAGAAGTATAAAAATTTTAAGTTTGAAGTTGTCTCGTTTTATCTAGGATTGAAATGTTTTTCAGAAGATTGCTGCTAACTTTACAACACTAGAGTTACCATGACCAGCAATATCACAGCCTACACACAATTTCCCAACATGCTTACTAGTCCTCCTTTCCTTAATTATTTAAAAACCATATGCAAAATCCACCAATACAATTTAGCATTAATTCCTGAATAAGCCAATTTTTGTAACATTCAAATATCTCAAAAATTTGCCCTTGTATCATTATCAAAGGGTATGGCATTTTCTCTTACTATTTTCAATGGATGGATATCAACATTTTAAGATGTACGGCACTTCCAGTTTCAAGTTGCTTTCAAAGACTTACAAAACTATCAGCATTTTATTTTCTATTCAGAGCCTACAGCATCAAGCAATCTCTTTTCAGGATCCTCTTCTTTGACGAATTCTAATTTGACATGAATAAAATAAATGTTTTTGCTTTGCATGACAGATCCCCAGAAGCTTAATGTTAAAGACATTTTTCTCAAACATCTATTATATGAGAGGAAATATTGATCCATAGAGTTCTCCTTACCCCAGCAGTTAATTTTGATTCCAGAAAATTCAGAGGCCATCTTCTGAGCTCATTTTCTTCAATAAGTGGGGGTGGTGGCCTCCAAAGAATAAAATATGGAATCAGGCCATATGCACCCAAAAAGCCTGAGAGAAAGAGGAAAGGCCAGACAGGAATACTGCTCTTTTCACTGCATTGAATAACTAATATGTAAGATGATGAATCACTATTTATCCCGACAGAAATTTCAAAAACCAGAGAAAACATTTGCATTCCCAAGCTTTTACACAGATGCTAAGCTTTAGACAATCTCACACACCGTAAGACAACTTCACGAATGTCAAGTTTAGTATAACTGTATGAGGATAATAATCATCTATATGAACATAATGAACCAACAGAAAAGTGCAAATGCAACTCAGAAAAGCCTAGCTTCTTTCTAAGCTCTCAATGTATAAAGTAAACAACTTCGCAGAAATTTCAGGAAACTTTAGAAAAACGAGACCTCAAAGTTACCTTCTGCCGGTTGGAAGCAGCAGCATACTGTACACCCATGGATACAACCCCATGATATACCACAAAGCCACGAGCACTTCATTCATTTTGAAGCCATCATCTCCTATCACACTTAGGAGTTTCTTCAAGAAATATGAGTCCGTGGACTGCAAATAATCGAGAAAAATTAATGAAATGAAAAATAAATTCTTACAACATAGATGAGTAATTTGAAATGGTAATAATAAAGTATTATCACGCCATAGAAATTTTCTATTCTAGCTCTGAAAATCAGTAACTACATGCAGCAAGTAAGCATAAAAACCACTTCTTTTCAATAGGTCTTTTCTAGGGAAATTGACAAAGCTACAAACAGAGCAATTATGAAGATGCCGGCATCTTTAAGACCATTAACAAGAAGGAAACTTGACTACTATTATCCTACAACAACACATGGCCACCATTCTAGAGTAAAATCCATCAGCAACCTTTAAAATACAAAACAAAAACAGAAAGAAAAATCCCACTTTTTGGTTGATCAGTTCTTATTTTCTCAATCATTTAAATCGATGAACATGTAAAATCTTTCTTCTCCTATTAAGGCAGCAAAACTCTAATTAACGACCAAAAGTTGCAAATGTAGATAGCAGAACAAGAAATAAATTAAAGGGAAATAAAAAAGTTCAGTCTATTTTCAATATACAATACCCTGCCATACCGGGGTTTGGCTGGGAGCAAGAAGGAAAACATAGTATAAGAGTCCAGCATAAAATCCAAAGAGCAAAAACGATGTCGTCCAATCCCTTTCCCCTCCTCCACCTCCATTTCCATTGCCACCATTGTTATCCTCCTCTAAAGAAACTTCATTTTCCAAAAAGGGATTTTCTGGGTTCTGTTCACTGTTTAAAGAACTGTAACAACATAATTTTTGTTTTGGGTGATGACCCTTATCCAATTTTTGCAATGTCAAGTATTTTATGCCACTGACTGCAGTTTTGCCCCCATTTTTGTAGCAAAATCTTGCAAAACTGTGTGAGAATGATAATAATAAAGTTGATGGCCCGGGCTTATTGGGTTTTTGGGATGGGATTTTGGGACTATACTGTTGAACATGGAGACGAAAATATGATAAACTGCAGCAAATGGGGTTGGTGTTGGCTAACATGTTGTGGACTTGTAGATTGCACTTCTGACCAAGCAATTTGAAGCTCAAATTGCCTCTGTACAAGCGTTGAGGGAAATATGTATTTGAAAATTGGGAAACTGTGAAAATAGTCATTGACGACTTAATTAATGAATGAGTAAAGTAGAAATTGATTTATTTTTTGCACAAAATTATTCAATATAATAATTTATCATTATTCTGTCACCTTCAATCTATCTAATCTTTCTCCATTATTGACCAAATATGAATAAATCATAAAAAGTTTTGTTTGACAAAAATATATTAATTTTTTATTTTACTCATTTATTGAGTGATACATGAGCATGAACTAGTATTTTTTTTTTTTTTGGTTAAAAAAACTAATAGAATTTGATTGGTGAATAATTTCATGCATTTTCTAAAGGGTTATTCTCTTGTGGGACTATTTTATATATGACACTTGCGTATGAATTCATTTAGTCATATACAGTATCAAAAATTAGTATAAAAATTAGTGTATAAAGTATCAAATATTAGCATATAACGTATAAAAAAATTAGCGTATTAGCATATAAAGTATCAAGTCTCGTATATGAGACGATTTCACAACAATTTTAACATTTTTTAAATTTTAGTGATTAAAATAATGCATCATTTTTAATATGATTGACAAAATAAATTTCTTTTAGGATGTCAATGACTATTTTTCTGGAAAATTTGATAGAATTTTTTTTAAAAAAAATAATTCTAAAGAAATACACAAGTAGACTATATTCTTTAGTTTCTTGAATTTCATATTCTATGTAAACATAGATATTTAAATGATTACAAGGTGACATATTTTTGTATGATTTTTGGTGTTCAAGCATTAGAATTGTAAGATTAGAAAAGGTAAAAGTTAGTTTGATTTTTTTTTTTCAATAGAATTCTATGTCTTAAAAAAATAGATGTGAGAATCAATTTTAATCTTAATACAATATTAAACGGATGTAAGAGAAAAAAATAAAAGAAATCCACATTAAAATATCACAATCTTTATTTTTATCTTATCTTATCCACTATATTGTAGAGGGCTGAGTTCCCTTTTACTTTCCCATTCCTTATTGCTCTCATTTAATTCATTAACTCATGAATTCAAATAAGCTAGTTTTATTTGCATAAGTGATCATAGAAACTGCATTTAAAGAGGAATAGCAATCATCTGATTAAGGTTTGTTGGTATTGTCCATATTAGATTGCCAATTGCGAAACTCGAACAAGTTAAGATACAGACGAGAAGGCTATGATTGAGAAGATGATTAGTGTGAACTAAAAGATTGAGCTACTCTTTTTCTCGCTCGATACTAGCTACCAGGTCTAGCATTCCTTACCGTGTAAGTGTAAGGAAGTGGGTCTGTTAGGTGAAGAAGTCGGCTTCATATTGGGAATTGTGGTGACTTCAGTCAATCAACTTCAAACAACACTAAAATAGCACTAACAGTTAGGAGCTAGCTCGAACTTCAAAGCCGTACTGCATCCTCTAACTAAAATTATCCTATTTTATTATGTTTAATATTCAAAACGACTTTGTTTCACTAAAACCAAAATTAAAACGATGTCGTAAGTTTTATTCACATTTGGATTGTGGTCTAATAATTGTAAATTTAATTTTTTTAATATTTATAATTTTAGTTATTGATTTTAGTGAAATGACGTAATTTTAATCAATGGACAGAATACGAAAAGGATCCAATCACCATCTAATTTGCCTTCGGTTTCTGCAATTTTGTTTTTGAGTTTTTATTTAACATTTTAACTTGTTAGGTAACCTGATATCATGTTATTATTCAACTTATTTAACCCGGAGTAATTAGATTTGTTACTTTTTCTTTTCGTTGGTATTATATGTTTGCATATAGAAGTGTAAAGTTATTTCTTCTAGTATTTGTTCTATGTCTGCCCGCTTTCTCTCTACTTTCTCTTTTTTTTGCTTTTTCTTTTTAATTTCTTATTCTCTTTTAGTTGTATGTATTTTTGTTTTGTCTTCGTCGTTCACTTCTTGGTTTCTTTATTTGCTCACTCTCTTATTTATTTTTTTATTTGTACTTTTTGTGGATTTATATATTCTTGGGTTAATTACAATTACCATCTTTGAGGTTTGGTGAAAGTACTAAACAAACTATATAGTTTTAAAAAATTATAATTACACCCTATTGTTAAAGTTGACTAACAAAATTGATGAAAAATATCAAAATGCCATAATTTCTTTTGTTAAGAAAAATAACAAAAATATATAAGTAAATATGAAATGACAATAAATAATTTTTTCACTTTTTAATTCTTTAATATAAATGATCAATTTCATATTCTTTATTACAAATGGGTTTATCAAATTAATCAAACTTTAATCAAGAAATCTTTTTCTATATAATTTTAAGTTTTGGAAGAAAAAGAATTATTTTTGGAGAATAAAATAATTATTTTGATTAATTAAGAAAGAATATTTTTTTCTTTTTGAATTTTTTTTGTTTGTGTAAAAAAGAAAATTTTCTTTGCTTTTATTTTAATATTTAACATATATATTTAGTTAACTAAGACAATATAATTATTATAGATAAAGTTTTAAGGGCATATTAAGTAATACACACATACTTTTTGGTGGGAGGAGTTGATTTGTTAAACATTTGCTCAGTTAAGGGGGTGACTGTAATTTTCTTAAACCACAGAGTTCGTTCGGTACTTTCATCAAATATCAGGAGTCATAAATATAATTAATCCTATATTCTTTATTAGTGAAAAAAATTGAAACTTTTTCACATATTTTTTTCGTGTTTCTTTTTTCTGTGCCTCTTTTTATCTATAATTTTTGTATTTTTTAAATATGTGTGTATATGATGAAAGATCGAAGATTTTTTTGGATATGTTAGTTTTTTAATCCGTAAAAAAAAGGTGAAACTTTTTCACCTGTTTATTTGTATATAAAAATTAAAACTTTTATTTGTGTGTATAAAAAAATCCAAATTTTTATCTGTCATATGTAGTTTTTGTGGAAAAAATAATAAAATATTTGTCAATTTCAATGTATATCCATACGTATAGTTTCATCTTAATTAAAGTAGAACTTGCGTATTTTTGTTTCCTTAGATGATGCAAAGAGAAACAATCAAATAGTTAGGATGGTTGATTTAAGCATGAAGAGATTATCCAAAAACATTGTTTCATTTTTTTTTCAAAATATTTAAGAATCAAACATGAATTCAATAGTATGTCTATTTTTTTAATTGTTTTCAATGTTTTTCAATTTTTTTTCCAAAAACATTGTTTGATTTTTTTTTTTTCTCAAAAGGGCATATTTTAGTGCTATTTCCTTCACCTTTTTCGCATTACAACTTGCCTTGTTTTTTATGATTATTTTGATTTTGGGTTTTTTTAAAAAAATTAGGGAAAAGTTTGCAATTAGTTTAAGTGATGGTCTCTCTTTTCTAAGGTGATTTTTTTTATGAGATTTTCCAATTTGTATAGACGTGTATGCATTGCTTCTGAAAAATCAGTAAATTTTTGTCATTGAAGTGTAATACGGAGTTGTAAGATCGGTTGCTAGTTTGTTACATTTTTGTAAAAAATTAAATTTTTGTCCCTCTTCACATGTTATCTTGGTAGAAAATAATTTTTGTATGTTCTAATTATTAGGCATGTTGATTTATTTCAACTTTATCTGGAAGTGAATTTGTTTCCTGCACAAAACTAAAAAAATTGATTTGTTTTGGTCATTAGTCTTAGAAAGGGAATATGAATGAATGATAGAGAAATGAATATTCAAGAGATGCAACTCCTATCAAATCTCTGTCAATATCAATGTCTCCCCGAGTTGGGAGCAATTTTTTCTCTCACCTTAAGAGAAATGTCTTCAATGTTTAGGAGTTTTTTTAAAAATTTGTTCATAATTTTTTCAAAATTTCAAAATTCAAATATAGGAAGGATATAATTTAGATCTATTTCCAAAATTTTTAAGAAATTAAGAATTTGCATCGGAGGTACGAGTGGTGGTAGTCTGTGATGATGACTAGAGAGAGTTCTTAGCTATAAAGAGAGTGGGGATGAAAAGACAAAAAAAAAGAAGAGAAAATGAGAGACTGTATCTAATGTTGTGGATTTTCTTGGCAGATCTAATATTGTGATTTTTTTGCATAGTAGATCTGGTGCGTTTTTATTTTGCAATAGTGCGAGTTTTTTATTGAAGAGCGAAGAAGAATTGAAGAAAAAGGGGATGGAGAAAAAAGGGGTTGGATTTTTTAGTTGCAGGAAGTAGATTTAGTTTGTTTTATTTAGTTGGCTAAAGAGTCGAGGACGAATCAGAGGAAAAGTTAATGGGAAGAAGTAAAGAAAAAGATCGTAGAAAAAAAGAGAAGAAAAAGAGAAAAAAAAGTCTTGGAAGGTGAATTGGAAAAAAAGAATTAAATAACGTGGAAACAAAAGTAAAACATGATTTGTCTGCATGTTTGTTGATCAATCCATCCCACAAAAATAGCGAAATTACATGAATTTTTTTGTTAGATGATATTTATAGTTAGAAATCCTTTTTGCATGTATAATTTTAGTGGGGATAGAAATTCTATATTCTAATTCTTCTAATCTAGTTACATTTTGATTTGTCAGAACTGAAAAATCAATTCTTGAGCTTTTTCAGCCAGTTGGCTGCTTTGTATCACATTTTTTTTTTAAATTCTTAAAAAAATTCTTAATTTTTTTCCGTTTTGGTTATTTAAAATTCTTAATTTATATCTCGCTTTGAAGGAGATATAGGTTTGAATGCTTTTTCAGGATATCAACAAGCAACCTTCATTAATAACTTTTAAAAATACTTTCCTTGAAAGGGATTTTCTTGAAACAACACCCAAATATATTTAAATAAAGTTTTAACCCAAAATGAAAATTGAAATCCTTAAAATGCACAATATAAAAAAAATGAAACACACTAATTATACTTAAAAATTAACATTGAGTTACCGTGCAACCGATGGTTTGTCCCTAACTAGTATAAATTATAAAGGCAAGTTCACTTGGGTGTACTATACCCTTATTGTCCGATCTCAAAAGCAGGTAGCTTCTCAATTTTATACTCATATGTGATGTTTAATTTTTTTCGCATGTACACTTGGGATACGATAGTACATGTGATCACTGGCGGACCCAAGGGGGGTCTGGCAGGGATTGAAGCCCCCTCCAAGCTCGTCGGAAACACTGGAGAAATAGCAGCGCGGCTGCCGCCACCAGTCATCCATCACCGAGTGTTGGATAAGAAATTGAAGAAGAGGACATGATTTATTTTTAATTTTCTGTTTTGATTTGTTTTTTTTTAAATGCCTACACTTAACAGAACGACAACATTTTGACGTCATTTTAATTATTTATTAAAAAAAAAAAACAAAAACAACACATTTCAAAACATGGGCTGAGAATGTTTTGCTTTATTTTGGATTGCGCTCAAAATTGAGAGGACTTAACTTTCAAGTTTTTCTTTTCCAATACATTTCTATCTCCCAAATCCAATTTTCAAACTCAAAAAATTGATAGCGTTGCACCAAATTTAGAAATTAGAAATTTAATTGTGAATTTAAAAGAGCTGAAATAGAGATTTTAAGTAAAATCGTTCATCCAAATGTAATCAAACTTCTGGGATTTTGTGATGAAGAAGGGGACTTCCTGGTGTACGAATACATGTCTGATGTTCCTGGGGTCTTTGGCGGATAAACTTTTGAAAGGTTTTTTTTTTCCCTTGAACATTATGAACCCAATTTTACCCTATTTGATTTTACATACTATTGATTTACAATCTATTGTAAGAAATTTAGATTGGAAAACAAGGATAGTTATTGCAAGCGGTCTATCTGATGCATTGCACCATTTACATGCAAATGGGGACTGGCCTGTTATATATCATAACGATATAAAATATGCTAATGTTCTCTTAGCATCTGATTATAGTCTCAAGTAGGGGTGTTCATCGGTTCGGTTTTCGGGTTCTTCGAGTTGTTCGATTCGGTTTGTTTGGTTTGAACATCTCTAAACTCAAATTCGAAAACCAAACCAATTTGAATTGAATTCGAATTCAGTTTTTGGTTCGAATTCAAATTAAATTCGAATAAACCGAAAATGATATTTGAATTTAAAAATCAAATTTTCATTTGAATTAACCGAATTCATGCAAAAAAAATTGGACTCGAATTTAGTTTTAGCCTAAATCAAATTATCAAATTATCAAATTACATAACAATTTAGGATTCAAAACAAAAATTTAGTTAAATATTACATATTTTATAAAATATTTTATATTAATATATATTTTTAATATATGAATTCTGTTTTCGGTTTGGTTTTTGAATTGGAAGCTAAACTCGAAAATTAAACCATAAACCGAAATTCGAATTCGGTTTACCGAAAACGAATTTGATAATTCGAGTTCGGTGAATTCGAATTCGGTCGGATATTCGGTTTAACTCGAATATTGAACACCCCTAGTCCCAAGCTCTCCGACTTTGGTGCCGCTAAAGAACGCTCACGGGCCTTGGTTGCATGCATGGCTTCTAATCCCGATTTGACCAGGTTTGGTGCAACTATTCTAGGGATGATCACAGGCATATCTTGGATGCAATTATTAACGAAGAGTAAACCAGAGGTACTAGAATTAACTGGTGATAACTTTACCTACCTTCCTTAACTTAAAGGAATTAATATAATTAACCTAATTCCTTACTTGCAGGTACTATTTGCTTGCAAAGATGGTATTACAGAATGTCTAAAGTGGGCTGATCCATTGCTGGAAAATAAATACCCTCCGGAGGATTTCTGTGAAGTTTTTTGTAACGATCTTGGTATGTTTAGATAGATTTTTATACAAAAAGATAAGAATTTAAGAAAAGAAGAAAGATAAGAATATAGGAAAAGAAGGATTGGGAGAGAAGAACAGATAATAGGAAGAGAGAAAATCTTAAGAGGAAGAAATTCCAATATTTTTCATGTCTACCCTATCCCTTACATCCAATGAATTTATATATGTGAGTTAATCAAAATTCTAGTCTCTTAAAACAACCAAAACTAAAGACGTGATTCCAGTGGAGGATCTAGACGGGGGCTGGCGGAGGCTGAAGCCCCCGCCATGGTCGCCGGAAAATGGCTATATAGTATATTTGTTGGCTGCTGCAGGGCTGCCTACCTCTCTCCTGTCCGCCGTCCCTGCTGTCGCTGAAATCTGAAGGAGTAGAAGAAGAGTAGAAGACTGACTTGTTTTGTTGAAAAAAAAAATCAGTGCTTCTGCTTCCGTCGCTGCTCGTTGCTCCTAGTGGCTGGCGCTGAAGTGAAGAGTAGAAGAAGACGAGTAGGAGTAGCCGACTGTTTTGTTCACAAAAAATAAAAAATAAAAAAATCACATAACAAAACGACCACGTTTTGTTAAGTGATTTAAAAAAAATCAATATGGAATCGGGACAAATTCAATCCACACTCCAGTGACTCCACAGAACTCATTTCCTTTCCAAATATTTCCTTTACAAATTCCAAACCCTTTCAATTTAGCTATCTCCCAAATTTTCAATCTCAAGTTTCAAATTCACTAGTAAAGAAACTTTTTTTTTCTTCCCTCATTGTCTCTTTTTCTTTATCTCCATTTTTTTATCATTTTTATTATTGTTTTTAGAAATTTAATTGTTAAATATATTTATGTAATCACAAAAAAAAATTTAAGTAAGCCCCCAGTAAAAAATTTTTTTGGATCCGCCCCTGGTGATTCTACTTAAAGTGAAAACGTGATTACATAAAATGAGTGCATGACAATTCCTCCCCCCATGAAAACAGACTTGTCCTCAAGTCTGATACCCAAGTCGTTATTCACTGCAACCATCTGCCAGCCAAGAGTAAATGACCAAAACCAAGACCAAGAGCTAGAAAATGAACAAACAGCACAATGGAAAAGAAGCGTGAAGCCCCTTTTTGTATGCGACAAAAGATGAATTCTGATTTTTTTTTCAAAGCTACAATAGCATCTTGTATATTGCTTCTCTCTCTTGGAGACTTTTCTGAGCAATTTAGAGCCAATCCAATGATTAATGAAATGTAAACCATCACTTCAGGAGAGTAACCTTCATTTGCTCCTAGCCAATTTGCATCTATAACATTAGGTAATCCATCACGCATATAATCTTTTATCCATCTCTTGAGGTTCAAATTTTCACCAAACATTTCATTGTTGGGACTCATTCTTGTGAGCACTCCCATCATCATGATACTCAAACTGTAAACATCACATTTTGTGGACACTAATTCGTCCCCTCCATACTCTGGAGCCAGATAGCAAACTGTGGCTAGCAATTTGGTGTTTGTAACATAGAGTTTCACCAGAATTTTACTATTGTCAATCCAACGAATTATATCACAACTAACAATCAGCATTGTAGCAAAACTCATGTTTTTCCACTTTTTTGTATGTTTCATAACAAACCAATCATTCTCAGAGAGTGGATACAGAACAGGATATTGATGAAAACCAAGAGTCAAACCTACTAACCTTTGTTTTGGAAATTCAAAACCTGCAGTAAATCCATGACATTTAGCATTAAATTTTGGAAGAGAGTTTGATCTCCCCCAACTGAAAGGTCCCTGCAGAAATTCAGAAGACCAACCATTTAAAACCATTTCAGGAGACTCCTTGATCAAATTTGATACGGATGGTCTTGGATTGATGTCCTTGACCACACGGAATCCACAATACTTCGGATCGTTGCTGTAACCAAAAAAGGTTAAAAACAAACAACACAAACAAGAACAATTTGGCGGAAGTAATTCAAGGGAAACGGAAAGGCAAGACTTGAAGCAAATCAAACCCTCACGTTATACAAACGAACTTGATTCAACCATGAAAATTCATGCGTTAGACTAGTTAATTTGGCTTGCTCTTTAAATAAAGAACTTGATGAAGTCACCTAAAGGTCATGCTAAAGGTGGACTATCTACAATGAAGATCAAACTTGAACTTCAAGGCTTGGACAACACAAAGTGTTAATCACGAATTTAGCACCTGCTAAAAACTCTGAAATTTCTCTACCATTCAAACGTTAATGATGTGCTGCCTTTAATAGGCTACAAAACGTTAACCCTAGGACAAGTTGATGAAACTTCCTAATTGTAATGAAACACTAGGAACTAAACTACTTTCCTAAAATTACTTATTAAAAACTGAATTAATTAAGGCCCATATTAAGAGTTTGGACTTAATTAATTAACAACAAAATAAATCCTAAAGATTAATCAATGGCGTGATCCAATAATGACAAAGCCCAAGCACGCCATCTTGGTCTTCAATGTAGTCTATGAAATTCGAGATGAAAATTCGGCCAGAATCCCGTCATCAACTTTGGAAGGCATTTTCGATGGTGATAACGTCAGAATCTCGGAAAACTTAAAACATGAAAGTTGTAGCTCTATATCTTATTGTTCCAGGGCTTCTTGAATCATGCAATTCCGAGTTATATCGAAAGAGTTATGTCCAGAATACCAAAACGTGACAGAAACTTTCAGGATACCAATTTGACTTTAACACCACGAACATGGACACGGCTCATTCTCATCAATCCCTCCCTCCTCGGAAAGGATTCGTCCTCGAATCTTAGAAGTTGAGTTCCAGGGTCAAACACCAGTATCACGAAGTCATTGCAAACTCGAGCCAAGTAAAATTGGGAAGATGCAAATCTCAGCCAACAAGAATTTATATCCTGCCAAAACAAGACAAATGTATAAGGACTACAAATGTTAACAAATTTTGCATAAATCATAATGTTGAAGTTAATGAATTCAAAACAATGATGCAAATAACTATCATGTAGTTTATGCAAATCGGAAAACCGAATATTCTTAATTAGAGAACTAATCAAGACGAATTCACCATCAACATGTATTATCATATTATTTACGTTATGAACATGTAATGTAAGCAAAGGATGTAAACATATATGAACAGAATCATAAGGACACGAAAATTCATAACAAGATAACATATATGCATCCTTAACAAAGTGCAAATCACAATAACGTAGTAATACCTTTAAAAATATGCAAAAGTTATCAAATATGAGAATGTAATTCCAAAGACTAGAATGTAAACAATCTATTAAATAGATGTAAACAGAAAATTTTACCTCTTGGAATTCAAAAGAAATTTGGAACGGAGATAACTTACCATACAAGTGTTGAATTACCCTTGGACCTCTTTGAACTTGATGAATGTGAGCAACATCACGAAATAAATAATCAAAAGAATCAATAACCCAACAAGTAGAGTCAATATAATTAACACTTGAATGAGAGCATACGAAGGTTTGAAGTAGTTCGAAATTATCAATATGAAGCTCAAAATATAATTCATGTATGAGATAAGTAACATAGCATGTGAAGAAACTATACATAAATTCATTCAAAACGAAATAGTTAGATTTCATAATTGAAGAACTATGTGAAATAATTTGCTTACCAAAACACAAATCATCAAACTTTAAAACACATGGTATAAATTTTCGAACCAAAACATCAAAGGTAGGTGAAAGACACTGAAATTGATTCAAAACAGAATTCAAACTTTGAAAATCAATAGCATTGACATTAACAAAGTTCTTGACATTCAAACCATTAAAATCAAACAAAGAGCTTTCATACTTACCTAACTTACCTTGCTTACCTTGTGGAAAACAAGCTAAGGCAGATTGGACTCCTTCAAATTGATAATGAGTTGTTTGCAACTCCATTAAGCACTTAGGAACTCCAAAAACCTGCAAAACAAAGGAACTAGGCAGCAAACAATTCAAATGGTGATCACTATCATCAAGTAAGTACATTGATTGCCTATCTAGTATTCCTTTCTCAATCTCGCTAGAAGAAGTAAAATAACAAGACTTTAAAACACTTAAAGCTTGGCTATTACAAGATGCACTAGCTATTACATTATTCTTCTCTTGAACTT
This sequence comes from Ophiorrhiza pumila, assembly GCA_016586305.1. Lineage (NCBI taxonomy): Eukaryota > Viridiplantae > Streptophyta > Magnoliopsida > Gentianales > Rubiaceae > Ophiorrhiza > Ophiorrhiza pumila. The sequence goes on from BLIW01000005.1 coordinate 20,907,302, forward strand.
TCTTTTCCTTGGCGGAACTCATCTCTTTACAAGCTTGAACAATTTTAGCTTGATCTTCAAAAACTTGGAATGGAGTTAAAGCACAAAGATTGTACTTCTTACCCTCAAAGTCGAAACTGTAAAAGTTCTTCTTGGCATGATATAGTACATCATGATCAAATTGCCAAGGTCGACCAAGTAAAATATGGCAAGCTTCCATTGGAACAACATCACATAAAATTTCATCTACAAACTTTCCAATGGTGAATGTAAATTTCACTTGTTTAGTAACTTTACTTTTAGCAGAATTGTTGAACCATTGAAGTTTATACGGTTTTGGATGCTTCATGCAAGACAACTTCAATTTCTTAACAAGTAAAGTACTAGCCACATTTGTACAACTACCACTATCAATGATCACACTACAAATCTTTCCTTGAACCATGCATCTAGTGTGAAATATATTATCTCTTTGAGACAAATCATCAATTTGTGGTTGTGTACTAAGAACTTGTCGAGTGACTAACGAAAATTGACCATTACCAACCTCATATGTTTCAAGTTCTTCACCTTCTTCACTTTTGTATTTCTCCTCAAGAAGTGGCATGTCAGCACAATCATCCTCATCATCTTCACTTACCACTTCGCCATTAGGAAGAAGCATCATTATCTTTAAAGTTGGACAATCAGATTGATAATGACCATATCCTTGACATTTAAAACAACGAATATCCCTTAACCTTTGTCCAGAAGTGGTTGCCGATTTAGGTGTAAGATCAGCAGCTTTGGAAACTGATTTTGGAACATTAGATGTTGCACTTGAAGACTGATTTGAGGTGAATTGGTTCGGCTTTGTTGAGGGAGTGAAAGGGGACACACTCGGCTTTTGATCTCTTCTCCATGGCGGTTGTGATTGTGTAAATCGCCCCTTGGATTTGAGATGCTTTTCTATCTTTATGGCTTTATGAACTAACTCATTAATATCAACATAGCTTTGTAAATCAACATGGTAAGCTAGTTCGGAATCCATACCTCGAAGGAACCTTTCAATAGTGGAATCCGGATCTTCTTGAATATTGGCCTTGATCATAAGAGATTCCATCTCATGGTAGTACTCCTCAACAGTTCGGCTACCTTGCACAAGTGTATGCAATTGGCGATTCAATTCACGATTGTAATGAGAAGGCACATACTTCTTTCTCATTAATACTTTTATTTGGGACCAAGTCTTGACTGGTTTCTCTCCATCTTGACGTCTAGATCGAGTAACCTCATCCCACTATAGACTAAAATAATCCTTTAAGTGCATGAAGGCAAGTCGGTACTTCTCCTTTTCGGGGTAATCATGGCCTTCAAAGAAGTGATCTAGGTCTCTAACCCAATCAAAACAAGCCTCGAGATCTGCTTTGCCATGAAAAGTAGGAATTGTCAGCTTAACAGACGCAATTGAAATCTTAGACTTGTCACCTTTCTTAGAAGAACTCGTGGTCTCCTCCTCCTCATCGTTGGAATCATTATCAGAATCTAATTCAATCTTTCGTGAAGAATATTTCCGTGGTGGTTTGGATGCTAATGAAATTGCATCAATTTGAAGTTGGAGATTTCGGATCATGTCAAAAATAGCATCATTAGTGAACTTTTGGTCCACTTTGGGCTTATCTTGAGGTGTTTTTGAATCACCTCCTTCCATTGTACCTGCAAGTTAGTAGAAACACAAGAAATATATAGAAATATATCTCACGGGTTCTCACTTTGGTATAGTAGGTACTCTCCTCTCTAGTATAGTGGCTTTTCTCTTGTTTATCCTAACTACTACTCTCAAGTAATGAATATGTTAGGACTATTGAAACTTACCAAGTTCAATTATTTAGATAGCACATCTCAATTAACAAGTTCCACAGCAAGAATTCACACAAGTAAAAACCAAAGAGTATAACAAAGAAGAACACGTCACAAGAGGTTTAAGAACACGTGTGGGTTAAAACGATTTAACTTCAGAAACTAAGAAATGCAAAGAGTAGACAAAAGAAGACAAACAAAAGTAGGGCTTTTGTATCACACTAGTCCGAATTAAGATGAGCAATATAGATATCACTTCCAAGCACAACTTATGAACAATTAGTTCTTTCAAATAAAGTAAATAACAGAAAATAAATAAAAGAAAGTCCGAAGATATATTCTTTTTGATTTTTTTTGTATTGACCGTATGTATATATATATATATATTTTGAATCGGTCACTGTTTTTTTTTTCTCTGCCGAGTTTCGGACGCTAGTTTCGGACGACTGCCTGGGTTTCGGACGGCCGAAACTAAATTCTTGGAACGATGACTTTTCTGTTGAGTTTCGGACGCTAGTTTCGGACGACTTCCTGAGTTTCGGACGGCCAAAACTGTCGCGACTGGGTGAAAAACCCTAAATTTTTTTTGCGAAAATTTCAAACAACTTTTGATGAAAACCCTAAAATTCTTTTTGACGTGTGACACAACAATGAAAACACAAGGAATTCAACACTATGAAGACAATTCAAGAGTGTAGAATGTAGACACCAAAAAAACTCAAAAGGACAGCAAAGAAACAACACAAGAAAGACACAAAACGCAAAAAAAACACGAATAAGAATGATTGGGGCAGATTTCAGCAACTCTTTAGCATGCGATTTTGAGCTCTATAATGACGAAATTATGGGCTGAATCTAACACGAATTTGGACAGCAAGAAGGACTCAATTACAGCAGCAAAAGAACGATGTACTACAGCAGCACAAAGACGCAAAACTGCAGCAACAAAAATGCAAGAACAGCAAGAAAACAAAGCGGAAAAAAAAAACCTGAATTTTTTTTTGAGACAACAACCTGTCTCTGATACCACTTGATACGGATGGTCTTGGATTGATGTCCTTGACCACACGGAATCCACAATACTTCGGATCGTTGCTGTAACAAAAAAAGGTTAAATACAAACAACACAAACAAGAACAATTTGGCGGAAGTAATTCAAGGGAAACGGAAAGGCAAGACTTGAAGCAAATCAAACCCTCACGTTATACAATCGAACTTGATTCAACCATGAAAATTCATGCGTTAGACTAGTTAATTTGGCTTGCTCTTTAAATAAAGAACTTGATGAAGTCACCTAAAGGTCACGCTAAAGGTGGACTATCTACAATGAAGATCAAACTTGAACTTCAAGGCTTGGACAACACAAAGTGTTAATCACGAATTTAGCACCTGCTAAAAAATCTGAAATTTCTCTACCATTCAAACGTTAATGATGTGCTGCCTTTAATAGGCTACAAAACGTTAACCCTAGGACAAGTTGATGAAACTTCCTAATTGTAATGAAACACTAGGAACTAAACTACTTTCCTAAAATTACTTATTAAAAACTGAATTAATTAAGGCCTATAATAAGAGTTTGGACTTAATTAATTAACAACAAAATAAATCATAAAGATTAATCAATGGCGTGATCCAATAATGACAAAGCCCAAGCACGCCATCTTGGTCTTCAATGTAGTCTATGAAATTCGAGATGAAAATTCGGCCAGAATCCCGTCATCAACTTTGGAAGGCATTTTCGATGGTGATAACGTCAGAATCTCGGAAAACTTAAAACATGAAAGTTGTAGCTCTATCTCTTATCGTTCCAGGGCTTCTTGAATCATGCAATTCCGAGTTATATCGAAAGAGTTATGTCCAGAATACCAAAACGTAACAGAAACTTTCAGGATACCAATTTGACTTTAACACCACGAACATGGACACGGCTCATTCTCATCAAAATTGCTACCTTCTGAATCTCTTTTCTCCACTGGATCCAAAGAATTTTTTAGAGGTTCTTTGTTGTTGTTTATGATTTCAATATCTCTGTCTCCAATACAAGAATTTGACTATAGAGAACTTTTATCAAGCATGTGCTGTTCAACTCTCTCCAACACTATTTCATTGTCAAAAATACATTTCTCGTTGCAGTTACCCAGTGTCCTCAAATCTGCAGTTTGTGTCTCATCATCCACAATAACATTCATTAGCTTTATAAAATCTGAGAATTTGTTTTCAATTCCTAGCATAAAGCTCTCCATTTTCTCGTTATTTTTCTGAGTAAAATTCTCCATCTTCTGCTGTATTTCTTCTATGAATTCTTGTATTTTTTTATCCTGCTTTTTGAGTTGATCCTCCAGAGAATAGAACCTTGTTCCCTCTGACATAGTTGAAAAAAAAATAAAAAAAAATGGTAAAGCCGAGAATCGATTGGCTCTAATACCAAATGTAATGATCTTGGTATGTTTAGATAGATTTTTATACAAAAAGATAAGAATTTAAGAAAAGAAGAAAGATAAGAATTTAGGAAAAGATGGATTGGGAGAGAAGAACAGATAACAGGAAGAGAGAAAACCTTAAGAGGAAGAAATTCCAATATTTTTCATGTTTACTGTCACGCCACAAAATCGGACATGGCACGGCCACACCCTTAGAGACTTAACTCCAAAAGTGCGAAGCCTCCTGTTATCAAAGCTTTCTATCCCAACAACATATACATATACACCGCACATTACATAATATTCATTATGTTCAATCTGCAATCCACCTTTCCAAAACACCACATTCAAATCAACATCTTTGTAATATAATAACCTTTTTCTTAAAATTCACAACATTGTATATATATCATTAATAACTAAGAATCCCATTTCCAATCTCAAACATACACTTCCTCATAAATCATCTTAAAATATATACACCAAAATTAAGAAACAATACTCCAATATTGATCAATCCAACACTATTTAATATTATGTCTACATGAATGCATCATTTTTCATGGTTATTGACAGTAAAAACATAATTACACAATCTATATATACTCTCCCCATGTGTAATAACAGTAGTACAGTAAAAAAACCTAAACAGATAGTGCTTAGGCTGCAGTTGGGACTTGAGAGTTGGATTGATCATTGATGGATGGAAAGTGTATTTAATTTCTCTAAGTACTGATCCCACATCCAAAATTCTAAGTATCATTTGCCCATGCAGCCATGCTTATAAATCTGTAATGCTGTCTGCACAACAAAACTAGATTAATGTATGGACAATACTGCACAGGTTTAGATGTGTGGCGCCTTACATTACATTCTCGCGACACATACCGTGACTTGCACATCGTTGAAATAATTGCTTTTCTTATTGCCAATGACAAACGATGGAAGTGAAAAACACAATTATAGCTGCTTTGCCTTTTGTCTTCACCATCAATAACTATTAGAAACAAGAATTTTTTTTTCTTTTTTTATTAAGAAAAAGAGAAAATCCCATCTACATGTTGGACTCGAGAACGCATAAAAATCCTTCAAAGAAATTTTGATTAATATGAGTCAAAACTGTTGAAAGTAAATATAGGAATGGAAGAAATAAATCTAAACCTGAAAATGGCTACAAATTGATCGATCCTCATGTATGTTAGCTGTAACTAAATTATGTATTTGTAAGTAAATGTGAGTCTACCTAACCTAACCCAATATTTGAGACCATGACAGTTGCCAAAAACATCATTCAACATCCTTATAACATACCAAGATTCTCCTCAGATCGATGCATTAGTGCACATTCAACTACTGATTCAAATAATTGAACAAAGTTAAATACAAGGCCAGCCACACATGCATTGCCATTTGCCATAGTTTCTGTTTCTAATAATGATGTCAACTTATACTAATAAACACAGCTGATCAGGTTAATTTGTGTATTATATACAAACAATATCTTCATAATTTGCCAAACACTCAAATGTGATCATCAATCCATGGCCTTAGAATCGTCTTCTTCCTCCATCTCGCTTTGAACTTTACAAGTAATGCAGTTCTTACACTTTTATCTTCCAAGCAAAAGTTGGATTCTAAATGGTGTTTCTGCATTTGATCCAACTACTCCTAAACCCATGAAGCCTTTTCTTGATTATCACAAGGTTAATTCTTTCACTAACAAGAAAAACAAGAACCCACAGGGTAGATGACAGTCACAACCCTCATGCATTAATCAATATATATTCATTCATGTCAATGCATCTACTAGTGGTAAATCTTTCCCACCAATGGGAATGGCCACCAAAAATATATAACTGTAAATTGAGGACTTCATAATATGTATGCATGCATGCTTTATGTGAGAAGTTCAAATTTTAATTCTTTTCTTTTTTGACTTCTAAAGAGATCATGCATGGTGGTGGTGGTGGTGGATAACAAACACTTTTCTAGATAAGCAGAGTGTACTATAACTTTGATTGCCAATTTGCCATATGATCATATAGCACTAATACAACTCGCATTCGCGTTTGATATTATCCTGAAACAAATGTAGAAGAACATCAGAAACAGAACTTACTCATATCTGGAAGCAAAAAGGCAGGAGAAAGGTTGAGAGACTGAGACTAAATTTGAAACGTGAGTGAGGAATGCAATCAATATATAACACCTGCGAAAAGAAAAGCCATAAGAAATGATGAGTTGATTTACAGGCCGGTCAAAACTCAAGAAGTGCGAAACATAAGATGGCCATGGACAGATCGAACATTCTTAATTCACTTGAAGAAATCTAGCAAGAGGATAGCAAATATACGTACTTCCACACCCTCCAAGGAATCAACTAACAAACAATTCAACAATTTAGCAAACTTCATCTTCAATTCAATCCCACAAGCTTACTACTTTTGGTATGAATTCATTCTTTCTTAGCAGATGTTTTGACTGTTTCAATATGTACAACTTCAACAGATATGCATAATGGCTTGCTGTAGCATGTTCCCCAAGGACCATGCTATGGTATAAATGCATGGATCAATCCAAAAACAAATTCTCTCACACAATTTACAAATTAAAATTAGAAAAAACATTAAAAGATTATAGTTCTTGATTAGAAAACATGTTATATATAGCAAGGGAAAATATGCTGCTCACAAATTTTCTGAAAATATGCTGCTCACAAAACCACCAGAAACAAATTTTTGTAAGCATTAAAAAATTACCAAAAATTTCTTCCTTTGCTTCACAGAAATCCCTTCCTTCACTTCACAGAAATCCCTTTTCTATTGGGCGAATTTTTAACGTTTGATTGCTTCCTTTTTTGCTTCGTCTTTCCACCAATTTTTCACTTCTTCCTTACAAAAAAATCGAACAAATCATAAGGCGATTGAAGAAACTTTATCAGCAGATTGAAGAAAGGGCGAAAGGGCTTAGGACAAAAGGGCTTAGGGCGTAGGGCATATGGCGTAGAAGATTGAAACTATATCACCAGATTGAAGAAAGGGCGAAAGGGCGAAAGGGCTTAGGGCGTAAGAGCATAAGGGCTTAGGGCGTAAGGGCTTAGGGCGTATGGCTTAGGAGCTGAAAGGAGGTTTGTGAAGTGTGTGAAGTGTGAAGTGTTTAGGAGCTTAAAATTTCTTAAGTTAAAACAAGGCCTAAACGACGTCGTTTGGCATTTTTTGTGGGTATTTCTCATAATTTAATAAATTGATAATTATCTATTTTAAACAATATTTATTTAACAAATATTTTTTATATAAAGATAAATAATTAATTTATTATAATTATTCACAAAAACATTAGTTTCTTTTATTTATATATATATATATATCATTTTATAAAGTGTTACATATTATATAAAGTGTTGCATATATTATCTAAGTATTACTTTAAATACCCAATAAAGGCAACACTTTGTAAATGTATTACATATTCCTATCATAATTGTAACACTTATACACAAGTGTTGCATTTAACTTATATCTGCAACACTTATTTGAAAGTGTAGCAACTTTTCTAAAAATTCTACTCAAATGCAATATTTTTAAAGTGTTGCTCACAAAGTGATGCAACAGCCTCATTTTGTAGTAGTGTATTATCTTCAAACTGCTTAATATATACGCAATGCTCTTTTCCAATCTTCGTAAACCCATAAAATATTATGGATCGATGGAATTTCAAATACCATTGCATGGATGATTATTTAAGACCAAATATCGATTTTTGAAGCATGCAAACTTTGCGCTCCTGGTCTTTTAAGAATGAAACCTAGAAGCTGTTGCATGTAGATTTCTTCATCTAATTCTCCATTGAGAAAAGCAGTTTTAACATCCATTTGGTGTAAGTCAAGGTCCAAATGGGCAACAATAATAAGGATAAGGTGAATCACAGCAAACCTTACAACAGGCGAAAAAAGTCAAATTTATACCCTCTTGTTGGGTATAACCCTTATCTATCAAACATGTCTTATGTATTTTAATAATACAATTTGCCTATCTCTTAATTTTGAGAACCTATTTGTTCTCAATAGCTTTACGCTCAGATGGCAAATCAACCAATTTCTAAATATGATTGGTTCCATAGACTCCAATTTTCATCCATTGCATTTTTCCATTCAACTTATCAATTGATGAAAGCACTTCCTCAATTGTTTTGGTTCGCTTTCACCTTGCGGAGCCATCATAAAAGCTTTTCCATCAATCTCAAAATGGCGATGATGAATACTTTTACGATTGCTTCTACACAACTGAATTTCTAGTGAAATTAAAACTTTTAATGGAATCACTCCCACTTGGTTCAAGAGAACAAGGAATATCCTCTTCTCATTTAAAAATTGAACCACTACGGATACCATTAACATTTAGATTTTGCATCTCATATAGAGCGAGGTCTTTATTAATTTCACTTGTACTGGAAATTCATTTTCCAAGAATGTGGCATTTTTTTTATTCCAAGTCAGTAATACTTCCATCTATATGTTCACCAATGAACACATTTTCCTATGAATGTTCAAAGTATCTATCATAGATACATCTCTTTCCTCAAGGATCCAACTTCCCATATTTATGGTTTGGATTATGAACATATGTTGCCGACCTCCCAGGGCCGCAAATCATTTAGATCAGGTTTTCGACCTGCCTAAACTTCATAGGGAGTGGAAGTAACTGATTTGGAGGGCATATAGTTAAGTACATATGTCGCAGCCAATAAATCTTCTCCCCAATAGGAGATTGGCATATTTGTTTGCTCTATCATTAACTTAACCATATTTAATAGGATTCTATTCCTTCTCTCTGTAACACCCTTTTGTTGCGAAGTATTTGGAATAGTTAACTGCCTATTAATTCCCTTTTCATCACATAGATCATCAAACTGATCTGACAGAGACTCACGTTCACGATCTATCCTAAATGATTTAACTATTTTGTCCAACTGATTTTCAACCAAATTCAAATAAGTCTAAAGCAATTCAATGCTTCTGACTTATGGGAAATCAGATAAACAAGGCCAACACGAGTAAAATCATTTATACAAGTGATGAAATATGAGGCTTCATACATTTCCCTCACATTCATTGGATCACATATATTAGAATGGACTAATTGTAATGGGAATACAATTTTGGTTTCTATACCAGATGGTTTCCTCGTTGCTTTTCTAGCTAGACAATGCTCACATATTGGTAGATCGACTTTTGAGACATTGCCCAAAAGATTTTATTTGGCTAGCTTGTTCTTACGATCTTACCCAATATAGCTTAATCTAGCATGTCACATATTAACACTTACATCATTACTAATAGATGCAATTAAGAAATGCACACATCATCATTTTGTACTTTCTCGAGTACAATGAAACCATTCAAAGAATGAGCGGAACTAAATGAGTGCCATGGTAAATGTATACAACATTTGAACTACTATGAAAATATGTATTATAACCCAAAACAAAAAAAAGGACAATGGCAGAAATCAAGTTTTGTCGAATATTCGGAGCATACAAAATATTATGTAGGAGTAAAGTATGACCACCTATTCAGGGAAAAATTATAATAATAATAATTTACAAGTGCCAATGTCTTTGACTGCAACTTTTGCATTATTTCCTACATAAATCTATTTCGATCCAACAAGGATACGATGATATTCGACAAAAACTTCTTTGTCTCTAGCTACATGGTCCATAACTTCTGAGTCAACAATCCACAAAGGATGCGATTCAACAAGCATTACGGTGATAGAAACATAACTGTCACTATTGAAATTTGAGCAATCCCTTAATCTTAGGCTCAGTGCATTCACGAGCACAGTGGCCATTTGCCACCATTATAATATGATTGATTGCTCTTTTCCTTTTTCTAAATCTCTGAATCTTCTTTCTTAATAAACTTCTTGTTCTTTTAAGGTTTAGAAATTGAAACCTCGTTCAAACTGGATTTGTTAACATAAATCTAGCAAGATTTAGCAGCCTCTAGGCGCTCTTCTTCTAGCAAGATATGATGCCCTATTTTCATATGCTTCCAATTTTGAGGAAGCAATCTGATGACTGTTTGCACTTACTGCTCACCAGTTAATACAAATCCAGTTGATTTCAACATTATAATTATAGTCCCCATTTGACTCTAAGCTGCCTAAGATTAGTAGTTGAAATCACTCCAAACCTTTTTTCTTTAAAGTGATCCAAAGCTCTTGAGCAACTGTGAATCCCTCAAACAACCATCAAATTACCTTGAATGCTGCTCAACATCGTTATGCGAGCTACACTAACTTTCACTTTTCATGCTTGATAGGGTTCAAAATGATCCTTTTGATGTTGAGGAGTATTACATTGCTCACGTACATTCATGGTACGACAGAGAGTTTTCATACATTCGTGTTCTACAAGAATGTACTGAATCTTTCGATATTACACACGTCGTAATTTTCATAATTCAATCTCTCTTTTGTTCAATTTTAGCATGATGTTTTTAGTATCCACGAACATTTTGAACAAATTGCATATAGACTATAACTTAAAACAAATATAAGCACTGAGACATATGTTTTTCATATTCACTTCGAATCAAATATCATTTAAACAATAATTTTTAGATAATAGGTACAAGATCGAAAGTTCGCAAAGCTCCCAATCATGTACACATAAAGTCTAAATAATATTTTTAAAATATATTTATACGTTAAGTGTTTTTTGTTGGGAGTCACGGCTCAACCAACAAATATGTATGCTCCCACTTGAAAAAATGCATATAAAAATATGACATATAATACACAACTTGTATTCATATTCATTTCATAGCATGTCATAAAATTAAACATGCAAGGATATATGTCATATTCTCAATAGGATAAATAATTTCATAAAAACTTATTTTTCATGAATTTATTATATTTATCCTAAATGACATATAATTATTTAAATCTAAAATATATTTTATGTCACACAAAATATTTCAGATTATTGTATATTTAAATAAAACACAAAATTAGAAAATTTTGGCTCAAAAATCAGATTTTTCTGATTTATATTTAATTTTCTATGATTTTTCAATGAAAAATTAATCACTTAATTTTATTTAAAAAATCAGAAATTTAAAAAAAATTGTTTAACCCGCGCGCGTGTGATGCACGCGCGTCTTCTTCTTCGGAAAAAAACAGACAATTGAGAAACAAAACATTGTTCAGTTTTCTTCAAAATTTCAAATAAGGATTTCTCACAAGCGTCCGTTTTAGGATTTCTGTCGGAGTTGAAGACTTCAGAGTTGCTTGTTCTAATCTCAAAAGTTACGTGGGATTAGTTAGAAAGTTTGTTCTTTTCTTAAGTATTTAGTTGTTATCTCTCCTGTTTTGTAGGAAGAGTTGTTAGTGTTATTTAGTATATATTATCTTGTAACCTGGTTTATAATTGAATGCAATTATCATCTTTATTGCGTTATCTCCTATTTCTACATGGTATCAGAGCTCAGGCTCTCTTAATCCAGTCATTATGGTGAAACATGGTTTGGCCACTGATTGGTCTATTGTCGAAACCTCTAGTATCTCTAGTCAAACCCAATCTCAGTCACCGAACACAAACCAATTACCAATCTCAAATCCAGAACATCCCCAAATTATCACCAATCACAAACTTGGTGGTCATAATTACTTGCAGTGGTCGAAATTTGTTCGCATGTTTATTGGAGGGCGAGGCAAGGAAGAGTATCTCACTGGAGAGGCTACGGAACCACCAACAACGGATACTGCAGGGCTCAAGAGATGGAAAACAGATAATCACCTGGTAATGTCATGGTTAACCTATTCCATGATGCCAGAAATAAGTGAGAACTTCCTGCTTTGTGAAACTGCCAAAGAGCTATGGGACAAAGTCAAGGAAACATATTCCAGCCTTGACAATACGTCAGAGATGTTTGCTGTTGAGTCAGTACTGCATGACCTGCGACAAGGAGAACTGAATGTGACTCAGTACTACAATTCACTCACACGCCACTGGCAACAACTGGATGTTTATAAGAATCACACGTGGAAGTGTACAACAGACTCACAGAAGTACAAGGAGATCATCGAATAGAAAAGAACATTCAAGTTCCTGTTTGGTCTGATCTCATCCCTTGACGAAGTGAGGGGACAGATCTTGGGCATCAAACCCTTGCCAACTCTACCAAATGCCTTCTCCGAGGTAAGGCGTGAAGAGAGCAGGAAACGAGTAATGCAGGGCGGGCATAGTAATCAGTCAGTCATCGAGGGATCTGCACTGACTTCCCACAGCTCTCGGTCTCACAAAAACAACAACAATAACAGCAACACAGACCAACACCAGCACAAGAAGTCACGACTATACTGCGAGTATTGCTCAAAACTTGGGCACACGAAGGACACATGCTGGAAGATTCACGGGAAGCCTGCTGATTGGAAGGCTTCACGGCCAATCTACGACAAAGACGTAAAAGCTCATGCGTCTATATCAGTGGAGGAGAACACTAGCAGTAAGGAAATCAGCCCCTTCTCCATAGAGCAACTAGAGATGCTGCAACTACTAATGAAGAATAACCTCTCCCAGAAGTCTTCAAAGAGTATGCATGCTATGCGAGGTAACATAAATGGATTATTGATTCCAGGGCATCAGACCACATGACTGGTGATAGGTCTGTATTCATCAAGTATAGTCCCATTACATATGCTACGCAAGTGCATGTCGCAGATGGGACTTGTTCTACAGTGGCTGGAATTGGAGATGTAGTCATATCCCCTAACATTACCCTCACTTTTGTGCTACATGTGCCAAACCTTAATTGCAATTTGCTTTCCATCAGTAAACTTACTCAAGACCTACAATGCCTCACTACTTTTCTTCCAAATGTTTGCATATTTCAGGAGCTGGAATCAAGAGAAAGATTGGCAGTACTGAGCTGTGGTCTGGACTTTATGTCATCAATACCAAGCCAACAAGTCAAGTATTGAGTCTGTCATCTTGTTTCTTTGTCCCTGAGTATATGTGTCTTTCTGCAACCAAACTTGATAATGAAATTATGGACTGGCACTTTCGACTTGGCCATCCAAGCTTTGCTTATCTTGAGAAACTCTCTCTTGAGAAACTCTTTCCACAAATTTTCATTAATACTAGTTTCAAAAATTACAATTGCGAAATATGTCAACTGGCCAATCACACCCGTACTGTTTATGCACGCCTTCCATACTCACCCTCAAAACCTTTTGCTTTAGTTCATAGCGATATTTGGGGGCCATCACGTATTGCAAACATTAGTGGAGTTACGTGGTTTGTCACTTTTATTGATGACCATACTAGGCTAACTTGGGTATTCTTAATGAAGGAAAAATCTGAGCTATTCCAAATATTTGAAACCTTTAACACAATGATCAATACACAATTTCAAGAAAAAATTCTAGTTCTTAAATCTGACAATGCTTGGGAATAATTTAATCTCACACTTGGGAAATATTGCCAAAACAAAGGAATCATTCAGTTTAGCTCATGTGTAGATACCCCTCAACAAAATGGGATAGCTAAAAGGAAAAATCGTCATTTACTTGAGGTTGCCCGCTCATTGATGTTCTCCACTAGTGTTCCAAAACAATTTTGGGGAGAGGCAGTGTTGACAGCTGCTTATCTCATTAATCGAATGCCATCACGTATCCTTAAGTTTCAAACTCCATACCAACTTTTTTCAAACACCTTTTCACACACAAAGGTCATATCCTCAAACCTCACACCTAAAATCTTTGGCTGTGTTGTATTTGTACACATTTATGAACAACATCGTAGCAAGTTAGATCCTAGGTCCCTTAAATGTGTGTTCATTGGGTACTCATCAAATAAAATGAGCTACAAGTGTAATTGTCCAACCACACATAGGATCTATAAAACTCGAGATATTACATTTTTTGAACACACTTCATATTTTTCCTGACCTGCAACTCAGGGGGAGACAACACCATCAGAATTTCAAGTCTGGCAATTAAACTCTTTACTGTCACCCGAGTCTCCTGAGTCGCCCACAAATGTTCAACCAGCAGTTGTACCTGAGTCACCACAGTCTTCACCACATCAAGTCACCACTCAGCAGCCAATCTCTCCTCCACAACCAACTCCTGAGAGTTCTGACAAAAATATTGCAGATGTACAGGATACCAATCCAACTCAAAATCAAGATCAGTGGATGTTGGATCTTCCTATTGCCTGGCGGAGAGAGCCTCGGAGGGCATGTACAAGGTACCCTATTGCAGATTTTGTAAACTACTCTAATGTTTCATCTGCATATCAAACATTTATCTCCAAAGTAGACCAGATTAAAGTTCCAACAAATATCCATGAGGCACTAAATCATCCAGGATGGAACCGAGCTGATCAGGATGAATTTAAAGCTCTAAAAAAGAACGGGACATGGTCTATCACCAATCTGCCACCAGGGAAAAGAACAGTAAGTTGCAAGTGGTTATTCAACGTGAAGCACAATGCAGATGGGAGCGTGGAAAGATTGAAAGCTCGGTTGGTCACTCGGGGTTTCACACAATCGTATGGGATTGACTATCAGGACACTTTTGCTCCAGTAGCTAAACTCAATACCAGCATAATACTATTGAGTCTAGCTGCTAACTTGGATTGGCCGTTGTATCAACTAGATATAAAAAATGCATTCCTCAACGGTATGTTGGAAGAAGACGTATACATGGAGATACCAGCAGGGCTTAAAGAAAGTTATGATAGGCTAAAGGTGTGTAAACTTCACAAGTCCCTCTATGGGGCTCAAACAGTCTCCAAGAGTGTGGTTTGGTCGATTTTCAGAATCAGTTAAATCTTATGGGTTTGTACAATGCCAAGCTGGTCACACTTTATTCATTAAGCGATCCAGTAATGATCTAATTGCTGTGTTGATTGTGTATGTGGATGACATTATTCTCACTAGAAATGATGAGGCAGAATTATTAAAGATGAAAAGATCATTGTCTGAGTCATTCGAGGTCAAGGACTTAGGATTGCTAAAGTTCTTCCTAGGTATGGAGATAGCTCGATCAAAGCATGGGATATTTGTATCTCAGCGCAAACACACACTTGATTTACTCCATGAAACAGGTATGTTAGGATGCAAACCAGTTAATACTCCCATGGAATTCAAAAAGGTGAGTGAAACTGAAGGAGAAGTCAATCATGATAAGGGCCGATATCAACGTCTGGTGGGTAGGCTAATTTACTTAGCTCACACACGACCTGACATTGGGTTTGCAGTAAGTTTTGTTAGTCAGTTCATGAGCAAACCAACAAGACAACATATGGCTGCAGTATATCGAATCCTGAGGTATCTGAAGAAAGCTCCAGGGAAAGGTGTATTATTCAAAAAGCAAGATAGCCGAGATATTGTGTTATATTCTGACTCCGATTGGGCTGGAGATAATACTGACAGGCGATCCACGAGTGGTTACTGTTCTTATGTGTGGGGAAATCTTGTGACATGGAGAAGCAAAAAGCAACTGGTAGTAGCTAAGAGTAGTGCAGAAGTAGAGTTCAGAGCTATGGCAATTACTATATGTGAGGGCATTTGGATTCGCAGGGTTCTTACTGAACTTGGGACGAATGGGAACAGTCTGATAAAGCTCAGATGTGACAACCAAGCTGCAATAAAAATTGCCAAAGACCCTGTCCATCATGACAGGACCAAACATGTTGAAATTGATTGTCATTTTATCTCTGAGAAAGTGAAGAATGCTGAAGTGAGCCTCATCTATACACCAACCCAAGAACAAGTGGCTGATGTGTTAACTAAACCAGTTCTAGGCAGAAACTTTGAAGAGCTGTGTAACAAGCTTGGAATGTACGATATGTACAGTCCAGCTTGAGGGGGAGTGTCGGAGTTGAAGACTTCAAAGTTGCTTGTTCTAATCTCATAAGTTACGTGGGATTAGTTAGAAAGTTTGTTCTTTTCTTAAGTATTTAGTTATTATCTCTCTTGGTTTGTAGGAAGAGTTGTTAGTGTTATTTAGTATATATTATCTTGTAACCTGGTTTATAATTGAATACAATTATCATCTTTATTGTGTTATCTCCTATTTCTATATACCGATGGAAAGGTCTTGACAGGGAGAACATGATCATATAAAGTAGAACCTCTGAAACTGTTTCTACAACTCGCAGAAAATCAAGGAAGTTCCGGTTCCAAAATTTGTAAACTCTCATCCCAGTGAGAAACAAATCACCAAAACCTGTGTACATGTTCTACTTCACACATGGAATATGTTTTCAAATTTTCAGAGCTTATAATCAAGTATCCACCAATATGCCATAAGAGCCCTTCCAAAGATTTCCAAGAAATCCGATCGTATATAAACTTCCAGCTCAACAACCACAATAAAGAGCATGAATTCAGCCATAGAAGGCTCTGATACCACTGATGGAATACCACATATCATCCGACATGTATCAACGGGTATTCTTCTGACTTTGAACTTACCTCACAATCACAAGTTTGAATGATAAAACCAGGATCCTTGGGCTGAATTACAGCTCTGCAGTCCTGAGTGCAATCACGAAATGGAAAGCCACTCAATTGTTCACAACCCAAATCCCTTTGAGTGATTTTGTGATTGAGAGAATATCTGGAGAGGAAAAAGAAGCTCTCAGTTTTCTTTCTCCGTTTCTGAGCTTTTGTTCTATTGCCTTTTCAAGGCTCCAGAAAGTGTCCAAGCGGTGAACCCGTTCCCGCTTGGAATTATCCTTAATTTTATTTTTTTTAAATTAAGGTTACAAACCGGGTTGGGTCAACACATCATGGACGACCCAACCATTTTCCAACAACTGATGTGTTATGCAGGGATTTGGTATTTTCGGTGGAGGGATTTTTGCCAAAATTATCTCCTCAGTTTTCGATGCGGCATTAAAGGACCCATCTTACGAGTTGAATCCAGTTGCTTCAACTCCTCCTCAGTCAGATTACGTGTGGAGAATCATTTTGATGGTCGGTGCAATTCCCGCTTTGCTTACTTACTATTGGAGGATGAAGATGCCCAAAACTGCTCGCTTCACAACTCTCGTTGCCAAAGATTTAAAGAAGGCTAATTCAGATATGTTCAATGTCTTGAATATGGATCTCAAGGCTAATTTAGCAGAGGTGGAGCAAGTAGTTGAAGCGAATCAAAGAAATTCATTCGGTTTGTTCTCAAAAGAATATGTTTTCCGTCACGAGCTTCACTTGATCGGTACAGCCACCACATGGTTCTTGCTTGATATTGCTTTTTACAGTCAGAATTTGTTCTAGAAAGACATTTTCAACGCGGTTGGATGGATTCATCCAGCAAAGAAAATGAGCGCAATTCGGGAAGTTTTTACAATCGCAAAAGCACAAACACTCATTGCTCTATGCAGTACTATTCCTAGATAATGGTTCACAGTGGCTTTAATTGACAGAATGGGTAGATTTTCTAGTCAATTGTTGGGTTTCATCATGTTGACAATATTTATGTTCGCTTTAGCCATTCCATACAACCATTAGATTCAACTAGAAAACCATATCACCTTTGTGGTGATGTACTCATTGACATTTTTCTTTGCCAATTTTGGACCCAATGCCACAACTTTTGTTGTCCCGACTGAGATCTTCCTTGCTAGGTTGAGATCAACATGCCATGGTATATCAGTTGCAGCAGGAAAGTTTGGAGTAATCGTAGGCGCATTCTGTCATGCCCCGTTTTTAAGGTTCGTAACACGCCACAATCATGATTAAGAAACTCTGGTTCTAATCATAATAGTAAGGCTAACTCTAATCTCCAGATAACTAATTCAAAAAATTTAATCATAATTTTACGTTCTGCGAAAATGGCTACAAATGACATCTTAAATGAAACAGTTTGATACAATATCAATATAATACTACGGACAAATAACATCAATTATCTATAAATTTCAAAGTGATTTCTCTTCCATTCTTGAGAGATTATTAAAATTCATAATAATCATCGATATTGAACTCACTATTCACTGTTTGATCTGAAAAATAATATTAGCGGATGTTACACAATATTTACATGCATGGCAAGTATTTGTCACAGATTATGTTCTTTTTGAAAACATGTCATGCAACAAAACATATCATGTCATAAATTCTTTTCACATATTATGAAAACACTTTCTATTTATGTAACATATAAGCATGCCATATTCTTCTATTAATATCATACTTAGTGGAATTTCCAACTTTATGCATATGCCAACCTTTCACCCGATTGGTAAGGTGTTGGCCTTGCGCCCTGGCACGTCGGCCTTTTTTTAATAAATTTGGATTTTATATATACAGCTAACGCTCTTAACCCCGTTAGTAAGGTGTTAGCCTTGCGCCCTTTCTATATTCAGGCCTTGCGCCCTTTCTAGATTCAGTGATATCTTGGAAATTCTCACATAAGTAGATAATCAATATTAAAACATTTTTTTCTCATTGTATAATCCTTGATCTCAAAAAGGTTTCATAATCCGGTTTGCACGTATAAAATAATTAATTTCAATAAGCAAGTAGCAAACAAATACAAGTATATAAGTATACATTTGTATGTCACACACCTTGATCGGTGATTCTAATACTTCTGGTCTCAATAATCAGTGATTTGGTTCACCTATAACAAATAGTAAGATTTCCTTAAACACTTACTTGAAATACCTTCATACCCTCAATACTTCCTTATTCATAATTAATAAAGTCTCGTATCGTATTTACTCATTCTTATGACTAAACCTTGTGCTCTAATTTCCTCACAAATAAGTTTAGAATACTTTAAGGTTATGTCTATGTATGATATCATTGAAATAATATTTCCAAAAATTATCAATTTCAATTTGGGTTTTCAAATGCATAACAAAGGCTTATCTTAGTTTATTTGATTCTCTTAAAATAATATGCATAAAAAAGTAAGATCTAAACATGTTTTTTTTTTGTGTTCCACATAACGAAACAACATAAGAAACATCAATTTGATTTTCAATTCATTAAGAAAATAATTTACGAAAACGTGACTCCCAATAAGAATAAAATATGAAACCAACTTGCAAAATCATCAAATATGGATTCTAAAAATTATGGTTTCTATTACAAATTCAGTTTCATCATCCAAGGAAGCTTTAGGAATAGATAAAATGAAACTTGATTAGATAAATAGAGAGAATCAAAACCTTGAAACTATAAACCCTAAAAACGTCCGAAATTCATTTCTCATAATTTACTTGACAAAATATTCTGAAATTTGGATATGTTGTTCCTCAAAATGTTAAATCATACCCTGAAAATTTCATAATTTTATGATACTCCTAACTATTTTTCATAAATTAAGAAATTTTCTAGAGAGAGAAATTACCTAATTCTTGGAAAGAAGGCTTGATTCTCTCTTTTCGATCTACGATCCTTGGCCTTAATCGGTCCTTGGCCTCATGATTACGGTTATGGTTCATGAACTGCCGATTCACGATTCCGTCACAATTCTGGTTCCATCCCGATTCCAGTTCCGTTTCGATTCTGATTTCGGTTCCAGTTCCAATTTCGGTTTTGGTACGATTTTCTCACGGTTCGACTTTTTTTTAAAAAAAATAAAAAGTTTGATATAATTTACAAATTTACAATGTGAAAAAAAAGAAATTTGACATAATTTACTAATTTACAATGTGAAGAAAAAAGAAGTTTGATATAATTTACAAATTTACAATGTGAAAAAAAAAGTTTGATATAATTTACAAATTTCCATTGTGAAAAATAAGAAGTTTGATATAATTTACAATGTGAAAAATAAGAGAAATTTGATATAATTTACAAATTTACAAATTAACAATGTGAAAAATAAGATGTTTGATATAATTGAAAACTTTACAAATTTAGAATGCGAAAAATAAGAAGTTTGATATAATACATAAAAATTTACAAGTTTGATATAATTGAAAAATACCTCATTTTATTTTTGAAATAGAAAATTTTGGCCTAAATATCAAATTTCGAGTTGTCCATTTACATATATGAATCATGATACAACATTTACTAAAATGAAAAATTTTCATTTATAAAAGTAATTTGAGTACAAGTTCATTAACCTAAATTTTAATCATCTAACTCTTCAACGTCAACATTGAGATTGGGATAGACGAAATCCGTGAAATAGAAAACTCCGATTGAAGATCCGGTTGTACTAGCATTGCAAATTTTGGAAATGTCGATGCCGTAATCTAAATCAATGTCATCAGTCTTGTCCATTTCTTGTGCCAATCATCCACTAATACTTGAATTTCTAATGATCTTGGTAATAATCGGGATTAGTGCTCATCTAAAATGCTCCCTCCCGCAATAAAAGCTTGCTCCACCGCTATAGTTGATGCTAGAATTGCGAGAATATGTCTTGCAATAATATAAAAGATTGGATAATCCTTCTCATTTTCCTTCCACCATTCTAACACGGACCACTCGTGAAAATTTCTATCTTCATCACAAACCTCAAAAGTAGTTGTTAAATACCTATCAAGTTCCGTCTTACTATCGGATCTTGGTTTTTTGTGTGAAGAATATATAGATTTACCAAGTTTACGTAGTGCTATAAAAAAACATTGATGTAGTACTAATATTTTGGTGTGATGCACTACTAGTAGAACCATCAATATTAGATCCGGTATTAAGAGGAACTTGACTACCATATTTAGAATGAAATTCATTAAATAAATCATGAAGTAGAAATTTTACTTCTCCTATAATCTCCTTAGTATCCTGAGCTTTATAACCTTCATTGTCAGAAAAAATAGGTGAATTTTTGTCAACCAGTCTTTGTCAACCAAGTCTAGTCTTTAATTTAAAAACTATTTAAAACAATTCTTTGGTTTTAAATAAATAGAAATAGATCAAATAATAAAAAATATTAATGAGGATTCAATATTTAATAAATTAAATAATTTTCAAAAATAATTAGCTAAAGTTTTGAATAAAATTAAATAATTTAAATTAAAGAATTGAATTTTGAATATAATGAATTAATGAGTAAAAATAAGTTAATGATAACAAAGAAAAGTAGATAATATAAATGATAATTGAGAGAATTAATAGAATTGAGATAATTGAGAGAATTGAGATTGAGAAAGAATTGAGAGAATGGTGTGAAAATTAATTTAGAAAATTTGGGTATTTATAGAAGAAAATTAAAAAAAGGAGTCTGACCGTTAGCTTTCCAACGGCCTGAATTCTGGCTGTTGGATTGCTAACGGTCAAAATGTAGTTGATGGCCGTTGCATCCAATGACTATCTCATAATTTTTTTTAAAAAATTTTTTTTGGTGAATCGTCAGTTCCAACCGTTAGATCAAATAACAGCTAGTTAATCATAGCCGTTGGATTTATATATATATATATATATACACACATATATATATTTTAAAAAATTGGCGGTTCTGAACTGCCGATTCACAGTTCGCCAAAGAATGAACCATAACCGCCCCGCTTGGGCTGGTTTCGGTTCACGGTTCGGGCCTGGTAGATGCCGGTTCTGGTTCTAGGTCCAACCCGCCAGGCCGGTTACAGTTAAAACATGAACCGGGCCATGTCTAGTTGGACAAAGCCCCCTTTTGGTTTAGAATTTGGGCTCCAACCTATAATGAGCCCTAAATAAATATCTCTACACTTAATTCAACTTAATAATCTAACATGAATATTTATGGCCCAAGCCTACTTCACATCCTTATCCCAATACGTAACTTACTCATCAAGTTTGTCATTACTTTTATTATTTATCTATTTATCTTCGAATTAATTGTTCAGAAAAATAAAACATGACCATTTATCCTTAAAAATTCATAACATGAGAATAAATCCATGAAATATATTTCCATGCACAAAATTTTAATTGTAGTAAATGATAGGAGGTAAATATGTGTATAAAATGTACTCGTGGTTGCTATCTACCTCTAATAAAAAATCATGCTAAACAACCCCTTAACGGTGATAGTAAGCAAGTTCGTTCCCTCAGAGAAAGAACTGTGTTGAAACTTTAAGAAAATATTTTTGGGTTTTTATAATTATTAAACTAAAAACACTAATTTAAAAGACAAAACTCAACGATTAAGACGATGACTTTTAATTTAAAATATCAATTAAGCAAGTGTACTCCTGAGATTTTATTGAGGGTTATATAAAAAGTACAAGCACATCCTATCTATGATCATGCTAAACAAGGGTAAATAACATAATTCATGCCCTCCTATGTGGTAAGAGACAAGGAATGATTTAGGCATTTACCTACTTAGATATTAACTAATTTATTAAACCCTTCTATATGGTAAGAGGCAAGGTTTACTTCCTTAATTAACCTGGAATCCAATGCAACTACCAACTCAACCAAACACTCAAGTTCAACCGCTCCTATTTGGTAAGAGGCAATGCCCGAACCAGTCATGCTAATGCTAAACTAATCCCCCTAACCCCTTCTATATGGTAAGAAGCGAGATTAAAGCAAGTTATCTTTAAGTAATTTACTGCACTTTAAGAATATATTCATCATACATAATCCGGGCCCTAATCATGCATAATTATAAAGAACACAGCAAAACTCATTCCACTAAGACCATAAGATAGAACATAGTATGTAAATTAAGCTCAAAAAATCTTATTCATAATCACGGGAGCACAAAATATTTAGCCGAACATGGCTAAACCAAACATCATAATATTAATAATTAAGCACGATATTGAAATCATAAAATAAAAGAAAAGATAACACCTTGAATTGTAAATCCTTGGAAGAAATCTTTACTCCTAAAAGAATGAATTCAATAATAATGATGCTCCCAAATCCGTACAGCTGCGAATTCTCCGAGCAATAACCAAAGATGAAAACCCTAGCTATTACAAAGAGAAAAATCCTTGCTTAATTCTCAAAATTGTCACCCCCTAAAGTTATATGAAACCCTAAGAAAGAAAGAAAGAAATAAACCCTAATATATTCTAAACTATGAACTCTCTATTCTTCTATGATCTCCCCTTTAAAATTACATAATAGATGGCCTTATATAGGAAGCAACTTGAAACCTTATCAATCATTGATAAGATGGCATGTTTTTGGGCCCTAATATGTAAGGAACAAGTTAGGAAACAACCCATAACAAAAAGACGTCTTAAAAATGTCAAAAGCTAAAAAAAGAAAGCTTTTCGCGCTATTTCGGTTCCGGGTGTCACAACGTCCAACTCCTCACGTCACGACGTCTATGAATTGTTAGGAAAAAAAACAAAAATAGTGAGCCACGTCGTGACATGGAGCTTTACCCACGTCGCGACGTCCAGATATAGCCATTGTGCTCTATGACCCCGGCCGCATTTGGACACAACAAAAACATGAGATTTGTTCTATCGCTTAGCTTTCCAATGGCACTTGAATCACCCGATTTGAATGTAAATTGAGAGAGATATGATCCGAATACTAAATCCTGGCAGATTTATTCAGCATTTGTTTTTCATCACTTTGTCACGTGTTTCGCTATTTTAACCCTTCTTGGAGTCTCGAACCTCCACGGGATCACCTTGGAACTTATTTGCCACTCTATCCAAGGTCTTAATATATATGATTGATCTTCAACAATTGGAATTGACATCTTGAACTTCTTGTGAAATACGGAACCAGCTTCTTTGTAACGAAATGCATATTTTGGCCTAAATCACATCTTTCTTGATCTTTCTCAATCTTTTCCCCACATTTTGGCCTCCATGATTAATAACCTACAAAACACACTAAAAACACATTAAATAGCACAAAGATGGCGCAAAGTACAAGTGAAAATAGCATATATAAGGTGAACATATTTTGCCTTATCAGTAAATTTTGTGGATGTTACATTCTTACCCCCTTAAAAGAAGTTTCATCCTCGAACTTGTTTTTCCTTATCCTTCTAAATGTGAGGGTATTCTTTTCTCACTTTTTCTTCTAACTCCCAAGGAACGTCTCCAGGTGTATCATTTCTGAACTTTCCGATCCAATATTCTTAAAGTATATTCCTCTTAATTGAGATTTTCCTCTAGTTATAGATCATCATTCTTCTCTAATAGAAGATTGGCATCAGGAATATACTTTCTGAATTGTGATTTATGAAACACATTGTGAACTTTGGGCAAATTCATTGGTAGGGCCAATCGATAAACCAATTTTTTAATTCGTTCTATAACATTATAGGGTCCTATATATTTTGGATTCAACTTTTTGGGTTGCCCAAAATGTATGACTCCCTTTGTGGGTGACACTTTTAAGCACACTTTATCCCAACATTAAATTCTAGTGGCCTTCTTTTCATATCAACCCAACTCTTCTGTCTATCCTGTGCGGTTCTTAACCTTTCTCGAATAATCCTAATTTTGTCTTTTGTGATTTGTAATAAATTTGGACCAACAGCGTGTTTTTCTCAAACGTCATCGAATTACAGTGGCGACCGTCACTTTCTCCCATAAAGTGCTTTATACGGTGCCATGCCAATACTGCTATGGTAGCTATTATTATACGAAAATTCTATTAACATGACATATTGTTCCCGACTTCCCTCTAAGCATATCTTCTAAGGTCTGAATAGTTCGCTAAATTTGGCCATCGATTTGAGAATAGGAGGCAGCATTTATTTCTATTCTTATTTTTCTTTAAAAGTTTTTTCCCAAATTATGAGATAAATCTTAGATCTCCATCCAATACTATTCTTACAAAAACACATTATAATCTTACAATTTGATCAATGTAAAGTTTAACCAACTTATTCTTTCCTATGTCACATTTAATATGTAGAACATGAGCCAATTTTGCCAATCAATCTGCTATCACATATATAGTATCAATTGCATTGTTCATTCTTGGTAAGCTCACATTAAGATCCATAAAAATTATTCTTCTCTTTCTATATCGGTATTTGAGTAAAAGTCCTCTAGTCCTCTAATGTCCCATCTTGACTTTTCAGAGCACCATAAATTTTGACATAAGTTCGACAATCCACATGCTCACTCCTTTCTACTAATAGTGTGTCTCTACATTCTTACACCTCTTTTGTACTTCTTATGTGGACACAAACTTTAGAGTTGTGTGTTCCTTGCAGTATTTCTATTCTCAATTGTTCAGAGACATAGACAATCACTCCTTATTTGGTATTAGGACACATTCCAAACTATTGTTGAATTTATCACTCTGTACAACAAAACCTTTCTCCTTAAAATAACACAATTATTGGCATTGAATTCAGTCATTCTTTTTAACTCTTTGAAACTCTCTTCACAAATTGATGTCCATTCAACTTAGTCTGTCATTGTGTCAACTTGATTAACGATAGAACTCTTTTTAAGAAGTCATCCACAAGTTATGATAAAAACAAGTTAATCTCAAAACTTCTAACTTTGATAACTTTTGTTGGGGTTGGCTCATTTTTTTCTTTTTAGAGTATTCTCAATTTTCTTGAGTCAATTAATATGCCATCTATTGAAACTATTTTTTTTGTAGGTAAAACTATACTCTTTAAAAATTTCACACTTACGAAACGTTTACGTATAATTTTCCCTTTCTTAAGATTTTAAACAATAATCTTAAATACTCCAGTAAATTTAATCATTAAAAAACTATATAAATATGTCATTTTTGAATATTACTATAGGCTCATCTAAAACTTAGATTTGATACATTGAATTCATAAAATCCAGGAAGGTACTAGTCAGGTTATCACAAAAAATTCATACTGTTCAATGTATCTTCAGATTTTATTCTCAGTTGATAATATCTTAACCTCAAATCTATTTTTAGATAGATATCTTGCCTTACTTTAACTGATCAATAGATCATTCATCAAGGGGGTTTCTTCTTCTTCTTAATTGTGATCTAATTCACTCTTGATAGTCTATGCACATCCTCAAATTCCCATCTTTTTTTACAAACAAGCAGGGGTGCCTCATGGCAAAACACTTGGTCTAATAAACTTTAAATTGAATAATTCCTATAACTATTTCTTTAATTCTTTTAACTCTAAGGGCGCAATTCTATGGGGCTTTTGAAATTGGTTCAGTGCCAGGTTTTAGATGGATTTGAAAATCAATCCTTCTTTTTGGGGGTTGTCTAGGTAATTCCTTAGAAATACATGGTCAAATTTCTTAACTACTGAGATATTCTCTATCCTCGATTCGTTACTTTGGTTCTCCCCGACGTTCATTGAATACCCTTTACAATTGTTACATATAGTCTTTCATGATTTGATTGTGGATATTCTGAATAGGTTTTCCTTATGAGATCTAGTTTTACTTTCAATGTATTCAAAACTTTTCCCATTAACAATGTTAAACTTTATTTCCTTGCTCTACAATCAATCCTCGCAAAATATTTAGACAACAAATCCATTCCCAAAATTAAGTGAAAATTATATATAGGGAGTTGTATAAATGTCCCACTTATGTGCTACTCTTTTATTCCAATCGACAATCCTCAAATATCATAATAAAAGTGAATATTTTTCCTTCTATGTTATAGGGAACGCCCTCGCATTTGTCTTTCCTTTTTCCTCTTGTGAGGAATTCACATCACGTCCCTTAATATATGCTTCCACTTCCACAATTGCATCAAGGTAGCCTAAAATATTTTTGTACTCTCGCTCTCATTAAGCTTGTCTGAATTTGACTTTAAAGGCCATTTTTTTTATAAAATAACTTAAACATCTTTAAGTTCTTGCCTGATGAAAACATTCCTAAATTGTTAAACTTATAAGCATAGTCTATTATGTGCATGTCCCCAACTTGTTTTAGGCTATCGAACTTACTCATCTTTCCCAAGTGAACTAAGGGTGGAAAATAATTCTTCATAATGTTTTCTCTAAAATGAAAATTGAAAACAAAAATGATTTGGAAAACGAAAATTGAAAACAAGTTTGAGAAAAATAGGTTCGGACGCTGAGTGCTGAGTTTCGGCCGTCCGAAATATAGGTTCGGACGCCCCTTTTTGGTCAGTTGACCGTCCGAAACTTTGGTGAAAAATGAAACTCTCAGTATATTAGGTTGGGATGGTGCAGGGGAGTTTCGGCCGTCCGAAACTTAGGTTCGGACGCCCCATTGAGGTTTCGGCCGTCCGAAACTGTCGCGATAGGGTTTTTACATGCTTCCAGTTAAATAGGTTCGGACGAAACATGAGTCTGAAACTACCGTCCGAAAGTCATTTTCTTCATATAACGGCTAGTTTTTGAAATGTCAAACATAAACGTTTTCTTGTCATTTTTTGTGTAGTATAAATACAAGATAAACCATGAACGTTTAGACACTTAATTCCCTGAGCTCTACATCTGAAAAACACTCTCTACAACTCTCACATTTCAATTTGATTTCAAAAGAAACAAAAGATCAAAAGTTTCTTGAGCCTTCTTTGAGTTCTTCATTTCATCATTGAGCTATATAGTTTGAGTTGTAATTTTCTTAATAGGAATCATACTTTGAACTTCACTTCATCTTATTCATCCTTATTGACGGTTGTAATTTCATTATCAAACATCTATTGTGAGTGATTGTAAAAGGTTTCTCAAGTGAGAGTAAAAACCTTGAGCATATAGCTTGGGATAGCTAGTGAAAAGGTTGAACCTTGGTTGAAATCCTAAGTTGAGATACTTGGGTTGTAAAAGTGGTTCTTTTGATCTCACCACAAGAAGAAGATCAATTCATAGTGAAGAGGTTTGAAATCCTAAGTTGGAAAACTTAGGTAGTGGATGTAGAGTACTCCAAGGAGGAGACTTGAACCACTCTAAATTGACTGTGTCCTTGATTTTCATTGCCTTCATTTCTGCACTTATTTTGATTTGCTTATGCTTTGATTCATTGATATTAAAGTGTTGAAATTGTTGATTACATTTCTGGAATATCAATATATATACCTTACACTTGTTGTGATTCACACTACCCACTCACTTGTGTTGAATTTGAATTGATTAAGTTCACATTAAATTTTTGAAACCTAATTCACCCCCCCCCTTCTTAGGTTGCCTTAGAGTTTACAATTGGTATCAGAGCTTGGTCTCTATTTGCTTAGGCTTAAAAACCTTAGAGTAAAGATTATGGCAACAAACAATGCTATGTTTATGGAGGGACAATCTATCTCTAGGCCTCCGATGTTTAATGGAACCAACTACAGCAGTTGGAGAGATAGAATGGAAATCTATCTCAAATCCATTGATATTGAGATGTGGTATATTGTAGAAGAAGGATCTTATAAGGCTGAGATAACTATAGGGGATGAAACTAGATAAAAGAAAATGAGTGAACTCACTGAAACTGATAGGAGAAACCTCACCCTAAATGCTAAAGCCACAAATGCCTTATATAACTCACTAGATGTCAATGAATCAAGTACAGTTAAAGGATGTAAAAATGCACATGATATTTGGAAGAAACTTAGGGAAATTCATGAGGGAACCGAAGATGTAAAAGAGGAAAAGAAATCATTGCTAGTAACACAATATGAAAGCTTTAAAATGGATAGTAATGAATCCATAGATAAGATGTTTTGTAGATTCAATAGCATAATCAAAGATTTGGAAAGTATAGGAAAAATCTATCCCTTAGGTGAGCAAAATAGAAAGATTTTAAATTCATTACCGAAGGAGTGAGAGTCAAAAGCCATAGCAATTGAAGAAGCTAAAAATCTGAGAGAACTACCCATAGATCAACTAATTAGTTCACTTATATCATATGAGCTAAAGATAAAATCTAAAACTCAAAAAGAAGAAGACACTAAGGCTAGGAAGAACATAGCACTTAAAGCGTCAAAGAATGAGAATGATGATGATGAAGATGATGAAGATACAAATGAACAAGATGATGATGACCTTGTATTTCTTACTAGAAAATTATCTAGGATGATCCAAAGTAGGAAAAATAGGTTTAACAAAGGAAGAAACTTTAGGAGCAAAGATTGGGTGAAAGAAAAGGGAGAAACATCCAAGGTTAACAAATGTTTTGAATGTAATCAACCTGGACATTTTATTGCAGATTGTCCAAGAAGAAAGAAGGATTTCAAACAAGACAAGAAAGGCAAAGGAAGAAGCTTCAAGGTCACATGGGATGATGACCAATCGGAAGAGGAAACCGAAGGAGAAGAAGAATGAGTTGCTAACATGTGCTTTATGGGATTTGAAGACCATGAGGTAAGTCTTTCTTCTAGTGATAATGATGATGATAATTGTAATGATCAAGATGAACTTGAGCTGTACATTGCTAGACTAGTAGATGAGTTAAAGAAAACCAAAACTCAAAACAAGAAGCTTAAGGCCAAAGTGGAAGAAATCACTTCATGTAATCAAGAGTTAATCACTAAGTATGATTGTGTAGTAATAGAAAATTGTACATTAAAAACAGAAAATGAAAAATTAAAAATAGATAGTAACAAGGCTAGAGAAGAAGTTAAAAAATACGATGAAGTTAAGAAGGAACATGTAGGATTAAAGAAGAGAATTGAAGACCTTAGTGATTGTTTAGCTAAATTCACTCAAGGCAAGAACAACTTAAAAATACTTTTAGGAAATCAAAGAATGGGAAATAGTAAATATGGATTAGGATATTCACATGAGATAGGTCAAAGCTCCACATCCAACCCTGTAAAAATTACTCACACATCACATAATCATGAAAGAGGAGCAGAAAATTTTAAAAATAGACCTCACCAACATCATGGATATGGAATGCATAACACTCATAACCAACATCATAGAATGCGTAATACTCATTATGGACATAAGAGGTATAACTTTGAACATAAGTTTAACAATGGTGGACCTCATTATAAAACTTCACATTCTTTTAAATATCATGTAATATGTGATTATTGTTGTAAAAAGGGGCATACCTCAAGGAAATGTTTTGCAAGAATGGAAGTTGAAAATGGATCAAAAACATGGATAAAAAAAGATATCAATGATGCAAGAACATAAGTACCTTAAGTCATACATTGATTCTTGAATGTAGGTATGTTTAAAAAACACAATTTTGGACACAAAATGGTTCCTTGATAGTGGATGCTCAAGACACATGACCGGTAATCCCTCATTGCTTAATAACTTGGAAACAAGAAATAAAGGTCATGTTACTTTTGGCAATAATAAAAAGGGAAAGATTATTGGTATTGGTGATGTAGCCAATAATAATAGCAATGTGATTGAAAATGTGTTTTTAATTGATGACTTGAAATTCAACTTGATTAGTATAAGTCAAATATGTGATAAAGATCTTGATGTGCTATTTAAACGTGAGAAATGTGTAGTTATTGATCCTATAGATGGTAAAATTGTTCTTACCGGATCTAGACATAACAATGTTTATACTCTTCATTTGTGTGATATTTTGGAACAAAATATGCAATATGTTAGTGTGTTGCATGATACAACTTGGTTGTGACATAGGAGATTAGCTCATGTGGGAATAGATCACATAAACAATCTAGTTGCTAAAGAACTAGTTAGAGGCTTACCTAAACAAAAATATGAAAAAGATAAAGTGTGTGATTCATGTCAATTTGGAAAACAAACTAAAAGTACATTTAAACCTAAAGACATGGTAACAACTTCAAAACCCTTAGAGTTAATACATATGGATTTGTTTGGACCTTCACAAACTACAAATTTAGGTCGCAAAAGATATGTTTTTGTAATAGTAGATGACTATTCTAGGTA
The DNA here is from genome assembly GCA_016586305.1 of Ophiorrhiza pumila. Classification (NCBI taxonomy): domain Eukaryota; kingdom Viridiplantae; phylum Streptophyta; class Magnoliopsida; order Gentianales; family Rubiaceae; genus Ophiorrhiza; species Ophiorrhiza pumila. Next base: position 20,938,236 of record BLIW01000005.1, read on the forward strand.
CACTTGGGTAATATTCTTGGCACATAAAAGTGATACATTTAAAGAAAATGCTAGAATATTTAAAAACGTTCAAAATGAGTTAAATTTAAATGTGGTGAAAATTAGAAGTGATAATGGAACCGAATTTGTAAATGAAAGCTTTATAAATCATTGTGATGAAAATGGTATTACACACAATTTTTCAGTAGTAAAATCACCACAACAAATTGGAGTAGTTGAAAGGAAGAATAGAACACTTCAAGAAATGGCTAGAACTATGCTTTGTGAAAATGACTTACCTAAGTATTTTTGGGCCGAAGCGGTTAACACCGCATGTTATGTCATGAATCGTGCCTTGATTAGACCATTGTTGAAGAAAACTCCATATGAATTAATCTATAAGAAAACTCCAAATATAAGATATTTTAAAGTCTTTGGTTGTAAGTGCTTCATTCTAAATGTAAAAGACACCTTAGGAAAATTTGATAAGAAATCGGATGAAGGAGTATTCTTACGTTATTCAGAAATTAGAAAAGCATATAGAGTATATAACAAAAGAACCATGATATTAGAAGAGGCAATTCATGTAAAATTTGATGAAGGTGACACAATTAAAAATCATGAAGAAATAGGAATAGAAGAAAATCCATCTAATGAGCAAGATAAAATTGAACTAGACAACAATTCATCTTCACAAATTGGTCCTAAAGAAAATATTCAAAACGTAGATAATAATCCACAAAAGAGTGATCTTCCAAGAGCTTGGAAATTCATCCTAAAGACTTAATCATAGGAAGTCCATCTAGAGGAGTCAACACTAGGTCATCTTTGCATCTAGATAATAATTTGGTATTCCTCTCACAAATTGAGCCAAAAGACATAAATGAAGCCTTAAAAGATGATAATTGGATCATAGCTATGCAAGAAGAATTAAATCAATTTGAAAGAAGTAAAGTATGGAATCTAGTAGAAAGGCCTAAAGACACTTCAATTATAGGAACTAAATGGATTTTTAGGAATAAACTAAATGAAGTAGGAAATATAGTAAGAAACAAAGCTAGATTGGTGGCTCAAGGGTATTGGCAAGAGGAAGGTATAGACTATGACGAAACCTTTGCTCCCGTTGCAAGGCTTGAGTCTATCCGTATGTTACTTGCATATGCTTGTTTTAAAGGATTCAAACTCTTTCAAATAGATGTTAAAAGTGTATTTTTAAATGGATTCATTCAAGAGGAAGTATATGTAGAACAACCTCCCGATTTTGAAAACAATAAGTTCCCTAATCATGTATATAAATTGGTCAAAGCACTATATGGATTAAAACAAGCTCCTAGAGCTTGGTATGAAAGACTTAGGGGATTTCTAATAGAAAAGAACTTTCACAAGGGAATAATAGATACTACATTGTTTACAAAGTATTATGATGATGAATTACTCATTGTTCAAATATATGTTGATGATATTATTTTTGGTGCTTCAAATGAATCATTATGTGAAGAATTTTCAAATTTAATGAAAGATGAATTTGAAATGTGTATGATGGGAGAACTAACTTTCTTTCTTGGGTTACAAATAAAACAAATGGATGACGGTATTTTCATAAGTCAAGAAAAATACACTAAAGAATTACTTAAAAAATATGGAAAGGATGATTCAAAACCAAATGGAACACCTATAAGTACTTCAACTAAATTAGATAAAGATGAAAATGGTATAAAAGTTGATGAAACACAATATAGGGGAATGATAGGAAGTTTGCTTTATTTGACGGCTAGTAGGCCGGATATTATGTATGCTGTGTGCTTATGTACTAGATTTCAATCCTGTGCTAAATAATCACACTTATTGGCTGTAAAACGAATACTAAGATACCTCAAAGGAACGATAGAACATGGATCATGGTATCCTAGAACGAACACATTTGAATTAGTAGGGTTTACTAATGCCGATTTTGCCAGATGTAGGGTTGATAGGAAAAGTACGAGTAGAACATGTCAATTCTTAGGAAAATCTCTTGTATCATGGTCTAGTAGGAGACAATCTTCCGTATCACTATCAACGGCGGAAGTCGAATACATAGCTGCCGGAAGTTGTTGTTCACAAATTCTTTGGATGAAACACACTCTCCTTGATTTTGGTTTAGATTTTGGGTGTGTATCCATTAAATGTGATAACACCAGTGCCATTAATCTAACCAAGAATCCCATTCAACACTCTAGATCAAAACATATTGACATTAAACACCACTTCATTCGTGATCTTGTTCAAAATAAGGAAATCCATATAGAATATGTTTCCACTAAAGAATAATTGGCGGATATCTTTACCAAACCACTCCCTGAGGACCAATTTTCTATCTTAAGAGATAGCATTGGTATAATACAATTAAAGTGATCCGAAAACATCGATTTTATATCTTAAAAATGAATTTTAAAAATTAATAGAAGTTTCGGACGCCAGTTTCGGACGCTTAGTACCGTCCGAACCTAAATTTCAGAGAAGAGTAAAATTGTTCAGAAGTTTTGGACGCCAGTTTCGGACGCCTATAACCGTCCGAACCTAAACTTCTGAGAGGGTGCATTTTGGCTGGAGTTTCGGACGCCAGTTTCGGATGCCCTCCATAGTTTCGGCCATCCGAAACTATCGCGTCAAGGTTAAAAATCCTGATTTTCAAAGCAGTTTCTCACAAAATTTCAAAGTCTTCAAACCTTGTTCTCACGCCTCCCAAACCCAAATCGAATTACAACCGATTAATTTTCAAATTGTTCCATTAAAATCATTCCTTGACATCTAGAGAACATTTTCACCGATTCAAAACACAAGATTTCATAACACATTTCGCTCACTTGATTCCTAGCCCTAAGAATTGGGTAAACCTCACTTTTGGCATTCTTGGTTGGACTTCTTCAAGAACGTGATCATAATGAGTTTCTCAAAAGGTCGAAAGAGGACAAAGGTTACGGCTCCCCCACATATTCAACACGGTACATCCACTACATCTAATCCTCCATCTCCTTTTGTCAATAACGAATGTGCAGCCAAGTATAATAGCTATGTTAAGAACCAAAAGAAAATTATCATGCCTAGGGTTGTTAGGAAAGAGGAATTTACTGTTTTTTCCACCATTTTAGACCTCTTTGCTTATCAAGATTGGAATGAAGTTCTGTTTGCCAATGAACCAGTTTATACTTTGTTAGTGTATGAGTTTTTTGCCAATTTACACTCTAAAAAGGAACAAATTGGAGTTGATCGTCTCTACACTAGAGTATACTCCGAGGATATTGTTTTGACTCCCGACAGTCTTAACAAATTGTTCAAAACCGATCACCCCACCACTCTAGCTAAAGATGGCAAGAAAGTCATCCAATATTTTAGACTTCATTATTGGGCGGATGCTTCCCATGGTTTTAATTTCAATGACTTAGTCGCTAGTGTGTTCAATGGAGAATCGTTTGCTAGGGCTAGTGAGGCCCATGTCAAGAACTTAAGTCCTCAACATCGTGTGTTACTTCATGCCCTCACAAAGGTAGTTCTTCCCAATCATGGTCACAAGACCGATCCCAACACCATGAATCTCTACCTTTTGTATGCCCTCCTTAAACAAATTCCTCTTGATTTTGGCTATCTCATGATCAAATACCTTGGCATTCATATTAAGTATCAACGTCGTAGCCTACCTTATGGTATGCTCGTTACCAAGATTCTTAGGTCTCACGGCATCCCATTAGAAAACCAAGCCGAATATCCCGTGTCTTCTCGTAATTACTACGATGCAGTTTTTCTTAGGACCATGGGCATATATGTTGTAAATGGGGCATGAACTTTTGACAAGCCCATTCAAGGCCAAGATGATCATGAAGATATCGAGGGAAGTGATGGTGAGGGGGAGGATCAAGAACATGAGGCACCGGAGCCTATGAGAGCGCCTAACGTGGATGAAGATTTCAAGACTCTTATTCAATGATACTTCGACTCTTTGACTGATCGTATTGATAGTGGGATCGCCGGCGTGCATGCAAGCTTAGATAATAGCATGGCCGAGATAAGAGGGCAACTTGATGCGTTGACGGTTAGGGTGGATGACTTGGGGCACGAAATTCACTATGGGCATGAAGAGCTTATGACGAATGAGCAACGTGAAGCTTTGGCTCAAGCTCGTCTCAAAGGAAAGGCACCGGCACGTGACTAGCTATTCTTGTAATAGACTAGGAACTGTTTTCATGTGTTTCTTACTTTTGGTATTTCTTGATATTTTGGTTGATTTTTGATTACTCTTGACCTTTCTTGATGCTTTGATGTTTTCTTGTTGAATCATGGATCTAATACTTTCTTGTTGATGATTAGTTGTGTTTCAATAATCTTTGATGTCTTGATAATTTGAGGATTTGACATTAATGGCGCTTATTTCATGAAATGCTATATTGTATTATTTTGTGGAAATGTATGGGTTGTTGACAAGTGGAATCAATCCATATACAAAGGAAACTCTGTCAAAATTTTTCACAAATTATTGCACTTAACCATTTTTTTTTGCCTAGCCACCCATTAGGTTGCAAGGAGTGGAAAGGTAGTCCTAAGATATGAAATTGTTTTCTAACACTATATTTCTCCACAACAAATGGAAAAAGGTACATCAAAGTTAATGTTGTTTATGTTTTTTGTTATGTATTATTTTGATGATGTCAAAAGGGGGAGAAGAAAAGAGAAAAATAAAAGGGGAATTATATTTGTGATGTAAAAAGGGGAAAAGAAAAGAGATCAATATTGTATGTTGGTATCATGTAATGAATGTAATGAATATAATGGAAGTATACACATAGGGGGAGAAAAATAAAAATAAAATGGAAGTATACACATAGGGGGAGCATATATTATCTCTTTAATTAAAAAGTAAATTATTGCACTTGTTATTTATTCTCTTACATAATTGGTTTGTCATCATAAAAAAGGGGGAGATTGTAAAGATCTAGGGTCTTAATCTTACTTATTTTGATGTTTAACAAACAATTATGTTTATGCTAATGGTTCGAATAAGTGTCTCAATGTGATAGATATTCAAGAGAAGCCAAGCATGGAACTTTAGTGCATGAAGAAAGAATTGGAAATGCAAAAGATACAAAGTTGGTAAATTAGGTCATTTCCCAACCCCTAAACCCTAATTATGTAAATAGCTCAAGAAATTGTTTTACTCCTTTAAGGCTCAAGTAAAAATGATTTCAAAATGTTATTAGTCTTCAAATGCATTTCAAAAAGTAAGGAACATACTTGCACAAAGTCACACATAGTTGCACAAATTATTTGGAAAACGAAAATTGAAAACAAGTTTGAGAAAAATAGGTTCGGACGTTGAGAGCTGAGTTTCGGCCGTTCGAAATATAGGTTCCGACGCCCCTTTTTGGTCAGTTGACCGTCCGAAACTTTGGTGAAAAATGAAGCTCTCAGTAGATTAGGTTGGGACGATGCAGGGGAGTTTCGGTCGTCCGAAACTTAGGTTCGGACGCCCCCTTGAGGTTTCGGCCGTCCGAAACTGTCGCGATAGGGTTTTTACATGCTTCCAGTTAAATAGGTTCGGACGAAACATGAGTCTGAAACTACCGTCCGAAAGTCATTTTCTTCATATAACGGCTAGTTTTTGAAATGTCAAACATAAACGTTTTCTTGTCATTTTTTGTGTAGTATAAATACAAGATAAACCATGAACGTTTAGACACTTAATTCCCTGAGCTCTACATCTGAAAAACACTCTCTACAACTCTCACATTTCAATTTGATTTCAAAAGAAACAAAAGATCAAAAGTTTCTTGAGCCTTCTTTGAGTTCTTCATTTCATCATTGAGCTATATAGTTTGAGTTGTAATTTTCTTAATAGGAATCATACTTTGAACTTCACTTCATCTTATTCATCCTTATTGAGGGTTGTAATTTCATTATCAAACATCTATTGTGAGTGATTGTAAAAGGTTTCTCAAGTGATAGTAAAAACCTTGAGCACATAGCTTGGGATAGCTAGTGAAAAGGTTGAACCTTGGTTGAAATCCTAAGTTGAGATACTTGGGTTGTAAAAGTGGTTCTTTTGATCTCACCACAAGAAGAAGATCAATTCATAGTGAAGAGGTTTGAAATCCTAAGTTGGAAAACTTAGGTAGTGGATGTAGAGTACTCCAAGGAGGAGACTTGAACCACTCTAAATTGACTGTGTCCTTGATTTTCATTGCCTTCATTTCTGCACTTATTTTGATTTGCTTATGCTTTGATTCATTGATATTAAAGTGTTGAAATTGTTGATTACATTTCTGGAATATCAATATATATACCTTACACTTGTTGTGATTCACACTACTCACTCACTTGTGTTGAATTTGAATTGATTAAGTTCACATTAAATTTTTGAAACCTAATTCACCCCCCCCCCCTCTTAGGTTGCCTTAGAGCTTAAAATGATTATTCTTGATTTTCTTATATTCATACTAACTCTTCAACTTTTTCTGGGTACAAGAAAATTTGAAACTTATTTTGTTTATGACAACTTCATGAATACTAATTCCATACTACTCAAATAAATATTCATGCAACTACATTAGGGTCTACTTTGAATTGTCATAAGTATGCATAACAGTTTCTTGGTTGCTATGCGAATATCAATCCATGTTATTTATACAAACACGTGACGAAAACTACGTTAGGGTATCACATGTGACGTTACCTTAGCAATATTCATAATGTAACATTCAATCCCTTATTTTCGATATCCTTATTATTTATTTCTTGATTTAATCAAGGCTACTTTTTATTCAATCCTACCATAAATACTTAAAACAAGAGTCGACATATAACGTTGTCTATCAATATTTAGACTTAAAATGATTCTCTAATCCTCACAATAGTAGGAATACTAGTTTCTATTCCGAAAACCTAAGAATCTTTTTCTCTGATATCACTTCTGTCACGCCCCATTTTTGAGGTCCGTAACACGCCACAATCATGATGAAGAAACTCTGGTTCTAATCATAATATTAAGGTTAACTCTAATCTCTAGATAACTAATTCAAACCATTTAATCATAATTCTACGTTCTACCAAAACTGCTACAAATGACATCTTAAATGAAACGATTCGATACAATGTCAATATAATACTACAGAAAAATAACATCAATTATCTCTAAGCTTTAAAGCAATTTCTCTTCCATTCTTGATAGATTATTAAAATTCATAATAATCATCTATATTGAACTCACTATTCACTATTTGATCTAAAAAACAACATTTGTGGACATTACATAATATATACATACATGGCAAGTATTTTTCACGGATTATGTTCTTTCTGAAAACATGGCATGCAACAAAACATATCATGTCATAAATTCTTTTCACATATCATGAAAAACACTTTCTATTTCTGTAACATATAAGCATGCCATATTCTTCTATCGAATATCCTACTTAGTGGAATTCCCAACTCTATGCATATGTCAAACTTCACCCGATTGGTAAGGTGTTGGCCTTACGCCCTGGCCCATCGGTCTTCTATTTTTTTTTCACTTTTGGGTTCCTGATAAGGTGAATTTATTCACTTTTATTTATTATTTTGCACTTAATTCTTTAGTCGTTCTTGTTCTATTTGATTCGTTTTAGTGTTTTATTGTAGGTTTGTCAACCATGGTGTATGTTTGGAGGAGAAAAGTCATACGAAAGTTAAATCGGGTGCAAAGTAGACAAAACATTGAAGAAACTTTGTGAGGAGCTGGAGTATTGCTCCATGTTGCGACGTCCAACATGAAGGAAAATCTATTAAAAAATTGATTAAAAATGAATTATTAATGATAGCTGATTCCAGTGAGCCACGTCGCGACGTGTGAACTTGCACGTCACGACATTGGAAGTGACAAGGATTTCTGAATTAATTTTAGAAAATTGCATTTTTGGCCCATGTCAAAACTTTGCATTCGACAAGGATTTCATGGAGGCCCTATGTATGAATATTTTTATAGAATCACTATAAATAGAGCTAGGGTTTCATACGTAAAAAGAGGGTGACAATTATTATAGTATTAAGCAAGGAGTTTTCTTTGTAATAGCTAGGGTTTACATTTTTGCTATTGTGGAGAAGATTGCTGCTGTGCAAAATTGGAACATCGTGGATATCGGATTCATTAATTTTAAGTAGAGGATTTCTTTTGGTTATCCAAGGTTTTATCTCTCTTTTTAATTCGTGTTTTCGTTATGTGCTTAATTGTTAATTTTATGATGTTCAGTTTAGCCACGCTCGGCTAAATCTATTGTGCTCTCGAGATTATGAATAAGGGTTATTGTGCTTAATTTATAGATTTTATGCTCTATTCTATGGTGTTTGTTTAATGAGTTTTACTGTTATGTTCTTCATAGTTATGCATGATTAACGCGCGAATTATGTGTAATGAATATATTTACTTAAAGGTGGTAAATTATTAGGGATAATTTGCTATAATTTTGCCTCTTACCACATAGGGTGATTATGGTAGATTGTTTGGAAATTCTTGTGTGTTTGTTAGGAATTTGTTATTTTTGTTTTACCTTTACTCTTGCCTCTCACCACATAGGGGGAGTTTGGGTGGATAAGGGTAACATTAGCATGACTGGTTCACTGTTGCCTCTTACCACAAAGGGGCAGTTGAATTAGAGAGTTGAATTTTGGTAGTTAATGAGAAATTTCAGGTTAATTAATGAGTTAAACCTTGCCTCTCACCACATAAGGGGGGGAGGGGTTAGTAAGTTAATTAATGTTCGGTAGGTAGACATCTTAATCATCCCTTGCCTCTCACAACATAAGGGGGAAGTGATAGGTTTCTATAGACAGTTTGAGTGCTCAGTATAGATATCTAGGCGGTTGGTGATTTTTGGCCCTTATTTGCATAACCATAGATAGAAGTTATTTGTGGTTTTTATAAATCCTAAATATAATATGGGGAGTAGACTTGCTTAATTGATATTTTAAATCAAAGTCATCGTCTTATTTATTGTGTTTTGTCTTTTACATTATTGTCTTTAGTTTAATAATAATAAAATTAAAAAATATTTTCTTTTAATTTCAACATTATCCTTTCTCTGTGGGAATGAACTGGCTATACTTACACCATTAACGGGTTGTTTAGCATTATTTTTTATTAGGGGTAGAAAGCAACCACGAGCATATTTTACACCCATATTTACTCCTGTCAAATTTTGGCGCCGTTGCCGGGGAGAGTAGTCGTGTTGAAATTTTATTTTAATTTTTGTTATTTATTTTTCGTTTTTAGTCATTTTAAATAATATTGCTTAATATTCTTTCCGAGATCTTCACTTTTCTATTTGTGATTCTTTTCATAAATACTTGTTTTGGGTTGACAGGTTGTATGCCCAGGACAAGATCATTTGGAAAAGAGCCCTGAACTTGCAAAGTCTCAACGCGCTGAAAAGAAACTTGAATTTGCAGAGATGTCTGGTTAGAATAACCCACTGAATGTTGTTATTCCTATAACAAACTTTTCGGCAGTTCCACTAGTGCAACCGAAAGCACCACGGCATCGTTATAGTGATCATTATGAGCCCATGATGGATAACTTGGATATTACTTGTATCATGACTGAAGAAAATTTTCAAATTCCATCGGCTTTCATCACTTTAGTTCAATATGGGAAGATTTTTCACGGATTGAATTCTGAAGACCCATATGCGTATTTAAGGTCATTCCTTAAATTGTGTAATACATGCAAGATCAACCATATCCCTCACGATGTTATGAAGAGAGTGTTGTTTCCTTTATCACTTCAAGGGGCAGCTGAGTGTTGGTATGACTCTATTAATAGGGGGCGGATTGAGAATTTCAATGAAGTTGCAAAGAGGTTTGTAACCAAATATTTTCTTCCATCTAGAATGGACAAGATTCGGATGGATTTTATGCAGTTTAATCAAGGCGACAATGAGTCATTCACGGAGGTTTGGGATAGGTTTGTGAGTTGTTCCGTAAGTGCCCAAATAGTGGGTTGGAACCAGGACGAGAATTGAATTTCTGTTGCAATGGGCTTAATTGGGAGACTATACATTTGGTTAATCTCACAGCTGGAGGGAATTTGCGTGATAAATCACTAGAGGAATTTGAAGAGGTTTTCGAATGCATAGAGAGTAATAAACTCATGATACCTAGTGCAAGGAGCAACCAAGAAAGGAGGCAAGTTGGTATGCTAGAACTAGACAAGACAGCTAACTTGGAGGCACAAATGGCAACAATGCAGAACACATTGGTGACCATTCAAGCAGTGTTAGGGACCAAAACCTCACCATCTTATGGTTTATGTCAAGGAGTGCATCATATGGATGAGTGTCCTCAAGTCACTAACGAACCAAAGCAATATGTCAACTACAATCGAAGTTTTAATTCAAATCAGTGGAAGGCACCGGGAAGTAACCAGTGGTATCAAGAGGGTCAGAATCGCTAACAGTATAGTGCATCGAGACCAACTTATCCACCGAAATTTGATAATCAGCAAAAGATACAGAATGGAAATCAACAGGCCACTATAGATGATGTGATAATAGTGTTGAGAGCTAAAATGGAAAAGTTATTTGCAAAATGCCAACAACGATGTGCCAATGTGAAGAAGATAGTGGAATCACAAGGCGGTCTTTTAAGGGAGCACAATGCTATTCTTAATAATCTCGAGACTCAAATAAGTCAAATTTCTAATGAAGTGCATAATAGATCCGCTGGATCCTTACCGAGTGATACTTTTTCCAACCCAAAGGGAAAGAAATAATGCCATGCAGTGACACTTTGAAGTGATAAGGAATTGCAACCTATGTTGATTTCTGAATAGGAGCCTTCAATGAATAATCTAGTAGCAGTCGAGGTTCAGTCGAAGATGGAAGAAGTTCCAAAGCAAGTGGAACATAAGGAAAATGGCAAAGGAAAATAGAGGATGAAAGATCCTCAAAGTACTTTTAACTTTCAAGGATATATCCCACCTTTACCTTTTCCTCAAAGGGCGCAGCCAGCAAAGAGGAAGATTCAATTTAGCAAATTTGCTGAAATGGTTAAGAAGCTCAATGTGGAAATTCCTTTGCTGGTTTAGGTAAGGATAGTGCCGACTTACACTAAATTTTTGAAAGATCTTATTTCGAATAAGGATCAAATTTTGCAGTATAATGAGGTGCTTCAAGTGAATGAAGCTGGGAAGTGCTTAATGAAGACAAACCTCTCTCATAAGCTTAAAGATCCAGGAAGTTGCACTACAATTCCATGTAGGATTAGCTCGAGATATTTTGACAAGCCATTGTGTGATTTGGGTGTATGCATTAATTTAATGCTTTATTCTATAGCCATCAGTGTGGGATTGGGTGGTCAAGTCAAACCAGTGGCAATTACTCTTCAGTTGGCGGATTGATCTATTGTGACTCCAATGGGAATTATTGAGGATGTGTTGGTAGTAGTGAATAGGTTCACAACCCTGGTTGATTTTATTATCTTGAACATGGAGGAGGATGAGGAGGTACCAATCATCTTTGGGAGACCATTCCTAACTATAGAATATGCTTTAATTGGCGTGTACAGCAAAACAATCACTTTTCGTGTCAATGGCGAAGAGGTAACATTTAATGTTAATTACGCTATGAAGCATCCTCGTGACATTAATACTTGTTTTTTCATGGATGTTGTTGAATCTTCTGTTAATACATGCAATCCTATGAAAACAATAGGTATTAATGAAGATAATTCTTTAATACATATGTCTAGTGCTGAGTTGTTTAAAATTGATGAGACTATTGCATTATAATCCCAAAACATGGTTGAATGTGTTATTATAGATTCTTCTATTTATGAGCTGACGGATGATATTATTGAGAAGCCCACTGCGGTGGGGCCTATTAAAGTTCTTGATTGTAGGGAAAATAGGCTGAAACCTTCAGCCGAAGAGCCACCACAATTGGAGTTTAAGCCACTCCCGTCACATCTCAAGTATGCATTTTGGTGAGCAACAACACTTTACTTGTGGTTATTTCAACCACATTGGAACCATGGCATGAGGAGAAGCTCATTAAGGTGCTGCAAATGTATCAATGAGCAGTTGGGTGGACTATTGCTGACATCAAGGGAATTAGTCCTTCTATTTACATGAACAAGATTCTCTTGGAAGATAATGCAGCTCCGGTGAAAGATAGATAACGTTGATTGAATTTGGCAATGATAGAGGTAGTCAAAAAAGAGGTGATCAAGCTATTGAACTTTGGGATGGTTTATGCGATATCTAACAATAAATGGGTAAGTCCAGTCCAATGTGTACTAAAGAAAAGTGGGGTAACAGTGGTCAAGATGGAGAATGATGAGTTATTGGCAACTCGTATTATTAATGCATGGCAAGTTTGCATGGATTATTGCGAGCTCAACAATGCGACTCGCAAGGACCATTTTTCTCTTCCTTTTTTGGATCAAGTCTTGGATAGGATCGCCGTTATCTTTACTATTGCTTCTTGGACTGGTATTACAGTTATAATCAGATAACCATTGGCCTGAATGATCAGGACAAGACCACATTTACTTGTCCTTTTGACACCTTTGCATTTAAAAGAATGCCCTCCGGGTTGTGCAATGTGCCTGCTACTTTTCAATGTGCATGATGGCTATTTTCATAACATGGTGGAAGACATTATTGAGGTGTTCATGAATGATTTCTCAATTTTCAATCATTCTTTTGATCGGTGCTTTGATAATCTTGCTAAAGTGATTGAAAGATGCATGGCGACAAATCTGGTGTTAAATTGGGAGAAGTGCCAATTCATGTTACAAGAATGCATCATTTTAGGCCACAAGATATCAGCTAATGGCATGGAAGTTGACAAGGCTAAATTGGAGCTTATTGCAAAACTTCCTTATCCTACTAATGTTAAGGGAGTGAGGAACTTTTTGAGCTATGTTAGGTTTTATAGGCGATTTATTCGGAATTTCTCTAAGATCACCAAACCCTTGTGCCATTTGTTAGAGAAGGATGCTATATTTGATTTTAATGATGATTGCAAGACAACCTTCGATTTTTTTTAAGGGTCGACTAGTTGCAGCTCCGGTGATTAAACCACCCAATTAGGGAGTCCTCTTTGAGATAATGTGCGATGCTAGTGATTTTGCTGTGAAGGCAGTTCTTGGTCAAATGGCGGATAGGATTTTTCATACTATCCATTATACCAGCCGTTTACTTGATGTAGCTCAGTTTAACTACACTACGATAGAAAAGGAGATGCTGGCAGTTATTTTTGACGTAGATAGGTTCCGTTCTTATTTGCTGGGAGCCAAGGTGATTATTTATACAGATCATGCAGCAATCCGTTACTTAATGGCCAAGAAAGATGCTAAGCTGAGGCTAATCCGTTGGGTGCTTCTTCTTCAAGAGTTTGATTTGGAGATCTGGGATAAAAAGAGAGTTGAGAATCATGTCGCGGATCATATTTCTCGACTTGAAAGACATGAGCATTTGGAAGAAGACATCAATGTCCCAATTCAGGAAATTTTTCCTGATGAGCAGTTATTCCAAGTGGAAGAAGTGGACACGGCCCCGTGTTATGCTGTTATTGCTAATTATGTAATTTCGCAGTGGGTTCCACCCAATTTATCTACTCAGCAACGGAAAATGCTCATCCATGATGTAAGCTACTACTATTGGGATGAACCTTATCTCTTCAAGGTATGCAGTGACCAAGCCATAAGAAGATATGTTCCTGAGGAGAATCAAAAAGCCATTCTCCGTTCATGTCATGAATCTGAATATGGAGGACATTTTGGAGGACGAAGAACAGCTTATAAAGTATTGCAGTCGGGGTATTATTGGCCAAAATTGTTCCATGACACTCAAGAATAGATTAAGCAATGCAATGAGTGCCAACGAGCTGTAAATATTTCATGGAAGAACAAGATGCCATTGAACAACATTATAGATGTGGAAATCTTCGATATATGGGGCATTGAATTCATGGGACCATTCCAAAAATTGAATGGTAACTCTTACATACTTGTGGCAGTTGATTATGTCTCTAAATGGATTGAAGCCATAGCATTGCTGACCAATGATGCCAAAAGCGTGGTGGGATTCATCAAGAAGTATATCTTCACACGTTATGAAACTCGAAAGAAATTATTAGTGATGGAAGCACACACTTTTTCAATAAAGCCTTTCAAACATTATTGACCAAATATGGAATTCAGCACAAGGTGGCCCTTATCAACCCCAAACAAGTGGTCAAGTGGAGGTATCAAATAGGGAGATCAAGAGGATTCTGAAAAAGGTTGTGAAACCATCTCGAAATGATTGGACTACAAAATTGAATGACTCTCTATGGGCTTACCGCATATTGGTACATCTCCATATCGTATGGTATTTGATAAGGCGTGTCATTTAGCAATTCAAGACTTTATGGACATTGAAAGAGTTGAAGCTGGATTATGGAAAGGCAGCTGAGGAAAGATTACTAGAGTTCAATAATTTGGACGAGTTTATGTTTGAGGCATACCAAAGTGCATCTCTATACAAGGAGAGAATAAAAAATTAGCATGATAAGCGCATTTTGCATAAACAGTTCGAACCTGGGCAGCTAGTCTTAAGAAAGAGCTACTCGCCACAGAGTAGACCTACTAAGATAAGAGCAGATCATGAATCCATAATACAGATCATAAACAATAAAATTGACCAAAAAACTCATACTAGTTTAAACCTGCTTGTGTTCCTCTAGCAAGAGTTTCATTGATAGCATGCACAGGAATCCACAAGATAGAAATTACATTGCTTGCCCAATTAGGCAACTCAATCTTTCCATCTTGGAGAGTCAATTGCTTAGCCTTAAATGAACTGTGGGAATAACAATCTGTATATCCCTCTGCATGACAAAATTCAGATGCATTCCGGGCTCCATTCCTCTCAATTTCGACCCAGTACCTGTTCAATACTCAAACCAAGGCTAGTGTCTACATGCAGTACCGCACCCTTAAGCGGATAATTTATTGGCTTAATAATGATGCCAAGACATTGACATTCATTCATTAGCAAAGCAGATGAAACAGCTGCAACCAGTGGCGGAACTAGAACGTTTTTTTTAGGGGGGCTTAACTGTATTTAGAAAAAAAAATTTCAGCGCTAAAGTATCAAATTAATAATTATAATAATAAAAATATAATATTTACACATACCAATAAAATAATAATTATTTTTAATTAAATAATTATAATTTATAAATTTAAAATTAATTAATCACAATTCACTAATAAATTATTAATAAATATTTAATTATGATAATTAATTATAATTCACAAAAATATGCACACAAAAATTTAAATATTACCAAAACATAAAAATATAAAAAATTTACTTACACATATTACTAAAAACTTGCATAAAAAATTTAAATGTTAATAAAAACTTAAATATTGAAAAATAAACATAAAAACATACAAAATTACTTCAAGACATTACATTATTACTAATTACAAGTTTAAAAGCTAAAATAAAAAATTTAACTATAAGTAAAAACTTAAATATTAAAAATATAAGGCTGGTGAAATGTGCATTTGTAAAGCTGATTGCATTTGGTTTGGGCTTCTAATTTTGAGGCATAGAAACAAGGGCTTCTGGTTTGAGCTCCATATTCTGATTTGGGCTCCAAATTCTGGTTTGGGCTCCCAAAAAAAAACCCTTAAGTAAAACGACGTCGTTTTACTTAAGTGTAAAAAAAAAACCCTTAAGTAAAACTACGTCGTTTTACTTAAGGGTAAAAAAAAAAAATTCAAACAGTCGTCTTCTTCAAAAAGGCAGGTGGCGCCGGAGAGCGGAGGGCGGAGGGCGGAGGACAGCCGGTGCTATGGGGTGGAATATAGATACCACCCCCTTGCTCCCAAAACGAAGGGGGGGCGGGTGCACCAGCTCGCCCCCCCTAGTTCCGCCCCTAGCTGCAACAAGATCAACCAGAGGCCTAGGATTGAACACCTAAGCAAGAGTACTATCAGATAATGCTATCATATATAAATTATGTCTTAGACTACACCACCTCTTTCTTAACAGATCCAAAATATATATAAAAAAAAAAACAGCTGAGAAAACATAAACCAAGACCAAGATGCAACTGGTAATAAATATCAGGATTTTCAGCAAGAACCTTCAAGATAGGCCTTGTTGGGTTCTCATAACTCATATAATCATCGAGTAATTTCTTAAAATAGGATTGTTTTTTAAAAAAATTCTAATTCTATAACTGATTTTAGAGGGACTTCTAAAAAATAGGGTGTTCGCATTTGATGTTTTTGAAATCGCATTCACCAAATGTGAAAACTGAAATATTAAAAAAAATGACAAGTTTAGATTAAAATATTAACTTATAATAATTAAAATAATTTGTTTTAAAAATATTTTTTTTGTTAACAAAGTTTATGTCTAGTATATTATCTCTCTAATTTTCTTTCTCCACCCTTCTTCACAATTTCTCTTCCTTTTCAGATCCGAACCCTCACTCAATTTCTCTCAAATTGATCGAATCCTACGTCACACGATTTCTCTCCGATCGATCGATCGATCAAACCTTACGCTCATCGCCACTAGACAGAAGCAAACCGGGTTTTGCCCAAGAATGTATCATCCGATTTAGAAAGCTGTTTGGTAAAACTATGGAGAACTAAGGCAAAAGGGTTTGAGAAGAATTACTGGAAAAAGTGTGGTAAAAAAAGTTTTACTTGTTTGTCGGTTGAAATCTTTTATTGGAATGGCATTGTGGATAAGCCCTTTTTAGTTGAGTATACTAATGATATGCCTTGCTCTGCATTTGCTATGAAAATTAAAAGGGCTGCGAAGGGGATTTATGCCATGTGATAGTAACGAGACGGAGTGGAACATGAGAGGGGTTTCCGGGGCTAAAGGATCTTTGTTGAAATTTAGGGGATTAATGCTATGTTGTTTATTTGCTTTGCCTGGTATGTGGAGGGTCTGATTTGCATAGCTTAAATTACCTGCACATATTTATTTTTGGGGAAGACTTGGCATGGTGTATTAGTTTTTCATTTTGAATGTTGGTATTAGTGCAATTTAGGAGAATGTACTTGAAACTGGACTACCTGTTCCTTTTTTCCTTTCTTTGCATTTTTTGTTTGTGGAATGTTAATTACACATTTTCTGAGAAGTTTTGGATTTTGTTATTGAGAAGTTGTTTCAACGATGAACATTGAAACAGAGTAAAGTCGGAAAGTTTATTTTGATTCACTATGTGTTTTCTGGTAGTATCTCTGTTAGGCTGTTAGAGATTTGATTGCATAAATGTTGCATGAATTGGTTTGCTAGATCTTTAGGAATATTATTGTTTCATTCAGTAGTTTTGAGATCATATACAATTTTGTATACTACTCAAATTTTCACAACAAATATACATTCACTTTTGGTTTTCCTCCTTTGAGCCTTGACAATGATAATTGGAGCATTGACATTGATATGTCCAAAAAGCTCTAACACTGTCCAGTTGGCTGGTTTAAATATATTTGATGTCCAAAAGGGAAATTTGCTCTTTCAGTTCTTCAACTTGTAATTACAGTGTGACAAAAAGAGTTCAAAGTTTATGTTTCTCCCATGTTTAGAATTTATGTGATGCATGTTCAAAATTTAGAGGTTAGCAATTGGTCCACTACCCAAGGTGCCAGCTCTGTTGTAAAAAGAAGTTGTCATGGATGACTATATCCCTAATGTTAAATTTTGGAAATTAGCAAAATGATTAAAAAGGAAATATCTTGTTAGACGATATGTAACAAGAAATCTGGATTCCCTTTTTTTTCTCCTTTCTTTGTTTGTTATTTTTCATTTTGTGATCTTTACCAAGTATAGAAAACCGACTTGAAATTGACTTGTGAATTGGGAATTTCAGTACTTGTTCATCTTTGTTTCCTCGAAATATTTAGAAAATATAATGGGATGATTTGAGAGATTTCGACATCGGAATTGCAAACAGGGTTTCAATTTTTTTTAATGCCTTTGGTACAATTATTCTGTTCAAAAGTGATTTCAAGAGGACAGAGATATATGCAGCTGTAGTTTTCTACAGCCAAACTTCAACTACATAATGCGTGGATTTTCTGTGCTCTAATAATAGTGTCTGGTGCTATATCACAATATTGAAGGAACTGGCTTTAAGATATCAGTGTTCCTTTAGAGGTGAATATGTTATGTGTTGTTAATTTGAGCTGCAGATTTTCCTAATTTGTTGCTTTATTCATTCTTGAAATGATACCTGTGACTGAACCACCTGCTAATATTTCTTTATTTCAGTTGTGTATTTAATATATATATATTTTTTTTATTACTTGCAGTGGTTATCCAGATATGAATAGCATGCTTGAGAATTCTCTTTTGCAAATGCAATTTACAAATGCAAGTGATGAGTTGGTATGAAAAATTATACTTGACCATGGAAAGGTTGGAGAAGTCGTCAAGTTACAATGTCACATGACTAAATTGTTGTTTGCCATTTTTTTTAATCTTTAAGGATTATTTAATAATCTTGTAAATCTTTTGTCTAGTGGATGATTTTATAAAGATGTTGAAAGGATATTGCCTAAATGAACATTATTTTTAATATGTTACTATAATTGAACAATCTTATAAATTTCTCTGAGAACATGATTTATGTTTGTTATTTCAAAATCTTGTAATTCTCGTGGTAATTTTGGTAAAGTATTGGTCCAAAATAACTTCATTTTCATCATTTTGGCAATGAAACAATAATTAGCAAAATTGTGTGAATGTTATCAAAAGACTATATTCGGCTCCAATTCACCATTTTTAGGTTTTAGGAGGACTTTAAAACATGTGGTTACTTTTTCTTAGCATATTCTTTGTTGACTGAAAAAATAATAAAGTCTAAAGATGCAACTAGGGGTGGCAAATGGGCGGGGTGGGTCACTCCGCGGGTCGGGTTGAGTGAGGATTGGTAGTTGGCGGGTCAAAGGCGGGTTGGGTCACAGGCGGGTTGGGTTATAACTAGTTCAACCCGCGGGTCAATTTAGTTTTTTTTTTCTTGACCCGCGGGTCAATTTAAGTATTACTTTTTTTTTTGACCCGCGGGTCAATTTAACTATTACTTCCTTAATACATTAGTTAATTCAAATTTTCTTTTTAATTTTTGTTACTTTTAAATTAAATGTTTATTATACATATTTACACACACTAATTATATTTTCACATACTACACACACTACACATATTTTACACATAACATATTTTCACACACTATACATATTTTACACATAATACACACATTTTCACACACTACACATATTTTTCACACAATATATATATTTTACACACAATTTACACAAATTAACACGATCCAGACCAATGACCCACGACCCAGACCCACGACCTAGACCCACGACATACGACCCACGACCCAAGACCCATATACTACACACATTTTCACACACTACACGCATTTTACACATAGTACATGCATTTTCACACACTACACATATTTTACACATAGTACACATTTTTTCACACACTACACACTACACATATTTTACACATAGTACAAACATTTTCACACACTATATGTATTTTACACATAGTACACATTTTTTCACACACTACACATATTTTACACATAGTACACACATTTTCACACACTACACATATTTTACATATAGTACACACATTTTCACACACTACATGTATTTTACACATAGTACACATTTTTTCGCACACTACACATATTTTATACATAGTACACACATTTTCATACACTACACACTTTTTCACACACTAAACATATTTTACACATCGTACACATTTTTTCACACACTACACATATTTTACATATAGTACACACATTTTCACACACTACATATAGTACACACATTTTCACACACTACACACTTTTTCACACACAACACATATTTTACACATAGTACACATTCTTTCACACACTACACATATTTTACATATAGTACACACATTTTCACACACTACACATATTTTACACATAGTACACACTTTTTCACACACTACACACTTTTTCACACACTACACATATTTTACACATAGTACACACTTTTTCACACACTACATATATTTTACACACACTACACATATTTACACGCGCTGCACATATTTTCACACACTACACATATTTTCACACACTACACATGTGAAAAAATGTGTAGTGTGTGAAAATGTGTGTAGTGTGTGAAAATATGTGAGTGTGTGAAAATGTGTGTAATGTGTGAAAATATGTGTAGTGTGTGAAAATGTGTGTAGTGTGTGTAAAATATGTGTAGTGTGTGTAAAATATGTGTAGTGTGTGAAAATATGTGTAGTGTGTGAAAAATATGTGTAGTGTGTGAAAAATGTGTTGTATGTGTAAAATATGTAGTGTATGAAAATATGTGTAGTGTGTGAAATGTGTGTACTATATGTAAAATATATGTAGTGTGTGAAAAAATGTGTATTATGTATGTAGTGTGTGAAAATATGTGTAGTGTGTGAAAAAGTGTGTAGTGTGTGAAAAATGTGTACTATGTGTAAAATATGTGTAGTGTGTAAAAAAGTGTGTTGTGTGTGAAAATATGTGTAGTGTGTGAAAATGTGTAAAATATGTGTAGTGTGTGAAAAAGTGTGCAGTGTGTGAAAAAGTGTGTAGTGTGTGAAAAAGTGTGTAGTATGTGTAAAATATGTATAGTGTGTGAAAATATGTGTAGTGTGTGAAAATGTGTGTACTATATGTAAAATATATGTAGTGTGTGAAAAAATGTGTATTATGTGTGTAGTGTGTGAAAATATGTGTAGTGTGTGAAAATATGTGTAGCGTGTGTAAAATATGTGTAGTGTGTGAAAAAGTGTGTAGTGTGTGAAAAATGTGTACTATGTGTAAAATATGTGTAGTGTGTAAAAAAGTGTGTTGTGTGTGAAAATATGTGTAGGGTGTGAAAATGTGTAAAATATGTGTAGTGTGTGAAAAAGTGTGCAGTGTGTGAAAAAGTGTGTAGTGTGTGAAAAAGTGAACAACGTGTGAAAATGTAAATTAAGTGTAAAACAAATTGACCCGCGGGTCACCCAAGACCCAACCCAACCCAACCCATTAAATATGGGTTAATTTTTAACCCATGACCCATTTGACCCGTGACCCATTTGACCCGTGACCCATTTGACCCAACCCAACTAGTCAAAATAATGGGCGGGTTGGGTTGGACCCGCGGGTCATGGGTCAAGATTGCCACCCCTAGATGCAACAAAACTTTTTTTTGGAAATATGTACAATTAGGAATGTAAACTTAGCTTCAGCTTACACACAAATAATTGAATTAATGATTTTTTTATTGTAAGTATAAATAAGTATAAGACTCAAACATAAGAAATCCAAAGGTGTTATACTAAATATATAACATTTAGTAAGGGTAAGATAAATATAAAACTTCACTAATAAACATAAAACTCCAGTATAAGATAAATATGAGCATACAATTTGAATTATAAAACAATAGCCAAAATTAAAATTAGCATACTACAATTTGAGTGAGTTATACTGGAGTAGGTTTGAGGATTCGGTATCTTGTAATCCGCCAATTTTGATTTATGAGTAGACAACAAATTCTTCTAAGAACAATTCAATTTTGTACTTTATATAGTTCTCAGAACATCAATTTTAATTATAGTCCAAAAATTTGCTTGTACTTTTTCGTGGAAAAGACAGAATCTAAAAGAAAGAACGAGAGTAAATTTTTGCCTAGGTAAAAAAGACTAAATCTCCCAAACAAATTTGAGTTATAATTTAAAACTAACAATTTGAGTTATAATTGAAAACTAACTACATTAACAAATCAGTTTTAGTTATAGTCCAAAACCAGAATTATATTCCAAAATTAGTTGCATCAAAACATGGGTGATTTGAGTCATAGACTATAGTAGGAAACTAGAGTTGTAGTCCAAATTTAGTTGCATCAATATATAGGATGAGGTACCGGATGCGTACACATAGCCAACCAGATCCGGACTCCGGATCCGGATGCAATGAGGGCACATTTTGACGCTGCAACCGGACGCGTACACTTACCCATCCAGGTCCGAGCTTTGCATCCGGATGCAATAGGACACTTCCAGATGTTGGATTCGTACGCGAATCGGACGTCGTGCCTGGACGTGTACACATACCCATCCACGTCCGAATCCCTAATCGGATGCAATCAGGACAAAATTATATATATTTCATTTTTAAACAAATAAAAAAAATATTTATAATAAAATAAAAATATATATTAAAATATTATTATTTTATTGAGTTCGCTGATATGAAATGCGAATTCATATTAAAATAATATTTTTTAAATTCACATTCAGTAAACCCGAATTCTAGAATTCGCATAACCTGAATGCGAAGAGTTTACTTTTAGGAATACTACTCAAAAGAATCCTAATCTTAGAAAACTTTTGCAAAAGGATCCTATTTTGAGAAAAATCTTTTCTCAGAATAGGATTATTTTTATTAAG
Source organism: Ophiorrhiza pumila (assembly GCA_016586305.1). Classification (NCBI taxonomy): domain Eukaryota; kingdom Viridiplantae; phylum Streptophyta; class Magnoliopsida; order Gentianales; family Rubiaceae; genus Ophiorrhiza; species Ophiorrhiza pumila. The sequence goes on from BLIW01000005.1 coordinate 20,960,722, forward strand.
TTTTATAACAATAGGATTGTTTTCAAACCGTACTCCAAATATCGCAACTTCGCATTTGCTGAATGCGAAGTCACATCGCATTCAGCAAATGCGAATTTATGGGAAAAAAATAAAACAAAACTAAAATAAAAATTTATTAAAATAATGAATTAAATATAATAAAATTAAATAATAACATAATAAAATGTAATTATATAATTAATTTATAGTTTTATTAAAAAAAAATTAAAAAAAGTTGGCATCCGGACTTACCCCCGGACGTCCGGATGTAAGTTCGGATGCCCAATGTTTTCTAAAATTTTTTCTAAATAATTATAAAATTATTTGCAAGGAATTTTTTTTTTACAAAAATAATTGGCATCCGGACTTAAATGCAGACGTCCGAATACTTTTAAAAAATATATAAATTAATTATATGATTACAATTTATTATGTTATTGTATTTTGTTATAAAAATTATAATACCGCAACTAACAGTTGTTAAAAAATATTTAAAGGAATTAATTTAGGAAAAATTTAAACTGACACTTTTCCCCAAAATATTTAAAGTAATTATATAATTACATATAAAATAATTTAGAAAAAATTTGAACTCTTTAAAATAAATCCAAAAAAAAATCATTGAAAAAAATTATAATAACGTCCGGATGTAAGTCCGGATGCCAATTTTTTTAAAAAATATATAAATTAATTATATAATTACATTTTATTATGTTATTATTTAATTTTATTATATTTAATTCATTATTTTAATAATTTTTTATTTTAGTTTTGTTTTATTTTTTTTCCCATAAATTCGCATTTGCTCAATGCGATTTCAGTGACTTCGCATTCAGCAAATGCGAAGTTGCGATATTTGGAATACGTTTGAAAACAATACTATTGTTAAAAAACTTTTTACAAACAATCATATTTTGAGAAAAGACTCGGTGGATGGCTGCAATTTCACCATCAAGGACAACTCCATGTCTCTTCCACCAAGAATGATGATAATTGTCAGCAGCACCTTCTGACAGTTCCAGATATTTTTTCTTTTCGAAAGAGGGAGGATTTGCAACCATGAGAAAAAGAAGATACATAAAAAATTGCACAATGTATGAACTTGAAACAGGAGACAAAAGTTTATAAATGGAAGAGCAAGAATTCAAGTCTTAATAACATAGAAACTCTTTAGTCTTCAGTTGGAAGAAATAAACAAAATTTGGCAAATTGGAACAATGCCTCCCTAGCCTAACCCAGAAAACCAATAAGAAGAACGAAATATGAAGAAAGTAAAAGACTGTTGGTCATGAAAGGAAAAAGAATGGGCCAAAGTCATCTAGTATTTTCCTCCAAGAGTTTTTCTTCAATGAAGTCTTTATCTGAAAATTGAACCAAAAACAGATAAATAAGAAACAAGCATTACATGTTCGAGATAGTTCTGTGGACAATTCTCCATATAGCTGTCAAACCTCATATACAAGTTCGTATCTTACTGAAACATAAACAGAAACAAGTAATTAACATGATACATTAACGAGATGATCGAAAGCATTTTACGGCATTCATGAGCTCCAATAGCAGGCATTTTTGCACCCTCGGAAATGCATATTAGATGTGCATCCAGAGCCTTTAGGGTGATATACCTCAAATTCTTCTACAGAAGATAATGATTTCTTCAAATCTGCATCAGACAATGTATTCCATAAAGCATGCTCAGCAGCAACATGAATTTCTGCAAGACATGAAGGACAATTAACTAGCTTGCAGTCTTGCAGCACTCAAATATATTAGCATCTATTCACAATTCATAATTTTCCATTACCTGTCAATAGCATTTTGTCGACCATCAAACAATTCAAGCACATTCCCAGCAGAAAGAGATGCCCTACGACGATTTGCTTCACGCAGAAGTAAAGTTGGTTCAAGGGGTAGCGGTTTCCTCTGAATACCGAAATGTTTTACCTGTGGAATTTCTTGAATAATCACCAGAAACACAAGGTCATGGGAAGAGTAAATGATGATAGAGGATCAAGGGGAAAGAAGTTTGAGTTCAGGAGACCACCACGCAGATAAATCAAATATTTCTTGACCTACTTAAAAACATTTTGTCTTTGGTAGTTTTTCCACCTTATGCCACTTTCATAGTTATATCATGGCACTATATAAGCAGCATTTATCTCAAGTTCCTATAAAAGCAGTAGTTATATCAAGGTACTGCTAGATTAGGCCAAACTGCTGGATTAGGCCATGATAACATGCTCAGTGAAGCACTGCTCAAGAAAAAAGTCAGCATAAATGAAATTGAAGAACTCTGGTGCTGTGGAATAGGAACGTAAAGCATGCTGGCATGGCTATTTTCTGTTTCTTGACAGAGCCATTCCCAGAAAAATATTTTGAAGGAGAGAAGAGAGGTTCGTTTGAGCAGTGGAAGTGCCTAGTTACCTGTTCACAGGACTTCGTTGAATAGCTGAACCATAACCAATTAAATATGCAAGCCGCATGAACTGCCAAATCAATGGTTTCATTAAAAGAGAAAAATAACATGCAAGGTATGCCTTTGTATGTAGCAGAAATATAGTAATCTCACAAAGAGAGAACCATCGAAACATAGCTTGTGCAGAACAAAATATAGCTTTATTTAGGAACAACATTACCTTTGTCTGACATAAAGAATAAAGATCATCCAGAACACGATGAAACTCCTGTTCGATATCAGGTGCCACTAGCCTGCCTTTGTAATGAGAGGAAGTTGCATTAATTAAATCCAAGCAAGCAATTATAACCCATACTTCACGCATACAAAAGGGTAATATATTCTGGCGAAAAAGCACCAAGAAAAAAAAATCAGTAGGAAACCTTCATTCTCACAAGCAACAGGAATGGTAATAAGAGAAATTATTTGAAGGATTTACCAATTACCTCATGCAGAGACAAAGCCTTGGAGAAGCTAATAATGAATGAATAAACCCTTGAAGCAACTTCAAATGGGCGATTTAGCTTGAATAGTAGCCATAAAGATAAGATGCAACGACAGAAAACAGTTAATACTATCAAGTTCTAGAAAAGGAAAAGACTATGTATAGAATAATGCAGAGAAACAAAAGGTTCAAAATCTAATGGATTCATGCAATACCAACACTAAAAAGACTAAGTTCAACTAAGCATTATCAACCGCTATCATTGATATTAGAAATTCTTGGAATCAAAGAAACATCAATGGGGCTCAAACAACTATAAGATTTTCATTATATGTTATCTGATAAAATCAGTTTTAAGCCATTCACAAAAATTCTGAAACATACTATGTCTTTGAAGTAAATCAAATTCAAAAATCAGAATGGAATTATGACCTAATACTAGATTGCATGAATCAACCTTGTGGCACATGTTATAAGCAAGAGGAAAGTTGGTTTATCCTACCTCCCGCCAACATATGTTCAAATGAGTGAGTCATTGCGCACCTTTGCTTGACAGGCAAACAAATATAGCCTAAATTCAAATTCCCGGAAAGAATCATCTTGAACCATCTGTGTTAATGCTTTCTTTCCTAGTTTTAGCAGTGCAGCCTGATCATCACCATTGTCCATACCTCCGAAGTCCCGTTGTTTCCCCACCATATTAACTACATCACACAGAGACAAACAAAAAAAAAAAAAAATCTGTAGCTCTGCAGTGAAGGAACCATAGCCACCAGCATTAAAACTTGGAACAGTTCCAAACGGAAGATTAGAAAGGTATGATACAAGAAAACATGAAATGAGATCCAAAGAAGAGATCCGACAAAAATCATGGGCTTAATGCATCACGCATCCAAAGCGAGTTAATACTCAAGTTTAGCAAAGCATATATTGTCAATTAAAAGCCTAAATTGAAATAAAGAATCTCAACTCATAAATAGCTAAATGACCAAGTATACAACTCATAAAATTTTCTTCAACATAAAGGTAACATTTCTTCTGTAATCTATAGATCAGCAATTGGATCATTATCAGAGTAGAAAAACCTCTAGGGCAACAACTTAACTCAATTTCATCAAATGTAATGGTAGATGAAGAGTGGAATTGACATGTCAAGTAAAAATCAACTATGAATTGCCAAAACAATGCAGGAATGAGCAGAACTTTTACGTCACAAAATTGCATTGGACAGAAAAAATCTTTACATCATAATGACAAATTCTGTGCTTCCAGATGATTTTCAATACTTAGCATTTGATGTGAATTAAACGGAAACACGTTAATTCACATACCACAAAAAACAAAAGGTAAAAAGAGATGGATTTCCACAACAGACACCAGCCACTTGCTTCTCACAAGAAAGGGGAAGAGAAAACAAAAAGAATTGCTGCAATAAGAGTGCTTTGAAGTCAATAAGTCCATACCTCAACACCATTAGTATTGCCAACCGAAAATGGGACAACTAGACAATGCTTGTAAACTAGTCCTCACAGACAAGGATTACACATAAAACTACTACACAATTATCAGCACTTTTTACCTTAAGGATAAAGAAATTGAAGAAACTCCAAACTGGCATAAAGTGCTGTTCGCTAAGCTTGTGAATTTCATTCTCATAAAACTGGATTCGCTTATCAAGTGTATTTTTATGCATTCCATGACTTTTGAAAAATTCAAATGCAATCCGTCTAAGTTTTCTCTCATATAATCCAATTAGAATTACTCTATCTATGCAGACTTATTCATTCCCAATTTCTTCCCACAATGAACAACAACCCCAACCCCCCCCCCCCCCCCCCCTCCCCTCTCTCACTCACTATCCCCTCTTTGTTTTTTTTTTCTCTATTCATCCCTAATCTCGTTCTGCTCTGTGATTTTATCAATTCATCTTTTCAAATCCTGATCTACAAAGACTATAATATCTCAATTAATTAATTTTCAAATATGAATTATCAAACAAACCCTTAGTAAAAAGTATTGCAATAAGGGGTTAAAACAATCAAATTTCATGCAAATTGAATTTCGAAAACCCTAATAATCATCAAAGCATCTGATACAGAAATAAGAACCAATAATAGAAAAAGCTTCAAACTCCCTTAGTGGGTCTAAAATTTCATTAATTGATTTGCCCAAACAGGGCCATGTACAAAACAATTCAGAAATCAAGCATGATGCCCATTCAATCATTCATTGTTGGAGTACAGTAAGCATATGCTCTATGATTTCAAATTAACAAGCAATGTAAAAACAAATTCAAGAATCTTGAATCAATAATACTAAGAACAAAAAATCAAAAGAATCCCTAAGCAGGACAATGAATCAATGGACCAACTTTTCCTAATAACACTCAGATTCAAACCCAAACCCACTAGCTGTATTACTCCCTCCATACATAATATCGTTGGCACAACTTTGAGAACAACTTGCTCCATTAAAACCAGTAGTAGCAGTCCCTACTCCCTTCACATTATTCTGACATCTATTAAGGTATTCTTCCAAAGCAACGTTAATGGTGTCAGGATCACCAAAGGTATAAGGTTTACCTTTGGGTGACAAAACAACAATAGCAATATTCAAACCCGTCATCGATCTCAGTTGTTGTGCTTTCTTGAAAAGTCCCTTCCTCCTCTTTGAGAAAGTGACCATTCTTGCCGATTCTTTCTGAATCTTCTTAATCTCTATCTTCTTCTTTCCAGTACCCATGTTGCGATTCTTTGCCTTAAACTTTCCAAAACTTTTCCTCTGATTTTTTTTCTCACTACGATTGTACGAATGTTGATTTTGTTTCGGTACAATGTTGCTGCTCTTTGCTTGAAACTCAAGTAGTAATATAGGCAAGCAGAGGAATTTTGCCGTTTAGAATTTTAGAAAGCAGAGGAATATAGCCGTTTGGAATTTGGAAATTAGGTCGGTGGGCAGATTTGGAATGAAGGTTGGTTTTGACTTTTAATGATGTGTTTCTTATTTGTTTATATTTGTCTAATCGATTTGCTTATTTAACTGTACCATTAATATTTACATTCATTCTAGCTTATTTTAATATAAAAAAATTATTTTTTGGTTCACATTTTATATTTTAAAATGATTTTGATTATTTCTTACCTTTTTTTAGACTAAAAAAAGTTAAAAATATAAACAAAATAAATTTTTTATATTGAAATAAACTAGAATGAATATAAATATTAATTGTATAAATATTAAAGTAAATGAATGTATACATGTTAAAATATTAAGGAATGAAATATAGAGTGATACACAATTGTGATACAGAGTATCTGTGTAATTACCATGATGGTGATTAAGATGAAATAATATCTTTATCATTACAATTATTATTATTATTTTGGATTTTTCATATTATTATTATTATTATTTAATTATGAATCATCTGGCTTGCCCTTTACTATGATTAGAGAATTTTTCATATTTTATAATTTTTTGATATCTTGCCTTTTTGAATCCATTAAGGAAAAATATTTTTGTATCTGTTTTACTTTTGTAATTTTTTTGAAGTTATTATTTCATTTGATCTAACCGATAAGTTAATTTCATAGTTGGTATGCAACTATGAATTAAGACCAAAATTTGTTGCACAAATAATTGAGTTTCAAATATTAACTCAATTTCAATTAAAAGTTTGTTTAAAATTATCTAATTCTCTTTCTCTCGAAATTTCTTGAAATTCATGTACTAATAAAGGAAAGAGGAGGAAGTTCTATATTGTAAGTATTTTCGGTGGATGTTGGGTGTAAAATTTGAATTTCGCATGTTAGGCTAGTGTCATGTGTGTTTTTGCTGCTTATTTGTCTATTCACGTGATTTTTTAACTGGATAATCATGAGTTTTGACTTCAATTTGAACATTATTATTATAATTGACTATTATCAAATAATACTATTATCATTATTATTATTATTACTTTTTTTTTTAAAAAAAATCATATCATTATTTAATTATGAATAATCTATCTTACCCTTTACGATCGACGATGGTAGAATTTTGCTTTCTTGCCTTTTTTCTCTAATTTTTTGATATCTTGCATTTTTTTAATCCTTCAATGGTATATTTGTTTGCCAAGAATGGTAATTCGTAGATGGACATATGATATATAGATATGAAATAAACTATATTAATAAAGGAATTTTCAATTCTCTTAACTATGTTTGAACACATTTAATACAAACATGAATGAAAATATATGAAAACTACAATATGATATTGAACACATATTTAAAAAAAAATAAATTGTAAAACATGACATAACAAATAAAAAAATGTATAATAAATCTATGCACAAGATATTAATAGATTGCTTATTATAATAATAAAGATGTAAACATATTACTTATTAGATCGAAGTTAGACAAAAAATTAGAAATAATAATAAAGGAAAAATTCATATTTCATATTTTGTTACATTAGCATTTCTATATTTTTTTTATTAAAATAATTAAGAAGAAGATTACGGGAATCTTATTTTTTTTGTTTTATTTATTTGTTTGTTTGTTTATATAAAAAATAGATATTGTCTTTTCTATTTACTTTTTACAAATTTATTTTCTCTACCACTCGTATATACTACCTACATAAATTAATAAAATATTTTTTAATATTTAAAGTCGAATGAGAGTGATGGAATGTGAGAGAAAATAATAAAAAATTATATTATGGAAAATAAGAGTTTTTTAAATTTTAAATTATTATTTTTTACATGAGAATCTAAGAATATAACTATACACTCGGTTTTCAGATAACCTATAGAAACAATCATTTCATTATTGAGAGAACAAATGATCATTCCTTTCATATATGAATTTAATAAAATAAAAAAAATGGCAATAGTAATAAGATGATCATTCCCTTAATGAAAGGTCTGTCCAATAAACACACCCAATAGGAAAAGTTTTTTTTTTTTGTTTCCTTTTGTCTTGTTTAAAGTTATTAATATTTCATTCAGAACAATTGAGAAATTAATTTTATAAGTTGAATCTCTCCTACAAGGCTGTAACTATGAACTAAGACCAAATTTTGTTATACAAACAACTGATTTTATTATTATAATCAAATTTTAATTACAAGTTTGTTTAAAATTTGCTTTTACAGATGTGATCTCTTGAGAAATCAATTTTCAAAATAGTTGAATAGAGTAATCACTCTTGACTCATAGCTAGTTTGTTGCATGTAATACGTTTGTTTTTTGTAATAAAGTTATATTATTCTGGTGAAAAAAATAGATAATGTATAATACTATTATTAACAAGCATCCATATGCTGTTTATTTGTTTATTGACATCAATGTTTTATTGACTTCAATTTGGACATACTATTATGACAACTACCATGAAATAATACTATTATCAATACTATTATTGTTTTGGATTTTGTCATATCATTATTCAATTATGAATTATCTAGATCACCCTTTCCTATGATTGTAGAATTTTTCCTCAGCAAAAACTTGTATGAAACAGTTCATATATGAAATATTATGGGAAGATATTCTGTATATATATTTCCTACTTTATCAATATTGTATAGCCGTAAGTTTAGTCTTAAATTTAGGAGTTTGCACCTCTTAATGAATATATTTGACCTACATTAGTGTGATTGTCTTTAACCTGCATTAGTGTGATTGTCTTTGTCTTTAAATGACCATACTTTCATATAAATATAAATATAAATATATATATATATATTTATATATATATTTTGTACAAGTTAGATATGAATAATAATTATTTTTTTCTTTTCTAAATATTTGTTTTTTTTACCAGGTATCATAACGGTGATTCTATCCTTTTTTGTTTACTATCTTCTCTTTGATCATGATTGACAAAGGAAGTAGTGATGCAATTACATCATCAAAAGATGCGTTTGTTTCCTCTTTAAATACAACTTTTGAGAGTGATGTTAACACTTCTCAAAAATTAACTTCGATTATGTTGAATGAATTCAATTATCTACTGGCCGAGTCATTTGCAACCAAAATTAATTCCCACTCTTTACTAGTATAGTAATGGAGTAGAGTCGTCTCCCAAGGGAACGGTAGTTTCTCTTTTCCTTCAAAAATATCACCAATCAATTGTTGAGTTTTAACAATAACAAAATTCCAAAAAAAAATGTAATAAAGTGCAATAAATTTCGGTTAAAGCTTTGAATCAACATTAATATGAGTCTTGATCATTGATGCAATAATGTAACTGTATAATTAAGTCAATTGGTTATAGTTACCGGAATCCACTGACATAACCTTATTCCTTTTTAATTATTAGTAATTAAAAGAATCCTTATTAATTACTCCCTAATCAATAATTAACCCAAGAGAATCCTCATTAGATTTAAATCATTGATTGCATTAATGTTTAAAGGAACCCAATTCAAATATGCCCATATGAATCCATATGCCCATATCAACCTTTTATGTTCACTATCGATGAATGATAGTTTTACCACTAATTAAAAGTTAAATGCGAATCCGCCCCTTTTAATTGGCTTTAGATTATCCTATGTCTAATCAAATATTGGCCACTATTTAATTTAACATAGAATAGTCTTTATTACTTCTATCACAGAACATAAATAGGAACTGAATTAATATAGAATTTTAATCCAATTTGATCTCACAAGCTATTAATGTTATTCATTACTTTAACCGAAATTAAGAAATTAGCTACTCATCATTAATGAAAATAAAACTAATAAGTTAAAATTGAATTCCATAGAGAATAACGTACCTTGAATAATAAATGAATTGAATGAATAAAAGATAACCTTGATAAGAATGATAGTAAGCTTAATCCAAATCCAAAAGCAAAGGAATAGGATTGTGATTGTCCAAAAATCTTATCAAATAAATTCTCTACCTAATATTGCAAGAAATTAAATCCACTAATTAAAATGATGACTTTATTGAATTCCAAAAGATAACTTGAATACTAAATTACGTGAAAAGCAAAACTTCAGAAAAACCAAAACTAAGCTACTAACTATCTAATGGTGTCTTTCACTCTTCACAACTTCCACTATTTAAGGACTAACTCCCAACAACCAATTCCTAAAAATCCTTCAACAAATACTCCCTAACAAAGCTCCCAAATCATAGGAGATTTGAATAGTAAAAGTAAATATTCTTTTACAATGTAAAAATTGCTAACATCATAAAAATATTCTCAATCTTCTAACAAACTTTCTTCTCCTTCTCCTTAAAATCCTCCTTGGTAAAATCTTGTTCTTCTAGTAAAATCCTCCTTGGTAAAATCTTGTTCTTCTAGTAAAATCCTCCTTGGTAAAATCTTCTCAACTTCTTGCATCATTTTAGCTATTTTTCACCATTCCATTCATTTTTCATATAAACCTGAAAATATAATAAAACCATGAATTTCAACACACTAATGCTAATAAAAAAGGCATAAAATAATAACAAATAATTATAAAATATTGACTCTATCAATTCCCCCATACTTGGACCATGCTTGCCCCAAGTATGGTTTATTCCAAATAAAACACTAAAAAGACAAACACTTAGACTCATCATCATAATGCCCTTAACTAAATAACCAACAAGATATAAATTGAAACTCAACCATCTTACCACTATCCAATCCTTGTTCTAGATAATGCAAATATGCCCCTTCATTTAAGTTAAAAATTGCAAGAATAAAATTAAGCTCACTATTTTCACTCAATAAGGGCACACTCAACAATGTATATCACTCAAGCTAGGTATTATCATAAGCTTGCAATTTAGTCACATCTCCACCATAATCCAATAACCATACACATAAATTAAAAGGTCTTCATGAGGTTGTAATGGGGCTAAGGTGAAGGGTAGGATAAAAGGATAAATATGGCTAAAAATTTATCAAAGAAATATGTTTAAGAATCCATTTACTTCCACAACTACTTCTTGCACAGCCATACTTCCAACAATTCTTGCAAGAAATAACATATATATGCTTACATAAAAATATTTTTCTCTTGTTTCTTCTTTCTGAATTTTTCTCTTTCCTTTCCTTTTTCTTTTTCTTTCCTTTTATGAACTGTAAGCAAAAATTCTGCACAAATAAAAACAATATTTTGGCTATTTTTTTTAATATATATTTTCAGAATTCCAACTCATACTTAAGAAGTATCTCACCAACTCAAGACATAATTAACATATCCTTTGATAAATAGGGTCAAAGAGAAAGCTAAAAATAAGGCTTATGGCTGATTTTTCTTGGGTGTTTTAACAAAGAAAAAGTCGAGGCTCAAAATTGGTTCACTAGGGGTCAATAAAATGGTAGGAAATGGTTTTAGAAAGATGAAATAGTTTTCTCCTAATTTGCCTTAATCATTTTTATGCATAAAGTTATAAACAGTTTCAACATGTACTTCAAAGCAAGCTTTATAACACCTAATATGCAATTAAATCAAACTCTCGCAACAAGATTAAAAAGTACCAAGAAAGTAGTTCTTGTGTACCTTAGGCTCAAAAACTCACTTATTGGGAAAAAGAAATAGAATTCTTGCAATTTTATCATCCAAAAATACATATGAGGCATTTTACATCAACCAAAACAAAGATATCCCCCAAAACTGCCCAAGCATGTTTCAATCCATATCCAAATTGTTTATCACGTTAAGGGGCATTATGATTTATTAAAATCACATAAACTAACCAAATGAACCATCCTTAACATGCAAAAATAAAAATTAAAACCAAACAAAACAACACAAAATTCAAAACAAAACAAAACAAAAGCTTAGACTGAAGCTACTCCCCCACACTTAGACAATACATGATCCTTCATGTATAAAATAATATAATGAAAGCACAACATAGAAGGATTACATAAAGTAAAAGAATAAATGAGAGGGATATAAAAGAAAACTCATGGTTTTGGGTGTGTAAACCCTTGGAATTGGAAGAATTCTTGAATGGACTGCTCCAAAACCATCATCCGTTCGTGCATCTTGTTCATAGAATGTTGGAGCGTGGCGATTTGAGAAGACGAAGCTGGAAATAATGGTGAAGAATCAGGAACATCTAGTACCATGATGACAAAGGAGAAAATCAATATCCTTGTAAAATAGAAGAGGTTGCCGTACGATTTTCTGTCAGAAGACAAAGAGTGAAATATAAGAAAACAACCTACACATATGAAAATAAACCCTATTTATTTGCCCTATGTAAAAAAACAAAGAAATTTATTGAATAAAGACTATTTTTTTTGTTACGCGAGCATCGACGTCGCGACGTGCACGGTCGCACGTCGCGACGTACGTCAATTTTTGTCGCGATTTTTTTTTAATGAAAACACCGACGTCACGACGTACGTCATCGCACATCGCGACGTCCACCTACGTCGCGACGTCTAAGAGGTGCCGACGTCGCGACGTAACTCTCTGGAACTTGACAAAAAATCACACAAAAAATCGACGAAAAATCACCATTTAATCATTTCTTCCACGTCGCGACGTACGACCCTGCACGTCGCGACTTCGGAAGACTTATTCCCTTTTAAAACTTTATTCAAACTTTTAACAAGCAAACAACATAAAAATCATTCTCTAACTTCTTTATTACCTGCAAAAGGTAAAAAAACGAAGTTAGTTATTATACTAAAAACCATAAAGGAATATAAACTAATGCAAAATAAAATGGGTTGCCTCCCATAAGTGCCTTTAGTTTATTGTCTTTTGGCTAGACATGAACTTTTTGTTGCTCAAGTAATTAATGAATAATACTGAAAATGGTTAGGAGGAGTATTTAACTCCAACTTGGGTGCCTGCAAAATAGAAGGGAAAAACAGCTTATTATGAAGTGGGTTCACATATGGGTGTACAAATTCCCTATCTTCCTTGCTCAAACTCCTACCAAGAGTATTATTCATGCAAGTGTTCTGCACAAACTCATAATCCAAAGGTTCAATCATATCAACTTGAAACACAGATTCTTGATCATATGGGTATTTCATGGCATCAAGAACATTAAAAGTAATAGTTTCACCAGTAAATTCAAACGTTAGAGTTCCTTTGTCCACATTTATTATTGCCTTTACTGTTTTCATAAAGGGTATGCCTAATAAAATACCAGAATTAGTGGAACTAGAAGCGCCCATGTCAAGTATATAAAAATCCACTGGAAAAATTAGGTCATTTACTTTGACTAACACATCCTCCAACACACCTTCTAGATAGACAATTGATCGATCAGCTAATTGAATTACAACACGTGTTTCCTTAAGAGGTCCCAAATTTAATTCTTTGTAAATTGACAATAGCATAACATTAATTGATGCTCCCAAATCAAGCATTGCCTTTTCAACTCTCTTATTGCCAATCAAACAAGGAATAGAAAACATACCAGGATCTTTACATTTTTCAGGCAATTTTCTTTGTATCACTGCAGAGACATTTTCACCAACAATTACCTTGGCATCTTCTTCATGTCTTACCTTCTTTGTGCATAGTTCTTTCAAGAACTTAGCATATTTGGGTATTTGACGAATAGCCTCAAGAAGTGGTATGTTGATTTCTACCTTTCGAAAAACACTTAAAAGATCATTTGTTTCCTTCTCATTTTTCTCCTTTGCAAACCTGCCAGGAAAAGGTGGTGTCAATACAACTGTAGGTTTAACAATTTTATGCTCAATACTTACCTCAGAATTTTCTTTTGAGTCTGATGTAGGCATATGGTCGGACTCATCTTTTTCAAAGTCTGACAAGGGAACAGATTTGTTATGTTTTTCTGGCTCTTTTATTTCTTTCCCACTACGAAGAGTCATAGAACTTACATTTTCCTTAGGATTCACCTCTACTTGGGAAGGTAATTTCCCTTGGTTTGCCTCTAACCTTGCTATAGCATTTGCCATTTGAGTGATTTGTGTTCCCATATTGGCAAATCCTGCCCTTGTCTCCTGTTGAAAGGCCTTAGTCTCTTGTTGGAATTTGAAATGATCTTGTTGGATTTTGAGATGATCTTGTGCCATCATTTTGACCATTTCTTCCAAGCTAGGGACTGTTTTTGGTGGTGGTGGAGGTGAAAAATTCATATTTGGTTGTTGTTGATAACCGGTAGGTCGAAACTGGTTAGGTTGGGCATTTTAGAATCCTGGAGGTCTATACTGCTAGCCGGAATTTTGTTAATTGTTGTATTGTCTTTGTGGCTGGCCTATAGCATTTGCTTGTTCCGATTCTCCATCTTCTTGCATGGTTGGGCACATATCAGTGGGATGCCCATTCTTGCATATTCCACAAGTTTTTACTTGTTGCACTTGCACTAAACCTGAAACAAGTTTTTCAACAGATTTAATTAAATCATCAACACGAGGATCCTTAACCATTCCTACCTCAATCATACGACGAGAGTCATCAACACCAAATTGTTGACCATTAATGGCCATGTTGGAAATTAAAGCTTCAGCTTCCCTAGCCGTTTTGTTCATCAAACTTCCTCCACTTGCTGCATCAACTGTGTCCCTTTCTGTGGGTAGTAAACCTTCATAAAAATACTGAATTAGCAATTGTTGGGAAATTTGATGTTGTGGGCATTTAGCACACAATTTCTTAAATCTACCCCAATACTTATGAAAAGTTTCCCCAACATGTTGTTTAATCCCACAAATTTCTTTCCTTAAATTTGCAGCTTTTGATGCAGGGAAAAAATTTTCTAAGAATTTTCTTTTAAGCTCATTCCAAGTGGGTATGGACCCAGCAGGCAAATTAAACAACCAATCTCTAGCATCATCATGCAATGAAAAAGGAAATGCCAACAACTTTACATATTCAGCAATAGCTCCAGTATGTCTAACAATTGAACAAACAAGTTGAAAATCTTGCAAATGTTTATGGGGGTCATCTCCAGGCAAATCATGAAATTTAGGAAGAATTTGAATTAGACTAGATTTCAACTCAAATTGTTCAGTGATTGTGGGGAGTGTAATACCTAAAGGTTGCACATTAATATCAGGATTAATTAGCTAACTCCCTGAGGGTGCGTTCAAGTGCTGCTATGATTTCTTCTTGATGTGTTTCAAGAGATTGTTTTGCTCTTCTGGTTTCCTTTTTTCTTTGCCTTGCAGATTTTTCGATTTCAGGGTCAAACAACAATGAACCTGCAGGATTAAAACGGGTCATACACCAGAAAAGCAAAAGAATTATTAAAGGAAAAAAATAATACTCAAAACCGCTCCCCAGCAGCGGCGCCAAAATTTGGCCGAGTTGTTTGCAACCAAAATTAATTCCCACTCTTTACTAATATAGTAATGGAGTAGAGTCGTCTCCCAAGGGAACGGTAGTTTCTCTTTTCCTTCAAAAATATCACCAGTCAATTGTTGAGTTTTAACAATAACAAAATTCCAAGAAAAATGTAATAAAGTGCAATAAATTTTGGTTAAAGCTTTGAATCAACATTAATATGAGTCTTGATCATTGATGCAATAATGTAACTGTATAATTAAGTCAATTGGTTATAGTTATCTGAATCCACTGACATAACCTTATTCCTTCTTAATTTTTAGTAATTAAAAGAATCCTTATTAATTACTCCCTAATCAATAATTAACCCAAGAGAATCCTCATTAGATTTAAATCATTGATTGCATTAATGTTTAAAGGAACCCAATTCAAATATGCCCATATGAATCCATATGCCCATATCAACCTTTTATGTTCACTATCGATGAATGATAGTTTTACCACTAATTAAAAGTTAAATGCGAATCCGCCCCTTTTAATTGGCTTTAGATTATCCTATGTCTAATCAAATATTGGCCACTATTTAATTTAACATAGAATAGTCTTTATTACTTCTATCACAGAACATAAATAGGACCTTAATTAATACAGAATTTTAATCCAATTTGATCTCACAAGCTATTAATGTTATTCATTACTTTAACCGAAATTAAGAAATTAGCTACTCATCATTAATGAAAATAAAACTAATAAGTTAAAATTGAATTCCATAGAGAATAACGTACCTTGAATAATAAATGAATTGAATGAATAAAAGATAACCTTGATAAGAATGATGGTAAGCTTAATCCAAATCCAAAAGCAAAGGAATAGGATTGTGATTGTCCAAAAATCTTATCAAATAAATTCTCTACCTAATATTGCAAGAAATTAAATCCACTAATTAAAATGATGACTTTATTGAATTCCAAAAGATAACTTGAATACTAAATTACGTGAAAAGCAAAACTTCAGAAAAACCAAAACTAAGCTACTATCTAATGGTGTCTTTCACTCTTCACAACTTCCACTATTTAAGGACTAACTCCCAACAACCAATTCCTAAAAATCCTTCAACAAATACTTCCTAACAAAGCTCCCAAATCATAGGAGATTTGAATAGTAAAAGTAAATATTCTTTTACAATGTAAAAATTGCTAACATCATAAAAATATTCTCAATCTTCCAACAAACTTTCTTCTCCTTCTCCTTAAAATCCTCCTTGGTAAAATCTTGTTCTTCTAGTAAAATCCTCCTTGGTAAAATCTTCTCAACTTCTTGCATAATTTTAGCTATTTTTCACCATTCCATTCATTTTTCACATAAACCTGAAAATATAATAAAACCATGAATTTCAACACACTAATGCTAATAAAAAGGCATAAAATAATAACAAATAATTATAAAATATTGACTCTTTGATCTACCTTGGTTAAGGATTGTGACTATTGCTCTCAGTGGGAGATCAAGGTTGGGATTTATCAATAATAAAGAAAAATTTTTACCAATTGAGTCACAAGAATATAAGATTTGGTTGGCTAGTGACCAAAATGGTTATGTCATGGATTATCAACTCCATGGAGGGTAGTATTGCTGAAATATTTTGCTATTCTAAATCCTCCTTGAATCCATAAGCAGGACAGTGAATCAATGGGCCAACTTCTTATCAATAACTTACAGATTCAAAGCCAAACCCACTAGACTTGTTACTCCCTTCATAAATATTATTGTTGGCACGACTCTGAGAACAACTTGCTCCATTAAAACCAGTAGCAGTCTCTATTCCCTTCACATTATTCTGACATCTATTGAGGCATTCTTTCAAAGCACCGTTAATGTTTTCGGAATCACCAAAGGTATAATATTTGTCGGTGGGTGAAAAAACAACAATAGCAATATTTCAAACCCTTCATCGATCTCAATTGTTATGCTTCCACCACTTTGAGAAGTAACCATTCTTGCCGATTCTTTCTAAACCTTCTTAATAGCTATCTTCTTCTTGCCTATACCCATGTTGCAATTTCTTGGCTTAAACCTTTCCAAATTTTTTCCTCTGATTTTTTCTTAGTACGATGTTGATTTTGCTTTTATAGGTTTTAAGGGCAACCTAAAAGGACGGGGGAATTAGGTTTTGAAAAGGCTTTACTAATTTTTATCTTAATTCCCAAAAATTCAACACAATTTTTTTTTTATATCAATCAAGAGAATTAAGTGAATCTTGTTACTTTGATAGACTAGCAATGATGATTAAAAAATAAATTTCAACAACACAAATTAGCTAGTCAATCTCAACATAAATATAAGAGTATGAATCAATATTAATCAAGCACAAAAATAAAGCAAGAATATAAAATGAGAAACAATAATTATATTAGTTCAAGTTTTCCCTTGCAACACTCTACATCCACTATCTAAGCTTTTGGACTTCAAATGATCTCTTCACCAAGGGGTGAGATCCAAAACCTCAAATTCCACAATTACAAATAAGGTAAAATCAACCCAATAGCTAAACCAAGCTATGAGAATGATTTTTTACTCCCCACTTAGGAGAAAACTTTTTGATTTTACTAATTTGTTGAATACAAGAATTGAACTCCCTTCTTTAGGCTAGATGAAGCTAATGAATGCAGTACTTTTATTTCTCTCTAACTCACTTGATTACAAACAATAAATGTTAGCTCAAATATGAAATAAGATCACAGAGTGGAAGCTCAATAAATATGTTAGTTGGAGATGAATTTTTTACTTGAGAGAATGAGGAGTGTTTTTTGCACAAAGAAATCGCTCAATGAATGTTCTTGATAGTTATCCACATATAAATTATCTCATTTATATAGTCAAAGGAAGATTGGGATTGGTGGAGCATTAAATGCTCAAAACTATTTGTTATTAGCCTTAAAAATAGAATTCAGACGACCTTCACCAGAGTTCAGACGTCCACATGTATTTTTAGAAAAATCCTAATTTTCAAAATTGATGAATTTAGACGTCCGAACCTCTTGAGAAGTCGTCCGAATGCATGTTACAGAAAACATCAAAGTTTGGATAAAAGTGAGTTCGGACATCTGAACCTAAGGGAGGTCGTCCAAACTGATGTTTTGTCACAAAACTAAAAGGGTGAATTCGGACGTCCGAAATAAGGGAAGGTCGTACGAATGCACTTTACAGACTCAAATTAGAAAATTCATAAAGTGAATTTGAACGTCCGAATTGGGTTAGAGGTTGTCTGAATTAATAAAAAATTAATTTTTTTGAATCTTTCATTTTGTTAAAAATATTTTGAAGCATGTGATGTTGTGTATCTATTTTTATCAAATTCATTTTGTGCAATGCTTTTTATGAGTGTTTGAGCTTCCAAAAAGTTAACTCACTCATAAGAACTAAATTACAATTTTTAGGTCTAGGGGTTTAGGAACTTGCACACTAGCACTTCTTCATGTTTTGCCCTTCCTTTTAGTATTCACTTCTTTGTGTTTTACTCCTAACTTAATCACACGCTTAACAAACTATTAGGATATATAATTATTTTATTCATCATTAAAAGAAATTGATTAAGACACAAGATGTCTCAGCTTCGGTACAATATTGCTCCGTTTTGCGTGAAACTCAAGTAGTAATATAGGAAAATAGAGAAATGCAGTCCTTGGATGTGTTTTCGACATTATGTCGGTGCACATTGGGGAGATTTGGGATTTTGCAAATCGGTTCCCACATTTCTTTAGTTTGTTTCGTCGATTTCTTCTTTTAACTGGACAATAGTACCCTTGAACTTCAATTTGAACATATTTTTGGCAAATATATTATACATTTAATATGGTTAAGATGAAATAATATTCTAATCATTGCAATTATTATTACTATTTTTTGGTACTTTTCATATTATTATTTAATTGTGAATTATATAGTTTTCCATTTACTATGATTAAAGAATTCTGCATTTTTTTTTATAATTTTTTGATATCTTGCCCTTTTGAATTTGTTAAAGAAAATGTTTTTATTTTTGTTTGAAGTTATTTTTTAATTTGGAATAACAGATAAATTAATTTTATAATTTGAATATCTCCTGCAACTAGCAACTATAAATTAAAACACCAAATTTTGTTGTACAAATAATTGAGTTTCAACTTTCAAGTATATAGTTAAATTTCAATTAAAAGTTTGCTTAAAATTCTCCCTTTTTTTTATCTCAAACTTTCTTGTAAAGATGTTGTTTTTGTTTCCTTGAAACTCATGTACTAATATAGGAAAAAGGAGGAAGATAGATATTGTGAGCATTTTCGGTGGATACTGTGACTTCAATTTGAACATTAATATTATAATTGACTATTATGAAATAATAATATTATCATCATTATTATTTGCTTTTCATGAAATTATTTAATTATGAATAATCTATCTTACCTTGCATGATGATGGTATAAATTTATCCTTTTTTCTTAAGTTTTTTTATATCTTGCCTTTTTTAATCCCTTAAAGGAAAAGTTATTTGTTATTTTTTACTTTTGTTTCCTTTATTTTCTTGTTTAAAGTTATTAATATTTCATTTAGAACAATTGATTATTAGTTTTATAAGTTGAATATCTCCTACAAGGCTGTAACTATAAATTAAAATCAAATTTTGTTATACAAACAACTGACTTTTTATTATAATCAAATTTCAATTATAAGTTTGTTTAAAATTTGCTTTTACAAAGGTGAACATTCTACACGAACTTCTTTCTTACCTTTCTCTCTCCCTTCTGACAACCCAAAAAGTCAGAAACCTAAGGGGATGTGGCAACCTTTTTGGTGCCGCTTTCCCGCCAACCCACTTATCTCAAAATCTAAAATTTTGTCTTATCTCCCTTTATGGGAGTGATTTATCTTCTTTGGTTGGTGTGTTTTTATCTCTTTTGAAAGATATAGTCTTTTTTGTGATATGAAAGAAAAAATTTGCAACTTGGATGGATGGCTTGGATGGATTCATAGAAGCCTCTATTTTTGGGCAGACAAAAAAAAAGAGATGAAGAAGGTATATTTCTTCAAGCGGCTGATTCACAAAGTTATCTCCTCCAACCTATCTTTCTTTCTCTTATCTAGATCTTGGTCTTTGAAGATTGATTGATTTTGGATTTAGTCCATGAGATGAGAAAACTTTGGATTTAGGTATGTTGTAGGCATTAAAGTTTGATTTTTTATCAGCTACTAGGGACGAAAATTTCAATTACAACTCTGCAACTAGGAAGAAGAATTTACTCCAATTTTAGCTCTGTGAGAGGAGAAGACACTCAAGTTTTAACTTTCAATTAAAAAAGTTTTTATTTTATTTTTTTTCATGACTTACGAATGATTTTGAGTTTTGTATAAATCAAACCTTTAAGGCTTTAAATTTCTACCTGTAATGCATGTCATTTGCTTGCACAGAGTATATGGGTTAATTAAATTAACTCAGTGCACCTATTATCAACTATTTAGTTGTTTTGTGTTGTATTTTATCTTCACTAATTAATGAAATTATCACTTTTGGACAAAAAAAAAATTGCTTTTACAGACATGATCTCTTGAGCAAATCAATTTCTAAAATGGTTAAATAGAGTAATTACTTTGGCTTACAGCTAGCTAGTTTGTTGTACGTAAGTACGTTTATTTTTAGTAATAAAATTATATTATTTTTGTGAAAAAAATAGATCATGTATAATACTTTTATGCATGCATCGATATATATGTTGTTTACTTGCTTATTTACGTCAATTTTTTTGGTGGACAAGAATGCCTATCGACTTCAGTTTGGGCATATTATTATGACAAATTCCATGAAATAATACTATTATCATTACTATTATTGTTTTAAAATGTTTATATCATTATTCAATTATGAATTACCTAGCTCACCTTTTACTATGATTTTAGAATTTGACCCACTATCACATATAGATGCCTATCTAAGCTTTAAACCATAACAAAGAATCATTAATACAATGATAAGATAGATATTACTTGCAATGCTACTAAAGTAAAGCCCAATAGTTGTGAATTAGAATGATAACACTCTAAAGAAATCAACCTATGAAACCTTTGCTTCCAAAAGTGATATCTGATTCGTGCATGCCCACCTCATTTCCCTTGCCAACCTGATGTATTCATGAAGCGTTATTGTATCCTGCTCGCAAAGTCGAATTACAACCGGAAGAGTTTAATCGAATCAGCCGCTCAGTAATGAGTTGACATCTTCTGTCCAAAATTATCTCTATCTTATTATGTCAAAGATTAAACTACGTCGTAGGGTTCACTCATTCATTGGTTAGAGTCCAATAACTGTAAAGTGATTTTAGTCTCTATTTTTAATTAAACTACGTCATTTTGGACATTGGACAGAATATGACAGAGATAATCTTAGACAGAAGATCTGATCTCGAACAAAATTTTGACTTGCATCATGTCTTCACTCTAGTTATGATTTTTTATGCACCCATTATGCCACGCCTGGGGATAGGAGACCAGATCCTCTGTCCAATATTTATCCAGTCTTATTCTGTCTATAGTTCAAAACGACGTAGTTTCATTAAATGTAGGGACTAAATGCATAAATATCATTAAAATTACTTTACAATTATTAGACCCTAACCAAGAGATTAGCGAACTCTACGACGTAGTTTTAATTAAGACAGAATAAGACAGACAAAATCTTGGACAGAAAATCTGGTGTCTGGGGGAGACCAGATCCTCTGTCCAATATTTATCCAGTCTTATTCTGTCTATAGTTCAAAACGACGTAGTTTCATTAAAGGTAGGGACTAAATGCATAAATATCATTAAAATTACTTTACAATTATTAGACCCTAACCAAGAGATTAGTAAACCTTACGACGTGGTTTTAATTAAGACAGAATAAGACAGACAAAATCTTGACAGAAGATCTGGTGTCTGGGGATAGTTGCCCATATTTAAATAAAGAGTACCATGTAGACACGGTCACTTGGCCAGTTCCAGAATCGGAACCGTGGGACTCCTGGTTCCAAATCGTAATCTATCTAAACATAGAAGAAAAACAGGTCGAGAACTATTTAAAACTTAAAATGTAAGACGAGAGATTAAAATGGAACGTTTTGAAGTTGATGGACAAATTCGAAATCGACTCCTAAATTATGGCACAAATTAAGAACCCAGATCCCTACTCCATACAACAACTCTAGTCCAATTCTTGATTATCTCCCTTGGTAGGACAGCTAAACAAGTTAAGTGTTCAAGCTGTTCTACATGAATGATCCTAAATATTGTCTATAGATTCAATTTCAATTGTCTGTGGGTACCACACAAATGAAGCCACAAAGAAAGCAGATCTTAAGACTCATGCAAAGAATGTTTCCAAATTCAATTCATGTAAATTCAAGTTTTCTTCAGTAGTTCCAAAGTGATCTCAGTGGGTACCGCAGATCGGCTGTGGATTTAGATGCTATCACGTAAGCCCATTGAAATTAACATGCAAAGAATAGAAATCATCATCAAACACAGATCAATCGCAGTTCAAATGTCTCAATAGGTTGAGATCCATACAAATAGAGCTCTCAAGACAGTGTGATGTTAGAGAGGAAAGGAGAGAGAAAATCCTACAAGCTAACCTAACTAAGAGCCCTAATCTATTCTCTATTGTGTGTGCGGCCGCCTTCTCAGAATGATCATCCCCCAACTTGTGATTTCTCTTGTGGTATTTATAGCTTCCCGTCCTTTGATGTGTCCTGATCATGATAGTTGAGAGCTTCAGCAGGATGTGTCCTGATCATCATGATGGTCACATGTCGGGGTGTAGCTTAAGCATTAAGAATCGAGATTGAAATCCCTCAAACACTTGGTGAACAAATGAGTAACTGTGTTTTTGCTTGTTAACTTGTGTGTGCCAATTCTTGTGCCTTGTGCTAGAGTAGTTTGTGTTGCTATGTATGCTAAGTGTCCAACTAGGTGGTGAAGTGAATGCATGAGTAGTGCCTGTGTGCATATGTAGTGAGTGAGTGTGAAGTGAGAGTGTGTGGTGTGTGCATGGGCGGGCGCGCCATGTCAATTGTATGGCCTGGCCGCCTGTGCCCTGTGTGCAAGTGTATGGCCCGCCTGTGTTGTGTGTGTGCGGGCGCTTAGGCGCCCGCCTGTGTGTGTGCATGAGGGCGCTTAAGCGCCTGCCTGTGCTTGTGTGTGTGTGTGTTACATGTGTTTGTGTGCTAAGTGTGTGCTTTATGTGTGCATGTGAATTGTGCCGTTTGTGCTTGTGTGCTGGGACTCTCATGCAGTACTTGAGACTTCTGAGGCATCAATGGCTAAGTGTGTGCTTGCTTCCAATTCATGCAACAATCATTCGAATTTACATAGCATTTACACAATACTTAGACATGTTCCAAAATTGTAAGATTATGAACATTCCTACACATAAGTCATTCTTGAAGCACTATTTTCACTAGAATTTCACACAAAATCTCAAGTAAGCATAGCAAATAAGTCGGTACAAACCCGTCTTATCAGTAGTGGGTGATTATGAAGAAAAATAGTGTTACATGAGTTACATGGAATAATGTGAAATAATGGGATAAAACATGAGATATATGGATGGACATTCACAATTATTCATAACAGTATCGTTTTTATTGCAAGAGATTGTTAACATTTTTATATCGGTTTTCAATATTAATTCTATGTTAACAAATTTGGTTTTGGCTTTTTAAGCATTCAGTATATATTTTTGTCCATCCATATAGATATAGTAGTTGTAGCAAAATCTTGCACGAACACACAAAATTTTCAACTATATTATAATTTGTTTGCAATTACCATTAACTTGAACATATCTTTTATGGCTCTACGCATGATTCCAGGGAAGAAACTTCCCATTCTCAGTGTTTCATAGATAACTTGAGATTAAATTCCCAAAAAAAGGTAAGCACATCTCTAGCTAATTAAGCAATCATATCAGGTATATATATTATTAAATCAAAAAGTAATGAGGATGAAATCATTCTTGATTTCTAGAACTCATGATGAATTACATTTTCAGGGGTCATTCTCCATTTTCACGTGAGATGGTCTCATATATAATATTTGCGTATGAATTTTACTTTAGTGTATAAAGTACAAAAAATTAGCACATAAAGTATAAAAAAATTAGCATATTAGCATATAAATATCAAATATTAGCGTATAATATATAAAAAATTGGTGTATTACCATTTAAAATAGAATTCATATATTAGGTCTTATATATGAGACGGCCTCACAAGAGTTTTTGCGCATTTTCAGTGAAAGTCATCGACTTGTATTGATTCCAGGTGATTTAAGAAGTTGGTTTTGTCAAGTTCTAATAATCCCTTCATGCTCAACCTAAAAAATATTATATATTTAAAGGAATGGTTCCTTTAAAAGAATGGATCGGACAGTTTCACAACGATGAATACTAGTCTAAATTTGTGTTATCCATACCGGCAATTGCTCTACCACATAAGAGTTTTCGGAAACTATAGTTTGAGACTTTGAGTCCTAATAGAAGTGTTGATGAATTTGATTGAGCAATAACAGATAAGTGATAAGTAAGTTTTATACTGACTAAATAACGTTGTTTTCACTTGGCTTTTGTACGTTTTAGCGCGCGCTTTATGTGTAGAACGTGTAGAAATCAGTGACTTTGTGCAAAGAATAGCATGAACTACTAGTTGATAAACGAAGAGCTAGAAATTGTAAAAATATGATGTTGAAATTAATGTGGTTGTGTGGTGTTAGTGGCAATATGATGAGGCATTACGTGTGACTCATGAGTTTATGTGAAGTTGTGTGTGAAGTGTTGTTAATCGGAAGAAGAGTTCAAATTTGTGCAAGTATGTATGAAGTGAGTGCATGAAGGCACTAGTGACACTCGCACATGTGCACTGCATTGACGCACACGTTACACACTCATAGCACGCTATTCACACAACTGCCACACATCGCATGCACGTCTCGCACGACCATGTACATTCATGGCACATAGCAGGTGCTCGCACCGCACACATGCACTACTCATTCCTCACACACACTCACACGAGCTGCGTGCACCGCGCGCGCAGCTGCTGTACACCACACCATCACGCTGCGCACGGCATGCACAACACCTTTACCCACAGCCCGCGCGCAGGCGCGCGGGTATGCACACACCTTCGTACATGTGCGCAGCAGGGCAGCACTCTAATGCACAAGCATGCGCACAAGACACCACACGCTGCCGCAGGCTAAAGTGTATGGAATGAGCTGGGAAATTTTTTTAAGTATGGAATTCTTGTTTTTGTGAAGGGATCATGGTGGCGCGATTGCTGTGGGCGCGAAGGCGTGCGGGGATAACGAAGGCATGGAGATCTGTGGCTTAAAGGCATGAATGGATTCTGTGCACGATTTGCTTAGGGGCTTCTTGATATTTTGTAGTGGCATTTCTGTAATTTAGCACTTAGTTTGCGTTTGCGTATTGTTTACATTTTGTATCCTCTTTATATAGAGGATTTAGTCATTATTTGTGGGGGATTCGGACTTTCTAGATTTTTACCAGATTTTTTATCTTGAGCGGGAATTTTCTCCCTCTAGAGATTCTCTCTCTAGGTTTCTCTCTCTAACATTTTAGCTCCGGTTCCCGATTCCCATCGCAGCTCTGATCCGATCATTGTAATTCTTTCCTCAATTAAGGAGGCAATTCACGTTTCTCTTGTGAATTGGAAGCTTTTGAAGCAAATCAATTGGTAAATTCTTTCCATTTAATAGAAATGAATTGCTTGTTGTTGAATAGTGACGATCGTAAATTGAGAATGGAGATCTGCGGCTAAATTCATGATGTTCTAGGGTTTGAACCGGATGAGTGTATAATTAGACGATCCGATACAATGCAATTGACACAATTTCTATAGAATGGAATCATACTTGATCTTAATGCATGAATTCTGTTAAGTTTCGTGAATTCGCACTATTATTGATTGAATTGAACTTTGATTGTGGTCGCCATGCTGAGTTGAAGTGAGATTGATTGATATAGGTGAGAATTGCATGAGACGAGAACTAAATGTATGATTTGTTGAGTCTTCCATTTGCTTTGCCTGATCATGATCGGAGATGCGGTCGCCATGCCGATTGAAGATCATTTGAGTTATTAGAAATAAGTGAGAAGAAGCTTTATGGTGTTAGCAAAGACTCTAGGACCTAGGTCAGGCCTCGCCATGGGAAGACCTTAGGAATTGCATGCTAGTTTCGTTAACCTCGTAGAGTTGAGACATTGCGGAATTCATTCATCACTCTCAGGCCTCGTCACGGGAGAGAGTGATGTTAAGGTGAGTAGAATGTTGCACGGACACCATGCTGGCTGCATTCTACACTCCTAGGCAATTTGTGTTCTCCTCCTGATTTGCATGTGACTTGTTACTCTATTCTAGTTATTGTTTTCACGATCACTTACAATTTTTATCACCTGTTCTTGTGATTCAATTCTGTGGCAAATTTCCGAATTCTTCAAACCATCCCCTTCCTTGTGGTTCGATCCCTTTCTCCACTACTACAGTAGAGTTTGGATAAAATTGGAGCATATACGACTAAACGCATCAATTTTTGTACCTCTGCTGGGGAAGGCACAGTTTCTTGATTTGTGTTGTGAAATTTTCTTGTTTTGTTTTGTTTGTGTTCTTTTTTCTTTAGTTTACATTTACAATTCTTGTTATTATTTTTTTGTTTCTTTTCTTCCGTCAGACATCACTCTTGGTGTGTTTTGTATGCCCAGATCTAACAGGTTCGTAGGAGAACCAGAATATCAACTTGATTTGGAGTTAGCGAGAACTTTGAGGCATCAAGAAAGAGATAGACAAATGGCTAATCCAGGAGCAAGACCACCAAGATTTGGTGATCACTACGCCATCAATTTTGAGAACGGTTTTGATCAGCAAGACATTGATGTGGAGAGCTATCATATTCCAACTCAAATCGTATCCATGATCACTCAGGGGCTGTTCTTCCAAGGCCTAGACAATGAGGATCCGAATGAACATCTTGATTGGTTCTTAGGTCTTTGTAGCACCTTCAAGCTCCAAAGAGTGCCAAAGAGCGAAGTTCACCGAATTCTTTTTCCATTGTCTCTCAGAGGAAAGGCCAAGCATTGGTTCAAATCTATTGGAGGGACAAATGCGGTTACATCCTTTGAAGAGCTACAGAAAAAGTTCTTAGCAAAATAATTTCCACCAGCTAGACTAGAGAAGATGAGGATGGACATAATGAACTTCTAACAGCATGATGGAGAATCATTCCGAGAGGCTTGGGAACGTTTTAATGATTTAATCAGACAATGTCCAAATCATGACTTTTGGGGAAATAAGGGAATTGAATACCTTCTTTAAGGGACTTACAGCAGAGTCTTCCATGATGGTAAAAGCTTGTGCCTATGGAGCATTGAAAGGCAAGAGTGTTCCAGAAGTGAGGGAACTCTTTGATAAAATTGCTGAGGATGAGTATCTTTTCCCTGAGTCAAGGAAAACGCATGGAAGTAGGCAGAGAGGAGTCTTGGACCTTGATGATGAAACATTCTTGGGAGCTAATTTGAAGCCCTTTCAAAGCAAGTGGAAACACTCAAGGCTGCACAAGCGAAGACTCCTGTACTTTCGTGTGATTTATGCAAAGGGGATTATTATACTGACGAATGTGCCATGACCACTGAGTCACTTCAATATGTTAACAATTACAATAAACCTCAGTATTCTGGTAATAGGCCATACGGTAGTGGTCCAAGCAATTGGGGACAGCAGAACCAAGGGGGCCAGTATGGATAGCAAAATCAATACCAAGGTGGCCAATATTTCCAAGGAAATGAGCAAAGAAGGTTTACAAATCCACCTCCAGGTTTTGATAACAATCAGAATGGACATTCTAGTGTGCAAGAACCAAGAAAGCCATCCATAGAAGATATGTTCCATCGTCTTATGAAAAAGATGGATAAGAATGAGCAAAGGTTTGGTGGTTTGGAGACCACTGTGAAACATCATGAGGCAACACTTAAAAATATTGAAATACAGTTGGGACAACTTGCTAATGTTGTACATCATAGGCCCAGTGGTTCCCTACCTAGTGATATAATTCCAAATCCTAAGAGCAATGAGGTGTGTAATGCTATCACCTTGAGGAGTGGGAAGCTCTTGCCAGGAAAAACACATCCAGGAGATGACATTGTCTAGCAAGAAGAGGAGCCAAAAGGTGAAGTTCAAGATAACTGTGCGCATGAGGCCGTGGCACCAAAGAAGGAGGAGGTGCAGGACAATGTAAGCAAAGAAGTGAATAAGAAAGTTAGAGGACCACCAAGTCTCTATAACTATCCTGAGTTTGCTCCTAAGCCTCCATTCCCAGAAAGAGTTAAACCACCACCAAAGAGAGGGCCACAATTTGATCGTTTTCTAAATGTGATACGAAACCCGGATCGATTCGCTCCAATCCCTGGCTTGTATGTCATGGAAGCAATTCGCAGGACCTTCGAATAAAATCGATGAATAAGAACAACCTAACAATTCGTGAGTTGGAAATTAAAGAACCAACAATTTAGTCCGCTTCGCACAAACTAACTATTCTCAATTGATGTAAACAAGCAAACCCTTCGCAGGAATACCAATTCACACGTAAGAAATCAATTGCTGAAATCTTATTAAAATTACCTCAAAATTCTTCTCTACCATTACAACTAAAGGAAACACCTATTTATAGGCCTAAAATAAACCCTAGACGAATTATACTATAAAAGGAAACTTCAAAATAACTTAAATCCTAAATTACCAAAAATAGAAAGTAATTAACGCCAAATATTTCCCGAACGTTGCGACGTTGGGATCCCAACGTCCGCAAACCCTAAAAAAACTACTTCATCGTCGGAACGTTGCAATGCTCGAAGTTGGACGTCGCGACGTTAAGGAACGTCACGACGTTAGATGTTGAACGTCGCGACGTTCGTCGTGACGTGTGAACTGCTGCTAACGTCGAAATTCTGATTCGCATCAGTCCCTCCGTCGTTAAAAAGATTTGTCCTCAAATCTGCGTCATTACTTGGAAAGACTTCAACAGCTGTGCATATCAATGCTTGCTTTTGGTCGGCTCCGGTTCCCTCAATGAACTGCATATCCTGGGCAATCTTACACTGATCCTTGTATACCTCCGACGGATGAAGAGACGTTAATACCATTTTTCGACCATCCTTTTCGAAAGAATACACATTATCTCGCCCAAAATGTTTCACCTCACGATTATACATCCATGGTCGTCCTAGAAGAACATGACCAACTGTCATTGGAACCACATCACATAATATCTCATCCTGATAAACTCCAATTGAAAAAGAAATCAAAGCTTGTTTAGTAACTTTTGCCGAAGACTCTTGCTGCATCCACTGTACGTGATAAGCTCATAAATGTTTAGTTTATTATCTTTGCTTTTATATGTTTTGTGGGTTGAAAAATATACTTAATGGTATGAATATGTGCAGATTTGGGAGGTTGGTAGAGTTGGATCGTGTTGGAAGGAAAGAGGCAGATTTGGAGATTTTTAAAGCATTAAAGAAAGTGGAGACGAATCTGAGGAGAGATGGCAGAAGAAGGAGTCTAAACACTTACCAAATTGGTGTTTGAAGCAAATAGGAAGTTTACTTTCTATAGCCGCTTGTGGCTTATTAGATTTGGAAACAAGGAAATTTCTTTCTTTAGTTGAATTAGGAAGCTTTATTATTTTCTCCTTTATAAGGAGCGGAATTATTAGGGTTAAGCACTTTTGGACAGTTTTATTTTGGAGTTTTTTTCTGCGCAGCTTTATTGCTGGGTTTGCAGAATTCCAGTTTACAGAAATCAGAATCTGCCGTATGGTCGAACGACGGACATTCTAATTTGCTACTTTCAGTATTAATTTAATTTTCTTTTAATTATTATTTTGATTGTTTTTAATTATGTTTAGTGAGTAGTTCTTTATCTTGCTATAGGTAATGAAGCACTAATCCATGTATGAATTGTGAGACCAAATTGTTATTTATAACTTTATCTTATTTAATTCCAAGAGTTTTCTAAGCCTAAAGTTAATTATCTAATTTAATTAAAGCTTGATCACCTTTAATCTAATTAGGTAGAGCCAATTAATCCCTTATTAAGTCACTGAATTTAATAAGTAAGATTAAATAGTGGCGAAGCTACTGTCTCGATAGATGGAAACAATTGGTTAAGAAGTTGTTGCATGCTGATCATGATATGATTTGTTAGAGTTAGGTTCTTCACTTCTTACTGCTTTTATAACATTAAATCTGGTGTTCGGCTGATTCCGGCCGGATTGTGTTATGAATAGGGAATTAATTGATTAAGCATATACGTGTCAATTAATGAATAATTAAGGGAGAATTGGGTTATGTCAGAGCTGATTCTCGGTAATGTATAACTAACTGATTAAGTAGAGATTGTTATCCTTGCGTCAATGAACAATAACAATTGATTAGTGTGGATTTACTTATTGCCGGATCTTTCTTCTTGATTGATTAATTTATGAATTTTATTATTTAGTTATTTATTGGTTTCGTAATTGAATTCTTTTAATTCACTTCTTTAATCATTAATTAAACTTTGGTTACTAATTGCAAATTAATTGAATTAGAGAATAGAGTTGTTCCTCGTGGGATCGACCTTACTCACACTTTACTTAATTTATCTTTAGAGAGTAAGTAAATTAATTTGGTATAAAACGACACACCAAATTTTGGCGCCGTTGCCGGGGACGGCATTAGTTTCTTTTTAATTAATTTGTTTTTGTTCTTTGGTGGATGTCCAGATCGTCTAACCCAGATTTATTTTTAGATTCAGAAATCGAAAAGACAGCGCGTCGATTGAAGAAAGAGACGAAAGAACAGCGCCAAAGAACCAATTCTGGTTCAGCAGTATACTGATCGTTTGCCCAAACGACGACCAGCAGAATTGAAGACCCAGTTGAATCAGATTCTCTGTTTGACGAAACTTCAATGGCCAATCTTCCACCTGTGAACCAGCAACCTGTAGCTAACGAGCAACCCCCAGGAAGAAACCAACAGCCACAAGGACATGTGATTAATCTAGAAGTTCAGATTCCATTTCCACTTCCTATGCAAGATCGACCTCTAAGGGAGTCTACTAACCCAATTGTCAATTACAGACCTTCTTGCATTGTCTTGCCTGAAGTTGTAACTGATTATGAGCTGAAAGCATCCTTTTTGAATTTATTACCTAAATTTAATGGAGATGTTGGTGAAGACCCACATAGTTTTTTGCATGATTTTATTAAGGTTTGTGAAACAGTAAACAATCGAGGAGTCACACAAGAATACATAAAACTAGATAGTTTTTCATGGTCTTTAACTGGACAAGCTAGTGTTTGGTTCAAAACTATCACTCCTAGATCAATTACGTCTTGGGAAGGTATGCAAAGAACATTTTTGATGAATTATTTTCCAGCTTCTAAGATTGCATTTGGTAGGAAGGAAATTGTAGGTATCAAACAAGATTATGATGAATCCTTAACTGCCTATTGTAATCGATTTAAAAGATTATGTGAGAGTTGTCCTCAACATTAGATTTCTGACGAACTCTTAATTCAATACTTTTATGAAGGTTTGCAGCCAGAGGAGAAAAGAACTCTTGATGCGGCAAGTGGTGGAGCTTTCATGGATAATAGCACAACCCAAGCCACGAACTTGATTGCTAGAACATGTGAATCACGTCAACAATACCAACCGTTACGTCGATCGACTAAACAAGTTGGTGAAATTTCCAACTCTTCAATTGAAAGTAAACTAGAAGCTTTGACAGCAAGTGTTGAGAAATTGATCAATGGAAGGGGTGTAGCTCATATGGAAAATGTTTGTGAAATTTGTAAAAGTCCTAACCATTCTGCGGATGTATGTCAAGTGACTCAGAAAGAGTTAGATGCCCAAGTAAATGCAATGGGAGGATATCCACAAAAGCGCTACGATTCTTATGCCAATACCTACAATTCAGGTTGGCAAGATCATCTGAATTTGAGCTACAAACCTCACGCACCTCAACAAAATGCTCCACAACAGCCAGCACAACAACAAGTTCAATAGCAAAACCAACTTCGGTCAACAGCAACAGCAGCCCAACTAAATCCTAGTTTTGTAGCCACCTCAAGGTTAGGAATTCCTCTTGAAGATATGCTTGTTAATTTAGCTACTTCTGTAACTTTGATGCAGAACACGCAAGCTCAGAATTAAGGAGAATTTCACAAATTTTAGCAAGAGACAAGGGCAGCCATAAGTGGGTTGAGTACCCAAATGACCCAAATGGTAAAACACTTTAATGAGGTACAGGGTTCTCAAAGGAAAATTACCTTCTCAAGTGCAGAACAATCCACGTGAAAACGTTAATCAAATTACATTGAGGAGTGGTAAACAGCTTGAAGAACCAGCTGCAAAGGTGAAGGCTGAAGAACCAAAAAATCAGACCGCGTCGTTCGACCATACGACGACTGGGCAAAAATCAGAGATAAGTCCAAAGTTGCATTTTTCCACTTCTGAAGTTAAAATTCCTCCACCTTTTCCCAACAGGTTGAAAAGAATGCTAAGAATGAAGATTTGAATGACATATTGACTATTTTTAGCAAGATCGAGATCAATATTCCGTTCCTTGATGCTATTAAGAAAATGCCCAAGTGTGCGAAATTTTTGAAAGATTTTCTTTCAAGAAAGAATCCTTATGCAGCAAAGGACAAGGTTGTGGTCGGAGAAAATGTTTCAGCTGTTATACAGCAAAAGCTACCACCTAAATGTAAGGACCCAGGTATGTTCTCTATCCCTTGTGTTATTGGAGAGAAAAAAAATTGAAAAATTCATGCTGGATTTAGGAGCTTCTATTAATGTAATGCCTCTTTCTACATACCAAGGTTTGAACATAGGACCTTTAGCTGAAATAAGAGTTGTTATCCAACTTGCTGATAGGTCACTAGTTTACCCAATTGGAATTCTTGAAAATGTGTTGGTCAAGGTTAACAATTTTATCTGCCCAACTGATTTCTATGTGCTTGACTCAGGCAATCGTCATGATTCTAATTCTGCGGTTTTTTTGTTAGGAAGACCATTCTTGAAAATAGCTAAATCCAAGATTGATGTAGATAAAGGAACATTAACTTGTGAATTCAATGGGGAGTATTATACATTTAATATTTTTGAGGCTATTGATCACCCCCTTGATGTGGAAAATGTTTTTTCGCTTGATTTGATGGATTCTTTGGTCCAAAAACATCTTGAGACTGAGTTTGTGCAGAATAAACTTGAACTGGCGGTTACCAGAAGCTGGAGTGAATCAGATGTTGATCATCACACTAAGGATGAGATTGCAGCTGCAATTATGTCCCTTTACTCCCTTGAAGAACAAGCAACCAAATTTGACACTCACTGTTTGCCCAAACAGGAGTCAAATGATAAACTTTTTCCTTCTATTTTTAAGGCTCCAGATCTTGAATTGAAACTTTTACCTGATAATCTTAAGTATGCCTATTTAGGTGCTGCTGAAACGTTGCCAGTAATCATCAACAAACATCTTACCCAAGGCCAAGAAGAGAAATTGTTGCTGGTTCTTCATGAGCGGAAGGAAGCTATTGGCTGGACACTTGCTGATATAAAGGGCATTAGCCCCACAATCTGCATGCATCAGATCTTACTTGAAGCTGATTCCAAACCTGCTCGTGATAAGCAAAGGAAACTCAATCCGAATATGAAGGAGGTGGTTCTCAAAGAAATTCTCAAATTGTTGGAGCTTGGCATCATATTCCCTATTTCGGAAAGCAAATGGGCGAGCCCATTTCATGTCGTACCCAAGAAATCAGGTTTCCAAGTGGTGAAAAACGAGAAGAATGAATTAGTGCCTATGCGTCTTCAAACAGGTTGGCGTATGTGTATTGATTTTCGTAAATTGAATGCAGCCACTAGGAAAGATCATTTCCTTTTGCCTTTCATTGATCAAATGTTAGAAAGGTTAGCTGGCAAAATGTTTTTCTGTTTTCTTGATGGCTATAGTTGTTACTTTCAGATTTATGTGTCTAAGGAAGATCAGGAAAAAACCACTTTTACATGCCCATTTGGTACCTTTGCATATAGACGCATGCCTTTTGGTTTATGCAATGCCCCCGGTACTTTTCAACGATGCATGATGAGCATTTTTTCTGACATGA
Organism: Ophiorrhiza pumila; assembly: GCA_016586305.1. Taxonomy (NCBI): domain Eukaryota; kingdom Viridiplantae; phylum Streptophyta; class Magnoliopsida; order Gentianales; family Rubiaceae; genus Ophiorrhiza; species Ophiorrhiza pumila. The sequence goes on from BLIW01000005.1 coordinate 20,995,065, forward strand.
TTGAGAAGTGTATAGAAATATTTATAGATGATTTTACTGTTCACGGTGATTCATTTGATGAATGTCTTAACCACCTCGATAATGTGTTACTTCGTTGTGTTGAAAAGAACTTGGTTTTAAATTATGAAAAGTGTCATTTTATGGTTAGGGAAGGCATTGTACTTGGTCATATTTTTTCAGCGAAAGGCATTCAGGTAGATAAGGCAAAAGTCGATTTGATTTCACAATTACCTTATCCTACTAGTGTGCGCGAAGTGCGTGGCGTTTTAGGTCATGCAGGGTTTTATCGCCGATTCATCCATGATTTTGCAAAAATCGCACAACCTTTGACACGACTCCTGCAGCAAGATGTACAGTTTGACATGGCCACTGAATGCAAAAATGCCTTTGACAAGTTGAAAGGCAGACCAATTTCAGCTCCCATAGTTCAGCCTCCCCAATGGGACCTTCCTTTTGAGTTAATGTGCGATGCCAGCGATTACGCCGTGGAAGCAGTACTTGGTCAAAAATTTGGCAAAGAGAGCCACGTGATTTATTATGCATCAAAGACTTTAACATCACTCAGTGCAACTACACGACTACTGAGAATGAGCTATTAGCAATTGTCTTTGCTTTTGAAAAATTCAGATCCTATTTGTTAGGCTCTAAGATAGTTGTCTACACTGATCACACGGCGTTAAAATATTTGCTTTCAAAGAAGGAATCTAAGCCACGTCTTATTCGTTGGATCCTTCTTTTGCAGGAATTTGACTGGGAGATTAAAGATAAGAAGGGTGCTGAGAATCACGTGGCTGACCACTTAAGCAGATTAATTTCAGAAGATGACCGTTTGCCCATACGAGAAACGTTCTCGGATGAAGAGCTGTATACTATAACAGGTAATTCAGGTAAGGATCCTTGGTTTGCGGACCTAGTTAACTACCTAGTCAGTAAGGAACTTCTTAAGGATCTCACACATGCACAGAAATTAAAAATTCAAAGTGATGCAAAGTATTACTTATGGGATACACCATATTTGTGGAATATTGGAACTGATCAAATTTTAAGAAGATGCATTCCAGAAAATGAAGTTAATGATATTTTGCAGCACTGCCATTCATTTGCTTGTGGAGGTCACTTTGGTTCTAAATGTACAGCTAGGAAGATTCTTGACAGTGGATTTTATTGAAAATCTATTTTTCGTGATGCATATTTGTTCTGTAAGAGCTGTCCACGTTGTCAACAGTTAGGAAACATTACCAAACGTGATGAAATGCCTCAATTGCCTATAATTGTATGTGAAATATTTGATGTGTGGGGTATGGATTTCATGGGTCCCTTTCCTAGTTCTTGTTCCAATATCTACATACTTTTAGCTGTTGACTATGTTTCGAAGTGAGTGGAAGCCAAAGCCACCCGCACTAATGATTCTAAAGTGGTTGCAGGATTTCTTAAGTTTACTATTTTAGCCGTAATGGAATTCCTCGTGCTGTAATCAGTGATAACGGCACTCATTTCTGCAACCGCACCATTGAAGCTCTAATGACCAAGTACGGTGTACATCATTGCCTCACAACTCCTTACAATCCACAATCTAACGGACAGGCCGAGGTCTCAAATCAAGAAATAAAACAAATTCTAGAGAAAACAGTGAATCCCTCTCGGAAAGATTGGAGTCTTCGTTTCGATGATGCTTTATGGGCTTATAGAACCGCATTCAAGACTCCTATTGGAATGTCCCCTTATCGCCTTATTTTTGGGAATCTCTGTCGTCTTCCTGTACAAGTTGAACACAAGGCCTATTGGGCCATTAAACAGTTCAATATGGATGAACGTAAGTGTGGGGAGGAACGGCAACTTCAGTTGAAGGAATTAGAGAAAATTCGGTTGGACTCCTATGATCATGCTATGTGGTACAAGGATCGAACTAAACTGCACCACGATCGTCTTCTAAGAAAGAAAGAATTCCAAGTCGGCCACAAAGTCCTTTTGTTCCAGTCTAAGCTCCGACTACTAGGTGGTAAATTGAAATCTAAGTGGATTGGACCGTTTGAGGTGATCTCTGTTTGCCCTAACGGCACTGTGGAAATAAAAGGTTTAGACACTGGGAAAGTCTTCAAGGTTAATGGGCAGAGGCTTAAACCTTTTTACGAGGCGGTTCTAGTGGAAGTCGTAGAAGAACTGCAGTTATTTCCCAACATTCCTTGAGCTGTTAGAGTTTGTCTAGTCTAAGACGTTAAATAATGGCGCTTGTGGGAGGCAACCCACGTTTATATTTTCGCACGTTTGTTTATTTATTTTTTTTAGTTTTTAGTTTTTTTTAATATTTTCCACATTTAATAAGTTGTCATCTTGTTCCAGATTTTGTTTGATTTCGTGGCTGAAAACGTGGAATGAATTTAGTTGCAGACATATAGTTAGTGGACCAAGGATGTAGGCGTACAAACAAATCCTTTTCCATGGGATTCGGGCCAGTACCAATATTCCCTTATTTTTTATTACTTTGGCCCATTATGCTTTTATTGTCAACCAAATCTTAGTGGTCACAACATCCCATATTCTAATTGCCTTTTTCACCTCACCCTAGCCGTCTATCACCTTGTTCCCCCATTCCCACACCTCACGCGCCGCCATCCCCCGTTGCCTTCTTCGTCGCCGTTAGCCCATACGGGATGGTGAATATGAAGTTTGCATCTCCACCACTAGAGCCCACGCCATCTCCAGAGGCATCCTCCCCTCCTCCACCATCCTCACCTCGCGATGCTTCCACTCCGGCTGCAGCAGCCTCGCCCACCCCACCGCTGGCGAAACGTCACAAACAGGCTGCGGTCAAGCGTGCCATGTTGCGCGTCAGCACTTCCGGTTCAGGGAGTTCTTCGCCGACACCAATTCTAATTCCGACGTGCCCCCGGATTTCGATGCTCCGCCGACTATCTCTCTTTCTGACACTGAGAGGCCGCCGATTTCGGTTCCCTTCACGCCGTCAACTACTGGCCGGCGTCAATCTCGACAACTCGCTGCTCAGACCTCGGCTCGTTCGGTCCTACCGCCCACATCTACTTCTGTCCCTCGACGTGCGACAGCTTCTGACAAGGGGAAGGCGTCGGCTTCCTCATCCACTCTATTAACCGAAGATGTTGGAGGGGCCATTTCTCCAATCTTTAAGCCGTTCACCAACAAACACCATATCAGGCGGTATGAGGTAGTTTAAAAACTCTCTGCGGTTCATTATAAAGTTTTTGATTTTCCCAGTTTATCCGTGTTGAATGTGGAACCAAAAATTCGTGAGTATTTTGCTAATGTGGGTTGGACTTGGTTGTTGAATATACCTGATTTGAAAATTCCGGTGAGATTTTTGCGGGAGTTTTATGCTTCTTTGTTGTCTGAGATTAGTGAGTCTTCTGCCCGTATCACTGTCCCTGCTATGACATTTCGTTTGTTAAATGTCCCCTACCACTTGTCATTGCACGATTTGGCCGAACAGTTAGATCTAGTCCCAGTAGATGATGAGGGTGAGATCACTGATGATTATTTTCTTGCTAAAACTGGCATTCCCACGAAGGTTCCTTTGGCTGATTTTTGGAAAGCGATTGCACCGTCTGACCACAACTCTTATAAATCCTCTCGTTCCAAGGCACACTGGATAGCTGACCCTGCTTTATTGTTATCACATCGGTTCTTAGCTTACACATTGTTTGGTCGTAATGATCAAACAACCGTCGTATCCTCGAATGAATTAATCATCTTGTGGGCTATGAAATCTGCAATCAAACTGAGTCTTCCCTATTGGTTTACATTTGTGTGGCATAGAGCATCCAAAAATGATAAACGGCATTTGGTTTTAGGTCATATCGTCGCCATTTTGTTATATCGTTTCTGTGCAGTTTCGTCATACATGGCCTAATGACTGTCTTTCTTCTGCGATTGACATTCCCTTTTTGAGGTCTGCTGGTTTGTTAGTTGAACAAAATGGCCACTTATGTTTTAATGAGCCGAGGGACCCACCCTCGAGCAATTTGCCCTCCGCAGGTATTTCAGCCTTACGACAGGATGTGCAGGCTTTACGGCTGCTGATCTCTCCCTTAGTTGCTGGGTATGCTGACACTGATGCGCGCCTCACTCTCTTGACGACAGCTATCACGGATATCCGTCATGCTCAAGCTGAAATTCTCCAGATTTTGCAAGTTTGTTTGCCACCATCACCGCCACCCCCATCCTAACAGGCTGTCCCTTTTCTTTACTTGTTTATTTATTTTCTATTTTTTGTGTAGTTTTTTGTGTTTTTTTTGTTTTTTTTTCTTTCTCCCATGAGGACATATCAATGTTTAAGTGTGGGGAGGGTTTTAGATGTTATGTCTTATTTAAAAAAAAAACAGAAAGAATCAAAAAAATCAGAAAATCTTTGAAAAACATTCAGTTTACAGTTTTGCATTTTAGTATGTTTTGGGTTGTTATTGAATTATTTTCCATTTATAAGCATTCTTTAGCCAAACTGTTTTTGAAAAGAAAAGTAAAGTTATGCTTTGATTTATAGTGATGACTCGTGATAGTTGAGCATGATTTCAAGTATGATGATTACTGATTCTGAGCATTTTTGCCCACCTTTAAGTGAGGATTTTGAGCCAAGCATAGAATGACCACTTTGTTCATGCTTATATTAATTATTCTTTGAATTGAGTGAAAGTCGCGCAGAGTTAACTTCTTAAACTTGCTTTGTTGTGCATGGATGTCATGTGTTGGAATTGAATTTGAATATGATATAGGCACTTAGGACTTCACCCTTTTTGACTTCACTTTTCATTTCTACCTTTACATTTACCCTTAGTTAACCATATTGAGCCTTAACCTTTTCTTCTTGTCTTAACCACTAAACATTTTTAACAAAGAACCTTTCAGCTTTCTTTTTGTCACTGAGGTGTAGGTAACTTAAGTATACTTTGTGTTCCCCTAGATTGAGCATAAGATAGTTGCATATTTTTTGTCTCAGTGAGAAAGTCTTTCAGTATGATTTGTTAAATTGAGATTCTGCAGTCCTTTGTTTGCCCGAACAACACTTGCACAGAAAGAAAGAAAGTGAAAAAGTTGTGTTATTTGTATGTGTTGTTGGCCTAAACTGTGGCAAGAAAAAGACAAGAGCAGCAGCAAAATGAATAAAAACAAAAAGAGAAATATCTACTGGCTGATGTAAACACAGAAAGAAAGAGAAAAAATGATGAGAAGAATGCAGAAAAAGAAAGAATATGTTGTGTTGAATTTGCGTTGAGGAATTAGTAATTCTGAGACTTGGTGCAAAGTAAGTGTGGGGATGTTCTTACAAGTGTTGCTTACACCTTTGTTGTTTTATTTTTAAGCCTTTTAGACTATATTAAACCATACCTTGTTAAAACCCTAGCCCCATTACAACCCTTGTAAAGACCTTTTGATTCATGTTCGATTTCAATGTTATGATTGTCTGATGACAAAATTGCAAGTTTGCTGAAGATTTCCATGTGCGATCTTATTGAGTGGTTGAACCCAGTCTTGAATATCTTGTGAGTGCTTGGGGAGACTTTAGAGAGTTACTCAGAATTTTTTAGTTTGACTTGGAGGACTTGATGATTCATGAGTTTGTTACTTGAATTAGACCTGACGGTTTTGAAGGATATTTGTTTTGGCTAGATTGATGCTTATTTAGTGAAGATGGTTTATTGTTTGTTGCTTAGCTTGTTTTCAATTTTGTTTGAATGCTTAGGGACAAGCATTGTTTAAGTGTGTGGATCTTGATAAGCTCATAAATGTTTAGTTTATTATCTCTACTTTTATATGTTTTGTGGGGTGAAAAATATACTTAATGGTATGAATATGTGCAGATTTGGGAGGTTGGTAGAGTTGGATCGTGTTGGAAGGAAAGAGGCGGATTTGGAGATTTTTAAAGCATTAAAGGAAGTGGAGACGAATCTGAGGAGAGATGGCAGAAGAAGGAGTCTAAACACTTACCAAATTGGTGTTTGAAGCAAATAGGAAGTTTATTTTCTATAGCCGCTTGTGGCTTATTAGATTTGGAAACAAGGAGATTTCTTTCTTTAGTTGAATTAGGAAGCTTTATTATTTTCTCCTTTATAAGGAGCGGAATTATTAGGGTTAAGCACTTTTGGACAGTTTTATTTTGGAGTTTTTTTCTGCGCAGTTTTATTGCTGGGTTTGCAGAATTCCAGTTTACAGAAATCAGAGTCCGCCGTATGGTCGAACGACGGACGTTCTGATTTGCTACTTTCAGTATTAATTTAATTTTCTTTTAATTATTATTTTGATTGTTTTTAATTATGTTTAGTGAGTAGTTCTTTATCTGGCTATAGGTAATGAAGCACTAATCGATGTATGAATTGTGAGACCAAATTGTTCTTTATAACTTTATCTTATTTAATTCCAAGAGTTTTCTAAGCCTATAGTTAATTATCTAATTTAATTAAAGCTTGATCACCTTTAATCTAATTAGGTAGAGCCAATTAATCCCTTATTAAGTCATTGGATTTAATAAGTAAGATTAAATAGTGGTGAAGCTACTGTCTCGGTAGATGGAAACAATTGGTTAACAAGTTGTTGCATTCTGATCATGATATGATTTGTTAGAGTTAGGTTCTTCATTTCTTACTGCTTTTATAACATTAAATCTGGTGTTCGGCTGATTCCGGCCGGATTGTGTTATGAATAGGGAATTAATTGATTAAGCATATACTTGTTAATTAACGAATAATTAAGGGAGAATTGGGTTATGTCAGAGCTGATTCTCGGACCTATAACTAACTGATTAAGTAGAGATTGTTATCCTTGCGTCAATGAACAATAACAATTGATTAGTGTGGATTTACTTATTGCCGGATCTTTCTTCTTGATTGATTAATTTATGAATTTTATTATTTAGTTATTTATTGGTTTCATAATTGAATTCTTTTAATTCACTTCTTTAATCATTAATTAAACTCTGGTTACTAATTGCAAATTAATTGAATTAGAGAATAGAGTTGTTCCTCGTGGGATCGACCTTACTCACACTTTACTTAATTTATCTTTAGAGAGTAAGTAAATTAATTTGGTATAAAACGACACACCAGTAAGTTATAGGGATTAGGATGATCTTCCACAGGTAGGTTCAACTTATTCACCAACAAGGTACTAACAACATTAGTACAACTTCCACTGTCCACGAGCACATTACAAGTCTTACCATTAACCGTACCTCGAGTATGGAAAAGTTGTGTACGCTTGTAATCTGCAGTCTCTATCATCGGATGTGATGTTAAAACCTGTCGAAGCACTAAGAGGTCACCATTTTCGGGCAAACAGAGCATTTCCTCAGACTCTTCAAGAGCTGGCATTTCGGGGTCAAAATCTGTTTCTTCTACCACCACGAATGCACTTTTACTCAGACATTGAGCTGCAACATGTCCAATTCCCTGACATCTATAACACTGAACCGACTTAGCCCTTGAAGTCACAGTGTCGGGCTTAGTCTTGACTTCTTGACTCGATGATCCTTGTGTGGTTCCTTTGAAAACTGACTTCCAAGATCAAGCACCTTCAATACCATTTTGCTTCTCTATTTCAAGTTGTCATTCCACTTCCTTGGCCTTGTGAAGCAAGTCTTCCAAATCAGTATATTGATATAGAACAACATATTTAGCAATACCTTGGTTCAAACCACTGAGAAATCGCGCGCTATAGTCGCCTCCTTTTTCTCATGAACTTGTGCTCGACTCATGATAGTTTGCATCTCCTGGTAGTATTCCTCAACTCTCTTATCTGCTTGGGTTAAGTTTTGTAGTTTCAACCATAATCCTCAAAAATAATAAACTGGAACAAAACGGCTCCACATTAATTCCTTTACCTCATTCCAAGTACGAATAGGTCGCTCTCCTAGTAAATCGCGTTGAATGAGCAAATCTTCCCACCACGTGCTAGCATACCCAGTGAACTCCATAACCGCCAAACTAATCTTAGTTTCCTCATAATAGTTGTAGAATTCAAAGATTTTGTTCACCTTTCTAACCCAATCCAAAAACACTTCCGGACTCTCCTTACCCGAAAACGGAAGAACACGTATCTTGCCTTCTTTCTCGGTAAAACCTCCCTTTCGGCCTTGCCGGCGAACACTACCCTCGAAGTCAGCTCCATCCTCTTCCAAACCCTCAAACCAAGGATTCTTAGGTGGAGTCCTCCTTGGAGTACTCGCTCTAGATCCCGATTCCAGCTGTTCAAACAGCAGTTTAAACTGTTGATTTTCAATTGATAATTGCGTAACTGTTCACTCATAGCAGCAAGCATACCTTCCAAATTTTGGTTAACACTTGTACCTTCTGCCTGTTTGCTCATGTTGACACTTAACCAAATTTCAAAAGAATATCCACGACAATTACTACAGCAACAATAATCCACAAATATCTAATATCTTCAAATCAACAATCAATCACCAATTCAACACAGATCAACTTCTCACAATACGAATTAAAAAATATCAAAGATATAATTGTTTGACACCAATCACAAAATAAAATTTATGACAGGCTTACGAATATCAAACAACTTGAATTCAATTTTATAAGGAAAAAATTGAAAACCTGATTTTTGTTCGAAGAACTGTGCTTTGATACCACTTGATACGAAACCCGGATCGATTCGCTCCAAACCCTGGCTTGTATGTCACGGAAGCAATTCGCAGGACCTTCGAATAAAATCGATGAATAAGAACAACCCAACAATTCGTGAGTTGAAAATTAAAGAACCAACAATTTAGTCCGCTTCGCACAAACTAACTGTTCTCAATTGATGTAAACAAGCAAACCCTTCGCAGGAATACCAATTCACACGTAAGAAATCAATCGCTGAAATCTTATTAAAATTACCTCAAAATTCTTCTCTACCATTAAAACTGAAGGAAACACCTATTTATAGTCCTAAAATAAACCCTAGACGAATTATACTATAAAAGAAAACTTCAAAATAACTTAAATCCTAAATTACCAAAAACAAAAATTAATTAACGCCAAATATTTCCTGAACGTCGCGACGTTGGGAGCAAACCCTAAAAAAAACTACTTCGTCATCGGAACGTCGCGCGATGCTCGAAGTTGGAAGTCGCGACATTAGATGTTGAACGTCGCGACGTGTGAACTGCTGCTAACGTCGAAATTCTGATTCGCATCAAAATGTGGTGAAACAAGTCAATGTAAGCTTACCATTGCTGGATTTTGTGGGTGATGTGCCTAAATATGCAAAATTCCTCCAGAATCTTATATCCAACAAGGACTGATTCTTAGGTGTAAGGCACCACTAATGCTTACAGAAAATAGTGGAGCTTGGGTTGGGCACAATTTGCCACCAAAATTGAAGGATCCAGGCAGTTGCACTATACCTTGCACTATAGGCACAAGATATTTTGATAAGGCACTCTGTGACTTGGGGGCTGGAATCAATCTCATACCTCTCTCAATTGCTATTGATGTTGGATTGAGAGGACAAATTCGCCCTGTGGCCGTGACTCTACAATTGGCAAACAGATAATTGGTGAAGCCTACCGGAATGGTGGAAGATGTCCTGGTAAGGATAGATAAATTTACACTTCCTGTGGATTTTATTGTGCTTGATATAGAGGAAAACCCTGAGGTTCCTCTCATCTTTGGGAGACCATTCCTTGCAACAGGTGATGCTTTAATAGGGGTTAGAAACAAGACAGTAACATTTCGCATAAACGATGAACAAGTTGTGTTTGATGTTAATTATGCCATGAAGCATCCTATGCATATTGAGTCTTGCTTTGCTATTAGAGCTGTTGCATGTTCTGTAAATGTGGATGATAAAAATGTGAAACATGATTTTGTGTTTGTTGATGAAATGAATGTGTGTGAAGAAGAAATAGATGATGTTAAGATAGATGGTGAAGATAGAAAAATTGTGTATGAGATTGAAAATCTTGTTGAATGTTGTGTATTAGATAAGTCAATCTTTGAGATTCAAAATGAAGTTGTTGAAGTCGAAATTGAATGTGAAATGAAAGATACGATAGAGGAGGCATGTGTTAGAGATTTGACAAATGATAGTGAATGTAAAAGTTCAACTAACGATTTGTATGCACCCATTGAGCTTATGCCCTCCATTATGGTGGCCACCAAAGCTTGAGCTTAAACCCTTGCCTCCATATTTGAAGTATGCTTTTTTAGGTGAAAATGAAACTTTGCCAGTGGTGATTTCTTCTAAGCTTGAGGGTTGGCAAGAGGAAAAGCTATTGGGAGTCTTGAGACAATACAAGCAAGCCATTGGGTGGACTATCACAGACATCAAGGGAATCAGCCCAAGCATTTGTATGCACAAAATTTTGCTAGAAGAAAATTCTGTTCCAGTACGTGATAGGAAAAGAAGACTAAACCCTTAAATGATGGAACTGGTGAAGAAGGAAGTGATCAAATTGTTGGACTTTGGTATGATCTTCCCCATTTCAGAAGTGAGTGGGTAAGCCCCGTGCAATGTGTGCCTAAGAAAGGTAGGGTTACAGTGGTGAAGAATGATGCAAATGAGCTTCTGGAGGCAAGGATTATCAGTGCATGGAGAGTTTGCATAGATTACCGAAAGCTCAATAAGGCAACAAGAAAAGATCATTTCCCACTTCCTTTCTTGGAGCAACTTTTGGATAGAATTGCAGGATTTCTCTTCTATTGCTTCTTGGACAGATATTCAGGCTACAACCAAATCGTAATTGATCCCAATGACCAAGAGAAAACCACCTTCACTTGCCCATTTGGCACTTTTGCATACAAGCGCATGCCATTTGGTTTGTGCAATGCTCCTGCAACATCCAGCGGTGTATGATGGCTATATTCCATGATATGGTAGAGTCCATAATAGAAATCTTCATGGACGATTTCTCCGTTTTTGGCATGACATTCGATGGATGTTTGGACAACTTGGCCAAAGTGCTAAAAAGGTGCGAAGACACACACTTGGTGCTTAACTGGGAAAAGTGCCAGTTTATGGTGCAAGAAGGAATTGTTTCGGGGCACAAGATTTCACACAAGGGAATTGAAGTGTACAAAGCAAAAGTTGATGTCATAGCTAAACTCCCACCACCCAACAATGTCAAGGGAATCAGAAGTTTTTTAGGACATGCGGGGTTCTATAGAAGGTTTATCAAGGATTTCTCTAAGATTGCAAGGCCTCTATGCAGTCTGTTGGAAAAAGATGTGAAGTTTGATTTTGGTACAGAATGTGTTGAAGCTTTTGAGTTATTGAAAACCAAACTTGTAGAAGCACCAGTCACAGTCACTCCACAATGGGGTGAACCTTTTGAAATTATGTGCGATGCGAGTGATTATGCACTGGGTGCTTTGCTGGGACAGAGGAGGAACAAAGTATTCCATACGATCTACTACGTAAGCAAGTTGTTGAATGAAGCTCAACTGAACTACACAACTACTAAGAAAGAGATGCTTGCTGTAGTATTTGCCTTTGACAAGTTTCGTCCCTATTTGTTAGGATCAAAAGTGATTGTGCACACAGATCATGCAGCATTGAAATACTTACTTGTCAAGAAGGAAGCCAAGCCAAGGCTTGTTAGATGGGTGCTACTTCTCCAAGAATTTAATGTTGAAATTAGAGACAGAAAGGGTTCAGAGAATGTGGTGGCTGACCATTTATCAATGCTTGAGTCAACAGCTGAACCAACTATTTTGATAAGAGAACATTTTCCTGATGAAAAAGTGTTCAAAGTGGAGAAAAAAGGCTTGCCATGGTATGCCGAGATAGCTAATTTCGTCGTTGCAGGGCAAGTGCCTTCATACTATTCTAGTGAGCAAAGGAAGAAATTGAGGAGTGATGCGAAGTATTTCTTCTGGGATGAGAATGCTCTGTATAAGGTTTGCAGTGACCAAGTTATAAGGAAATTTGTAAAGAAAGAAGAGAAAGAGGAGATCTTGAAAGCTTGTCATGAAGGTCCTTGTGGAGGACACTTTGGTGCCACAAGAACTAGGTTCAAAGTGTTGCAATCTGGATTCTATTGGCCACATATATTCTTGGATAATAGGTGCCAGAGAAGTGGCAACATTTCTTCACGCAACGAAATGCCCCTGAACAACATATTGGAGGTAGAACTTTTCGATGTGTGGGGTATTGATTTTATGGGCTCTTTCCCAAAATCGTGTGGCAAGGAGTATATATTGGTAGTAGTAGACTATGTGTCGAAGTGAGTGGAGGCCATTGCATTCCCATACAATGATTCCAGGAGTGTAGCTGCATTTCTCAGGAGGCATATTTTCAACAGATTTGGAGCTCCAAGGGCAATCATAAGTGATGGGGGTTCTCACTTCTGTAACAAAATCTTTGGATCTCTCTTGGCTAAATATGGAGTTAAGAACAAGGTTTCAACCGCCTACCATCCACAAACCAGTGGCCAGGCTGAAATTTCCAACAGGGAAATCAAACGAGTTTTAGAGAAGGTTGTGAATCCAAGTAGAAAAGACTGGGCGCTCAAATTAGATGACGCTCTCTGAGCATACAGAACAGCCTACAAGACACGAATCGGTGCTTCACCTTTCAGACTTGTTTATGGCAAAGAGTGTCATTTACCAGTTGAGCTAGAACATAGAGTGTACTGGGCAATTCAAAGGCTTAATATGGATTTGAATGGGGCACAGTCTAAAAGAATGATGGAGCTAAATGAATTGGATGTATTCATGTTTAATTCTTATGTAAGTGCAAGGATGTACAAAGAAAGGACCAAGAGATTACATGATGCGAAAATTCAATCAAAGGCTTTTGCACCCGGACAATTGATTTTGTTGTATGAGTCTAGGCTTAGACTTTTTCCAGGAAAATTGAGGTCACGCTGGAGTGGTCCATTTCGGGTTATCAGAGTAATGTCGTATGGTGTCGTGGAGATCCAGAATGAGAAGAATGGCAATACATGGCAAGTAAATGGCCATAGGATTAAGCCTTATATAGCAAATCAAGAGAATGATGTCTAGGCTGCACAACAAGTTCCACATGAAATGTTTTTGGATAACCCTTTGGTTGTGCATTGACTCTCACCACGTCGGGCTGTCGACGTTAAAACAAGTGCTTCTGGGAGGCAACCCAGCCTGAGTTTACTAATTCTTCTTCATTTTGTTATCTTTCGTTATGTAGTTGATATCCTTGCATTTTTGTCTAGTGTTTGTTAATTAGATTAATTCCTTACATGAATGCTAATTCTTTATTGCAGATGCACGAGTGCATGGAACCATGTCCATGGCTTAGGGCTTCATTGAATGAAGGGTAAGGTTGATGATAGTAAGATACTTTCAAACTCACTCACAAATTTATGATCTTGACATCTACTCCCTGAACATGACTTAAATTTGTTCAACCTGAAAATGATTTAAATGTCTGAAAAGCTGAAATGAATAGTTGATAGAGGGGAAGGGACGTTAAAAGCAAGATAACAAAAGCTGAATCCTTTCACTAGTCTTTCGGCCATGTGAGCAATAATGAAGGAAACCAGTACTTGTTGGTTAACTTTTGGCAGCTAGGAAACATCTGATAGATTCCATAATTGAATGAAATATTGGGACCACCAATGTGTTATAAATGTCTTCTTGTGGTTTGGGTGGTTGGCTTCTTTCATTATCTTTGACCGAATAATGGGATCGCTTGTTTTTGGGTTATATAAATGCTCAACATCATTCACAACTCAAGACATGCACAAGTTAAAGACCAAAAATTGCTAAAAGGAACTTTCTTTTTCAATTTCTATTCGGTTCAGAGTACGTCTTTCGTTAACCCAAGAAGAGGTATGTTTTGATTCATTCATCTTTATTGTCATTCCATGTTTCATTTCCTTGTTGTATATACAATGATGCAAATTGGTTCACGATTTCATGGAAATGATGACTTCATAGGATGATGGGGTGTTGACTGTTCCACAAATTAAGAAAATGCTAAGTGTGGGGGGAGTGGTTCATTATTCAAAATGCTTGATTCAGCTTGGACATGATTCTGTAAATTCAGCATAACTTGAGCATGTGAGATCCAATTTGGGTGATTCCAGTTGGGTAATTTAGCTACAATGATAAGCCACAAAGTTTATGTTTTACATTTTTGCTAACGGTGGACGGAACATAGTCATTTTGGATGAGGAATGGTGTAGTTCATGCAGAAACTCGTGGTGTGCTGATTGCTGAATTTGTCCAGTTTGCAACATTTTGGTGTTTTGGTCATAAATTGTTCATTATAGTTCCAAATTGGATAATTCTGGTCTCTACGTTTAGCTAAGATCTTTCTCTCCAACTTTGGTTTTACAAGTTTTGGCTATTTCTTCCATCCTTAGCATGACATTCCCGATGTTTAGCTGATGTTGAAAGCTGAAAATTTCGTTGAACATTTTGTGCAAAGTGTGTGCTTGTGCTGAAATTTCAATATAGGTGTTATGCGCCTTTGATTGTAATTTGGTACCATATCACTATGCATGTCCTTATATTTAGCTTGTGGCTGGGGAATGAAGTATGGTCATGTGAAATGTTGGAAATGTTGTTTCATGTGTGTAAGTGTACGCACTTCCCCATGTTGTATTTTAGCGTGTGTAGGCTGTAGCGGTTTTGGTGAATTTGTTAGTGTTCAAAGCTTTGGGGTTGTTGATAGGAGTCTTTACACTGGTGAAGAATAAATGCATAATTGTGGCCGTTGCTTTATCTAGTACATGTGCGTATATGTGAATGTGCGCGTGAATACTGTTGTGCTCATATTGATGATTATGCTGAAATATAGCAAATGCATAACACAGTTCCCATACTCACATCGGGTGGATGATCCAGCAAGCATTCATCGCGCCCAACTGACAACGACAGCCTTCCAGAAGGATGCACGGAAATATCATTCACTCCCTTCTTATGCACATTCTTTACAATTTTCAAATGAACAAAAGGGTCGGCATCATAAATTATGACGGCGCCATCATCCGCAGCCGCGATGAGGTTCTGGGGGAGGGAAACGGATGAGTTAGGCGGGGTGAAGAAAGAGAGAGAAGTTATGGAGGAGGTGTAATGAAGTGAGCCAATTTCAGAGGAAGTTGAGGGGTCGTAGATTTTGAAAAAAATCGTAGGTCTTCGCGGTAGGGATACAAAAGTGACTTACACCAAGGAAAAATGTATGGTTTTTTTTACACTTGTTATTTACACCGGTTAACAAAAACCGGTGTAATAGTGTCCTATTTACACCGGTTTTCTTATAACCGGTGTAATATATAAACTATTTACACCAGTTATTCTTTAAACCGGTATACTAAGTTTAAATTGTACACCGGTTATAATAAAACCGGAGTAAATAGTTCTCCTGTCACTAAATTCTTGTTTAATATTACGATAATGCCACCGCGTTTTTATAAATTACACCGGATTATGTTTAACCGCTCTAAAAAATGAGGTTTAAATCTGCCATTTTGCAGTAGTGAGGGGATTTCTAGTTTTCCATTTCTTGTCTGTGTAGGATTGTAACTCCGCCTACTTATAGGTAGTTTGTCTGCCTATAAGTTGTAGCAGCGGAGCAGTGTATGTTCGGGGAAAATGGGTCGACATTTCAAGTGAGCTTATTAATGAGCATTTAGGCACTCCTAGCTTCCCCATATATCCTTTCCAGTGTCCAAATAATAAGGCTTCGGACCAAGACTTGCTGGAGGAGCTTGCACACCCGGGGGCAGAATGGGTTATAAACCATCGCGGGGAGCGTAAGCATATACGACATCAATTTCTGCGGTGCGATGTCAAATTGTGGCTCATGTTCATTTTATCGAGACTCATGCCAAGTTCACAAATGTCCGAAGTTGGGCGCAATCGTCTGTATTTGATTTCAGCTATTAAGGGACGAAGGTCTGTCGATGTTGGCCGGATTATAGTTAATAACATCAGAGTCGGGATTGAGGAGGATTTTGCAGCAATTTATTTTCCCGTTCTTCTTGAAGAGCTGTGCAAGGCCCAGGGAGTGAATGATGAGATGGGTGGTGACTGGCACAAGACTAAGGGACCTATTACTACACCATTGTATCTGAAATATCTGCGACTAGACCGAGAATTGGTGAGAGCGCAAGCAGCTGAGCCTGGCGTGCCTCGTTAAGATTTTGAGCCCCCAGTTCATGTTGGGCAGCAAGAGCAACAGCCTTACCCATATGACTTTAGTTCGTTCCAGAGTACCCTTACTGATTTCCAGCAATCTATAGATTCTCGTTTCCAGGTCATGGATGAGCGTTTAGGAAGTATGCATGAGATGATGAATGACATGCAGCAAGACTGGACTTCCCATGCATCCTCAATTGGTAACAAGTTGGACGACATTTCATCAATTGCACAGCAACAATTTGAAGTGCTTTATCATCGACAGCTTATGATGCAAATGGAGCTCGACAAGTGCAGCAAGATGGCTGTGTATTATCATTCCCTACCTGGGCCACCAAAACCACAGCCATCTCATGCGCAATTGATAGGGTACAGAATTCCAAATTTGTCTATGGATGAAACTGGTGGTGTGCATGAGCTTCCTCCAGGAGTGACTGCTCAGTCTTCTCTTCAGTCGTTGCCAACATTTGGCCGAATCCCACCAGCACCTCCTACTCTTACTTTTCGTGTGGATCCGGCATTCATGCCAGCAATAAGGATACCAATGTTTGGTACAGGGCAACCATTCCAAGGGCCTATTCATGGACCATTTCATTGGGTGGCACCTCCATTCAGCAGTGCTTCGTTTTCTACTACAGCATCATTTTCATCACCGTCTTCTTCTGCGCCTTCATCTTCTTAGGGAGCTCCTCCTTCTTAATCTTTATATTGCGGACAATGTGTGTTTCATGTGTGGGGGGTTGGTGATGAATATAATGCCGCAATTCTGATTTTGTGATTGAAACTGGGGGTATTGTCATGATTGTTTTTGTTGGGTATGATGTTGTGAAGTTGGTATGCCATGACTGTTCTTTTACCATGATTATGTTGCTATTCTGAAGTTGATTTGGTGGGATGCTAGGTTGTGTATTGAGGCCTTGGGTATAAATGTGGTGGAGTGTTTGTTTTGAAGTTTTCTAGTCATCTTGAAGTTGTTTCTAGAAGCTTGAAGTCGGGTTGTGCTGTGGTGTTTATTTTGTGGAAATCTTGAATTATAAAGTGTTTGCTAGGATTAGAGAGTATTCTATAATGAGCTGGAGCTCGTAAGTGTGGAGTGTTTTGAGTGTTGTTGTTTTCTTAAATCCTTAAGTTTTCTAGGAGTGTGAGTGTGTTGAAATGAACTGAATGTAGTGTGCGTAATGAAATGATGGGTGATGTGATGTAATAACATGTTTCACTTTGCATTTGAACCATTGCTTCATAGTTTGCTATGTCTCAACTCTAGTTCATCCAGTTTTGTATAATGATGCATGCGACATTTTTGTTCTGGGTCCGAATTTGAAGAAATTAGCATATTTTGTTAGCCAAGGCATCATGTTAAGGTATGATGGATATGCTATGCAAAAATTCAAATGACATAAGAGGTAATGTGAATGGAATTTGCTCTTTTTGCTATTGCATATCTCTTGTGTTTTCAGTGTTCTTGCATGTATAGTCTTTTGAAGACTCTTATAAACATGTGGTGACATAAGAAGGGATATGAAGAAAAAGCCTTTGGCAACTGGGAAAAAGAACCATAAGACCCTGGCAAGCAAATACTGGGAAAAAATAGCCATAAGACCCGGGCGTAAAATGGGAAAAAAAGCCACAAAACCCAGGCAAAGGCACCAATGTGTGCAACGAATAAGCACCAATGTGCAGAATAAGGGAAATATCCCATAGAGCACCAATGTACGCATAGGTTTACCATTGATCTTGTGAGTTGCATGTTCATGAGAGTGGACAAGGAGATTGATATGCAATGAATGGTTCAATGAGACCTTTGGGGTGTGCATGTCAAAAAAGCAGATGAAGTTTGGCATTCGTCAGCACATACTTGCACGTATGACATTTTGGTCTTTATTCATCGTGCCTTGGTTGACAATGTGTGTTGAGTTCAGAGAGTTTGGTGCCACTAAAACCTTTTGGTAGCTCTTGTGTGTGAAAATGTTTTGATGAACTTAGATAAGGACTTAGTAGACAAGGGAGTAATGTGTGAATGTAAGTGATTAGAATGTGAAGTGTGTAAGTGGTTAAAATATGGAGTGTGAGTTTTGCTTGAGGGCAAGCAAAAGTTCAAGTGTGGAGGACATTGATAAGTAAGTTTTATACTGACTAAATAACGTTGTTTTCACTTGGCTTTTGTACATTTTAGCGCGCTTTATGTGTAGAACGTGTAGAAATCAGTGAGTTTGTGCAAAGAATGGCATGAACTTATAGTTGATAAAGAAAGAGCTAGAAATAGTAAAAATATGATATTGAAGTTAATGTGGTTGTGTGGTGTTAGTGGCAATATGATGAGGCATTACGTGTGACTCATGAGTTTATGTGAAGTTGTGTGTGAAGTGTTGTTAATCAGAAGAAGAGTTCAAATTTGTGCAAGTATGTATGAAGTGAGTGCATGAAGGCACTTGTGACACTCGCACATGTGCACTGCATTGACGCACACGTTACACACTCACCGCACGCTATGCACACAACTGCCACACATCGCATGCACATCTCGCACGACCATGTACATTCATTGCACATAGCTGGTGCTCGCACCGCACACAAGCACTACTCATTCCTCGCACACACTCGCACGAGCTGCGCGCACCGCGCGCGCAGCTGCCGCACACCACACCCGCACGCTGCGCACGGCATGCTCAACACCTTCACCCACAGCCCGTGCGCAGGCGTGCGGGCATGCACACATCTTCGTACATGCGTCACCGCACGGGTTGCGCCCGCATGCGCGCAGCAGGGTAGCACTCTCACGCATAAGCATGCTCACAAAACACCACACGCCGCCGTACTCACACTCGTACAGCACGCACGCACAGCACTTGCACGGCATTCACGCACAACTCTCGCACCACAATGCACACTACATGCATTACTCCAGTGCATAAGCATTACACGTTCGCATTCAACAAAGCACTCACAAGATACACTGCGACGCATCGCAGGCTTAAGGATTTGCACTACGACGTATCGTGGCGATGCGTCGCAGGCTTAAGCATTTGCCCTACGACGCGTCTCAGGCTTAAAGTGTTTGCATTGCGACGCATCGTGGCGATGCATCGCATGCTAAAGTGTGTGGAATGAGTTGTGAAATTTTTTTAAGTGTGAAATTTTTTTAAGTATGAAATTCTTGTTTTTGTGAAGGGATCATGGTAGCGTGATTGCTGTGGGCGCGAAGGCGTGCGGGGATGATGAAGGCGTGGAGATCTGTGGCTCAAAGGCGTGAATGGATGCTGTGCACGAATTGCTTTGGGGACTCTTGATATTTTTTAGTGGCATTTCTGTAATTTAGCGCTTAGTTTGCGTTTGCGTATTGTTTACGTTTTGTATCCTCTTTATATAGAGGATTTAGTCATTATTTGCGGGGGATTCGGACTTTCTAGATTTTTACCAGATTTGTGATCTTGAGCGAGAATTTTCTCCCTTTAGAGATTCTCTCTCTAGGTTTCTCGCTCTAGGTTTCTCGCTCTAACATTTTAGCTCCGGTTCCTGATTCCAATCGAAGCTCTGATTTGATCATTGTAATTCTTTCCTCAATTAAGGAGGCAATTCACGTTTCTCTTATGAATTGGAAGCTTTTGAAGCAAATCAATTGGTAAATTCTTTCCATTTAATAGAAATGAATTGCTTGTTGTTGAATAGTGACGATCGTGAATTGAGAATGGAGATCTGCAGCTAAATTCATGATGTTCTAGGGTTTGAACCGGATGAGTGTGTAATTAGACGTTCCGATGCAATGCAATTGACACAATTTCTATAGAATGGAATCATACTTGATCTTAATGCATGAATTCTGTTAAGTTTCGTGAATTCGCACTATTATTGATTGAATTGAACTTTGATTTTGGTCGCTATGCTGAGATAAAGTGAGATTGATTGATATAGGTGAGAATTGCATGAGACGAGAACTAAATGTATGATTTGTTGAGTCTTCCATTTGCTTTGCCTGATCATGATCGGAGATGCGGTCGCCATGCCGATCGAAGATCATTTGAGTTGTTAGAAATAAGTGAGAAGAAGCTTTATAGTGTTAGCAAAGACTCTAGGACCTAGGTCAGGCCTCGCCATGGGAAGACCTTAGGAATTGCATGCTAGTTTCGTTAACCTCGTAGAGTTGAGACATTGCGGAATTCATTCATCACTCTCAGGCCTCGCCACGGGAGAGAGTGATGTTAGGGTGAGTAGAATGTTGCACGGTCGCCATACTGGCTGCATTCTACACTCCTAGGCAATTTGTGTTCTCCTCCTGATTTGCATGTGTTAAGTGCGTTGCATAAGTTGTCTAATGTCCATTCATCCGGTGCCAAAATCCTAGAACATTACGTTCGACTTGATTTTTTTCATCTACTGTTGTTTGTGTGTTCATTACTTGTTACTCTGTTCTAGTTATTGTTTTCACGATCACTTACAATATTTATCACCTGTTCTTGTTATTCAATTCTGTGGCAAATTTCCGAATTCTTGAAACCATCCCCTTCCTTGTGGTTCGATCCCTTTCTCCACTACTACGGTAGAGTTTGGATAAAATTGGAGCATATACGACTAAACGCATCAATAAGGTAAGAAATATCAATTGGACCAAAAAATCTCCTTCAAAAACTCCTTTGTCTCCATGTCTTGTATAGCTTGATTAAGCAAATCATTAGTCTTTCATAGTCAGTTGAAGCTTGCCTATTTCTAATTAAGTCTCTCTTATTATGTTTAACTTGCAGAATACCACTGTGTCCTGCACGGTGGGTTAGTATAATAATTTTATAAACCTAAATGAAACACAAAATTTTAGCAATTCTTTGGTTGTAATATACAAGAATGTAACAGACACCAAAAAGGAAGAAATAACTCTCATGTATTTTAGTCTTTAATTCTATAGACACCCTTTGAACATTCCCTCTCCCTGTGAAGTTCTGATTGAAGATAAAAGTTACTATTCTTGGCATTGTTTTCAATAAGAAATAGATATAGACAGATAGATTGAGTAGTCCAAATTTTGATGCTAATTAAAGAGAGAGTAGATAAAAGAGCGCACATTCAATTTCACTACAGAATTACACATTATTACTAAAAATAGAATTACACATTGTTAAATAAGGAAGAAAAACCAACAAAAGAGTTTTTTTTTAAATTTATTTTAAACAAATCATCGATTAAGGCATTGAATTTAGAAATTTAAAATAGTTGCATATGTTAGGAATATGGAGTTACAAATAATGAATGTTGAAAAGATGAAACAATTAAAGCCCATCAATGTAAATAACCGAAAATAAATTTAATGACCATTAAATGCATAAAAGTAGAAAAACAAATATACTAAACTCGGACAATGAAGAATCATACCGATAACTTGCTAAAATTTAAAGGATAAGAAAAAAAATAAATTTAATGTCCATTAAATGCATAAAAGTAGAAAAACAAATATACTAAACTTGGACAATGAAGAATCATACCGCACTTTGCACGGTAGCTAACTTGCTAAAATTTAAAGGATAAGAAAATGTAAGAATACATGATTGCGAAAATTAAATACTGTGCATTCATTAGCTAATTAATTTTTTTTGCTATGAAAGCATAAGAAAATGAAACAATATTGAATAAATTCAATGATGATAACATGTCAGTGGGATGAAGGAAACAAAGTTGAATAAATTCATTGATGATAAACATATGATTGGAAGAACAGCCGTGTCTGAATTGGATAAGATCTTGTCACAATTGTTCTTAGAACTATTATAAGGTCATCCTATCCTGAAATAGAATTTGACGTTAAATTTGTAATTTCTTCAGCTTATGATAGTAAAAATTCATTAGATACTTTTTAAAGCTTAATGATAGTAATATTAATAAATTTAATTTCAAATGCTCATAGTAATAATTAATTAATTATATCCTTTTAAGCTTAAGAATGGTAATAGTATTAATTACCTTTACATATTGTGAAATTGAGTGCCACTGTGCCAGGGATGTTCAAAGGGAATGACAGTATAACTTGGGAGAATTTCTCCGGCTTCTTAAATAAACTTTCTGGAAATCTGTTTGCTTCATTACTACATATTACCTTTGCAACAATCTTAAACACCATATGCATAATTGCAAAATGTTTAACTTTACTTCCAAACTAAATGATATTGAAATTGAAAGAACCCCTAAAAATAAATTTTAAAAAATTAATAGAACTAATTGAACTCCAACTTAAAATGAGATTTGTTTAATTAAAGAATTAATTAATTTGATTTACCAAAGAAACTGCATGCTTAGCCTCAATAGACTCTTGTTGAGACCAATTGCTTGGAGTTGTGCAAACCATTTCTTCTAATTGGGGTAACAGTTTTGCTTTAATAGATTCTCCCCCGAGTGATTGAATACTAGCTAGGGTAGTGTTTGGCTGGGGGAATTAGAAAGGGAATATAGAATAACATTTCTCTTGTGCAGTTCTTCTAACATTCATCTCAATATTTCACTCACTTCTCTTGTCAAAAACTCATTCCTTATTCTCTCATCAATATTTTAATATTCTTTTTTAGAACATTATAAAAAGAATAATTTATATTATTTATAAATTTGCACATGAATTTTTTTATTGCAAAAATAAAATTAAAGTTGATAATTTTCTAATCAATCATTAATTCCTGCGCAAAGAATTTATTAATAAGCATTTTTTTTTAAGTTAAAAATTTCAACTGATTGGTTCAATACCCAAGATTCGCAACCTTAAGTTATGGTACCACTTGTTAGTGTATTTTGACTCGGGTGGTCTCCAATAAATAGATAGAATCCAAATTTCCACACTATGCACACTTGCATCAACTAATCCAATATCCTTAGAAACATAATACATAATCCAAAAAGAACAATTGTATCAAAGGGTTTCATTTTGATTAATTAAAAAGTCAAATTGAAAATAAAAATCAAACGCAACTTTAATAATAATACACAATAGATAGATGATGTTTTTTGTTTTCAAGATCTTGAGTGAATATTGTAGACAATAAACTAAGATCTTCAAACAAATGGATCTTCATTGGCCTTATTTCTTCAAAACTCTAACATGAATTCCATCTCCAAAGTTTATGACTGGAGTACGGGTGATCTTACTTGACTTGACAAGTATCAACCTGTAGAAATACATTGAAAAAGAAGAAGAAAATATATGGTAAAAAATGAAGATAAGTTGGTGAATAAAATATCATTCTTGTTACTATTAAAGAAGAAATATATAGTACTGTTTACCTGTACTTTGTTGCCAAAACATGGAAAAACACTGAAAACAATGCCTTGGTGAATTCAGCACCAGCACATTGTCTCCCACCCCCACCAAAAGGTGCAAAATTCTTTGATATAGCACTCGAATCAAGGTCCTACAATATTCATGACACAAAAACATCATTAATTTAGCTGAATTTTTAATACTTGAAGATAGAGATTTAAAAGGAACATGTTAAATTCAACTACTTATAGCTGGTTTTAAACCCAAAAAAAATAAAAATAAGGAAGGTTGTATCAAGTTAGGTAACGTAAAAACTTTATCATTCAAATGACTTGAACTATATTAAAAAATTATATAAAGACTAAGATAATATATAATAAATGAAAATATATGTAATGATAAAATATGATGGCAAATATAATTTATATAGTCAAAATAACAACATGGAATAAAAGCTTAATAGTTGTTGTACATGTAGTGCAGTGGAAATGTTCATTCTCTGAAACATATAGGAAAATAACTATTTTTGAATACATTGAGTGAAGAAGAAAATGTAATAGAAAGAACTAGCTACCTTCCAACGCCATGGGTTGAAAGCTGTTGGATCTTTGAAATTGGAAGGATTTAGATGTTGAGCAGAATAATCCATCAAAATGGTCCAACCAGCTGGAATCGTATATCCTACAAATTAAGTGACGTTATGTTGAAAAAATCCCTACTTATTATATCTAAATTTAATCCACAAATAAAAAATACAACAACAAAATATAGAGAAAATAAAGTTGATACGCAAAAACTCATGTAAAACCGTCTCATACATGAGACGTGATATATAAATTATACTTTATTCGCTAATATGCCAATTTTTTATACGTTATACGTTAATATTTTAGTTTTTATACTTTATTCGCTACTTTTTTTATACTTTAGATGTTAAAGTAAAATTCATACGCAAGTTTCATATATAAAATGGTTTCATATGAGAATGGCCCAAGTCGATAAATCCAACATTAAATTTACCTGTACTACAAGGTACCATTATGTTATGAAAAAATCCTAATTATTGCCAAAATTTGTTAACAAATAAAAGTTATCATAGCAAAGGCGAGACACTAAATATTTAAGGTTAATATGACCTACAGCCAGGAGAAAACGAAACAAGGTTATAAGTCAAAAGAAGGAAAAAATTCAGAACACAACAGCGAAGAATTATCCACATTAAGGGCATGTTTGATAAAATTGAAATATGAGGTCTGAAATTTGAAAAAATTAAGTGTTTGAATTTTAAACAATTAACCAATCAATTTTAAATGTTTGAATCTTAATGCTAAAATAATTAAACTTGTTTTATAAACATATTGATATGATAGTTTAATGATTCAAATAGTACAATTTTTTCTTTTAATTATTTATTTTCTCAATCAATGTGCAGTATATTACTTTTTAAACAACTAATCAAAATTATTATAAAAAATAAAACTACAATATTTAATAATTTTAAAAATAAGATTATCATAAAAATGCGTATATTTGTAACCTCTCTATATTTATGGTGCTTTACTATATTAGATATTATATTTAAAAAAATTTAAAATATAATTCTTAATTTATTAAAATTTTAGGTAAAGAAAAGGAGAAGGTAGAAAAGATTGATGAGATAGTATGGATAATTATGTTATATTATAGAGATATTGTGAATAATTATGATATATTGGATTTTATTTTAAATCATTGGGTCTGAGTGGGTTTTGATTTTAAGCGTTAACATAGATTTTATCGCTTAAAATTAAAGAATAATTTTGTCAACTATTTCAGATGCTCTTAACTTATTAAGACACTCAATTTTTAATTGTCAAACGAACTAATTTGGTCAAAGTATGAGTAAATTAGTTTTTAAAATTAAATTCAGTTATCAAACCGCCTAAGTCTAATCCCATATGCTTAATCCCCACACAATCCAATCACAAACTCCAAAAGAGTCAAAACAAATAAAAAGTTGTATAAATTCAATTGTTGTTTTGATTGGTGTTTCTCATCACTTGGTAAATTAAACAGAGCTAATTAATGGTCTAAACCCTCTATCGACTTGCTTTAGGAGATACCATTAATTTTTGTGGGTTATCATTTCTATGTTAATTAAGGATCTGTTTGGATAGGAGGGTTTAGGAGTTTTTTTTACAAGCCTAATTTGGTTTGTTTGTTTTATCTATTTTTTCTATAATATTTTAAAACCAAAAATAATGCTACAATAATTGTTTGTGCTATATTGTTCTCTATGTTTTTCTATTTTTTATTTATTAATAAAACGTTAAATTTGAATTTAAATTCTATTTTTTTATAATAATAAACAATTATCTTTATCACAATTTCCCAAAAAACAAAGTTATTAATTCTTAATTCAAATTTGAATTTTAAAATTTTAATAATAAAAAATTCTTCAATAAAAATTCCACCAAAACAAACTTATCAATTCAAATATTCATTTCTAATAAAAAAATCTAAAAAAAACAAAAATCCATTATAAAAGTAGAAAATACCATATCCAAAGAGAGCCTTCCTTTGATATGTTTATGTCGATGCATGTACTAACTATCTCAAAATCTTGCATGAACACACAAAATTTGTTTTTGAACATACCGTTAACCTCAACATCTTTTCTGGCTCTACGGATGATTCCAGGGGAGATACTTGCAATTCTCAGTGATTCGTTGATCACCTGTGATTAGGCGATTCTCAAAAATGTCAGCACAAAACTTGTATTAATCTTAGAAAAAATAAAAAAATAATAATGAGGTTGAAATAATTCTCGACATCTTAGAACTCATATGAATTACATGACGAGTGAAAGTCATCAACTTGTATTCATCCCAGGTGATCATTGAAGAAGTTGGTTCTTGTCGAGTTTTAAGGATCCCTTCATGCTCAACCTGAAAAATGTTAAACATTCAAAGGAATGGTTCCTTAAAAAGCATGGATCGAACAGTTTCACAACTATGAATGTTAATCTAAATCTGTGTTATTCATACCTGCAATTGCTCTACCACAGAAGGGTTTTCGGCAACTAGTTTGAGTGCTAATGAAAGTGTTGATGAATTTGAGTCAGTGCTAGCAAATATTGTAATAAAAATCAATTGGACCAAAAAATCTTCCTTTAGAAATTCCTTTCTGTCCATGTCTTGTACGGTTTGATCTAGCAAGTCTTGTAAATCATGGTGTGTTTCAGAGTGCTCAGCTGAAGCCTGCCTCTTTCTAAATTGCTCTCTTATAATGTCCAATAGGGTGGTCCTATCCTGAAACACCATTAATTTGAAGTTAAATTTGTAGTTTAGTTTGCTTCAGTGTTTTAAAACTCAAAAAGATCATGAAGTAATTGGATCGGTGGTTAATTGGTCCAATGGATTTTCTGTATCAGTTTTGTGTATCGCTTCTTATAACACTCTATCATAATTTGACATATGTATAATCAATTATCATTAGTGTTCATTGACCGCTTAATAAGGTTTTAGTTTTATTTAAAAAGACACGTATCACATTTATAGTAAATGGTACATAGAGTGATACACTAAATGATACAAAACATCCAAAGTCATTAATTTGTCGATAATTATAACCGGATATACATTTCTAAAAATATAAATATAAAAAAATATTGACATTTTCTTATCCTATAAAAACTAATATCAAATTTAAACTAAATAACAAAATGAATTATAAATATAAAATTCAACTGTTTATTCTATTTTTCAAAAGTAATTTTCTCTAAATTAGTTTTCTTTTAAGAAAATTTTTAGAAAATGAAATATTCTATGGTACCAATTTAAAAGAAAGTGAACCATAAATTTGTTTATAAGTTTGTAATTATTAATATCCAAAAAAATTGTATAAGTTAATGTTCTTAAAAGTGTTACTCTAAATTAATACTCCTTTCAAATTAATATTGCAAGAAATGATTGAAGTAAAAAAAAAAAATTATTCACATTTATGAGTTGAACCCAAACTGATAGTAACATTTCTTTTCATAATTTCCTGATTGGACTTAATTTTTGTTCCATAATAATAATAGTCTTATTTTGTTAAGTTTATAAATAATTAGGCCCAACTTATAAATCCACAATAATGAAGGCATTATTTTATTTAGTTTGATGATTAAACCTAATTTTAAAAAAGCAAAGGGCTATTGGCAGCATTGGTCCAAATTAAAAAAAAAAATTACAAACCAAAACAAGGTTGTAAGTTGTAACTTTGTTCTGGTTTTTCATGTCAAAATCAACATTTGACCGAATTTTACCCATTTTTGAACTGACAGTTTTTAAGCCGATATTGGACTGAACCTGCCGCCAGTTTTCGATTCGAACAAATGAACCAATCGATCTGATCCGATTTTGATAACACTGGTTGGCTTACAGCAATAATTAATTAATTAAATATTTTTTAAAAGCTTAACAATGGTAATAGTACTAATTACCTTTAGGCTCTTGTGAAATTTAGTGCCTGGGATGTTCAAAGGAAATGACAGCATAACTTGGGAGAAGTTTGCGAACTTCTCAACTAAACTCTCTGGGAATTTGTTGGCATCATAACTAAACATTACCTTTGCTCCAATGTTAAACACCATCTGTATGAAGTAATTGCAAAAAAGAAAAAAAAGAAGTTAATTTTACTAACAAACTAAGGGCTTGTTTGATAAATTTACTTAGACATGAAAATTAACTAATTCAAATATAAATCAATTAATTTTGATTGATAATCACAAATTGCGCATGTTAATGGATTAAGAAAATCTGAAAACACAAACAAAACTGTGATAGAATTTTAAGCGATAGCATTTGGGTTAATTTGTTTAATTTGAGAGTATGGTCAAATATATATTTTTAAAATATTTTTAATATGGCATAAATAACATGATTTATTTATTTTTTCTTTTGGTATATATTTACAAACTACACCCATTTTCACACATATATACACCTATTATAGATATTTTCACACATTACACATATTTACACATATTACATACATTTTTATCCTCCCCCCACCTCCCCCCACATATATACATATATTACATACATTTTCATACACTACACATATTTATACATATTATACACATTATCACACGCGACATGTATTTACACATACTACACATATTTTTAAACAATATACATATTTACACACCATATGCTTATACATTTTCTATAAATTTTTATCCATCACATATTTTCACGTACTACATTTTCATATGTATAAATTAGTTGGATTATCAAATATACAAAATTAATGAATTCAACAGTTTATTATGTTCAATTTCATACTTCATATTCATTCAATTTTCAATTTTATCAAAGGGGCCATAAATAAGATTGAAATTGAAAAACCCCAAAAAGTGATTGAATTTATTTACCAAAGAAACTGCACGCTTGAGTTCAATAGACTCTTGTTGAGACCAATTGTTTAGAGTTGTGCAAATCATTTCTTCTAACTGGGGAAGCAATTTTGCCTTGAGAGACTCTAGCCCGAAGTGATTCAAAACTAGACTTCTCATGTATCGATGTACTTGATCTCCAACTGCATTCATCCTTAAATCGCCATCACCAATGAAAAGTTTTGAAAATGTACTGGAATACCATGCTTCCACTGATCTTCCTTCTTCCAACAACAGAAAATGGTTTACTTTTGGATCAGTTGATACGATTGTTGATTGACCTATTAGGCTTGTTTTAAATATTGGCCCATATCTGAATCAAAGAAGGAAAAAAAACAAAAACAGACAAAATTACAAATCAATCACAAATCACCACTAAGAAAAACAAGTTATGAAAAAAAAATTAAACAATTTTGTTATTACTTTTGGATTCTGTTCTTGATGAAATGGTGAAGGTCCAAGGAGGGGCTCGGAAAGAAGACATGTAGACTTTCTCCAATGAGAGGAATGCCCATTGAACCTGGAGGAAGAACTCCATTGCATTTGGGATTCATCCATTTGTGAACATAATGAACCAAATATGCAATGACAAGGGCTAATATTGTACTAAAAACCCAAATTGACAACATTTTTGTATTTTCGATTTGCGTATGCAAGAGAGATAATGGGATGGGTTAGAAGCAGCAGAATATATAATCTTCTAAGAAAAGTTTAACCACAGTAGCAATTAATTAAGTTGTTGTGGTACGTCATCCCATAGTACAAAGTCAAAGAGTAAGCTATATGAGGGAGAAAATAATAAATACCCCTCTCATTTAATATAATTGACATTGGAGAGATTTTCATACTTATTAATAAATACTACTTAAAATGACTAGAAAACATTTAATTAATATTGATCAACATTAATAATGAGTAAGGGCTCGTTTTGCAAGGAAGAATCAACACCCTTTTATGGGGTTCATTAGTTTCAATGGCCTAAATATTGTTTGGTTAACTACTATTACTATAATTCAATAACTATGGCCAAATCTTGTACACGGATCGCTCATTCACTTTGATAATTTCTTGATTGCCCAATCATTTACCTACCATAAAATTTGATTAACCCCTTTATCAATAAAGGTACAGGTGATAACAATACACATTTTTAAACACTACATATACTCCCTTTGTTCTTTATTATTAAGTACCGTTTTGAACAAAAGCACATTAATTAAGAAAATGAATGAATTATTTTATTTACCCCTAATTCTTTATTGAAAAATGAACAAGTACAATTATTGTCATGTTATATTAAATAAATTGAATGAATGATAAAATTGGAACCTTTCACATTTTTTGTATTGAAATTTGTAAAGTGACGCTTATTTTAAAAAAAAAATTGAAACGACACTTATTAAAGAATAGATGGAGTATTTTTCACACACTACACATTTTACACGCACTACACATATTTTTATACACTACACATGTTACATACTACACATATTTTCACACACTATACACAATTTACAAACACTATATGCATTTTCACATACTACACACATTTTATACATATTACACTTATTTTTACAAACAATAACTAAACACATTTCACACACTACACATATTTTATACACTACACATTTTACACACACTACAGATATTTTTATACACAACACATATTACATACTACACATATTTTCACACACTATACATATTTTACAAACACTACATGCATTTTCACATACTACACACATTTTATACATATTATACTTATTTTTACGAACAATAACTAAAAAATTAAAATATATCATCTACAATACTGCTATGTAATCCCCCCCCCCCCCCCCCCCCCAAACTATGATTTTTGGATCCACCACTATTGTATAGTATGTGAAAATATGTATAATATATATAAAATATGTATAGTATGTGAAAATGCATGTAATGTATGTAGCATGTATAATTTATATATATATATATATATATAGTGTGTGTGTGTGTGTGTAAATATTTATAGTATATGTAAAATGTATAAAATATATATAATGTGTAAAATGTGTATAATATGTGAAAATATGTATAGGGTGTGTAAAATACGTATAGTATGCGAAAATATGTGTACAACAACAACTAAGTCTTTA
The DNA here is from genome assembly GCA_016586305.1 of Ophiorrhiza pumila. Classification (NCBI taxonomy): domain Eukaryota; kingdom Viridiplantae; phylum Streptophyta; class Magnoliopsida; order Gentianales; family Rubiaceae; genus Ophiorrhiza; species Ophiorrhiza pumila. The sequence continues at coordinate 21,025,923 of BLIW01000005.1, forward strand.
TCCCATTATGTAGGTTCGATTACATGGATTATATTTTGCTATCGTATTCTATTATTATGCATGCTTTCATTTATATGTAAGTATATCATATATTTTTTAATCATTTCTTTCCAATTCTTTTTAGGTCTTCCCCATTCCCCTTTTAATTTGGGTTGATTTTTCTTTACTTTCTACACATCGCAAATCTATGGGTCTCTTATGCATATGTCCAAACTATCTTAAACATGGTTCTCTCATTTTCTCATCTATTGGAGTTATCCCCACCTTCTTTCTAATACATTCAATACTTATTTTATCTAATCTAGTATGTCCACATATTCATTTTAAAATTCTCATTTCTGCTACCATCGTTTTTTGTTCATGATCATAATTAGTCGTCCAACATTCTAATCCATAAAGAATCGCTAGTTTTAAAACTATTTTATAAAATTTTCCTTCAATTTTAACAGTACGTTACGATCACAAAGTATAGAAGACGCACTTCTAAATGATGGATCCTAAACACTTAAAACTCTTATATTTATTTAATTCATGCTCACCATTTTTTACATTTATCATAAATATTAAAAATATATGTAGTATGTGTAAAATATGCGTAGTGTTTAAATGTGTAAAATATGTGTATTGTGTGTAAAAATATGTGTAATGTATGAAAAATATGTATAGTGTGTGTATAAATATGTGTAGTATGTAAAAAATACTTGTAGTATATGTAAAATGTATATAGTATGTGAAAATATTATTATCTTTTGTATATTAAGAATGTTGATTTTTTATTTCAAATATTTAAAAAATAAAAATTTGAAACCTTTTACTAAAAGTAAGCAAATCAAACAACTGTGATAGAAATAAAAATTATACCACCCTCAACCAAATATAAATGAGGTTAATGGTATAAACCCATAATGATTGTGTGTTTAATGAGTAAATGAGTAATAATAAATTTTGTCATCAATTGAGTGATAATTTCTCATAAAAAAATCGTACTCTTTATTTTACGTTTACTTATCAATTTGGATGTTTATTTTATAGATCAATATCCTGTTTGAATTTGTAAAAAAATCGATCAAAACTCATGCTCAACGGAAAATCGGATTTTTTTACATACACCAAATTAATTGTCATAAATATTTCCAATTCAACATTTCCTGAGATTTTGAATGGATGTGAGAATTATATTTCTCATTAATGTTGTTATAAATGCTTTCAATTCATAACATAAATTTCAACAGTTTGAAAGTGTTAATGCTCAAGACGAGTGAAGATGAGTTGGCATTATTTTTTAATATGTTGGCATTTATTTTTTGGCAAATAAGGAAAGATCTATTGGTTGCAGAAATCAATTAAATCAATCTATGCCAGGAAAATTGATTTAGAGATTAATGCTATCTTGGTGTATTTGGTGCTTATCTTGGTATTCTTGGTAATTATCTTTGGAGGTTTATCCTTGGAAAAGATAAACATGGAAGGTACATGGTTTCTATCTTTCTATGCGATTTATTTGGAAACAATCTTGGAGATAAACATAGAAAGATTTTATGTGCTTTATATGATCTTTCCAACCACAGCTACAATTTCTTAAGATTCCGGGAGGAGTCACTATTGACAAGGGGATCTTGTCTCTTAAGATTCTGGGAAGAATCGTACAAGTCTAGGGGAGCTCGCAAAACGGATTCACGAGTGAAGTTAGGAATAGACGGCGACAAAGATAAGAGGGAGTCTTACTTTGTGTTAGACCTAGTGTCTTGTAACTTTGTGAATCTAGTGGATTGTTTTCTAGTCGTGGCCCTGCAGACGTAGGCAATTGCCGAACTGCGTTACCAACCTTATGCCTCTTTATTTTTCGCATTTTTAATACTGTCCATTATCGCTTTTATTACCGGTGTTACATCTAGTGTTTCAACTCACTAGATCATCACGTATCTAACCTTGATTTTTCAGAAATATTTTGGGTTTTTAAATTTTCTCACTTATTATTACTTTTTTTGAAGTTAGTTATCATTAATGTTAGACTCGAACAAAACTGGTCGGTTTGGCCAGTCAAATCTGGAACTGGAAGCTTGTTCGATCTGAGTTAGTAAAGAAAATTGAGGGTAAAAAACTAGTCAAACCCGATCAAAAATTGTCGACCGAAAAAATCGAAAATCGGTAAAAATCGAGTTTTAGGTTTTTTTAAGGAAAAAAAATGAAAATTCAAGTCTCATTTAATGCTCTATTAATGTGAAATTATAGTTTATATCATAAATGCTTCCAATCTAACCATCGTTTATAAATGACTTCAATTAGAGAAAACATTTATCAGGATCATCGAGATAAAGCCATTGTTAGTCACCAATTATTTTGTGTCATGTATTAATTTTTTAAAATCTTACTCTAATAAAAATGCACCCTATCGCCATCATATAATTAATTATAAAACCCTTTAAACACTAAATTAAGCGTAAAAAAAATTAAAGATATACGTATCAATATCTTTCATCTTTTTTCAAACCTCAAGAAATCAATATCTTCTTTAAACACAAAATATTAAATCCCTCCACTCCAAGATAACATCTTCATAAAAAGAGATATAAAATCCTTTATCTAAGATTATAATATCGTCATAAAAAGAGATATGTGATCCTTTATCTAAGATTATCATATCTTATTATGTGCCTAAAATTGTACTTAGGGTTCACGTACTCACATTTTAGTTGGAGTTTAATAATTATAAATTTAATTTTTGTGATATTGTATTCTTTTAATTCCTAATTTTAATGAAACAATGTCGTAAGATTCACTCACATTTGGATTAGAGCGTAATAATTTTAGATTTAATTCTAGTAATATTTTATTATTTTAATTCTTGATTTTAATGAAACGATGTCGTAGGGTTCAATCATACATGGGTTAAGGTTTAATAATTGTAAACTTGATTTTAGTGATATTATATTTTTTTAATCCTTGATTTTAGTGATTTGAACATTGGACAGAATAAAAACATGATAATTTTAAATAAATGATATGAATGAGTTATGGAAGGATTTGTCATCTTGATGCATTTAGTTTTTTTTCTGCAAATTTAGTATTTTAAGGGTTTTAGTTAATTATATAGTATAAGTGGAATGTACAATTATTATAGTGAAATACTAAAAAAATTTCTTACATGATATTCAATTATTGATGTCTGATAAAAGGTTTATCAGCATGATCCTGATAAATGTTACACCCTTTCAATTAACTACATTCCAAAACATTGAATGAATACATTAAGGAAACTTTATCTTTCCATTTATTTAATGAGATTTCGGATTCCCAACATTACATTACAAACTATTTTTTTCCAGTTATTTAATGAAATTTGGAATTTTCAATACTTAATTATACATCATATACGTGTTTACTTAAACCTAGTGATATATTTCGTTAGTTTCAAACAAAATTACTATTAATATTACTAATTATTAAAAAAATAAAAGCAAGAACAATAAAAACTTACAATTATCAATGTTTAAAGCATAAAAATTAAATTTTATTTTTCCTTGAGATTTGTAAGTTCTCAGAAAACACAAAAGAGTGTTTTATCTCAATACATGCCTTATCACATTTTATACATTGTCAAAAAAAAAAAAATTAATAATGGCCATATTTACCCTTCCTTTGTTGTACAAGTTAACTAAATATGCAATTAGATATTTTTACTTTTCTTATGATTAATATGGATAAAAAAATAAAATGTAAAAATTTATTTATGATGTGTTTTTAGTATTTAATGTTACATTTTAAATTTATTTTGTTATTTAGTTTTCAAATAAAGTGTCATATACATTGATATTTTATTAATATATCTATATATATATATGATGTCATCCGGTTCTTAATACCGATCTGACTGATTGACCTCTAATCCAATAACTCTATCAATTCGCAGGCTCAGATACTTTTCCATTATTTTTCTAATTCACGAGTTTCAAGTTTTGGAATAAATAGATTGCATTGAAAATTACATTTTTAAACTTATTTTAAAGAGATTTGGTATTAAATTAATTTATGCTTTATTATATCTTATATGTTTTAATGAAATTTTATCGGGTTACAAACAAAATAGTTATTAACATTTCTAAAGATTTAAAAACAATAGTTATAAAAACCTTGTTTAAAGTATAAAAACCAATATATTTATTTAATTAGATTCGTCCGTTCCCAAAAAGAAATAGATAAAGCATGCTTTGTTAATTTTATTCATAGTCAAAAAAAAAAAATAATAATAAAATTAAAAGAGTCATTATACTTGCCCTTTCTTTTGTTATACATTTTTTTGGTGCATCAATTTATACTTAAGCAAATACACAATTAAACATTTACATTTGGCCAACTAGTTGGTTTTATTTTGTAATTCAATAAAATGCAATATTTTTATTTTGTTTTAATATGAATGTGAGATATGTTAATAGTTAATTAATATATTTATATTACATATAGAGTTAATTGCAAAAACATTAGACTATGACGCGATCATAAAATACCAGTTAAACTTTTAATTTTATCACTTTACCATCCTTAACATTTAAGTTTTTATAATGTACTAGATTTTGATAGAATTTGTAAATCCTTACCAATGTTAGTTATCCAAAGTACCCTTATTAATTTGGTTGTCTTTATTTTTTGTAAGATAATTCAATCCAACAATTTTTTTCCACAGTTAAAAGTCTTTCTCTCTCCAAAACTTTTTATTTCTCTCAATTTTCTGTAAAATTTTGGACACAAAAAGAGTTTTAACGTTGAAAAAATGTTATGGGATTGAATCGGTTTATGGAAAATAAAGACAACCAAATGATGATACTTCGAGCAACTAACATTTATAAAGTCTAATTTTGTCTTTTCACAATATAATTTCAATAAAAATGTAGTATATTGCAAAAACTTAATTGTTGAGCCAAGTAAAGTGTTAAATTTCAAAGTTTAAGGGATATTTTCAATCAAATCATACCGAGATTACTGCTTTAGCCCTGTCCTATCATTTGTATAATGGAGTTCGTCATTTTTTTACGGATTTTTTCCAATAGTATTTTTTTTTTTGCAATTAATTCTAAAATGTATTTGTGATTTTATCTGTTTGCTAATAGCGATTCGATCGGTCTGACCAATTAACCTCTCATGCAGTAGCTTTATTGGTCTGAGCTTTAAAACAATGATGTTTTTTCTCACAAATTGAATTTGGCTTTTTTTTTTGTTCATTTTATTGAAAAAGAATTTTAAAACCAAGAATAGTGCTATAGTAATTATTTTTGCTATAGTGTTTTTATATTTTTAAATTTTTATTTATTAATAAAACTATTATATTTGAATTTGAACTTTTTAATAATAAATAACTCTCCAAACACAATTTTCCACCAAAACAAACTTATAAAATATTAGTTGAAATTTGAATTTTAAATTTTCATTAGTAAAAAGTCATCAAATATAAATTTTCGCCAAAAAAAACTCATTAATCCAATCATCATCAAAATATTAATTCTTATAACAAAATTCAAGAAATAAGATTTCATAAAAAAAAAAATACCCTATGAAAGACGTATTTTATTTGGAATGCAGTGTTTAGAGCCTTTTGCCTTATTTTAGGCTATGCTAGTTTAGATTTCTTGTTGTGAAATTGTGGAATATTTTCACTGTTGTACGCATGTTTTGATTAGTAGCTTTCTCCTTTTGCGTCTGTGGACGTATGTCATGTTGACTGAAACACATTAAATCTTAGTGTTCATTATTTTTATTGTTGTTTTTAATATTTGTTATTGGTTTGTCAATTTCAGTTCCATATATTTACTAGACAATATTTCCTAACAAATGGTATCAAATCCCAAGCTTATAGTCTTTGATAGTTGGACTATTTGGGGCGGTTGTTGATCCATGAAGTTAATTCAAGCCAGTCAAGTTGTCAACAATTACGGGTGAGCAATGTGAGATCTCAAAAAAATAATTTAAGGTGTTAAAAATCTCATTGATATTAAATACACACAACTCATCTTAATTTTAAAGTTAGAATACCACGTTTCTGGTAAGCATCGTTGTGAGAATTAAGATTACAAGATTAAGAACTTTAGATAATTATTAAATTTAGACCTTAAATTACAAATTTTATAAGATTTTAAGGGCATAATTGTGTTAATTAATTAGGAATTTGAGTCTTAATTAGAATTTATCAAAATTCAAGGATTAAATAGAAAAACAAAAAACAAAAAATAATAAAATACCCTAGATGGTTGACGTACAAACCACCACAGAGTACAAGTCACCGTTTAGGTGACTAGGTCCATTAAAGGCTCGGTGAGCCATATAGAATTTAACATAAAACTAAAGCAAAAGAAAGGAAAAAAAAAAGAATCGGGGTTGGGAACAAGAAGGACATAGAAGAAAACTGATGAGTCCAAGAAATTACTTCTTCTGGGAAGTCAAACCAATGCCACAGTACTTACCTCATAAAAGGCTCAGCTCCTCAGTATGGTCTATCATATGGAGGAGGGGTCCTCCACTAAGATCGGGCAAAATCCTTATCCCAATAATTACGAAAGGTTCCACCTTTTTCGCCCCCATCTCAATCACTTTATATGATCTCGGATATGACCGATATGGAATTCCTTCGTCTCTCCAATTTTGATATCCATCCTTTTGACGATATCCCTATCTTCCTCTCTCATACTCCCTTGAGTCTTCAATTTCCCTTTGAGAAGACATCATCTCTTTGTGTAGAGGTCTTCCCCTTTTTCACCTTGACTATGGAAGAGTGTAAGATACTATGACATACTCTTTATCAGGATTTTTCTCTTTCTCCAAGAGGGAATGAATTTCTTCCAAATGTTCCTTCAAAAATGCTACCACTTTAGGAGATTCCGACTATTGAGAGTGTCGGGAGGCTTCATCCCTACCAAGAAAGGAATTAGTAGACGCCCCTCCTCATGTCCGATAAAGAGCTACTTATCCTTTCCCTATTCCAATAATATTTGAGATCATGTAGTCCTCATATGCGGTTTTGTTCAAGTGGTTTCCTACAGACGGTGCCAATGATGAGTCCAACAAATTACCCCTTCTGAAAGGTCAAGCCAATGTCACAGTACTTACCTCAAAAATGCCCAACTCCTCAACTCAGCATTAATTGAATATCAGTCAGATCGAGTATCCTACAAAAACTCCACACCTCAAAATGACCCTACCTACAATAGATAGGATATTCTTGAAAAATCCATATGTAGTCCTGGAGAGATCACTCTGATGCTAAAATCATTAGTCAGACTAATGATAATAAAAATAAATATTCTAAGTATAGAGAGACCCACCCCTCATTAATCATTCATATATGGTATTTATAGAAAGTGAGTATCTGGATGACATCATGATCCAACTTTCTTGGATAGTTATTGAATTCAGATTAGATTCTAGATATACCCCTGATCACAGACCAAGAGGGAGAAGGAAAAAGTGAAGAGAAAATAAGAAAGGGATAGAGTGAAGGAAATTAGTGAAAATGGAGAAAGTAGAGGAAGAGCCGCAGAGAGAAGAGGAAAGGCTGTCCCACTTTTGCTTATTCCAAAAAGGAAAATTCTTGTAGAATAACAAATAATACTTAATCGGTGGGTATATTTTGGATATTAAAGTACTAATTGAATAACAATGGAAAATTGTATATTTACTATGATATTTCTCTTGTTTGTGTCACGAACATGAGGGAATTATCTGGCATATTTTAAATACTTTTGTGATTTATGTTAAATAATTAATATTTGTGAGAAATTTAAGGATTATTTTGGGTAAAATTGGGTTTGAAATTTTGCATGAATTATTGGGAGAAAAAGATGCACTTTTTCGGTTGTGTATTTTCCATATGAATTTATACTCACGTATGAATTCCCGTTTGTTTTGAGAATCTGTGAAAATCTATTCATTGTCATTTATTAAACTTGTGAAAGGAAACGAGGTGAATAATGAATTCATGACCAGATATTGTTGTTGGGAATTAAACAGGCATAAGCAGTGGAAATTTAAAATTTAATTCCCTAAGCCAAGATCAGTTTAAAACAACAATCTATTATATGTTTAGAACATACCGTTTTGGTGCGCCTTTCGTACTGTCGAAGCATCAACAAAAACCCGAACAATTAGATCGTGTCTTTACGGTATCCACACGAACAGAGTAATCTCCGAACTCGTCTCACGAACCCTGATGGAACTCACAAGAACTTGGGTGCTAGCCCTTTATTCTTGTTAAATATAGTAGGGTTTTGATTCTCTAATAAAAAACTGTCTCTCAGACCTCTCTGGAATGAAACGTATGTTTCTCCTACTAGAGGCAGACAGTTAAGTTGATATTTATAAGCTTAGGGTTTCACAAACCTTAGCCAAACAGAATATTCTTAATAGTATTCTGATATACCTTTTATTTAATTTATTTCCTTAATTAATTAAATAATTAAATAGGAAATCAATTAATAATCAAATCCTAGTCTAACTAGGAAATTAATTAAAATATATACCATATATATATTTATTAATTAATTATGACAAAATCAAAACTTAATCCTAGTCTAACTAGGAAAGTTTATTAATTGCTCAAATAAGATTTATCTAATGAATTTAAACTTTCTGAATTACTTACTACTCTAAGTGTGCGACCCTGTAGGTTACTGTAATGTTGGCAATAATTATAAAATCATATTTCATAATTATAAACAATGAGCGGCGTCTAGCAACACATCATTGCTACTCAAATTACGAAGAATTATATGCTTCAAAGCAACCTAAACTGTGACTGATGTTACCATGTTGTAAATTCCTTTTGTTCTCGATATCTAGATTAAACACGAGACATGGACATGTCATTCTCGTATAGTTTAATCTTTATTTCTTGATTCCTGAATTAGCTAATCAAATCAAATGACAAATCATTTGGGCATGGCCATGCACTTATTAGCTTAATTCAATCAAGAGGCCATAGATATCATTCCCATGTTATAGGAAGAACAAATCCCATCTTGATCACTCACAACCCACTACATAAATTATTATATATCCAATCACCATCTTTATAATCCCCTTGTTAAGGGTAGTCATGACCACGGTTCCGGTTTTAACCGTAACCGGCCCGTAACCGGCCCGGCCCATGCCGGGCCCAACCCGTGAACCGGAACCGGCCCAGGCGGGCCGGTTCCGGTTCACACTTTCTGTGAACCGTGAACCGGCGGTTTGAACCGCCGGTTTTAAAAAAAAAAAAAAAAAAAATTGAATGGCCAGGATTTACTAGCCGTTGGATGATCCAACAGCAAAAAAAATAAAAATAAAAATAAAAAAAAAATTATGGGCCAAGCCAACTGCCAAGTGGCCAACGGCCATCATTAGTTCATTACTGTTGGCAGTCCAACGGCCATAAATTGGGCCGTTGGCTGCCAACGGTTTTGCATGCATTTTTTTTATTTTTTTTTGATTTTTCTTCTATAAATACCTAAAATTTTCTAAATTCATTTTCACACCTTTCTCTTCATCTCAATTCTCTCAATTCTCTCAATACTCAATTATCATTTATATTATCTACTTTTTTTTTATCATTAAATTATTTTACTCATTAATTCATTATATTCAAAATTCAATTCTTTACTTTAAATTATTTTATTTTATTCAAATCTTTAGCTATTTATTTTACTTTAAATTATTTTATTTTATTCAAATTATTTATGTCATTAATAATTTTTATTATTTTAATTTATTTAAACACTTTTATAGTTTTATTATATACTTATAAGGTTATAATTTTATTTATCTAATTATTTATATTTATTCAATTACTTAATTTGAATTTACTATAAAATGGATAGTTATAATAATGATATTGTTGGTAGCTCACAATTTGGTGCAAACCAAAGTGAGCAAATTTTTAGTGGTGGTGGAGAAACCGAAAGCCCCAACGTTGAAGAAAGGCTAAAATCGGATATGTTCAAGAAGCATTACACAAAGATTTTAGATTCCAACCAACAACCAATCAAGGCGAGATGCAATTATTGTCCCAGAAATAAATTTTATGCTTTCAAGAAAGGATCGGGCTATGGAACTTTGGCGCGACATTTGAAGGAAAAACATCCACACGAACTCGGCCTTTCCACCAACCAATCGCAATTATCCGGGTTTGTTCCCTCTACTACTCCTTCTTTTAAATATTCGGATGAAAAAAATAGAAAAGAATTAGCTAAAATGATTGCCATAGAACATTTATCATTTGGTTTTAGTGAAAAAGTAGGATTTAATTATTATTGTCAAGAGGCATTAAATCTACAAGCTAAAAGAATGCCTAGAACATCAATAACAAGAGAATTAAAGAAAATTTATAAAGGTGAAAAACAAATTTTAATTGAAACTTTTTCAAAATTAAATGATAGTGTTTCTATATGTTCCGATATTTGGAGTGATTTATGGCAAATGCATTCTTATATGGGAGTAACTTGTCATTGGGTTGATAGTGATTGGAAAATACAAAAAAGAATTATTGCTTTTCGTCATTTTGAAGCAAGACATACCACAAATAATATATCTAATTTGTTGAATATTATTTTAGATGAATATGGTTTATCTAAAAAAAATTTTTCAATTGGTTTTGATAATGCTTCCTCTAATACGGCTTCAATTAATCAATTAAAAACTCTTTGTCAACCAATAATAGGTGGAAAATTTTTTCATATTAGGTGTGCATGCCACATATTAAATTTAGCGGTACAAGATGGTTTAAAAACACTAAATACGCATATTACGCCTATTAAAGAGGCAATTAGTCTTTTATGGATCCGTCCAAATTTAATGAAACTATGGGTAAAATTTTGTATGGAAAATGGACGCAAACCAAAAAGATTTAGTAAAGATGTTCCTAATAGGTGGAATTCAACTTATAAATTATTGAATGCATCTACACAATATAGTACTTTGTTATGTACTTTTTTTATGCAAAATCAAGTAGATAATATTTCTTTGCATCCTAATATGTGGGAAATTTGTTGTAAATTATTAGAACTTTTAAAGGTATTTAAAGATGCTACTGAAATTTTATCTGGTGTTTATTATCCTACTTCTCATCTATTTGTTCACATTGCATGTGATGTTGTTGGTATTTTACAACAATTTAAAGATGACCCTGTTTTATCACTTCCTATATATGATATGTTAATAAAATGGCTTAACTATTACCGAAGAATTCCACCTACATATTTAATTGCTTCTGTTTTTGATCCACGTCAAAAAATTAATATTTTAGAAGAATATATTACTGCATATAATAGTTGTATAGATTCATTTTTTCTTGGCAATGAAGGTTATAAACCTCAAGATACTAAGGAAATTATAGGAGAAGTAATATTTCTTCTTCGTGATTTATTTAATGAATTTCTTTCTAAATATGGTAGTCAAGTTCCTATTAGTACCGGATCTAATATTGATGGTTCTACTAGTAGTGCATCACATCAAAATACTAGTACTCCATCAATGTTTTCTATAGCACCACGTAAACTTGGTAAGTCTATATATTCTTCACACAAAAAACCAAGATCCGGTAATGATACGGAACTTGATAGATATTTAACAACTACTTTTGAAGTTTGTAATGAAGATAAGGATTTTCACGAGTGGTCCGTGTTAGAATGGTGGAAGGGAAAGGAGAAGGATTATCCAATCCTTTCTATTATCGCAAAACATATTCTTGCAATTCCGGCATCAACCGTAGCTGTGGAGCAAGCTTTTAGTGCGGGAGGAATCATGTTAGACGAGCACCGGTCCCGATTATTACCAAGATCATTAGAAATCCAAGCATTAGTGGATGATTGGCACAAGGCATTTTTGAGAGCACAAGAAATGGACAAGGCGGATGACATTGATTTAGATTACGACACCAACATTTCCGAAACGAGCAATGTTAGTGGCGGATCTTCAACCGGAGTTTCTTATTTCACGGATTTCGTTCAACTCGATCACGATGATGACATTGAAGAAGATTAACTTGTACTCAATTTACTTTTATGAATGAAAATTTTTATTTTTAGTAAATGTTGTATTGATTCATTATTCATATATGTAAATGGCCAACTTGTACTTAGGCCAAAATTTTATATTTCAATAATAAAATGAGGTATTTTTTCATTTATATCAAACTTGTGAACTTGTACTTATTATATCAAACTTGTTACTTTTCACATTGTAAATTTGTAAAATTTATGAATTATATCAAACTTCTCTTATTTTTTACATTGTAAATTATACTAAACTTCTTTTTTTTTCATCTTATAAATTTGTAAATTTGTGAATTATATCAAACTTCTCTTATTTTTCACATTGTAAATTATATCAAATTTCTTTTTTTTTCACCTTGTAAATTTGTGAATTATATCAAACTTCTCTTATTTTTCACATTGTAAATTATACCAAACTTCTTTTTCTTCATCTTGTAAATTTTGTAAAGTACATATGTGAAGACCTAGGGTCTTAATCTTACTTATTTTGATGTTTAACAAACAATTATGTTTATGCTAATGGTTGAAAAAGTGTTTCAATGTGATAGATATACAAAGAAGCCAAGCATGGAGTATTATCGGTTGAAGAAAGAATTGGAAGTGCAAAAGATATGAAAATATGATATACAAAGAAGCCAAGCATGGAGTATTATCGGTTGAAGAAAGAATTGGAAGTGCAAAAGATATGAAAATATGGTAAATTAGTTTATTTGTGTAAATAGCTCAAGAAGTTGATCTACTCTTTTAATGCTCAAGTAAAAGTATTTTCAATGTGTTTTTAGTCCTTAAAAATTCATCAAAACACTTACACTAAGTCATACATAGTTGCACAAATGATTTGAAAAACGAAAATTGAAAATGAGTTCAAAATATATAGGATCGGACGACCATGGCATAGTTTTGGCCGTCCGAAATATAGGATCGGACGACCTCTGATCGTCCGAAATTGGTGCAAAATTTCAAGCACTCTGAAGTTTAGGATCGGACGGTGCAGGGGAGTTTCGGCCGTCCGAAACTTAGGATCGGACGACCCATTCGAGTTTCGGCCGTCCGAAACTGTCGCGATAGGGTTTCACATGCTTTCAGTCAAATAGGTTCGGACGACCCCTGAGTCCGAAACTACCGTCCGAAACTCATTTTTTCACATAACGGCTAGTTTTTCAAATGTCAAACATAAACGTTTTTATGTCCCCTTCTATGTAGTATAAATACTAGATGATTCATGAACGTTGAAAACACTTGATTCCCTGAGCTTTGCACCAAAAAATTTTTAGAAACCTAATTCACCCCCCCTCTTAGGTTACCTTTAGAGCTTACAACATCACATTTCATATTGTCATCTTTTTAAAAAGTCGAACCGTGAGAAAACCGTACCAAAATCGGAACCGGAACCGGAACCGGACGGAACCGGACGGAACCGGAACCGTGACCGAACCGTGAACCGGCGGTTCACGAACCGTAACCGTAACCGTGACTCCAAGGACCGGTTCAGGTTCCACCCTTCGTGGAACCGTTTGATGGAGTCAAAATATTCAATTCTTTATGTTGGGCACCATGGTGACCTCAGGTCTAAGGAACAGTCAACACCATCATCACTACGAAATCATTTATGACTATCATAACATGATCCATGCAATGATTTCATAGCGGGTCGATCCAGTACATGAATTCTCTAATTTATGCACTTATGTATGGTCCTTAATATCACATATTAATCAATCACACATTAGTCTTACCGTATTATTAATGTCCCTATTAATAATACTCGACTAAGGACATTTAAGAATATACATTATATTCTAGGGACATTATTATAATAATAATTCATATAACAATTATAAATAATTGTGACAATAATAAAATGCCTTTAATTAATAGAATAATCATGATAATAAAATGTTAAACAATCATCAAATGATTGACTTTAGGACATTCATTCCAACAATTGTTTGATAGATTTTATTTTTTTATTTTTGAACTTTGAGTACAGTACTAATTCTAATTTGATTTGTCGTCGTCTACTATACATATCCTTGTTGAATATGTTGTTCTGACTTCAATGGTGATTACAGATTGCTACATACTATTTGAATAACAGCTTTTCATAACCGATGATATTGTGGTTAGCATGGATTGAATTTATTTTGGATAGAAGGCATTTTATATCAAGACATGTAATGGAATAAGGCTTTGACAAGATAAAGACTCCTAAGTTTCTGATGTTAATGTTTTAGACTTTTAGTTTTTTTGCAAAAACTCTTGTGAGACTGTCTCATATAAAAGACCTGATACTTGAATTATGTTTTATACACTAATAGGCTAATATTTGATACTTGAATTATGTTTTATACACTAATAGGCTAATATTTTATACTTTATATGCTAATAAGCTAAATTTTATACTTCATGCATTAAAGTGAATTCAAACACAAGTCTCATATACGAGACGGTCTCACAGGAGAATGACCTTTGTTTTTTAACTGATGTGTTATAGTTTTAATCACTTTTAGAGATTTCTTAATGAAAAAAAATTATATTTTTCTCCCCATTTTTTTATATATAATTTCATAATTCCTCTTTATCTTTTGGAATGGACAAATATGGATGTTGGAATAAATGAACTTATAGAATCAAAATTAAGGATTTCCTTCTTTTCTTTTGCTTTGATTAGTTAGAGCGGGTCATAAGTTGTAATTATATATTATCACCATTCTATCAGTTCAATCACCTATGTAGTGTTTGAGAAATGTAAAACTTGTTGCCATTATATTTGTTTTGAATTGGAGCAGTATAAGAAATGGTAGCACATAGTGGATGTTCAAGACTCCTAGGGATTTAGGTAATGATTTAGCATAATATTTGTTTTGGATTGGAGCAGTATAAGAAATAGTGGCATGTAGTGGATTTAGGTCATGATTTAACAATAAATGCTAACGAAAAATGCCATTCTTGGAGTTTTCGAGATTAATTATGTTAGAAAATCGGGGTACATCATGTAAATATAAAAATGTAAATAATTTACTTTCTATTCAAAGAAAGTTGGCTTATGTGAACTAACTAGAATTTTAAGTTCATCGTATTTAGTATATTGGTGGTACACACTTTGTTCCATGGATTGTTGCAAATGTCTATATGCGAATTGGAATTCTTCGGAGCATAATAATATGATATTATTGCTTTACAAACCTGGTTGTTGCTTTACTAATTTTTAATAATTGACTATATATATAATGTAATTTATTTCATCACACAACATTTAGGATATATTGTACATATGTAGTCCATATTAACTAGTATTATAAATAGTTGGATTAACTTATAAAACTGATACGAGAAAACAAGTTTGGTAGGTTATGTGAATTGTAAGGATCTATAATATAATATGATATAAGTATATCAATCAGTGGCCTAAATGCCATATAAATAATTATGTATATAAGTACAAGTAGTTACTATAATTGGTTACTACTCCTATTATGTTCCAATTCGAAAATCGAATTAAAAATCAAATTCATATATAAAAAATAGATATTAATATAAAATATATAATCTTAAACTAAATTACTATTTTAAACTCTAAATTGTGATGTAATTTGATAATTTGATTTTGGTTAAATCAAATTCGAATCCGGTTAATTTGAATTAAAATATAATTTTTAAACTCAAATACATTTTTATTTTTTTGAATTTAATTTATATTCAAATCGAAAACCAAATTCGAATTCGGTTCAGTTTATTTGAATTGAATTCAAATTTAAATTCAGTTTTGTTTTCGAATTCGAATTCAAAAATGCTCAAACCGAATAAGTCGAAGTGAACAATTCGAAAAATTCAAAAATCAAACTGATTAGCACCCTAAATGACAATTGTTATAAAAAAATTTGTTCGTAATTCCAAATTTAAATTTGATAGCGTTGAAGAATTTGCTTGATGACGATCAAGTTTTGGAAGGAGATCATGGATGAGAATTTCAACTTAAAGTCATTTGGGTTTTATGGATGGTGGATAAATCGTGGTGTTCTTGAAATTTGCCAATACGAGAATTCTTTTAAGATATAAGTCAGGTGGAAATTTGTTAAGATGTGTCTTGTATCTTGTTTGGCTTCTTGTTTTACAAGGTAATTTGTAGAGGGTTTCTATCACACATCAGTTAGTGATAATGTGTATCTCTTGGGTGTTTTCTATAAAAAGAGTATCTAATGAAACCTTTTAGACAAGTCAACCAAACTAGCCAATTAAGGGTTTGAGCTTTTAGAGCCCTTGTGGGCATGTTGTGGCACCTTTATATTTTGGTGTTGTTTTAATAGTTATAAGTACATGGGTCTTTTTGTACGAGGCGAGCCTCTTTGTATTGGGTGGGATATTAGTATTCATTATAAAAGTGACCAGTGTTTGGGGGCATTTGCCTTATTTTAGACTCTATTATTTTGGGATTCTTGTTCTGAGATTGTGGAATTTTCCACTGTTGTACTCCTTTTTTTATTAGTAGATTTCTCCTTCTTCGCCTATAAACATGAGTCATATTGACCGAACCATGTTAAATCTTGGTGTTCAATATTTTATTGTTGTTTTTCATATTTATAATTGGGTTGTTAATTTCAATTTCGCATATTAACCAGATTTCATTTCCTAACATTTACCAACCTATATTCCTTTGCATTTCACACGTTAAAGCCAACTAGAAATTAATTATTTTGTATAATTACGACATAACAAAATTAATATGAATACTTAACTACAAAATTTTTCCCAATTAGTTTTCTAAGGGTAAATGATTTCAATAACCACTAGTTAAGGCAGAGCTTAGCACCTTGTTGGCCAACTTTTTAAACCATCATTCTTAAGGCTTAATAAGCTTTCTTTGTTAAAAATAATATTTAATATTTAACATCACTTTTTATAAAGATATCTAATCAATTAAGACAATCAAGAGAAAAAATCAAGATATTTCTATTAATTATAATTAATTGTAATTATGTTATTTAGGTGCACTACTAGGTAGGTAGTTAATTTATTTTACATCCTATTTCTTTTTAGTTAGTCTAACATGTACCCTATATATATGTGACACTCATTAATGAGAAATGTATGTCATAATTCTTCAGTTCTCCTACCTTAAAATCTATTATAGTATTAGAGTTAAGGTTTGTCTTTTAATATTTTTTTGTTTTAACCACTTTTTTCAATCTCAAACAATATTGTTTTCCTCATACTTTCATGACTAATAATAAGAATTTCCAAATTGTTATTCCTAATGTTCAAGAACCTACAAAATCACTAATTATAACTAATATTCATAATTCCCTTAAACTCACACCCATTAAATAGCTTTCTTGGAGAATTCAAATGAAAACCATTATTATTGGTTATGATTTACAAAAATTTATTGACAAGTCTCATCCTAATCATTGACCCACAATCACTACAAATAACATTGCATCCACTAATCCTACATATAAAAAATGGTTGGGTTAGGATAAATTATTATTTGGAGCACTTGTTAGCACTGTCTCACATGCACTGGTTACCCCTTGTCGCACAATCTAAATCCTCCTATAAAACCTGGCGAATTCTTGACAACACATATGGTCAACCATCTCATGATCATATTAAACAACTCAAAAACTACCTTAAAAACATCACCAAAGGCTCTCAATCAATTCCATAATACATGCAGCCAATTAACACTCGGGCCAATGAAATTGTTGCTCTCCCTTGACCATAAAAATTTGATTGAAAATGTACTTGAACGTCATGATGAAAACTATCAATTTTTCAATGATCCCATTAATGGTCATGATTTTACCATCTCTTTTGACGAACTCCATGAAAACCTCATTAACAAAGAGTTGTTTCTCTGCACTAAACCCAGTTCCACACTCCTACTGGCATCTGCTTATATCACCGATATTCACTTCACTCCAAGGTTATTACCAATTACACGCCTCGATTTCCAAGCTTAACATCCATACCCACTCATGGAGTCACAAGTAGACATTTTGTCCACACTACACAAAATAGTTCTCATGCTCATAAATATTTTTGTTGCTACCAATGGTGCAATACTCAAGGTCATAATGTCTTTCGATGTCCTCTTTTTAGATAATAATTTTCTCATATGCATTCACCTCCTCGTTCTTATAATACCTAACAATCTACATTAATTGTCCCTCTACAAGTTCAAGCAAATGTTATAACATCATTTCCTCTCAAAACCCCATGGCTACTTAATAGTGGCACTTCCAATCATGTTAATTATCGCAATCTAACAAATCTTGATCTCCATAGTCTGTAGATGGCACCAATGAAATTATAGTTGGTAATGGTTCTGGACTTCCTATATCTCACACTAGCTCCATCTCTCTCTCTCTACTCCCTCTAACTTTTTTATTCTCTCTAATGTCTTAAATTTTCCACTATGAAACACAATTTTATTTTCATTTCTCAATTTTGCTTGTCTAACAATACGTCCATTGAGTTCTTTTTCAATTATTTTCTTCTGAAGGATCTTAACATGATGAAAATCCTTTTGCAGGTTCGGACTAAGGATGGAATGTATGAATGGCCTATCTCCTCAACTAAATCAGCTTTAATCGCTTTTTCCAACATTAAGACCACTTTGTCTGAGTGTTATGATAGGTTAGGACATCCTTTATTGTCAATTTTTAAAAATATTTTGCCTTTATGAAATTTAGATGTTTCTCATTCTTCTAGTTTCAATTTTAATTGTAATTCATGTCAATGCGATAAAAGTCACAAAATACTATTCTCTACTTCTTCACTCTCTACATTTTCCCCTCTTGAAGTTATCTTTACTGATATATATATATATATGTATGTATATATATATATGGACATAACCGATCTACTCTGCTGATAACTTTGGATATTAGGTTATCTTTGTCAATCATTTTACAAAATATATCTGATTTTACCCGCTCAAATGCAAATCTTATACACATAATATCTTTGTACACTTTAAGGTTCTAGTAGAAAATTCTTTACCTATCAAGATAAAACTCTCTACTCTGACAACGGGGGAGGGGGAATATCAAACTCTCTCTAAATTCTTAACAAGTAATGATAACTCACATCTTTCTTCCCTACCACATACTCCTAAACACAATAGGTACTCTGAACGCCATTATTATCACATTGTTGAAACATGTCTTTCTCTCCTTACCCATGCATCTATACCTCTCTTATATAAAACTTTTACTTTTTTTTATTGTAGTTTATCTCATTAATCGCCTACCTACACCAACTTTAAATCAGCTCTTCCCATTTTTCAAATTCTTTGGCAGACCCCACAATTATTCTAAACTACAAAGTTTTGAATGTCTTTTCTATCTTTGGATTTTTCCATATGCATCCCACAAACTTGAACCTTGCTCATCTCCTTATTTTTTTGTTGGCTATTCCTCCACTTAAAGTGCCTATATATGCCTTGACACATCTACAACTTATTTATACACTTCACGTCACTTCTGCTTTGTTGAGTCTATTTTTCCTATACCAATCATACTTCTCTTCTTCTCACTACTCTATCTACTATCATTGAGTGATACTCTATGATATTACCGGTCGTGGTCACATTTCTTACGAATGCTAGCTCTCATTCCCCACCCACTATGTCCATTCTGACTAGCCCAAACCAACCCCAAGACCCACATCCAACTAGTGTCACTCCTATCACTTAAGTTAATGCTCATGACACATATTTTTTGGAGATGAACCACACTAGTGACCCACTTCCCCTTCTTTCACATAATGACCCTACTCAATCAGTGGATCTTTCACTTGTTACTCTTGTCATCGTTACCTGTTCCAAATCATAATATATACAAACTACTACAAAAGTTAAACCTTAAGCCCAACTTCAACAATGCACTACTACCCAACCCCTCAAGGACCCTAAGTTGTGACAATACTTGTTCAATGAATTTGATACTTTACTATAATGAGACATGAGAACTAGTGCAATCCCATCCAACACAAAATCTAGTTGATTGTAAGTGGATCTTTCACACTAAGTACTTATCCATTGACACTATAAATAAGGATAAAGCTCAATTGGAGGCCAAAGGTTTTTACCAATGCTCTAAAGTTGACTATTTTGAAACATTCACTCCCTTTAATAAACCTATCACTGTTCGTCTTGTTCTAAGTCTTGTAGTTAGTTAGGTTTGGTCAATCAAACAACTTGATGTCAACAATGCCTTTCTTCATAGCACTCTTACTGAGGTTGTGTTTATGTTTCATCATGTCTGCAAACTACGAAAGTCTATTTATGGCATCAAACAAGCCTCTCATGTGTAGGTTCATGAGTTGCATGAATTTCTTCTCTAATTTTGCTTCACAAATTCTATGACCGACTTCTTTTTTGTTCATCTCCAACATTCGCGACATCATTCTTTATCTTCTAGTCTATGTCAACGATATCATTATCATTAGGAATAATATTTGAGGTGTGAAAACCTTTATTCAACAACTTTCTCAATGCTTCTATCTCAAGAATCTTGGCTCCCTTTCTTATTTTCTTGGGGTGGAAGTTACACTCCACAATAATGGTGTTTTTCTCAGTCAACGCAATTATATCACTGATCTACTTACAATGACTCATAAGACTGAAGTCAAGCTTGCTTGCACACCACTAGCAACTAGTCTGATTATCTCTTTACAATTCAGAACCCCACTATCTGATCCGACTGAGTATAGAACAGTTGTTGGGAGTCTTGATAGGGGTAAATATAGATGTAAAAATTAGATTTGATTGCTATTCACTTCCTATAAAAAATACTGCCATATTCATAAAAACCTAGAACATCCCTTTCTATGTGACGAGAGACAAGGGATGGTTAAAGCATTTATCTACTAGACATTAACAAGTTATTTAAATTCTCCTATGAAAAGTAAGGACTAAAAATGTTTTTTCTCATTTTAAAACTAATGAAACTTATAATTAATAAGGAAGTTGTAAATTGATTAGACAGTTTTTAAAGCTTAATGATAGTAAATGATATTAAGTACATTGAGGGATGCACTAGTGAAATTTATTTACAATTTCAATTTCTTATAATAGAAATTAATTAATGATATCCTTTTAAGCTTATTAATAATGCTAATAGTATTAATTACCTTTACACGCTTGTGAAATTCAGTGCGAGGGATATTCAAATGAAATGACAAGATAACTTTGCAGAATTTCTCCAGCTTCTCAAATAAACATTTTTAAAATCTATTGGAGTTATTAATTTACACCATGTGCAACAATGTTAAACACCACCTGCAATAATTGCAAAATGTTAACTTTACTTCCAAACAAAATACACTGGAATTGAAAGAACCCCTAAAAATAAATTTTAAAATATTAATAGAATTAATTGAACTCCAACTCAGATAAAGATTTGTTTAAATAAAGAATTAATTTGATTTACCGAAGAAACTACATGCTTAAGTTCTATAGACTCTTGTTGAGACCAATTGCTTGAAGTTGTGCAAACCGTTTCTTCTAACTGGGGTAACAATTTTGCTTTAATAGATTCTCCCCCAAGTGCTTTAATACTAGGGTAGTACTCGGTTGGGGGAATCAGAAACGGAATATAGAATGACATTTGGTTAGAGGTAATAAGTTTTGGGGGAATATTTGTTTTTGAGATATCGAGGAAACAAGAAAATCTACCCATTTGGTGGGTTTTCTTTTTCTATTCTATACTGACATTCAGTGGCGGAATTAGAACAAAATTTGAGGGGGGCTCAATTGTATTTGAAAAAAAAAAAATCATGGCTAAAGTACCAAAGTGGAAGAAAGAGCAAGTGACTAAGTGACCAAAAATGCCAACAAAAGTCGAGGGCAGGGGGAGAGGGGGCTGCGGCAGTGGAGGGAGTGGTGGGAATTGGGAAAATGGGAAATGATGGAGAGAAGAAGATTAGGTTCCTTAATATTTGATTTTTTTTGGCAGTAAGTATAACGACGTTGTTCTACTTATTGCAAAAAAAAAAATAAAATTCACATCTTCTTCTTCCCCATTTCTTCTTCTTCCCCGTTTCTTCTTCCACGCCCACGCCGCTGAAGAACAGCACCACTGCCAAAATTCACATCTTCTTCTTCCCCATTTCTTCTTCTTCCCCGTTTCTTCTTCCACGCCCACGCCGGTGAAGAACAGCACCACTGCCACCATAGGGGCCACCGGGCCAGGGGGCGAGGTCCTCAAAAATATATACTCTAGGCTTATCCTCCAAAATGAAGGGGGGGCTTACGCACCGGCTCGCCCCCCTCAGTTCCGCCACTGCTGACATTTTGTTGGAAGTAATGATTTTTGAGGAATGCTTTGTTCTTCAAATATTAACGAAACAAGAAAATCTACCAATTTGGTAGGTTTTCTTTTTCCATTCTATACCAAAACAGAAAATTTCATCACTCTTTTCTTTACCCTTCTATTTTTCACACTTTCTCAATTCTTTCTTTCCAAATGTAACTCCTTCTTCTATCCCAATATTTCTCTTGTGTGGTTCTTCTCATATTCATCTCAATATTTCTCTCCTTTCTCCTAGTCAAAAACTCCTTCATTTTTCTCTCATTAATATTTTAATATTCATTTTTAGAATATTATAAAAAGAATAATTTATATAATTTATAAATTTGTACATGAATTTTTTTATTAAAAAAATAAAATTAGAGTTGATAATTTTCTAATCATTCATTAATTCCTGCACACAGAATTTATTAATAAGCAAAAAAATTTTAAGTTCAAAATTTTCAACAAAAAGGTTAAAATTTATTTTTGTAAGATTCATAATATTTTTGAAAACGTTATTTGAAGTAATGTTTAAGTACAATATCAAAGGATAAAAATAAAATTTTAATTGATTCTTATTCCAAAATACTCGCATATCAAACATAGGTACACGATTAATACAATTTTGATCTCAAAAGTTTAACCAAATATTATTATGGATTGTTGTTTTTCATTTCCAATTCTGATAAATTCTATTTCCGTTTCCGACATGCCAACCAAATCCCAACAATGATTTATTTATTTAGTAGTTGAGAATATTTGCATAGTTTCAGCAAACTTTATTAAAATGAAAATCTAAAAATTTAAAGGGTGGATTACATCTACCTCCTCTGAGGTAAAACCATATTACGAATTGGTACTTGTAGTTTAGCCATGTTACGGTTATCCCCCTTGGCCTAAATGTTGTTAATGGATCGAATAAAATTACCAAAGAGCCATAACTTATGATTTTGAAAACTAAAATAAAAAGAATCCAATCACTTTATTCACTTAAAATTTAAAAAAAAATGAAAAGAAGCAAAGTTAATTCTAATTTAATCTTGTGAACAATGTTAATTATATTTTGACTAATTATTTTTAATTATATTAGTTTATATTTAATATGGTGGAAATTTAAATTGAAAATAACATAATTACTTATTTACTTAAAATAAAAAATAAAAATAATTTAAATTAATTATCATTTAATCTAGTGTTTAATAGTGTTAATGATGCCTTTGACCAAAAATTTTTAATTTTATTAGTTTGTATTTAGTGTAATAGAAATAAAAATAAAAATAATACAATTACTTATTTACTTAAAATAAAAAAATAATTCAAATTAATTCAAATTAAATCTAATGATGTAATGGTGTTAATAGTGCACTTGTCAAAAATTTTTAATTTTTTAAATTTATATATAATCTAATAGAATGAATAATTTTATATTAACACTTATCCATTCAAAGTAAGGGCAAAATTAGAAATTCAATCATTTTTTATTGACTTACTTACAGTATGTGAGTTTTTGTTAAATAGTGGTTAGATAAGGGGGATGACCGTAATGTAGTGGTTAGATCAAGGGGTGACCGTAATATAGTCAAACTACTGTGACCAATTTGTAATATGGCTTTACCTCAAAGGAGGTAGATATAATTCACCTAAATTTAAAAGTAGTAATAGTTAATCATCATAATCATCATTCTTGTTTATAAACTAATTATACACATTCCTTAGAAACATAAAACATAATCCAAAAAGGACAATTGTATCAAAGGGTTGCATTTTGATTAATTAAAAAGTCAATTTGAAAAGAAAAATTAAACGCAACTTTAGTAATAATAAACAATAGATAGATGATATTTTTTGTTTTCAAGATCTTGAGTGAATATTGTAGACAAATTAATTAAGATCTTCAAAGAACTAGATCTTCATTGGCCTTATTTCTTCAAAACTCTAACATGAATTCCATCGATCTCCAAAGTTTATGAGTGGAGTACGGGTGATCTTACTTTGACTTGAGAAGTATCAACCTATAGAAATACATTGAAAAGAAGAAGAAAATATATGGTAATTAAAATCTAAAAAGTGAAGATAAGTTGGGAATAAAATATCAGTCTTGTTACTACTAAAGAAGAAATTTAATTATACCGTTTACCTGTACTTTGTTGCCAAAACATGGAAAAAAACTGAAAACAATGCTTTGGTGAATTCAGAACCAGCACATTGTCTCCCACCCCCTCCAAAAGGTGCAAAGTTTTTTGATATAGCACTTGAATCAAGGTCCTACAATATTCATGATACAAAAACATCATTAATTTAGCTGAAAATAAAATTGAAAATAAAATTGAAAAAAAAAATATTCTCTTTAGTGCAGTGGGAAAATAAGAATGGTTGTGTCAAATTAGCCGTTGGTGTAAGAAGTTTGTCACTCAAATGACATGCACCATATTAAAAATCGTATAAATGCTAAGATAAGATATCATCATATATTTAAATATAAATGATAAAATATGATATATTTAAATAAAAAATAAAAATATGTGCAACGATAAAATACGATGGTAAAATTTGATTCATGTAGTCGACCTAACATCGTGGGGTAAAAGCTTACAAGTTATTGTTGTTGTTGTAGTGCACTGGACATGTTCATTCTCTGAAACTTATAGGAAAATAACTATTTTTTGAATACATTGAGTTAAGAAGAAAATGTAATACAGAGAAGTACCTTCCAACGCCAAGGATTGAAAGCTGTTGGATCTTTGAAATTGGAAGGATTTAGATGTTGAGCAGAAGAATCCATCAAAATGGTCCAACCAGCTGGAATTGTATATCCTACAAAGTGACATTATGTTGGAAAAATCCCCAATTATTATACCGAAATTTATTGACAAATACAAAATACAACAACAGAATATAGAGAAAATATAGTTGATAAACCCAACATTAAATTAATGATTTTTACCTGTATTACAACGTACCATTGTGTTGTGAAAAAAATCCTAATTATTGTGCCAAAATTTGTTAACAAATCAAAGATATCATAACAAAGGTGAGGCACATTAAAAATTTAATGTTAATATGACCTACAACCACGAGTAAACAAAACAAGGTTGTAAGACAAAAGAAGGAAAAATTCAGAATACAACAGTGAATTAAAGAATACTTCACATTAAATCTAGTCCCATATGCTTAATCCCACAAAATCCAGTCACAAATCCCAAAAGAGTCTAAACAAATAAAAAGTTCTACAGATCCAATTTTTGTTCTTTTGATTGGTGTTTCTCACATTCAATTTTACTGACTTGCTTTATAAGATATAGACCTAATTTGGTTTTGGCTTTAAGCTTTCAGTATGTTTATGTCCATGTATACACTAACAGTATCAAAATCTTGCAAGAACCCACAAAATTTCAACTACTATGAATTGAATATTTGTTTTTGAACCTACCGATAACCTCAACATATCTTTGGTGGCTCTACGCATGATTCCAGGAGAGATACTTAAGCTTGCAATTCTCAGTGATTCGTTGATCACCTGTGATTAGACGATTCTCATAAATGTCAGCAAAAAACTAGCTATAGAAAATAATAATAATAATGATGATGAGGTTGAAATAATTGTTGAAATTTTAGAACTCATATGAATTACATGGCGAGGGAAAGTCATCAACTTGTACTCATCCCAGGTGATTGAAGAAGTTGGTTCTCGTCGAGTTTTAAGGATCTCTTTATGTTCAACCTGAAAAATGTTAAATATTCAAAGGAGTAGCTCCTCAGAAATCATTGACAGCACAATCTCATAACGATGAATAATGGCAGATATACATATGTGTTATTCTTATTCATACCTGCAATTGTTGTACGACAGAAGGGTTTTTGGCAACTAGTTTGAGTGCTAATGAAAGTGTTGATGAATTTGAGGCAGTGCTAGCAAAGAATGTAATAAATATTAATTGGGTCAAAAAATCTTCTTTTAGAAATTCCTTTGTGTCCATGTCTTGTACGGTTTGATCTAGCAAGTCTTGAGAATCATAGTGTCTTTCAGAGTGATCAGCTGAAACTTGCCTCTTTCTAAATTGCTCTTTTATCATGTCCAATGGGGTCTTTTTATCCTGAAACACGATTAATTTGAAGTTAAATTTGCAGTTTAGTTTGCTTCAGCATTTTAAAAGTCGAACGATGAATTGAGTCAGGGGTCAATTTGTCGAATGATGCCATAATCATGAGTTAAAAAATTATTTACTATAATTATATTAATATTAATATTAATATTGCCTAAAAATATAAATATCAAATAAAATATCAATATTTTAGACCCATAAATCCAACCTACAAAAGCAAAAACTTGTTGGCCCATTGGTCCAAATTAAAACAAACACACACAAACCGTTTAATTAGTTTTTGATTTTTTTGTCAAACCCTATTTTTTGCCAGATTATGCAGGTTTTTTAACTGGTAGTTTTTAAGTTGAAATTGGATTGAATCAGCCATGAGTTCTTGGTTCGACTATTCGAACAGGTCAATCTGATCTAGTTTTAATAACACTGGTTTATTCTTGATATCCTTATGCTCTATGGCTCCTTGGAGTATGATCTCTCGCATGTAGCACATCACATAATAACCACATTCCCAATTTGAGCCTTGCTTCTTGTGCTACAATTAAATAACCCTCTGTCATATAAAAAAAAAATCCTGTACATTTATTAGAACCTTTTTCCGAACAATTGGAGCACGCTTACCTTTATCTCTATCCATTTAATTGGTTTATGCGTCGACACATGATACCCTTCAATTTCTTTCTGATACACCGTACCTACATTGTACAAGACAACATGTAAAATCTTATAAATAAGATTTACCTACTAAACATGGGTTAATATCAAACTAAAATTTCCGAAAAAGTATGAATAAATATAAATACGTGTTCATCAAATTCGTAACATCATCTCGTGGGCCTGAATGCACTGGATCAAACCAGTACACAGTCATGTCCTGTGGTCTTATCGCCATTAGCATCCAGTGTGCACTGAAAAATTATATGGAGATAAAATATTCCAACATATCAATGAATAAACCTATTGAAAATGCGGTTAAAAAAGCAAATCTATTGAAATTTATTTACTTTAGAAGATACGGCGCTAGGTATATGCTCTTGCATCCAGTCTTCAGGTGCAACGCGATGTACTCGACTCTATCTGACACGACATTCCTGTACGGTTGTATATGATGTGGTGATAGGAACCCTATCCCACTTTGACCCCGTTCTATACATAATGCATACATTGTCCTACGACATAAAATTGACAAATATAAGGACACGCGTGATTAGTCAAACTATATTGTCCACAATAACGAATAAAAAAAATAAAGTTGAAACTTTAATAACATATACGAACTTACTTTATGAACACGTGCATGCAATCACCCGTCACCTGTTCACACAAGAAGAAGTCATTGAGGCTCTCATTAGTAAGCAATATTGGAAACTCAGTGCCCGCTATTACTTCCGGCATATTGATTGTGTAGAGAGCGTCACTCGTATGTGTGGTCACCATCTTGCACAATAACCGTAGTGATCCCTCGAGTTGTGATAATAATGGCTCATCCGTTTCTCGCGGTTGGGGCACCACTTTTGTTTTCTTATGTTGGGGAGAGTTCGTTACCTCGTTCGAACGTTTCGGGTCCGGTACCTTCACAACATTAAATAAGTAATTAGAGATGTTCATTAATAAAGATATACAAAGAAACTCAATGAATAACCGGTAATTACACCTCCAACTCCGCATCGGTGCAAATCGCAACCAATTCTCTCGGCCACTCTAAAAACAATCCAGATCCTTCCCTAACTGTTGTGGCCTCCTCGTCCGGAAACGGCAACGGCGCATCATCTTCGATAGAGGTAGTGATATTTACCTTCACTCTGTTCTGCATTACCTCTTTCCCGTGATACATAGATAATTTATACAGCGTCCCTTTAGCCACAAGCCGCCTCCTTTCGGTGTTATCAATGACAAAAAGGCTACATTGTGATCCCTCCTGTGAATAATAAACAATTATAGTATATATTTATAATTGTCTAACTTGAAATAATTTGAAAAGGAAATAATTCATATTTGGTACCTCGAACTCTCCCAATGAATCTGGGGGTCCATCACCGGAGCATACCGATTTCTACTTTGTCCCCACCTCAATGCTTATATTCTCCTGTTGTTTCATTGATACTTTGGTGCTAGGAAATTGTAAGACATTTGGTGTAGGAAAAACAGGAACTGGTCTGCCCAAATCGCTGAACAGTTTCTGCATTTGCTCAGACCAGAACTGCATCTGCGCTCTGCATTGAGCGTGAATGTCTACATTACTACTGCCTCTGGAAGATGAGGCCCCGCATACTTCAGACTTCCTCATCCGTCCCCCAACACCCCGTAATCGACCAGGGTGATCTTTCTTTCCAGTAGCCAGCACAAGAATGTCTGTGCTTCCCTCGCCAACGGTCTCTCCTTGACTTGAGCGATTTGTCAACTCATCCTGATAAATATTTTAATGTACTTATCGGAGCATAATTCACATTACAAATTAATATTATTATACACTTTATTTAATTCAATAAATTATACTTACAATTATGGCACTAACGTCTCGGGCCGCTTCGCTAGAAAATTCACCGTTCTTGTTCTTGTGCCCTTCCTTGAAGAGAATATGACGAGGAATCGGTGACGGCGGACAGGTTGTTGCACGGGCCTCCTCTTCCGTCTTACCGGACTGGATCTGACTTTGTATTTTTGCCTCAAGTTTTTTCACGCATAAGCTTCTTTTTCAACTTCTTATATCCACCACGAGACATTGTGTGGTGGAGTTTGTTTTTGTTCGAACTCTCTTGGCTTGCAAGCCGCTTCGGCTATTTCTCCGAACAGCAGGAAACACATATCATTCAAATTCTAACGTCACATTAAATGAATAAACATTGGATACAATAAAATAGTACCTGCCATTCTTTGCTTAATCGAACTTTTCGGAACATATCCCATGTATCCCTAGTAAGATAAGGATATTTAGCACATGGGTCTACATGCGTTAGGCTTCCAAATATAAACCTGCTCAAGCTTGTCTTCCACCCCCGCCAACGTTCCCCAGCGTGGACTAACCACTTCTTCTTCAGCTTCGGTGTGGACTCAAAGTCAAAGGTACTCTAAAGAAACCACAAAATAACGTTACTGAACGGAAACCATAATATATATATACAAATAAAATATGTGAAAACACATTAAGAAGGACAAGTAATATGTTGCACATACCATTACTTCAGCCCAAATCATTTCCTTGATGTTGGCATCGACCGCACGCCACGACTTAAATTGCACAACATTAACTCTACTGCGCGTAATCAAGGCAATAAAATTAACCCATTCATTATGTGATTTGTCAGTCGTCGGCTCACCGTCATTATCGAAAGAAATAGCCGTCTTTTCTCATCGTGCCCTCCTTTCCAATAGATCGCGACATTTGGTTCCTTTTCTTCCATATTGTGCAAATGTTTGATCAGCCCCATCCCCGGTGTTTGATTTTGGGTTATTATCCATGAGAAAGCTTTTGTAGTATACAAAAGTTAATGTCAGGAAAGGATATTTATCATGTAAACTATCACCAGAAACAGTAATGAAATTCCTTGCAGTGATTTGCGTGATTTTGATCATAGTTGTGAAATATTCATTACTAGACATACTAATTAAGGCACTGCAGCAAAATTATTGTTGATGAGAGCATAAATTGTAATATCCAGATTCCAAAATCAATATAACATTCCTTGTGCATAACGAGGGGTAACCAGGAGTCTCATAAGAACGCATATTGCAGTATACTTCACTATTATCATCCAAATTCCATATATGTATTAATAATCGAAATTGGAAAACCCGTTTGCATGCAAGCCGTATACTACACTATTACCATATCCAATTTGTCAAAGAACCCACCAACATTAACACAGCAAGATGAACCGATAAGTTTTTTTACTATTAAATTTGCAATTATTTGTTTCGGCATGCTAATATTACATCAACTCCCCCAATCAAAGTCAAAGATACTCCCTTTCCAAACTGTTATGAAGGAAAAACAAATGAAAAGCAACATACATTATGATCATTTCATTCTGCTACATGATGAATGCACAATACCTGGAAGAGCGTCAAATAATCGGAAATGGAGAGTAATAAAAATTGAACGAAAGTCGGAGGCGGTGTCGACGGATGTGACGGATACCTCGACGTTGGAGATTGCAAGAGATATCGCCGACGGAGGTGTATACGATTTTTTTTCACAATGATGGAGGTGAAATTAGAGGTGAAAATGGCGGTGTATTTTGGAGCCTAAAAAGACGAGGGCGCGCCGACTGAAATAGACAGACTTTGGAGAAGGCGCCAGAGCTGATTAAAAAAAATACTTACTACACCGGTTAAACGAAAAAACCGATGTAGAACGTCTGTTTTAACACCGGTTATGTAATAACCGGTGTAACAAATGATTTTTAAAACTTGTGTTTTAATTTTTCAAATTGCTATTACAGTGTCGGTACAACAATCCACAATAAAATAAATCCACAATAAATAAATAACATAACATGTTTTTATTGTATTTTATTTCCATTTAAAAATTCGTACCAATATGCTTACGTGTAAACCATAATAAATACTTGTTTAAAAAATTAAACTTGTTAATTTATGTGGTAACTGTGATGTTTTAGACATGATTTGATATTTTCTTTAAAACTTGTAAAATGCAAATATAATGCAACTTGTAAACTATATATAAGTTACAGTTATAATGAACTATAATTACTGGAACTTGTAAACTTGTAATTTAAAAACTCTGTGCCCTGTGTATAAAAATTCATAATTAAACATTACTATAACCGTAGTTATAAGATTAATGCATAGTTACGCAATATGAATGTAACTAAGTTAATAATCCAAAAATAATTATCATGTACCAAAACAAATTGTTAATTACCAAGAAATCTGTAAATGAAACGTTTTTGTTAAGCCGGTTACTAAATAACTGGTGTATTATTAACAGTGTTTACACCGGTTACTAAATAACCGGTGTACGTAGACAGTTTTTACACCGGTTATTTAGTAATCGGTGTAGAAAACACGTGTATCAACTATTTTAATATTGTCATTTCAATTCCACGTTTTGAAATTGTTTTCAACTATTTTAATGTACTAACAAAAATTGCATATAATTGTTGTTCCAATTCGACTTGGAATACAATATCATAATAATCATATAAAATCTTAAACGCATAATTAAATATATGTAATTTGAACTTGTGAACTTGTAATTTCAACTATGTGTGTCCTATGTATGCTATATTCATAGTTACACACTACTAAAATCGTAGTAATAATCCAGAAAAGCATATTTACATAATATTAATGTAAATGAGTTAATCATACAAAAATAATTCTAATTTATCAAAACAAATTTTAAATTACCAAAAATTTATTAAACCGGTTCTGACATAACCGGTGTAATAACGACAGTAATTAATATGCTAAAGTGTGAACTGTAAAACATAACAACACTAATGAAATCATAGTTAAACAATAATAAAATCAAAGTTACACCCTACACAATAATTTCCTTGAATAATATGAAAGTTATTCAGTACAATTCAAATCTAATTACAAAATACGTGAATAATAACTTAAACACTACATCTCACGCCAAGGTCTTTCTTTTATTTGACAGAGGATCATCAACCCATATGCCTTCCACGTGATCAGTTCGGAGAATGAATGCATCCATATTCCGGTCCTCTTCAATTGTGCTCAGTGCGGGGAAA
This sequence comes from Ophiorrhiza pumila, assembly GCA_016586305.1. Classification (NCBI taxonomy): domain Eukaryota; kingdom Viridiplantae; phylum Streptophyta; class Magnoliopsida; order Gentianales; family Rubiaceae; genus Ophiorrhiza; species Ophiorrhiza pumila. The sequence goes on from BLIW01000005.1 coordinate 21,058,055, forward strand.
CCTGATGAGAATGGGGGGATATCGGGATTAATATCATTATCAATTTCATCACCGACCTGATTTTTCTTCCCGTGTAGGACAATGGACCATTTTTTGTCAATAGGATCTGAGACATAAAATACTTGTTTTGCCTGGGAAGCAAGTACAAAAGGTTCCCCTTTGAAACCTTCCCTTTTCAAATCCACAAGTGTAAATCCCGATTCATCAGTTCGAACGCCGTTCTTGTTGTCCACCCATTTGCATTTGAAAATTGGGACTTTAAATTTCACATAGTCCAGCTCCCATATCTCCTGAATCGTCCCATAATAAGACATATTGGCGTACACTGGATTTCTATCTCTCGAACTAGACTCGTGTAAAGCCTTAGACACTAATGTAACGCCACTATTTTGCGTTGCGCTACTGTCATCTGCAGCCTTCGTAGAAAATGAAAATCCATTAATGTCATAGCCCGAATACGATAGCACAACGTGACTGGGCTTATATGCTAACCAACTTAATGTGTCATGAACAGTTTGGTCACGAACAGCAGCACTTAACCAATTGACAAATGTTCGATTGTGTTCATTGAGTACATACCTGTCAGTCCAGCTACGATGACTTTCCTTTATTTCACAAATATGAGCATTCACATAAGGCTGCACCGGCTCAGAATTTCTCAATACATATAGATGCGCATTGTTCAACTCATCATTAGAAGGAGTAAACAATTTACCTGCCGATGTCCCATTTTCCTGTGATCCGTTCGTCACGGCCAGGCTTTGGTAGTCCAATAGCATTCGTATCATGCAAGTATCCAGTGCAAAACTCAATAACCTCTTCAGCTATATACCTTTCAACAATGTTTGCATTAGGACGATAGCGATTTTTCACATAACCCTTCAAGACTTTCATGTATCGCTCAAATGGATACATCCAGTGCAAATATACAGGCCCACAAATCTTTATCTCCCTAACTAAATGAACCACCAAGTGCACCATAATGTCAAAAAAAGCTGGTGGAAAATACATCTCAAGTTGGCACAAAACTACGACAATTTCATCTTGTAGCTCATCAAGCCTGTCACGATCAACTACCTTGCTACATATCGCATTAAAAAAGTAACAAAGTCTAGTTATGTTGTACCTGACATGTTTAGGCAAGATAGATCGAAGTGCAATAGGTAGGAACTGCTGCATCAACACATGACAGTCATGTGATTTCAATCCAACCAATTTCAAATCTCCCAAAGAAACTAGGCGGCTTACATTTGAAGAATATCCTGATGGGACCTTTATGCTCTTGAGACTCTCATAGAAGCTCTGTTTCTCTTTCCGTGACAATGTATAACAAGCGGGGGGCAGGTATGTGTGGTGTCCTTGAATCACAGGTGCTAAATTCGCCCTGATACCCATATCAACCAAATCAAGTCTCGCTTTATAACCATCTTTTGTTTTTTCAGGTATATTCAAAATAGTACCCAACAAACTTTCACATATATGTTTTTCAATATGCATCACATCGAGACAGTGTCTAACATCAAGTGTCTCCCAATATGGAAGATAAAAAAATATAGATTTTTCTTCCAACAACCTTTATTATGATTCTTGCGAGACTTTGTATGTTTTACAAATTCCACATTGACATCCTTCACACGATCATGAACCTCCTTCCCACTCAAGGCAATTGGAGCACGTCTGAACTCCTGTTTCCCAGTGAAAGCTCTTTTCAATAGACGATATGCATGGGCCTGAGGAAGAAATCTACGATGTCCAAGATAGACTGTCTTGCGCCCATGTACAAGCTGGAATGATTCTGTATTCTCATCACATATAGGACATGCTTGGTGTTCTTTAACTCAAAATCCAGATAAGTTCCCATATGCAGGAAAGTCATTTATAGTACAGAATATCATGGCACGCAATGTGAATGACTCCTGACGATGTGCATCAAACATCAACGCCCCTTCATCCCACAACTTCTTCAAGTCTTCAATTAGGGGGGCTAAGTAAACATCTATGTCATTTCTAGGTTGGCGTGGACCTGAAATCAGTAATGACATCAATATGTATTTGTGCTTCATACACAAGTAAGGAGGTAGATTGTAAATAACCAACATTACTGGCCAAGAGCTATGTGTACTGCTTAGACTACCGTAAGGATTCATCCCATCCGTACACAATCCTAATCTCAGATTTCTTGCATCTCTACCAAATGAGGGGTAAACCGAATCAATCTTCTTCCACTGATCAGAATCAGCAGGATGCATTATCATCTTGTCGTCTGTGGAAATATTGCGATGTGCGTACCACGTCAAATTTTTAGCATCTCCAGAATTGGCAAACAATTGTCTGAGTCTCGATATTATAGGGAGATATCATAACACTTTCACTGGCGATGATTTCTTCTTCGCATTATATTGTCTTCAAAACCATCACGAACTTGCTTCTTTTTGAAACGAGAAACATGACATTTAGGACAGTACAATGAATCTTGGTATTCATACCTATATAGTATGCAATCGTTGGGGCAGGCATCTATTTTCTTATACTCCATACCCATAGGACACAAGATTTTTTTAGCCTCATAAATGCGATTCGGAAGTTCATTACCTTCTGGCAGTACATCCTTTAGTAAAGTCAACAGTGCTGTAAAACTAGAATCAGTTCACCCATGTGCATCTTTCAAATTGTACAGCTTTAAAGTAACGAATAATCGGGTGTAATTAATACACCCAGGATATAGAGGCTTTTCCCTATCATTCAATAACGAAGCAAGAATATCTGGCGTATCCGCAAAACTACAGACCATGTCCTCAACCATATCATCCAATCGATCATGTTTCATCGCGGCATCATCTTCTACCGCATTTTCTCCTTGTTTCGATGCATATTCAGTCTCGCCGTGCCAGATCCATATTTTATAAGTCGGATCAAAACCCCTCCGATACAAATGGTCTCTTATAATGTCAGGGTCGTCGAACAAAGCAAAATTCTTGCAATCCTTACATGGACAGTAGATGTACTTGGAATTGTTATAAGCATATTTAATAAATTTCTCAACCTCTTCTTCATACGCAGATGTTGTCCGATCACCAAATATAATATCATTACGATCCATGAATATCGCACCCTTTGAATCATTCCAAAGATAATTATAATAAGTTAACCAACAAAATAAGTGCATTAATCGATACTAACGTAATTTTACATCATATGACTGAAGCAACAAAATAAGAAGAAAAACTAATAAATATTGGTTATGCAACTGTGTGAATGATGTAGAAAAGTATACACCTGAACGCCTAAATAAAACAACAAAACAAACATTTAACTAAATTTTTTACCAATACGAAGCAAATATATATTGAAATCTACAATTGTACAAAGGCTTTTTATAAATGAAATGCAGAGCTAGAAATATATGTCAAAAATCCAGCGAATGAGAATTAAAACTATATAAAACTGATCAGTTTATATGTAACTACCTAACCTCAGATGGTTGCGTTGAAAGAAGAAGAGTGATATTGTAGCTTCTGATATGTTATTTTACCGGTTTTCGGGCGCAGCTGTTGGGAAAAAATCGTAGTTCTTACGATGGAGATAATGCTGATGAAGCTGTTGGGAGTAATTATATTTGTTATTTACACCGGTCGTAAGAAAACCGGTGCAAATTGTTAACTTTTTTACACCGGTTGTAACAAAACCGGTGTAAATAGACAAATAATTACACCGGTTCTAGAAAAACCGGTGTAAATAGTGAACTATTTTACACCGATTTTCATACAACCGGTGTAATAACTATAAAACCTTCTTTAATATAGACAAATATTGTTTTTTCGATGTCGGAAATAAATGATTTACAACAAAGCATTATCATAATAATATTACAACATATAAATTAATAAACAACATTAGTTTCTAATTTTAATTAAACTAGACATTGCGATAAGAGATGAGAAGATCACATAGTCTAAATTTTTTTACAGGCAAATAGAACAAAGTTTCATCATCTGCCCATCAAAAGCCAGCAACGAACACTTCTACGTGATTACACCAATTTCTGATTAGAAAAATTTTGGAAACATAATCTTCAGCATAGTTATAATTTCTTTTTGGATCTCTGGGTCGGCGTGTAGCTCTCCTGCATCAAAGTGTATTTTATTCGAATCAAGTTCATCATCAATATGGAGATTGATGTTTTCCAGTTGGTCATTCGCTTCTATTGATTCTGAGACGAACGAATCAAGTCCATCATGAATATGGAGATTGATGTTTTCCGGTTGGTCAGTTGCTTCTATTGATTCTGAAACAAACGAATCAAGTCCATCGTCAATATGGAGATTGATGTATTCTGGTTGGTCGTTTGCTTCTATTGATTCAGAGACAAACGAATCAAGTTCCTCCGAAGTTTGAATGTCGTCCATCGCAATTGCTGTTGAAGGTGTTTTCATGGTGGAGCAGAATATAAAAAGAAGAAAAACTAAATAATTACCAAACAGATGGTAGTTATCTTATATGCTAAAAAACGTAATTAATTACGATCCCTTTAATTAACGAAAAACATAAATTAATCAGTTTCTGATTAATATTAAAACAGATCTATATATATATGTCAATGATATGGCGAATGAGAAGAGAAATAATATAAAAGTTATAAGTCACTAACCTCAAATGATTGAGTTGAATGAACGAAAGTTAAATTGTAGCTTCTAATGATGGATTCAAAAAGATTTCGTGCGCACCTTTTCGAAATAATCCGTTGTTCTTACGGTAGAGATGATCCAATTTCAGTACCTGTACAGGATAGAACTCAACAGAAAACAAGTAGCTCACAGACTTAAGTTGGAGTAGAAGGAAAAATATGTGGTTATACGACGTTGTTAAAGTGGTGTATAAAAACTACCACTTTTGACACCGGTTATAAGAAACCGGTGTAAAAGAAACAATTTCTACACCGATTATAAGAAAACCGGTGTGAAAAGTGAATTTGTAACACCGGTTGTTTGATAACCGGTGTAAAAGCTTCTGCATATCAACAAAGAAAACTAGGGAAAGAAAATTACTAACCATATCAAATTACTTAAATAAAATGTCATTACAAATAAAATAATTAAAATTGTCCATAAAAACAGATTTTAGATGCTTATTTTTGGGATTTTTTCATTGGACTCTCTTCCAGCTTCTCTTCTTCCTCATTTATGTCAACTCTAGTGCGCTTCTTGCTTTGCGTCATCTGACCTCCTAGACGATGTATCTCCCATTCTAATGCATGCTTTGCGTCAATATAATGTCCCGGTTCAATAGATTGCTTGCGAAATTCCTCCTTTTCGATCTGCAAAGTTATAACGCCCAGTTGATTTTATTGAAGTAAAATTGTCGTAGTTTGCTTACTTTAAAAGCATATACAAACAGTACCTTATGCCTTTCTTCCAACTGCATAACCCTTTCAACTGCCATCTTCAGTTCTAATGTTGCTCTTGCATTCTGAAATAACAAAAAATTGCTGACCATGCCAAATAAACAGCATTCACAAAAGTTGACAACTAAAATATTCCATTATAATTGAGATTGACATAGCAACCTCAATTTGGTACCTTTTGCTTGTCAAGTTCAAGCAATTGCATCGCCTTTTCATCGACAGGCTGTTGTTTCTCCAACTCAGCCTCACGAGCTATAAGCTCGTTTTGCTGTTCTTGTAGCATCTTTACGAGTCCCTCCATCTTCAGTAACTCTGATAAACACATGCAAAAAGTAATGACTATTTATAGGAATGAAGGATCATGACTTATGGGAATCAAGGGTTGTGACTTATCTCGGAGAATGAATTTGCCAACTAGGATACTGTGAAACCCTTCAGTTTTATTCAGCCCCTCCAGCTGTCTTCTGCCCCTCCAGTTTCCCTCAGCCCCTTCAGTTTTCCTCTGCTGACGTATCCGCTACCACCTAAGCAAAACCATTCAGTTTTAATTTTAAACTTTTAATGTACATTACATTTGAAATATTCGTATTTACTGAAGGTCTATAGTGCTCGGAATTCAAATCAAAGAGATTTTTTTGGTCGATATAAAGATAAAGAAGAAGAACTTAAGAAATCATAGTGTTGAATCACATAATAGTAAAATCTTCTTACACCGGTTATGCTTATAACCGGTGTAAACAAAACTTTCAAAATATTTCTACATCGGTTATTTTTAAAACCGGTGCAACAAAAACTTTTCAAAAAACTTTTACACCGGTTATTCGTATAACCGGTGTTAAAAAAAACTATTCAAAAATAATTTACACCGGTTATTCTTAAAACCGGTGTGTTAAAAAAATTCAATAACTTTCTACACCGGTTATTCTTATAACCGGTGTAAACAGACGTTATTCTTGTTTAATATTACGATAATGCCACCGCGTTTTTTTAATTTACACCGGTTTCTGTTTGACCACTTTAAAAAGGGCGATTTAACAAGGCTATTTTGTAGTAGTGTATGAGCAATTGAAATTGTAAATAAATTTCACTAATGCATCCTTCAATGTAGTTAATACTATCATTTACTATCATTAAGCTTTAAAAACTGTCTAATCAACTAACAACTTCCTTATTAATTATATGTTTCAATAGTTTTAAAAATTATAAATGTTTTTGGTTAAACACTATTATCAAATTTGATTACCGAATTAATCAACTAGTGTATTAAAGCTAAACCACATGACCTTTAAAAATGTTGATTTTTTTATTTTAAATATTTTAAAAATAGAATTTTAAAAATTTTATTTGATACCCATTATCAAGTTTTTAGTAATGTTATTAGTTTTTACATATTAAAAATATTGATTTCTTATTTTAAATATTTTAAAAATAAAAATTTTAAACCCGTTACTTAAGCCAATCAAACCAAATACATATGATAGAGAAGTTTATCATTCTCATTTCCATTCCGATTCTGAAATGTGAACCAAACGGCTGGTTATTACTATTACAAGCCAAAGAAATTAATTACAAATAATTTAGCTTCAAATCCTGTTTCAGGACAGAAGGAACATATTAAACATAATAAGGGTGAAACTTAGAAAGAGGCAAGCTGTTTCAACTGATGACTATGAAAGACATGATGATCTACAAGACTTGATTGATCAAGCTATACAAGACATGGACACAAAGGAGTTTTTAAAGGAAGAATTTTTGGTTCAATTGATATTTCTAATCTTATTTGTTAGTGCTCATTCAAATTCATCAACACTTCCATTAGCACTCAAATTAGTTACCGAGCACCCTTCTGTGGTAGAGCAATTGCAGGTATGAACAACACAAATTTAGACTAATATTCACCATTGTGAAACTGTCCGATCCATGATTTTTAAGAAACCATTTCTTTGAATATTTAACATTTTTCAGGTTGAGCATGAAGGGATCATTCGAACTCGACAAGAACCAACTTCTTCAATCACCTGGGATGAATACAAATCGATAACTTTCACTCAAAATGTAATTCATCATGAGTTATAGATCAATAATGTCAAGAATTATTCGAGGTGCTGACTTTTTTTTTTCTTTTTTGGAAAATTTAATCACAGGTTATCAACGAAACACTGAGGATTGGAAGTTTCTTCCCTGGAATCATGCGTAGAGCCACAAAAGATGTTCAAGTTAACGGTAGATTTGCAAACAAATCATAATAGTTTATTTTTGTTCACTTAAAATCATTGTTATCTTGCTCCATTAATTATCATTTTTCTCTACATTTTATTGTTGTACTTTTGATCGATTTGGCAATAAAAGTTTGGTATACTAATTGGGATGATTTTTTTTTCCTAACATAATATTACTTTAATTGTAGGATATACGATTCCAGCAGGATGGACCATTTTGATGGACTCTTCCTATCAACATCTAAATCCTTCCACTTTTGAAGATCCCACAACTTTCAATCCATGGCGTTGGAAGGTTATTTGCTTCTTTGTATTACATTTTCTTCTTAATTAACTCAATGGATCAAAAAATATTTATTTTGTAATATTCAGAGAATGAACATGTCCAATACACACTGAAGAGAATATTTTTTTCAATTTGATTAATTAATTTGCAGTTAAATTAATGATTTGTTTTTTGTTGTCTTGATGAATATTTTAGGACATTGATTCAAATGCTATATCAAAGAATTTTACACCACTTGGAGGTGGTGGGAGACAATGTGCTGGTGCTGAATTCACTAGAGCATTGTTTTCAGTCTTCTTCCATGTTTTGATAACAAAATACAGGTAAAATTAAGATTATAAATTAATTTATATATCCTTCACTGAAAATATTATAAATTTTTAACCATGTATTATTTTCTTCGTTTTTATTAATTTTACAGGTTGATACTTCTTAAGTCTAGCAATATCACTCGTACACCACTCGTAAACTTTGGAGATGGAATTCACGTTAGAGTTTTAAAGAAATAAGGCCAAGATCCATTCATTTGAAGAATTATTTGTATACAATTTTCACTCAAGAAAACAAAAAATTAATATAATTATCTATCTAGTCATATTATATCTTTCTATCACTATATATACTAGCAATGACGGAGGTAGAAATTTGCCTTAGTAGGGGCGAAATATTCTATGCTACATTGTACTAATAATAAAACTATTAGTCTATCAAAGTATTAATACACATATTTTATTGAATAAATGCTAAATTCGAATTATTTTTTGAATGATCACGTTTTGCTAAATGATTCTTTATTCCTACTCTTCATTTTATTGTATTTCTCTATAACTATAATTAAAATTAAAAATTAAAGTAGTAGTTAATTACAAATGAATTATAATTAAATTTTTTTCCCAAATTCCTAAGTATTTACAAACTTGCAACATATATAAAAGTTTTAACAAAAATTTTAAAAAAGAACATAAACAAGTAATCTTTAATTCAAATAGAAGATAATTTTACTCGAAAAAAATCTAGATTTTTAAAATTGCAAAGAAAAAAAACGAAAATATTATAAATATTTGATATAGTAAGAAGAAGAGAAAACAATAAAGTACCTCAAAATAGAAAATTGTTTTTTGTTATATTTCATGATAGTGCTACAATTTATAATCTTTGCCTCTTTGATATAAACGGTGAAAATTGAAAAGTCGTAGTTGATAATGAGCAATAGAAATAAGAGTAATTTGTAAATTTGATATTGAAAGAAAACTTTATAAACAAAATAGAAGCGTCAAAAGTGAAAAAGAATGAAAGAGGATAGAGCATGTGTGATGAAAATAATTTGATGTGGAAGAACTGAATTGAACAAGTTAGTATTTTATTTAGCCTTTTTTTTAAAAAAAAAAACAATTCTAAAAGAATTTGTGAGTCGTAATGACAATTATATTTCAAATTTTCTGAAATTTTAGGAAATTTTGTTGTAACCTACCCATATATTTTTAGATAGTGATGGCTTATGTCAATGTACTTCTGAGTAGGGTAAATTATTAAAGGAGAAAATCTTATAATTCTAAAAAGTAATGTTGACAAATTATTCATGCCCATCCATTGTCGCCCGGAATTTAACCTGTTCAATACTGCAAAATTTATAATCACTGAGAATAAAGGGTGAGGTATTAATAGGCACAAAGAGATTACATGTGAGTACGAGGGTACTCGCTTGAGGGTAATACATAAACAAATATTATTATGTATACAAAACCACCCACCCCAATGCTTTCAATAATCCCACAATTTAAATTCAAGTATTATTTTAACTTTTAATATTTAAAGAATTATATTTTAATATCTCAATTTGAATTTTGTCATACAAATAGTCATAAATTTATTTTCTATCAATTTGACTAGTAATGCTATTAGTTATATTGTATAAAACGACACCAGTTTGAATGATGAATAATGGCACCTGACAAATTACACTACTTGTCAGATTGATGAAAATTAATATAAGGACCATTTTTATAATAAAATACAAATTAAGAGTGAAAATATAATTTTTCAAAAATTGAAAATAATGTCTTTCTAAATTGAGTGATCACTTAACTCATTTATCTTCTAAATAAACAGTGGGGATGTAGGGAGGGGGTGTTCATTGGGGTGGGTAATCTTCTGCTCTTCAAATACAAACAATTTGTTTAATTACTATCTCAAAAATTTATATTCTTAAAAATTTTACAAAAGGATTTTAAATCAGTAAATGAGTTGGTAAAATTAATGTACCATATACTTGTATCGAGGATCAAGTATTAAAATGTAATCAAATAAAATCAAAGTTAAAAAAGAAAAGAGAAAAAAGGGGGAAATTCATAATCTTATTATTAAATAGGCTATAACTTTAAAAGATTTATTATTAAGAGCATGAAAATAATATTTTGTATAATTAGCGAAAAACTTAATTATTCTTATCAAATTTTAACCTGACTCATCCAATTTTAATCACGATTCCTCTTTGATTGCCTCTCTCTCAATAATTAATTTAATGGTTAATTGCTAATTAACATCCGATGGTTTACCGACTTTGTTGATTACCTTCATATCATTTGAAAACCTGCATTATACTCCCTATAGTTTGGTTTTTTTCCTAAACAATTTTTTAGTTAACAAGGTTCTCACTAATTATATAAAATAATTATATTATTTTTATACCCTTAACAATAAATCCTTTAAAATTATGCTCTTTTTAATAATAAAGTTGTGAAACATGCCCCTAATAATTATTTAACAAAAAAAACTTTTACTTAGAGATGTATGAGTCTTGACAGTTAAAAACTATGAATTTTGACGTGTTCTTTCTTGACAGTATCAGTCTGGATAGTACAATTGAAAAATTCTTTTCAAGTTGAATGACCATGAATTAACTTTGGTCGTGCAATACAATACCATTGCAACAAAATTCTTTCTTTAGGTCTTTAAATATTTTTCGTTTAAATGAACTCCTTTGATCAATTTATGTACAATTGTCAAACTTTTTCTACTATTGCGAATTGTTAGATATGAATGTGCATATTACACATAGGGGTGAGTACGGTTTGTTTATTCGGCTATTTGACTAATTTGGTTCGGTTAATTCAATTTTTCTTTTTCTATAAATTATGATCAAATCAAAAAAAGAATAACCGAAAATCGAATTCTAATTCGATCAGTTATTTGGTTTTGGACTGAATTCGTGTTTTATCTCAAAAAAATATTTGAAAAAAATTCATAAAATTAACAATAAAATCATAATAAGTAATGACCAAAGTATTCATTTTTTTCCTCATAAAAATAAAATTTAAACTATTTCAACCTTCAAAAATTTTAAAAGATAGCATTTAGCAATTAAATTTAAATGAAAAAAACAAAATCTCATCATGCAACTTTTAATATATATAATATAATATAATACTTATATATCAATAAAGTACAACTCAAATTTTAAATAAATGAATTCATACAAGTTCATAAATAAAAAATTCCCAAAAGTAAAACCAATTCTAACAAGTTTATGAATAAAGTAAAAGAAAGTTCAAGCTAAAATGTTATAAAGCATTAATATTTTTTTATTTATGGATAAAATAGGCTTAAAGTTGTAGCCATAAATGAATACATTAACTTAAATAATTTGAGCCCAAATTTAGTTGAAAAAAAATATTAAAAGAAGGAAATGTGGAAATAGAATTGGATTATATTTGATTAGCCCAAATATAAACCATAATTTTTCAAGCCATATAATATTTGGTTATTCGGTTTGAAACCGAAAATAAAAAATCGAAAACTGAATTGAACACCGAATTGAATTCAATTTTTTCGTTTAATAAAATTTAAAATTTTAAAATCGTAACCAAACCAAAAACCAAACAATTTAATTGGGCCAAAATCGAAGAGAAAATTGAATAATTGAATTCAAAATTTTAAATTAATTCGGTTCAGTTGCTTTAATCGGTTTTTTGATATTTTGCTCACCCCTAATTGCACATAATTCTTTAACCCAACATCTAAATTCTCCACATTTGCCTTGGCGAAAGGGTAAAAAATTGTTGGAGTTTGTGGCCATCTACATACTAAATAATATTGTCATAGAAACATTTATTTTCTTGCAACATGTAATAAGATCAAAATATGCAAAAATATTCCATTTGTCATAGCATAACTGATAGACAATAGAGAATTAATTCAATTCAAATTAGTGTAATTAATTATAGGCATTAATTGAAATTCAATAGAGACACAAAAAATTAGGAAGTTATGATCAATAATGTTCTTTTATATCATCATATGTCTTATTTTGACCTTTTGCACATTTTATTAAAATTTTATCTCTAGGAGACTTGCTTACTCAGTCATAAATATACAATATCATATAGCAATTCGTATGAAAAACAGTTCTCTATCATTGCAAATCAATAATTTTCTTTCATTTCATGCACTTAAAAAAAATTCTGTCTTGAAAGGTCATATAATTATTATATTTGGATTGGGTAGTTCTTGATCAAATTTTGACCGAAAATATAATTTTAATTAAAAATCACCAAACAATCACAATCCCGCTCTTATTTACGTAAAAATCGCACAAGATAAACACGATCTAATTTTAATTACATTTTGAAAGAGACAATCACAATCCCTTTCTTATTTATATACCTAGTAATAATTTTGTGAAATATTTATTTGGTAATAGTTCAATATATATCTTGATCATGATTTTGGCAGTTAAAAACTATGAATTTTGATGTGTTCTTTCTTCACAATCCCAACCTAAAAAAGAAAATTTGAGACATTTTTCTACTAATCCTCTTAGAGTTGAATGAGGTCTTGCACAACAATATCAATAGAGTAAAAATCTTTCTTAATGTTCTTGAATATTTATTATAACTGAAATTCTTCTTTGATCAATTTTAGTACACTTGTCGATATAGAAGTTTGGAGAATAAATTTAGACAGAAAATTTTGACCATGTATAAAAAATGCAATGTGCTAATAATATTTCCCAAGTTCTCAAACACACACATAAATAGAACACAAACACATACTCATATTATCTAAACCTACTAGAAATTCATATCACATTACCACCCATCAAGTTAAAATAATTTAATGAATTCTCTATACCTAAAGTTGGAATTGAGTCCAATTCTTAATATATATATATATATATATATATATATGAATTTTAAATATCATTTGTCTCTTTCTTTGTCCTTTCACTATTTTTTTTATAAAAAGAAAAAAAAAAGCTAATTGAAAAACATATTGTATCTTTCCTAAATAGTAAAGAGTATAGTTAATTCTCAAACAACTCGCAATCTCTTTTTAATGCATGGTAGATGAAAAACAATGAGTGTATATAGTGATATTGGCATTACAATATAATACCATGTGTTTATATTGTGTATAAAATAAACTTGACATAGCAACATTTATTTGTTAATGGCACGAGACAATCACAATAGTTTTTTTCCTTTTGTTTGGCATGCAACAATCTAATTCAGAATGTTACAACAAACAGTTTCGCAAGTTGCAAGTGAAGAAAATAACTTATTCATTCTATTTTCAAATTTTGGGAGCTCGTATCTTTCTCTTTCTCGTATCTTTCCTTTTTTAGAAAGTTTGCCATGGAGGCCCTTCAGCCGAGGGCTGAAGGGCAGCCGTCAAGGAAGGTGACACTGCTGGATTTCTCTCAAAAATCCTTCGCTCAGATTTTTTCTACGTCAACATAGCCTACGGTCGACATTCCCCTAACATCTCACAAGGGCGAGGTTGCCATCAAGTTATCATCCAAAGAGATTGACTGACTTACCGTCTCATTCAAACTCGCTTTGCCCTGCAAGTTCTCACATGGCCATCCGTCGTTGGAAGAGACGAGGAAATCCTTTGCTAAGCTGGATCTTAAGGGATCTCTGGACGTAGGCTTGATCGATTACAGGCATGTTCTTCTAAGATTCAATAATGAGGCAGATTTCTATCGTGTTTGGACCAGAGGAATTTGGCAACTCGGGAAATTTCCTATGCGGGTGTTTAAATAGTCTCCCTCTTTTCAGACTTCCAAAGAAATGTTGGTTATCCATGTATGGTTTGCTTTGCCAAATTTACCTTTTCATCTGTTTGATAAGAGTGTTCTTTTTTCAATTATGCGAGCAGTGGGAGTTCCTTTGTCCATAGATTCTGCGAAATTGAATTTGTCAAGGCCTAGTGTGGCTCGGGTGAGTGTGGAGATTGATTTATTATGTGTTATTCCGACAAGAATCTGGATTGAACATGGTGATGAGGGGGAGGGTTTTTGGCAACGGATTATTCTGGAAAATATATAGGAGTACTGCTCAGAGTGTTTTCGACAAGGCCACTCGAAAGACAATTGTAATATTGAACACATGCCGTCTCAAAAATGGAAGAAAAAAACGAACACTGAGAAGCAACCTGGTCCGTCTTCGGGTAAGGGAAAGGAACTAGTTTTGATTTTGGGAAAATCTGATGCCGACAAACATACTACAGTGATGCTTTTAAAGTGTTCTGTGAATGCAGATGGGGAGGCTGCGAATCAGTCCATTGTGCTGGTATCAGAGGCACATAATAATAATTTGGCTCTGTATACTGGTGGTGAGGGTCCTGGTGCAGAACGCGATGGTTTGCAGACTGACGTTCCTGGGTCTGATAGCGGTGGTGGGAACCTGGTGATTCCCCACTATCATGATGTTTCTATTCTTGCCATGGATCTTGATCAGATGCATGATCCAGAAACTGATGCTTGTCATGATAGGATAGTGCATCCTTCCACTGCCGTTGTTATTGTTGAGGAGCGTGGGAATAAGGTGGTTGGTGATGAAGGTGATGGGATCAAGAATCAACAGTGTGGGGTAACTTCTACTACGCTATCTCATCATGAAGATGTTGCAGGTTGCTCTAACTTACGGGAGGGACTTGCTGAAATAGTATATGTGCCTTCAAGGAAATTAAGTGAGGCTATCAATGATCTCAGTGGAGGGATAGTTCAAATGGCTAGTCCAGTTAGGCTGAATCAAGCTGCGGGGCTAAGTCAGATTTTGCAGGATGAGGATGCCAATTTTGTTGAATGTGCTGTTGAGAGTGATATGGATGGTGGACTTGATTTACGTGACCAGTGCAATGGGATGGTGGTACCTCTTCATGTATTGGATTCTTCTGTGGTGCAAAGGAATTCAAAACCAGGTATGTCTGATCGTGTCCTTTGTTCTATGCTTCGGGTATCGCATAATGATCCTCTCCGCCCAATTTTCTTATGAATTTTCTTTACTGGAATGCACGTGGTATCAGAAATAATAAGACAGTTCGGAGTTTAAAAAGAATTAAAAAAGAGAATAATATTTCCTTCTTATGTATTGCGGAGCCTAAATTACAACAGATTGAAGCGGATGAAATCAGAAGGAATTTACGATTTGATCATGTTCTGGTTAGTGACGCCAATCGGATTTGGATTTTTTCTCTGACATAATTCAATGTTCTATTATTGGTCAAGATGTTCAACACATAATGGTGTCTATAGCTTGTCCTGGGTGGATGAACCCTGTTATAATTTCTTGTGTTTATGGTCTATCAACGATAGCTGGCAGAGGTGGGATGTGGAAGGATTTGACAGAAATAGATAGAGGGTTCTTGGGGTGGCTTGTATGGGGGGATTTCAATGCAATTACAGCCCGGGATGAGAAGAAAGGTGGTCGGGGTTTTCATCATAGAGAGGCACAAGATTTTTTGCAATTTATTGAAGATAATGATCTGTTAGATCTGGGTTTTGTGGAATCTCGTTTCACCTGGTGCAATAACTGGAGATCTCTCCCTCGGATTTGGAAGAGATTGGATCAGGCATTGATTAATGAATGCTGGACATATCAGTTTAGCTCTTCGGTTCAGCATCTGAGCAGAACCAGATCAGATCATGCACCTTTGCTCCTCTCTTTGCAGCCTCGGAATACTGCTGTGACTAAGCTTTTTTACTTCCAAAATTTTTGGGCCTTGCGCAGGGATTTTTTGTAGGTTGTTTCGGTGGCGTGGTATGCTCCTTGTACTGCTCGGCTTTTGGTTGGTGTTTGTAAAAAGTTGTAAGCTATGAAGAATGCTTTAATTGCCTGGAATTTAAATAAGGTTGGAGACATTTTTGCTCATGTGAAGGTGGCTGAGGAGAATGTTCAGAGAGCCGGATTGGAGATGGAGAGCTTAGATAATGATACTTCACGGGCTGAGTTAAGTCGGGCTCAAGCAAGACTACAACGTGCATTAGCTGATGAAGAATGTTATTGGCGACAGAAATCTCATGTGAAGTGGCTGGAATGTGGGGATAAAAATACCAAAATTTTCCACTCTTCAGTTAAAACCAGGCAATCTAAGGCGGGAATTCATGTTATTAGAGGTCCTGGGGGAGAGTGGATTCGCAATGAGGTTGACATTCGTAATGCTGCTGAGGTGTTTTTTAACAATCTTTTAACGGAGAATGCTCCAGCTGTAGATTATTCTCGGTTGGGGTTGATTCCCCAAATCCTTGCTGACCATGATAGGGCTGTTTTGGAGAAGGACACATCGTTGAAGGAAATTCGCACAGCCTTGGATGATATTGATGATTCTAATGCCCCAGGGGCTGATGGTTTTTCTAGCTGTTTCTTTAAGGTAGCATGGGATGTTATCAGAGATTATCTATACGATGCAATTATGGAATTCTTTAGTGGTTGTGAGCTTCCTCGGGGAATCACGTCAACTCTTCTTGTTTTGATTTCGAAGTGCGATAATCCTCAGAGCTTTTCGGAGTTTAGACCGATTAGCTTGTGTATTATTTTTAATAAGATTATCACTAAGATACTTGCTAACTGGCTGAGAGATTTCTTGCCTAAATTGATCTCTATTCAACAAAGTGCTTTCGTGAATGATAGAGTGATCTCGGATAATATCTTGTTAGCCCAGGCGATGGTACGTTCCTTACCGACGAGATCTAGGTAAGGCAAGGTAATTCTCAAGCTTGATATGATGAAAGCCTATGATAGAGTTTCATGTATTTTTCTGTGTGGTGTTCTTCGTAGGTTTGGATTTGAGAAACGATGGATTGACATGGTGTAGAGAAATGTCTCCAATTGCTGGTTGTCTGTTATGGTTAATGGCTGCCCATCTGGTTTTTTCGGTCAGCTAGGGGATTACGTTAAGGTGATCCCCTCTCCCCCTCACTGTTTATCCTAGCGGCTGAATTTCTCATGCAAAGGCTGAATCTCCTCCCTGACTCTACGGATTTTACTCCATTTCGGGGTCCTAGGAATTCCATTGCCGTTACACATTTAGCATATGTGGACGACATATTAATTTTCTCTGCTGATGATCGTCAATCTTTGACAGCTGTTAATGACGTTCTCATGGATTATGAGGAACTGTCGAGGTAGAAAGTTAACGCTTCGAAGAGCAATTTCTTCGTCGGTAAGAATACGCCTCTTGTGGTTAGGAGACTAGTTGCTAGGGTAACTGGTTTTGCACAGGCAGAGTTTCTTTTCAAATACTTGGGGTGCCCGATTTATATTGGAAGGAAACGAGCGTGTTTTTTCCAAGTAATGATTTCCTCAGTTCAACAAAGATTGCACGGTTGGCAACATAAATTCTTGTCTTTTGGGGGTAGGATAGTGTTGGTTAAACATGTTTTGGCATCTCTTCACTCATATATTTTGGCCATATCCCTTCCTCCACGGGTTATTCTTCATCAGGTAACTCAACTGTGTGCTAGGTTCTTCTTGGCAGGGACTTCTCTTTTTTGGAAGCAACATTGGATTTCTTGGGATATTCTATGTCATCCGGAACTTGAGGGTGGTATTGGTTTTCGGAAGATTATGGATATCGTTGATGCCTTCGCGGCTAAGATTTGGTTGAGTTTTTGGTCTTAAAAGTCGCTTTAGGCACAATACCTGCTGATTAGATATTGTCATTCGGAGCATCCTGCGGTAGTCCAGGCCTCTCATATGGATTCACACGTGTGGAGAAGAATGGTTGACATACAGATGAAGTGTGAGCAGTATATTGGGTGGCATAATGGGGATAGTTCTTTGGATGTTTTTCATGATAACTAGCAGAAGACTGGAGCGTTGTCTCGATTTGGAAAGGGAAATGGATATAATTGGCTAAAGGATTGGTGGCGGAATGGGGTTTGGGACTTCTCTAATGTCATTATTCCAGAATATGTTCGGAATGTGGTATCTCCTTTATCTTTGTCAGATCAGCAGGCTTACCCTCTATGGATGTGTAGCTCTTCTGACAATTTTTCGGTGTCATCGGCATAATCTTGTTAGATCTAAACGACCCTCGTCTATGTTCTTTCGAATGATATGGCAACCAAGTCTCTCTTATAAAATTTCCTTCCTTCTTCTTCGTTTGTACTATGGTCGAGTTCCTTTATCTTATTGGCTTTAGAAGATGAACATGATTGGTCCATTTCCATGTATGTGTTGTATGCGTCCTTTGGAGGAGACTCTGGACCATGTATTTGGAGGGGGTGACTTTGCTTCCCTAGTTTGGCATTTTTTTGGTGAGGCTGTGGGAATCCGTCGACAGTATATGACTTGGAGGGAGAATTGCTTCTCATGGTGGTGTTTATAGGGCAACTCGTATTCTCATAGGATTTATCGTTAGTTGCCTGGTGTTATTTCTAGGCACCTGTGGAAGCATCGGAATAGTGAGTTTTTTTAGGGTAAAAGTGTGTCATAGGAAATGGTTTGTGTCCGGGTGATGAATGACTTGTCACTCCTATGGAATGTGATGTTTACATCTATGCAAATCTCTGGAACATGGCTCGAGATGCTTGATATAGTTGGTGCTTTGCATGTCCCTTCCTTAGTTACTCGGGTTGTTTAACATCGGCCTTTATTGGGAATTTTCAAATTGAATGTTGATGGATGCTCGCTTGGTAATCCTGGAAAGGGTGGTGGTGGTGCAATGATCAGGGATTGGCAGGAAAAATGCTTGCGGCTAAGATGCTGGGATTTGAGTTTGTTACTAGTCTAGAAGCTGAGGCATTATTAGTTCTGGCGAGGCTTGAATTGTGTGACATGTTTGAACTTTCAGCTTCATGTGGAATCGGACTCTCAGCTCTTGGTGGACCTTCTCGATGGAAAAGGGCAAGTTCCGTGGAAACTTAGGGAGATATAGAGAGGGTGCAACAGTTCTCGTGTGTTTTATCTATTCACCATATTTATCGGGAGGCAAATCAACCAGCGGATGGTTTAGCGAAGGAAGGGTGTCTCCGTCAACAGGATGTGGTCTTCTCTGTGTTTGGTGAGATGCCTTGGCAAATCTAGGGATGCATTAATATGGACCGACTTGGGGTGCCGAGTTTTAGGGTTTGAAAGAAAAAAGTGTAATTTTATTACTTATCAAGTATTGGTGTTTGTAACTTTTCACTTTGGACAACTTTATGACTGATTAATAATAAATGGGAGTGGCGCCCCAATTTGATTAGCCAAAAAAAAAAAAAACAATCTAATTCAGAACATGAATCTCATGAGACAATCACAATATTTTTCTATTTGCCCTATATGTAACTTTATGGTCTAATTCCAGTTGTGAGGATCACACAAGACAATCATAATCCATCTTAATCTGTTGAAGCATGCAATTTACGTGCTAATTTCCATCGTGAATCGCACCAGATCAATAACATATGTAAAGTTATAGTTTAAAGGGGCAAAATTACAAAGTACTATTGATAAAATTTGTATTTTAACTTTTAGGGAAAAGAAAAGTGAATTTTGATTTTTTTAAAAAAAATAATTTTTTCTAGAAAAAAAAAACAATCTTTTAAATTTTGAGAAGTGGTTGCACCCTAAATTAGGGAGTGCATAATCTCAACATGCATAATGATTTTTATTTTAAAATATTTATTTAATAGCAATGCCATCTATATTGTCTCATATCCATTTATGTGTAAAGTATCTATTTGTGATCGTACCAAAATAAATGCAAATCATTTATGTGCAAAGTATCTATTTGTGATCGTACCAAAATAAATGCAAATTTTCAACTTATAATGCATTCTCTAGAAGAAGGAAGTATTAATTAAAGGTAGAATTACCAAAATAGTCATTAACACTATACAAAAAAAAATATATTTTTTGTCATTAACATTAAAAATGATGCATTTTAGTCACTAACATTTAAAAAATGCACCAAATTAGTTACTCAACCAAATTATGTTAAGTTTTTTAACATTAAAAACCACACATTCACATCACGGGGGACTTAATGAAAGAGTAAAAGTTAAAACTTGATTTATTTTTTGAATAAAAACCTTCAATACAATAATTTATTCATTATTCGCTACCTTCTATCGGTGGACGGTTTTTCCATTAGCGACAAAATATAAATACATCATGAAGAGTTTTGTTTAAAAATAAATTGATTTTCTCTTTTACCCATTTATAGAGTGGTACATGATGTGAACGTGCATTTTTTTTTATTAAAAAAACTAATAAAGTTTGGTTGGTGACTAATTTAGTGTATTTTTTTAATGTTAGTGACTAAAATGCATCATTTTTAATGTGCATGACAAAATAAATTTTTTTATATGATATGAAGTGAGTGACCATTTTGACAATTTTCCCTTAATTCAAATATTGAAATCTTTCAACCAATCCCGCAACAGTAAAGAGAAAATTACAAAAGCAAAAACTAAAAAACCTTAAAGAAATTGTTCCCTATCCTCATATTGCAGTAAAACGTTAAATAAACCCACAGCATTGCGAAAACTCTAAGTCAATTTTTCTGTATGAAACTCTAATCAGCCCCTACTCCATTCACTCTATATAATCCGCACAACTCATAAATTGACCACAAAACCCAAAAAAAAAAAAAAAAATTCTTGACAAATGTTTATAACCACGACTTTTTAATAAAAACATTTGTCAAAAGAGAAGGTAAATTTATCACTTAATATGTATGAGTTTCATCACAATTTTTGCTTTTTGTCACACTAAGAATCACTGTAATCTAAGAAATGTATTGCTCATAAGAATACGTAAGTTGCTTATCAAGATGTTTACATTTCATGACAAATGTTTACATTTCATGACAAATCAACAATGTCACAATAAAAATTTACAAATATATTTGTCACAAAAATATATAAATTGTCACTTAAGATTTAACAAATATATTTGTCACAAAAATATATAAATTGTCACTTAAGATTTAAGATTTAAGATTTAAATTGTCACAATAAAAATCAAAATATTTCTTTTGTAAAAGGAAATCAGATGCCTCGCCCTTTCTAATTCTCAAAATAAAACGGATATCCAAACAGAGCGTTATATTTCATTTTTTTGTGCAATATTTACTGGAATGGATATTCACAATCAAGGTAGGTAAGAGACATCACGAAAAAAAAGTCAAAATCAACGCGTTTTTTAATTTTTCTATTTTTGGATAAAATACATGTTTTATAACCCCTAAAAAATAGAAATTTGGTGAAAAATCTAAATTTTACTTTTTTAGACATTGTTCATTAGAATGCATGTTCACAATCGAGGTGTGAGTAAAAAAGAGTAGGAGAAATGCCAAAATTAACACGTTTGTTGACTTTGCTATTTTTGACCAAAATACGTGTGTTATAACCTATGAAAAATGGATGTATGTCAAAAATTTTAATTTTAACTTTTTGGCAATCATACAGAAGCGATATTTATTTATGACAAAGTAATATGTTTGGGAATAGAAGAATACAATCAAATATCATATGTATGGCATAAGCGCCACACAACAATACTATCCGCTGATCCGTAAAATTTTTCCAATCCGTATGACTCTTTCACTCACACATCTTTGATGTATCTCTATTCGATCTGCTCTATTACAAAGATCCCTAACACCCACTATTTATAATGTAAGAGATTTTTTAATTCCACATTTTTCTAATTTCTACTAATAACTAATTAAGAAAAAATCCTATTAATTAGGAAACAACTAATTAGGAAATTTACCAAATCCTACTAAAATTTAATTTCTAAATTGTAAGCAATTCCAACATGTTCTGCAGTTTTATGTATGTTGTATTGATACATGCATGACATGCATTTAGGGAAGGAAATGGCAGATTATTCCTTGCATTTCAAGACAAGAAAAAGATCTTAACATCTTACCAAAAACTTAGTAAACAAAAGAAGAAATTAAGAACGGCTTTGGAGACTGGAGTTTACCAAATGCTGCAAAGGCATTAAATTATAGCGCTGGATTAATATAATATCCATTCTCTTGTGATAAAGTCTTATATATAAAATTTGAGTATAAATTTCACTTTAACGTATAAAGTATAAAGCATAAAGTATCAATTATTAACATATAAAGTATAAAAAATTAGTACATAATTAAAAAACTAAATATTAGAGTATAAAGTATAAAAAAAATTAACATATTAACGTATAATTTATCAAATATTATATATCGTATAACGTATAAACAAAATTAGCCTATTAATGTATAAATCATAATTCACATATCACGTCTAATATATGAAACGATCTCGCAAGAGTTTTTGTCTAATATAATTATTGTTGGAACCCAACTTTTGGAGTTAGAAAACATATATTTGATTTAATTTTTGTACATGAATTTGAAAGCTCTCATCAAGAATATCATTCCAAAATCAAGTTACATAAACATTCTTATCCATTACTAAGTACCTCATTTGTTTTAGTTCTTCTTTTTGAGTTTTTCAGTTTTGTCACCATATATACAATGAATAATATAATAGACCACGCTCATCAAGTCATTAGAGCACAGTGTAATTTGAAATTCAGCCCGTGAATAAACATGGATTTTTCTCTTTGTTTCTTTCTGAGTTGAATTCCAAGTTAATTGACCCCATTCCTTTTTTATTATGGAAAATCAAGAACCTAAAATTTTTAATGTTGAGGCATTGCATTGTTAAACATATGGTAAACTTACTCCAATCTTTTCCAACTTAAATTGAATATAGCCTTGAATAGTTGCATCTGAATCCTTAAACTGGCTTGACATTATTACAGGAGTGGGATTAATACAGGGCCAGCATTGATTCTACAAATTAACTTCAATTGCATAACCATCTTAATCAACAAGTTTTTCCTGTTTTACTACTCCATATTATTCAAACTCCATTTCCTGATCATTTCCCTTCTCATCATTTACTTCTCCTTTGATGATGGGGGAAGCTTTCCATTTAAGAAGGATGACAAAAGAACAAGTGCTCTAGCAGGCTGATAGCTTGGGACAAAATGTCCAGCTCCCCTTATGCTCACAAATGTTAAATTTTCATATCCCTCCACATATCCACCAACCTGAAATTAATTGACAAAATTCATTCAGAATGCATTGATTTACAAATATTTTTGAAGGGAAATTATTTTTTTTTAAAATTAATCTATTAATTTTGATTTACCTCCCCTTGAGTGTACCAAGGATACCAGGGAGTTTTGACTGATGCTCCTAAATTTTTTATTGCATATCTTGTTGTTGTTACTGGCACCACACCATCTGTATCTCCACTGCATTTCAAGAAGTTTCAGTACTTTATTAAACACTGATGGACTAAAGGCTGCACATTAAGAATTACTCAATATGTTTGTAAAAACTATCACAAAAACTCCCGTAAAACCGGTTCATATATGAAACAGGATAATTAATATTCGTTGAAGTCGCGATTTGAATGTTCTGCCATTTTTACTATGCCTTGAAATGTCGATTAACTCCCAATTCATATATAAAACGGATTCACAGAAAATTGTGTAGCTTAATTAATGTATTACCTATAAATCCAAATCCTAATTCCACTTGCCATCAATTTTTTGATGGTTGGTAAAACTGTATCTGGACTATCAGTCCAGTTAATGTTGATGTAGGTGCTGTGTACACGGAAATAATACAAGTCAGAAAAAACAAAGTTGTAAGGTTAGAAGAAAAGGGTTAATGAAAAATCATAATATTATTAATTTCATAAACTATATTAAAATATTAATGCTACAATGTTGTACTCACTTGCAGAGATTCCAAGGTCCAGGGAGTACTCCAGTGGTATTAGCATGAAGCATTTTTTGCACTTCAGGATTGTTTAGGTAAGAGAATGCATAGTTGTCCGAGCACGGATCGAATGCAGATATCTGTTTCAGTGAACCAATGTCGTAGATGTAATTTGATAATTTTCATATAGATGACAAGTTACAAAACTAAAAAGAGAAGTATCATGCATGTCCAGAATATATATTTAATGAACATTAATCAAATTGTACCGAAGGGAAAGCGCTTGAAGAAGAAGAAGAACACAATGGTGCATATATGTCATAAGGATAGATGTCGCCTGAATCTGCCTGTTCAAGGTATTTTATACAAGTATTTGATAACGTAATTCCTGAAGAAAAATTGCAGTTTAAAACTATGCCCTGATAACTTTCATCGGATATTAAGCTGTGAGTCCAGTAATAATCAAGTGATCCCTGATGTTGTGTTTCTCTATCCACATATGCATTTCCAATCTGAAAATTCACCGGGGAACATGATCATACGTACCATTGGATTAAGAATGCGGATGAATATCTAAAATAATGAAGCATTAATTAACGAACTTACTGCAATTCCCTTCAGGTTAATCACTGTTTGATTAGTTCTTTTGTTGTTATGGAGGATAAATTCAGCAAGTTGAGGTACATAATGGCCAGCATAACTTTCACCACTAATGAAAAAGTCTCGGGTTTTGTATTCCGGGAATCTTTCTAACCAGTTTATTAGAAATGTATATGCATCTTTTGCAGTTTTCTTGTCTCCGGTTATATAATCTGACGATGTGTTTGAGTAAGAAAATCCAACACCGGCAGGGGATTCCAAGAAAAGTATATTTGCCACTGCAATCATGCATGATGGTAAACTTCTTAGTTAATTTAGAGCTGATTTTAAAACAGTTTGAATGGATCGACAGAAAATAGTTTTAAAAGTTGTATAAAGTTGTTGCAATGCATACCACTGTTCCAGGCAAATTCATTGTGCCATAAGGTTTTTCCATCTTTGTTAACTCGAAATGGTCCTAATTCAGTCATTGCTCCAGCTCCCAATGAAGAGCAGCCAGGTCCTGTTTCATCACCATGCATAAAACATATATTATGACTAAGATGATCAAATGCATATAGTTTATAAAAATATATATAATGCTTGCTAGATTGGATGAAAAAATGTACCTCCATTTAGCCACAATACTAAAGGCTTTGTAGAAGGGTTCTGAGACTCAGCAAAGTAATAGAAAAGAGCTCTACCAGCATTAGGATCAATTGTAACATATCCTGAATATTGTTCAAAATTCACTCCAAAAAGTGGTTGGCCAGGCAATGAAGTGACTTTGTTTGCTTGTTTCAAGCCCACTTGACTGCCAACATATACTGGTGTATACTGATCATCTTCCAAATCCTCATTTTCAAGATTAATTGATCCTTTTGAGCGTTGAGTTTTGATAAATTTTGCTAGTGGATCATACCCTTTTCCACCATAAGATTTGACAAGTGAAACTAGGCATAGCCATGTAAGAACTAAGACTAATGCGCCTTTCATAATTGGGAGTTCGAAGGTAGAAGTACCAGAAGTTGTTTCACTAATGCAAGTGATCACCCTTCTATTTATAGTGAGGTTTGTGGAACAAGTTCTAAATGTCTTTGAGAGGATTAAATTAGTATAACTTGATAGAGAAATGCATGGTGCATTATTAAAGAGATTGCAGGGAAAATTTAAACATCGATCCTAGAAGATTGCAAAAGAGATTGAAATGATTTCACATCCGATGCCAAACACAAATTTTCAACATTGTTAGAGGGCAGTTCAATCAAATTCTCTTGCCAATCAAAATCAGGATCATCTAAATGTTTTACTGCAGAGATAGATTTACTTGTCAAGGTGAGGGGTGCAATTAGAGTGGATATATTAGAATCTTTCAGAATATATAGATAAAGCAAGATAGCAAAGTTTGTATATTTTGAAAGGATACCACTAACTCATGGTATATATTTTCGAGTATTTTGAACATTTCATATTTGAATTGTGTGTCATTTTAAACTTTTACTATAAATAAAATTTGGAGCCTGCCTTCCTCCTCTGTGTATGGAGTTTGCCAATTAAAAAAAATATTGAATTTGGTGTCTCAACTCTTAACCAATGACGGATTTAGAACTTGTGCATTAGAGGTCAAATTGTAGTAGTATATTGAGTATATTGAGAGTAAAAATTATCTTTTTAACTATTTGAATGAGAGGACACAAAGTCTTATTTTCTTAGGAATTATGTCCACCATTGATCTAAATACGCAATATTTGAGGTTAAGAGTACAAAGCATGCATCATGTTCTTGAGTTGTATATATACATGCATGTGAAAACTGAATGACATTTACCTAAGTTAATTTTGTGTCCACAAATGAAAATGATTCCTTTGCAAAATTTTGATTCAATTCCACATTTAGTCAAACAAACATGAGATTGAAATTTATATGTCAAGCTATATAAAACAAGATATTGACATCTCACCAAATGATGATATTACGACATGAGAAGCATCCAAATAGTAGGACAATGATCAGCCAGTTTGAGCCCAAACGGCTTTGGCGTTTCATAATTGCTCTAGCTCTTAATCGCATGTACATTGGATATAAAAAAATTTTGGCCTGGAATCCATACATTTTGGAATCATAATCCTCTATTAGTCTTCTTTGCGTTTAGTCAAAAATGACAAATTGTAACAAATTAATCAGATTCTTTGGATCTTAACCCAAGTGGACTACAAAAGTTTGGCTTTTATAGAGAAGATAATAACTTGAGATAGAAAAATAGGTAAATTTGAGCAGTGACCATTTAATTACTCGTAATGAATTTTCTATTACATTCTTTATTTTATTTTATGGAGACAGGTCACTTATTTTTAACACTTATTCCTCAAAATTTACTAATCACTAATTAAGCTTTTAGTTAAAGACAATGATATGTATCCATAATCCGAAACAACAAATAAAACATTGAAGGTAACATAAGATCCAAACTGTCATTTACTTCTTGAAAATTTTGGAGTAGTGGTAGTGATACAGGGCTTTCTTAATTATTTGGTTACAGACAACTGCTGCTCCACAATATCATGGACATTTCTCCATGTAATTGTGCTGACATTTTAATGATTGAATTGGGAAGCATCTGGAAAAATTGGTCAGTGCAATAATATTATTCTAACAAATATTAACTACAATTCAATATCAAAGAGAAAGAAATGGAAATTCCAACTACGAAAGAGGGATTTGATTCATTTGATTCACTTGGCTGTTAAAAGTTATTTGTGAAGACAAAATTGACCATTTTCTATTCATTTCAACTTCGGACAACTAATTAATTAAATCATAAATTTGACAATTAACCTCAAGTTGATCAATCGGGAGTTGAAGTCAATGTAATCTGTAGTTAGTGGAACGAATCTAAACCACTGATCATCAATCTAGTCATGAAACCAGAACCGGCCCGTAACCGGCCCATGCCAGGCCCAAAACCTTGAATCGGAACCGGCCGAACCGGGTTCGATTCACACTTTTTGTGAACCGCAAACCGACGGTTCAAATCGTCGGTTTTTTTAAAAAAAAATTGACGGCCAGGATTAACTAGCTGTTGGATCATGGATGATCCAACGGCTAGAACCGACTGTTAACCCAGTTAACCATCGGTTCATAAAAAAAAATAAATAAAAAATAAAAAAAAGTTTTAAAAACTGTGATGGCGTTGCATCCAACGGCCATCATTTATGTTATGACCGTTGGCAATCCAACGGCCATAAATTAGGCCGTTGGAAAGCCAACGATTGTGGGCTTGTGTGTGCCTTTGTGCCAGTTGTGTTTATGCTACATTTTTTTTTATTTTTCTTCTATAAATACCTAAAATTTCTAAATTCATTTTTACACAATTCTCTTCTCTCAATCTCAATTCTCTCAATTCTCTCAATTCTCCCAATTCTCTCAATCCTCAATTATCATTTATATTATCTACTTTGTTTTGTTATCATTAAATTATTTTTACTCATTAATTCATTATATTCAAAATTCAATTCTTTACTTTAAATTATTTTATTTTATTCAAATCTTTAGCTAATTATTTTTGAAAATTATTTATTTTATTAAATATTGATTCCTCATTAATAGTTTTTGTTATTTGAATTATTTTAATTTATTTAAATACTTTTATTATAGACTTATAAAGTTATAATTTTATTTATCTAATTATTTATATTTATTCAATTACTTAATTTTAATTTGCTATAAAATGGATAGTTTTAATATAGATATTGTTGGTAGCTCACAATTTGGTGGAAACCAAAGTGAGCAAATTTTTAGTGGTGGTGGAGAAACCGAAAGCCCCAACGTTGAAGAAAGGCTAAAATCGGATATGTTCAAGAAGCATTACACAAAGATATTAGATTCCAACCAACAACAAATCAAGGCGAAATGCAATTATTGTTCCGGAAATAAATTATATGCTTTCAAGAAAGGATCAGGCTATGAAACTTTGGCGCGACATTTGAAGGAAAACATCCACACGAAATCGGCCTTTCCACCAACCAATCGCAATTATCCGGGTTTGTTCCCTCTACTACTTCCCCTTTTAAATATTCGGATGAAAAAAAATAGAAAAGAATTAGCTAAAATGATAGCCATAGAACATTTATCATTTGGTTTTGGTGAAAAAGTAGGATGTACTCATTATTGTCAAAATGCAATAAATCCACAAGCTAAAAGAATGCCTAGAACAACAATAACAAGAGAATTAAAGAAAATTTATAAAGGTGAAAAAAAAAATTTAATTGAAAATTTTTCAAAATTAAATGGTAGTGTTTCTTTATGTTCCGATATTTGGAGTGATTTATGGCAAATGTATTCTTATATGGGAGTAACTTGTCATTGGGTTGATAGTGATTGGAAAATACAAAAAAGAATGATTGCTTTTCGTCATTTTGAAGCAAGACATACTGCAAATAATATATCTAGTTTGTTGAATATTATTTTAGATGAATATGGTTTATCTAGAATTTTTTTTTCAATTGGTTTTGATAATGCTTCGGCTAATACGGCTTCAATTAGTCAATTAACAACTCTTTGTCAACCAATAATAGGTGGAAAATTTTTTCATATTAGGTGTACATGCCACATATTAAATTTAGCGGTACAAGATGGTTTAAAAACACTGAATATGTATATTACGCCTATTAAAGAGGCAATTAGTCTTTTATGGATCCGTCCAAATTTAATGAAACTATGGGTAAAATTTAGTATGGAAAATGGACGCAAACCAAAAAGAATTAGTAAAGATGTTCATAATAGGCGTAATTCAACTTATAAATTATTGAATGCATCTACACAATATAGTACTTTGTTATGTACTTTTTTTAATGCAAAATCATGTAGATGATATTTCTTTGCATCCTAATATGTGGGAAGTTTGTTGTAAATTATTACAACTTTTAAAGATATTTAAAGATGCTACTGAAATTTTATCTGGTGTTTATTATCCTACTTCTCATCTATTTATTCACATTGCATGTGATGTTGTTGGTATTTTACAATAATTTAAAGATGACCCTGTTTTATCACTTCCTATATATGATATGTTAATAAAATGGCTTAACTATTACCGAAAAATTCCACCTACATATTTAATTGCTTCTGTTTTTGATCCACGTCAAAAAATTAATATTTTAGAAGAATATATTACTGCATATAATAGTTTTGTAGATTCATTTTTTTCTGACAATGAAGGTTATAAACCTCAAGATACTAAGGAGATTATAAGAGAAGTAAAATTTATTCTTTGTGATTTATTTAATGAATTTCATTCTAAATATGGTAGTAGAGTTCCTATTAGTACTGGATCTAATATTGATGGTTCTACTAGTAGTGTATCACATCAAAATACTAGTAGTCCATCAATGTTTTCTATAGCACCCACGCAAACTTGGTAAATCTATACATTCTTAACACAAAAAACCAAGATCCGGTACTAATACGGAACTTGATAGATATTTAACAACTACTTTTGAGGTTTGTGATGAAGATAAGGATTTTCACGAATGGTCTATGTTAGAATGGTGGAAGGGAAAGGAGAAGGATTATTCAATCCTTTCTATTATTACAAAACATATTCTTGCAATTCCGGCATCAACAGTAGCGGTGAAGCAAGCTTTTAGTGCGGGAGGAATCATTTTAGATGAGCACCGGTCCCGATTATTACTAAGATCATTAGAAAGCCAAGCATTAGTGGATGATTAGCACAAGGCATTTTTGAGAGCACAAGAAATAGACAAGACTGATGACATTGATTTAGATTACGACACCGACATTTCCGAAACGAGCAATGTTAGTACCGGATCTTCTACCGGAGTTTCCTATTTAACGGATTTCGTCCATCCCGATCCCGATGATGACATTGAAGAGTTAGATGATTAAAATTTAGGTCAATTAACTTGTACTCAAATTACTTTTATGAATGAAAATTTTTATTTTTAGTAAATGTTGTATCATGATTCATTATTCATATATGTAAATGGCCAACTCGAAATTCGATATTTAGGCCAAAATTTTATATTTCAATAATAAAATGAGGTATTATTTTCATTTATATCAAACTTGTAAACATGTACGTATTATATCAAACTTGTTATTTTTCACATTGTAAATTTGTAAATTTGTGAATTATATCAAACTTCTCTTATTTTTCACATTGTAAATTATACTAAACTTTTTTTTTTCAT
Source organism: Ophiorrhiza pumila (assembly GCA_016586305.1). Lineage (NCBI taxonomy): Eukaryota > Viridiplantae > Streptophyta > Magnoliopsida > Gentianales > Rubiaceae > Ophiorrhiza > Ophiorrhiza pumila. The sequence continues at coordinate 21,088,748 of BLIW01000005.1, forward strand.
CTTGTAAATTTGTAAATTTGTGAATTATATCAAACTTCTCTTATTTTTCACATTGTAAATTATATCAGATTTCTTTTTTTTCACCTTGTAAATTTGTAAATTTGTGAATTATATCAAACTTCTCTTATTTTTCACATTGTAAATTATACCAAACTTCTTTTTTTCCACCTTGTAAATTTGTAAATTTGTGAATTATATCAAACTTCTCTTATTTTTCACATTGTAAATTATACCAAATTTCTTTTTTTTCACCTTTTAAATTTGTGAATTATATCAAACTTCTCTTATTTTTCACATTGTAAATTATACCAAACTTCTTTTTTTTTCACCTTGTAAATTTGTAAATTTGCAAATTATATCAAACTTATCTTATTTTCACATTGTAAATTATACCAAACTTATTTTTTTTCATCTTATAAATTTGTAAAGTATATCAAACTTCATATTGTTATTTTTTAAAAAGTCGAACCATGAGAAAACCGTACCAAAACCGGAACCGGAACTGAAACCGGAACCGGAACCGAAACCGGGACGAAACCGGAACCGGGACGAAACCGGAACCGGGACGGAACCGGAACCGGGACGGAACCGGAACCGGGATGGAACCAGAACCGTCATCGAACCGTGAACCGGCGGTTCGTGAACTGTGGTAATGTCTACATCAACCATGACTTGAAGGCCTTCCACTTTCTTTACCTTGATTGCAACTTGCAAGAGATGAGTGGTTCCAGCTCCATAGCCATGTGGCTTGGAAGCAAGAATAAGATCACGATTAGCTATTGGGCCTAAACTAATGGTCAAGGAGGTGGCATCCCAATCTTCAGGGTTTGAATTCTGAGAAATGCATATGAGAATGTGTGTTAAAAATAAATTCAAGCCACATACAAACAAGATAGAAATTAAATCTAGTAACACCTGGTATTGCTTGTTGGATTTTCTCCAAATTGATCAAGAAAAAAATTGACATGGACTTATTGACGGAAGACAATAATTAATCTTGAAAATAACATAAATTTTGAAGAACTAGAAAAAGTTTATTAAATAATAATAATAATGCGGAATGATAAAAATGAAACCTTACAAGTATTTATAAAATTTTAACAAGTTCAAAATTAAATAAAAAAAGAAGTCGAAACTGGTAGGTAATTAAATAAACGGGTCTAAAAGTAGTTAAAATAAAGTAATTTGAAAGTAGTGTACATCGGCCATAGTTACACTTGATGAGCCTTGTATATCTCATCGTTCCCTTGGAAATATATGCTCATAATAGTAATTATGAATTTGGAGTGAAAAATTATATATGTTTAAACTTAACAATACGATTTCGATTTTTTTCACTTTTTTTCCTATTTTTTTAGTTAATTTAGTCCTAACTCCTATACAACTCAATACTCATATGTCGTATGTTCCACATTACAAATAACATTAGAATTGAAAAAATGGATTACTGATTCCAAATTTCTCTGATCATTTGGATAAATTATTTCAACCGTCGATTAGTTTAGGGTTCATTTTGCTTTTGCTTATATTATTAAAATGTTTCATTTTCGTTCATCATGTTGTATTTTTAGTTTTCAATAGTATTTTGTTTATTTTTTAAGTTAGAAAAATTCAACTCTCTGATAACTATTTGACACGTACATGTCAAATTCTATTAATTTTTATACTCTCCAATTCTAAATTGAATTTTAAGTGAAAAAAATTGGCAAAGATCGATTTCATAATAAATTGTAATATGAGAGACAAAAATATAACTTTTTAAAAAAATACAGACAAAATAAAATGAACCTTAAGTTAAGGGAAGGGTAAATTAATTTACCCTAATCATTTCCAACGTACTTCTTCATAGTTTTCCATTACTATTTTTTGAAAAACGGAATGTTTTGTGCATACGTTTGTTGATCGTTTCCAGGCCATGAACAAGTACTCTAGTAATATTTATTATTCCAATTCCAATTTCTCAAGTTTTTAGATTAAACAAGAACATCTTTATGGGAAGATATTACTCAACACAATTTAGTTTCATATTTCATCCTCTCAGTCTTTTAGTTCACAGTACTCCTCTTTCTCCTGGTCGATGTTCAGAGGAAGGCTTTTTTCCTTATGAAAGGAAGTAACCTTTTCGACGATATTTGGTAGTGCCGTTTTTGCTACCAAATTAAGTACCTTCATTCAAAAGATAAAAATTAGTACAGTGAAAGGAGGGTCGAATCCCACGAGAAACGAAGTACTATCTATTCTAGTTAATCCAAAAAAACTTATAACAAATAATTGTTAAGAATCAAGAAACATAGATAAAACTAATTAACAAGAATTATTATAGAAAAACAACAAAGAAATAAAAACAAGGCAACAAGAAAATCCACATTAATTAGTTATTAACCTATCATAGACTCAATGATTAATTAATATTAATAAATCAACTAGTTATAGACTACCGAGAAGAGACTCCGATATAGTCCAATTCTTTTGTACTTAATTGGTAATTAACAAGAGTCCGACTAAATTAATTACTTCCCTAATCAAAGGCACAATCGGGTTGGAACCGAAAAACTCCCAATTTAATGTCACCACAGCATTATTAAATAGAAAAACCCAGTTCTAATAATTTGCAATCAGTTGTCAGCATGTCACAAATTACTAACCAATTATTCCCGTCTACCTGACAGTAGCTTTACCACTAATTAATCATATCTATTAGATCCTGAAAAATAACAAGAGATTAATTGGCACTGCTCAAATTAATTATATTTGATCAAGATTTAATTAATCTAAACATAAGCGCTATGAACAAAAAACTCTTGGAACTCATCAAATATTAATTTATTATTAACACTTAGGTTTCACAATTAAATAACAATTAGTGTTTCATTACTTACTCTGGAGAAAAGAACTACTTACTAAGCATAAGTACTAAGAAACAATTAACAAGTATAGAAACATAATAGAATTAAACTAAAGAAAGGAAGAGTAATACTTAGTCTGTCAATTCGCCTTTCGTCTGACCATACGAAAGAGAATCCTGAAGTAAGAACTAAATTACTACGTAAACTACTCTACAACTAAACTAAACTACTACTACTAACTAACTTCTAACTACTACTGACTAAAACTCTATTACCTCGTTCTTTATTCTGAACAACCACTTTCTCTCCTTATAGAAGATAAGTTTATTAAGTTACCTAATAACACACTCAACCTATAAGGAGAATAATATGGGTTTTGAATTCTAGTTCAAGATAATAAAGTTAATGCCACATACAGCAATTAAGGCATGCAAGCCTTTTCGATAATAATCTTCCTTATTCTTCTCTTCTTCAAATTGGAAATTCCCAAGCAAATCATCTTCTTCCATAAATTGAATTCTTCCAAATTTGAATTGCCAAAATCAATGAAATCTTCACTTTTCAAAACTCTCTATCATCTTTATCCTTCCAAATTAAGATAGGGAAATCTTCTTTTCCAAGTTCTCCAAGATCTTCCAAATTCCTTACAAAATTGGTTTATTTTCATTATTTTTGCACAGGACTTCCAAGTCACCAATCAACTAGAATCCTGCAATTAAACACCTAATCAATGCAAATCTATTCAAATCATTCTATACTAAACCCTCAAATAATATAACAATTATTGCACCTATCAAATCCGCACACTTAGACAATTCTTGTCCCTAAACATTCAAACAAGAAACATAAACATAAAAGTCAAAATTAAAGAAAGCACAAATATCCAAACTTATACAAATCAAGTATTAACCAAACAAATTGAAATTTTAACCATCAATCCACATTTCAATCCATTGTGTAAAATTCATATATAGCCAATTTCTTCCCAAGTCAAAATACAAATAATATGAGTCAGCTTTCCAGGATCAGTCTAAGAACTCAAAGATTTAAGAATATGGGTTCATCCACTCATAATAAATTGTACAAAGAATCATTACCACAAATTTGTAAATATGTCAAAAATTTGCCACAATACCAAAACCAAACATGAATCATAAGGTCTTTGATTCCGGTTTTAATGGGGTTTGGATAAATAAGGTAGGATAAGAAAGAGAGATTAAAAAGACTAAGAATATATAGAACCAAAGCGCAATGCAACTTATTCAAACATTTTCCCACATTTGGACTGTATTAAGTTTCAAAATTTGACTTCTCAAATCAATTTCAGCACAGTAAACATTTTTTTGTGCTCTTATCACATATTTTTTTCCTTTCAAATATTTCTTTTCTATATTTTTTTCTGTCGCTACTATTCTTTTTTTCTTCTTTTTACTGCCACTGTCTGGGTAGACAATAGATACAATAGAATATTGCATTTTTTTCTACTGCCCCAATGTTGCATGGGCAAATAGTGGACTTCAGTAGTTTTAATTCACAAGAACATGTTGAAACATATTCATTCATAGAGACTTAAATTTTATTATTCAATCAAGTGGGGAATAAGTTACATATATTCCATTACTACTTGCACTCTGGGGGCCAGCTAAAAAGGTCTTAGTGAATATTTTTCGTGGTTGAATTATTGCAAGAAAAGGTTAAAGCTCAAAGGGACTAAATATAGGTAAATGTCAGGGTAGAAAAGAAAACTAAAGTCAAACATGGCTAAACCTAATCGCCTTTATCATATTCATATACAATTTCAACATATGGTTCACCATGTACAACAAAGCAAATTCTATAATTCATCCAAGTACAATTAACACTTAACAAATAAATATTCAATTAATCGCCAAGAAAGTTATTTTTGTGTGCTTAGGCTCAAAACCTCACTTTAAGTAGGCATAAATAAACTAAATTTCATGTATTCATCTTCATTGGAAACATACAAAGAATAAGTTATGCCCAAAACCTCACTTTAAGAAACGAAAGGACAGTTATTTGGATTATAATTTGACCATCTTCAGTAAGATGGATATATATATATATATATGTTCTTTCTCTTGAAGTAAATAGTGCAATGCCAGAATGTGCAAAATGCGAAAAAGATTTTCTCATCGAGAAAATGCAACATTCAATAGATAAGAAGATGGTGGAATGTGAAAGCATACCGGCTGTTATTCAGAACATATTAACCCATAAATGCAAGGAACCAGATTCTGAACTTGAAGAATTGAAGGATGAGAATATTAAAGATGAAACCATGTCACTTTATTTGTTGGAAATGTTTTCATGCAAAACAGAAAAATACTGTGTGACCATATGGGATCTTGCGAATTTAACTTTTCCACCTATTTTGCAAGGCCAAGTTCTGAGACTTAACTCCTTGGGTGAACACCTAAAGTTCATATTTTTGGGAGAGGGAAAAATGCTGCCCATGATCCTACATAAGAATCTCATCCAAAACCAAGAAAATAAGTTGATTTTGCATCAAAGAAGGCGCATGGCAATGTTAGGAGGGATTTTGACTTGCAAAAATGATGTTTCTTCATCAAGACAACATCCAGAGCCTCCTCTACTAGTTTACTGAAGATGGACGTAATTGATCTAGCCAAAGACTTAAAACAAAGTCACTGATTGGGAGGCAACCCAATATTTCTAATTTTTGTAATTTTTTATTTTCGTTTTTAATATTTTTTATTTGTAATTTTCTATAGTAGTTTTACTATTTGTTTATTTTTTTTCCTGGTTCAATATTTACATGCTGTTGTTAGGTAAAGTGGATTCCACTATGACAACTTCTGATTCTTATTATTATTTGTCAACAATATTTCTCACTTTGGAAATTTTGGGTCAAAATTGCTCAACATAACACCATCCTTATGTCCCTTCTCAATCCAAAGTGCATTTTCTTAGTGATTCTCATCTTATGTTATGCCATAGGTATATTGCATATACTTTGTTCGGTAGGTAAGATCATACACCCATGGCCACTACACATGCACTTGCTATTTTGTTGGTTGTGTCATAGTAATAAGTTTCATCTGGGTTATTAATTTTTTTCTTTGTGGAACCAGATTTGAACTCATGAAGATTGTCATTTGGCTTTGAGCCATTTCATTGTTGTTTTTGGGTCTCGTAATTCTTCATATAATTCTTTGTGTGTTGTTTGGGCTAATTCTTGTTGAGCCAATCAATTAGCTTATCCTTTTGCCCACTTCTGGTTTGATTTTTACTGATGCACATAGGGTTATTATGCTTTTTGAATTGATATATCCCTCTTCGAGACATATTTCTTCTCTATGTGTTACTGATGTTTGTTAAGAGGTGATTGATTTTTGTTTATTGATGTCTGACATGGCTTCTGTACTTGCTGGTAACACCAAATTTCTCTTCAAATTGTGATTGGAACTTGCAGAAGTCAATGCTTCAAATGCTGCCCTTATCTAATTTCTAAACCACCGTTTGCCCATGCGGTTCTTGACTCCCTATATCAGGCTACTTTCTTATCTCCTTGTGTTTTGTTATGATTATTATTATTTTTTAATGTTTTTGTTGATGCTGTTATTTAGTTTCTTTTATGTTATTTAGTTTTCTACTTCCTCTTGCTTGAGGACAAGCAAGGTTTAAGTGTAGGGAGAATTTTGTGCGTATATGTTTAGTGAATCTTTATTTAGTGAGTCTTTTATTTTTCAATTTCTATTTCTAGTTCAGTTTCTATTTTTAATAGCATGAGTTTGTTTTCAAATGAAAATAAAAAATAGAGAAGAAAAAATTCAAAAATATTTTATTTTTTGTTATTGTGTCAAAATATTTTGTGTTTTTCTTGTGTTTCCAAACTTTCTTACTTATTGGGTACTACTTAAACAAATTGGAATTGGTATGGAAGTTTGGATGATCCATTGTGTTTTATTTATGTATGTCTTTGTTGTTTTCAAGAAAATGAATACATGAAATTGAGCTTATTTTTCCCTATTTAAAGTGAGGGTTTTGAGCCTAAGCACACAATAACCACTTTCTTGGCGCTTATTTGAATATTTCTTTGTTGAGTACTAATTGTACTTGGATTTTTTTTAAGGCAATATCCCTCTCGGCGGGCTGGGAATGCCAATCCCAGAAATTTTATTAATTAGTCACCACCATTACAAATAAATAATCCAAGAACAAATAGGGATACTATCCCTTTATAAAAGGATGAGAACAGTCCTAATGTCTAATAAAGCGAAAATTAGGCAAACCAAGTCGGTCCATATGAAGTAACCCCCGCAATGGCCCTGGAAGCATTTTTAGATCCTCAAACTCCTTCCTGGACTCCAAATTCATACCAAATTTTGCCAAAAAACAAGCCTGTTTATTCCCCTCATTATAACAAAAAGAAATACCACCCATTTGAGCACCCCATAAAGCTTCAACCACACCCCGAATCTGCCAAGGAACCCTAACCTTTCTATTTAAAATTCGGACAAGCATAGCCGAGCTTAGTTCCACATCATAACACTCCCACGCCCGATGCACACACAATTGAACTCTAGCCCATAAAGCCTCCGCCTCTAGCTGTAATGCCGACATTCCCCCATATCCAAGTGCAATGGCCCCCATGAAATTTCCTGATGAGTCCCTCACAACTACAGCCCCACCTCCATAACTAGTCCCAGGGTGCACCCTCGCTCTCACATTAACTTTATAACGACCTAACAGCGGCGGCAACCAACGAACAGGAACAGAACTGGAAGCCGACCTATCACAACACTGTTTCACTATATCTCGCCACAAGCATCCATCCATACTCCAATTAAAATGGATTTTCAATAACAGCTGGAGATTCTGTAAAATGCAAAACACCACACCTTCCAAATCCACTGTGCCCCCATTAAAACACACCTCATTCCGCATCTTCCAGACCTGCCAATAGATAAAAAGAGGCATAACCTTAGCAACAAATCGGCCACATTTTGTATTACCAATAGCCCACCATGCTAAACATCTTGCCTGCCAGTCCATCACACCATTCAAAATACCTATCTCCATTCAAAATTGTTTCCACACCATGGCTGTAAAATGACACCAACCAAACGGATGCTCCTCAGATTCCTCCTCCGCCTCACAGAGATAACAACGAAAAGGCCCCTGAACTCCAGTCAAGGCCAACCAAGACGACATAGGCAGCCTTCTATACCACAATCTCATCATAAAAATAGACACCTTGATAGGCACATCTTTAGACCACAAGTGAGACAAAAATGGATGTACCTCTGTGGAACCAGCGAACAAACTATACGCAGAAGCAATCGAGAACCTGCCCTAGCTCTAAATCCCAATACGGCTCCGAAATCGGGAAGAAAATATATTTCAAGATCTCCGACACTCGATCCATGGGAACAGTAAACATCAGCTTTTCCACCATCCACCAACCATTATTCCGGAAAGCACTAATTGGACAGAACCCCAAATCAAGCGAATATTCCGCCGAAGTTCCCAAAGCTAACCATTTATCAAAGAAAAAATCCACATCCCCATCACCAACAAACCAGCGGAGGTGCTCCTCCACCTTATCCCAAACACCCAACATTCTCCTCCAGACCACCGAAGCTGACGGCTTACAAGGAACCACCACAGGATGGAGTTTATTACAATATTTCTTCCACATAAATTCTGACCAAAGCAAGTTACCTTTGCGAAAAACCCACCATAACTTCGCAGAGAAAGCCTCCATAATTTGCTCTAATCGACGCACCCCAAAACCACTACTATGGATTGGACTACACACCTTTTCCCAACTCAACCAATGCACACCCCGTTTAGACTCCTCAACACCCTACAAGAATGCAGCAAAAATTCTTTTAAGTCCAAGGATGATTGATTTAGGTGTATCACAAGCTGCAATCAAGTGGACATACAGTGATATTAAAACTGATTTTAACAAAATAAGCCTGCCCCCAATCGAAACCTTTCCAATCTTCCACCCGCCCAAAATTCACCGAACTTTAGTAAGCATACACTGGAAGTAAATCACTTTCTTTCTTCCTAGAAAAAGTGGGCACCGCAAATAAGTCACGGGAAAAGTCCTATGCCGAAACCCCGTAAGTCGCGACACCCTCCGTGAAAGGTTACTCCGAGTATGAACCAAAAAACCACTTTTGGAACAGTTCACTAATTGTCCCGGCAACTCCTGATACTCCTTTAGAACACCCATAATCCGTCTCAAGGAACCACAATGACCAGAGGAAAATATCAACACATCATCAGCATATGCAAGATGTGTAACTTGCAAACCCCTCTTCATGTTACCATATCCCACAAAATCTGGGGAATTAAGAAGATTATTCAAGGACCAGGATAAGTATTCAGCCGCAAGAATAAATAATGCCAGTGATAACGGGTCACACTAACGAATACCGCAGGAAGAATGAAAAAAAAACCACTTGGCCCCCATTAATAATTAATGAGAACCAACAATTCGAAACACACCTATATATCATATCTATCCAAACTTCCCCGAACCCCATTCTGCTCAGGACTTGACATAAAAAATTCCAAGAAACCCTATCATACGCTTTCGCCATATCTAGCTTGAGGATCACATTCCCATCTCGGGGCTTTAGCTGATATACCACCAGCCAACTCTTGAGCCTAAACCACATTTTCCACAATCGACCACCCCTTGACAAAAGCACTCTGATTATTAGAAATGAGAAAAGGCAGAACATCAGTCAGGCGATTAGCCAGCAGCTTTGTGATAACCTTATTCAAAACCGTACAGAGGCTAATCGGCCGAAAGTCACCTAACGATCGAGGGTTATCCACTTTCGGGAGAAGTACCAATAGGGTAGACGTATAACCCCTAGGTAATTCCCCCCACATAAAAATTCGACCACAGCGGAATGAATATCACCACCGACAATCTCCCATGCAACCTGAATAAAATGACTAGAAAAACCATCCAATCCCGCCACGCTATCACACTCCAAGCTCATCACCACCTCACGAACCTCTTTCAAGAGCGGTACCGCTTGAATACGATTCCTCTCCACAACAGAGAGCTGATGTTTAGGGAATCCTGGCTTTAATGTACTTGGATGAATTATAGAATTTTCTTTCTTGTACATGGTGAACCATAATGTTGAAATTATATATGAATATGATAAAGACACTTAGGAATTACCTATGTTTGACTTTATTTTTCTTTTCTACCCTTATATTTACCCCTGGTTAGCCCCTTTGAGCCTTAATATTTTCTTTGTATTTAAACCACTATATATGTTCACTAAGATCTTTTTAGCTTCCTTTTGGCCCCCCAAGGTACATATAGCTAAATGAGAAGATGTGTAACTTATTTCCTACTTGATTGAATAAAATGAAACTACGTGTTTAAGTCTCTAAGCATGAAGATGTTTCAGCATGTTCTTTGGAGTTTAAAACTGTTGAAGTCCGCTGTTTGCCAATACAACACTGGGGCAGTAAAAGAAAGTGCAGTATTCTATTGTATATGCTATTTGACCGGATGGTGGTAGTAAAAAGAATAAAAGAATATCAGCAAAAGAAAAAAAAAGAAAGATTTAAAAGAAAAAACATGCGATACGAGCACAAGAAATAAAATGTTTAATGTGATGAAATTGATTGTAGAAGTTAAGTTTTGAGACTTGATACAATCCAAGTGTGAGGGAATGCTTGAATAAGTTGCATTGCACTTTGGTTCCGTTTGTTTTAACCCATTTATCTTTATTTCTTTTCACCCTAACCCCATTACAATCGAAATAAAAGATCTTTTGATTCATGTTTGATTTTAATTTTTTGGTTAGCTTTTGACATATTTGCAAATTCATGGTAATATTTTTTTGTACAATCTATAATGAGTGGATGAACCCATATTGTCGAATCTTTGAGTTCTTAAAGTGATCCTTGAGAGCTAGCTCAAATTTTGTATTTTGACTTGGAAGAAATTGACTATACATGAATTTTACACAATAGATTGAAATGTGGATTGATGGTTGAAATTCCAATTTTTTTGTGTAATACTTGATTTGTAAAAGTTTGGATATTTTTATTTTCTTTAATTTTGATTTTTATGTTTATGTTTCTTGTTTGAATGCTCAAGGACAAGCATTGTCTAAGTGTGGGGATTTGATAGGTGTAATAATTGTTATATTATTTATGGGTTATTATGGAATAATATGAAGAGATTGGCAATGATTAGGTGTTTAATTGTATGATTTTATCTTGATTGTATATTTGGCGGTTTGTGCAAAAAAAATAAGGAAAGAGGACAAATATGAAGTTATCTGGTAACTTTTGAAAAGAACTTGGAAAAGAATATTTCATTATCTTGATTTGGAAGGATAAAGACGGTGAAGATTTTTGGAAAGAGAAGATTTCTTTGATTTGGTCAATTCAAGTTTGGAAGAATTCAATTTATGGAAGCAGATGATTTGCTTGGAAATTTTCAATTTGAAGAGGAGAAGAATAAGGAAGATTATTATCCAAACGGCTTGCATGCCTCAATTGCCACATGTGGCATTAATTTTATTATTATCTTTCTTGAATTAGAGTCCTAAACCAATTCTTCTTTTCTTATAGTTTAATGTTTTGTTAGGTAATAAACTTCCTCTTATATAAGAGAAAAGTTGACGTTGCAACACAGGAGAAGTAGGTAATAGTAGTCAGTAATAAGTAGTTAGTTAGTAGTAGTAGTTTAGTTTAGTTGTAGATTAGTTTACGTAATAGTTTAGTTCTTTTTTCAAGATTCTCTTCCGTATGGTCAGACAGAAGGCGGAGTCTAGACAAACTAAGTTTTACTCTTATTTTCTTTAATTTAATTGTATCACGTCTTTTATATATTTTAATTATTTCTTAGTACTTATGTTTAGTAAGTAGTTTGTTTATCCAGCATAAGTAATGAATCATTAATTATTATTTAATCGTGAGACCTAAATGTTAATAATAGATTAATGTTTGATGGGTTCCAAGATTTCTCCGTGCATAATGCCTATGTTTAAATTAATTAAATCCTGGTCAAATCTAATTAACCTGAGCAGTGCCAATTAATCTCTTGTTATTTCTCTAGATCTAATAGATATGTTTAATTAGTGGTATAGCTAGTGTCAGGTAGACATGAATAATTGGTTTGTAATTTGTGACATGCTGACAACTGATTGCAAGTTATTAGAACTGGGTTATTTTAATTTAAAATACTTTTGAGTCATTAAACTGGGTGTTGGTCGGTTCCAGCCTGGTTGTGCCTTGATTAGGGAAGTAATTAATTTTGCCAGACTCTTGTTAATTACCGATTAAGTATGGAAGAATCGGACTATGTCGGAGTTGGTTCTCGGTAGTCTATAATTGGTTGATTTGTTCATATTAATTAATCATTGAGTCTATGATCAATTGATAATTAATTAATGTAGATTTACTTGTTTCCGAACTTTTATTTCTTCTGTGTTTTAATATATTAATTTATGTTAATTAGTTTTGTTTATTTTTCTTAGTTCTTAAATTATTTGTGACAATTTTTTTTGAATTAACTAAAACAGATGGTACTCTGTTCCTCATGGAATTCGACCAAACTTTTACTGTACTAATTTATTAGAACGGCGCCAAATTTGGTAGTTTCTTTTTGCTACCAAATTAATTACCTACATTTAAAAGATAGAAATTAATACAATTAAAGTAGGATTAAATCCCCCGAGGAACGGAGTACTATTTGTTCTAGTTAATACAAAGAAACTTGTCACAAATAATTGTTAAGAATCAAGAGACATAGATAAAACTAATTAACAAGAATTATTATAGAAAAAAAAAGAAATAAAAATTCGACAACAAGCAAATCCATATTAATTAGTTATCAACCGATCATAGAATCAATAATTAATTAATATTAACAAATCTACCAGTTACACACTACTGAGAATCGACTCCGACATTGTCCAATTCTTTCGTACTTAATTGGTAATTAACAAGAGTCCACCTAAATTAATTACTTCCCTAATCAAGGCACAACTGGGTTGAAACTGACTAACACCCAATTTAATGTCTCAACAGCATTATTAAATAGAAGAATCCAGTTTTAATAATTTACGATCAATTGTCAGCATGTCACAAATTACTAACCAATTATTCCCATCTACTTGACAATAGATTTACCACTAGTAAACAATAGATTACTTGAAAAACTTCCAGATTTGGAAGAAATTAAAAATTGTATTTTCTCAATGGATTCTAATAGCGCTTCTGGACCGGATGGCTTCAATGCTAATTTTTTCACTACCACTTGGGAGATTATCAAATATGAAATCTTAGCTGTCACACAACATTTTTTTAATGGTGGCACTCTCCTTCAAGCCTTAACTTCCACATTCATTATCCTTATCCCAAAAACCCTAAGGCTAAACAAATTTTCACAGCTTCGACCCATTAGCTTGTGTAACTTTTTTAACAAAGTTATCTCGAAGCTTATTGCCTCTATACTTTCTCAAATTCTTCCAAAAGTGAATAGCAATAATCAAACTGGATGTGTCAAAGGAAGAAAGCTTATAGATAATTTCCTACTAGCCAATGAGCTAGTCCAATGCCTTCCAAGGAAAAACAATATAGGGAATGTCATCCTAAAATTAGATATGAAAAAAGCATATGATCGGGTGGATTTGATCTTCCTCCTTCAAATGCTTTGCAAACTAGGATTTAGTGAGATTATCATCGACATGATTTGGAGATTAATCTCCAATATTAACTTTTCAGTCCTAATTAACGGATCTCTAGAAGGCTTTTTTTAAGTCCTCTAGAGGAATCCGACAAGGAGATCCACTATCTCCTTACCTTTTCATTCTAGGGGTAGAATTTATTTCAATAGCACTAAACAAAATAGGATCACAATGCCCCTCTTTCAATTTCCCCAATCTGATGACCTTATTATTTTCACTTCAGCTTATCCTAAAACTCTAAAGCTCATCATGGCAATGCTTAAAAACTATGAGGAACTTTCGGGCCAAAAAATAAATATCCAAAAACGTTCATTCCTCATTCATCACTCATGCAATCGAATCACGAAGCATATGATCTCCAAGATCACGAAATTCCTTCTAGAGAAATTCCAAGTCAAATACCTTGGTCTCTCACTTTACTATGGAAAAAACAAGGCTGAGCATTATGAACCACTAATTTAGAAAATTCTGCTTAGAATAAGCTCATGGGAATCCAAGCTACTTTCTAGTGGAGGAAGAATCGCTCAAGTAAAATCTGTCCTATCCGCAATGCCCATGGACATCCTACTAGGATCAAATCCTCCAAAAAAAATTTACGAAACTTAGAATCAATGTTTTCAAACTTCCTTTGGGGTTCAATTGATCAAAAGAAGAAATATCCCTGGATATCTTGAAATAAACTTTGTCTTTCATTCCATGAAGGTGGTCTAGGTCTTAGATCATTACATATCACTCTCAAAGTGTTCGCCTATAAGCTTCGGTGGAGATATAGAAAACAAACTTCTCTATGGGCCAAATTCCTACATGCTAGATACTGCACACCAAATCCACCCTCTCTGCCTACCAAAAAATATTCCCGCATGTGGAATAACATGATAGAAATTGCAGAAGAAGTTGAACCTCACATTCTACCCCAAATGGATGGACTCATTTGGGATCTAACTAGTTTAGGTACTTTTTCTTTCAAATCTGCCTTTCAGTTAATTCAAAGTGAACATTCTTCGTGGCCCTTTGGGATGTATATATGGGATCCATTCCTTCCTACTACAGAATCTTTCTTCATGCTTAGACTTCTCAAAGGAAAATTACCTACAGGCACAATTCTTCACAAATTTAAGGTGTATGAACCACACAAATGTCTATGTTGTACTGACGGTCCATATTCAATAGATCACATTTTTCTGCAATGTGAAACAGCCTCTGAATTGTGAAAATATTTTGGAAGTGAAGTTAGAATTCACTTCCCAACTGTACATCACTCACTTAACTCCTTCTTTACCTACTGGTAGACCCATTCTAGTAAAAATGCAACTTTCAAGTTCTTTATCAAATTCATCCCCAACATTTTATATTGGCACATCTGGAAAGCCAGAAATAAATGGATGTTGAAAAAAGAAAAATGGAATTTGGAAAAAATGAAAAGATTGACATTCGAGAAATTAAAAGCTATCACATCTAATTGATTCAAGAATGTACAAATGCTAAAAATGTCTTGGTCTCAGTTCTGGAATACCTTAGTTTCTGCTCACTCAAAAACTCACATTTCATTCATTAAATGGTTCTCCCAGACACTGAATGGTTCAAATTAAACTTTCATGGCTTCATTTGTAATCAAAAAATTGGATGAGGTAGAGGAATCATAAGTAACAGCCATAGCATATTGATTGCAGCATTTACATATCAATCGATTACTGCTAACCTTGTCTCCAATGAACAGATTTTCATAGAAATAGTGTTGCATGGTATCAAAATCTTCCAAGAAAGAGGTATTCTCTCAAAAATTATTTTAGAAACAAGTACTAAGAACTTTCCTCTCTATGTGAAGAGAGACCAAAGATGTCCCTGGAGAATTACGTCTCAATTCCAAATGATTCAGAATATTCTTCCAAATGCTAAATGGTCAAACTGTCCAAGACAAGTCAATTTAGTTGCAAAACTTTTAGCACACTTGGCAGTTCAAGAGCCTAATGCAGTATTCAATGAAGAAATTCAGTTACATTCAAAGATCCACAAGCTAATCAGATTGGAGAGATTGTCAATTCCATACATTGTTAGATCCACTCAATGCCCAATTAACTTCTCTCCAACAAATCTTTCTTCAAGAAAACCACCAACCTGATTCTGTGATTGGAAAGTTTCTGTGAGTTAGAGGAGAGGTTTGGTGAAAAATAGAGGTTTGATGTCGAACTACTGTATCATTATATTATTTTAATATATCTTGTGTCTGCATGCTTTTGTGATCTTCCTGTAGGATCTTGTTAGGCATCCGGTGATTTCCTAGTTACTATTGTAGTTGGCATCCTATGATTGTGTTTCTATGTTGTATAATTTCATAATGCTTTGGTTTAAATTAGACACATAGTTAGCAACTGATCTAGATACTCTTTGGTGTGAAACTTCTGTACTAATTTATGTGCATTTTAGTTTGACATATACTGTGTATGCATGCTTTCTTATTGATGGAAGAAGCTTGTTGTTGTGTCTATTCTGCGTATTGTTGACTTTGTTGTGATTGTTGAACTTTTGCATCTATATCGTCTAAATTCATAAGAGGGTAAGCCTGTTGGGAACTATGCTTCAATTTAAATTTAGGCAAACTGATCTTATTTTCTTTACTTGTTTGAACCCTATTTCATATCCCTAACTAATATATTCATAATTGATTTCTTGCATGTAATTTATATTGTTGTGTAGATACATATAGTTGCATCTGCCTGTGTTAGGCATGCTCATTCATCTCTTCTTCATTCATATTCTTGCTGACGACCTTTAAAATATGTAAAGGAGGAATCCTCCTTGCGTTTTAATGGTGGAAGCTAGAGTTTGTAATATTATAGAGGCTATTAGTTTTTTGACAGCCTTTATAATATTTCGAATTTTAGTCTCCAATTTATTTGTTAAGGAGGAAGTACTCCTTGTTTAATTACTTAAACTTTTGCTATATTTTAAGGAAGGAGTCCTCTCCAATTACAGTTTTTCAACTTGTACTAATGGTGTGAATATTTCTATCATCACATAATCCTCTTTTCTATCAATAAAATTGTGAATGGCGCCCCTCCGTAAATGGGATGATTAGCCAACCAAAAAAAAGGTTTACCACTAACTAATTCTATCCATTAGATCCAGAGAAATAACAGGAGATTAATTGGCACTGCTCAAATTAATTAGATTTGATCAAGATTTAATTAATCTAAACATAAGCTCTATACACAGAGAACTCTTGGAACTCATCAAACATTAAATTATTATGAACACTTAGATTTCATGATTAAATAACAATTAATGCTTCATTACTTATTCCGAATAAAAGAACTACTTACTAAGCATAAGTACTAAGAAACAATTAACAAGTATAGAAAACATGATAGAATTAAACTAAAGAAAAAAAGAGTAAAACTTAGTTTGCCTAGACTTCACCTTTCGTATGACCATAAGAAAGAGAATCCTAAAGCAAGAACTAAATTACTGCGTAAACTACTTTACAACTAAACTAAACCAAACTACTGCTACTAACTTACTACTAACTACAAACTACTACTTAGTAAAACTCTATTATCTCTTTTTTTATTCTGAACGACCACTTCCTCTTCTTATAGAAGATAAGTTTATTAAGTTACCTAATAACACACACAACCATAAGGAGAATAATATGGGTTTTGAATTCTAGTTCAAGATAATAAAATTAGTTCCACATGCAACAATTAAGGCATTCAAGCCATTTAGATAATAATATTTCTTATTCTTCTCTTCATCAAATTGGAAATTCCCAAGAAAATTATTTTCTTCCATAAATTAAATTCTTCCAAATTTGAATTGCCCAAATCAAAGCAATCTTCTCTTTACAAAACTCTCCACCGTCTTTATCCTTCCAAATCAAGATAAGAAAATCCACGTTTTCAAGTTCTCCAAGATCTTCCCTTCCAAAATTGGTTTATTTTCATTATTTTTGCACAAGACTTCCAAGTCCACCAATCAACTAGAATCCTACAATTAAACTTCTAATCAATGCAAATCTATTCAAATCATTTCATACTAAACCCTCAAATAATATAACAATTATTGCACCTATCAAATCCCAACACTTAGACAATGCTTGTCCCTAAGCATTCAAACAAGAAACATAAACATAAAAATCAAAATTAAAGAAAAGACAAATATCCAAACTTTTACAAATCAAGTATTAACCAAACAAACTGGAATTTTAACCATCAATCCACATTTTAATCTATTGTGTAAAATTCATATATAGCCAATTTCTTCCCAAGTCAAAATACAAAGAATGTGAGCCAGCTTTCCAAGATCAGTCTAAGAACTTAAAGATTTGACAGTATGGGTCCATTAACTCATAATAAATTGTACAAAGAAGCATCACCCCGAATTTGTAAATATGTCAAAGATTTTCCACAATACCAAAACCAAACATGAATAAAAAAATATTTTATTCCGGTTTTAATGTGGTTTGGATAAATAAGGTAGGATAAGAAAGATAGATTAAAAAGGCTAAGAATATATAGAACCAAAGTGCAATGCAACTTATTCAAATATTTCTCTACATTTGGACTGTATTAAGTTTCAAATTTTGACTTTTCAAATCAATTTCAGCAGAACAAACATTTTTCTTTTGTGCTCTTATCACATATTTTTTTCCTTTCAAATATTTCTTTTCTATATTTTTTTTCTTTGGCTGCTGTTCTTTTTTTTTCTTTTTACTGCCACCGTCTTGGTAGGCAATAGATACAACAGAATACTGCACTTTGTTTCTACTTTCCTAGTGTTGTATGGGCAAATAATGGAGTTCAATAATTTTAATTCACAAGAACATATGAAACATCTTCATTCATAGAAACTTAAACACATAATTTCATTACTCAATTAAGTGAGGAATAAGTTACACATATTCCATTGCTACTTGAACCTTAGGGGGCCAAAAGTAATCTAACAAGGTCTTAGTGAATATTTTTTGTGGTTGAATTATTGCAAGAAAATGTTAAGATTCAAAGGGGCTAATTAGGGGTAAATGTAAGAATAGGAAAGAAAACTAAAGTCAAACATGGCTAAATCTAATTGTCTTTATCATATTTATATACAATTTCAACATATGGTTCACCATGCACAACAAATCAAATTCTTTAATTCATCCAAGTACAATTCACACTGAATAAAGAAATATTCAATTAAGCGCCAAGAAAGTGGTTCTTGTGTGTCTCAAAACCTCACTTTAAGTAGGCATAAATAAACTCAATTTCATGTATTCATCTTCATTGGAAACATACAAAAACTTGTATAAATCAAACACAATGGATCAGCCAAACTTTCCATACCAATTCTAATTTGTCTAAGTAATACTCAATAAGTAAGAAAGCTTGAAAACACCCAAGCACAAACTATTTTGACATCAAAAACTTAAAAAAAAAATATTTTTGGATTTTTATTTTCTTTTTTTTTTTGGTTTTTTTTCTTAAACAAACTTATGCTATTAAAAAAATAGACTAGACATACAAATTAAAAAAATAAAAGGCTCATTAAACAAAAGATTCACTAAACATAAACCCACATAATTCTCCCCACACTTAAACCCTACTTATCCTCAAGTAAGATGAAGGAGAAAACAAAATAAAACGAAAGAAACTAAATAACAGCATCAACAAAAATATTAAAAAAATAATAACAAAACACAGGGAGACAAGAAAATAGCCTGATAAAGAGAGTTGAGGACCTTATGGGCAAACGATGGCTCAGAAATTGAATAAAAGAAGCAGTTGAAGAACTTATTTACGCAAGTTCGAAGGACAATTTGGTGAGAAGTTGGGTGTTATCAGTAATTTTAGAAGCCATAGTAGACACCAATAAACACAAATCAATCACTTCTTAGCAAAAATCAGCAACACCTGTAGAAGAAATATGGTTAGAAGAGGAATATCTCATCTCACAAAACTTAATAACCCCATGTGCATTAGTAAAAACAAACCAAATGTGGGCAAAAGGACAAACCAATTGAGTTGGTTCAACAAGAAATAATCCAAACAACCATGAAAGAATTATATGAAAAATTTCGAGATATAATAACAACAATGAAATGGCAGTATTTATGAATTCAAATCTGGTTCCAAAAAGGAGAAATCTAATAACCCATATGAAATTTAATATTATTACACATAGCCCACAAAATAGCAAGTGTATAGGTAGTGGCCATGAGTGTATGGTTCTGCCCAAAGTATGTGCAATATATGTATGACATAACATAAAAGTAGATTGACTTAGAAAATGTACTTTGGATCGAGAAGGGACATAAGAATGGTGTCATGTGGAGCAATTTTGACCCAAAATTTCCAAAGTGAGAACTACTGTTGACAAATAAGAATAAGAATCACAAGCTGTCATGGTGGAATCCACTTTGTCTAACAACCGCATAAAACTACTCTAGAAAATTTAAAATAAAAAATATTAAAAACAAAAATAAAACATGACAAAAATTGGAAATATTGGGTTGCCTCCAATCAGTACCTTTGTTTTAAGTTTTTGGCTAGACCAATTACTGTCATCTTCAGTAAACTAGTGGAGTAGGCTCTGGAGGTGGTTGTGATAAAGGAACATCCTTTATGCAAGTCAAAGTCCCTTTTAACATTGCCATGTGCCTTTTTTATGTCAAATCAACTTATTTCTTTAGTTTGGGGTGAGATTCTTATGTAGGATCATGGGCAGTATCTTTCCATCTCCCAAAAATATGAACTTTAGGTATTCACCCAAAGAGTTAAGTCTTAGAATTGGGTCTTGCAAAATAGGTGGAAAACTTTTATTCGCAAGATCCTATACAGTCACATAGGAGTTTTTTGTTTTGCATAAAAATACTTCCAATGAATGCAGTAACATGGTTTCATCTTTAATATTCTCATCCTTCAATTCTTAAATTTTAGAATCTGGTTCCTTGCATTTATGGGTTAATATATTCTGAATAATAGCCTGTATGCTTTCACATTCCACCATCATCTTATCCATTGGATGTTGCATTTTCCTAATGAGAAAATCTTTTTCGCATTTTGCACATTCTGGCATTGCACTATTTACTTCAAGACAAAGAATAGATATATCCACCTTACTAAGAGTGCCAAATTGTCATCCAAATAACTATCCTTTGCTTTCTTTGCTATCCTGCGAGGAAAATGAGGAAGAATTTTAATCTCAGAAATAGGTGTATTTAAATTATATTTTACCTCATATTTTTTAGATTCTTCTGGTTTAGCAAATGGTGCAATAATTTTTGAACTGTTGGATTTCTTCTCCTCTACATCAGTTGTAGGTTACTCCTGAAAGATCTAGGTTAGTAGCGCGGTGTCCCAGTGGGTGAGTGACACTGGTTGTGACACCGATAATAAAATGCAAATGGACAGTATTAAAAATGCGGAAAATAAATGGATAGAAGGTTGGTAACGCAGTTCGGCAATTGCCTACGTCTGCGGGGCCACGCCCAAAAAGAACAATCCACTATGTTCACAAGTTACAAGACATTCAGTATGACACAAGGTAAGACACCATCTTATCTTAAATACTGCTGCTTCCTAACTTCTGCAGTGAACGGATTGTGCGAGCTTCCCTCGACTTGTGTTGATTCCTCCCGGAATCCGTGGTTATGCAAGATCCCCTTGCCCACGTTTGAACTCCTCCCGAGCTCTATGCTTGAATCAAGAACCACAAGGATTGCATCTTCATTGATGTTGCATTAAGATGCTTCAAGCCAACACACTTTAACTAAACTCTCAAACAAAGAAGTGTGTATACAGTCTTCAAGAAGACCGAATGGAATAATCAAAAACTCACACATGAAAACCGTGTGATGGAAAGCTTCATATAGGCACTTAAAAATTCTTCCATGTTTATCCCAAGATTATTTCCAAATAATTCAAATGGAAAGATCATAGAAACGTTCCAAGTCTTCACGTTTATCTTCAAGATTGTTTCCAAAATAATTTAAATGAGAAGATGGAAACTCTTGTGCCTTCAAGACTTATCTTTTCCAAAGTTAGATAGCTTCCAAGAATACCAAGATAAGTTCCATAATTATCCATGTGGCATTAATCTTCAAATCAATCTTCCTTGCTTAGATTGATTTTATTTGATTTTGCCTTCAATAAAAGCTTTCCTTATCTTTGCCAAAAAATCAATGCCAATCAAATAAATGCCAACTAACGTGTGCATTAACAATCTCCCCCTTTGGCATTTTTTGACAAAATTCAATCTCCCCCTGTATGCTGAATCAGAATTGCTTGAGAAAACTCCCCCTGAATAAGCACTTGGTAAAGAACATCTGCATATGACATTATGCATGACACAACAAGAGACACCAAGTTTTTCAGCATACCTAGTGTTAGGGATTCCAAACCAAAAATCCAAAATCCAAAATTACTCCCCCTTTTGCCATAAAAGGACAAAAGGGCCACAAAATAATAATAAAAACATAATAAACTGTCTTGAAAAATCAGCATCAATAAAAGATCACAGTAATCATTCAGAATTCTCCTCATCAGGAGTCACAAGACCAACCAAATCCGCCAGCAGTTGAATACCAGCTGCAGCATCTGGAACTCTTACATCTGAACCAGCAGGAAACCCACCAGATAGGGCGCTGGAAGGGGCAGAACTGTCAGGGACATTGGATGTGACACTGGCAGGGACATCATCAGATACAGTAGTAGGTATTGCATTGTTTGCCTCAATCATGACCTCATCAGGATCAGAATACTCAGCTTCTCCAACAATGGGCTTTTCAGCATTCATTTCAGTCTCTGCAAGAACAGGAGATAAAGTTTGAGGGATACCTTCTGTGACATCTGGATTGACATCATGTGGAACATCAGAAGATTCAGCAACATCTGCTGCAACAGTTTCAGCTTCAACATTTGCAGTTGTATTCCTCCTCCTGGCAGCAGCCTCAGCAGCAGTTTCTTTTGCCAGCTTAACAGCAACAAGATCATCAAGTATTGCAGAGACCTCCTTTCTCCTTTTCTCAATCTCTGTCTGCTGAGCCATCAATGTCTTCAATTCATCCTCAAGCACTTTTATAGTGCATGATAGCAAAACTAGATTTCCAAATTCTTCCTTCTCAGAGTTAGAGACATCTGCAGAGACATCCTCCATATCATTCACATGGCTGCCTGTCAAGAGCTTGTAACTGATCCTTATTTCTTCTTTGTCAGTTTCCAGGATTTCCCTAGCTCAAATCAGAGAGTATTGTGAAGACAAAATTGCATAAATCAAACAGGGAAATGGATAAGCAAGCCTCTCATTCTTACACTCTGCATGCTTTACAAATCTAATCAAATATTAACTGCCCAACATCAAACTCCACAAAATTTCCAATCTTGTACAGCAGGGTAGCCATTCCCTTATTCACTCCAGTTCCATGGGAGGTTGGCAACCAATTCCTCATAGCAATCTTATGCAAGATTGCATACTTTACAGATAGTTGGGAAGCTGGAAAATCTTTCCCCCTTGGCCAAACACGTCTAACACCCCCTGTGACATCAGATATTATCACACTATAGTCTGGTGTAAAGTCTTCTACTTCTGCCCAATGACTTCCCAGATAGGTATTGATTACATCCGGAGTGAAATCAAACACTCTCCCCCTCACATATACACGACCGCCATCAGGGTGTTCAACATCCTTTATACTAGGGTCAAGATTGCAGTTACTCTTCTAACATAGGGTTTAATACCCTTGATTGTCCTGCCCAGCCCCTGACTTACTAACTGATCAACCAATTTCTGACATTCCTTAAAATCCCCCTCATGTATATTTCTCTCATTCCAGATATTTTTCTTAGACACTCTAGATCGCAAGCCAGCATTGTATTCTGATTTAGAATCATCAAGGTTAACAACAGGAATGGATGACTTACTTGAACCTGCAGGGGATTTGCCCTTTGACATCGCCTTTGAGCGAGTCATTCTCTGAGATATGGGAGTAGGGGTTGCCTTCTGGCGCTTAGCCTTTGGTGACTTCACAGGATCAGAATCTGAAAGGTCATGAATTTCAGCATCCTTAGAGGAATCATCATCAACAGGAGAGTCATTATTTTCTGAAGATTCTTCTTCACCAGCAGAGGAGTCCCCCTTTTCTTCATTCGACACACCTCCTCCAATATTGCCTTCACCAAGCCAATCCTCATCAGAGGAACTTTCATCCACAAGTTGAAACCTCTTTCTCTTGGGTTCAACATTCACTTTAGATGCATCTGGTGCCTTGGGAGGAACAGCACTGGTCTTGAACTGAGTATCACCGGCCTGCCCAAACCGTGTTCTTACGCCGGAGGAGTCAATAGATTGAATTGGGATAACATCTATTGCCATTGAAGCCATATCAGCCTCAGAATCTTGGAATTGCTCTTGCGGCCCAGCAGAACTTCCTTCTCCTCTTGACAATTCTGGTGCAGAATGAGTAATGACAACATGAACTTCATCCTCATCTAGAGTCACCTTGCTTGTTCGTGATGAAGACTTTCTCGGAGACATCTCTGAATTTTTGAATATCTTGCCTTGATAATATTTTCAGGAATTCTGATTGTGCTCAAAATAGTGAAGACAGCAGGGTAGAGCTCAAACACTTATGAGTTGTAGAAGTTGGGAAGACCAGAAACCCTTGAATTTCAAATAGCGAAATAATTGCCAAAAATGCAGCAGTCAGATATTGCGTATTCCAAGCCAACTCTTCAATTCTGTGTAATTGACCGAGAAATCCGAAAATGCCAGATGTCACTTGGAGTGCTGAATCGCTGAAGTTCCCATAAATCATAAACCACCAAATCTGCTACTACAGGCTTCCCAAAAGCATTAGGCGGGAAATCAGAAAAAAACAAAATAGCTATTCTACTATTATTTTTGTGTTTTCTGTCATTATTATTATATTGCTGTACAAAACAAAATACAATACAAAAGAACTTACACCTTTGAAGAGGTTTTTCACATAACACAAAGGCCTAGAAAAGACCTTAGTTCTTCAAATCTTGCCCCATCCAATGCTTTGGTGAAAATATCAGCAATTTGTTTTTCTGTCACCATATGTTCTAAAGCAATGATTTTATCCTCCACAAGAGATCGAATAAAATGATGTCGAATATCTATGTGTTTTGTCCGTGAATGCTAAACAGGATTCTTTGAAATATTGATCGCACTCATATTATCACAGTAGAATGTCATGACATCCTGTGTGACACCATAATCTTTCAGCATCTGCTTCATGCAGAGAAGCTGTGTACAGCAACTACCAGCTGCAATGTAATCTGCTTCGGCCGTAGACAAAGAAATAGAGTTCTGCTTCTTACTGAACCATGACACCAAATTATTTCCCAAATAAAAACATCCACCAGAAGTGCTTTTCCGATCATCTGAACTTCCAGCCCAGTCAGCATCACAGTAACCAACTAAGTTGGTGTTTGTATCAAAGGAGTACCAAATTCCATAATCAGTTGTACCACAAATATATTTGAGAATCCTTTTGACTGACACCAGGTGTGACTCGCGAGGTTTTGCTTGAAAACGAGCACATAATCCAACACTGAAGCAGATATCAAGACGACTAGCAGTTAGGTACAAGAGGCTGCCAATCATACTTCTGTAAAGACTTGCATCAATAGGGGTTCCCTTCTCATATTTGGAGATCTTCTCGTGAGTTCCCATAGGTGTTCTCCTTGGACGAGCATTTTCCAATTCAAATTTCTTCAGCAAATTCTTTGCATACTTGCTTTGAGAAATGAAGATACCGTCATGTCGTTGCTGAATTTGAAGTCCAAGAAAGTAGGTAAGCTCACCAACCATGCTCATTTCAAATTCTCCAGTCATTTGAGCAACAAACTCATCCACCATTGCCTGTGACACTGAGCCAAACACGATATCATCAACATAAATTTGAGCAAGTAAAAACTGACCTTTCACTTGGCGAATGAAAAGGGTTTTATCTACTCCCCCTTGCTCATATTCTTTGGCTAACAAGTACTGAGTAAGCCTCTCATACCAAGCCCTAGGAGCTTGTTTGAGCCCATATAATGCCTTCTTCAATTTGTAGACAAACTCGGGATGATGAGAGTCTTCAAAACCCTTTGGTTGAGCAACATACACTTCCTCTTGAAGAAGACCATTGAGAAAAGCACTCTTCACATCCATTTGGTACAATTTGAATCGCAACACACATGCAATGGATAGCAAGAACCGGATAGACTCAAGGCGAGCAACTGGAGCAAATGTCTCATCAAAGTCAACTCCTTCAATTTGCGTATACCCCTGAGCAACCAATCGAGCCTTGTTGCGAGTGATATTCCCATGCTCATCACTCTTGTTCTTGTATATCCATTTGGTGCCAATAACATTCACATTAGGAGGACATGGAACTAGATCCCAAACTTGATTGCGAGTGAATTGATCAAGTTCTTCTTGCATTGCACCAATCCAATATTCATCTTCTAGAGCTTCTTTCACATTCTTTGGCTCAATAGAAGAAATGTAACAAGCCATTTGAATCATATCTCTATAATTTACTCTTGGTTTGTCTCTTGTACGAACACCATCAGTCAAACTTCCAATAACTTCAGCAGTAGGATGATTCTTCTGTACACGAGTAGAGGGTTGTCTGTGAGGTAAAGTGACATCATTCACATTATCATGTTCTTCATTCTGATCAGTGACACTACCTGTGACACTGGGGGAAACACTTCCTGGAACACTGGAACTTACTTCAGATATAGAATCTGTAATATCTTCATTAGGAACAGCACTTACTTCCAGAGAGTCATCGACTTGAACATTTGCTGATTCCATCACAGTTCGAGTTCTTTTGTTGTGAACTCGATAAGCTCGACTATTGATAGCATATCCAAGAAATATAGCTTCATCACTCTTGCGGTCAAGCTTCCCTTTATATTCCCTGTCATTCAACACATAACAAGTACTACCAAAAGGATGAAAATAGTTAACAGTTGGAGTTCTACCTTTCCAAATTTCATAGGGCATCTTCTCAGTTTCTCCACGGAGATATACTCGATTTATAGTATAGCATGCTGTGTTCATTACTTCAGCCCAAAATTTCTGTGGAATATTTTTTTCATGTAACATGACGCGTGACATCTCTACTATAGTTCGATTTTTCCTTTCTACGACCCCGTTTTGCTGAGGAGTTTTAGGTGCAGAGAACTCATGACCTATTCCATGCTGATTACAGAAGTTTGAGAAATCAGAGTTTTCAAACTCTCTCCCATGATCACTACGAATCCGTACAATCTTCAGAATAGCACATCCATTTTCACGCTGAAGGCGTAGACATAATGCTTTAAAGGCATTAAATGTGTCAGATTTTTCACGAAGAAATTAAATCCATGTATAACGAGAAAAATCATCAACAGTCACATATGCATATCGTTTTCCTCCAATACTTTCTACATACATAGGACCCATCAAATCCGTATGAAGTAGGTTTAGCACACGAGTTGTTCCTGGTGTCTGTGACTTGGGATGTGACACCTTTGTTTGTTTACCAATCTGACATGGTCCGCATATTCTGCTTTCATCAAATTGCAGTTGAGGAATCCCACGGACAGCTCCTTTAGTAACTATGTTCAACAGCATCCGTATATTCATATGACCCAATTTTCGATGCCATAGAATTGAATCCTCCATACTTGATCGAAGACATGTTGATGTGGCAGAGATGAGATAGCAATTATCCCTTGATCTTACTCCTTCCATGATACATTTGTTGTTTTGATCAATCACCTTGCAATTTTTCTTTGTGAAATTTACATCCAAGTCTTGGTCGCACAAGTGACTAATGTTGAGCAAATTTGTCTTGAGGTCATCTACCAGCAGTACATCATCTAACTTTGGTAACCAAGGCACATTTAGAGTACCTTTTCCAATGACACGAGCCGTAACACCATTGCCAAAAGTCACTTTTCCCATACTTCCAGACACCACATCCTTCAAAAAATTATTTTCACCAGTCATGTGCCTGGAACATCCACTGTCAAAATACCACTCATCTATTGTGGCAGCCTTTAGTGACGTGTATGTAAAATTGCACCGGTAATTAGGCTTCACCACCCAGCTCAGTTGTGTATTTCTGCGAAAAGTAGAGTTTCTAGTAGTACCTTGTCTTAACTCAGCAAGATAGATAAAACATCTAGGACGAATATGACCACAACTGAGCTGAGTTAAGACAAACAGGTATAAATTGTTACCTCTTCCGTTATGAGCATGATAGTAATAAGAATGTGACCTGTCTACAGCAACCTGCACCCCTTTGGATTGATTCTCTGACAGTGACACTGACTGTGACATCAGTTGTGACATGGGCTGTGACACTGAGCTTTCTCCTTTGTACCCCAATCCTGTGTAGTCACCACTCGATTGACCAACCTTAAGAATTTCATCCAGCTTGGAAGCACCTGAATTTAGCATCTTAACTCCTTTCTTTAAGTGATTTAACTCGTTGGTCAATGTCTTTACTTCCTCTTGGCTTACTCTCAGTTTGATAACCAGATCAGTGTGAGATTGTTGAAGATTGTCCCTTTCGTTTTGCAGATTTCCAACCTGTGTATAAAGTTGCTGATTCACTCTAGAAAGTTCAGTCCACTTGTCATGAAGATTCTTGAATTCCACCAGAATATCTTCTTCTGTTACATAATCTTCATCTTCATCTAGATAGGTTGACATATTTCCAGTGACACTCTGTGTAACATCCTTTTTCTTGTCATGATCAGATTGTTCTGTCTTGGTGGTAAGAGCCACATGGTTGTTCTGAAAATCATCTTCTTTGTCTGAATCATCTTCACTCCAAGTTGTGTTGAGTGAGTTCCTCTTTCTTCTCAGTGTATTAGCACAATCTGCCTGAACATGCCCATAACCTTCACATTCTCTGCACTTAATTCCTTTAAGTTTGAATGATTGATTAGACATATGATTTTCTTCCCTGTTCTTTCTATTATTTGCCACCTCATTCTTGGAGTTACTGACATTGCCTCTGACACCAGGATTACTTTTGCCATATCTTTTCAGTATTTTGCTGAAGTTTTTAGATATTAAAACCAAGGAGTCCCCAAGGTCATCATCTCCAGAATTGTCCAACTTCTGCATTTCTGCTTTTAAGGCAAGCTCCTTGTTTTTCTTTGCTTCGATGTCTACTCCCAGATTCATCTCAAATGTTATAAGGGATCCCATCAATTCTTCCAACTTCATCTTTGAGATATCTTTTGCTTCCTCAATGGCAGTAACTTTATGAGCAAAGCGTTGAGGTAGAGATCGTAAGGTTTTCCTTACAAGCTTTTCTTCTGAAAAACTTTCACCAAGGGCAAATGCTTCGTTGGCAATATCACACAGCTTGACATTGAATTCTGTAATGCTTTCTTATTCAAGCATCCTCAAGTTTTCAAATCTTGTAGTCAGAATTTGCATCTTTGATAACTTTACACTTGAGGTTCCTTCTTGAGTAGTTTGCAGGATATCCCATGCCTTTTTAGCAATCACACATGTGGAAATAAGTCTGAACTGTGCTGGATCTACTCCATTAAATATGGCATTAAGCGCCTTTGAGTTACTGTTTGCCAAGGCATCTTCAGTAGGCGACCAGCTTTCTTCAGGCTTGAGTGATTTGACACCATTTGCATCAGTAGTCGTTGGAGGATCCCATCCAACCAGAATTGATTTCCAAGCCTTCTTATCAATAGCTTTAATAAAGGCTCTCATTCTTGCCTTCCAATATGCATAGTTGCTTCCATCCAAGAGAGGTGGACGCATTGTTGAACCTCCTTCCTTCATAGAGTCCATCGCACCAAACAACCAAGATAAAGTCCTGCGGATCCCGCCTAAGAAACAAAGACGACCCGCTCTGATACCAATTGAAAGATCTAGGTTAGTAGCGCGGTGTCCCAGTGGGTGAGTGACACTGGTTGTGACACCGATAATAAAATGCAAATGGACAGTATTAAAAATGCGGAAAATAAATGGACAGGAGGTTGGTAACACAGTTCGGCAATTGCCTACGTCTGCGGGGCCACGCCCAGAAAGAGCAATCCACTATGTTCACAAGTTACAAGACATTCAGTATGACACAAGGTAAGACACCATCTTATCTTAAATACTGCTGCTTCCTAACTTCTGCAGTGAACGGATTGTGCGAGCTCCCCTCGACTTGTGTTGATTCATCCCGGAATCTGTGGTTATGCAAGATCCCCTTGCCCACGTTTGAACTCCTCCCGAGCTCTATGCTTGAATCAAGAACCACAAGGATTGCATCTTCATTGATGTTGCATTAAGATGCTTCAAGCCAACACACTTTAACTAAACTCTCAAACAAAGAAGTGTGTATACAGTCTTCAAGAAGACCGAATGGAATAATCAAAAACTCACACATGAAAACCGTTTGATGGAAAGCTTCATATAGGCACTCAAAAATTCTTCCATGTTTATCCCAAGATTATTTCCAAATAATTCAAATAGAAAGATCATAGAAACGTTCCAAGTCTTCACGTTTATCTTCAAGATTGTTTCCAAAATAATTTAAATGAGAAGATGGAAACTCTTGTGCCTTCAAGACTTATCTTTTCCAAAGTTAGATAGCTTCCAAGAATACCAAGATAAGTTCCATAATTATCCATGTGGCATTAATCTTCAAGTCAATCTTCCTTGCTTAGATTGATTTTATTTGATTTTGCCTTCAATAAAAGCTTTCCTTATCTTTGCCAAAAAATCAATTCCAATCAAATAAATGCCAACTAACGTGTGCATTAACAACTCCCATTCGTGTCTCTTGTCAATGTCATTTGACTAACATTTTCTTCTGGATTAACATGCACTTGTGATGGGAGGTTTCCTTGATTTTCGTTTAATTTGATGAATCTTGTAGTTAATTGAGTAATATTGTTATTGAATCCATTGAAGTCTTCACTTAGTTCTTGTTACATCTCTTGCATACTCTCGTGAAAAGCTTTAGTGGAAATAACCATTTGTGCAGCCAAATCTTCCAATAATGCCCCTATAGTGGATAAAGTAGGTGTAATGGACAATGGAACCATTTCTTGTTGCTGTAGTTGCCATGTTCGTGGTGATGGTGGCTGTTGTGTCCTATTCCCATAGTTTAAGTTTAGGTAGTATCCCCATCACTCTGAATTCTAAATATAGGAATAAGGATCGTAATGATATGGGGGCTGAAAACTCTCAACTGCGATGGGATACTCCTGAGTAAATTTGCGTATATAGGTTGGGTTCCAAGATCCTGCCATATTTTTCTTGTAAGTGGCAACCTCAATATCTGATTCTGATTGAAGTCTTGTATGAGCAAACGGATGAGCTTTTTCAGAATCAAAATTGGTTCCTTGGTGTTTTTTTCTTTGTCCCCTAAATCTGTGCGTTGATTTTGTTCAATACCCGAGTCAAATGACAGATTAGAATTAGAAAAAGTGGATAAACACCAAGGAAAAGAAAAAAAAATGAATTAACTAAAATCAATAATAGATTGCCGTTCCCCGGAATCGGCGCCAAATTTGGTAGTGTCATTTTTGCTATCAAATTAATTACCTACATTCAAAAGATAGAAGTTATTACAGTGAAAGTAAGGTCGAATCTCACGAGGAATGGAGTACTATCTGTTCTAGTTAATCCAAAGAAAGTTGTCACAAATAATTGTTAAGAATCAAGAGACATAGATAAAACTAATTAACAAGTATTATTATAGAAAAACAATAAAGAAATAAAAATCCGAAAACTAGCAAATCCACATTAATTAGTTATTAACCAATCATAGATTCAATTATGAACTAATATTAACAAATCAACTAGTTATAGACTACCGAGAATTGACTCCGACATAGTCCAATTTAGCCGAACTCTTGTTAATTACCAATTCATTGCGGAAGAATTGGACTATTTCGGAGTCGGTTCTCGGTAGTCTATAACTGGTTAATTTGTTAATATTAATTAATCATTGAGTCTATAATCGGTTAATAACTAATTAATATGGATTCACTTGTTCCTGAGTTTTTATTTCTTTATTGTTTTTCTATAATAATTCTTGTTAATTAGTTTTATCTATGTCTCTTGATTCTTAACAATTATTTGTGACAAGTTTCTTTGGATTAACTAGAATAAATAGCACTTTGTTTCTCATGGGATTCGACCCTACTTTTACTATACTAATTTCTATCTTTTGAATATAAGAAATTAATTTGGTAGCAAAAACGACACTATCAAAAAGTCAAAATTCATACGTTTTTTTACTTTGCCATTTTTGACCAAAATATGTGTGTTATAACCCATTAAAAATGGAGGTATGGTGAAAATTTAAATTTTTACTTTTTTGACAATATTTACTAGAATAAATGTTCACAATCGGGGTGAGTGCAAAAATGGTATAAAAAAGTCAAAATCAACACATTTCTAGATTTTGTCATTTTTTGCTAAAATGAATGTCTTATAACTCATGAAAAATGGAAGGTTTGGTAGAAATTTTAATTTTTTTTACAATGTTCACTAGAATGAATATTCACAATCGAGGTGAGTGAAGAAATGATTAAAAAAAGTCAAATGAACGCGTTTTTTGGATTTTAAAATTTTTGGCTAAAATGTGTGTGTTATAACCCATGAAAAATGGAAATTGGGTGAAAAAAAATAAAATTTCACTTTTTTTCACACCGTTCACAAGGATGCATGTTCACAATTAATGTGTGTTTAAAAAACAGTAGTGGAAATGCCAAAATCAATACTTTTTTTATACTTTGCCATTTTTTTACCAAAATACATGTGTTATAACCCATTAAAAATGGAGGTTTGGTGAAAATTTTAAGTTTCACTTTTTTTGACGATATTCACTAGAAATAATGTTCGCAATCGGGGTATGTGCAAAATATAGTACAAAAACATTCAAAGATATTCACTAGAAATAATGTTCAAAATCGGGGTGTGTGCAAAATATAGTACAAAAACAGTCAAAACCAACGCGATTTTGGATTTTGTCATCTTTGGCTAAAATACTTGTGTCATAACCTATGAAAAATGGAGGTATGACGAAAATTTTAATTTTTACTTTTTTTTACAATCTTCACTATAATGAATATTCATAATCGAGGTGAGTGAAAAAATCGGTAAAACAAAGTCAAAATCAAAGCGTTTTTAGATTTTGAAATTGTTGGCTAAAATACGTGTGTTACCCATGAAAAATAGAAATTTAGTGAAAAAATAAAATTTAAATTTTTTTTACACTATTCACAATGATGCATGTTCATAATTAAGGTGTGTGTAAAAACTAGTAGGGGAAAAGCCAAAATCAACATGTTTTTTTTACTTAGCCATTTTTACCAAATAACGTGTGTTACATCCAATGAAAAATAGAGGTTTTGTGAAAAATTTAATTCTCACTTTTTTTACAATATTAACTAGAATGAATGTTCACAATCGGGGTGAGTGCGAAAATGGTACAAAAAAAGTCAAAATCAACACGTTTTTGGATTTTGAAATTTTTTGCTAAAATGTGTGTCATAACCCATGAAAAATAGAAGTTTGGTAAAAATTCTAAATTTCTGTTTTTTGACACTATTCACAAGTATGCATGTTCACAATTGAGGTGGGTGAAAAAAAGTAGGGACAAAGTCAAAATTAACATGTTTATTGCTTTGCCATTTTTGCCAAAATACGCGTGTTATAACCCGTTTGGTGAAAATTTTAGGGCATGTTTAAATATAGATTTAAACCCATTTCTCATATCATTCCAAATTAACAAATTTGTTTATATTCAATTCTCAAAACAAAAATTTTAAACTTCTCTAACCACAAAATGAACTTCTCTAACCACAAAATGAATGCATTTTAATCTTTTCAACATATATATTTTTATTTTAGTTTTTTATTTGTTAGACTTGATCAGTGGCGGTCAAATGTTGACTACTACAAGTTAACATAACCAATTTTTTTCAAATATTTTTCTCTACATGCTTCTATTGATAAGAAAAATAATGATTCACAAATATGACATAAATAGATTAGGCCATATAGGGTAAGATAGAATGAAACGTTTAGTTAGAGAATGCCTTTTAATCTTACTCGCTAAATCAACTTGTCTACGTGTGAACATCGTTTAGTAGGAAAAATAACTAAAAACTCATTATTCTAAAGTTAGAAGGGTCGATTCTCCATTGGAATTGATCAATTCTGACATCTATGAGCCAAAAACATTCTTGTGCATTGTGCCCCCTCAAAAAATTGTTCTGCTCTGCCACTGTTTATACATATTGTTAACAAATTTAAAGTGTAAGATTAATAGGTGGACATAATATGAAACTTAGCTAGAAACTAGAGGTTAGACTAATAAACTGTTTAGATGAACAAGTGACTCATAGAATGAAAGACGAGTCAATTATAGAAATCAAAGATAGTTGAATTATCTCTCCACATATTAAAATGTGACACATACACACACACGCATATATATATATATGTATTCTTGTATTGATTTGTTAATCGTTTTAAATGAAAATAGTTATTTTATGCAATCATTGTATAGTTGATTTTATGAAAACCAGATCATGAATTTTATTGATCGAAAAACTGTATAACGTATGTGAAAAGTTAAGTGACATGATTGAA
Source organism: Ophiorrhiza pumila (assembly GCA_016586305.1). Taxonomy (NCBI): domain Eukaryota; kingdom Viridiplantae; phylum Streptophyta; class Magnoliopsida; order Gentianales; family Rubiaceae; genus Ophiorrhiza; species Ophiorrhiza pumila. The sequence goes on from BLIW01000005.1 coordinate 21,122,940, forward strand.
AGGTTATATAACATGACTAAACATTTACATGACATGAATGAAAAATTTTAGTAATTGATTATCTACTTATGTGGAAACTCCCAATTGATCACTATAAAAGCAACCTACTGGTTTTATGACCTTATAACGCTGGGGTTAAGAGCCTTAGATACATATAGGAACTGAAAACTTTCTATGGGATTGATATTCAATAGTGATTTAAGGTATCTTATATAGAAATTCCAATTGTGATCAGTAGACGAAAATAACCACAGGGTTTAAGACCTTACTAACCTCAAGGTTAAGCGTGTTGGCTTTTGCACAGGACTAGAATTCGCTAAGTAAGATAGGTAATTATGAATAAGACATGTTTAGATGTTAACGAATATGAAAAAGATTATGATGATTTATGAAAGAAATTTCTAAAAGTTGTGTGACATAATTTGGGTTATTGTATAGCATAATTTTAAAAAAGCATGATCTATATATGATACATATTATATATATATATATATATATATATATATATATTGTGTAATGTCAAAAAATATTTTTTTTCATATTATAGTATGAATCGTGAGTTTGGCTTTGGATGAATATTATGAATTATTGGAATCTTCGAAGAGTTGAAGTGACCCCTCCATAGAAGCAATTTTAATGATAGTTTTATAGTTTATAGATGTTCCATGTTAGTGGCGGAGCCACGTAACTGCCCCACCTCAATTTTTTGTAAATACCCCTAGCTAGGGGTATATAAAATTACAAAGATTATTGGAATATTGCCCCACTAAAAATAAATAAAAGTAGGGGCAAAACTAAAAAGTAAAAATTATATTTAATTAGAATATTATGTCTCTCCTACATTTTCGAGAAAGTATTTGATTCAGTTTTAACTACCCCACTTGTCAGATGTATTTGTTGAGTGAGTTCGTCGTGCAACCCAAACAAACAAATACCGTAACTCTAAATATGTAGCACTTGGAAGCAAGGGGTCGAATTCCACGGAGAGGGGGATCTTGTTAAGAGTTCGTGTCTAGTAAGTAGAATAATAAAAAATGCAACTAAGGAAAGAAAAAAAGATAAAATGCAACAAGACTAAACCTACACTAAAGTCAACTTAATTAATCTAGGACTTTAGCTTCAAAATTAGGGAGTAGAAATCAAGTATATAAGTGTATCATTGGAATTTAGGATTAGGTTTCTCAATCATTTGTAGCATTGGTGATTCATGTGATAGCTTGAAGAATATGGTTTAATGTTGTCTAGTGGAAATTTGATGGCTAAGACTATAACTGGACCAAACTCAACCACAATTAATAGATCAATCAAAGCCAATCGATTCTATGTCATTGCAAATCCACAACTTCCAACCCAAGCCCCAAACTAGGTTGTCATGCTAGTATAGACTTGGTTTCCTTTTTTTTAGGGCTAATTCATGGAATAGATTCAATCAACATTATCATGGACAAAGAGGTCTCCTCATCACAACATGCAATGGATTAATATTCTACTCACAACATAACCCAATTCTCACTTTCAAGTCAAGGATATTGTATAAGAAATGTGACCTTAAAATCAAGCATATGAAACATATAATCAAGCCCATAACATTTCATCACCATAGAAACAAATTATCAAAAGCCCATAGCCTAATTCCAAAGACACTACACAATTTAACCCATCATGGCTAATTAGAGCAAACCCAAATGGTAAATTAAGCAATAAATTTAGCAAGAAAGTGCAAAGGAAGAGACAACCCAAGATGAGGAGACTTCCGAAATGTTGATTCCAAGCTAAAGGTCTAAGCTTCCCTTTGATTTCCACTCTAATTAGCCAAGAGTTACAAGAATTCTCTCCCAAGAAATGAAAACACCAAGAACACACACTAAAAGGTGTGTTATTGTGAGCTATTGTTAATTGTGTTCTAGATACCTAACTTAGTCTTTGAGAAATATTAAATAGTTAGTGAAATGACTAAAAATCAATAATTACATAAAGTACCCCGCTTATTCTAAAATAAGGGCATAAATGCAATTTCTGAAAGTATTGGTCCCGCAGCCACTATTTTTCAGGATTTCAGACAGCACACTTAGATGATATTGGGACACGATTTGTATTGTCTTCCGTGCAGAACTGGGCATTTTGGTCTTCATACGAATTGTAGCCCTGCCTCTTGGTTTTCTAATCCATTAAAGATCATTGAATATGGATTTTGGAACGAAAGTTATGAAGATTCTACCAAACTGTGACATAGGATTCTGATTTTCCGAATTCTTTGATGTATGTTGACTTGAGCCTCAATTTCAACCATTTTGCCAGCAGATTTGGGAGTAATTCTGAACATAAGAGTTTTAGTACTCTCATAGATCTTTCCAAAACATCCAATAACTCTTTTGTTCGTTAATTAGAAGCCGAGATACGCTCATGTGAACTTTGCTTTGTGTTCTGCCCAGTTTTGCCTTGCATTCCCATCTTTGCTTCTTTGTGCCATCTTGTCTTTGGTAATCCGAATTGAGTGATTTTTGGTTCTTTTTCCCACTTTTTCACATCAAATATGGATTTTCTTTCTTTTAGCCTCATTGAACTTGAAATCTTGCATTTATTCCAAAAACAACACATAAACAACAATAAAATCCTCAAAGACAAGCATAAACTTAAGTAAATAAGGGGGTAAAAATTAGGCATTTTTAGCTCCGATCAGTATTCTATTGTTATTCAACTTATACTATTAAGCAATAATTTTAAAAAAAAATCAAGTACTAGTACAAAGTAAATCAGCAAAAGAAGATAACTTTTCATCTTCCAAAGGACTCATCTAAATAATTTTACCTGTTTACGCCTCTGTCAAACCACTTTTCATCTTCCAACTACATCTTTATCACTTATCAGATCACTTTTTATTTTCCAATTATTCCATCACTTTTTATCTTTATCATATCACTTTTTATATTCCAAATATTCCATCTCCCATTCTCCGTTCTCTACAGACTACATCCCACTATCCTAGAAGGCATAAGGTAATTCTTGTTTTTTTTAACATTTTGATACAATTAACAATGAGTTAATATTACGTCGTTTTCAGAATATAAGTACTCGTAGAAAAATTTTGTAGAATATTTTATTATGTAATTTTATATAAAACAATATTATTGGTTTAAATATTTCCCCCCTTTAGGGCCTGGTTCCACCCCCGTTCCACGTTATTTTATTAGTGATATTAGATGAATTGTTTATTTAAATATTTAGTTGTAACAAATTTGTCAAAATTATGGGTATCAATCGAATTGGCTATTTAGACATTAGTATTAGACCTACTTTTATGGATAGAAAGAGAGTGTGTCATTCATAATTGTGCGTTGTTTAAATCAGGTCATGACAATAATTTTCTATCACTCTTTCGTCTTAAAAAAATAACCGATATGTAATTTATTATTACAACTTTTTAATGTAATTAAGTATTTTTCTCTAACAACGTATTACCTATAACCATTTTGTAGGCAATTACAAAATCTAAAATAGTGTTACTTTCATTATTTCTCCACTAGAAAGTGTAATCTCCATTAACCATATCATACTCCTCGTTACTCTCTTTTATATGTCCATTTATATCTCTATCAACAATTCTATTTTAAGAAACATGTCCATTTATATCTCTATCAACAGTTCTATTTTAAGAAATAGTTTAAACTAAATATTAAAGTAAGGCGTTTTGGTTTTGGGAATCAGAAACAGGAAATGGAAATGAAATAAAAATTGATGTTTAGCAGAATGCTATCTCTGTTTCTCAAATAATCAGAAAACAAGAAAATTTACCAAATTGGTTGGTTTTCATTTTTCAAATCAAGTGGAAACAACTCTTCTCATCTTGTCCTCCTCTATGTTCTCTCTACACTATTTCTCTCTTTTTTCCTCTATAAAAAATCATTCATTCATAAAAAAAAAGTCATTCATTCTTCTCTTGTTACTCTAATTCTCTCTATTCATCTCTTTTTGTTTTCTTCAAAGTAATTTTTTTATTAATAAGCAATTTTTATAAGTTTAAATTTTTTAATAAAAAATGTTAAAATTTATTTTGTAAAATTCACAATATTTTGAAATTGTTAAATGTAATTACAATTGAATTATTAAAAAAAGTCAAAAGATAAAAATATAATTTTATTTAATTCCCATTTTGAGACACTGACATATTAAAATAAGTATTCAACTACAACTCTTATTCTTCACAGTTAACCAAACATTATTATTGAAATGTTGTTTCGTTTTTCATTTCAAACAATTCCATTTTTGTTTATGAGAAATTAACCAATCGCCTTAAATCTTCTCAAAATTTAATTTAAGTGAATTACTTAACTAATTATACAAAATATTTTAATTATTTTAATCTCTTAATAATCAATCATTTAAAGTGATGTTCTATTTTAATTTAATAATAATGATGTAAAACACACCGTTATCCAAAATTTTTCAAATAAATAATATGTTACATTCATTGAAGGTGTGGTATATTCCGAGTATAACAAATTTGCCTTACATTGATGGCGAATTCATGATTAGAAAACAAAGTAGGAATGCACTTTTGTCCTCATTATTACAATAACAGAATTATAGCTCTAAGGTACACATCGACCAAAAAGATTTCGCCACGAATCAATAACGAGATCTAATATATTGAAAGTGTACCAAAAAGATTTCGCCACGAATCAATAAGGAGATCTAATATACTGAAAGGAAGCGGGTCTGTGCCCAATAATATATGATGGAATCCTCTTCTCTTTATTTTGTTCTTTTCTCCTGCTCTTGATTGAATTGAAACAATGAGCAAGACCAACCATGTATCATTTCTTGCATATTAGAGAATATATATGCTCTTATTATAAATTGGCTTGTTGGCTTGTGTTATAACATATTTAATTGTCAATTTTTTAAAATTTCTAACTAACTAATTTTTTCACAGAGTTTATAAGATATCATGTTGGTGAATGATACAAGTGCAGAAAATGAAACGAAACTGGCCAACTTAGCTACATTTGATAGACTTTTAACTTTTGTCTAAAATGCGTGGGTTAAAACCTATCAAAATTGCAAACTTTTAAAAATTTCTTACTATTTATTTTTTTTCAAACTATTAAATATATATCATGTTGGCAAGTGAGACGGGTACAATAAACCGCACAAAATGACTAAGTTAGACATGTTTTTTAGAAATCTATTCTTGCATAAAATGCGTGTTCTATATCCCATCAAAATTGTCAATTTTTAAAAATTTCTTACTGTTTTTTTTTTCACACCGTGCACTAGATATCATATTGGCAAGTGAGATGAGAGTAAAAAACAACACGAAAATGAACAATTTAGACATATTTTTAGACTTTTTATTTTTGTCCAAAACGTGTGAGATATAATCCATCAAAATTGCCAATTTTTAAAATTGTTTTACTATCCATTTTTTCGTACACAGTTCACTAGATATTATATTAAAAATTGGGACACGTGCAAAAAAGGGCACGAAAATGGCCAACTTAGACACGTTTTTAAAACTTTTTATTTTTGATCAAAACACGTGTGTTATAACCCATTAAAATTGCCAAAATTTGAAAATTTCTTACCATCTATTTTTTCGCACTGTTCACTCGATATCATGTTGGCTAGTGAGATGTGTGCAAAAAAGGCACGAAAAAAAAACATTAGAAACATTTTTGAGACTTTATTTTTTCTCAAAATACGTGCGTTATAACCAATTAAAATTGTCTGTTAATGCGCATATGAGTTGGCATTGATTTTTTGGCAAATAAGGAAAGATCGTGATTAGCTGCAGAAATCAATTAAATCAATTTATGCAAGGAAGGTTGATTTTGGAGATTATGCTATCTTGATATTCTTGGTGATTATCTTTGGAGAGCTATCTTTGGAAAAGATAAGCATGAGATGCACATGGTTTCTATCTTTCTATGCGATTTATTTGGAAACAATCTTGGAGATAAACATAGAAAGATTTTGTGTACTCTATATGATCTTTCCAACCACACGGTTTTCAAGTGTGAGTTTTGATTATTCTTTCGGTTTTTTGTAAAACTGTGAACACACTTCTTTGTTGGAAGTCTTTGATCAAGTGTGTTGGCTATTCGCATCTTAATGCAAAAGTATTGAAGGTGCATTCCTTGTATTCTTTGTTGAAACTCAGTCTCGGGAGGAGGCTTCCAAGAACTCGGGAGAGTTCTGATCGTGGGCAAGGGGATCTTGCCATAACACAGATTTCGGGAGGAGTCACCATTGACAAGGGGATCTTGTCTCTTAGAGATTCTGGGAAGAATCATTTAAGTCGAGGGGAGCTCGCAAAACAGATTCACTTGGGAAGTTAGGAAGAGGCGGCAACAAAGAAACGAGGGAGTTTTTCTTTGTCTTAGACCCAGTGTCTTGTAACTTGATAACCTAGTGAATTGTTTTCATCTGGGCTTGGCCCGCAGATGTAGGCAATTGCCGAACTACGTTACCAACTTCCTGTCTCTTTATTTTTCGTATTTTAATACTGTCAATTATTGCTTTTATTATTGGTGTCGTATATAGTATTTCAACACACTAAAACATCGCGTATCTAACCTCGATCTTTCAATTAGTATCAGAGTGGGTCGTCTTTGTTTCTTAGGTGGGATCCACAGGACTTGATCATGATTTTTAGTGCAATGGACTCTATGAAGGAAAGAGGTTCAACAATGCGTCCACCTTTATTGGACGACAGCAATTATGCTTATTGGAAGGCCAGAATGAGAGCCTTCATCAAAGCTATTGATTAGAAGCTTGGAAATCAATTCTGACAGGTTGGGACCCCCAATGATTACTGACAAAGCTGACGTCGTCATATCTCCCAAGCCAGAAGAAAACTGGTCTGCCACTGAAGATGCCTCGGCAAATAGTAACTCAAAGGCTCTTAATGCAATTTTCAATGGCATTGATCCTGCTCAGTTTAGACTTATTTTTGTATGTGTGATAGCTAAGAAGGCATGGAAAATACTTCAAACTACTTTTGAAGGGACATTTGCTGTGAAGTCATCAAAGATGCAGATACTAACTACAAGATTTAAGAGCTTAAGGATGCAAGAAGATGAGAGTATTGCTGAATTTAATGACAAACTCCGTGATATTGCCAATGAGGCGTTTGCTCTTGGGGAAAGTTTTTCTGAAGAAATGTTTGTGAAGAAACCTCTACAATCTTTGCCTAAACGATTTGCTTATAAAGTTACTGCCATTGAAGAAGCAAAAGATGTCTCAAAGATGAAGTTAGAAGAACTGATGGGATCTCTTAGAACATTTGAGATGAATCTTGAAGGAGACTCAGAAGCAAAGAAAGTTAAAGGGATGACCTTAAAAGCTGAGATGTAGAAATCGGTTGATCCTGATGAAGAGGACGTTGAGGATTCTCTCGCATTGATATCTAAGAATCTTAGCAGAGTTATGAAGAGATTTGGTAGAAATAATCAAGGTGTCAAGGCCAGTGTCAGCAACACCAAGAATGAATTGGCAAGTAATAAAAAGTACAGGGAAGAAAATCATAGATTTGATCAGTCATTCAAGAACAAGGGAATTCAGTGCAGAGAATGTGGTGGTTTTGGGCTCAAAGTGAGAAACTCAATCTTCAAAACTCTGCTGCAGATTTGGAAGCCAAACTGAAAGTAAGTCAGGAGGAAGTGAAGAATCTGACCAACGAGCTAAACCACATAAAGAAAGGTGCCAAGATGTTAAATTTAGGTTCTTCCAAGTTGGATGAAATTCTTAAGACCGGACAATCCAGTGGTGATCACTCTGAACTAGGGTATAAAGTAGAAAGTGTCATGTCACAACCAGTGTCACTATCAGTGGATAATACCAAAGTGAAGCAAATTGCAGTGAATATTGCAAAGAACATGAACAAGTGAAATCCTCGTTATTCTTATCATGCTTCTAGAGGCAAAGATAACAGATTTATTCCTATTTGTCATTACTGCAATCGTCGTGGTCATATTCGTCCTAGATGTTTTATTTATTTTGCTGAATTGAGACAAGGTACTACTAGAAAGTCTTCTTTTTGCAGAGATTCACAACAGAGGCTACCACAATTGATGAAGTCAAATTTGAGGTGCAACTTCACATATACTTCACTAAAGGCTACCACAATTGATGAGTGGTACTTTGACAATGGGTGTTCTAGACATATGACTGGAGACGAGAAGTTTTTGAAGAATATTGTGTTCGAAAGTATAGGAAAAGTAACCTTTGGCAATGGCGTCACTGCTCGTGTTGTTGGAAAAGGCACACTAGATGTGTCATGGTTACCAAAGTTGGAAAATGTTCTTCTGGTAAATGGTCTAAAGGCAAATTTGATCAGCATTAGCCACTTGTGTAATCAAGATCTGAATGTGAACTTTACCGGGGTAAGTGCAAGGTGGTTGATCAAAACAACATGCGTATCATGGAAGGAGTAAGGTCTTCAGACAATTGTTATCTTATCTCTGCCTCATCTACATGTCTTTGATCAAGCATGGAAGATTTTATTCTATGGCATCAAAAATTGGGGTCATGTGAATGTCAGAATATCGCAGAAAATTGTCTCTAAGAGAGCTGTTCGTGGGATTCCGATGCTGATGTTTGATGAAGAAAGAGTGTGTGGATCTTGTTAGATTGGAAAACAAACAAAGGTGTCAAATCCTAAGTCTCAGACACCCGGGATAACTCTTGTGCTCAAACTGCTTCATATGGATTTAATGGGTCCTATGCCTGTAGAGAGTATTGGGGGAAAACAGTATGCCTATGTGACTGTTGATGATTTCTCTCGATATACATGGGTGGAATTTCTTTGAGAAAAATTTGACACATTTAATGCTTTCAAGTCATTGTGTATTCATCTTCAACGAGAGAAGAGTTGTACCATTATGAAGATTATTCGTATTTATAGTGACCATGGAAGAGAGTTTGAAAACTCAGATTTCTTAGACTTCTGTAATCAGAATGGAATAGCTAATGAATTCTCTGCACCTAAAACTCCTCAGCAAAATGGAGTCGTTGAGAGAAAGAATCGGACTATAGCAGAGATGTCAAGTGTAATGTTACACGAAATAAATATTCCACAGAAATTCTGGGCAGAAGCTATGAACACAACATGTTACACTATAAATCGAGTATATCTTCGTGGAGGAATTGAAATGATGACATACGAAATATGGAAAGGTAGAACTCCAACTGTTAAACTATTTCCATTCTTTTAGTAGTACTTGTTATGTGTTGAATGACAGGGAACATAAAGGGAAGCTTGACCGCAAGAGTGATGAAGCTATTTTTCTTGGGTATCCTATCAATAGTCGAGCTTATCGAGTTTACAACAAAAGAACTCGAACTGTCATAGAATCTTTGAATGTTCAAGTCGATGATTCTCTGGAAATAGCTAATGTTTCTAAAGAAGATGTGACAGAATCCCTAAATGAAATAAGATCCAGTGTTCCAAGTAGTGTTACCGATCAGAGTACAGTAATTGATAATGTGGAGGATGTTATCTCACCTCGCAGGCAACCATCCACTCGTGTTCAGAAGAATCATCTTACTGATGAAGTTATTGGAAATCTAAATGATGGTATTCGGACAAGAGATAAGCCGCGAGTAAACTATAGAGATATGATCCAAATGGCAAGCTTTACTTCATCCATTGAGCCCAAGAATGTGAAAGAAGCCTTGCTAGATGAATATTGGATTGTGCTATGTAAGAAGAACTTGGTTAATTTGCTCGGAATCAAGTGTGGGATTTAGTGCCGTGCCCTCCTAATGTGAATGTCATTGGAACTAAGTGGATATACAAGAATAAGAGCGATGAGCATGAAAACATAACTCGCAACAAGGCTCGGTTGGTTGCTCAGGGGTACACATAAATTGAAGGTGTTGACTTTGATGAGACATTTGCACCGATTGCTCGTCTTGAGTCCATTTGCCTATTGTTAGCCATTGCATGTGTGTTACGATTCAAGTTGTATCAAATGGATGTAAAAAGTACTTCCCTCAATGGTCTTCTTAATGAGGAGATGTATGTTGCTCAACCAAAGGGTTTTGAAGACCCTCATTATTCCGAGTTTGTCTACAATTTGAAGAAGGTGTTATACGGGCTCAAACAAGCTCCTCGGGCATGGTATGAAAGACTGACGCAGTATTTATTGACAAAGGGATATGAACGAGGGGGAGTAGATAAAACCCTTTTCATTCGCCGTGCTAAAGGCCAGTTTTACTCGCTAAAATATATGTTGATGATATAGTGTTTGGCTCCGTGTCACAGGTGATGGTGGATGAATTTATCGCTTAAATGAATGAGGATTTTGAGATGAGTATGGTTGATAAGCTTAATTATTTCCTTGGCCTTCAGATTCAGCAAAGAGATTATGAGATTTTCATTTCTCAAAGTAAGTATGCCAAGAATTTGTTGAAGAAGTTTGAATTAGAGAATGCTCGTTCAAGGAGAACACCTATTGAAACTCATGAGAAGATATCTAAAGATGAGAAAGGGACTCCTATTGATGCAAGAATAGACATATAAGTATGATTGGTAGTCTTTTGTACCTCATAGCTAGTCGCCCAGATATCTGCTATAGTGTTGTTTTATGTGCTCGTTTTCAAGCAAATCCTCGAGAGTCACACATTGTGTCAGTGAAGAGAATACTCAAGTATATTAGCGGGACAATTGATTATGGGATATGGTATTCATTTGATACAAACACCAATCTAGTTGGTTATTTTGACGCTAACTGGGCTGGAAGTTTTGATGATCTAAAAAGCACTTCTAGTGGATTTTTTACTTGAGAAACAACTTGGTGTCATGGTTCAGCAAGAAGCAAAACTCTGTTTCTTTGTCTACTATCGAGGCAGAATATATTGTAGCTGGTTGTACACAGCTTCTCTGGATGAAGCAAATGCTAAAAGACTATGGTGTCACACAGGATGTTATGGCACTCTACTATGATAATATGAGTGCTATCAATATTTTTAAGAATCCTGTTCAACATTTCCGTACCAAGCATATTGATATTCGACATCATTTCATTCGATCGCTTGTGGAAGACAAAACTATTGCTTTGGAACAAATGGTGACAGAAAAGCAAATTGCTGATATTTTTACCAAAGCTTTGGATGGAGCAAGATTTGAAGAATTAAGGTCTGCACTAGGTCTTTGTGTCATGTAAAGAGATTCTTTAGTGTTGTAAGGTTTTTTATTGTATTTGTATTTATAATAAATAGATATAATAATAATAAAAATGAAAAACAAAACAAAACAAAAATAGTAGAATAGTTGTTTTGTCTTTTCTGGTTTCCTGCCTCATGTTTTTAGGCAGATTTATAGTTGTGGATTTTCTTTTTGTGGATTTTGATCTTCAGCTCTTCAAGTGTCACGTGGCGTTTTGGAGATTTTCGGCTGATTTTAAGAAATTGAAGAGTCAGTCTCTTTCACGCAAAATCTGACTGCACTTATTTTGGTCACTTTCTCTCTCTCATCTATTTCAAGGGTTTGTGGTCTTTTGAGTGTCTTCTTCTCAAAGTGTTGGACACATATCAGCCGCTGTCACTATCTTGACCATATTCAAAAAGACTGAAAGTTTGATTAAGTCAAGTGCTTCTAAATCTCAGAGATGTCTCCCCCAAAGTCTTCATCTCGAGTTAGCAAAGTGATAGAAACTTTAGATGATGATGGAGTTTATGCTATTGTTACTTCTGCTTCTCCAATGACATCGCAGGACAATGAAAGTTCCTCTCATTCACAAGAGTTATCTTCAGATTCTTAAAGTGACAAGTCTTCAAAGGCTGTGATGGTTACTACAATTCAGTCAATAAATCCTTTAGAAGTGAGAGCATGATTTGGACAAACTCGTGGTGGTCCATTCAAGATAGGAGCTGCTCCTCCTAAAGCACCTGATTCCTCAAAGGTTTCCACAGAACCTAAGAGAAAAAGGTTTCAGATTGTGGATGAAGATTCGTCTGATGAAGCGTAGGTTGGTGAAGAAGATGTTAGAGATGATGTTTCCTCTGATGATGAAATTCAGGACCTCTCTTATCCAGAACCTGTTAAGTCACCCAAGGCAAAGCGACAGGAAGAAAATCCAGCCTCTGAATCTCAGCGAGTAACTTGCTCCAAATCGATATCAAAGGGCAAGTCACCTGCTACTTTGAGTAAGTCATCAGACTTTTCTATTAATTTGGATGATTTCAAGTCTGAATATAATGCTAGTCTGTGCAATAGAGTTTCTAGTAGAAATATTTGGGGTGAAAGAGATATCCATGAAGTCGATTTTAAAGATCGTCAAAAACTTGTGAATTAGTTGGATAGTCAAGGCTTATGAAGGACTATTAAGGGTTTAAAGTCGTGTTAGGAGAGTTGTTCAAGAGTTCTATTGCAATTTAAACTCTAATGTGAAGGATTTTGAGCATCCTGATGGTGGACATGTGTTTGTGAGAGGCCGCCTTTTTGAATTTTCTCCAGATGTTATAAACACTTACCTAGGCAGCCATTGGGCTAATGTGGAAGAGTTCACTCCTGACTATAGTAAGATCATTACTGATATCACAGGAGGTGTTAGACGAGTATGACCTAGAGGTGTCAAGTATGCAATTTTGCATAAGATTGCTATGAGAAATTGGCTTCCCACTTCACATGGAACTGGTGTGAACAAGTCCATGGCTACTCTATTGTTCAAGATTTGGAATTTTATTGAGTTTGACATAGGGCAGTTTATGTTTGATCAAATTTTTAAGCATGCGGACTGCAAGAATGAAAGGATAGCTTATCCTTTTCCATGTTTGATATATTGTATTCTCTTCTCACAACATTCCATGATTCAAGCAAAGGAAATTCTGGAGATGGACAAGGAAGAAATTAGAATCAGTTATAAGCTCCTGAAAGGTGATCATGTCAATGATGGAGAATGTCTCTGAGGGTGTTTCTGACTCAGATAAAGAAGAGCTTGGTAATTCAGTCTTACTATAGTGCACTATTAAGGTGCTGGAAGATTTATTGAAGACTTTGATTGCTCAGCAGTCTGAAATTGAGAAGAGAAGGAAAGAGGTCTCTTAATTGCTTGATGACCTTGCAGCCGTAAAGTTGGCTAAAGATGTTGCTGTGGAGGCTGCTGAAAGGAAGAAGCATTTTGATGCAAAGGTTGAAACTGTTGTAGATGACACTGTTGCTGGCTCTTCAGATGTTCCACCTGATGTTACTCCTGATGTTACTGTAGGTATTTCTCAAAATCTATCTCCTGTTTTTGTAGAATCATAGATTGAGCCTGAAAATCCAATTGTTGAAAAAACTGCTGATTCTGATCCTGATGAGAAAATGATTGTGACGGGTACTCTAGTTCCTCCTGCTCATTCTGGACCTGAAGGTACTTCCAGTGTCACTCCTGGTGTTACTGAAAGTCAGGATCCTTCCACAGCCTAATCTGGTGGGTTTGTTGCTGGTAAAGATGCAGCTATTCCAGAAGCAGATGCTGGTGTTCATTTGCTCACAGACTCAGTTTGCCTAGTGCCTTATCATGATGATGATTTCGCATGATATTTCTTTGATGTTTTTTTTATAATGATTGATTAAGGCAATTTCATATGCTTTATCGTTGTTTTATGCCCTTTTGTCTTTTTGTGGCAAAAAAGGGGAGTATCTTTTATATTTTGGTCTTTATTTTGTAATCCCTCAAACAAGTGTATGCTGGGATACATTGATGTCTTTTGCTGTGTCATGCACAATGTTTTTGTGTCATGATGTTTCTTGTTGCAAGTTCCTGTTCAGGGGGAGTTTCAGTCAACTTTCGTCTAGCATATTGATGTAAGCTGTCGCAGGCTCACCAATTTTACCCTAATATTACTGTAGTAGTGGTGAGAGGGATCGATCCACGGAAAAGGGAGTGGTTTCAAGAATTCAGTAAATTTATCACACAAATCTAGTCACAAGAACAGGTAATAACACAGCGAGAACAAAGGAACAAAAATGTAACAACAACAAAATTAGTGAAAGAAAAGTGAAGTCAGATATAACGTGGATGTCCTAGGGTTCTTGCGCCGGATGACTGAACATCAAACAACTTATGCTATGCACTTGACACACATGTAAATCAAGAGGAGATCAAAATTGCCTAGGAGCCTGGCTTACAACCAGCATGAGGACCGCGTTGCAATCTACTCTCCCTAACATCACTCTTTCCCGTGGCGAGGCCTAAGAGTGACGGATGTAAACCGCAATGTCTCAACTTTCTGAGGCTAACGAATCTAGCATGCAATTACTAGAGTCTTCCCATGGCGAGGCCTGACCTAAGTCCTAAAATCTTTGCTAGCAACAGAGAGCTTCTTCTCAATCTATTCTAATGATTCAATGACCTCAGACCAGCTTGGCGACCTCATCTCAGATCATGAACAGACGAAGCAAGTGAAAAGACTCCATAATCATACTTTAAGTTCTCATTTCATGCATTCTCACATATATCGGTGAATCTAACCTTAACTCGACATGGCGACCACAATTAATGTTCAATTCAGTCAATAATAATGCGAATTTATGAAACTTAACAGAATTCATGCATTAAAGCCAAATATGATTCCATTCTTTAGAAATTGTGTCAATTGCATAGCATCGCATCATCTAATTACACATTCATCTGGTCCAAACCCTAGAACATCATGAATTTAGCCACAGAACTCCATTCTAAACTTACGATCGTCAATTTGCAACTTGAAACAGTTCATTTTCATTATATGGAAAGAATTTACCAATTGAATTGCTTCAAAAGCTTCAAATTCACAAGAGAATCGTGAATTGCCTCCTTTTGAGGGACGAATTATAGTAATCAGATCAAAGCTTCGATCAGAATTAAAAACGAAGCTAAAATGTTAGAGAGAGAAAATTATAGAGAAAGAAAGTTAGAGAGAGAAAATTTTCGCTCACAAATTCTAGAATAATCTCTGGTTTGAAAAAGTCTAAAAGTGTCGAATCTCCCAAAATAATGACAAATTCCTTTATATATAGAGGTCTAAAGCTTATTCTACACACTAACGTAAAATAAGCACTTATTTATAGAAATGCCATTGCAATATAGAAAATGTCTCAAAAACTGTGCACGTGCATGAACTCCAAGTCAGACTAAAATCTTAGCTCCCCGCCTTCAAGCATAAGTCCTTCACGCCACCACTGCGCATTCCACGCTTTTGAGCCTCCAACAACCACGCCTCCACATCTGCACTTATGAAAGAGCAAACTTCAACATTTCGAAAAATTTCAGCCTTGCATTCTATAATTAACATGGCGATGCATCGCAGTGATGCAATTTTTTTACATGGCGATGCAACGCGTGTAAAACTCTTCATGGCGATGCAATGTCACGTTGCATCGCCGTGTAAAACTCTTAATGGCGATGCATCGCCACAATGCATCGCCCTGTAAATGTTTTCATGGCGATGCAACGTGGCGTTGCATCGCCGTGAAAATGTGCCAAGACCCGTATGCATGAAGTGATGCTTGTGCTGTGCAAAAAACAAAATACTTGTGTTGTGCATGCAATGCTGTGGAGTGCATTTGTGTGCGTTGTGGTGTGCATGTGCATACAATGTCAGTGGTGTAGTGAGGATGTGCTTGGAGTGCCTATGTAGTGCACAAAGTGAGCACGGATTATGCATGTGTTGTGCTATGTGATGCGTGTGTGTGCTGGAGTTGTGGTACACAATTTGGTGCAAGAATGTGCTGTTATGTGTGCTACATCGTGCATGTGAAGTGGTGATTGTTGTGTATGTGCTGGAATTGTGTGCATGTTGGTGCGGGAGTGATGTGAGCAGCATGCGCACATCGTGTGTGCTGCCGCGCACGCAGAGTGGTGAGTGTTGTGCATGTGCTGGAATTTTGTGTATGTTGGTGTGGGAGTGATGTGAGCAGCATACGCGCAGCGTGTGTGCTGCCGCGCGCAGGTGTTGTGAGTACTGCTCACAGTGTGTGCGACGATGTGGTGCGGCGATGTCCGAGATGTGCAGCGTGTGCACGGGCATGTGCGGTGATGTGATGCGGTACACATGCACGAGTGTGCCTATGTGTTGGTGCAGCCGCGTGCATGCACGCGAGGTAAGTGCAAGGTTGCTGAGCCGCGTGCGCAACAGCGTGTGCGAGGGCTGCGTGCTATGGCGCACAGCATGTGTGTGTGCACGCGTGCATGCATGCGGGTGAGTTGCGCGCGCTGTGAGCACAACATGTGCGAGCGATGTGTGTGTGTGCCATACTGCGCGCAAACCGTGCACATGCGCCACAAATGTGCAAAATGTTGTGCGTAACATGTGGGTATCGACTTGTGTAAAATAAACAATAAATATGTGCATCAAATGTAGCTCAAAGGTGCAAGGAAAACACAAGGATACAAGATTGGAACTTTTTACCTCTTAAGTGTTGGGAAATAACAAACCATCACCTTTCAACCAAAATCTGGCCCTGATACGTTGTGAATTCGGCAAAACGTAAAATATAAACTTTGTAGCCCTATGTCTTAGATTTCCATAGCTTTTTGAATCACTCAATTCGAAGCTTGGACGAGCTATTTTTTCCCATATTTTCTTGCCAGGGTCTTACGACTTTTCATTTCCAGTTGCCAAAAACTTTTTCTCCATATCCCTTCTCATTTAACTGCATGTTCATATGTGTCTTTAAGGGTCTATCCATGCAAGAACACCAAAACATAAGGAGAACACAGAGAAAAAGGCAAACTCAATTCAGGCTTCCTCCTATGTCGATTGATATTGTTTTGCATGGCATATCTATCTTACTTTAACATCATGCCTTGGCCAACAAAATATGGCAAACGCATCAAGCTCGGTGCCATAGACAAAACATTTCGCATGCATACACAAAAAAAGGTGATAAACTTGGATCATGGCATAATGACTTTGGAGACAAGTGCCCAAATACAGAATGATTCGACACTATTATCCAACACTCACGCAACACATTCAACTCATCTGATTCATTTTATTTCAGCACAAACACTACATTTCATTTAAGCCCAACACAACCATATTATTGCATAACACACATACAAATACTAACATCTCCCAGCAACTCAACACTCTCCACTTACAAGTCATCATTCTATCATTCTCATAAACACCGCACACTACATTATAGCTCCAACAAACATTCCCAATGCTCAACACTCAAACTTTCCATGGATAGACAAGTGCTTTCACAAAAATTCCAACTACACATAACTTCTGTTCACAGCATTACTTATTCATAAAATTTCAAACTTACGCAAACAATTAAAAAATGTGCACAAAAATTGAAAACTCAACATATACACTCAAAATAACACAACCAAAACTAAAAAGTAGCATGCTTTGCATCACATAGCACAAATAATTTCACTCATGAAAGAAAGTAAGCATATAACTTCCAAGAGACACAAACCATAGCAAACATTCCCTCCCTTACACTTAAAACTTACATTGTCCTCAATGTAAAGTAAAGATAGGTTTAGGAGCTCTCTGGTGTTGATATGTCATGAATTGCAATGTTTGCTTGGTGGAGTGTCTTTGTCCATAGTGCTCTCACGCATGAAAAATGTCCTGCATATGGTGAAACCAAACTTATTAGAAATTACTCACTCAAGTACACTACATGTTGGTGCAATGTAGACATGACATGAAGGTAGAATGCAAGCAAAGTGTCACACCATACCTAGGAGTCATAGTGGTGTAAAAATATGCAACTAGTAACACTAAGTGGCACATGGACAATTCATGCTTGAATGTAAAACAAAATGACTGTGTGCAGCACGGAAGTGGTCCATGGCACCACTCCCCCACACTTAGCCTCATGTGTGCGTCTATTTCCCTTGCAACTTCCTTAATGTGCAGCCCCTACAACATGAGTGGCCTTACTGAGCATAACAAAATGCAAGAAACATAAACTTAACCAAAATACTTCATTGAATGTAATATGAGAAAGAAGTAGTTCTGGATTTCATTAGTCTCCAACTAGACTTTATTTCTCTAAATCTTCTCCCTCAAGATTCGGAATATCCATCTTTGTACCAGAAAAATGATCTTTCATAAGCACACTTCTTCCTCCTATAAGGTACTTGTGAAATATTTTCAAAGAGGTGCTTAAGCTCATTCACCTGGGGCGCAACCTCTACAAATTTCACTTTGAACCACTGAGGCTCCCCAGTTGGAGGCACCTTCTTTACTTTTTTCACGATACTAGGCTCATCGTTTACTTCTTCTACCATACTAGGCACATTAAAAATGGATGTATCAACAAAGAAATTTTCACCATGTTATCCATGTCATTAAATATTTTCACATCTTCATTATCTAGACTAATATCAATAAGCTCAAAAATTGATGCATCAACAAAGCAATTTTCCACCATATTGGCAATGTCATTACAAATTTGCACGTCTTCATCATCTAGACTAACATGGGGAATTTCTTGAGTCTTTTCTTTGTAAAAAACACAAAAAATACTATCATCAATTAACGAGGGTATCTCATTTTGCACTTCCTGTGAGTCACCATTTAGACACTTAAATTCATTCACCATTTCAAGAATTGGTGCCTCAACAAGAGTCCCAATCAATGTGTTAGCATTCTCATTAGCAATTGCAATATTTTTTTCGTTCCTGTTATCACAATGATCATCAAGATGTGTCTCTGTACAATTCACAAGGTTATCAAGAGGAGATACATCTAATGAATGGCTATCAACATCATTTGGCTCATAAAATTCTATTAAATTAATGCAAGACTCAGCATTGGACAGACTTTCCATCTTGTCACTAAGAAGCCACAAGGCCTTAATTCATCACTATCAAGCTCATCACAGAAGACATCATTCTCTATATAACAGCTAAAATTTGACTCATGCAACAAAGGTTCGTTAACAATGCATTTTTATGAGACTACTTTAATATTTGTAGATGCCATCTTCCTAGGATTCTTTTCACCAAATTTAACATTAGCTTGCATTTCAAAATGATATTCCTCAGGAGTTGGTATTCTAGCAATTAGAGGTGTACCTTGTGGATAGCATTGTGCATCTTGAACTGGTGTCTCAATTTGTTCCCATAAGTTGCTCATTAAGGTATTGATTTGACCAAGTCTCTGTTGTTGCCTTTGAAGTTTCTCTTCCATTTTAGCTAACCTTGTTTCACTATATGCACTTCTATCAAGTCTGTCTAAAATTTGAGACAACATGTCTTCCATACATAGTTCATCTTCTTGCATGAGATAAGACCCTTTGCTCAGTAGCTGGTTGTGCCATGGTTCATCATATAATGGTGCAGAGAAGTCCACAAAGCTTCTAGGTGTTGGTCGTATGTCAACCACCCCAATTGGTGGGCAAAAATGATAAGAATCAAAATAGTCCCCATACCACCTATACATAATCGGGTACTTGTGGTGTGCACTATCCTCTTTCAATTGAGTTCCAGTATCCTACACTGGCCACAAATGAACCAAAGTAGACAAAACAAAACACAAAAACAAAAACAACAAAATTTCACAAAATAAAACAAAATAGAACTACTAATCACCATTTGATAACATATCACCATTTGATATGAGTTTAAAGAACGACACGACAATAGCCACTGACGACAAGTTTTTAAGTTTTGCCGTTTACGAAAAAAGATCTTGTGCTAGAACACATGAAAAATATTTCTAAATTTTTCTAAACACAGTTCACTAGATAGCACATCGCCAATTGAGATGGTAGAAAACTACGACATGAAAATGGAAATCAACATAAAATTTTTGAAACTTACCATTTTGGCCAAAGAAATGTGTGCTATATCCAACAAAAATGATCATTTTTCGAAATTTCTAACTTTTCCATTTTTACACCAATCGTTAAATAGCACATCTCCTTTTGATATGAGTTCAAAAAATGGCACGAAAATGGCTACCGACGGTAAATTTTTGAGATTTGCCATTTTGGGAAAAAATCTTGTGCTATAAAATACAAAAAAAACATTTCTTTCTATTTTTTAACACCGTTCATAAGATCGAACATCGCCAATTGATACAGGAGCAAAATATAACTTGAAAATAGACATCGATAGAAAACTATTTAAACTTGCCGTTTTGGCCAAAAACATGTGTTAGAACCCAGAAAAATGGTTATTTTCAAAATTTCTAAATTTTCCTTTTTTTTGCATCATTCATTAGATAGCATGTCTCCAATTGATATGAGTGAAAAAAATGGCACAAAAATGACCACATATCGAAAGTTTTTTGGACTTGCCATTTTGGCCAAAAAAACGTGTGTTATAACCCAAAATGACTTGTCATTTTTTAAAATTTTTAACTATAATTTTTTACACTGTTCATTAAATAGAATATTTCTAAGTGATATGAGTGCAAAAAATGGCATGAAAACGGCCATCGACAGAAAGTTTTGAGACTTTCCATTTGGGCCAAAAAAATGTGTGCTATAACCCACAAAAAATGGTCATTTTCAAAACTTCTAACTTTTCGTTTTTTATACCATTCATTATATAACATGTTTCTAATTGATATAACTGCAAAATATGGCAACAAAAAGTCCATCAACTGCAAGTTTTTTAAATTTGCTATTTGGCAAAAATCATGTGTTATAACACATGAAAAATATTTTTACCTTTTTTAATTGTGTTCACAAGATAGTATATCACCTATTGAGATATGATCAAAATACGACACGAAAACGGACATTGATAGAAAATTTTTAAGACTTGATAAAAAAGTGTGCTATAACCCACAAAAAATGGTGATTTTCAACATTTCTAACATTTCTTGTTTCTTAAACAAGTCATTAGATCTCACATCGCCATTTGAGATGAGTGCAAAAAATAAAACCAAACTAGCCACCGATGGCAAGTTTTTGAGATTTTCCATTATGGGCAAAAATCTTGGGCTATGATGTTCGGTAAAAACTAGGATAAATTAAGCCTTAACAACTGTAGCTAAAACAGAACAAATACATTATAAAACCCTAATTCCTCAAGACTTTAAGGTGTATCAGGACACCGACGTATATAGCAAGTGAGGAGTAGGAGTCGATCCCACAGGGAAGGAGAGAACTACAATTAAGTGTAAGTGTGTGAAGTAGTGAACAATCAAACAAATAAGAAGAAAATTAAGCTAAATAACTAAACTACTAAATAATAAATAAAAGAGAAGAGATAATTAACAATTATACCTACTGAAGAGCTAATGATCAAGTAATTCAATAGAGTGAAAATTACTCTAGAAGACAATAACTAGGG
Organism: Ophiorrhiza pumila; assembly: GCA_016586305.1. Taxonomy (NCBI): domain Eukaryota; kingdom Viridiplantae; phylum Streptophyta; class Magnoliopsida; order Gentianales; family Rubiaceae; genus Ophiorrhiza; species Ophiorrhiza pumila. The sequence goes on from BLIW01000005.1 coordinate 21,144,185, forward strand.
TTACAAAGATAGTTGGGTAGAAATTCAATATCATGAGAATATTATAATTAAGGGTAAAAAATTAATAACAGCTTAGGTCTCTATACCGAGCATCTATTCTATTCATAATAACATATGACATGCCCTCTTATGTGGCAAGAGGCAAGGAAAGCTCTAGGAATTTTTTTACTAGATATTAACCAATTTGTTAAACACTCTTATGTGGTAAGAGGCAATGTTTACTTCCTTAATTAACCTAGAATCTAATTCAACTACCAACGACCAACCCTCTAATTCAACCACTCCTATGTGGCAAGAAGCCACGGTGAACCAAGTTACGCTAATGCTAAGCCAATCCTCCAAACTCCTCTTATGTGGCAAGAGGCAAGAGCAAAGGTAAAACTAACTTAGCAAATTCATAACAATCCACAAAAGATTCTAAACAACCCACTATAATCCCCCTATGTGGCAAGAGGCAAGATTAAAACAAGTTATCTCTAGTAAATTACTTCACACAATCAAGCATATTCATCATAATTATAGTGGCCAATTATCATGCATAACCCATCAAGATTATAGCAAGTAAAACTCAGCATGAACATCTCAATCAATAAATCCTAACCAATCTTTTAAGCACAAAAACCCATAACAAATCTCAAGAGCACAACAAGTCTAGCCTAACATGGCTAGATCAAACATCAATATAAGAATTAAAGAACAATAAAGAAACCATAAACAAAATGAAAAAAAACACATTAATTAAAGAATAATAAAGAAATCTCCTTTGATGAATTAAGAACAAAAGTATAGCTTCCTTCAAAAGATTGATGCTCTTGATACAAAACTATGATCAAAGCCCTTGAGATCTCTCAAGAATCTCTCTCTACAAAAGAAACCCTAAAAAGAGAGAAAGAAACCCTAATCTATTCTAAACTATGATCTCCTCTATTCTCTTATGATCTTCCCCTTTGAAAATTACATAATAGATGGCCTTATATAGGAAACAACTTGAAACCTTATCAAACATTGATAAGATGGTATGTTTTTGGGCCCTAACATATAAGGAACAAGTTAGGAAACAACCCATAACAGAAACATTTCTTACAAATATCAAAACTCAAATTAGGAAATTTTTTTCTCTGTTTATTCTCTCGACGTCGCAACGTGCAGCTCCCCATGTTGCAACGTCCAACTCCCCACGTCACGACGTCCATGATTGTTTTTCGAAAATTTTCAAAATAGTGAGCCACATCGCGATGTCCAGATTCTAGGCCGTTTGTCTCTATGATTCTGACCGAATTTAGAACAAATCTGAACATAAAAGTTGTAGATTTATCTCTTGACTTTCCAATTACGCTTGAATCACCAAATTTGGATATAAATTGAAAGAGATATGATTGAAATACCAAAGCCTACCAGATTTCTTCAGCATTTGTTCTTCATCGCCTTTTGACATGTTTCACTATGTTAGCCCTTCTTGGAGTCTCGAGCCACTATGGGATCAACTTGGAACTTATTTTCCACTCTATCCAAGGTTTCAAAGTATAGGATTGATCATCAACAATTGAAATTAATACCTTGAATATCTTGTGAAACACGTAGCCAGCTTCTTTGTGACGAAAGGCACCTTTTTTTGCCTAAATTACATCTTTCGTGATCTTTCTCAATATTTTCTTCTCATTATGGCATCCAAGATTAATAATCTACAAAAAACACTAAAAACACATTAAATATCACAAAGACGGCGCAAAATATAAGTGAAAATAGCATATATAAGGTGAACATATTGCGCATTATCAGGCTATAACAAGTGAAAAATATTTCTAACTTTTTTAAACACTGTGTAATAGATAGCACATTGCCAATTTAGATGTTAGCAAAATATGACACGAAAGAAGACATTGAAAGAAATTTTTTAGATATGCCATTTTGGCTAAAAGAACATGCTCTATAACTCACAAAATTGGTTATTTTTCAAAATTTTAATTTTTTCCTTTTTTACACAATTCAATAGATAGCACATCGTCATTTAATATGAGTGCAAAAAATAGCACAGAAATAGCCACCGATGACAAGTTTTTAAGATTTTCCATTTTGGACAAAAATCTTGTGATGTAAAACCTGAAAAATATTTCTAACTTTCTTCTTCTTTTGGTTTCTAAAACCATTTACTAGGTAGGACATTGCAAACAGAGATGGGAGAAACATACGACACGAAATGGAAATTGACATAAAATTTTGAAACTTTTCTTTTAGGCCCAAAGAATGTGTGCTATAACACACAAAAAATGTTCATTTTCTAAATTTCTAACTTTTCATTTTTGTTACAACATTTATTAGATAGCACATCTTCAATTGATATGAGTGCAAAAAATAGCACAAAAATGGCAATCAATGACAGGATGTTGAAATATGCCTTTTTGAGCAAAAATCTTGTGCTATAACACATGAAAAATATTTTCAACTTTTTTTAACGTCATTCACTAGATCTCACATCGCCTATTGAGATGGGAGCAAATACGACAAGGAAAAGGACATGGACAAATTTTTTTTGAGACATACCATTTTTGGGAAAAAAATCATGTGCTATAACCTACAATAAATGGTAATTTTTCACATTTCTAACTTTCCCTTTTTTCTACACCATTCATCAGATAGTACATCGCCATTTGATATGAGTGCAAAGAACTGCACGAAAATGGCCACCAACGGGATGTTTTTGAGATTTGCCGTTTGCGTAAAAAATTTTGTGCTATACCACATTAAAAATATTTATAACAGTTTTTTAACTCCATTCACTAGATAGCACATTACCTATTTAGATTGGAGCAAAATATGACACGAAAAAGGGCATGGATAGAAAATTTTTTAGAGTTACCATTTTTGGCAAATAAATCGTCTGCTATAACCTGCAATAAATGGTCATTTTTCACATTTTTAACATTCCCTTTAATATACACCATTCATTAGATAGCATATCACTATTTGATATGAGTGAAAAAATTGAACAAAAACGGCCAACAACGGGAATTTTTTGAGATTTGCCGCTTGCGTAAAACAATCTTGTGCTATACCACATTAAAAATATTTCTAACTTTTTTTTAACGTCATTTACTAGATAACACATTGCCAATTGAGATTGGAGCAAAATATGACACGAGAATGGATGTGGACAGAAAGGTTTTGAGACTTACAATTTTGGACAAAACAGCGCGTGCTATAACCCACGAAAAATAGTCTTTTTTCACATTTCTAACTTTCCCTTTTCTTACACAATTCATTAGATAGCACATCACCATTTGATATGAGTGCAAAGAATGGTATTAAAATGGCCACCGATGGAAATTTTTTGTGATTGTTTGTTTGCATAAAAAGGCTTGTGCTATAACACATGAAAAATATTTCTAACGGTTTTTAATACCGTTCACTAGATAGCACACTGTCTGTTGAGATGGAATCAAAATATGACACGAAAATGGGCATCAACAAAAAATCTTTGAAACCTTCCATTTTGGCCGAAAAACATGTGCTATAACCCACAAAAAAATGATCATTATTCAAAATTTCTAATTTTCTATTTTTTTACATCATTTGTTAGATAGCACATCTCTAATTGATATGAGTGTAAAAAAAGTACGAAAATAGTCACCGACGGATAGTTTTTCAAATTTTCCATTTTGGTAAAAAATATTGCTACAATACAGAAAAATATTTCTAACTTTTTTTAGCACCGTTTACTAACTAGCACAGTGCCTATTGAAATGGGAACGAAATACAACACGAAAGCGGACATCGATAGAAAATTTTTGAAACTTGCCATTTTGGCCAAAAAAACGTGGGCTATAACCCACAAAAAATGGTCATTTTTTCAAAATTTTTAACTTCACCTCTTTTTACGCTATTCATTAGATAGCACATCTCTAATTGATATGAGTGCAAAAATGGTACGAAAACGGCCATGAACATCATGTTTTTGAGATTTGCCATTTTGGGAAAAAATCTTGTGTTATAACACATGAAAAATATTTCTAACTTTTTTTAAGAACGTTCACTGAATTGCACATCGCCTATTGAGATGGGAGTGAAATAAGACATGAAAACGGACATGGACAAAAAATTCTCTAGACTTGCCATTTTGGGCAAAAAAACGTGTGATATAATCCAAAACAATGGTCATTTTTCAAAATGATAACTTTTCATTTTTTACACCATTATTTAGATAGCACATATTCAATTAATAAGAGTGCAAAAATTGGCACAAAAATGGCCACCAACGGCAAGTTTTTGAGATTAGCTATTTTGGGTAAAATTCTTTTTCTATAACACATGAAAGATATTTCTAACTTCCTTTTTTTAATAGATCTCACTAGATAGAACATCGCCAATTGAGATGGGAGTAAAATATGATACAAAAATGGACACCGATAGAAAATTTTTTAAACTTGCCATTTTGGCCAAAAAAAATGTGTGCGAACCCACAAAAAATGGTCATTTTAAAATTTTTTTTAACTTTCTCCCCTTTTACACCATTTATTAGATAGTACAACGTCATTAGATAAGAGTGCAGAAAATGGCACGAAAGCGGCCACAGTTGGTAGTTTTCTAGATATGCCATTTTGGGAAAATATCTTGTGCTATAACATATAAAAAATATTTCTAACTTTTTTTACACTGTTCAATAGGTAACACATCAATATTTGAGATAGTAGCAAAATACGACACAACAACGAACATCTAAAGAAATTTTTTTTGACTTGCCATTTTGGCAAAAAAAATGTGTGCTATAACCCGCAAAAAATAGTCATATTTCAAAATTCCTAACTTTCCTTTTTTATACCATTCATTACATAGCACGTCTACAATTGATAACGGTGCAAAACAAATGGCCCGAAAATGGTTACCGGCTACAAGGTTTTTAGAATTTCCATTTTGTGCAAAAATCTTATGTTATAACACATGAAAAATATTTTTAACATTTTTTTAACATTGTTCACTAGATAGCACATCGCCTATTAAATTTAGAGGAAAATATGACACGAAAATAGACCTGAACAGAAAATTTTTTAGACTTGCTACTTTGGCCAAAAAAATGTGTTCTATAAGCTGCAAAAAATGGTCATTTTTCACATATCTAACTGTCTCTTTTTTTATGCCATGCATTAGATAGTACATTACCATTCGATATGAGTGTAAATAACTGCATGGAAACGGCCATTGACGACAAGTTTTTTAAATATTCCTTTTGCAGAAAAAATCTTGCAATATAACATATCAAAAATATTTCTAACTTTTTTTTCACATCGTTCACTAGATAGTACATCGCTAATTGAGATGGTAGCAAAATAAGACACGAAAACGAACATCGACATAAATTTTTTTACAGTTGCCATTTTTGATAAAAAATTGTGTGGTCTAACTTACAAAAATGGTCATTTTTTACATTTCTAATTTTTCTTTTTTTTATCCCATTCATTAGATAGCATATTGCCTTTTGATATGAGTTTAAAGAATGGCACGAAAATGGCCACTGACGACAAATTTTTTAGATTTGTCATTTATGAAAAAAAATCCTGTGCTATAGCACATGAAAAATATTTCTAACATTTTTCTAACATCATTCACTAGATAGCACATTGCCAATTGAGATGGTAGCAAAATACGACATGAAAACGGACATCGACAGAAAATTTTTGTCACTTGCCATTTTTGTAAAAAAAAAGAACACGTGCTATAATATGCAAAAAATGATCTTTTTTTCACAGTTTTAACTTTCCCGTTTTTTACATCATTCATTAGATAGTATGTTGTCATTTGAAGAACTGCTCGAAAACGGCCAATGACGATAAATTTTGAAATTTGTCGTTTACAGGAAAAAACTTGTGCTATAACACATGAAAAATATTTCAAAGTTTTAAAACACTGTTCACTAGATAGGACATCGACAATTGAGATGATAGCAAAATGCAACACAAAAATAGACATTGCCATAAATTTTTTTAGATTTGCTATTTTGGCCAAAAAAACGTGTGCTCTAATTCAAAATTTCTAACTTTCCCTTTTTTTACAGCATGCATTAGATAGCATATCGTCGTTTGATGTGAGTGCAAAAAAGAGTACAAAAACAGATACTGACGGCAAGGTTTGGACATTTGCCGATTTGGGCAAAAATCTTATGCTATAATACATATAAAATATTTTTAATTTTTTTAACACCATTCAATAGATAAAATATCACCAATTGAGATAGGATCAAAATACGACACGAAAGTGGACATCGACAAAATTTTTTTTAAACTTGCCATTTTGGGCAAAATAAACGTGCTCTATAACCCACAAAAAATGGTCATTTTTCAAAATTTCTAACTTGCCATTTTTTTACATCAGTCATTAGATAGTAAATTGTCATCTGATATGAGTACAAAAAAGACACGAAAACGACCATCGATGGCAAGTTTTTGAAATTTACCGTTTTGAGCAAAAATCTTGTGTTATAACACATGAAAAAAATTCTAACTTTCTTTTTCTTTAAAACCGTTCACTAGATGGGACAACGCCAATTGAGATGGAAGTAAAATACAACACGAAAATTGACATCGACAGAAAATTTTTGAAACTTGCAATTTTGGAAAAAAAAAACGTGTACCATAACCAAAAAATAATGGTCATTTTTAAAAATTTTTAACTTTCCCTTTTTATTTATACAATTCATTAGATAGCACATCTCCAATTGATATCAGTGCAGGAACTGGAACGATAACGGCTACTGATGACATGTTTTTGAGATTTGTCATTTTGGGCAAAAAACTTGTGTTATAACAAGTGACAAATATTTATAGCTTTTTTTTAACACCATTCAATAAATAACTCATTGCCAATTTAGATTGTAGCAAAATAGGACACAAAAAATGGAAATCAACATCAAGAACATGTAATAGAACTTCTAGTGTATGATCTGATTTTGGATAAACATCTAATAGTGCTTCCATTTCAATTCCTCCCAGAGGTTAATATGATATTTCTTGAGGCTCCAGTTGGCGTTGGATTGTCATACTCCAACACAAGTTCGGACTACAAAATAGTTGGGGAGAATACTACTGTCCATGATTCATACACCTTCCTAGTTAATTGGCTCGAAAGATTTCCCGAATACAAGAGTAGAGATTTCTTTATTGCAGGAACAATCAATTCAGCCACCCTTGCGATTCAGCTTGCTCAGTTTATTCTCCGTGCCAACAAGTACTATAATCAGACTATAATTAATGTCAAAGGAATTGCTGTGAGTCATTAAGTTTGTGAATTGTCAAAAAAAAAAAAACAAATCAAAACTAGATGATCATGTTCAATCATTTATATGTGAAGTTATGATTACATGAAGGCTGGCAATCTATACCTGGACTGGAAATCATGATTCGAATGGACACGAGATTATGCTTGGACGCATGCAATTATTTCAGATGAAATATACTTGGGAATGAAGAAGTACTGCAGTGATGTTTACGGCGTTCCTGTTTCAGATAAATGCGACGAGTTCTTTCAGAAAATGCAGAAATTCATTTTTGCTGTCAACAATTTTGAGAATTATAGCCCCAAACGCAATTACACATGGGGGAACGGAATTAATATGTAAGTATCAGAGAGTTTCATTTCATGCATTTAAATGGTCATTCTCCGGTGACGGTCTTATATATAAATAAATTTTACTTCAGCATATGCAGAATAAAAAATTAGTGCATAAATTATAAAAAAATTAATGTATTGGCATATACAGTATCAAATATTAGTGTATTAGTGTATAAAGTATAACTCACGTATCACGTTATATGAGACTGACGTATAAGAATTTTTGCGGCATTTGAATATGGAAAGAATTTCGGTCCGGCCATTGTAATCTTGTTTGCTAAACACTGATTCAAATAATTCAAAAAACAGAATCCAGGCTATGGTCCATGCTCCACCAATTATGTATTGGAGTACGTGCGCAATCCAGAAGCTCAAATTGCACTTCATGCTAACATTAGAACTATTCCCTATACTTGGGAGGTTTCCAAGTAATAACTGCGATAGATTCTGAATTATACTGGCAAATTTAGTGATTGATTTTCTACAAGTGTACTATTTCACTGACTTTTATTCCAGCCCTTGCTGTGTTGCTGTGGTGAAAATTACTAGTTATATAGTAAATTACGCCTGGGCTCCTGTTGCAAGAACTGTGTTGCCAATTATTAATTGGTTGATTAAGCAAGCAATTCAAGTTTGGATTTACAATGACTCACTCTAGCCCAATCAATTTATGTTAGTATTTATAGCATTTATAATTGAAAAAAATTGAGGAATTGATAAAAACATTATGCGTAGAATTTTAACAAGTTGGAACAAAAACAGAAATTGTGTTTTCTATATTTTGTGATCATAAAGTAACTCTGAAATTGAAAAGAAAGTTATATAAAAAAATCATAAGACTAATAATGCTTTATAGATCAGAATGTTTGGCAACTAACTATGGCCATGAACAAAAAATGGGATAGTAGAAATGAAAGTATCATAAATAGTGAGACAGTTTCAATAGATGAAAAAAAATAAGAGATACATGACTAAAATGGCTTGGACATATATGTAATAAACCTCTAAATACCCCAATTTTACCTGTAAAAAATAGAGAACTATTAGCTCAAATTAAAACCGAAAAGGAGGAAATTTAGAAAGAACCCATAAAAAAATGATATATTTAAAAATAAATAAAAATATTTGTATAGATAAAATACAATAATAAAATGTGATTCATATAGGGGTGGAATAAAAGTTTAGTTATTGCTGATTGAGAATTGATAATTTATCTATCTACAAATCCTTAAAAAAACTATATACATAAAAAACTAAGAACAAAAAGGATATAGTTCATTTTTCTTTTCTACAATTTTACTCCTGAAACACTCTATCCAGCATATAGTTAACCATATCTATATGCTCTTGCAGTGGTGATACTAATATGGATAAGCCAATAAGATCCACCAGATATGCAATTAAGAAACTGGGCCTATCGGAATAGCTGCTCTTGCTCTTTTAGGATATTAAGTAAATCTACATGCGATTCCAACACAAATACTACGTGCGATTCTACATTGAGTGTGTGCGATTACAGCCTATCTCTAATCTACATCCTGTAGCCCTTGCATTTAAATAATATTTTAGTATAAATCATAGCCCTCTATTTACAACTAAACGAACTACCAACCGTTGGATCTATGTCAACGGCAACATAACGAGCATATTTGGGGACGATGGAAGGGCGGCCGGAGGAAGCTCCGGACCCAAAACCTCCCAAAACTTTTCGAGACGCAGTCGATCAGGGAAAGAAATTGAAGAATGATGTAGATATCTCCTTTGCAGAGGTAAAAAAAGTGCCAATCTCTACTTTCAAAGGAGAGCCGGCTTTAATTTTGTCGGAAACAGAGGAGGAACAGCTGGCGGAGGAGTAACAATTCACACTCGTCGGTAAATTTTCTTGGGGCAGACCACCGATGACTGCCCTGAGGAAAGAGATCCTAAATGCAGCTTTCAATGGGGAGGTCTATGTGGGACTACTGGATAGAAGACATGTTCTATTCAAGTTTGAAAAGGAAGCTGATTTTCAGAGAATGTGGCTGAGAAAGGTTCGGTATTTTGCCGGATTTCAGGCGCGGCTCTTTAGGTGGACGAAGGACTTCCGCCCAGAGGTTGAGCCATCCATCACGCCGGTTTGGATAAGATTCCCGATGTTACCGATCCATTTATTCAAACCTGAAAAGCTGTACACACTGGCGTTGGTGGCTGGGAAACCTCTAAAGTTGGACACAGCGACGGCGTCGGCAAAACAACTGGCCCGTCCAAGTCAGGCCAGAGTTTGTGTCGAGATGGACGTGTTGAAAACTATCCCGGAAAGGGTATGGATTGGATCCAAGGAGAAGGGAACATGGCAGAAACTTGAGATTGAAGAACGACTGACGTATTGCATGAAATGTAAGAAATTGGGACACAGGTTGGAAGATTATCAGCCTCAGACAAAGAATCAGAAAAAACCAATTATGGCTGCTCCAATAACACAAAAAAAGCCCCAAAATGAATGGACGGTGGTGAAGAGATCAAGGTGTCTGCAAATCAGGGAAAGAGAGGGCGGACAAATGGGCCAACTAAATTGTGTGGAAGAAGGTGGGAAGGAGACTGGAAAGGAAAGGACCGATAAAGGAAAAGGTGTGGTGCCAGGAAGCTGTCCAGAGATCTGCAGGGAAGAGAATCTGGATAATCTAAGCTTAGGACAAGGGGAGAATAGCAGCTTAAGGAATTCCGAGCCACAAATAAGGCCAATGGACAAGGATAAGGAGGAGCCTGGACCCTCTAGATTAGTTTGTGAACTGGAGCCACAACCACAGAAAGGAACAGCAGAGGATAATCCTAAAACCAAACAAAGCCCTAAAACCTCTGACGAAGACAAGAACAAGGGAAGGAACAAAGAAGCCCTTTCTGATTCAGAACTCCCTCCCACTGAGGAGGGAAGGCAGGCTAAGTCAGATAGGAATAATCAAATACAGATGGGATTAATGACGGAGCACAGCAATGTAGGCACAGAGGTGAATGAACATTTTTCTACTTTAGAGATACTGCCCTTAGTTGTTTATGAGAAGGAGGGGAAGGATCAAGATACTGCGCTAGAGATACTACCTTTAATTGTTTATGAGAAGTCGGCAACACACCCTGGGACAGATCCGTTAGCAGTAGATATTGTTGACCAACATAAGGTCACTGGTGAGGAGAAGAAACCAACTCATAATCCAGGGAAGGTTAGTCAGTTAGATGAGAGGGTCACTCTAATTTATAAAGTGGATTCTGGGTCAAATCTAAAGGAGTTAACAACGGACTCAGAAGGGGAAGCATTGAAGACAGAGGAAACAGAGTTCCCAAGGCTGGCAGAAGGAAAAGAGGGAACAGCCGATACAAAACTAAAGACGCTCACCTTAGGCAAGAAATACTCAGCTTCTGGTAGCAAGTCAAGGGCCAATGAAGATTCCAAGATGACCCTTCGGCATAAGGTCACAAGAACTGGTACCAAGCACTTACCTAAATGATTAAGTCAATATATTGGAATATCAGGGGAGTCCTAGGGAAAGGTAAATTACATAGACTTAAAAAAATAGTGAGGAAGAATCAAGTGAATTTTCTGGCGATCGCAGAACCCTTTGCAGGTCCTATTTCAATGGAGAAAATCAGGAAGAAACTGAATTTTGCTGTATGCGTAGCTCATGACATATGTCAGATTTGGTTGTTTGTCAGAGAACCTTTTGTATGCCAAATTGTAGAGATAACAGAACAACACATCACATGTAAACTGAGTCATCCAGAAATGAAAGAGGCTGTGCTAGTGTCCACGGTATATGCGAAATCTTCTGCCAGAGGTAGGAAGGAGCTGTGGTAATCACTTGGTAAGTTCGAGCAATTGAAAGTACCTTGGCGGCTATGGGGAGATTGGAACTGCATTGTCCAATTCTCGAAAAAAAAGGAGGAAAGCCATGTGGGTTACAAGATACTATTGAACTATCAGAGTTTGTTGAACAAAAGGGATTAGTGGAACCACAGTTTTCATGCTCACTGTTCACGTGGTGTAATAACAGGAAGGGGAATACAAGAGTGTGGAAAAGGCTGGATAGATGTTTAATCAATCTAGAGTTTATGAAGCTGAATCTGCAAATCTGTGTGCAACATGCATTAAGAGCGCCTTCAGACCATGCTCCATTGATCCTTCAGCTGGGAGTCAAGAGGGAGAGTGGGCCAAAATCTTTTCATTTTCAGAACTTTTGGACAAGCCATACAGACTTCTTGAAGGTTACTAAGAATGCATGGAAACCTTACATCAGGGGCAGTCCGTTGAGAGTTTTTGCCGAGAAGTTGAAGCAAACTAAATCAGCACTAAAACAGTGGAATAATGATACTTTTGGGAATATACTATCAGCAGTTCAAAAGGCAGAAAAACATATGGAGGAAGTAGAGAAGGAGGATGCTATTAACCCTCTACCTAGGGAGTTGGTGAATGAAGCTACAGCAAAGCTGAAATTGGCCATAAATAGAGAGGAAAGTTTTTGGGCACAAAAGGCAAAAGTAAGGTAGTTCCAAGAAGGGGACAGAAATACGGCCTTCTTCCATGTTACTGTAAAGCAGAGGCTAATCAGAAACAGTATCAATAGAATAAGGGGGAGCATGGAGAACTAGGTAGAAGGTGATAAAGAGATTGGGGCTGAAGCCGTGAGCCACGTCACTAATTTATACTCTGCTGGTCAGGTGTTAGAAAACATTAGACCAGGGTTAATCCCAAAGCTAATCTCTCAAGAATGGAACGAAGCATTACTGGTGGATCCTACAATAGAGGAACTAAAAAAGACGGTCTTCTCTTTAGGAGAAGATAGTGCTCTAGGCCCGGATGGATTTAACGGACATTTTTTCAGGGCTGCTTGGGATGTCATTAAAGAAGATCTGCTTTTTGCTGTCAGCAGCTTCCTAAATGGGGAAGAAATTCCAAAGGCAGTCTCAGCCACTTGGATTGCTTTAATTCCCAAGATTCCAAATCCCTCAACCTTTTCAAATTTCAGGCCAATCAGCTTATGCAACTATGTTAACAAAGTGCTATCAAAGCTATTGGCCTTGAGACTCAGCACTATGTTGCCCTCTATCATCTGTGGAAATCAGAGTGGATTTGTGGTAGGAAGACAAATTTTGGATAATTATTTGTTGGCCAGTGAGTTGATGACCTCCATGCCCAGCAAAAATAAAAGTGGAAACATTGCTATTAAATTAGATATGGAAAAGGCGTACGACAGGGTACATTGGCCATTTCTCTTGCAGATGTTGAGAAATTTTGGTTTTGGGGAAAGGTTCATTGATGCAATCTGGAGGTTAATTTCGAATGTATGGATGTCGGTACTCATAAATGGATCACCACAAGGGTGGTTCAATACGTCTAGGGGCCTTAGACAGGGTGACCCTCTTTCCCCTCTCTTGTTTATAATAAGTTCTGATTACCTGTCTAGAATTTTAAACAAGTAAATGGAGCAAGGTCTAGCTTACTGTGTCCCACGAAACTGCCCGAAGATATCCCATCTAGCGTATGCTGATGATGTAATTATATTCTCAGTGGCCAACCACAGAGCTCTTACTAGAGTCATGGAGGTTCTAAGACACTATCAGGCAGCTACTGGGCAGAAATTCAACAAGGAAAAGAGCTGCTTTCTCTGTCATCATAAATTACCAGGCCAAAAGAAATTCATCGCCTCCAGGACAACCAAATTTCAGAAGGGGGAATGGCCGATCAATTATTTAGGGATTCCTCTCTATTATGGAAAACTTAAAGCCAAACATTTTGATATGATGGTTCAAAAAGTAAGGAACAAGATAGGAGCATGGAATACAAGTTTTCTGTCCAAAGGAGGGAGGATAACTTTAATCAAGAGTGTGTTATCCACTATGCCAATCTATGTTACAATGGCACTTAATCCACCAAAAAGTGTGTTGCACCAATTAGAGACTGTTTTTGCAAAATTTTTGTGGCAGAAGAATAAGGAACAAAGAACATATCATTGGATTAAGTGGGATAAGATGTGCTATCCAGTTGAGGAGGGGGGCATTGGTGTAAGGGCCCTTAAAGACATTGTTATGGCACAAAGTATGAAACTTTGGTGGAGATTCCGAAAGGGAGATACACTGTGGGCAGAATTCCTGTATAACAAGTATTGTGGGACATCTCATCCTTTACAAGTTAGCCTCTATAGGGGTGATTCAAATACATGGAAGAGGATGTTAAGGCATTCTGACATAACATAGCAGTTTTTGGCTGTGATGGTGGGGAAAGGTAGATGTCACATGTGGCTGGATAATTGGATGGGTAGTGGAAGGCTGCTATCCGAGGTTTCTACCTCAAGCAAATCTGCACTCAGAGAATACATAGCACATGGAAACTGGGACCCGATGATAGTCTCAGAACTTGCCGGCAACTTGAAGGAAAAACTACCCATCAATCCTCCAATCTTGAATGGAGGGAGAGACCAGCTGAAATGGCTACTGTGCGAAAATGGGGATTTTTCCTTCAGGACTACATATCAGAAAATTAGAAGGAGAAACGAGGTAAACCCAGGGTGGTATAAAGTGTGGTTATCTCAGTTACCTCAGAAGATCTCTTTCTTCATGTACACCTTGCTTTTAGATAGAATTCCTATGGGGGATAGCCTACACAGGATAAATGTTATTGGTCCCTCCATATGTCAATTTTGCTTCAAAAACGAGGAAAGTATCAATCATTCTTTCGCTAGCTGTCTGAGTGCAAGGTAGGTCTGGAGGATATTTGCTGCAGAAATGGGGATTCATGAACATTCAAACTCAACTAGACAGGTATGCAAAAAATGGTGGGAGTCTCCTTCCAAGAATGCTGTACATGGCTTCCTATTGAAAGCTCTGTCGTCCCTTATCTGCTGGGAGCTATGGAAGAGTAGGAATAGTGCAATGTTTGAGGGGCAGAAACCAGATGTGCAACATGTTGTTAAACAAATATTTCACTCTACTGTTCTTCTAACAAGGAAAAAGTGGCCTCATGGAGAATGGTTCAATCGGGACTCGGGCTATTTCTGGGGTTCGGTAGTTAATTACAGGAGTAGGCATAAAATTGTCATTTGTAAATGGAAGCCACCTGACATTGGTTGGTTGAAATTTAATGTGGCTCACAAAGCTAAGTCCAACTCCATTGTAGCTGTAGGGATTTTAAGGGACCACAAATGTGAGACCATTACAAAGTTTTATGCTCTCTATGAATGGACCAAACCGGCAGGTTTAGTTACATACAATACTCTGCTGGATATGGCTTATCAAGGAACCATTTTCTGCTGAGAAAGGGGGTGGAGGAACATCATACTTGAATCCAGTCATGAAGGTTTCTACAAAGCAATAAAAGGAAAAAGGGAAGATTGCTGGATGATGGCAAACGCATGGTGGAAAGTGGAACAGATCCAGGGCAATTGTCTGATATCCTACTGTCTTGTGGAAGAAAACCAGACAACTGTCGCTTTAGCACAAAAACAGCTTGCACACGATGGAGGAGCTGAGAAGAGTTTCCAGGAAAGCCTGCTCAGAGATAAAATAGGCTTACCTACTTTCAGAAGAGACAAATGGGAAGTGCAGATAGCAAAATCTGGAGACTAAAATTTCTGAAATTCTAGCACACTGAAGAAGGTAAGATGGTAAGTCCAGGCTTTTGTCGGTTGATGTTAGGACATTTTGCCTACCCCATGTCATTACTCTCCTGCCTGCTGATGTTAGAGCAGATGGCTTTGTGGGAATGGATATATTGTGTAAGAATTAGGTCAGTTGGACAAACTGGGTGCTCCACCTTTGGTAATTTCTGCCTAACAATGCATTTTCTGAAAACTGATGCTGCAATTCTCACTGACCTACTGCACATGTTGAGGAGGGTGAAAAATTTTTATTGGCTTCTTTTGACCTGCAAACCATATTTTCAGATAAAAAGGCAGCTGATGTTGAGTAAGTCAATACTCTTTTTTGCTTGTTTGCTACAAGGAGACACAAATACGATTTACATCAATAATGCTGATTTTGGGGATTTGCTAATCAGATGCATGCATGAGCATTTTACTTGGGTTTTCTCTTGGCTCACCACTGCTGGTATTGGGAATACGCTAAAGGGGTGTAAGGAAGGTGAAGAGTGATTATCAAGAATCACTAAATGCCTAAAATGTATATTTTGGCTCATTATTTTGTTTATCAAGGTAAATGGTAACAAGCTTTGTAAAGGGAGTAGTACTCCTCGTTTATTTTGGTGCTTTTGTAAATAGAGTAGTACTCCACATCTTCGTAGATTCAGGACAGTAACAAGACCGATAGAACTATTTCCCATTAGGCCTTGGGCATGTAATGGGGAAATGTTCTCGAGGTCTTTATTCTCCCCTGTAAAAGTGATTTTAGGGTATATCCATCACTCAAAACACATATTAATATACTGGAAGTCGCGCCCCACCTCAAAAGGAGGTTAGCCAATTAAAAAAAAAAAAAACTGGGCCTATGAGTAACTACTCCTTGTTCCCATGGTACCTCCAAAATGAGGTAATTCATAAGTAGTTCAAAGTTTTTTTCTCACTGCCAATGTTAATGAATCTTAGAAGTATACGTTGCTGTCTTCGCAGGTTGGGGGATACATAGTTCAATATGAGAATAACTTGACATTCGTTACTCTTAAAGGAGCCGGGGCTTTTGTTTGGGATTCTCAACCAGCAAGAGCTCTGGCATTTTTTACTTCGTTCATAAATGGAAAACTTTCCCCATCTAAATAGGGCTCCAAATGATTGTGGAGCGGATGAATGCTTTGAGGACAGTGGCTTTTGAAGAGGGATTATTGATCATTATCGAGTTTACTGAATTAACTTCCTTATGTTTTGTGTTTAATCAAATGAGAAGCTTTCCTGTTTAAATATAGATAAATTAAAACAGGAATTGCTATCTAAAAATGCTAACAATTCCAATAATCACTAAATCAGATCCGCTAAACATACTTCGAATTTTCTGTTTCACTCCCTGTTTTGTCATCTGTTTCATTTTATAGATACACAACACATATGTTTAACTAAAATCCTATCAAGTGATTAGGGAAATTAAAATAATAAGTATTAAATAGATATGACATGTATCTACACAATGAAACCGAGACTATGGTTTGCGAAAAAACACTTTCTTTGCCAATTGGACCTGCAGCAGTATGCCTGCCTAATCAATGAAAAATTAACCATTCAAATAATCACTAAATCAAATCGCTAAATACACTTCGGATCTTCTGGTTCATTTTATAGATACATGCTATGTATGTTTAAATAAACTCTATCAAGTGATTAGTGAGTATGTAGTTGAATGAAACATAGATTGAAACACTTGATGGAACATAAGATCCATTGGGTCGCTAAACAGGACATGAAGAAAACAGATTGGTAGTCATTAATTGCAAAAACAATAAATCAACTGCACCTTGTGAATGAGAAGGTTTTAAGCAAGTTACAATAAATATCTAGGAAGGAGCATCAACTCTATTAAGGCTACCAACATGAAGAATCGTTTTTGTTGGATTAGGCACCCCTTGAAATGTTATATTCTTAAACATTCCAGTCTCTGGATTGTAAGAAACCAGAGTGCCTCCCTTGTACTCTAGCAAGATTTCACCATTCTTTAACAGGCATACAACTCGAACTAATCTCCCAGCTGTCAAAACATTCCTCCAAATCCCATATGATCTCTCAAGTTCTCGAGTCCTTAAATTTGTTGGAGAATAAACTCCAATGCTAAACTCCTTCACCCAAGATTCTTTTTTATCATACTCCTTCATAATCCAAATATCTAGAGTTCCGCAATTTGCAGCCACAGGCGCAGCAACACAAAGGCATCCTCCCAAAACTACAAGATGATAATTTCGTCTGCTCAACCAATTCCTCAGTTCAATACCTGGAACCTCTCTGAATACCTCATCAGATATATCAAATGAGACGATGACTCGTCGGTCATGCCTGCGATTGTTTAAGCCATTGTTTGTTGTCCAATGCAATCTTCCATTCAGCAAAACTGCACTTGACCTTTTGTCAAAACGATAAGGTACTCTTCCAATACTTCTCCATTTCTTGCTGCCTATACTGAAAATTTGAGCATCTGATTTCAGATTTCTATTGGCCATATATCGGCGGTTTGGCGTGATAATTGCATTCACGTCATATGTATTGGCATAGTAAACAATCTTGATCAACTTGTACTGATTAGTAATGGGATGAAATCCAAATCCATACATCACTTGTTGATCTTGAAAAACAGTTGATTTAGGCAGCTCTGTGTAGTCCATAGTAAAGGGATTGTACAAGTATAGTGAATCGTCAAATAACGAATTTTCAAGACAAAGAATGCCATTGCATGATCCAATCACATTAAATTCAGGCATTGAAGCACAAAAAGGTGCATCAATCTTTCTCATTGTCTCCTTGCCAGTATCATCATCATCAGCATAATTAGAAATTTCGACAAAGTAGAGCTGATTTTTAATTGGAAAATCACAATGAAATATGAAATAAGGATTGCCTTTCAATGAGTTGGACAGATGCATTCCAACAAGATGTGGATCATATGTCAAATTTTGCCAAATTTTGCATACAAACCGTGATTGAATGAGGGATTTCATTGGCAGCCTTGAGATTATATCAAGAGCCACATCACGAGGAATTAAATCTAACCAATTTGTGCGATGTTCTTCTTCTTGATTGCACTTTCTTTTCTTGCTTCTTTTCCCATCATCATAGTCCATCTCTAGAGAAAACTGATTAAAGGCAGAAATCAAAAGTCAAGCATGAATTATACAGAATATGTTTACAGCAACTATTGAATACAGAGACGGTAATTACAAGGAAACCTTTTTGGATTATTTCAATTGTTGAGTGGGATCCGCCATGACTAAGGACAGAGAATTTAAAGTTTCCTGAAGATGTTAAAGTGACAAATATATCTATATTTGTTGTCACAGTACCTAAAAAGTTGTCATAATACTATAATTTGATGATAACTTTTATAAATACAATATATAATAATGTCAAAGTTGTCACTAATAATTACATAAATTTTCTATTTTTTTTAATAATATACCTAATATCCAAATCATTTTACTACAAAATTATGATATCACAATACAAAATTCAATCACCATTTTATTTGCATAAAAATAATTCAATTATGCAACAAAAGTTTTACAAGAATTCTTAAACACTATATATACGAGAAAAATACTAACAATGAGAATTATATTTGTATTTGAAAGAAGGTAATTCCTTGATCCCTTTCATTGACGTATTGTCTGTCTTATAAAGTATTACAAGAGAAATCCTAACCTACAATCAAGTATAACCGAATATACATTTTCCTCATCTAAGATGATTGCTATCAATTACAATTAATACTAAAAGAATATCCTATCACATATACACATATATTCTATCACACCCCCGCAGTTGAAACGGGAGGGGGACGAACGTTGAGACTGTCCCGAAACTCGTCAAACAAAATCAATGGTAGACCCTTCGTAAAGATATCAGCTATCTGATAGCGCGACGGGACATGTAAGACACGAACCTGGCCACGATCAACCTTTTTGCGAACAAAGTGAATATCCATCTCGATATGTTTAGTGCGCTGATGTTGAACATGATTGCCAGAAAGATATATTGCACTAACATTATCACAGTATACCAATGTAGCTTTCTGAATAGGACAATGAAGTTCCAAAAGAAGGTTGCGCAACCAGCAAGACTCAGAAACCACATTAGCTACCCCTCGGTACTCTGCCTCCGCACTAGAACGAGATAAAGTTGCTTGCCGTTTAGCAGACCAAGAAATCAAATTATCTCCAAGAAAAACACAATAACCAGAGGTGGAGCGTCTGATGTCAGGACAACCACCCCAATCAGCATCTGTATAAGAAAGGAGAGTGGTAGTCAAAGATGGATAAAGATGCAAGCCATAATCAAGCGTACCCTGAATGTAGCGCACAATGCGCTTGAGGGCATGCATGTGCTCGTCCCGCGGGTCATGTATGAACAAACAAATTTGTTGCACAGCATATGAGATGTCGGGTCTCGTGAATGTAAGATACTGCAGAACACCCGCAAGAGTTCGATAATGGGAAGGGTTCTCAAATGGTGGGCTAGAAGTAGCACTTATCTTCGGTTTAGTATCAATCGGTGTGAGAGAAGGCTTGCAAGTAGACATGCCGGCTCGCTCTATAATCTCAGTTGCATATTTCCGCTGGGATAAAAACAAACATCCTTCATGTCGGCTGACGACAATACCCAAAAAATCACTCAAAAGGCCCAAGTCCTTCATAGCAAATTCGGAGCTAAGAAGAGATATGATTGACTTGCGAAAAACATCAGAGGAAGCTGTCAAGATAATATCATCAACATAGAGAAGAATATAAGCCATATCATTATTGTGACAGTATATGAACAATGAATTATTAGACTTGCTATGAGAAAAACCAATAGTAGAAGCGTAATCCGCAAATCGCTTATACCAGGCCCGTGGTGATTGCTTGAGTCCATACAGGGATTTCTTGAGCAAACAAACATAATCAGGATGAATGGGGTCGCGGAATCCCATGGGCTGATACATGTACATAGTCTCTTTGAGGTCTCCATGCACGAAAGCATTCTTCACATCAAGCTAGTGTATGGACCATGCTTTAGAGAGAGCTAAACTGAGTACAGTGCGAATGGTTGCCGGTTTGACTACCGGACTAAATGTGTCACCACAGTCTACGCCAACCTGCTGAGTCTTGCCATCACCTACAAGACGGGCTTTATGTCGCTCAAAAGAACCATCAGATCTTTCTTTATGAGTAAAAATCCACATAGACCGAATAATATTAACATCTGGCGGACGAGGTACTAATTCCCACGTATTTTTAATAAGAGCATTATATTCGTCTTCCATGGCCAGTTTCCAATTCGGGTCACGAAAGGCAGACATGGGGTTGGAAGGGAGTGGGGATTTAGAAACACTAGTGTGGAGGTCGTAGACAGGTTTTGATTTAAAAATCCCATGTTGACTGCGTGTGACAGGTCTGTGGACGGGTATAGGAGTAGGTGGGGTCGGAGTGTCTTGTGGTTGGGTGGGATGGGGTGTGATGTCTTGGTGAGGAGATGGTGTGTTTGTGTATGAAGTCAGATAGTGGATCAAATATGGAGACAAGTCCTCATGCAAGAAATCATATATAGGAGGAGTTAAACTATGTAGTTTAGCAAAGGGAAAATGTGTCTCATCAAAAATGACATGTCGACTAATAATGATTTTTTGAGAAGAAAAATCATAACATTTGTAACCACGATGATTAGAGGGGTAACCCAAAAAAACACATGGGGTGGAACGAGGTTGAAGTTTGTGAATAGTGGTGGAGGGAAAAAGAGGATAGCATAAGCAACCGAACACCCGGAGATGAGAAAAAGATGGGTCCTTTTGATAAAGAATTTTGAGAGGGGAGTGATAAGCTAATAGTTTACTTGGAAGTATGTTAAGAAGATATGTGGCCATTTGTAATGCATGGTGCCAAAAGGAAGGTGGTAGAGAAGCATGGACAAGAAGAGTACGAATCATATTGTTAATGGTTCGGATTTTTCTTTCAGCTTTACCATGTTGAGAAGAAGTATGTGGACAAGACAATCTAAAAAACAAACCATTATCACTACAAAATTTCCAAAACGGCCCATTATCAAATTCTCGACCATTATCACATTGAATATTTTTAATATCCCGTTCAAATTGAGTGCGAATGAAGGCACGAAAAAATAAGAATGTGGAAAAAACTTGAGATTTTTTGGATAAGGGAAATGTCCATAAAAAATTAGAATAATTATCCAATAAAATTAAATAATAACGATGCCTCGAAGAGCTCAAAACGGGAGATGTCCAAAGATCACAATGGATAATATCAAATGGCATAAAAATGCGTGATGTAGAAGCAACAAAAGGCAATTTAACATGTTTGCCAAGAGAGCAAGATCGACAAACATGAGAACTAAGATTGTTATTACACTGAATAAATTTATTTTG
Organism: Ophiorrhiza pumila; assembly: GCA_016586305.1. Lineage (NCBI taxonomy): Eukaryota > Viridiplantae > Streptophyta > Magnoliopsida > Gentianales > Rubiaceae > Ophiorrhiza > Ophiorrhiza pumila. The sequence continues at coordinate 21,165,812 of BLIW01000005.1, forward strand.
CTGAAGAGATTCGAAAATAGGAGCTCCCGGATGACCCAAACGATCATGCCATAAAGAAGGTGCTAAAGCTGCAAAAGTGGATGGTGGAACTTGAGATGGAATGGTGGTGAGAATGGGATATAACTCACCCTGACTATTACATCTCGTCAGATGTTTTCCCGTCTGAAAATCCTTCACAGAAAACCCAAAAGGATCAAATGCAACAGAAACCCAGTTATCAATAGTAAATTTTCGAACCGAAACCAAGTTCTTAATAAGTTGAGGAGCATGAAGGACATGTTTTAAAGATAAAGGTGGGTGTGGGGAAGGCAGAGTTGTGTGACCATAACCACGAATTGGAATTGTATGACCATTACCAACAATTATACCATGATTACTGCTCAAATTAAAATAAGACGAGAGATTACCAGGATTCGATGTCATATGAGACGTGGCACCAGTGTCTATGTACCAGTTTGCATCTGGAGGAGTAGCCCAAGAGTGTGCATTGCGGATTCAATATCGGTGGGAGAAGGTTGGGCTGTTGTAGAATAGGCTTGCTGTGGTCGTGGCCCAAGGACCCCAGGTTGCTACCACTGTGAATTGGGCCTGGTCCAAGGAGCGGTAGGGTATGGACAAGGGGGAATGGCCCAAGGAGACCACTGCCAAGGCCACTGTTGTCCACCTGGCCGTGGTTGTGACCACGACTGCTGCTACCGGGGTAGTTGGTAACCTCCCCCACGTCCGCCACCACCACCGCGGTTGCCGCCACCACCGCGGTTGCCGCCTCTGCCACCGCCGCGGCTACCATCACGATGTCTCCCATAATTATTGCCGTGGGGACCATTGCTGCCACCACCGTTATTATGGTTTTGAGGGTAGCCATCAGACAAAGATGGAGTATCATCAGACTCCTTGGTTGTGGTAGCCGCCAAGGCTGTTGCGGCCTTCTTAGTCAAGGCGGCTTCTTCAAGAAGGAGCATAGAACGGGCTTGATAGAAGAGGGGAAGGGGGTTGCTTTGGCGGATAAGAGTTCCAACACCACTATAGGCCTCCGTGAGTTCCAAAACCATCTGAAGAACAAGCCGATGATCGGATATTGGGGCGCCGACATTCTTGAGTTGATCTGACAAGCCCTTGAGGCATTGACAATATGCAGAAGCATTCGGAAAATCCTCCATGTTGGTATGAGAAAATTCCTGTTCCAGTGTGACGGCCCGAGAGTTTTTGTTGTCTTGAAAGAGATCATGCAATCGATTCCAAGCCTCCATAGCCGTGGAGTCAGGTTCAATGATGGTATGTAATAGATCAGTGGAAATTGTGGAATAAATCCACTGAAGAACCGTAGCATCTAAAGTCGACCATAACTCTTTTTCGGCAGCGGTGGTGGATGATGTATCGAGAGCTTTTTCCGGTGGAATGATGTGGTGAAGAACCTTATGAGATTTAGCATGGATTTTGAACAGCTCCGCCCACTTAGCATAGTGGACGGTTTCCATTTCAAGGGTAATTGAGATATGATTCTTGATGTTGGAGACAACAAGAGCGGGGTGGAAGGTTGATTTAGTGTCAGTCATGGTGGCCAACAGTAGAGGAAAGAAAGAAAGATTGGTAGAGGAAAGAAAAGGAAGAAGGTTCCCTATTGCTCTGATACCATGAAAGAAGGTAATTCCTTGATCCCTTTCATTGACTTATTGTCTGTCTTATAAAGTATTACAAGAGAAATCCTAGCCTACAATCAAGCATAACCGAATATACACTTTCCTCATCTAAGAGGATTGCTATCAATTACAATTAATACTAAAAGAATATCCTATCACATATTCTATCGATGAATTCTCTCCTTACATCTACTAGATTCTAAACATTGACCTTAAAGACGTTGACCTCTGGGTAGTATCCAACCGTTTTACATCTCACTCTCTCTAACGGACATACCTAAATAACTGAGCCCAGCCACAACAACCGCCCATGGCGGAGGGGAGGGGAAACCCTCCTCCAATTCCAGGACTGGAGAAGCCACCGGATCCCAAAATTCCTAAATTATACAGTGATAAACTCAGGGCTGCCAATCCGAAAAAGAATGGAGTTAGTATCTCTTTTGCAGATGTAAGGAAAACGCCCCCCTCAACATTCAAAGGGGAACCAACTCTGCTGATCTCTGAGGAAGAGGAAGATCTCCTAGCTATGGAATTCCAATACACTCTCGTCGGGAAGTTCTCTTGGGGACGGCCGGCTATGAGCATTTTGAGAAAAGAGGTCTTGAATGCTGCATTCAAAGGTGAGGTTTATACAGGCCTTTTGGACAATCGACACATCTTGTTTAGATTTGAACAAGAAATTGACTTTCAGAGGATGTGGATGAAGAAGGTCTGGCACTTTGCAGGCTTTCAAGCAAGGCTATTCAAATGGACTAAGGATTTTAATCCGGAGGTGGAACCGTCAATCGCCCCCGTCTGGATTAGCTTACCCCTTCTTCCACTTCACTTCTTCCACCCAGAAAAGCTCTACACCCTGGCTTTTATCGCTGGGAAGCCCCTAAAAATGGATGTAGCTACTGCTTCTGCTAGAGAAATGGTCAGGCCTAGTGAGGCTCGAGTATGCGTTGAAATGGATGTGCAGAAAACAATTCCAGAAAGGATCTGGGTGGGAAGCAAGGAGAAAGGATTTTGGCAAAAACTGATAGTGGAAGATAGACCTGCCTACTGCTCAAAGTGCAGAAAATTGGGGCACAGCCCTGAATCATGCCATCCTCCGATCAAAGGAAATCAGCAGATGCCAGTTCAACCGTTGGCACCAAAGAAGCAGCAGAAGGAATGGAATCAAGTTAAAAAAAGGAACAGTGCTAACATCAATGGGGAAACTCGAGGAGTGGTAATTAGGGTAGCTGATGAAGGCCACACATCTGGTCAAAAAGGAAAAAAAGTGGTTCAAGAAAGCATCCCCCAAATTTGTGATGTAGAAGTCGAAGAAATGGCAGAAATCCCAGAAAGTTCTAAGACTAAGGAAACCCAAGGCATTGTGATCAACGCTACAATGCCTGGACAAAGCTCAGATCAGTACACTGACAGAGATATGCCAGAAGGTATAGAAAAGGGCTCAGAGCAGGAGAAATCTCATTCTACAGTGGTTAACCCTCCATTTGAGAGTCATAATCAGCTACAAGGGAAAGAAATTAAAAGTGGAACACAATTAGTGGATGAAGGACTCTCTGAATCTACAATGGAAAAGATCCCAGAAGCTTGCCCTGCCCCAACTAAGAAGGCTGTTTCTGCAGGCCTCACACCGATTGCCCAAGTAGATTGTCAGCAAACAGGTGCTTCACCTACAGAAGATCCAATGGCTCCAATGGATACTGTTCAAATAGAAGAGGAAGTGGAGGCCTACTCTAATCAGCCACAAGGATCACTGCCTCCAGAAAATCTGTCATTAGCTTTGGTGCCTCTGAAAGTACAAACTAGTGGGAACCAAATTACAGCTCTAACTATCTCTGAGCCCTCGCCTACTTCAGCTAAGTCAATCCATCTAGCTACTTCATTGAGTCCTTTAAGAATGAAAAAAGTAAAATCTGCTTCTAATTTGCAGGAAACAAATACCGATTCTGAAGGGGATTTGGTAGAAGCTGATGTAAAGTGGGGTGGTCACTTCACAGGAAAATCTCCCTCCCCAGATAAAAGACCTCAGCAACAAAAGTTAGGGAGAAAAATTCCTGCTGCAAGCTCCAAGGTAAAGGTTAATATTGCCTCAAACATGACACTCCGAAAACGGGTATCAAAAACTGGTCATAAGATTGTAAGTAGTGATGATTAAAACAGCTTTCTGGAATATTAGAGGTATATTAGGGAAAGGCAAGTTATATAGCCTCAAAAAACTCATTAGGAAACATCATATTAATCTGCTGGCCATTGCAGAGTCGTTTGCTGGTCTAAATCATTTGGAATCTGTAAGAAGAAGGTTAAATTTTGATACATGTTTTGCCAATGATGAATGTAAAATATGGATTTTTTTTAGAAGACCTTTTGTTTGTCAAGTTGTGGAGACTACTGCCCAACATATTACTTGTAATATTTCCCACCCGGATTTTAATGATCTAGTAACTGTTACTATTGTGTATGCTAAGTCGACCGCTAAGGAGAGGGAGGCATTATGGAGTTCCCTAGATAAATATTATCAGATAAATAGGCCGTGGATTGTATTGGGGGACTGGAACTGCATTGTTAACTCAATTGAAAAAAAAGGGGGTAAAACTTGTACTATTAAAGATACATATGAATTAAATGACTTTATGTCCAAAATGGGATTAGTGGAACCCCCATTTTCAGGATCCCCCTTCACCTGGTGCAACAATAGGAGGGGAAGGGCTAGAGTTTGGAAAAGACTAGATAGATGTCTACTCAATCTCCCTCTCATTCAATGTATTCAGGTTAGCATTCAGCATGGCATTAGGTCCCCCTCGGATCACTCCCCCCTTATATTGAGTGCTGGGATGGAGAGAGAAAGAGGGGCTAAGGCCTTCCGCTTCCAAAACTTTTGGATAGATCATCCTAAGTTTTCTCAGGTAGTAGAGACAGCATGGAACAGCCCTGTGAGTGGTAGCCCTCTGAGGAGATGGGTTGAAAAGCTGAAAATGACTAAGGCTGCCCTAAAACTGTGGAATAAAGACACTTTTGGTAACATCTTTTCAGCCCTACAATTAGCTGAACAGGAGATGGCTAGAGTGGAAGCTGAAGATGCCTTAAATCCACTTCCTAGGGAAGTTTTCAATGAGGCTGCCGCAAAACTAAAATTAGCCACTATTAGGGAGGAAAAGTTTTGGGCACAAAAAGCCAATGCTAAGTGGTTAGAACAAGGTGATTGTAACACCTCTTTCTTCCATGCTGCTGTAAAACATAGACAAATTAAAAATCGGATAACTAGAATTAGAGGGGTGCTGGGTAACTGGATTGAAGGGGATAAGGAAATAGGGAAGGAGGCAGTGACACATTTCTCCAAACTTTACACTGCCGATCAGCTCCCTGATGTGATCAGAGAAGGGCTGGTCCCTCCACTGATCTCTGCTGATTTTAATGAACAACTCAAAAGGGAGACTAATATTGAGGAATTGAAGGACATTATTTTCTCTATGGGGGAAAATAGCGCCCCGGGACCGGATGGTTTTAATGGTCACTTTTATAGGGCAGCCTGGCATATTATTAAAGAGGATATCCTGATTGCAGTAAACAGCTTTTTGAATGGGGAATCTATTCCCAAAGCGATGAGTGCCACCTCAATAGCACTAATCCCTAAGATCCCAAATCCCACATCTTTTTCTCATTTTAGGCCTATAAGTCTATGCAACTTTGGGAACAAAATTCTATCCAAACTGCTAGCTGTTAGGTTAGGAAAGCTGCTGTCCTCCCTAGTTTATGGGAATCAAAGTGGCTTTGTTTTGGGAAGACAGATTTTAGACAACTATTTGCTAGCTAGTGAATTGATGGCCTCAATATCAAGTAAGAGTAAAAATGGAAATATTGCTATAAAACTTGATATGGAAAAAGCATATGATAGAGTCCAATGGATCTTCCTTTTACAAATGTTGAGAAAGATGGGATTTTGTGAGAGGTGGATTGACACTATTTGGAGACTAATATCTAATGTATGGATGTCCATTCTTATTAATGGATCTCCACATGGATGGTTTACCATGACTAGGGGCCTTAGACAAGTTGACCCCCTCTCCCCCTTACTCTTCATAATCAGTTCGGACTATCTATCTAGGCTACTTAACCTGTCAATGAACCAAGTGCCAACATTCTCAGTCCCTAAGAAATGCCCTAGAATATCACACCTTGCCTATGCAGATGATATCATCATTTTTTCAGTGGCCCACCCCCAAACCTTGGGAAGGTTGAGGTAGGACCTATGCCATTACCAAGATACCTCAGGTCAAAAGATAAATGTGGGAAAAAGTTGCTTCCTCACTCACCATAAACTTCCTCCCCATAAAAAGGCTTTGGTGGGAAGAATGACCAGCTTTCAGAGAGGTGAATGGCCGCTGAACTATTTGGGTATCCCCCTCCATTATGGCAAGATTAAAGCCCAGCACTATGAGGGGCTGATTCAGAAAGTGAGGGACAGGCTTTCCTCTTGGAACACTAACTTCCTCACTAAAGGAGGTAGGTCTTGTCTGCAATTCCCATCTACACCACAATGGCATTAAGTCCACCTAAGAGTGTGATCAACCAAATAGAGAAAATATGTGCTAATTTTCTGTGGCAAAAAAGTAAGGAGCTGAAAAGCTACCATTGGGTTAAGTGGGACACCCTATGCTACCCTACACAAGAGGGGGGTATGGGATTTAGGGCTTTAGAAGATATTGTCACTGCTCAAAACCTTAAATTATGGGGGAGGTTCATAAAGTGTGACACTCTATGGGCAGAATTCATGCATAAAAAAGTATTGTGGGTCAGTCCACCCCTCACGGGTTGTTCATTATAGGGGGGATTCACGTACTTGGGCTAGGATGCTAAATGATGCACATGTGGCTGAACAATTCATTTCAGTTCAAGTAGGAGAGGGAGCATGTCACATGTGGTATGATAATTGGCTAGGGAATGGTAGTTTGTGTAATGATCAGGATGCTCCAAACCAGCTAAGTCTAAAGGATTACATTAGGAATGAGGACTGGGACATGAACAAGATCGACACTCTGAGACCTGATCTTAGAAATATGTTATGCAACATTCCAGCTCCTAAACTCAAGGGTAGGGATCAACTGAAATGGATTTTATCTGAAAATGGGGAATTTTCTATGGAGTCTGCATTTCAGCAGATTAGAAAGAGAAGAGAGTTAAGTGGGAATCAGGAAATATGGTTTCCTCAAATCCCACTAAAGATTTCATTTTTCATGTACTGCTTACTCAAACAAAGAATTCCCATGGGGGAATCACTGCACAGAATCAACTTCACAGGCCCTTCCATTTGCCTATTTTGTTTTGATAGTGCTGAAACTTTTAATCACTCTTTTGCAAGCTGTACCTTTGTGAGACAGGTGTGGAACACTTTTGCAGCAGAAATGGGAGTCATTAGAAGCTCAAACTCTCTCAGACAGGTCTGCAATCATTGGTGGAAGACCCCCTTCAAAAATCCAGCCCACAGGTTCTTACTGAAGATACTGCCATCCCTTATTTGCTGGGAGGTTTGGAAAAGTAGAAACAAAATTACTTTCGAAGGGCAGAGGACAGAATTGAATCAGATTACCTCCCAAGTGTCAAGAACTTCGGTAATGCTTATAAATCTCAAGTTCCCACTGGAAGGGTGGGAACTAAGGGAAGGAGGGTACTTTTGGGATTCAGTACTCAATTTCAGAGCCAGATCAACAATCAGAATCATTAAATGGACTCTACCTGAGTGGAACTGCTATAAGCTCAATGTGGCATACAAAATGACAAACAATCTACTTGCTGCAGCTGGGATCATAAGGGACTATAGAGGAGAGGTACAGCACATCATCCACTCCTTATCTGAATGGAAGATATCGGCTAGACCTGCCATATACAACCTGCTACTGGAGGTCACATATCAAGGGGTCAAATTCAGCAGTGACAGAAACTGGAATATCACAGTAGAAGCTCACAACTCAGGCTTCTGCAAGGCTCTACAGGGATCCCCAAATACCCAATGGATGTTTTTCACTTTATGCTAGAAGGTGGAATTCATTCAGAACAGGTGCAGTGTTATTCAGATTCCGGCTGAAATCAAACAAGCTGCCTCTTGGCTTGCCCAACATGGCTGGACAGAAAATCAGGGAACTACAGAGCTACTCTCCAAAATTCTCTGCAGTGATAAATTGGGCATACCTGTCCTTAAGAAAGTTAAAATAGGACAGGGCTAAGGACTCAGATGCTGCTCTACTCAAAGTCTCACAAATGATAAGAGAAGCAACAAATCAGGACCTGCACGGAGTGAAAATGAGAGGTAAACAGGTAATACAAGGCCATTGTCTACTGAAGTTAGGACAATTTGCCTATCTCTATATCTCTGAAGTTGTTTATCCCTGCTTGCTGATGTTTGGGCAGTGGTACTTTTGTCTAATGATTTTGAAATGTATAAGTGGTTGGTGTTTCTTCATGGGTACAATTCAATGCTCACCTCTGGTGATTTTTGCTGAGACATGTATGGAACTCGAATATGATCAATCTTATAGAATACATGTACAAATTGTTTCTTGTTCCTATAGGGTATGCCCTATATGCTATGTGTTAGTGTTAGATCAGAAGCTTGTAATTGGTGCTTGTATATGGAGTAGTACTCCACGTTTTGCTATTTTGACAAACCTTGTAGAACCACCCCCCCATTAGGCCATTGGCATGTAAATGGGGGAAGGTTCTTAAGGTTACTTCATCCAAATGTAAGAGTGATTTTAGGGTATGTCCATCACTCAAAGCTTATATTAATAAATTCGGAGTGGCGCCCAACCTCAAAAGGAGGTTAGCCAAATAAAAAAAATATATGTTATAACACACGCATTTTGAAGAAAATAAAAAATCTAAAAAACGTACCAATTTTGACCGTTTCCATGCCTTTTGTGCAGTGGTTCATATTGTACATACAAATCTCACAACTGGCCACTTTCAGATAATTTACAATTTATTTACTAGTTAGATAATTTATAATTAAGTAATGATATGCAAAATGAAAAATTTAAGAGAACATAGAATGACTAAGTGACTAATTACCTACCAATTATCCACTTGTGTTTATTACTAATTGTTCACTCGTATTATTACTCATGGATAATTAGTTCAGGATTAGTCCGTCTATGTTTGTACTGATATTTTCACCAATTCTAATATTTTCACCAATTGTTGACTCATATTTATTACTGATGGATAATTAGTTCAACTTTTTCCTGAGATTTTCACTTTCCATCACATTACTCAGCTTTATAATTTAAACGAAATTAATCTAATAATTTTGTCTTTCGGTCGTATAGTTACAAACTCCCACTTAATCAATAAAGTTTTGCTGAATAATGATACAAAGTTGAATTTTTTTTATTTGTTTTGGTGTTCATTGAATTGCTATATGTCTATAGTTTCGGATCCTCCAAACGAGAGTTTCAATTCCAGAAGAACAAGATGAACAATATCATGCTGCATTTATTGATTAACATGGCCATTATTGCATCGAGTTTAATTTAATCTCCAACTCAGTCGACTTCTTGCTCGACGGCGGAAGTTTTCCGTCCAAACAAGATGAGAAGAACGAAAGTGCCCGAGCAGGTTGATCGCTTGGAAGTGGAACCATATGTCCAGCTCCCCTTATAGTCACAAAAGTTAAATTTTCATGATATTCTACTGCATAGCCACCAACCTGAAACAAAAAATCACTCAAAAATCAAAATGATTCTGTATACAATTTGCATTGGACATGAAATTTTAGAACTTGAACAAAGTATTAATTAAATGTGTGAATTGTGATGCTTCGATTCGTTTTTATCTCGCCTTGATTGTACCACAGATACCATGGAATTTTCACTGACGCCCCTTGTTTCTTGATGATATACTTAGCTGTTGTAAAGGGCCCTTCACTATCAATATCTCCACTGCAATTCATCAAAAAGTTTCGAATTGCGCGCCCACCTATTTTTTCATGTCAATAAAACGAGTATTGGTAGGTATTTGCTCATTTTTCTAACTCTATTTAATACCCTTCTATTGACGACGATATAGTATTAATTGATAAAATAAGAGAAGAAATAAATGTTAAGTTAGAAACTTGGAGGAAAACATTAGAATCGAAAGGTTTTATACGTAGAGGTAAAATTGATTACAAAGAATGTCACTTTAGTAATAATAGAAGTAATAATAGGATAAATGTAAAAGTTTGTGAGTATGAATTAAATGAATCTAAAATTTTTAAATATTTAGGATCTATCATTGAAGAAAATGGGAGAACTGCTAAAGATGTTAGACATAGTTTTTAATTAGGTTGGAACAATTGGAGTAGTGTATCTTCTTTACTTTGTGTGATCGTAAATTACCGTTGAAATTGAAGGAAAAATTATATAAAATAGCTATAAACCCAGCTATACTTTATGAATCAGAATATTGGGCGACTAAATATAATCATGAGCAAAAAATGAGGGTAGTATAAATGAGAATGTTAAGATGAATGTGTGGACATATTAGATCAAATAGAATAAATAACGAATGTATTAGAAAGAAAGTGGGGTACTTCTAATAGATGAGAAAATGAGATAAACATATTTAAGATAGTTCGGACATGTGCATAGAATACCCATAGATGACCAGTGCGACGTGTAGAAAGTAGAGAAAAATCAACCCAAAAGGAATTGGAAAGAAACGATTAAAAAAGATATCATATACTTTAATATAAATGAAAACATGTGTAACGATAGAATACAATGATGAAATATGATACATATAATCGACCTCACATACTGGGATAAAAACTTAATTATTGTTGTAGTTTAATAATACCCGTCCACTATTCGCCCGAACTCGCACTCGCGCGTTTACCACCTCTAGTGATACCATTAGGGTATGATAATTTCTTAATGACAAACTTTTGGCTTGATATGGTGATTTAGTATTAGGGTATCATAATTTCTTGATGAATAGCATAGACGATATATACATTGATAAGCCATTTTGATTTAGTGCAGATGAGGAATGATAAAAACTACTCTCTCTAATTTTAAATAAATGGTCGTTTTAAATCATTTTATCATGTACTCATAATTTTACTTTACCCAATCACTGGTGGAACTAGAACGAATCTTAATTATATATATATATATATATATATATATATATATATATTTAACAATTAAGTAAAACTACGTGGTTTTACTTAAAGTGAACCCAAAGCAAATATAAAGTGAACCCAGAGCAAAGGCGAATCCTTTTCAATATGGTTAATAGTCAGTCTTTGAGAACTGATCTCCTAAAGAGGCCTGACCCGCGTAGATATTGATGGGAAGCATGACAAAGATGGCAAGAAAGGCGAGAAAAAGAAGTAGAGCTGAGCTGCCGTCTTCAATGAAGAGAAACTGTATACTTATTCCTCCTGACTTGCATTCGCTGGAAATTAAAAGGTTTAACATGCTTAGGCGCATGTATGAAAATGTCCAAGAGCCTTTTCTTAATGCAACAACAATGGCTGGATCAGAACTTAACTCTTTAGAGCAAATCCTTTGACTCCAAAAACTCAGCAGCGCAGGACAGCCCGACAGGTGCAGCGCCTTGCCGCCTCTGATAGGGTGTGCTAGGGGTGGATTATATATACCACCCCTTGCTCCCAAAACGAGGGGGCGGACACACCGGCTCGCCCCGCTACTGTACACAACAAAAGTTAATTTACTCATTATTGATATTGATCAGCATTAATTAAGATTTTTTATTAATTTCTAGGTATTCTTTATTAATTATGAAATTTTCCTACACGTTATTTATTTAGAATCATATTGAGGGTAAAACAAATGTCATTTTATCATATATTTACAATTTTACCCTTACACAACAAAAATTAATTTACTCATTATTGATGTTGAAGTATTAATTAGGAATTTTTTTAGTTATTTTTAAGTATTTTTTAACAAGTGTGAAAATCTCTCAAACGTCATTTATTTATTTAGAATCATATGGAAAGTAAACAATAGATTATAGGTTATATCAGCAATGGTAAAAAATATTTCCAACTTGCCTCATTTTATTGCCATAAAAGTTTATATTATGACTTAATTTGAAGGCCAAAAAAGGGTATTTATGAGGATTACTCATCAATTTGCACTATCCAACCATCAAAACTGAATCTAAATTCTGGAAAAGCTGAGTTTCTAAACTCTAATAACACTAATGTAATGAATGAAGGTGAATTAAATTATAGAAATATTTGCAAACAAAATGGGGTAACACTGCCCTCCATTATGTTCTTCATTTATCAATGGTAAATTATATTGGCAGTTACTAAACTATTTGATTTTTATACTTTTAACAGCCATTTTTTTTTAGTCTCAATTTAGTTACTCGTTTTAATTTAATTTGTCAAAACTAAATTATTTAGATTTTATGCTTTTAACTCCTATTCTTTTTTAGTCTCAATTTAGTTAGTTGTTTTAATTTAGTTGATCGAAACTAATATTCTTTTTTAATTTCAATTTAGTTACTCGTTTCGACCGTTAATTTTAGTTTTAATTTAGTTACTGGTTCATGATATAGTCATTCCATTGGATAAATCGTTATTTTTGAAGAAAAAAATCAATAATTTCAATTTTTTATTAAAATCGCATTTTTACATCAATTAACCACAATTTTATATATAATATTTATTACCTTTAAAAAAATGAACTTAACCAAAAATTTCAAAAAGAACAAATAAATTTGACAAAACAATTACTTAGTATACCACTTTTTTAAAAATAAATAAATAAATAACGATCGAAATTATACCATCCACACCGTCAGGATAGTTTACCCTCGTAAATTTTCAATGTTTTCCACACACAAACTTCTTTATGCTCTAGTAATCCTAACAACTAATCAACTTTTTTAAGACAGAAGAAGACATTGGTAATACTTCTAGAGATTATCTCCAAGTTGATTTATGCTGCATTATCCTTAAAATGAAAGAAGACAACTACTAATCCAAACAAAGAAGACAAGCAAACAAATATCCATGTATCAGCTAAAAGTCTCTCTTTTATAAGTGTATGCATATTTCTTGATCCAGCTATACATCTACCCATTTTCAGCCTCAGTTTTTCCATGTTTTCCTTCTGTATCAGAACAATAAAAGAAGATTTTGGAAATCCCATTAGACAAAAATACTTGATCCTACACAACTCAAGGTGATTTCCTCCCTAAAGTTTCAATGTGGGATTTCTCTTACTCAAAGATCACAGAATTTGATAACCACCCGGCATTAAACGTTTTCGTCGAAACCTTAGTTACAGAGAGTTCATGAAAACTGGTAAATTTTTTAGTAAATTGCACTCTTATTATCACACAAAATGATGAACGTGGCATGTCCTTCTTTTTGAGTGCATTTTCACTTTTGTACATTGATCTTTTAGAGCCATACCTTCTATTTAACTGTCATTGATCCTTCCAGATGAACACAAAACAAATGTTGTAGTAGATAAATAGCAATACCAAATTTCTTTGTGATGAGCATTTCTTCTAGTAAACTTTGAGTCAGCTCGAATGCTGACATGATGGATACCATTGCGGTCAAAAGTGGTAGAGACAAGCATAAGCAAAAATGTGCTTCAACCATATAACTTTTGAAGTTCATCTTTAAACTTAGCCTTCAATGGCTCCCTTTTTAATTTGAGAGCTGCAGTAACCAATCCAGATTCTGGAGTCCAGGGTTCTGGTAATAGCTTGATCTTTGCAGGAAGTTCGAACTTGTCCAATTTTGCTTCTTTTGCAACCTAAAAATTTACAGACAGATTAGCAAGATGTCGACACCAAATACGATATAAGTTTGACAGGCGTATTTAGAAGGCAATGAACTTGTATCAGTCACCTACGGCATTCTAAATGCCAAATCCCAAAGTTTATTACTTTGATTTTGCATGAGATAAAGTAGACAAGAGAGGACATTATGTGAACAGATGATATTACTAGAATTCCGACGAAGTCCCATCCATTCCCTTGGTGGTCAAATGATTAAGGAGAACAAGACAGAAAATTTATGTAAACTAAAAGAGGAGAAAATAAACCTTGTTTTGAGCAAATCATCTCCTCAATAGAAGAGGAAAAAGAAGCAAAAATAATCACTTAAACAGAAATGTCATGTTTTTCAAACAGTATTCAACATTCTATGCACCCATCATAATCCATAAACAGATCCTTGGGTAACCAAGTTTGAGAAATATTATGCTTAGTGATAAAACTTTCTTTAGGACTGGGAGGGAACGAACCTTGGAAAGGGATTTCTGGACCTCACTGATCGCTTCAGTTTTGTCACACAACTCGGAGAAATTATTGTACTTGATCCCAGCATCTTGAGCCCATTTCTCAAGGGTGTGATGAGAGGGGACCACAAGAGCTACACAATAGCTGTGGAACGGATCAGCATATACCATGACATTATCAACGTAACTGCATGATGCAAGAGCTGCCTCAACCTGTAATAAAGCATTAATCGCGTTGATGAATACAGTGGTTGTGTTTCTATTCTTTATGTCCGGAAAACAGCATAATGAAATTAAGAAAGAGGACGATAGAAATGAGACAAACCCACCCTTCCTTTAGAGAAGTGACACATGGACATACACAACCACACAAGCAGAAACACAACATTACACGGAGTTATTGCTTCTTTATGGCATATTTTTGCCTCTCCCAAGCATCTCCATGTTACCAAAGGTGAAGAAGCCTAAAAATTGATTTGCATAGAACTCATACTTTCTGTTTCCAGTGTGCCCAAGAAACTAACAGTATGCAATGTTGGAATTTGAGGTCTTAGTTAGAGGCAGCAACAAACAAATCTTGAAATACTCTTTCATGATGCCTAATGACTACAAGCAAGAAACAGAGCTAAACAACGAGTTGCTCATTGTTTTGTCTTGGGGAAAATAAGAAGTCAGGGGATATTGCACACCTTTCCCAGTGAAATATATTCCCCATGTTGTAGTTTGACAATATCCTTCTTTCTATCAATGATCTCAAGGCATCCATCAGGGTGAAACCTTCCAATGTCACCTGTGTAAAACCAACGCATGCCTGCTTCATCAACCTGTATCACAGAGTCATTGGAAGTATAAACACACAGCAATATCAAACTTTTGTTTGCAATGCATAGATACTTGCAAAGTACTTACTGTATATACTTCTTTTGTTTTGGCTTCATTGTTGAAGTAACCAGAAGTCACACTACATCCACCAACCACCACTTCTCCACGGGGCATTGGTTTGTCAGATATTGTGTAACCACCTTCATCCCAGGAAATAAGCTGCAATGTCAACATGAAAGCCATTCACTACAAAGTTGCTACAAGCTGAGGACAACCAACTACGAAGATGTGTAAAATTTATGATTATTAAAAATGATTATGGAAGTAACGTTCATCTTTTTATTAACTTTGGCTGCAATAACTCTTTTGCATTTTCAATTTCCTTGGGAATGACCAGGAGGGAGGGAAGTTAGCAACAAGTTAGTGGAGGTAAAAATAACCTGACACCAATTTCATTTCTTTCTTCCTCTCTCTTTTGTTCTGGGAAGGCTAACTTCATTTGAAGGAATTAAGATGTTTGTCATCAGAGTCACAGAATCTAAACCAGAATGAACGAAGACTATCACCAACAGAAAATTTCTGTGTTTTTGCTAACTCACATGCTAAGGTGCAAACAGATTCTGAAACTAAAACATTTTTTATTTTGTCTAAGTTTCCATCACATTACCATGATGCATTATGTGTGCGCAATGCAATGAACTTCTGCTTGTAAGTTTTCGACACAGGAGCTTAGAATTCACATGGAGGATACATAAATGATGCTTAGAATATTGAAGCCTTTGGAAAAAGGAATATGCTGAATTCATTTTTTTGAAAATAAATTATACCTAAACAGAGAAGAAAAAAATAAATAAATAAACTGAATAGAAACTTACAAGGTGAATACAAAAAACTAAGCCTTTATCTCACTAAGTGGGGTCAGCTATATGGACCACACTTCATCGTTGTGTTCAGTCTCAACTCATTTTCTTTTCAATTCTTTTTTATTCTTCCTCTTCCCCTTTTAATTTGAGTTAATAATTTTAATTTCTACAGGATGTACTGGGGCATCTAAAGGTCTCATATATACATGTCTAAACCATCTTAAACATATTTCTCTCATTTTCTCATCTATTGGAGCTAGCCCTACTTTTTCCTAATGCACTCATTGCTTATTCTATCTAGTCTAGTGTGTCTACAAATCCATCTCAACAGTCTGATTTCTGATACCTTCATTTTTGTTCATACTTATATTCAATCGTCCAACACTGAAAAGCATAAAGCATCGCCAGTCTTGTGGCTGCTTTATAAAAAAAAATTACAATTTCAGCAGGTATTTTATGATCACAGAGTATAAAGGATGATCCTGTTTGAATTCTATGCATAACATCTT
The DNA here is from genome assembly GCA_016586305.1 of Ophiorrhiza pumila. NCBI lineage: Eukaryota > Viridiplantae > Streptophyta > Magnoliopsida > Gentianales > Rubiaceae > Ophiorrhiza > Ophiorrhiza pumila. The sequence goes on from BLIW01000005.1 coordinate 21,181,909, forward strand.
TATCAATTCCTCCATTTTCTTCAATGATAAATCCTAAATATTTAAAACTTTTAGATGCATTTAATTCATACCCACAAATTTTCACATTATTCTTTTGCTACTCCTATGATTACTAAAGTAGCACTTCTTACATTCAGTTTACCTCTACTTATGGAAAAACCTTTTAATTCTAATGTCTCCCCCCAAGCTTCAAACTTGGTGTTTGCTCCCTCTTTCAAATAGGAACTGCAAAGTATATGACAGCAACAAAACAGAAATCTTGCACATTCAGTAGCAACTCCTCACTAAACAAAAAACACAAACATATATACATGCTCCCTGTTCTAAATATGGATTTCAAGGAAATGTTGTTTATCGCAAAATCAATTTTCAAGAAAGATCTCCAGAAATATCAAGATCCTAAAACAACTGCCTCTTTCTCGGTGTCTGCGTTTCTTTCTTTCTCAGTTTGCACCCTTCGTTCTTTTTTTTCTTTTTTTCCTTTTTTTGAGGTTACATTAAGGGAGTGCCTGGTGAGTGGGTTTAGGGAAAAGGAAAGGGAATGAAATGAAAAAGGAGTGCTTGGTAGGATATAATCATTCCCTAAAATTTTTTTTATATCCCAATTTTGGGTAATACTCCATACCCCACTACTTTGGGGGGAATGAATGTGATTATCATTGTCATTGCTCAGTATTATCATTATCTTTGCCATTATTACCATTCCTCATGTTGAACCAAGCACACCCTAAGTTTCTTTTAAACTTTTTCTAACCATCAAAACAGCTAAAGGATCTATCTAAAAGTTCTGGATAGGCTTCAATGTCGTGGGAATCTGCAACAAATATATAAAACAAAATGGTTGACATGATAATGCATGAATTTTGACCAACTCAGTATAAAATACCTACTTCCCACAGATTGCATGCCGTTTTTTATTTATGAAAAAGAAGCAAACTGCTTCCAAAATATCGAAGTTAAAGGCTCAACAAAACAATGCATTCACAACAATGTATGACTTTAGGCTATCATATAACACACCTACTTTCCACCAGGAGCAAATACAACGTTGCATTCACAAGAAAGAAACAAACAACAACCAAACCTATATCACACTATTTGGGGTCAGGAAAGAAGCAAAAATGCTTCCAAATGTCAAATTTCAAGGTTTAGCCATATACCATATCACGCATTTTAACAACCAGAATTGAGCAGTAGAGAGTTCACTTTGAAAACACAGTTACACCTAGCATACCATCATTACTTGCTCTTAGAGACCTCTGTGATGCACTAACCCAATAATACTTTAGCCCAACATTTTCCCACTCAATAACGGTGGTCCTACCAAAGACTTGCACATCAATCAAATAATCCCAAACTGGTAATAATTGACCTTCAAAGCCCTGGTATAGTCATTTGAACTCATATGCTAAGGTTCAAGACTATCCTAATAGAAATTCAAGGAAGTAACCTCCTTAATCCAATGACCATGACCACGGAGGTGCTCCATTTAACAACGCTTGTGGACATCTATAGCTAACACCCCCCCCCCCTCCCCCCTCTTAAAGTGTAAGTTACCGAAAGTGCTTGACTGATGTCTTACACCCTAATCAAACCAAATCCACTGTCCCACTTTACTTCATTCAATGCCTGGGATCTGTAATGACTAAATTCACATTAAACAGAAACCACTCTTCCATCAATCCATCCTGCCTTTACCATAAGGTGAGAGGTAGCGGCCAAGGCCCAACTGCATTTTGCACCAGGAGGAATCCAAGATTCCGAATTTCATTGTACTAATCACATAACAGGAAGAAATGAAGAAAACGAGATTTTCTCCACAAAGGACCTATAAGTACAGGCTACAGCTTGACATAGTATAAGTCAATTGTTGCATCTTCAGTGTGCAAAAGCCAAGCATAGATTTCATGCCATTTAATTGAATCTTTTCACATGCTCAACCTAATTTGAAACTACTGTACCCCATTGTATCCCCAGAATCTACAAGTTCTCCAATGCAAAAGTAGTTATTGTTCATTAATCATTATAATTTGCTCAGATAGAAAACTGCATCCAACATTCCTATAATGCTCTGATAGTTGTGACTGGAGGAATGGAACCGGAATTGATTCCTTGACAAGCTTAAACATTAACACATCAGATTGACACATATAATGATGAAAAAAACCTAGAAATGATTGTACCAGAAAGCTAGAAAATTTGTTTGGATATAAACTGAATAGTGAAACTTCAAAGTTTGACAAGATATAACTAAAGCATTAACGGCATATTTTCAACCAAAAAATGAATCACAGGAATTGGAGGACTAATGTCATTTTTATCAAATCTAATTTATTTTCTTTAGATGACAAAAATTGACCACACCTTAATATAGGAACAAGGAAGAGGAGGTCCAACGCGTCCAACAGAACTGTCATCCGCCTCAGAGAAAGCAGCTCCAGCAAAAGTTTCAGTGAGGCCATATCCTTGACCAATGGGAGCCCTGAAACATTGCATATAAAGTACTAGTCAAGATACTGGAGAAACTAGCTGAATGACATGAATGGAACCATAATTCATGTACTAAGCATTCTCACACTTCTAGTAGGACCATTTATTTTCTCCAACACAAAGTATTCACATAGCTATCTTTGTGACATGAAGACTCGGAAAATTACCCCATGCAGATATTAATGAATCTTTGTGTATCTCCAGATAAAGGAGCTCCTCCACAAAGCATGAATCTGATTTTTCCTCCAAGAACAGACCGAATTGTTTGAAAGATGATTATATCCCATAATTGTGCCTCTAATCCCCATGCTCCAAACCAGCTTCCTTCTATAGCAGCCAGACGCCTCTTAAAAGCAATATTGAAGAGTTTCTTAGAGAGACCTCCTTTTTCCTCAACCTGAAATTGTTCAAAGGGAAAAGAATGCATTGATATCTTTTCATTAAAAAAAATCTCCAAAATGTGATATAATAATAGGATAGCAAACTGGAAGAATATGCTTAAGTCAATTTGTCCAAACCTTCTTCAAAACTCCTTCCCTCACACGATCTAAAATAGCCGGAACAGCTGCCATTAAGGTAGGCTTTAACATTGAAGCATCTCCCTTGGTTCCTTTCTTGATTTTATTTGATGTGTCTGTTAATGTCAGTGCTGATCCATAACCAATTGCTGCACCCGCAGTCATCATAACGGACTAAAGGACAGAAAAATTTTAGAAAAATTATTCTTAATAACCAGATAATGTGAGAAAGAATGACGAAAGCAGTTACCTCAGCAGCCAATTCAAAAACATGAGCTAGAGGCAAGTAAGCCAAATAAACATCACTGCTTCCAATTCTGGGGATCACAGTCATAACTGCACCTGCAGTCGCTACTATGTTGCCATGAGTTATCATAACACCCTAGAAATCATGGAAGCACAAGGTAAGAGCTAAATGGAAAATTAGACTTTTGGGAAGGCAGAAGAAAAGAATTAAGACTCTGACAAAGATCAGCATCAATACTAAGTGACTGTTTGGTCCCACAAAGGAAGAAACAGAAGAAGACAACCTGGGGATTTAACTCTTTGTAATCAACTTATAGCTTTTCAAACAGAAACATGGTTTAAGGATTCATTAGCATGCAATAAATTCCTTATTTTAGACACTTGTGTAGCCTTTAAACAGATGCAATGCGCTAGAGCAACTAGGATAGTACCCTAATCAAAAACTAAGAACCACAAAAAACACATGCTCATATTCCTGCAGATGCATATATATACACAGATGTCAGTATGCAATAAAAACGGAGCAAGGCACATATAATCAAGTCTATCAGGATATACCAGATAATATCACTATTCCTCACTTGTTTTTCTTCAAACCAAAGAAGAAAATAAATCTATACCTAATGCTGGCTGTCAGTAGCATTGAATAAAGTTCAAGTGAATCTTGGCCAAATGTGTAGCTAGCTAAATAGATCAAAAATTTGCATCTACTTGGTCTATAAAAAAATTAAACATGAGTTTTAATCCTGATAAGGTTTTACACCTTTACTTCTGAAGTCCAGTTGAGAAGAAGCTCCAACCTCCACACAACACTTAATATTTGTTCAGCATTTCCACTAGAGATTGTTGTTATAAATTGATGGAGCCAAAAATGGATGAAACACCAAATAGATGAAGACTAGAAAGTGCTGGATCAACTGCTCCTCCATAATGGCCGGTAATACCACTTAAGGGCAGATACAAGGGTACGGATGCTTTTTTATCACCGGATAGAGATGCTGCCTTTTTAGCATACTTTTGTTGCTCACCCCTATCTCTAAAGGGCAAGGGAGGCGGCTTTCTTGTGGTACAGGTGTCTATCTTTGAATCTATAATGATATATGAAAAGAACTTTCTTTCACTTTCTTGCTAGCTTAAGAGGAAGGTCCCTAATAGATTGGCCTGTGTCCCTGTAGGGGATTAGAAAAAGCCACAGCTTCCACAGCAAAAAAGCCCTTCCCTTTTCCTTCACTACTAGAAAAGTAAGCAACTTCTTAGAGCCGGACCTTGAGTCAAATTGGCCAGCTTCATACTCTTCTTTCCTGTTTGGCTTTTTCTTCTAGGTAAATTCCATGGAGAAGATAAGGTTTTTACGGTTTCCTTGAGAAGGATGCAATACCACAGGTTTTACATCATAAGCATAATGAACTGACTGATGAAAGAATTCGTACTAGCACCCAAAAATTAGCACTTCATACGAAAGCCATACATGATAAAGGGAACCAAAAGTTTATAACTACTGAAAGTGTAAGATGAAGACACTGAACAAACCTTTGGCAAGCCTGTACTGCCACTTGTATACATCACAACAGCGATGTCCTTCTTGATTGGCAATATGGGCTGAACAGGATTACTTTTACCAAGTTTCTCAACTTCAGAGAACGATGAAATTGTCCAGTTGCTAATGTTCAAAGAAGTGTTGGAGTCACCAGAAGCCTCATTGTCTTCAAAGTAAACAACATTTCGAATGGTCTTCAGGCTTGAGCTTATCCCGACCAACTTTTTTAATTGTTTGGAATCACAGATCAAGGTTGATATTTGAGTCTGTTAAAAATTCATGACAAATTAAAAGCTGTTCACAGTTTCATTGAATTTATATCCAAAATAGTATCAAATAAATATAAAACATAAAATAAATGACAAATACACATAAAAAGGGATGTGAACGGGAGTAGTGCGCTCTCACCTCATTTAGAGAGTGTATCAGTGCTTCATCCCCTAAAGAAGCATAAATTGTAACAACTGTAATATTCTGCCGGAAGCATCCCTATATAAGAACAAAAACTTCCACATTTACATCACAAACGAACCCAGAAATAAGAAAAACTGCAACAAAGAGGGGAAAAAAATATTTCATTTACCTGAAAAGCAATCAACCACTCTGCCCGAGTTTCAGAAAAGATGGCAGCCCGGGTGTCCACATCATGGCCTAATTGTACAAGACCAGATGCAAAATTACAAGCACGATCAAATACCTGCCCATAAGTCTCCCACTCAAAATCCCCCAAATGAAGCTTCTCAAACTTTCTCCCATCACTTGCCGTGACAAATTCCCTGCCTATTATCTTCCTTGTTCCAAGAAACCGTTCTCGCGGGTGCTTTTTACAGGACTGCTCAAACAAAGCTGCCATAGTTGTGGCTCCTTCCCACGGAAACTCGACTAAATTACTTTGCCTAGCATTGCGCATTGCAAGACCTGCCTCACCACCAACTTGCACTGGAACTCCTCTTTGCTTTGCCTTTTTCTTCCCAGCAAGTACAGTGGAAAGGAGTATCGGCACAACTATGGCAAGAACAACTGCACCCGCAATCCCAGTGGTTCCAAACTCTTCTATAATCGACTTAACATCACTGCCACCCATGTTTTGCACTCCTTTCTCCAAAATCCACCTAGTTTGTAATTCTTATATGCTTATGCCAAGAAAATTAACATCAACCCTGCATTAAATAAGCCAAATTAAGTACATAGAAAACATTGCATAACACATGTCACTGTTAGTATTGAATTTGATCACCAACAGACACTGATCAAATTAAAAAGAAGCGATCTTTATCACTCATCTTTATTACAAAATTAATAATAATAAAACCTTGATCACTCATTCGCAATGCTCTCGAAATAATCAACCTTTTCAGTACTTACTTTTGCCTTCACAACTAAACAAGAACAGGGTTCATACTGATGAACTACATAAATAAATTTCAATTAAGAGAGATATTAATTTCACCTTGCAAACAAAATCTCTATATTATAAATCAGAAAAAACACTCCCCAAACCAAAAAAAAAACATAATTCACAGCCAAGTTCTTCAGAAAGTCACACAAAGCAACCCAACAAGCTCATAAATATTAACAACCCACCAAATTCAATAAAGCAAATAGCTCAATAAAGTTGATAAAAAGCCTCAAAATGACCCCAAAAAAAAACAATTAGTAAAAGGGAGACTACCTGATTGTGTGAAGAGAAAAAAAATGGTGGGTTTGTTTTAAATTGTTGAGAAATTTATTTGGTTTTGTGTAGAGTTGTTGTACACGAATACAGTTGAATCATAAAGATGAGAAATGTTGATTGGAAAAAGCTTTTTTCAGACGACAAGTGTCGAGACAATGAGTTGGATATATAGACACAGAGAGAGATGGACGATGTTTATGGGAACAGTTAATCAAACAAAAAAAATACGAATTGAAAATTTCCTATTTTTTATTGCCTAAATCCCTCTCCCTGCATACCGAACCCGATTTGGGTGAGGAGTTGTTTGTTCTTTAAACTATAAGATCACGTCCTCTGCAAAATTATTTATGTCACGTTCAAGGTTTAAAACGACATAATTTAATTAAAATTTATAATTGAAAATATAAATATTACTAAAATTATTTACAATTATTAATCCATAACTAAGAAATAAATAAAATTACGACATAGTTTAATATTGGATATGACAGAGATAATTTTATACAAAAGATTTCAGCTCGTTTATTTCAGAATTCCATTCAAGTAAAATTAATTGTTTCAAACTTAAACCAGTTAAATTGATTTGATAATTACAAGTTGAATTAAAATTAGGGATATTACTAAAATCACTTTACAATTATTATTAGATCATAACCAAGGAATGAATGAACCTACGACATAGTCTAATGTTGGACATGACAGAGATAATTTTAGACAAAAGATTTCAGCTCATTTATTTCATAATTCCATTCAAGTAAAATTAATTGTTTCAGTTAAATTGATTTGATAATTAACAAGTTGAACATCTTAATGGATTAACACTATCTAAATGCGTTATATTATGATAGAATTTTAAATGATAAAATCGAGATGGGATACTATGTTCAAAATTATCCTGTTTTATCTTGTTTTAAATTAAAACCACGTGATTCACTCATTTCTTGGTTAAAGTCTGTAAACTAATTTTAGTGATATTTATATTTTTAGTCCCTAGTTTTAGTGAAATTACCTGGTTTTGAACATTAAACAGAATAGGGCGGGATAATATTGGATAGAGGATCTAGTCTCGATAAAATCTGGGTTAATATGCTGCTCAATTTGATAACATGGTCTTTTAAAATATTTTTAATATGACATATTTATCACAATTAAATTTTTTTTTTACTTTTCACATATAATTATACACTACAAATATTTTTACATATTACACATATTTACACATTACATATATTTACATCTCCTACACACATTTTTACATATTATATTTTTATATATTTTTTCACACACACTATACACATACACATACTACATACATTACTCATTATATATATTTACACATATTACAAATATTTTTACACATACTACACACATATTTAGATAGGCATGACCACGGTTTCAGAACCGCCTGTTGCCGATTCTATAGTCATATGAACCATAATTGAATTGCTAAGGGTCGGTTTCAATTTCGATTCTAAAATCGCCAGTTCTAGTTACGATTTTGGTTACGGTTCTGGTTTTGGTCCTGGTTACAGTTACTGTTTGGTTTCAGTTACGGTTACGGTTACGGTTCCGATTTTGGTTTTGATTACGGTAATGATTTGATTCCGGTTACGATTTTGTTCCAGTTCCAGTTTTTATTCTGATTTTTATTTTCAGTTTCAATTTTAATCTCACTTTTAAATTTGATTTTTATTGAAATAATGATTAAACTATTAATTCAAATTCAAATAATACAACATAATAATATAATTATAATAATAGTTAAGATTGAACTTAATATATAAAGTTTTTAGAAGAATTAGATAAGTAAGATTGAAAGATATAAAATAATAAGAATATTGAAAGAATAATTGAACATTTGAATTATTAATTGGAATTTAACTAGTATAATATAATAATATAATTAGAATAGTAGTTAAAATTGAACTAATATATAGATTTTTTTAAAATAAAAGAATTATGAAGATTACATAAGTGAGAAAGAAATATATAGAAAGAATAAAATTATTGGGAGAATGGTCGAACTACTAATTGGAATTCAAATAGTATATTAGTATAATATAATAATAGAATTAGAATAACATAAAGTAGAAAAGTTGATACATAATATAATTGGATTAATAGTTGAAATTGAACTAATATATAGAGGTTTTAGAAAAAAAAGAATTATGAAGTATTAGATAAGTGAGAAAGAAATATATATATATATATATAAACGATAAGAATATTGAAAGAATGATTGAACTATTAATTGGGATTCATTATAAGAGTATTGAAAGAATGATTAAACTATTAATTGGAATTCAAATAGCATATTAGTATAATATAAAAATATAATTAGAATAATTAATTAGAAAAGTTGATACCCTAAATCTAAACCCCCAACTCTAAACTATAAACTCAAAAATCTAAAATATAAAGATTAGAAAAGTAAGAAATAATATTAGAAAAAATTATGTGGTGAAAATGAAGAGATATATAAATATTTATAGATTTATAAAAATGAAAAATAAGAAATTTAGTTTTTTTCTTTGGCCGTTCCGATTCCAGAACCACTGGTTCCGATTCCAATTCCACATTTTCAGGAATCGAAAGCTTCCACCCGATTTCGATTCCAGTTTGGAACCAGAGGGCCCACAATTCCAGTTACGAAACCTGAACCGTCGGCTAAGTGGCCATGTCTATATTTAGATATGCTACAAATATTTTTACACACCATATATTTATACATATTGTATAAATTATTGTATACTATATTTTTTCACATACTATATTTTCAAACGTGAAAATCAGTTAGATTATCAAACATATAAAATAAATGAATTCAAAAACTTATTACATTCATATTTCACACTTCAAATTCGTAATAATAATAATAAAAAAAACAGTTCTCATAAAGTGAGTAATACAAGAAATAGAATGAGTAATAATATTAGGGAGTAAGTAAAAAAAATTATCTGTGATTCGATAATTTTGTGGGTTGATCCCAAAATATTGTTTGAATTTTATTTTGTAAGTTTTGACTGAAAAAAAGAATTTTATTTTTTAAGTTATTAACTTTAGAAATTAACTATTTTAAATTATTAATGTGTCATATATTACTCAAATAAATCTAATTAAAATAATTGTTTTTAAATGAAAGACTGTGATAATTTTTTAAAAATTCTATTATCTAAAAAATAAAAGAAAATTTAGAAGAAAATAAAGTACAAAGGTTTTTAGAGTCGTTATGGTCTTTTTTTTTTTTTTTGAAATAATAGGCCAAATTAGAATTCGTTAAGTCATGTGAAACAAATCCAAACTAACAATAGCTGAGGGAAGCATTTTGCATTTAATTTTAACAGTTAAATATTTAAAATTATTAATTTATCATACATCATTTAAATCATTCTAACTTGACTAATTGTTTCTAAATAAAAATAATATAATTTTAAGAAAAAACATAAAAATACTATAATAATCCTTTAAAATTGTATTGTATAAATGTACGGAAAAAAAAGATAACTAAAGTTTTTTTGATTCATTATAGTGGTTTCCTTAAAAATAATTAGTAAAATTAAACTAATTTAAGTTTTGCGAAATAAATTAATAGTTTGAGATAGTAAATACTTCCAATTAGTAGTTCAGGAGATAAAATCCAAACTACAGTTAAGGAAAACATTTTGCATTTAACCCAAATTTTATTTATTTGGAGTTTTATCGTCCCTCAATAAAATGATATTAATTGTGAACAGATAAAATACATGAGTAATAATATGATTCCACCTCAATAAATTTTCCAATTACCAATTTGCTTAAAGCGTTAAAAATATCCATATTCTTATTGTTTTAGATTAGGTATATTTAAATTATGAAATGCAATTTTTGTATGCATATTAGTATTGGTCAAATATTATTTTTTAAAATGATATTATAAAAAATTTGTATTATAAATTTTACTCTTCTTTTAAGATGTTAATAAAAATATAAGATTTATTAGATACTAAAAAAAATTAAAACATGGCATCATGCAATGAGATTGAGATGAATTGCCATATTTATATTTCTCTTTCAAGAAAGGGAGAGAAGTCAATCAAATAAAATCTTAATTAATGCTATTGTCATTTCCTATCGCGAAAGCTGTGGTTGCGAGACTCACGTATTTATTTTATTTTATTTATATTATGAGTTCATTGAGGGATAACTTAATCAAATATTACATAAAAAATATTAAAAATATATAGTTATTTTTATTTCCACTTTTAGAAGTAGTGATAATATAAATTAAGAAATTGCAGTTTAAAATTAACTTCTAAAATTGCATTTTGAATTTAAATAAAGAAGTTAGAGTTTGCAATTGCAACTTTAAGAAACAACAAGATTTAAATGTTGCAACTTTATAGTTTGAATGTTTTAACTTCTGGATGCTTGATTTTGATATAATATTCTTCAAAAAATAATAAAAAAAAACTTTTGGATTCAAACACAATATGACATATTAAAAAGTTGACGAATTTCCTCTTAATTATAAATTTCTCGTTACCAATAATGGAATGTGCTTTCTCTACTTAGAAAAGATATATTTTACCATTTGTTTTTATCTATATTTTCTTAATCTTCATACATAATTTCACATGATAAATCCACATAAATTAAATTAATACATACTTAACTAATTGTTTGTACATTAATACATTTATATCATTGTCAAGATGGATCCTCTATTTAAGATTATCATGTGTTATTCTGTCCAATATTCAAAATAACGTACTTTCACTAAAATTAAGATTAAAACCACGTTATATGATTCACTCACATATGAGTTAGGATACAATAATTGTAAATTTAATTTTGGTGATGTTTACGCTTTTAGTCGTTAGTTTTAGTGAAACAATGTCGTTTTAAGTATTGAACAGAATAAGACAAGATAATATTAGACAGAAGATCCAATCTCGTTATTGTCACCTCCAATTATTGTAATAAAAGTATATTATTTCAATCAACCCTCAATTTAGAAGTCCATTTCGCTTTCATTCTCAATTTCTAAAAGTTCTATTTTTGTCCATTATATTATAAATTTAATTTTCAATAGTTATTTGTTTACTTTTAACATAAAAAAAATATAATTTTAGTGACCATTATACGCGCACACATATATATATATATATATTCAAATCTATCAATTTTTATACTCTTTTATCGATAGTATTTGTGCTAAATGGTTGTTGAAATTGGATTTAAGTAGAAGAAAATAAATGAATGACGATTTAAAAATTAAATTATAATACATGATACAAAAATCTGAGCTTCCTTAAGTTTTGGGTCGTGACCTACCCCTAGTCACTTCTACTTCTTCCCAGCCGGATAAGTCCTCTGATCTAGTCTTATCTTGCCGCTCTATTCTCCATCTCTTTTCGAGATTAATACGCTTCATCTCGGATGACAGACGGGCTATCCCTCTCTCATTGACAAAGGCAAGGAGTGACTCTTTCCGACTTTTCAAAATTGAAAACGAAAGCGAAATGAATCCCCAATTTATTTGACCATTGTATTAATTATTCTTTTGCTAATCAAAATATTCAAAAGAAGTTTGACCCCCACATTTTTTTTAAAAATTTTATTTACCTTTTCATTTGGGAACTTAAAGAACGTTTCAAAACTCTAATCTAGAAATTGACTCTAATTTGGTCAACCTATTGAAGAGATGTCTTATTCTAGCCATTAGGGAAAATTTTCAAGTTGCAACATTTCAAATTCTTTTCTAGAAATAAAATAAAATTTACTGTATCTTTAAATACTTTTAATTTGAATATTACTAAGTGAAATTACCCCTCATCAGTCCATCTCAGATAAATAACCAGAATTGTGTTAAAACATATGAATTTTGCAATGAAATTAATTAGGGAAAACTTATTGTAAAATTAGTTTAATGGGTGACTAAGCGCAATTAAAACCTTCTTTTTTTTTCCATTTAAAGGAGATTTTAAATTCTATAGAAAAGATAAGGAGAAAATGAAAGATTTGAAAGTTGAATTTAAATAATGTGCAAATATATTAACCAATTTCACTTGCATTTGGAAATCAACTAAAGTTGTAAGCCAAATAAACTTTTGCATTTCATTTTTTTTTGTAATATGATAATTTCACTACTATAGTGTTATTATTACTTGTTCATTTATCTATTTATAATAAATCTTTGTTTACGTAAAGTTAATTATATTCATATGATATATACCTTGAAATGATTTCAACCTTACAAAGATTGAGTAATGTGTATCCCAAAATTTTAGTTCTAAGGAAACAAATGGGAGTGAGACGCATTCTAGAATCAAGTAGTTTATTGTTAGAAATAAGTAATTTGGGTTAATTATATTTATTTTCAAAGGTTGTCCACAATGCTTAATACCTAATCAAATATGAGATTTAGTCAAATTATAAAGTAAATTTTGCAGTTTGAATAGTTTCAGCAAATAGTCTTATTCCATTAGTCAACCAAAAATATATCATTGAATTCTTAAAATATTTATGATATTAGTTAAATCTAGCTCTTTTTAAAATTTGACCAAGTAAATTAATCTCATAATTATTTCAATGAAGTGTTTTATTCTTTTTTTTTTGGATTTGTTGATGACGATTGATACTTCTAAGCAGTGAACTTTAATTTCACTAGATCTTAGTAATTTGGTCATACCTTAAAAGATGTAAATATAATTATCGTGAATTTTCGTCTTCTTTTTTTTTAATAATTACTACAATGATGTAGGAATGATACACCAATTGTGCAACAAAATTTATTTAGTATCTTGTTAATATTTATCACTTTTGATCTTTTATTTCAAATTGATGTATCACTTTCTGTTCTATTCTTCTAATTAAATTATATCATCAAATGAAATAAATTAATTTAAACACATATATGATTTTTATTATATTACTTTGTTCCTCTAAAATAGTTGGTGATTCTAAAATGACAGGAAAAAATTTAAAAATATAATAACCACAAAAAAGGGAAAGAAAAAAAAATTTGTATATATAGCATGATACATTACTCCCCTCATCCTATTGATAGTGCAATCGCATTTCATCAATTGAAATTATTTTTCGTTTAGTCGAGATTTATTTAGTTTTTGAAACTAAAAATCAAAATATTAACATAAAATATTAAATACAAACTAAAAATTTTCAAAATATGTATGAAACAGAAAAGAGTACTTTTTTTTAATGCCATTTTATGTCTTTTTTTTTTCTTTATTTCTTCTTTTTATATTTTTTGGGGTGTTCTAGCCCAGTGGTTAGGGAGTTAGCTTCCCGACCTACAAGTTTAGAGTTCGATTTCTGTAGGATGCATGTGAGGGTGTGTGTGTTAAAAAATATATATATATATATATATATATTTTTTTTTTTTGGGGTGTTATGTGGGTGGTATGGGCCTATATTGACCAATCTTTGCTTTGTTTATGATTGTAGGCAACTTAGTAGTTGATACTGCATCTTGCAGGTTGTATAAATGCAGCAGCAGAAGATCATTCATTAAGTATTCATGGACATTGGAGTTCATCATTTTCATTGTTCCATTTCTCTAAGGCACGCACTCCATGGTTCTGACTTTTGGGGTTTTCCCCCCAGCAGGGATTCTTTCACACCCCCCACATGTCTACAATAAAATTTTTTAAGATCAAACATAAAATTTAATTATGTTCACATAATAATTATCAAAATTTAGCTCGAAACTTTGTCTCTAATGTTCGACTATTTCATCTTTAACGTCAGGTTGCCAATAGCAGTTTCAGACAAGAATATTTCAAATTAAAGACTTAGAATGTAAATAAAAGGATTAATTGTAATAGCACATGATTTGATTTGTAATAGTATAGTAATTTTAAAAAAAAAGAAATATAATGCACAAGTATTTTCTAACTTTTGATTGCATATTTGCGTGCTTGGAATATTTTGACAATTTAGTCCCATTGATAGAGCTGTTTTCCTTCCAAGAATTAAGAAAATAAAGATTTTCTATTAATTTCTTTAGAAAAATTAGAATTTGTTTTTAAAATGTTTAAAAATAATATTTCTTACAATTACACATATAAACTTTTGAAGTAGAAAAACTTTGGAGAGCATTATGCTTTCCAATTTGTATATTTTTTATCGTTAAATTTTCATTTGGCTTCAAATTTCCCAGTTATCTTACAAAAGTGATACACTAATTGAATTTTTTATTAAATTGATAGATTTTTTTTTTGCATAATTTTAAGTGTAAATGTTTAGGCATAATTTTGTTAGACGTGCAACCACTATTTTATATGTTAAATATTATCTATTACCTTCATTGGTGGGCATAATTGAACCACCAAAAAAAAATTAATATTTAACTAAAAATTAAAAATAACGAGAAAAAAGGACCTATTAATGTACAATTTTTGTTTGATTAGTGAATAATTTAAAATAAAAAAAAGTAATCAAAACTGTACAATTTGAAGATTTTAACAGTGTCCAAGGTAATTTATCCTAAAATTCCCTGTCATTATTTAGTTGTTTATTTTTGAGTTATTAAACTAAACATTCTTGAAAATATTATAAAATTCAACTTCGACATAGTTAATTAGACATTGAAGAATTCTTCCCCTAATATCGTTATGGAAATATTGTTTGTGTAGAGGTAAGAAAATCCAACTGCCAACCTACTCTTTTATGATGATTATTTTATGTTCGAACAATATGTGAACACAAAAACTCTTATGAAACTAATATATATATATATATATATAAATCTTGATTCAAACGGATTATTAATTATACGTTAAAATTGTGATTCTAATTTTATATCATTATAATCGCATGTTAAAATTGCGATTAACTCGTCCTTATGTATATAAAATTACTTTACAAAATACTAGTATGTACAAAAATTTCTATGAAATCGGGTCATATATAAAACATGATTCACATATGAAATGAATAATTAATCGCACGTTAAAACCGTAATTATAATTTTTTATTACTTTTCACAATGAGTTAAAATTGCGATTAATTTGTGTGTGGCAAATATACACTTGTTTAAAAGGATACCGGATATTACATGAAAAAGAAGAATTCTAGAAGGAAGAAATATTCATTACACTTTGAGCCAAAAAATAAAAAAAGAAATATTCATTACACGCAAATAAATGCTTGTGGGAATTAAAGTCATAATGTTAAATTTAATATTGATGACAAATTGCCACGAAATGTACGCAAGTCATGACGATTGGGTAGCAGTTTTGCCAGCTACTGTCTAGGATGATGTGAGATCTTCTTGGAATTTATTACAGCAGTTCAGTTCAAGAAGATCAATGTCTTTTTTTTTTCTTTTTTTGAGTTTTTCATAAATCATCGTCATTTTTAAAATGTGAAAATTTGTTTGTCATCCAGTTGTCACTTTCATCCTTGGTGACATAGACAATAAGTCTATCAACTCTTTGATTTGAATTTTTTTTTTTGCAAGAAATGTCGTGCACATGTAATTTCTCATCTCAAATTTGTAAAATCAGAATTTTGATCACGAGGGAGCTCACTAATTATTTCATAAGATTTTTTATTATTTAAAAATTAGTACTACATAGAAAAAGAGTAATACACAAAGTGACACACTAAATAATACAGAAGATCCAAAATCATCTATAAGTGAAATTTGAGATCGAATCATTTGTCAAATATTAAAAAAAATGTGATTTCACTAAAATCGCGAACTAAAAGTATAAATATCACTGAAATAAAAAATTTACAATTATTAGATTCTAATCCAAATATGAGTGAACTATACGACGTAATTTTAATAAAACAACATCGTTTTTAATATTAGACATAACAAAATAGAATAATTTTAAATAAAGAATCCATCTCATAAATTTATAACAAAATAGAATAATTTTGAATATTAGACATAGCAATTAGGACTAGAGGTGAAATTTAAGGGGTCAGCTAGGATTCGGATATAATATGTAGACAATTTCAGTGTGTTAATTAAGCGTCCCCATATAAGTTGAGTTAAAATTAGGATGTAATCTGTCGGTATATATATATATATATATATTTGATGACCAATTCGATAATTTTTTTGTTAGATTTGAAGAAAATTAGAAGTGAAGAAAAAGACTGTTTGTATTTTCTTGACTGAATCTATTACAATGAACCCCATTATATAGGGGTGGAGTAAAGTGATAAAAGCATATACAAATCTATTACATTAATTAAATTGATCACTCACTCTATCAATCTAATTAATGATCAATCATCATAAATAAAAATATCATAACCATGGCAATATCAATCTTCAATTACCATAATTATTCACATCCATCACCAATCATCATAATGACAATATCAATCTTCAATAATGACAGCATTAATCACCAATTAATCAGCATCATTTGTATTGAATGTATCATTCTTATCAGCCTCCCTCAAGATGGAGACGGGAAGCAGATCAAGTCCCATCTTGCTTCGAAAGTAGAAAAATAAGAATTTGGACAGAGGTTTCGTAAAAATATCAGCTAGTTGCTGATTAGAAGGCACAAAACTGGTGACAAGATTTCCCATAGCAACCTTTTCCCGAACAAAATGATAGTCAATTTCTATATGTTTCGTTCGAGCATGAAACAATGGAATAACAGACATATGAAGCGCACTAATATTATCACAAAATAATTGTGGAGGCTGAAGTAGACGGATACCAATATCCGGTAATAAACATGTAAGCCATGTTAATTCAGCAGCAGTAGATGCCATGGATCTATATTCCGCTTCTGAACTCGAGCGAGCAACTGTAGGTTGCTTTTTAGAACACCATGAGATGCAATTTGCACCTAAAAATGCACAAAATCCGGTTGTACTTCGTCGAGTCAAATTACATCCAGCCCAATCTGCATCTGAAAATGCATATAAAGAAAGTGGACTTCGAGAAATAAAACGTAATCCAAAATCTTTCGTGCCTTTAATGTAGCGAAGAATACGCTTAACAGCCTGAAGATTTGTTGCAGTAGGGTTGTGAGAAAATTGGCTAACTTTGTTCACTGCATGTTGAATATCTGGACGAGTAAATGTAAGATATTGAAGAGCCCCAACGACACTTCTGTAGTAAGTGACGTCTACAGATATTTCATTTGATTAAGAGGATGTATCCTTGAGAACCATTGGAGTAGCTGTGGAAGCACAGTTAGTCATGCCAGTGTGGGCGAGCAGATCTTTAATATACTTCCCTTGTGAAAGAATTACACCTCTAGGAAAGTATTTAATCTCGACACCTAGAAAGAAACTCAGAGAACCAAGATCTTTGATGGCAAATTCTGAACTCAACTGCAAAATCAAATCTGAAATGGCTGTTTCATTATTTCCAGTCACCAAAACATCATCAACATAGATAAGAAGCATAATCTTAATCAGATTTTTATCATAGACAAATAATGATGAATCTGCCTTACTACAATAAAAACCAAGATGAAGAAGAAATTGAGATAGACGATCAAACCAAGCGCGAGGAGCCTGTTTCAAACCATAAAGTGACTTATGAAGAAGGCAGACGAAATCCGATTTGGTTGGATCTTCAAAGCCAGGTGGCTGCTCCATATATACCGTTTCTTTAAGATGACCATGCAAAAATGCATTTTTCACATCTAGTTGTCTCATACACCAATTTTGAGAGGTAGAGAGAACAATAACAAGTCTAATTGTAGTATGACAAACAACTGAACTATAAGTCTCATCAAAATCAATACCTGAAATTTGAGAAAAACCGCGAGCAACAAGTCGAGCTTTGAATCGATCAATGGATCCATCCTCACGTTGTTTTAGGCGATATACCCATTTAGATCCAACGACATTTGCATCAGAGGGTCGAGGAACTAGTGACCAAGTTTTGTTTGAATGAAGTGTCTCTAACTCCTCTCTCATTGCAGCCATCCATCGAGGATCTTTGAGTGCAATTAAATAATGTTGAGGTTCAACTGATAATGGGGTTTGAATTGAATAGCACTCATAATCTTGTAAATAACTTGGAGCTTGTCGAAATCGTTGCGGACGTGTCTGAACATCATTATTAACATTGTCACCTGGATCAACAATTACTTCTTCCTCAATAAATTGGTCTTCATCATTTACTGGTGGAACAGAGTTGCATGGATTATGAGGAGAGCCACCAATATCTGTATCGCAAGAATCATCAGTGCAACAAATATCAACATTAACATTTGTAGAGTTGTCCATAGTCTCACTTTCTTGCTGAAAGGTTGTAGGATCACTATTTGTTTTTGCTTTGAACCATTCGTCAAGTGATGGAAATTCAGCCAGAGATAAAGACATGGAAGTTGATTCCTGGGAAACTAATTTGTATGGAAATTTGCCTTCATAAAAAACAACATGTCTGGATAGATAAACTCTTTTTGTTTGAGGCTCATAGCATCGGTACCCCTTATGAACTGGGCTATATCCAAGAAACACACGTGGATAAGTTTTCTTAACAAATTTATTTCTTCCTTGATGTCTCAAAGAAGGAAAACATAGACATCCAAAAACCCGCAAACTTTGATAATCAGGTTCCTTTTGGTATAACTTTGTGTAAGGAGACTGATTTTTGAGAACTTGTGACGGCATCCTGTTAATTAAATAAGTGGCTGCAAGAAAAGCCTTAATCCACAAAAATAAAGGCAAATTAGCATGAAACAACATTGTTAAACCAGTCTCAACAATATGTCGATGCTTTCTTTCAGCAACTCCATTCTGTTCTGGTGTTCCTGGACATGAAATTTGTAATTGAATTCCACACTGACCAATATGATTAAGAAACTCAAGAGAGTTGAATTCTCCACTCCCATCACATTGAAAGATCTTGATTTTTCTATCAAACTGATTTTCAACCAATCGTTGAAATTTTAGAAAGCAAGAATAGAAGTCTAATTTATGTTTCAATGGATACAGCCAAGTAAACCTTGAGAAATCATCAATAAATATAACATAAAAACGAAAACCTTGATTTGAAACATTAGGGGCTGGTCCCCAGAGATCACAGTGCACCTTTTTTAAAGGAAAATCAGAAATTTTATTATTCAAGCTGAAAGGTTGCTTGCAAATTTTTCCAAACTGACAACTAACACAAATGGATGGTTTAACTTTCCAAAAATCAATAATTTTCTTTCCTTTTAATAAAGAAAGTATCTTCGCACTTGGATGTCCAAGACGTTGATGCCACAAGGAAAAAGAGTCACCCTTCTTTATTGCTGACAATGCTTCTTGAAAATTTGAATCCAAGGCATAGAGTTGCCCATGTTTACGCCCCTTCCCTATTTGTCTCATGTGTTGATCCTTAATAACAAAATCAGAGGGCGTAAATTCAACTGTGCAAGTATTATCAGTAGTAAGCTTGCCTACTGAAACCAAATTTTTTTTCAATTAAGGTACAACAAGAACATCCTTTAAATTCACTTCTCCAACAGATGTAGTACCAGTATGTGTTATAGACAATTTATTTCCATCACTAACGTAAACAACATCATTTCCTTTGTATGGGTTTAAATTATACAAGATACTTGCGTCATTAGTCATGTGCGCTGTTGCCCCTGAATCCATATAAAGAGATGGATCATTATTGTTTAAGCTAAAAGTAGCCAAAGCTTGCGGTATATCTGCTGACTGATATGAATAATCAAACATGTACCAACAATACCACAAATTTGGCAAATAGGTTTGTCACCTTTTGCTTGATGTCGTTCGAGTTCTTTGGTTCCTCCATTTGTAAGGTTGTTTGAACTCGAATTAAAATTGTTATATCGTCCTGCTGGGGTAAATCCTCTACCTCTGGAACTAAAACCGCCTCGTCTACCTGCGCCACCATTTCTACCTCGTCCTCGTTGACTGAAGAAGACTTGATTCTGTTCAATGTAACTTTTCTCTTCTTCTTTTTGAGAAGCAATAGTTTGTTTGTACCCCTGAAGAGAAATCAAAAATTGATTGAAAGTTGGATAAGGTGGTTTTGTTACCATAGCAAGACGAAATCCTTCATATTTTGCTCCTAATCCGCGAGCAAATTGAAAAACTTTATCAAGATCATCAACTGGTTTCTTGATTGCTGCAAGATTATCACAGATTGAATTGAATTCTTTTGAATATTCATCTAAGGATTTCGATCCTTTCTTGATAGTCATCAATACACTTTTCAGAAGTCCTTCCTTTTCAATCGTAGTTGGCAATAGCTTTTCTTCCAATAAACTCCATACATTATAGGCAGTGGCTTCTTCACCAATTGAAGGTTGAGCTTCCTCCTTTATTGTACTGAGTAACCATGAGATAAGAAGTCCATCGTTTGTCAACCACAAGAGATATGCCAGATTCTCCTTTTCATTGTCATCTAGCAGTGGTTTTGGTTTTTCACCATCCTTTTGTAAATGATGAAGAACTCCTAGGCTGCGAGATAAATGGAGGATTTGTGATCTCCACATAAGATAATTATTTGAGCCTAATTTGGTTGATACCAAACTGACACATTGATGAAAAGATTGAATGGTAAGAGTGGGTTCCTTCATAGTTGATCTAATGTTTGAAGAACTAGAAGGCTCTGATACCATGAAGAAAATTAGAAGTGAAGAAAAAGACTGTTTGTATTTTCTTGACTGAATCTATTACAATGAACCCCATTATATAGGGGTGGAGTAAAGTGATAAAAGCATATACAAATCTATTACATTAATTAAATTGATCACTCACTCTATCAATCTAATTAATGATCAATCATCATAAATGAAAATATCATAACCATGACAATATCAATCTTCAATTACCATAATTATTCACATCCATCACCAATTATCATAATGACAATATCAATCTTCAATAATGACAGCATCAATCACCAATCATCATAATGGCAATATCAATATTCAATAATGACAGCATTAATCACCAATTAATCAGCATCATTTGTATTGAATGTATCATTCTTATCAAGATTTAAAGGTGAAATTTAAGTAATTAGAATTAGTATTTTATTTGTTCTATTTGTGTATTTGATGACCAATTCAATAATCTTTTATTAGATTTAATGATGAAATTTCACGGCCTTGTATAGGTGAAATTTAAGTAGTTAGGATTAGGATATAATATATTCTTGATTTATATGTTTGATGATCAATCTAATAATCTTTCGTCAGATTTTAGAGATAAAATTCCTCTTTGTATGTTTGATGATCAATCTAATAATCTTCTTTGTATATTCGATGACCAATCTAATAATCTATAATCTTTTTATGAAACCAATTCATATATAAAACGTAGTTCATATATCATATGAAATGTACAATTAATAGCAATTGAAATTGTGATTCTAATTTTTTGTTGCTTTTATCAGATGTTGAAATCACGATTAACTCATATTTGCATATATGAGCCCGTTTCAAGATCGACTGTAATCTTTTTATAGATAAATTTCCTCTTTGTATGTTCAATGATCAATTTAATAATCTTTGTATGTATAACTATAGGCGGAATTCCTCTTTTGTTTATATAAGTATAATTAGAAAGACGTTTTTGGTCTAGCATTTGTCTCAAGTGTCAATCGTTGAACTTTTTTAAGCTAAGAGAATATTACAATCTTCACTCATGTTAGCCATTATGTGAGACCCCGAATTTTTCTTTAGTAATACTACCTCATGATTATTCTAATTTGTATATTAATATGAATTTTGGAATTTATGTTATTTTGTGAAAATAGCGATTTAATAGTTTGCAGTTTGATTAGTATTCATTTTTAGGAGTAAATAGCCAATTTTAAAATATTATAAGGAAATTAATCATATTAGCTGGTATTAAAGGGGTCTTAAATAATATTTATAGAAAATAAGGGGTTTAATGATAAATTAAGGATAAGATAGAAATAATAATAATAATAATAATAATAATAATAATAATAAAATTAAATTAATTAAGTAATTATTATGTGGAATACGTGTAAGCTTAATAGCTTACACGTATTTCATCTTTGGTGACTCAGAAGGAAAGAAGCCTCCACGTTAAATAACTGGGAAGACACAGAAGAAACGGGAAAAAGGAAAGAAGGGAAAAAAACGGTGAAGCAATAGAGAGAAAGAGAGGAAGCGGAACAGGGAAAAAGAGAAGAAGAAGGAGAAGAAAAAGGGAAGAAGAAGGAAAAGAAGAAGGAGAAGAAGAAGGAGAAGAAGAAGGGAAAGAGAAAGGAAATCAAAGCAATTTAGGGAAATTTTTAACAGGTGGGGAAATATTTGGAAAATTGTTTGTGAAATTGTAGACTCAAAAATCTTTGTTTTGCTAATATGCATGTATATGTAGATGGTTTGTAATATGATTGGGTAGTAGTAGAGAAATCATGCTCCATGGATTTTGTTCCACTCTTTGGATCTTGGTTGTTTGAATTAAAATGGTTTTGTGTGAGCTTATGGTTGGTTGGATAAAGGAAAATTTACTTCATAGCTTAGTGGTAATTTTATAGGGTGAAGAGTGAATTTGAGGATTGGGTTTCTGTTAGTAGTTTGGCTTGATAGTTCCTATATTTGTCTAAAGCAGAACAAAGACAACTTAGTCATTTGTGAGGAATGAGAGATGAGTATCTTGATGATTTTGTATTGCTGCCAGCTGGACGGAAGGGAAGAGAAGAAAAGTAAAAAAAATAATAAGAGAAAAGTGGGTTTTATACCTTTGGAAAGAAAACAAGGAAGGACCATACAGCATAAGGCCACTAATATTTCGTGGGCCTCAGTACACCATCTAATTGGGCCTCAGTCCATTAAGAGTTGGTTATAATAATGACCTAAGGAAATGCAAGTGGATAATAGGAATGGGCTTTAGAATTTAATGTGAAGAGGATCTTTTACGAATGGGCCTCAGGGTAATATCGACTTGGGCTTTAGCCAACAGGAATTAGTAATGCTTGTAAATAAATTGGGGGGGGGGGGGGGGGGGAATGTGAGTAATCCTATGGAGGTTTTAGAGTCCAATATGAAGTGGACCATTTAAGAGTGGGCTTTAGTGCATTACCAGTTTGGGCTATTGGTATGAATGGAATTAGTACACAAAGGCTTTTAATGGGGTTTGGTTGTGATATTCAATTATAAGGTTTTAACCTTTTAAAAAAAAGAAATAATAAATAATAAATAATAATAATAAATAAGGATAATAAGAAAATAATAAAAATAATATTTTAATTTAAATCTATCGCCAACCTTAGAGGAAAATTTATATTACCTCACTTATGTAAGAACTTGGTTTTAATGGTCGCAATATTGGTAGGAAGAAAATAACTTTAATACCAATGATAATAACCATAATTGAAATAATACTATTTGAAACTTTTAGCCATTTAAGACTACACTAGCAAAGCTGGAATTCAGTTTCGCACTTGTTAGATGTATGATATTGCACCAACTTGACTTTACTATGTTTAATATATGTGATTTGATATGAAATATTTGTGTGGCATGTGTTTGCCTATGCTGTGACTGTTTGATTGATTGGGGCCCAGTCATGGTGGCTCATTGATGTCGGGAAGGCAAGGGCCGACGAGCACCATGACATTTAACCCTTGTCAAGTGGAAGTAAGGAGGTTTTAGTTTCATGAGAAAGGGTACTGTTTATCTAGATATATCCTATTGTGCCTGCGAGGCAAATTTTGACTGTGGTGGATAAGGTAGCTTCAACAGTGGTCTGATCAACCACTGATCGTAAGGTGATATAAGGCTGGTACTAGACTGGTAATGTTTTCTGTTCGAATTATATGACACGTTTACTATTTGTGCATATTCCACTCGGAATGTTTACATTCATGAGGTTGGCATGTTAAATTGTTATGTTGATTTGTAATGGTGAGAATTTACTATGTTCTGACATTATGTGATCCTATTGCCTCCCCACTGAGCATTATAGCTCACCCTAGGCCTGTTCATCGAGTCGGTTTTCGTTTTATTCGGTTTATTCGAGTCAATTTATTCGGTTTGGCCATTTCTGAACTCGAATTCGAAAACCGAACCGAATTCGAACAAACCGAATCGAATTCGGGATTCGGTTTTCGGTTCGAATTCGGTTTTATTCGAATAAACCGAATTCGAATTTGTTTAAATCCTAATTAAATTATTATTATTATTATTATTAGTATATATTTTATTATTATTATTATTTCAATTATTATTATTATTATTATTATTATTATATATTTTATATTTATAAAAAATTATATTATATATATTGAATTCGGTTTTCGGTTCGGTTTTCGAATTGGAAGCCCAATTCGAAAACCGACTCGAAAACCGAAATTCGAATTCGTTTTAAACCGAAAACCGATTCGAAATTCGAAAACTGAATTCGAATCAGTTTATTCGAATTCGGTTTTCAAATTTTCGATTCGGTTTTCGGTTTAAACCGAATTTTGAACACCCCTAGCTCACCCCATTATCAAAAATCTATTGTTTCAGAAGACACTGAGGAAATTGATCAGAAGGGGCTGGATTAGTGAGACTAGAAGAAGGTGGGGTTACCAAGCCTACTAGGCAAACTATGCGGTTGGAATATTTTGCGAAATCTAGGATTGCTCAGATATTAAGCTAAATATGTTTTTTTTTTGTTGTAAGGGATTGTACATAAGACTTTTGGTGACATTGTATTATAGAATGTTGATGTTGTAAATATTAACGTTTGTTTGATGTTGTGTAAACAAGAGTTTTTGATATTTAATCTAAGAGCAAGATTGTGTGTGATATTCACGTCGTTAGTATTTTGATTTAAAGGTGAATTATGTTTGATGTGATATACAGGTTTGACAAACCAACTCACTCCGACTTAGGGGGGGGTGGGTTGGGGCGTCACACATTAGGGCTAATCTAGTGGTGAACAAGTTAGTAACCCGACCTTCAACTCTAGTATTCGATTTCTGAGGATGCATGTGAGAGTGTGTGAGTGTAAAAAAAAAAAGCTTCAACTAATGTTAACATAAATATAAATAGCATTTTAGGGTATTTGCAACCACAAACTCCATTTTGATGTAGCCTTGTGTTATGGTCTTGACATTCAATATGATCAATCAAAGGTATTATAGATTAGAAGAGAACAGAAGAGAGAATAAAGATGAATAAAAAAAAAAGGCAAATTCACACAACTCCAAAAATCCCTCTTCCATTGTTAAGCAACTTAGTTTTATATGTCAACAATCAAAATTGTGAGTTTCTACTAATCCTCACTTTTGAACCTTGAAAGCGTATTTTGTTATGTTAAAATTGTGACACCTTACTCCAAAATGGAATAGCTATAAGTAGAATTCTCTCCCACCCATAACTCCATTTTTCACACTATAAAGAATATTCTTCAAATATTCTTATTCATACCTCATTTTATATAATTTTTTAGTACCTTAGTACTATTAAATTAATTCATCAATAAACCCTAATATTATTAACTTATACATAAGTATAATTAGGACAATTTATTTTGAAAAGAAAAAAAAAATTAAACTATAACTTAAAATTTGCAATTGTTATATTATTTTCATTCACACTTTTTAATTCAATTATTTAAGAAAACTAAATTGAAATTATGTTTAAGAATGAAAACTAAAATTAAAAATTAATTTATCATTTTAAAATTGAAATAATATAATTAAAATCAATTTACTTGAATATTGAACAAATTAAACTAAAAAGTAAAAAGAATAAAACATTAAACATTTAAAAGAAAAGTTAAAAAGGAAAAATTGCAAAAAAATCCACTATTTTCATCCTTAACATTTTGGATGAAGCAAATTCATCCCTCACATTTGTTTGAAATTTTTTTCATCCCTTATGTTTGAAATGATGCAAATTCGTCCCTCACATGAAAATAACGTATCAAATTGGTCCTTCCATCCATTCATATATCTTTTTTGAACATAAATGATAGAATGACCAATTTGGTATAATATTTCAATGTAAGGGATGGATTTACGTCATTTGAAATGTTAGGACGAAAAAAAAATTTCAAACAAATGCAAGAGATGAATTTGCATCATTTGAAATGTAAAGAAGGAAAAAAGTTTTCCCACCAAATGTAAGGGACGTTTTTTGCAATTTTTCCCAAAAACAAAAAAAAGCTAAAAACAATTCAAAAAGTAAAAATATTAATAAAAAAAATTGGAGTAATCTACGGCGCGTTGCACTTTCGATATGCACCAAAATAGCGTAGAAATTAGCGCTGATTGGAGTGCATCATTTGCCATTTTTTTCGTCGTCTTGGAGCCAACCAACGTTATTTACGCGTCGGTTGGGGATGGTCTTAGTGGGGCCGAATTGACCTATAAATTGAACAATCTCCTCTTCTATTTATGTTTCACATTTTAAAGAATATTATGAATTTTGCAACTAGCACTGAATTTGAAGCTTCACATTCTTTTTTGCAACACTTGGTCTTATCATGACTCCGACAAACTTTTCCAAGCCTTCAGATCCCATTATTATACACCATATGAAGTTATTGAGCATCTACAAGTCTATAAACTTCATAAAAAGAAAATTTGATAACAGAAATCTGATAACAACTATTTAACATGACAATCTTTCAAGGTGCATATGTGTATGGGAATGGTGTAAATGCATAACCAGGGAAGAAAGGTTGGGCATCATCTGTGCCTTTCTTGAGATGAAATCTTCTTTCTAAAATTATCTTGTTTTATCCGATCTTAAATTAAAACTACGTCAGAAGGTTAGGGTCTAATAATTGTAAAGCGATTTTAGTGATGTTTATGCTTTTAATCCCTAATTCTGTTAATGATTTCAACAGCAGGATTGATCCCAACAAAACCATTGACAAACGTTACTATGCAGATTATGATTTGAGAAAACGTAGGGAACAAAAGAAATGTATATATTAGAACTTGCATCCACTGAGGTTCAACACAGAATGCGAGAAGATACAGCAATTTGCATTAGATTGTTCATTTGTCACCAGCCAAATATGAAGTAGACGCAACACGGGTTAAAGAACATATTATTGGACATCACGTTATGGTTGAGAATTCACTAAATATAGAAGAGGAAAATTTACATCCTGACTCCAAATATTCTTTCCTAAAGTCAATTAGACCTACCTTAACGTGACAGACAAAGATCTTCAAGTTTTCCCTTCGTGGTTGCAAGCCAAAGTCTTGAATTGCTCCAATCATATTCCCCTTTCTTGAGTTATGAC
The DNA here is from genome assembly GCA_016586305.1 of Ophiorrhiza pumila. NCBI lineage: Eukaryota > Viridiplantae > Streptophyta > Magnoliopsida > Gentianales > Rubiaceae > Ophiorrhiza > Ophiorrhiza pumila. The sequence continues at coordinate 21,209,555 of BLIW01000005.1, forward strand.
AGAGCCAAGTACCAAGATTGATAAACTGGTTAATCTCTGAGACAAAAGAGCTTCAGCTTGCAATTTGGCAGATGAAAGGCTTGCTTAAATAGGTGATATTCTGCTTCTTATAAAATGGATAGCTAAGAAGGTGTCCTAGCACAAAAGTATCACCGCTTTTCGTACCACTAACCGAGTGTTTGGCATGTAAACAAAGGTAAGCGCTTGAAGGTCAATTATACTGGAAGAAACCACTATAAATTATCAAAGCAACAAATTGAAGGGTGTTCTTTCCCCCCTCCCCCCCCCTAGACTGGTGCATGAGGCTAATTTGATCGACGTCTAACACTTTCTTCAACCCTTGTGAAACCATCTGTAAACACATCAATTGTCCAGTCCTTAAGATCTTCCTGCAGATAACAACCAGTAGAAACTAAAATGAACATCACTATAAGAATAAAAATACAAAAAAAAAAAAAAACAAGGTACATCAGACAAGAAGAGCAGGGACAAAGCAGAAAGCAAAAGTACCAGTTATGGCAGACAAGTGGTATGGGGATAAAGCAGAAGCAGCAAGACGAGACAAATAAGGAAGAACAAGTTACACCTGCCTCAACAAGACAGTTTTGTTGCTAATTCTACCTTGAGAAACTTAAGTTATGCGACCCCCTACTCCCTCCAGAACTCTGAAGACTAAAAACCGTGTAACGAAAGTAAAAATACAAAAATAAGTAGTATGAAAAGAGTCAACAAAATCTGTACCTCCAAAAACAAAATGTACTGTAGGAAACATACAGATTTTTCACGGTGATTTGACAGCTTCTTTATCAAAGCAAAGTAGTTTAAGATCCTTTTCAGAAAATATATGGAATAGATTACTGCACTAGACATTCTGCTACATTGAGGATGGATTCCAAGCATTTCTCTAACTCAGTCTTACTTTCAAGGTTCATCAAAATAAAATTTTGAGTATGGAAGAACATCAACTGCTCTTTCCCAGAAATTTCAATCACAAAGCGTAAGTGTGCATAAAAAGTAACTTTCCTGATCATCGGAAAAAGCCTTACAGAATAAAAATGAGTTCCCAAGTGAGAGGAAGTAGAAGAATTTTATATCAGCATGCCGGTGAGGTTAATTATCCCCAAATATTGAGCTTACAAGAATCAAAAGTTAAAGTCAGCTTCCCATCCATCAAGCAGGAAAGAAACTTCAGGAGAAGATCAAGTTACTCATTCACTGCAACAACTGTAACCTTGCGAAATATGACTCCTAACTCTGGATCTGTGACACCTGAAGGTAACCTGAACTTTTAACACATTCAATTGTCTCTCTCTAGCCTGACAAAAGTTACTTTCTTCCGGATATAAGCATCTTAAAGTCTAAACTTTTTCCAATCATATGTAAGTGCAATGGTTGTGTAACCAATGCTTGTAGGGTGACTTGACACTTATTACACAGTTATTGACATGGCAACTACATCAGATATAAATGAAGTTGCTATTGGTTAAAAGACTATAGGCATTTAACAAATTGTGCCCAAGTATAGTATCATAGCAGTTCAAGAACTAGCAAATTAAAATGGTGATTTCAACACCTACAATATCCATTGCTGAAATGTATCGCAAAACAACAACAAAGAACACAAAAAACATAATAAGGAGCAAGGAAACTACTACTTTCTCAGACATCCATGCACCATTCAGTGCAATCAACTTCTACAAATAAAAAGTTTAAAACAAGCATTTGTTTTAGTCCAAAGTGAGATGAAGAATCTCTGAGCAAAGAAAAGTTACGCAATTTGCTTCATCTCACACTTAAAGAAAGAAATGAGATGACATTTTCCTGAAGTGTTTTCCCAATCAAAGTGCAATTTAATCCAAGACATACTGGTTTCATTTCTTGGCATCAACAAAGTTTAGCTTCTGTCATCAAATATTCAAGATCTGTAATCAAGTAAAAGTTGTACCAGAATATCAGAATGCTAAAAGTGTCCTAAAGCTTGAACCTGTACCTAGTATGCATAGAAATGTTAAGAAAAGGCCTTCCCTTGCTGCACAAATGCAATTCTGACATTATGGTTCATTCTAGGGTGACTTGACACTTGTCCTAAGATAAAACAACAAAGCCTTCATCCCACTATGTGGGGTCGGCTATCAAATTAAGCAGGCCATGAGTTTCGAGCCCAAGGCCTATCCCATCAACACTAGAGTCTTAACTCCCTGTTGGTGGCCAACTTGGCAAGCCAAGGTTGGTTCATTCTAGGGTGACTTGGCAATTGTCCTACAATGCTACTAGAATATTCATAATACTGAAGAATACTCTACTACTGTTACACAATCTGTCCTAATTGAGATATAACCTAATATAGTCTAAAAATAAGTATCACATGTATTCCGGAACCATTGAAATGTACAGGATCGAAATCAATGCCTGGCGAAGCTTTTTAATGACAAAGTAACATTTGCAGACAGTTGTGATGCCTGTACAAGTAAAGGACAAAGATTAAGAGTTAAAGCACTAAGTTATTTCAGTACTTGAAGGGCCCAACAGTAATTAGAATCAAAATGGACATATTATGTGACATGAAAGATCTGAAAGACTTTGTTATCATGGATTAATTATCAAGAATAAATGTTTCAATGGCAACAGAAACTCAGAATATAGAGGCTATCTAGAGACAAGCAGATTTCTTCGATTCTAAACAGTCTCTAACTGAGGATACAAATCCATTTAGTAAAGACTAATAAATTTTCATCTAATCCAAGCAAAGAAAGAGTAAGGGAGTTGAGAATTACCCAATGCACTGGTTGCCCATTCCTTATACTTGCATTTGGACGGGCAAGTTTTGATTCAAATGGTGTCCTTGGTCTCACTTCTCGAACTTCTTGCCATTCCTCACGACTTAGCATCCTAACAGTCCCTTGACCAGGGGGAGCATTCTTTATCTTGCGCTCGATCATTTCTTGAGACTTGGACTCATCAAGCTGCCAGCACAGATGATCATTTGCATTCAATATCAATCATTCATTGCAATTCCAAGACAAAGCACATACAAACTTCAAAAGAATTATATTTTATTCAGAGGTTAAACTAAGCACTCTCAGCACTCTCAGACAAAAATCAATTGACTATACACATCCCAGGTAAAAAGACCCCAAGAAATTCAATTACAGCATAAAATCTTGTTCATACACACTGCAAATTACAAGATTGAACATTCAAACCACTCATTGGTTTTAAAGTCTGCTAAAAAAGGCCACATTTTTAGTTTTCCCATACGAAAATCTGATATCTAGCATATGGCTAAAACCCAAAAAAACAAAAATAAAAAGAATTTCAACAAATAACCAAAATACTAAACACAACAGTTTAATGCTTTTCAATGGAAGAAAATCAATAATTGGCAAAAAAAAATGAAAAACCCATATTGAAGGAAAAATTTATAAATTAAAAACAATTGAAGGAACACAATACCATCATGAGGATCTTTGCAAAAAGCGCAGTGCCAACCACAGTGAGTATCATTGGCATAGAAGCAGTATCAAGAAATGCTCTTGATTCAGGAACTTCAACGAACAACTGATTCTTTCTGGGATCTCTTTTCTTTCTCTTTTTCTCCAATGCAGCAACCCTTTTCTTCAAACTTTCACTGGGACCATCAACTTCACGGGATAAATTGTGCATTTTTCTACAAGTTTGGAACAGTATTCCGCCAAATTTCTTCATGTTCAAAGAGAATGGATTGTCGTGGGGAGACGAGAGAACTGAGGTCAGTTGGGACAGCGGGGAAGTGTGGAAATTTTTGACAAGATTACTACGACATCGTTTAATTTTGTATAAATTACCAAAAAAAAAAAAACCTTACCAATGGGGAGATTTTAAACTTTATTCCCTATAATTTAGAAATTTATGAATTACTTAATGATATTTTTTTAATACACAAAATATATGAGTTTAATACACTTATTTTGTATTGTATTTTTTTATTTTAATCTATTAGTTATGCTCTTTGTTATCAATTTGAAGTGATTTTATGTCAAAATTCTCTATTTTTTGTTTTATTATTTAAAAAATACTAAATTATAAAAAAAAATGTAAATTTTTAAAAAATAGTAAAGTAAGTTAGAAATCTCCTGAAATACAAGGGGATTTATTTGTGATTTATCCTTTACTTTTTTTTTTAATTTGGCTCGAGTTTTGTGTACACATTAATATTTTGCGTACATTTGAATTAAGGAATAATTATATTTTATCTAAAAAGAAATTTTTTTTTTCAATAGACAATTCATTAAAAATTTTCATTCCTATTTTAAATAATGCAGACAAGTTCATAGTTTATGTGAATTTACTATATTTTATCATAAAAATAATAATTAATAAGAAAATTAAAATTAGCTTGTTTATTTCAGCTAATAAAAAAATAATCAAGAAACTAAGAAAATTTAAAAACTTATTGTTTTTTTTTTTTCATTTCCGGTAGAGAAAACAATCCCCCCCTTCCTGCACCTCAACAAACATGCATGATGCATTTTGCAACTCTTGCTTTAGAGCTTTCCAGGTACCCAACCTTAATGCCCCCATCTGCATTTTTTGCCTAAAACTTAGATGGAGCTACTTGAAAACAACATCATCCAGGCAAAGAAATGCAGCAAACTTTCTGGCAACTCCAAAAAACTGCACCACCAGAAGAAGAGCGGCTAGCCTTTGAACATTCAATGATAACAATGCACAACACCATTAATTTCAATTTTCAAGAGGAATGAACAGAAAGAACTTCATCAGAAAGCAAGCCTGCCATTCAGTATGTCATTCATGCCTATTAGACAATGAGTGCAGTTTATTTTCAAGTCCAGCAAGGCAAAAGGTTCTTCACAACTGTTGCAACGCGATTTGATTCGTAAACTTTTACCCTTTTATTCACCCTTCATTTGTTCTTCCTGCTCCAGTCCCCGCTTTTTCCACCAGTTTTGTGTTCAAGCTGTACCTTTGTAATCTGGATATGCTTTGAAGCAGCTTTACACATATCGTACACAGTTAGGCCGGCAATAGAAACTGCTGTCATGGCTTCCATCTCCACACCAGTTTTTCCGGTTGAAGCAGCTTCACCTTCAATATCAACACTAAAATCACTTGGGTTCAGAGATAAATCCACACGAACATGTGTCAAGCTGATGTTGTGACACAAAGGAATGAGATTGCTTGTTTGTTTAGCTCCACAAATTCCTGCAATTTTTGCCACACTGAAGACATCCCCTTTTCCTAACTGGTTGGATGAAACCAGACCAAAAACCTCCCTGCCTAGAATTACTTTGCAGCTGGCAACAGCGACCCTCTTGCTAATCTCTTTAAGAGAGACATCCACCATCTGTGCTTCGCCTTTGCTACCAATATGAGACAATACAGAAGTAGGCTTATTGTCCACAAAATCCTGTGTCTGAATCTGGGAATTGTTGAAATTCATGGCGATGTAATGGTTTCCATTAGAACCACCAAGACTGGAAGCAGGCGGCTCACCAAATACGAATTCCATTTCCTTATTAAGCTCAACAACAGCTTTGTCAAGATGATGGCCACCATCACTACTAAAAAACCTTCTACACCAAGGCAATCTAGATGCAACTCGACAAATAGCCATTGTTTGCTGAAATGCCAAAGTGGGTGCAGTTAATTTTGAGAGGTCAAAGTCTCAGAACTCCTCCATGAGTCTGTCAGGAAATGAAGTGGTTCGTTGAGCCATGACAGTGTGTTCTTAGTTAAATTTAAGTTAAAACATCAAAGCAAAGAGTATACAGAGAAGGGTATCAACATATCAAATCAATTCAGTTCAAGTTGGTTTTCTTTGTACTATTTTCTAGCAATGGTGAAAAACAAAATCTTTCATATGTCAGAATACTTCCTCAAAACATATGCCTTTTTCAGTTCATTTAAGAGCATGATCAAAAAGTGGCCTTTTATCTCAAATAAATTTGAAAGTAGTGTCTTGATCCAATGGTCTAACTATTTAGCAAGAAGAAGTCTGACAGATATTTTATATATCTTGATGAGTCATGAGCAATCATTTATTCTGCTTGCTACAGGAACATCACCATAGCCAATGTCTAATTCATTTCTATCTAAGCTTCCAAAATCAGAAAAATGAATCATTCAAAATCAAAATTAACATATCCACTTTCCAAAAAAGAAAAAAAAATGATGAATCATTCATAATCAAAATTACCATATCCACTTTCCAAAAAAGAAAAAAAAAAGATGAATCATTCATAATCAAAATTACGATATTCACTCTCCAAAAAAAGAAAAAAGGGATTCAGCAAATTTTGCATATTTTGGAGTTCAGACAATGACAGGAAAATTTCCGTTCAAGACTACACACATGCATTACCCAATTGCATATTTCCTTACCATCAAGCTGAAAAAGTACTACTTCTTTTCTCCCATTTCTACTTTCTATACACAAAATATGCATAGTTAAAACAAACCCAAGATGAAAACTTTAACAGCCCTGAAAATGGGATTCCAAAGAAAGTATAAAACTCAGTAAAAATGGGTTCAATCTAGAAGTACCAATAAGCTCCCTCCCAGAGCAGGCAGGCACGGAGGTCAATTACAGCAATGGCTTTGCCAGTGGATTGGTATCAAGAACTTCAGCAACGGCATCCACGGTTCCGTAATCGTCGAGGTTTTTGAATGTAGACTTGTGGGTTTGGGGTGGGGAATTGCGTGAGTGATAGTACAGGGGATTTCATGAATTGATTAGCGACAGTGCTGCCCTTCTCCTTGGAAGAACTCTCCAAGTTTTACAAGGAAAGGGTAAGAGCGTTTCTAGAGTTTGAGGGTTTGACAACTCTGTGTGTAGATTTTTTTTTTTTATAAATCAAAGCCATCGATTTTATTCATTTAGAGCTCGTGGGTTTGGAATAGGAGAAACTTATTTGGAAAGGTTAAAAGTGAGTAGACATTTAACAAGTGGTCTTCCCACTAAACTCTATCCAATAACATGTTAATTTTTTTTCAAAAAAATTATTTTGTGATTCAAGTTAGCATCAATTTGATTAAACTCATTCATAATAAAAAAATTTGAGATTGATAATTTATAACAAATAAATTAGAAAGCAAAAAAAAAAAAATCTTTTTATTCTTTTTTTTGAATTTTTTTCTAGATAAAATAAGTTATGAGATATTAATATATTTATCCATTCAAGGTAGTCAGTAGGGGTGACCGTAATTTTTTGAAATTATAAAGAATCTTGGATACTTTTATTAAATCCGAGAAATGGTAAATGTAAACTAATTCTATTTGAAAATATAATTTTTAAAAATTAAATGTTAAAAAAATTGACTATGAGAATATTTGTTTTTTATTTGCATTTAGATAAATAAATCATGAAATGTTATCGAGAAAGTTACAAAGATTCATATTTTAATGTTTGGTTTAAATTAAAGGTAAATTACAAAAAAAAAAAAAAAACTCTTTTTAACAATATTTTATGTTACCAACTCGTTTCAAGTAACAGTTGCATATTAAATTCCAATAATGACTTAATGTACTTTTATAGAAAAAAAAAACTATCTTTGCATAGGTTTAGCGAAATAAATATTGACAAACAAATAAGGTCAAACTATAATTTAACAAACAAATCTTTCTCCTTAATCCTCCACCCTTTTCCCTATTTCGCTGCATCCTTTTCGAAATTCACGTTAACCTTAATCCCTACCCTTCCAATTTTTGATAGACTTTTAGAATAAAGGCAGCAATCAAGCATACATAAAAGATACATAAAAACAGTACATTCTCTAACTCTTAAATTTCTGAAACCTGATTCTAATTAAAAGTCTCAATTTTCCTCTATCAGGATGTCTCAAACAATGACCTCTGGCTCTACGGAACCATTCCTACAAGTGGTCCATTTGAACACATTCCATTAAACAAGTTTAGCGTTGGTTTAGATATCTATTTTATTTTCAGATTTGGGAAAAACGATGTCTCAATTTGAAAATGCGTATTTTTGAATTAAAAATTGGGAAAATTTCTATTAAGGGCGCGCTTAGAACCATTATTATTAAATAGGGCATAACTTTGAGCTAATTATTGTTTAGGGCGTGTGGATAATTGAACTATTAAATACATTTAACAAATTACTTAACTACCCTTTAATCTTATCTTTTAATACCTATCAAATAAAATTCAACATTTCAATCGCTCCAAAACTCAAAAAAGTTTTACAATAAAGAAACAAAAGATCTAAATCAAACTATTTTTTTTAACAAATTGAACATACAGAAACTAAAAAGAATAAATAAATTTATCAACAAAAGGCCGCCTATTAAAACTAAAAATTGATTATTAAATTTAAAATTCTGTTCCTAATACTTTAGTCGATGTTTAATCTCTTTATTACGACTAATTCTCCTATTTGGTTGGCTTAACAAGATATTTTAAGAAAATAATAAATTCTAGATCTAATTGAAAATTATCAAATTAATTTATAAACTATATTATTTTTGTAAGGGACAGTGAAGCTTGTAGTAAATGTACAAAAATAATTAAGTTTATTTCTAAAACACTAAAACATCAAGATAATTTCAATTAATCGTTTGTAATATTATATTCTAATTTTGATTAGATTTGTATATTTTTTATACCAAGAATTATTTAATTAAGAAGAGTTTTAATAGGATTTAAAGACCAAAAACTAAAACACTAAAATATTAAATCATCAACGCACTTCTAATTAATCATGTATAATATTAATTATATTCTAATTATGATTGGATTTTATATTTTATATACCAATAATTAATTAATTAACAAGAATTTTAATAGGATTTAAAGATTAAAATAGTAAAACACTAAACCATCAACATGCTTTTAATTAAATAATCATGTATAATATTATTTAATTAATTATGTATAATATTATATTCTAATTCTGATTGAATTTGTATATTTTATATACAAAGAATTAATTAATTAAGAAGAATTTTAAAAGAATTTGAAGACTAACACTAAAACATCAACATATTCTTAATTAAATTATAATTAAATAATCATGTACAATATTATTTAATTAATCATTTTTCATATTATACTCTAATTATGATTAGATTTGTATATTTTGTATAATTGATTGAATATATTTAATTATATTTGGAAAAACTTATCTAATTTCTTATTATATTTGATTAGTATTTTTTTATTACATTAATCTTTAATTTAATATATAGACATATATTAGAATACAAAAACTTAAATTTATCCAGTTTCCAATTTTAAAGATAAGTATAAAAAAACTTTCTTAAATTATCATAAAAGAGCCAATAAAAACTAATTAAATTTTTAAAAACTTCCCTAATTAACATAAAAAGGAATTAAATATATATAAAAAAACTTTCTTAAATTAACATAAAATAAAAAATAATAAATGAAATAATAATTAATTAGATAAATATTAGTAAAAATATGACTAAAATGCTAAAACCCTACAATATAACATGCTTTTATATATTGTGTATAATATTATATTCTGATTATGATTGAATTTGTATATTTTATATACAAAAAATTAATTATTATTTTCTTAAATATCTTGTTAAGCCAATCAAATACCAGAATTAGTTGTAATGAAGAGATTAAACATCTACTAAAGTATTAGGATCAAAATTTTATTTTAATAATCGATGTTTAGTTTTATCCGGCCTTTTGATAATCATAAATTTATTTCTTTTCCTTAGTTTTATGTATTTTCAATTTGTTGTACAAAATTTTTGTTTTATTTAGATCTTTTATTTCTGTATGATACGGTAAAATTATTTTGACTTTTTGAATGATTGAGATAATTGAAAGTTGTTTGATAGATGTTAAAAGATAAGATTAAAGGGTAGATAAGTATTTTGATAAATGTATTTAATAGTTAAATTATCTACACGCCCTTAACAATAATTAGATAAAAGTTATGCCTTGTTTAATAATAATGATTCTTGACGCGCCCTTAATAGAAATTTTCCCTTTATTCTTTTTAGTTTCTGTATGTTCAATTTGTTAAAAAAAATAGTTTGATTTAGATCTTTTGATTCTTTATTGTAAAACTTTTTTGAGTTTTGGAGCGATTGAAATGTTGAATTTTATTTGATAGGTATTAAAAGATAAGATTAAAGGGTAGTTAAGTAATTTGTTAAATGTATTTAATAGTTCAATTATCCACACGCCCTAAACAATAATTAGCTCAAAGTTATGCCCTATTTAATAATAATGGTTCTAAGCGCGCCCTTAATAGAAATTTTCCCTTAAAAATTGAGTATTCTAAACGATATATTTTGTTTTGTATTGATTTTTGTGTTGAAAAATTATTTTATTAAATAAAGTTTAAAATAAAAAAATGAAATTTCTTTTTACATTTTTAGGGTGGACTGACGGTCGTCAAGTTTGACTACCGCTAGTCAATAGTGTTAATCACCGGTCAGCTAACGTTGATGACCGAAGGCAATCAACAACAATTTTTTTACATATATTTTTTTTGAAAAAAGTTAAAAGACTAAGATGCCCATATGTCTTTGATAGCAAATCACGTTGATATTCATTAACCAAGATGTTTGTGATGTTTATCCCATTTGTTTGTGTTTATTCCAATGAATCATATGTATAAAGGGTTAGGATATCAAGAAGAACAAGCTTCAATTTGATCCCATGGAGGTCCGAGACTCCAATGAGGGATAGCAAAGTGAAATACGACTAGAGGCATAAAAAATCAATGCGGAGAGATTCTGCTATACTTAAGTAATCTGACAATATCTCTCTCGTTTTAACTCAGAATTGAGTTACTCAAGTGATATTGAAAAGCTAAGACACATGATTACAACTTTTATGTTTTGCGTTTTTTAAGATTCTGCCTGGATCATAGTAAAAAATGGACAAGAAGTCGTACATTGCAACACACGAACACCTACACCACGAAGTTGCTCGTTGGATTTCACAAGTTGGCTGATGGATGCTCTGCGTCGTGAGTAGAGATATGTGCATCACGACACTAGGATCTCTAATAGATTTTTCTATTTTTGATTTTTAATATTTTAAAGTTGTCTTTTTATTTTTGGGCTATTTCCTTTGGTGTTCCTGCGATGTCCGGGTCCAATAACATGTCATCTTATCATTGTTTGGTAGAGATTTAAGTTGTGTCCTATTTTAGGGTTTTGTTTCCTTAATTGTAAGAAGGAAGCGTGTTCCTTCAAGGAGTCTTGTTTAGTAAGTTAGATTTTCTTTTGTAAGTCTGTTCATAGGCCTTCTTTCAATGTGTAATGGGACTTGGAATTTTGAGAATAGAAATAAAACAATGATTGTTTTAATTTGTGAGTTTGCGATTCCTGCGAAGGGGATTTCATCTCACTTGACTTTTCTAATTAATTAATTGTGCGAAGAGATTAATTGATTTGCGTCCACAGTCAATCTACAGAGATAGATTGCTCACCGACGTTCCATCGATCTTCGAAAGGTCTTAAAGTTAGAATTTCGTGGGTTAAGCATCGAGTTTCGTGCAAAACAGGACACGATACGCTATCAGTCCTTAGTTGAAAAAGTTGAAATTTGTTGTTCTAAAACTAAGTAATAAACAAATAAGTTTTGAGATGAAATGTGAATTGGGCAAAATCACTCTATCGAAACAAACATGTTTTTCATGACACCGGGCTTCAATTTGATATGAATTGTTAGAGAACATGGATGAAGTAGCGGTTCAAGTTGAAACCAATGTTGGCTGGTGATTGATGTGAGACAAGATCGGGTCTTGACAAAACCTTTTTAAACCCAAGTTCTATTAGGCTTATTTTATTTTGTTAATAACTTTTTTCTTTTATTTCCTAATTAAATACTTGTTATTTTATTTCCTAATTAGAATTAGGGTTTGTTAGTTTATATATACCTTTGCATGTCTTTAGTTTTAGGTAGATAACTCAAAATTCAGATTATTCAAATTTTGATATTTTAATATCTTTCAAATTCTGTGGAATTTGTGTCTTTTATGTTCTTTGCAAAAACCGTGTTTCTTCCATGAATCTGTCCCGCGTAGAGGTGACCACAGTTCCGGAACCGGCAGTTCCGGTTCCGTCCCGGTTCCGGTTCCAATTCTGTCCCGGTTCCGGTTCCGATTGTGTTCCATTTCCGATTTTTTTTTTCAATTTTTAATTTCAAATTTCGATTGTAATCCCACTTTTAAATTTGATTTCTATTGAAATAATTATTAAACTATTAATTGAAACTCAAATAATACAACATAATAATATAATTAGAATAATAATAGTTACAATTGAACTAAATTAATATATAGTTTTTAAATAATAGAACTAGGAAGAATTAGACAAGTGAGATTCAAGGATATAAAAATCATAAGAATATTTGAATATTTGAATTATTAATTAGAATTCAACTAGTATAATATAATAAAATAATTAGAATAGTAGTTAAAATCAAACTAATATATGAATTTTTTAGAATAATAGAATTATGAATATTAGATAAGTGAGAAAGAAAGATATAGAAAGAATAAGAGTATTGAGAGAATGATCGAACTATTAATTGGAATTCAAATAGTATATTAGCATAATATAATAATAGAATTGGGATAATAGAAATTAGAAAATTAAGTTGATACATAATATAATTAGATTAATAGTTGAAATTGAACTAATATATGGAGGTTTTAGAAAAATAGAATTATGAAGGATTAAAAAAGTGAGAAAGAAAAATATATAAATGATAAGAGTATTGAAAGAATGATTGAAAAATATAATAATATAATTAGACTAATTAATTAAAAAAATTAATACCCTAAACCTTAAGCTATAAACGTTAAAACTTACAATATAAAGATTAGAAAACTAAGAAATTATGTGATGGAAATGAAGTGGTATAGAAATATTCATAGAATTATAATTTTTTTTGCCGGTTCCAGTTCCACAAAATCTGGAACCGGAACCGAACCGTCCATAGACGGTTCGGCATCGGTTCTGGTTTTGTGGGGGCCACGGTTCCGGTTCCGATTTCGAAATCGGAAATTGGCCATCTCTAGTCCCGCGTTAGGTGGTATCAAAGCCCAAGGTTTTTCCTTATTTGCGATGGCCAATCTAGACAGTGAAGATGTTACCCTTTCTGACGTGATCAAAGAGGTTCGAAACTTAGCAACTGTACTCCAAGCCTTAACTATTCATGTAGATCAGTTAGAAACAAGATTGCAGATTGATCAGTGAAATATAAGTGGCGAAGATGGTATAAAGAGAATCGCTCAAGACCCTCAAGCCAACTCGATATTACCCCAACAATCTCGTAGGGGATTTGCCCAACGAGGATGGTATGTTTATTAAAAATAATTCAGCATATGATATTTTTGATTTGATTGAAAATTTTAAATTATCTAAATTATTTTGTGAAGAGGAAAAATTTGTAACTCAAGAAGGAAAAATAATTGATGGTTTCCTTGACAAAGAAAAAGAAGAAATTGGAGAAGAAAAGGAAACCATAAATATGGTTGAGATTTGAGAAGGGAAAAGAAATTACCATAAATATGGTTAAAGGTTTGACATGCATGGTTAACATTATTGATTTTTCCAAATATAATGAGGTTTGATTAAATGATATGGAAAAGATTGTTGAGATCTTATTTTTTGAAAATTATTTTGGGAATTGTTTATTGGAGGAGCATATCAATATATGAGAGTTTTTTTTATTAAGAAAAGCAAATAGGGATTATATTTGCAAATTACAAGATTTGTTTAGTGTTACATGGGACGACAAAAGTGAAGTACATAATTGAAACTGCAACAACAATTTCAATAGAAGTTAAAAGCGCGTGATGGTGAAGGTTTTGATTCACGAACGAAGGCCTTTATACCCATATCACTCGAGGCAAGTTCTTTTCAAGTAGAGGGGACTGATATGGGACAAGATCGGGCCTTGACAAAGCCTTTTTAAACCCAAGTTCTATTGGGCTTATTTTGTTTTGTTAATTACCTTTTTCTTTTATTTTCTAATTAAATACTTATTATTTTGTTTTCTAATTAGAATTAGGGTTTGTTAGTCTATATATACCTTTGTATGTCTTTAGTTTTAGGTAGATAAATCATAATTCAGATTATTCAGATTTTGATATTTTAATATCTTTCAAATTCTACGGAATTTGGGTCTTTTATGTTTTTTTTTGGGAAAGAACGTGTTTCATCCACGTATCTGTCCCACGTTAGTGATAAGGTCTAAAATTGTGGATTTGAAAAAGGGTTTGAGAGTGGGAAAGAGAAAATGGTAGTGGGGGATGGAGAGGTGTGACAATGGTGGATGGCTTGAGAAAGATTTAGACGAAGAACTAGTGGTGGATATGGCGGAGCTAATTCTTGGGATGTCAGAACTTGGAAGCTAGAAATCAGGGTTCAAGAATACATGCCAATGGTGGACGAGGAGTTTCCCATAATGTGTTATTTTTTTCAAAAAAAAATTCCATTTCTATGATGGTTTAAAAAGTGATTCTCAAAAAGTGGAGATATCTCATATTTGCATTTGGCAAATTCGACTTCTAAATTTAAAAAAAAAATTAAAATTCTATACTTTAGTGTATAAAAGAATTAGCGTATAAAGTATCAAAAATTGGCATATAAAGTGTAAAAAAATAGCGTATTAATTTTTATTTTAGCATATAAGGTATCAAACATGGGCGTATAAAGTATTATAGATTAGCGTATAACATATAAATAATTAGCACATTAGCATATAAAGTATTAAATATTAGCGTATAACGTATAAAAAATTAGTATATTAGTATATAAAATATAAAAAAATTATCATATAACGTATAAAGAATTAGCGTATTAGTATATAAAATTTAAAAAATTAACGTATCCAGTACCAATAATAGTGTATCAAAAAAATATTTGCATATCAAATATAAAAAAATTTGCCTAAAAAATATAAGATATTTGCATATCAGCATATATGCCGCAGTCGCATATGAGTTTTAGCATAGAAAAAATTATTTATACCTTTATTATTTTAATTTTCTCTTCTAGTTTTTCAGTTGACTTAACATGAAAATAGAAAATATCAATTTAAGGAGAGAAACTGGAAAAAAAAAAATCCCATTATACTTGAGGGTGATTTTTTTTTTCTTTTCAATTTACTCTAAATAATATGTTAATTTATTCGGACAAGATTCCACAAACTGCGGCATACACTGGCAGAGAGAGATTCCCCATCACATCAAATAATTTGACCAGTAGCGAACCGTATGAGGTGAGATGAGTTGAGTTGAGTTGATCAATCTCCTTCATTCATACTTTCATAGTAATAGCAAGGCTTCAGTTGGACATAATCAATCTCTCGCCCCTGCTTTGCTTCGCTGCTGTTAAGTTTCACTCCACAGGTCTGTAAAAATCTCATCTTTTTCTTTTTTTGTTACTTTTTTGGGGCCAAGATTCATTGATAAACTAATTAGAGATGCTTGGAGATTAGAATCTTGATGCTCCGTTCAGTATTTTATGCAATATTGTCTACTGGGTTGTGGTGAAATACGTTTATTATCTGGGAATCATTTAGGAAATGGGTTCTATCTCGTGCTAGAAATCATTTATGGGATTTGTTTTTTTCTTCTTTCTTTTACTGCTGGGATTGCAAAGGGGCTCTAACAGCAGAGGTCGAGCTCACTTTTGATTCCTCAAGTTTCATAGATCAAGAAAACAACCATTGAGAAGATCTTTTGAAGTTAAGAGCCCCAAATTGGAAGGAAAATCCTAGGCAATTTCTAATAAATGAAAATCTTTTTGGATTAACCTCTACACTATTTGCGTTTCTGATTTCAAAAACTTATGTTTCTTTGCTTTTGTGCTCATGGTTTTATCTTAGATTTTATACTGGATTATTTTAACAAGGTTAAAATTGAGTTGTTTTTTAGCAATAGTTCGTTCACACTGTGCTTGAGTAGTAGTGCTGTTTGTTTCGTCGCAGAAGTTAAGCTTTTTGATGTTATAAAAGTGATCTGTTTTTTGATACCCTTTTATGGGTAGGGCTTAGTGTTGAGATAAATTGATTTGATCATAATTAAAAAGATGCTCAAGGCATCAATTATCAATGATCTACATGATTGTCCAATGCCATTTTTGGATACTAGAAACCAATTGTGTATATAATCTGGAAAGGTAGCTGGAGCATGGGAGTTAAAAGTGTAGTCATAGGTAGATGAGGACTCAAAAATCACTATGAATTATGAAAGGTAGCTTTATGTGTTCTAAATATTCTATACCCTCAAATTCATGAGATCAAATATTGGGCTCCATAAAATAGCACAAGATAGTGTTTTCATGTGCATTCATTGCATAAGCCATGAGGGTCTGCAAAATCATGCATCTTGATGACAATGAATCTGTGGTGCTCTTATTAAGTAGTGAAACGATTATATGGTATCGAGTGTGTTAAAATGATACAGGGTTAGAAAACCTTTGGCTTGGGGGAGGAAGCTGGTTGCAGTAATTCAAGAAATGGCAAGTACAATCTCCCATGATTCTTCTCTTCCTAGCCAAAGACTATTAGGAAAAGTTGCTTTGGTAACTGGAGGTGCTTCTGGCATTGGAGAGAGCATAGTACGTCTGTTTCATAAACATGGTGCAAAGGTTTGTATTGTTGACATTCAAGATGACCTTGGACAACAGCTCTGTGCAAACCTAGGGCATGACCTCAATGTGCGTTATTTTCATTGTGATGTAACAGTAGAAGACAATGTTAGCCAGGCAGTTGACTTCACTGTTGACACTTTTGGCTCACTTGAGATAATGGTGAACAATGCTGGCTTAGGAGGTCCACCTTGTAACGATATTCGTAATTTTGAAATCTTGGTGTTTGAAAAAGTATTCGAGGTCAACGTGAAAGGTGTTTTTCTGGGTATGAAACATGCATCTCGCGTAATGATCCCATTGAAGAAGGGCTCCATCATTTCAATCTCTAGTGTTGCAAGTACAATTGGCGGTTTAGGACCTCATGCATATACAGGTTCCAAGCATGCTGTGATAGGGCTCACCAAGAATGTAGCTGCAGAGTTGGGGAAACATAACATACGGGTGAACAGCGTCTCTCCTTATGCAGTTCCAACAAACATGGCTCTTGCTCATTTACCTGAAGAAGAAAGGACCGAAGTAGCCATGGATGGTTTTCGATCATTTGTTGGAAGGAATGCTAACTTGCAAGGTGTGGAATTGACAGCTGACGATGTAGCAATGTCTGTGCTTTTCCTAGCTAGTGATGAATCAAAGTACATAAGCGGAGCCAACCTCATTGTTGATGGAGGCTTCTCTTGTACGAATCACTCATTACGTGTTTTCAGATGAAACTACAGTATGCTTGTCCGGCTGTTTAAAATTGGAGTATTAGTGATCCAAGATCTGTTAATTTTCTATTTTGATGTCATTAGTACTTGTGGACTTGGATTGTAGGCTTTAGCAATGTGCTTGTATTATTAGAAAGTTAAATCGTATAAAGAATACCATGGCGAATTATGATCTATGTAGCCGACCCTATAGTGGGATAAATGCTTAATTATTGTTGTTGTATTAGAAAGTTAAAAGGGAAACTGAATGTAGCTCATACATTGAAACCTTAGTAAATGAATTGATAGGTGGCAACAAGAGAAGATGTACTAAACTACTTTCTTCCTACTATATTGTGTTTGCCTTCTGCTTTTATTTGCTGATTTTATTCTGCTAATAAGGTGCAAGTAATGAGTTCATGCTCTTCAGGTGGATTTCCTAGACATATCTCTACTGATAAATGATACATATATTAATCATCATATTGTGCAATTTTTTAGTTTAAGTGGGATCTGGACTAATAACCTTTATAATATGATAATTTTAAACTATTTGATTCAGCATTGGCATTGAAATAGCGATAAAATGCCAAAAACTAGGGCATGTTTGATAATTTTACTCAATTGTGAAAATTAATTGATTCAAACATTGACTAAATAAGTTTGTTTGATAATTAAAAGTTGAATGTGTTAATGAGTTAAAAATCTATGAAAATATATGCAAAATTCTTTTATGATTTGAACCGATAAAAGTTAGCAAAACTCTTTTATGATTTTAAACGATAAAATCTAACTTATTTCTTAATTTCAAAACACGCTCATATATAAGATGTTAAATTAAAATTAAAAATATAATTATTCACAATATCTCTCTAATTGTCTATAATATCTCTTTAAAGCATCGCTCGTCTTAGTCGCTCAACAATCTAATCCATAAAACATCGCTGGTCTTATAGTTGTTTTATAAAAATTTTCCTTCAATTTCAATGGTACTTTACGATCACAAAATATAGAGAATGCACTTCTCCATTTGTTCCACTCTGCTTGAATTCTATGTGTAACATTTTTATCAATTCCCCTATTTTCTTTAATGATAGATCCTAAATATTTAAAACTTTTAAATTCATTTAATTCAGGATAAATGTGAAAACCAGTATGTTGAATGATTGCACATTGGATTTGGTTTATTGATTTCACTCATACACACACAAAGTGTTTGTTGAATTTCCTTAAAGAAGCATAAGTTGGGGAAAAATAGTTTTTGAATAAAATTTTAAATGCTCAACCAAATTCAATACCCCCTTCTTAGGTTCCATCTAGGGCTAACAATAACACACGTATTTTAGTTAAAAAATAGAAAAATCCAAACACGCGTTGATATTAACTTTTTTTGTACTGTTTTTTGCACCCACCCCGATTGTAAACATGCATTCTAGTGAATATTGTCAAAAAAATTGAAAATTAAAATGTTCACCAAACCTTCATTTTTATGAGTTATAACACACGTATTTTTGTCCAAAATGACAAAGTTAAAAAATTTGTTAATTTTTGCTGTTACCCTATTATTTTATACACACACATCAATTGTGAATATACATTATAATGAATGGTGTCAAAAAAGTGAAATTTAAAATTTTCACCAAATTTTCATTTTTCATGGGTTAATAACACACTTATTTTAGCCAAAAAATGAAAAATCCAAAAATGCATTGATATTGACTTTTTTGTACCATTTTTTGCACCCATTTTGATTGTGAACATGCATTCTAGTAAATATTATAAAAAAAAATTAAAATTTTCACCAAACCTCCATTTTTATAGGTTTTAGCACACATATTTTTGTCAAAAGTGACAAAGTAAAAAAACTTGTTGATTTTCTCTTTTTCCCTATTATTTTTCACACACATCAATTGTGAATATGCATTAAAATCAACAATGTCCAAAAAAAATTGAAATTTAGATTTTTTCACAAATTTTCATTTTTCATGGGTTATAACACGTATTTTAGCCAAAAATAGAAAAATTCAAAAACACGTAAATTTTAACTTTTTTTGAACCTAACCCGATTGTTAACATGCATTCTAGTGAATATTGTCAAAAAAGTGAAAATTTAAATTTTCGCCATGAACTGAAACACTACGAATTACTGATAGTATCTACGTAAGTTGGTGATGTTCCACATCCTTGGGATAGTCCTTCCATCCA
This sequence comes from Ophiorrhiza pumila, assembly GCA_016586305.1. Lineage (NCBI taxonomy): Eukaryota > Viridiplantae > Streptophyta > Magnoliopsida > Gentianales > Rubiaceae > Ophiorrhiza > Ophiorrhiza pumila. The sequence goes on from BLIW01000005.1 coordinate 21,229,066, forward strand.
AAGTTTCCAACTTGTAACTTCCAGCCCGTCCTACCTGAGCTACCTTGTAAGGTCCTTCCCAGTTCTGATCGAGCTTCTTGAGCCCTTCTACTCTACTTGCTTCATTTTTCCGCAAGATCAGATCTCCGGGTTGTAGCTGAGTTTTTCTGACTCGCCGATCATAGTATCGGGCCATATCAGATTTATACAAACTTCCATTTTTTCTGGGTTATAAGTTATAACATGTATTTTTGTCTAAAATGGCAAAATAAAAAAACTTATTGATTTTCGCTTTTCCCTTATTATTTTTTACACATACCTCAATTGTGAACATGCATTATAATGAACGGTGTAAAAAAAAAGTAAAATTTAGATTTTTCACCAAATTTTCATTTTTCATGGGTTATAAGTTATAACTAATGTATTTTAGCCAAAAATAGAATAATCTAAAAAAATGTTGATTTTAACTTTTTTGTATCGTTTTTTACACCTACCCAGATTGTGAGCATGCAATCTAGTGAATATTGTCAAAAAAAGAGAATTTAAATTTTCACAAAACCTCCATTTTTCATGCGTTATAACACACGTATTTTTGTAAAAAAATGGTAAAGTCAAAAAACGTGTTGATTTTCGTTTTTTCCCAATTATTTTTTACACACACTTCAATTGTGAACATGCATTATAATGAACGATGTCAAAAAAGTGAAAATTACATTTTGACCAAATTTTTATTTTTCATAAGTTATAACACACGTATTATAGCAAAAAATGGCAAAATTCAAAAATGCGTTGATTTTGACTTTTTTTAACAATTTTTTGCACCCACCTCGGTTATTAATATGATTTCTAGTGAATATTATTTTTTTACCCAATTTCTAGAATATTTAAAAGCACAAAAGAAGGTGGGAGATATAACCAACACCACCCATACATAAATTCAAGTTTATGAAATAAACCTAGTACGATAATTAAACGAGGAGCTCCTCGTTTACAATTGTTGACTCTCCTAGAGTTTTAGAATAATATATCACCTACTGTCATATTACATGAAAACTTTGGTCTTTCGCCTTGCTTGTCTATATATAAGTATAAGCAGCTTGTTGTCGTTCTCACGCTTGGCCTAACACGTGTGAACTTCTCTTCTTTTCACCATCTTCCCCCTTGTTCTATGGGATTGTGTGTTCTTCAGCTGCATTATTCCGCTTACGGCCTTGTTTTTTTTCCTCCTTGAAACCTTCTTCAACTGATATTTTCCACCAAATTCATGCCCTTTCCGTCCGCAGCTAAAATTTCTTCAGCGACCCCCTCTACCGCGCAATGCGCGTTGTCTGACTGTTTTTCCCACACCTTTAATCCTTCTCGTTTCTCCAGGCTTCTCTACACCAATATTTTTACAATTCTCTTCATTTTATAAAAGCTCTACTTTCTACAGCCTCAATTTAATCCTTTTAAAAGCTCCACTTTCTACTGTCTGAATTTAATACCTGTCACATCGGTTTAATTTTGTCTGAATATTTCTCTGCCTCTTTCTTTGACTTTCACAGCATTTCTCTCTCAAATCTTTTTTACTTCCTCCGCTCTTCATATCTCTCCTTAAGATTTTTGTACTCATTTCTTTCTCCACTCAAGCTCTGCCACATTTAATGCCTTTCAATCACCTTCTACAAATTTTCTTCTTCAATTCTTAGCCGCATAGAATAACGCTTCTTATCTTCTTCATTATACCTTTAATTACGCTTCCATCCTTCCAATTCGTATTGTTGATTTTCGTTTCTTCTTCCTCGCTTATCAGTTCTTTTTCAGCCATCAATGTCTTTCATGGTAATTTTATTTACTTTACTGTTCTCATAATTTTTATTCTTATTCAATTATATATAACATTGCTCAATTTTTACTTATTTCTTGGCAATCCTTGCAGATCTCGTTTAGGATTTCCACGTTTATTCGTCGACACTTGGACCTCCATGTCAAATTGACTATGAAGATGAAAGCTTTTTCCTTTTTTTCTGCCCGCTTCTTTCACTGCATCATATCTGACTCTTGCCCATTATTACCTTTTTTTAACAATCTTTCCTTATAACCAATATTGTTTTCTCTTTCGTTTCATCGTTGTTGCTCTGTTCTCTGTAGTTATAGTTTGTATGTGAAAAAACCTTCTTCTATTTCGATTCTGCTCTATTTCGCCTTCTATGATATTCTTAAACTTTTAGGCTTTCGCATTTTATAATGGCCTTTCACCCCAAACTGTACATCGTTTCTGACTTTATCTTTGTCTGCTTGTAATTTTACCTCCTTCTTCAGCCTTTAGACTTTTTCTTTACTTGGGAAACTTTATGCTTGTTTCCATATGTTTATTGACACTCTTGTGGGAAACTTATTTCTCACTGTTTTTACTTGTTCAGCGACATCATCTTTAGTTTCAGTTTCCTTGTGCTATTCTTCTTTATACTTTACAACGCTTTCTTCTGTAAAATGTTGCTTTTGCAACAATAACAATGACTGCTTTTTTTAAAAGAAATTTTTTTGTTTCCAAATAATTTATATATAAAATCTTTGTATGTATTATTTTGTTTCATTTTATCTTATGCATAATCATGTGTGTTTCAAAAAAATTATGTTAACATTTATTTCAACTGCTGACTATTTCTCCTAAAAACAAATTTCCTCCTGGATTATTGCGCTCTATAAATTAGCTCATTTTTATCTTTTGTGGACAAAATATGTAAACATATTTATATAGTTTTTGTTACACCATGGGTAATCTTCTTTGAATTGATATGTATTTTCTATTCGTAATTAAACTTTGGAATATATTAGCTTACAAATTGGAAAAAATTTAACAAATACCTTATTGTTTTTCCTCTTTAGTTTGGTAACCAAGTTTAATTTTATACCGTTTTTTCACCACTTCTCCTAATTTTTTTTTGTATTTTCAATTTTTTCTCTATCAGTGGGTCAATTCAGAGTAAAATATAACAAACATTTTTGTTATAATATTTTGGTTTATTACATTATAAACCACAATCAATTGGTTACTCTGAATTTACTTTTGTAAATGTCATATGTCATTGTATAGGAAAATTTTAAAACATTGATATTGTTTTACTGGTTTTTACACATCTAATTATTATTGTATATTTTATATGCCGTAATTGTTTCAAAATTTCATTTCACTCCTTCAGTATTTCTAAAGTATTGCCTTGGTAGTTTTCTATTTATTTAAAAAAAATTTCAACTTATAATTGATTATTTAATTGGTATACCTGTTTTTGCTGTTTTCTGCCAACTACGTTAATATTGTATTTATACTTGCTATTTAAACTTAAGAAATCCCCAATTGCATTCAGAGTAACAGAAAAAAAATGTACCAAGTTATAATTTATTGTCAAATTTGTATAGCTGTTTTTGCCGTCTTATGTCAAGTACGTTGAAGATTATATTGTATTTATACTTGCTATTTTAAGTTTAGAAATACCCACTTGCATTCAGAGTAACAGATAAAACTTAGATACCTATCTTTTTTCATTATAAAGTCTTATTTTTTAATAAAAAAAAGTCTTATTTTTTAATAGTATAAAAATTATTAGCAAATACATATTGTTTTTCTGCTTCTTGAAAGCAAAACCTTTCTTATATTATGTAAAGTTCATTATATTTTCGCATTACAATTCTTTCATTGTAATTGCTTCTTATTCAGTTAATGCATGTTTTCTAATTTATTCAAAGAAATTTTTTCCAAAACAAATTATCCTAATTTTTAATATTTTTACACATATTTCTATCCATTGTGTTAGGTGGTGCTGAAGTTATTGTTGATTTGCTGTTTCCACTCATCCAAACTCGTTTACAAGTTTACACAGGTTAATTCTCCTTAAAGAACTTTTGTTTACTTTAAAAAGATTTTACTTTACAAAACTTGCTGTATTTTCTCATCTTATGTGCTAGAATTGCGTCTTACTTTGTCAACTTTAAAATGGCAAATTCGCACATTTGCTTTTAATGTGCTTATTATTATTGTCAGTGATTATTACATACTGGTAATATGCAAGTTTTTTTTACTTGGACATGAATTTTATAATATAGTTTTGTATATAATTGGCCTATAGCAATTGTCCTTTCGGTTGTTGTATAATATCTTTAGAACATGCATTCTAAAATGCATTACATTTATTTGTAGAAATTTATTTTCAGTCAAAACTTTACCATAATATATCATTGTATAAAATTTATTACTATCTCCATACATTTTGTACTATGGTTTTTAAAATAGATTATTGTCTTTCGTATCTATAAAGATGATTTCTATAATACGTCGTTGTTACTTGTTAACTTCTTCTCAGAACGTTTTTACCAAACAAAATAAACTTTTTTACATTTTTCCCAATACAATTTTTATTCTCTTCTCTACATGTACGCATTCCTTTCATAATATTTATTTTGTACAAATTATATTTCAAAAAGAAAATATTAATTAGCCTTTAATTTACATTTTTTCATACTACGGAATGGGTCTTTAAAATTAAAGCAATAATGTTTTCTCTCAATTATCTGAGGTGCAATTGCAACTAATTTACTATTTCTACTGTCACTGGAATAGGCCATTCTGAAGAACTTACGTGTATGTTCTGCTATATACAGACCCTTGTTACTTAAAAATTTTGTTAATATCTACTGTATCATGTTAAATTTTACATTTTTAAGATGTACATATATTTTCTAAATTTCTAACTAATGCATTGCATATAACATTTCAGTTTAGTTACTATTATTGTTGATGATTGTTGCAAACCTGAAATATCAGTTGTTCACTGTGTTTTTTAAGTACAATTTTATATTGTTTTAATATGTAAGCTTACTTTGCAATCTTTCTTTACTTTGTTTCTTTCATTTTCTTCTTCTTTGTCTTGTTCTATTCTCTATTATGCAATGTGTTCTTTAACTTAATTATTTGAGATTCCGAATTTTGCTTCTTTATTGCACATTTAGATGGATAGAAATGCTAAGCGACGCAACAATATGCAAATATGCCACATTATGACAAGGATGCAATGTTTGAACGTCGTAGGAAATTACGATTTCTAAAGACTAAAAATAGTAATTACAAATACTCCTTTTAACAAAATTATGATCCTTATAAAGTTCAAATCTTTATATAATATACTTCATTTTTGCAGATGAATCATTATCCTCTATTGACTAGAATTCATGTAAGAATTCATGTTACTAGAATTCATGTGATGTGAGAGATGCTCCACCTTCTCTCTAGATTTCAGCCCTAATTCACCAAACATTATCTCTACTATCAGACGCATAATATTTAAAATCCTACAACCGATCTAGCACTTATTCATCTTTCTACAGCCAGCAATCCCTCCACAACCGATCGGGAACTTAGTCCTCTAATAATCTTCACAATCGGAGACTCTCTAAAGGTTCTCTCGGCCGGAGCCACCATATACCCGTGAAGATGGGGGAGACGTTCAGTGCTACCCCCTCTGATCTATTACCAACTTCTGCCAACCAAGTAATCAGGGCGAATCAGCAAGGATCTAGCTCAGATGTGCCTCTGACTAACCCTAACTCCATGGAGGAAGGCACTTCCAAGGCCGTGTCTCTACCAGTCATACAGCACAAGCCTCCTGTTTTTCCTAAAATTATGACAACTACTCAACCCACCAATGGTCGAGCATTAAGAAATCCCTTCAGTTCGGCAGCGAACTTTCCCCTTCTATCAGGATTTCAGCTAGCTTCGCCATCAAGACCTTCTCCCAGAATGGCGGTAAGTAAAGCCTCTTGTTTAGGGAAAGAACCGGTGGTGGAAGACCTGCGGGATGTCACCTCCTTCCCTCCCTTACCCACCAGGAAACTGCCCTCTTCCTTTAACATGAATAAACCTCAGTTGCCGAGGCCGGAGCTTCAACTGAAAGGAGCCTCTTCTCAAAGCTTTAAAATAGGAGCCAAGTCCTTTCGTGAAGCGGTATCTGCAAAGTGGTCCACTGAGGTTGATGTATCATTTGCTCCATCGATCAAGAGCTCATTGTCGACGATCAACGGAGAGCCAGCTCTGCTCATTTCAGAGGAGGAGGAGAAGAAGCTGGCGGAGCCTTTTCAATTCACCCTTATTGGTCGCTTCGATAAGGGCAGACCGGCAATGGTAGCTATTCGTAAACAAATTCTGGCCGCCGCATTTCAGGGTGAGTGAAATGTGGGTTTAATTGATCATAGAAGTATATTGTTCAAGTTTGAAGTAGAGGCAGATTTCCATAGGATGTGGCTAAAGAAAATTTGGACGTTTAATAGCTTTCAAGCAAAAATTTCAAAATGGTCTCCAAATTTTAGCCCAGACAGTGATTCGTCTCTTGCCCCGGTTTGGGTGAAGTTCCATTTCCTTCCAATTCACTTATTCAACAAGGAGAAACTTTTCTCTCTAGGTTCGGTAGTGGGAAATCCAATGAAACTCGACCTAGCTTCGGCAGCCGCTAACAAAATCCTAAGACCTAGTGAGGCAAGGGTTTGCGTGGAGGTTGATGTTCTGAAGCCAATCCCTAGCTGAGTGTGGATTGGCAGCAAAGATAAAGGACGGTGGCAATCAATAAAAATTGAAGACCTGCCAGAATTTTGCTCCCAGTGCAGGAGAATGGGCCATTCTGTGGCTACATGTAAACAGAATGCTGAAAAAAGACAAAGTGGTTAGAAAATTTGGGTCCTATTACCCCAGGTCCGAAGCCGCTGAGCCAGCCAGAAGTTTCCACAGCCAGTGAAGAGGAGAAAGAGCGGCATGAACCACTCAAGAATCCATCCAAGAACCAGGAAGGTTCTGTACTGCCAACTACTATGGGAACTATTGAAGTTCAGCCTATGGTAACAACTGAGGACAATAACTTGGCCCAATTTTTGCTGATCACTGATGGGATAGAGGCAACCCACCGGAGCCCTCCATAACAGCCTTGACGTCTCAAGAAGTTGAGAAAACAGTAGAAGAATCAACAAGAAGTCAGGAGGTGGACATGGATGGGAAAGAAGGCAACCCTCCTCTGAGTCATAGTGAAAGAAACATTGGCTTATTCTTGGCCAATCTTGAACAACTCTTGGAGCTCATTAATGGGGAAGAAGGGAAGGCTGTTGCTACCCGGTCTCCAACCAACGCATCTTTGGAAAGGGGACAGGTCCTCGACACTATTGAAGCAGCTCCAAAAGATCCTCCCCACTCAGCTTCGATGGACAGCAAGAGTTCGAATAAGGAGGCAATCAACGTCTCGATAATTTGGGAAGAAGGTGAATCGTCAAGCATGCACAAAGAAAACCCTCGGTCAGATTTAGAGATCCTAAAAGCTATCCAAACTTTTAGGTGGGATGAAGGTGTACTACATAAAGTAGAATCCTCTTCGGAGTTAGCAGCTCTACAAGCCATCCCATCAGACTTCGAATAGGAGGAAGATGGGGAAGACCGCTGGATGGAAAATAGTTTTGAGGAGGAGCCGGAAGATGAGCTGAACAAGTACATTGATAAAATGGAAAGAGGCCGGAACTCAGTCAAACAAACAAAGCTTATGAAAGCTCTATTGAGTCCCAAAGCTAGTCTTGGCTCGGGGAGAAAAATTAGGGAGTGAAACCCCTTTATATGCTGCTCGGAAAGGAAAAGATGGAATCTCAGGTAAGAAAGGTAAGAATTATTTGTTGTGATGGCCCCTGATTACTGGAGTTTACATCAGTTTGGCCGGCCTGTTGATCGTTTAATATTTCCCTCATCTCGTTTTAGTGAGTGTCATCTCCTGTAATGCTAAATACTGGAGTTATGGGAATGATGAGTTTATGTTGCCATCTTCATGCTTATTTGATTTGTTTCTGCCTGGTTTGAATGGAGGTTGAGGAATGTGCAGTGCCTTGTTGGGTTGGTTATTTTTGTGGCCATGTTGGGGGGCATTGCGATGTTACGGGTTTTGGAATGAGAGCTCTTATAGGGGATATGACACCCAATTTTGAGCAGATCTGTTTTGAATAATCTTAGAATCAAAATATTACTGGACTTCTGAGCATTAATTCTAGACTTTTTGAGTGGCAAAATTTGTGTCCTACCCTCATGTTCTATGGGAGGCATTGTTATGCCACTGGTTTGGAATGAGGCTGCCTACAGGGGATACGCTGGCTATTTTCTGAATGGGAGGCAGACTGATTGCATTTATTCTCTAATCAATTTGCTGAATTATGACCTGCTGCCTGTCAATATGTTGATTGTGGAAAGTGCAGATTGTGGACTGATCTCATTCCGCCTATAATGTGGACTGATTTTGTAGTCGCTACATTTTGTGAAATAGGATGATGGTTAGCTGAATGCAATGTAAATCTGTTAGAAGAAACTGTATAGACTGACTGAATGCATAGAATTAATATTTCGTATATATACATTTTGTTGGGATGCCAGTTTTTTGGGTAAGCTGGAATTTTACCTCTGCCGATTGCTGCAAGTTCCATGACAATTGACACCTGAATATGCAGCAAATGCATAATTGCATAGAATTACTCTTTTGCTTGGGATTTAGAGATCTGCTACTTGGACAGGTGCTTAAGTAGTGGTTTTCTGAATCTCGTTATTAACTTTAGGATCCCTAATGTAATGGAGTAGTACTCCAAATTTATGGTTTCTTTGTTTTGTTTTTCTTGTATTTTGTAACGGTGTGTCGGGTATATCTGGCACCGTATTTTGCTCCTTACGATATATATTTTGGTTTGTTTAAAAAAAAATCATTATCCTCTATTAAAGATATTGCTAAACAGACTTTAGTACTTCCACCTGTTTTCAACTGTCAACACTATCATGCAAAAATGTTACATTTAGAATCACCTATGTTTTTTTGTGGTGGAGGGGATATATTACTAAGTGCTCCTAAAATACCAAAAAAACTTCAACGTCTTTTTATTGGTGATGATGAGAACTGTTTGCAATTTCGAAATAATATTAGATCTTATAATACTAACTTTGCTTTTACTTCTCTTGGAGCAAAATATGATCGAGAATTGATAAAAAATCGATTTGGAATATATACATTTAGAGTGCAAGGTCAGATCTATCACTTTCTTAGTAATCTCTTACCTACTAATGAATATCCAAGTGGTGTTCAATTCTTCTTTTATGATACTGAAGAAGAACTTACAAATAGAAAAAATTCATCTGAAAGATTATGTGAAGCCACTCTTAAAATAATAATGGATATTCTGCGTGATAATCTATATTGTCAATTTTTTCGCAGCCTCAGACATATTCCTTGTCTTGAAAGCAAAATTATTGTTTTAAATGCCTATCCAGATTTAGATCAACGAGTCTATAATCTTCCAACAGTTTCCTAAGTTGTAGCAATATTCAATGAAAATGAAAGTGAAAAAAATATCTATACCTGCTCATATTCAAGTCTATAGTCATTCAGTTATGAGTCATCGAATCCAACATTATTTTGCTTGCTACGATACCCTTCAGTATCCTCTACAATTTTCAAGGGGTGAGCTTGGTTGGTATTTAGGTATTAAAAAAAAATTCGTTATACAAATAGGTCTACCAATTATCATTTCACTGAGGAAGGTTTTTTACAGAATCCTTTGTTAGCATCAAGAGAAAATGAATGTATAGACTTAGAAAATGAAGATAAATTGCTGTCCTTATAAGCTTTGAAGAAAATTACAATTTCAGTTCTGCCTATGTGTAAATTTAATAAATACAAATAATTGTGTGTTTTTTTTAGCTGCTGATCAAGGAAAAAAGTCCAAAGACAATGTCTCAGCAAGGGAATATTATTGCTACAGATTTCAGATGAGAGAAAATGATAAATCCATGTTGTTGCACAGTGGTAGGCTACTGCAACAGTTTGTCGTTGATATGTATGTGAAAATAGAAACTACACGCCTTGATTTTCATCGAAAAAATCAGAATGACATTGACAGAATTTTACAAGTTGTATAGAGTTAATAATTGTCTCTTAGGTTGTATAAGTGAGAAGGTTCAGAAATTGGCCTAGGAGTTTTTTTATGTCCTATTATATCTTTCATAGTGTGGTCCAGAAGACAATGCGTAAAAAGATATATTAGATGCGCACATGACATTTAGTTGCCAAAGGTGTGGTTAAGCCAGCATTTTCATTACTCATGACTTGATCTAACTCTCAATTGGATAGAATCAAGAAATTATTACATTGCTATTAACAAAATGCTTTGTTGATCGTACAACATTTATTAGCTCGGATTTTAGAGCTAATTTGAAATGCTGAAATTTGAACTTTTAATAAAAAAAGATTTTTTGAGAGTAGGTGTCTGCTTTATGTTTATCCCAATTGACAATTCAGAGAAAAGAGGAATGCCTCATGCTCATGTTTTGTTGATTTTGAAACCAGAATTTCAATCTTTGAACCCCGATGCTTATGATCGTATTATTTCTGCTGAATTGACTGATTATAATATTGAGCCCCATCTATATTCTGTTGTTGTTAAACATATGATGCATGACCCTTGTGGCTATTTGAATCAAGAAAATACTTGCATGAAAAAAGTTATATGTAGAAATAGGTATCCAATAGAATTTGTCTCCCAAACTTTGCAGGTAGATGATGGTTATCCACAGTATCGTAGAAGAAATGATGGCAGGAAAGTTCAAGTTAGAAAACATAATTTGGATAATAGATGGGTAGTTACATATAATCCGTATTTATTGTCTTTATTTGACTATCATATGAACTTGGAAATATGTTCGACAATTAAATTAATTAAATATATGTATAAGTATGTAAACAAGGGTCATGATGTTGTTAGTCTTAATATTATGGATCCTTCAGATTCTGAAAAAGTTGATAAAATAAAAGATTTTCAAGATGGGAGATGGGTCGGACCACCTGAAACAATGTGGAGAATTTTTGCATTTAAATTAAATGAAATTAATCCAGCTGTTTATTTGCTTCAAGTGCATTTACAAGATAGCCAATTCATAAGTTTTCATAAAAAATCCAACCTTTCTGGTCTTATACAATCAAGTCATTTTACTAGAACAATGTTAACTGAATTTTTCAGCACGGATAGATCAAATGAGAAAGCTATAAGTTTCAAGTGTCTATATAAAGAGTTCCCTCAGTATTTTGTATGGGATTCAACAAAAAAATTATGGTATGAGAGAAAACGTGGCATTGTCATTGGTAGGATGGCTACTGTAAGCCTAGTTGACGGTGATCGTTGTTATCTTAGACTTTTGTTGTCTCACATAAGAGGTCCTACTTCTTACAGTGATTTACTTAGACTGAATGGTGGGCAACTACCTTCTTTTCGAGAAGTTGCACTAAAAATGGGCTTTTTGCATGGTGATTCTTACATTGAAGAAACGCTTAAAAAGTGTGCAATTTTTTAGATGCCCTGTGCTATTAGATTTCTATTTTGCTGTTTTGTTGGTCTATTGTTTACCAATGATCCGCAGAAGATTTGGGAAACCTTTAAACTAGAGCTTTCTGCGGATTATATAAAGTTCAATAAATCTTTTGAAAATACCCATTTTAATTTTGAACATAAAGCTTTGAATAATATTAATAAAGCTTTGCAACAAATGGGTAAAAATTTGAATGATTACTCTTTTGCTTCTTACTCTATTACAATAGACTCAGAAGAAACTTTAACAAAAGAGTTTGAAACTGAGAAAAATAGTATAGTTTCTGCTGAAGAATTGTTGCTTTCCTCTAAGCTTAATGTAGATCAAAAAGTTGCTTATGATCTTATTATCAAAGCAGCTCTTCAAAATAAAGCTGAATCCTTTTTTGTTGATGGTCCGGGAGGCACAGGAAAGATTTTTTTATATCGGTCTATTCTTGCAACTTTGCGATCACAAGGATTTATAGCAATAGCAGTTGCTACATTAGGTGTTGCTGCTTCTATTTTACCTGGTGGCAGAACTACCCATTCTAGGTTTAAACTTCCTCTTGATTTTAATGCATCAAATATTTGCCAAGTAAGTAAACAATCTACTACTGCCAAACTACTTAAAGAATGTAAGTTAATTTTGTGGGATGAAGCTTCTATGGCAAGAAAAGAAACTATTGAAGATTTTGAATTGTTGTTGAGAGATATTATGGATCTTGATAAGCCGTTTGGAGGAAAAGTAGTTGTATTTGGTGGTGATTTTAGGCAAACGTTACCAGTTATATCTGGTTGCACAAGAGACATGTTGATTAAAAGTAGTATTATAAGCTCATCTCTTTGGTTATCTTTGCATAAGCTTACTTTGAAAGAAAATATGCGAGCTTTATTGGATCCTAACTATTGTGAGTACTTACTGAAGATTGGTGAAGGTAGAGAGCTTATGGATGAAAATGAAAATATTATGCTGCCTTCTGAAATTGTTTTGCCTTATGAACGGGAACAATCTTTTCACAGGTTTTGATATTTTTCTTCTTGCATGAATTTTAAATATTTAATTACATTAACACAAAAGGTTTATATTTTTTCTATTGATAATTACTGATATAACTTATTTTTTATCAGGTTGTTGGATTGTGTTTAAACTGATTTACGTTTGTATGCTTTAAATCCTTATGAAATGATTGGTCGCTGCATTCTTTCACCAAAAAATAATGTCGTGGATGATGTAACAATACTGTAATTCATAAATTCCCTGGTGAACTCTATGTTTATACTAGCATTGATCAAACCCTAAATGAAAAACACCAAATTGATTTGAGGATTTTCTTAACTCATTGAATCCAAGTAGCCTACCAAATCACAAATTGTTCTTGAAAATTAATTGCCCTATAATGTTATTGAGAAATTTGAATCCTCTTGAGGGTTTATGTAATGGTACAAGATTAATTTGTCGTGATCTAGTTAATCATACAATTTCTGCTGAAATAGCTACTGGCCAACATGTTGGCAAAAACGTTTTCTTACCAAAAATACCTTTGGAGATAGCTGATGCAAAACATGGTATTGCATTTAAACGGATATAATTTCCTGTTAGATTGTGTTTTTCAATGACAATAAATAAGTCCCAAGGCTAAACTCTTGATTATGTTGGTATATACTTGCGAGAGCCAGTTTTTTCTCATGGTCAATTATATGTTGCTCTTTCAAGAGCCAAGACTTCAGAGGCAGTCAAAGTTCTTATCTTGCCACCAACTGTTAGAGAAAAGAAGTATGATTGTCTTACAAAAAATGTAGTCTTTCAAGAAGCACTTGAAATGGCTAACTGATTATTTAATGTTGCAACTTCAGCAAAAGGTTTTGTGTTGTTTTATATATTTTTATGCTCTGTTCATTTCATAATAATAACACTTCTGCAGTTCATATTGATTCCCTAATGTTTTATGTAATTTCCTCAACTTCAATTGATATCTATATTCTCTAACCAAGTCATATTATGTAGGATGGCAGCTGCAATACCAATTGACCAATTAACTGACAAAATGCAACCTTGGAATGCAATAATATCTGTTCAAGAAAAGATGCAATCAATACAGTCAACTAGAAGCCCAACTAAGTTTCAGAAGTTTGTCTTCTGTGATGATAGGTTTCGTCAAAACCTAAATTTCTGAAATTTATGCTTATTCCAACTTAAGTTTCATATTATTGTATTTAAATAAGTACACATTGTTGCTTATGTAGTCAAGTTTCTTATTTCCTACTTTCTATGAATTTACTAGGGAGTTAAGGTGGAGGGAACTATTTTTGATCCTGATATTGAACGAATGAGTTCAAAACTTCAAGTATTTAAGAAATACCATATTGGCAATGCGCACATCAGACCGTTAGTTGAAAAATATTGGCGTGAGGGTATCACAATCCAATGGGTAATAAGCTCAAAAACTGTATTCAAAAAATTACAGAACATCAAAATATGCTTAAGTTGGACTGCCCTTATACCAAATTTGATGATTTCAACAACTTTCTAGATGACAAGACGAAGCCAATAGGTAGTCCCTCAATTTTTTTTAGGAACATCCTATACTTTTCTAAGTATATATTATAATGTATTCAATTATTTCTAGACATTCTGGCTGTTGTTGTGGATGTTCTACTTGTTAAAGTGGTAACAACACCAAATGGAAAATCAAGAGTGCAAAAGTTTGTTCTGATCAATCAACAGTCTGTTTATTAATTTTTATCAATAATTATGTAAAACAAATTTTCCCAATGTTCTTATATGTTTAATCTTGTTCTGTTATATTTCAGATTGCAATCAGTTTTTCTATCAATGTGGAATCAAATGCTGGATAATGAAGGAAAATTGATTATTGACAGCTTGAAAAATTTCCCTGTCATAATCTGTCGCCGACTTAGAGCTAGCTATTATAATGGTTGCAATTCATAATTTTTATATTTACAAAAACAATTTAACGTAAACATATCAAATTTACATGTTTTTAACATCATTATTATTGTAGGTGTTGAATTGACAACGTTCTTCGATACTGCAGTTCTCGTGGATCCACCAGACAAGAATGCATACGATCTAAAAGATTGGTTGTTATAAAATTTAAATATTCAAACTCTGCTAGAATATCTAATTTATTGCAGGTTTACTAAATGATTTGTCAATATATTTTATAGGGTTGCAATCAATCAGAAAGTCATCAACGAATTTGTCCATAAAAAGACGTATCTAAACAATCAGGCTGCTAATTTGTTGCAAGAAAAAGAAAGAGTTACCCTCATTGCAAATTTATTGCCTACAGAAAAGGTAACTATGGTATAATTTTTTCATTCCTATTGCTTAATCCTTATTGCTCAACGCCCTAATTAATAACATTAATTAAACATTTCTTATTCCCATGTTTTCAGTTTGCATTTGTGAAGGTCCACTTATTCTTTGAACATTTAGTGCAAAGGTTTTGGTATATGGCATGCCAAAAATGTTACAGTTCTACTGCTGCTGGATATGCAACTGATTACAATTGCAATTCATATGGAGAAAGTCAATCAGCTCAAACACGGTATTAAAATTAAAACAATGATAATTCCTATTCTTACAATAATGTTTAATTATATTTTGATTATTCAAATAAAAATTTTTATATTGTATTTGTAGATAACGCTTAGAAGTTGAACTGACAGATGACAGCGGATCTATTAACGCTTGCCTGTTTGGTGACGAGGCTGAAGAAATACTTGGATTTGATGCACTTGATGCAATAACTAATACAGAACAGGTTAAACCTTATTATCTATACGTTATTTCATTCTATTCTTCTAAAAGCTTTTATAATTTATATACTATTTGTTTTTCGACTCCTCCAATGCAGAAAATGAAGTTGACAGTGGCAAAGGTTCAGAAACAATTGGCAAACAAATTATTCTTGGTGCACATTAAGCAAGTAAAGCTCAGAACTGATGATAGTTCACAGCGATACTCGATAGTACAAATTGTTAATAATGACAAAGATGAGACTGCTTTCAATCTCCCTCTTATTGATCCTGGTCCAAGTTCATCACATGCACAACACAATGAACAACCTGAAGAAAACATGTTGCATGATTTTGAAAGTGATTTTCGTCTCAACAATCCAGGTATTACAATCTACAGTCATTAATATATTTATCATATAAATTTGAAAATTTGAATTGACTTTCTAAGAAAATGTTAAACATATTTTTTTACATTACATTATAGAAACGAAAAAGGACTTCATCAAAGCTCGACGCTCACTCACTGATCAGCTTGCAGATGTTTCAAAAGAAAAAGATGGGGGTAACTTATGTGCTACTAATATTGTTTTCTAAAAAGCCAAAACAGTAACTTTGCCTTAACTTCAAAAATTCAACAACTAAGAAATGCATATATTCGAAATTTTTGTGCTACTTTCTGTGATGCATAATTTTGTACATGGTATCTTGTTTTGAAGCTCTATGCTGACAATCTCTTAGTTTAATTTTTCTATATTTTGTCTTGTAAAAGCATTTGATTGGTACAAGCAAATGTTACTATATGTTAATATTTTAGATGCCTGTCTAATACAATGTTGCGATAAAAAAAATTTACAATGGTCAATTAGCTGATTACATATAATTGCATGTTTTAACTTAACGCACCTTATTGGATATTTATATTTCATGCATATTACTGTTATTTAAAATTAAATACAAAGTAAATTGGGTTTTCTATATGAAAGTATTTAACTGTTAAATTCTCCAAATATTATATTGTTACTTGCATACATTAATTTGTTTAAAATTCTCATTAATTCTTAAAAAAAATTATGTAAATACCTTCAATCTTATCTGTACAGGAATATACACATAGGCATATCCGAATTCATAATCAAATGTTTATTTTTACTTGGTTATTCTTAGATTAGAAAAAATACTTGCATATTAATACGCTGATTAATTGTATTTATAACTCACAATGAGTACATAATATATAAAAACACTGGTTTTGCATAAAAATCAAACAAATTTAAACTTATTTTATTCAGCAGAAACTAAATAATAACAGTTCTTCCACAAAAGTTTAACAAATATTGCTAAAAGTACTGCAATAACAATATTGGTAGAAAAATAATTACTTAACATTACGATTATAGCTTATTTTCAATTCTGCGTTCCAACTTTTGTATAGCTATGCGCAAGTTCTCAACATTACCAATTATCTCTTATTCATATTTACATTTGTCAACTATTACATCCCTATCAACAGAGTTATCAATAATCTCTCACTGCTACTTGTCTTCTTTTCATACACTATTAACTAAACAATCCCATGGCACACAGTTTCACTTAAAATGACAACAGAATATCTGACACCTAATTTTTTGCTATACTAACATTATTTAGAAAATTGCAAAACTACTCATTTATAATAATTATATTATTAAAAATGCCTACCAATAAAAAATGTTATTTCTATGAACAATTGACATCTTCATATCTTCTCAATATTTAACAAACAAATATATATATATATATATATATAACATGCACATTAATTTATCCATATTTATCCAATTTCACATTAGTAGGAAAGTCTTTCAGGATATCAAATTGCTCCAAATATACATGTGTAGAAAATTGTTTGGTTCAATCCTGTACATGTAATGTGACAAATCAACTTTGTATAGTCCGAATTGAAGACAATTTGTACTATATAAGTTCACATGCTCATCTAAAAATACGTGCAGTCAAATATATTTAATATTTATACAATAAAGTCGATTCCTATTTAAACCACCATCATTCACAACTTCTTTGCATATACCAAAATATCGCAACTGGAGGAAAAAAGGTTAGCATTATTTATCTTCACATGTTTCCAATTTCAAAATTATATTTCACGTTTTATGAATTTGTAATATAATATTAAATTTTTAAACATAACTATTTCTCATATTGATTTGTAATTAATGTTTAATAGAACTATAAATGTATATTCATATCATCATATTGTAAAGAATGATTTTTGATAATATGACATTTATCCTCTTTTGTAGAAAATCGACACGGAAAATGAATAAGATGCAAAACCCATTTCTAAAGTGGAAGAAATTGTGTAAAGATAATATAATGAATTATTATCTTAAAACATCCTCAGGTGAACATATTCATGTTGTATCTGCTAGGTACGAAGAAGATTATAAACTAAATTGTTCAATATCCATAGACTTTTTCAGTTCTTATCCATCTTTATTCAATTATTTGGGTTATCCTAATTTGTATTCCTTGCAGTCAATAGAGGATTGGCTACAAATAATTATTACTGCAGATCCAATAGCTTTTATGGATGAACCAAACACTTCTACTCATGATAATCCACAAAATTATACTACAAGAGAAAACTCTTGGTGTTTTTTAATTATATGCGAAAATACAATTAAACAGGTGAGAATTTATAATCAAATATTATAAATTCTATTTAGCATAAATTAATATATTCTTCCTCTTTCATGCAGAAAATACCCTTACATATCTACAAAGCACTTGGATTAATTAATGGCAAAGAAATTCTCATCTGTGATGGGCAAAAAACTTGGATGATATTCATAAACAACCAACACTTTCTAGGAGGATGGGCTCAATACTGTGCAGATAACATTATAATAAATCAAGATCGAATTTTTCTTAGATGCCGTGTTAAATTATGTTTTGATCACATTCATCTTACAAATAGTTATATTCAAAACCATATGGCTTGGACATCTCCATTACCTATACTTCCCAATTACACAATGAAAACAGAGGGTAAGAAAATTCCTTACAATTTTGTTTTAGATCCTATTGAACTATGCTAATTACTTTCATTTTCATTATAGAATCAACAGAAAATGATGGTTTATAGTACATAATTTCATCATCAATTTTTCCAACCTTTATTCACCACATGAATGCCACAAACGGCGAATGCTGCTTTTATATAAAATTTACATCATCAGATATACACCAAAAGGTCAGTATTGATTTTTTTGTATTAATAAATAACAATTTCACTTTTAATTTTATTATTTCATTTTCCAGAAGCTACCAGAGGTTATGAAGGTCTTGTTTCACAGAAAACGTTCTTGCTCACTCATTTTCATAATCGGAAGAAAAAGTTATGAAATCCTCTTGGACAAGAAAAACAATTTAACGACCAATTGGAATTCATTTGTTGTTGATCACGCTCTTGAAGATGATGATATAAATTTTTTTATTCCACAAGCAATTCGTAATTATGCTGTTCTTATTTTTAATAAATATGGTATTGAAAAGTTGTGTCATTGGCATTATAAATTTTATACTATTGATTGAAAAATAATATATTTTACCTGTCAATCCCAGAGTTTTTCTTTTCTTCTCCTCGAATTTAAGTTTTGATAAATTTAGCTACAATAGAAAATCAGAAGATTAATTAACATCAATCAAAATACCAGAACAAAATTTTCATTTTTACAACAATGTGCATTAACTGTCTAAAAGTTTAAAGAATTCTTTTATTAACTATAAAATTCATATTTGATTAATTGTAAAACTTTTTTTTATTTAAAAAAACCATAATTCTTTAAATAACATATATACATAAATAATTTAGATTTCATTTAAAAATTAACAAAAATACATTTAGCAAAATATTTTTATAAAAAAATTACTTATTTTTCGCTAGATCATAGACATCTTTACCTTGTATTTATAAATAACAAATTTTATTTAAACTTCAAAGACAATCAATTATACAAAAATTCCTAAATACAAATTATAAGCATATCAAATAATTTTTTTATCAAGTCTAACAACATTAAATTTTTATTTTAACTCAATAAAATAAATTGTAATAAACAGTTATAAAATTTATAAATTTATCTTTAATACAAGAAATTTACATTACTAGTATTTTATTTGTTTTACTAAAATTCAGAAGTTTTCAATCAATTTAAAATCATTTATTAAATCTCCCTAAATATAAATTCTTGTTCTTTTCATATACTATTACTTACAAAAAAATATTACTAAAAACTTATCTTGAAAAGATAACCCTTCTAAGTGTAATATTCATATATAATAATAAAACTTTTAAATAAAAATATTTACTTAATAATAACGCTCAAAATATTCGATCAAATAATAAAAATCTCGAATACACACATATATAATTAAATAAATTTAAAATCACATCTATCAAACTTATTACATAAACAAATTTTCTTCAATGCATCTTACTTTATTATAGCTTTTCACATAAAATATTATCTAATTAACTTAATAAATTTAATATGATTAAGAAATGTTTAGCACAATCTATAAACTGAAAAATAAACAAATCTCAATTTAGCCCATTCAACAATTGAAGCCCATCACATACTCTTGGACCAGATCGTTTTAAATCCCCAAATTTTGAATTTTATTACGATTAATTCAACCGTGCCCTGATCAAATACAAAAAAAAAAAATTGACCTCTTCTTTGAGAATTTCACCAGCTATAAAATAATTACTTCGCTTTACCTTCTTCGCACAGATATCTGGTCATCGTCTTCAAAAGCATCTGTGAAAGAACAGATCCAAAAGTTCTTCGATTCAAGCAAACATTTGCCGACGGCCAACTTTTCCAACTGCAACATTATCTTCAATAGCACATTGTCAAAGGTAATCTCAGAATACAGAACAAGAGATTACATAAGCTGCTATACTTTCATTGTTTCATCATTATCTTTGCCTGCTTGCTTTAATTTTGTTTACTCTCTGCTGTAAAACATAAACGGATTCTACTACAACTTTTTTACTCCTCCTATATTTTCTTTACAATTTTACTGTTTGTATATGACCCAATCCGTATTCTATAGCTTAAATTAGTTATTAAAATTAGTGAAAATCATGTACACAATAATAGCAATTTTTACAGATTTGAGGAAAAAATCAGTGCAATATGTCTTCTAATCATTTTATGCATAAATTTCGACTCATAGTCATTGTGTGCTTATACGATTTCAAATATCTGTTGTTCACATATGCAATTATAAAACCTTTCAAATATACAACAAATAATATGCTCAAATACTAACAAATCTTATGTATAAAATATTTTCCACTTTTTAAGTTCATATATCTCTAAATATATTTTTTACCGGTACTACCTATACAACTTGTAGTATCAAAATTATTAAACAAAAATTCGAAATACATACTGACAATATATTACTATTCTGAAGTACAGAAACCAAAGGCAAATCCAAATGGATCGATATCCAAATCATCTCAAAGAGCTACATACTGGACTCACTTTCAAGAAGTACGATTCTATGAAGAGTATAAAAACTCCTACAAAAATCAATTTTTAAGTTAAATTACCTTTGATGATTCTTGAAGTACTGCATTGTTAGACTAAGAAATTAAAAGTACTTATCTTATCGCTATTATTGCTTTTGGCATTTCACTATATAATAGGAATACTATTACATACTTAGAATTACATCAAATGCTACATATTAACTTTATAACAATAATTTTTTTATGATATTAAATAAATTTGCTTTGTAGCCGATCCCAGAAAGATTCACTTTATACTTTAAAGATGTCTTGCCAAGAACAATAACTATGCATGACCCTCGAAACTATTGTTGGCAACTTAATATTCTCCAACATTCAAAAATGGTGTATTTTCGAGAGAATGGAACGATTTTGTCGCAACTCATCATTTAGTTGAAGGAGATTTGTTAATGTTTGAATACAAGAAAAAAATATTTTAATGTTTTTATTTACAATGGTCAAACAAGTTGTGAAAAAGAATCTGCATATTTTATTGGTACAAAAATTGGAATGTCTGTTGCTCCTACTAAGGAAACAAAAATACATCCTCATGAACTCAACAACGTTCAATTTGAAAAAAAACTTCAAGAAAAAGCAGTGAATATAGGAGTATATCTTACCATACAAGTGCACCTCCCAACCGTCCTAATCGAATCTCACATAGAGGAAGGATAGACTCACAAACAATTGTCGACTACTTTGAGTGAGTAAAATTCTTTGCTATTCCTATTTTCATATACTTTCATTGGCATAAATTCATTGTTTATACCTATTTTATTCAGGCTTATATGGAATAAATCCAATTGGGAAAAAAAGGCATCTACATACGTAGATAGTATGTGGTTTAACATGTATACAAGACCGTCATACAAAGAAAAAGTTGTCAATTGGATTAAGAAAAATGACATATTCTCAAAGACGTATGTTTTCATTCCAATTATAATGTGGAATGTATTTTATTTACATATTTTTTACTACTACATTTATTCTATCTTTTTATCTTTTATCTATTAATAAATTCTCTATTATTTAGGTCACATGGAACCTATTAATTTTATGTCACTTTGATGGAAGTTTCAAATCTACAACTCACCCTCCTTACATGATTTTGCTGGATTCACTCCAAAACCTTGGACCAACAGGACTTGCTCCATTAATTAGAAAGTATTGACATCAAAAAAATTGAATATTACATTTTACATTATTTAAATTAAACGCACTAACACTCTCATATCATTTTTCATTAAATTATTCTTCATTATATGCAGGTTCACTGTTGACGTATATAAAGCAGCAGAAATACCAGAAACTGAAAAAAACATTCGGAAGATTCCACTACTAATTCCAAAGGCAAGTTGTATAAAAATTTCCAATAAGTTTACTTTACATTTAATTAAGTAATGAACTTCAAACTTCTTTTTTTAGACGCCACAACAAACAAACGCTGATGATTGCGGAAGGTCTATATTGTATTATTTTGCATGATTCCTACAGGAGGCATCTGAAAATTCAACTGTCATTGGAAACTACACTTATTTTGTGAGTTAGCTTAACTACCTTTTCCTTAAACAAAAAACGAAATCATATGCTTTCATACTTGTTTATTACTTCACTTTTAATCACACTAATTTTATACTAAAATATTTCTTTGTTTCCTTTAAATTTTAGATGACATGCAATTGGTTCACTTATGAAGAACTATAGCACTTTTGTTCAGAAATCGAACAATGTTAATCTGCGAAAAAAGCTTTCATTTTCTACTTGCAATTTTGTATTATAAATATTCCCAGTGAAGTGAAACTACATTGCACCCCTAACAATTTTCATTAATCGCAAAAACTTTTTTACATGTCTTCTAAACATTAAAGATAATATCAAACCTTCTTAAAAGGTACAAATGAATTTTAATTTCTAATGTTCCATATATTCAAAAGCTCATATATGTACGCTCTATTTCAACTAGGCTTTAAATATATATATATATATATACATATATCACAAAAGTATATTTTTAATACTCATTTTATACCAAATAAATTACATACACATACAAAATCATTCAAGATGCTTTCTGCACTCATTCACAAACATGTCCATGTCTACAACTTCATCCAAAATTCAAAACTCCTCTGCTATTTCAACTTCGACTTCAATGTTAAAAGCTAAATCCGTTGCAAAATTTATCAGCTCTCTTAACTTAAGTGCAAGATGGCAAACTATTGAATTACCAATGATTTCAACATAAATGAAGAATGTCATATTAACTATGAATGCTAGAAATCTGCCCTGTAAATCGAATATTCAAAATAAAAATTCTAAACCTCTATCATGCTTAACATATTTTATGCCAATTACAATAAATCAAAAGCTGATGAGTTGGTTTTACACCAACTATTTTGTGCCAAATTTCTTAGCTTTTGTCTTGTGTTATACGCAATTGTGTGGTAATTCATGCTGTTTTATGCTCATATGTGGTTTGCTAGATGGTAATGTGTAAACGGTGCAAAAAGGGTAAAACTGATGGTGAATGAAGTGGTGTGTGTGTCTAGGTTGAAAAGACGAAACTTAAAGGGATGGATTCGGCTAAATTAGGGTTTTGGGCAGTTTGGATGTGAAATTTGATTTGAGTATAACTTGTCCAATTCTGATCCGAATGAGGAGATTTTGGTTGCTATGGAAAGCTTGTTGTATATACTTTAACTGTCATGTTTTAACTTTCTCCAGATTCTGTATGCAACCATGAGAAACTAAAGCCTCTTTGTTGTGCCTAGATTAGGGTTTCGGTTTGAGGGTTTATCTTTCTGCCACAGTTTGGTAAATTGTGTATATCTTGAGCTACAGGTACCCAATGATGCTGATTCTTGAACCGGTATTTCTATGTTTACCATCAAGTCTAATTCAGGGGCTAAGGCACATTTATTTGGCATGGAAGTAGAGCATTGTGCTGAACTAGACATTTATCTATATACTCATGCACTCACCTCACTTCACTCATGCGCACACAAGCACTCGCTCTCATGCACTCACCTCACTTCACTCATGCGCACACAAGCACTCGCTCTCATGCACACATACTGCGGCGAGATCACGTCGCCACAACACTCTTGCGCACACTACCCACACTTCGCCGCATGATTATGCGGCGAAGTCTCACACACTCCATGCGACGAGGTCACCTCGTCACATGTTTCGTGCACACCTCGCCGCACAAGCTTGTGGGGCGAGGTCACTTCGTAGCATACATATCATGCGGCGAGTTCACCTCGCAGCATTCACCACGCACTCCACTCACGCATACACCCATGCACACACTCATTCACTCACTATACACATTTCTCTCATTTCACATCCTCTAGCATACATTTCACTCACATTCACACTCAATGTCATTGCATCTTATTGTCACTCGTCAAGCATACTTTCATTCTTTAAGCATACACTTGTGTAAGGTCATGATTTAAGAATGGTGTCATGTGTTCTGTTATACATTCCAAGGAGTAAATTGGGTGTTTGCTATGGCTTGTTAAGATTTCATTGTTCTATTCTTGATCATGTTACATGAATTGTTGTTTCCATCTTATCAAATGTCTACTAGTCTTCACATCTCATTTGCATTCACCATTCCTTTGTTCCAAAATTCATCACTTTCTAGCACTTTTCATCGTAACATTCATTTCATACATATGTAGTGCTTCATAAACTTCACAATCTAAATTCTCACTTCACACACTCACCTCACCATTGCACGGTGAGACCTCGCCACGAGGTCTCGCCCACAAGCACTTTATACGGCGAGGTCTCGCCGCGAGACCTCACCCACACAACTTTGCACTGCGAGACCTCGCCGCGATGTCTCGCCCACACACGCAATACACGGCGAGGTCTCGCCGCGAGACCTCGCCCTTTGAGTTTTCGTTGTTGGCAACAAAATTGACAAGTGTTGGTTCCTAGTGGTACACAGGGGCAGTGAAGGCGTGGAGGCAGTTGGCCCAAAGGCGAACGACTGCTGAGTTCAAAAAAGAAAAGTGGAAGCTGGCTGATTGAAGGCGTGACTTGTCCAGGAAATAAAGGCGTGATAAAGCTGAGCACACAAGGGTTCTGAGAGTTGGTTGGAGGCGTGATCTTAAGAAGCTGGAAGGCGCAGAAATGGATTGAAGGCGTGACACCATATGGCACGAAGGCGCTGGAGCTGAAGAGAAAGCGCTTTCCGAAAGGGCTTGAAGGCGCTGAACGTTAAACAATGTTGTTTAAGTTTGGGTTTTTCGTTTATGATATTTCCGGACATTCCTTGTGTGGCATTCTTGTAATATCTTAGTCATTTTACGTTTACGTTTTGTACCCTCTATAAATAGTGGGTTAGTTAACATTTTGAGAGAATAATCTAGATTTCATAACCATCTTTTGATTTTTAGAGCGGGAAATTATCTTTCACTATTTTCTCTCTCTAGAAACTCCATTTTACTCCGATTGATCTTCGATTTCAATTCCGACTGATATATTGAACCGAATGTTGTAATTCACTTGAGAATTGAAGCCTTCAAAGCAAGTTACTCGGTAAAATCCTTTCAATTATCGATGATGAATTGCTTTATGTTGAAAAATTGTGATCACGAATTTGAAATAAAGATGCTAGGCTAGATCAGTGATGTCCTAGGGTTTTGATCGGATAACTGCAAATTTGAACCGTGAAAAGCTATGCAATTGACCTAATCTCTATGGAATAGTTCATATATGCCTTAATTGTTGAAATCTACGAAGTTTCATAACAATTTCACTTGTGTTTGGTTGAATTACACTTTGTTTGAGGTCGCCATGCCAGTTCAAGGTTTGAATCATCATTCACAGTGGAAATTGCATGAATAATGGATATGATGTATGATTATGGAGTTCTTTTGCCTGTTTTACCTTGTACACGGTCCGAGATGTGGTCGACATGCTAATCAGAGATCGTTGAGTCCTAAGAATTAGGTGAAAGATGACTTTATGAAGCTAGCTTGACCGAAGACACTCAAGTTAGGCCTCGCTATAGGATACTTGAGAAATTTCACGATTAATAGCTAGAAACATGAAGTTGAGATATTGTGGTGTGTATCCATTTCGCTTAGGCCTCGCCATGGGAAAAGTGAAATGTTAAGGAGTATAGAAAATACTGTGGTCGTCTTGCTAAGTGGTTATTAGTCTCCTAGGCAACAAGAGTCTCTCCGTAATTAGAATCACTTAAGGTCAATTGCATAGCAATCATATCGGATTCACAGGAGTCTGATTTAAGAACTCTAGGACATCGGCTTAAATTTCTGTAATATCTATCTGTTGATTTTGCAAATTTCTCTTCTGCTTTGAGTTTTGAGTTTCTTTTATTTTACTTTTACTGAGTTGGTGCTATGTGTTTCTGCAACAGTTTTGAGTAATACTTCAAATTCTTGAGCCACTACCTTCCTTGAGGATACGATCCCTCTCATCACATCTACACTAGTGTTTAGGGTTAAAATTGCAAGTACGCGACATACCTGTCAATTTTTGGCGTCGTTGTCGGGGAAGGCACGGTTTCTAGGATTTGATTAAGTGTTCCTTGGATTTCACTGTTTCATTTTGTGTTATGTTGATTTGTTTTGTGTACTCTATTCATTCTATTTTGTTCATTGTTTTGTGTACGTTTTCTGGAATTTGTCGAATTGTTCTTGAACTTTGCTTGTTCTATTTTGTGTTGTTCTGTTCGTATCATTTACTTCAATTTTCATTCTTTTTGTTATGTTCTGTTCTTTGCATTTTCAAATTCGTGATTGTGAGTTGTGGTCTACTTCTGTGGTGTACATTTGAGTTTCTTGATTCTTTTTTATTATACTTCAGGATAGTGTGTTGTGTATGTCAAGATCTCTCAGGTCTGCAGACGAACCGCAATTTCCACTAGACCTTGAATTGGCAAAAACTCTGAAGGTGCAACAAAGACATCAAAGAGAAATGGCTAATCTTGGGGTGAGGGCACCACGATTTGGTGACCACTATTCGGTCAATTTTGAGAATGGCTTCAACCAGCAAGATATAGACGTCGAGAGTTATCATATACCGACACAAATTGTCTCAATGATCACTCAGGGGCAGTTTTTCCAAGGGCTTGATAATGAAGACCCCAATGACCACCTTGATTGGTTCTTAAGTCTCTGTAGTACCTTTAAGCTTCCAAGAGTGGATCGAGGTGAAGTACAAAAAATTTTGTTTCCTTTATCATTGCGTGGTAAAGCTAAGCATTGGTTCAAGAGTATTGGGGGAGCAAATGCAGCAATGTCCTTTGATGATTTGCAAAAGAGATTTTTAGCCAAGTACTTTCCTCCTACAAAATTGAAAAAATGGAGAATGGAGATCATGAATTTTCAACAACAAGATAGTGAATCATTCAGAGAAGCTTGGGAACGTTTTAATGACTTAATCCGTCAATGTCCCAATCATGACCTTGGTGAAATCAGAGAATTGAATACGTTTTTCAAAGGTCTCACACCTGAGTCTTCCATGATGGTAAAAGCTTGTGCCAATGGTGCATTGAAGGATAAGAGTGTGCCTGAGGTTCGAGAATTGTTTAACTAGATTGCTGAGGATGAGTATCTCTTCTCTGAGACCCGTAAACCTCACAATAGAAGACAGAGAGGAGTGTTGGACCTTGATGAGGAAACTTCATTGAGTGCCAAGTTTGAAGCCCTTG
Source organism: Ophiorrhiza pumila (assembly GCA_016586305.1). Taxonomy (NCBI): domain Eukaryota; kingdom Viridiplantae; phylum Streptophyta; class Magnoliopsida; order Gentianales; family Rubiaceae; genus Ophiorrhiza; species Ophiorrhiza pumila. The sequence continues at coordinate 21,256,464 of BLIW01000005.1, forward strand.
CCAAGCAAGTGCAAACTTTGAAAGCTACTCAAACAAAAGCTCCTGTGCTTTCATGTGGTCTGTGCAAAGGTGAACATCATACTGATGAATGTGCTATCAGAACTGAGTCTATTCAGTACGTGAACAATTACAACAACAAACCTCAATATGGTGGAAATTATTCTGGAGGGAATTATTCTGGTGGAAATAGACCTTACAATGGTGGACAAGGCAATTGGGGACAACAACAACAAAATCAAGGAGGGCACTATTATCACGAAAATGACCAAAGAAGATCAACAAATGCACCTCCTGGTTTTGATCAAACTGGTACTTCAAAGCAAAGAAAGCCATCGATGGAAGACATGTTTCAAAAGTTGATGGAGAAGATGGACAAAAATGAACAAAGGTTCGGAGGCTTGGAATCAACAGTAAAACACCATGAAGCTACACTCAAGAATATTGAAATGTAGCTTGGGCAACTTGCAAATGCTGTACATCAGAGGCCTCATGGTGCACTACCAAGTGATACTATCCCAAATCCGAAAGGAAAGGAATCATGCAATGCTATAACTTTGAGAAGTGGAAAGGAAGTGCACAAGACCAACAAGGGTGATGGTGTTTATGGAGATGACAAGAAGGAAGTGGGGGATTCTGAGAGAGAGGTTGGCCAAGAGGATGCATCATCTGACAAAGAATGTGTTCATGAGGACATGACACCAGAGAAGGAGGAGGTGCAAAGCAAAGAAGATAAGGAAGTAACCAAGAAGGTTCGTGGACCACCTAGTCCATACAATTATCCAAAATATGCTCCAAAAGCTCCATTCCCTGAAAGAGTGAGACCACCACCAAAGAAAGGGCCACAATTTGACAGATTCTTGAATGTGGTGAGGCAAGTAAATGTGAGCTTACCATTGTTGGACTTGATAGGAGCTGTGCCTAAATATGCAAAATACCTCAAAGATCTCATCTCCAACAAGGAACAGATTTTGCAATGTGAAGTCCCCATGATGGTTTCTGAATGCAGTGGAGCTTGGATTGGGCAAAATTTGCCACCAAAGTTGAAAGACCCTGGCAGCTGTACTATTTCTTGTACAATAGGCGTGAGATATTTTGAGAAAGCACTCTGTGATTTGGGAGCTGTGATAAATCTCATGCCTCTGTCTATTGCTGTGAATGTTGGCTTGAGTGGAAGAATTCAACCTGTAGCTGTAACTCTCCAGTTGGCAGATAGATCTTTAGTGAAGCCTACAGGAATGGTAGAAAATGTTTTGGTAAGAATTGACAAATTCACTCTACCTGTGGATTTCATTATCCTAGACATGGAGGAGGACCCAGAGGTACCTCTTATTTTTTGTCGTCCTTTTCTTGCTACTGGGGATGCTTTAATTGGGGTAAAAAACAAAACTGTCACTTTTAGAATTAATGATGAACAAGTAGTCTTTGATGTGAATTATGCAATGAAACATCCTTTGAATGTGGAGACTTGTTTTGCTATTCGGTCGATTGCATGTGCTGTGAATGTGAATGATGTAAATGGGAGGCATGAATTTATGTGTTTTGATGAGTTGAATTTGTGTAATGATGAGAAAGATGATGTTGAGTTAGATGAGGAAGATAGCAAAATTGTAAATGAAATTGAAAACCTTGTTGAATGTTGTTATTTGGATGAATCAATTTGTGAGATACAAGACAATGTTGTTGCGGTAAAAATGCATGAAAGTGTAGGAGAGAACACTTTACAAGAATTGTGTGATAGGAAATGCGAAAATGAACAAGAAACTTTTGTTTTCACTAATAAAGTTTGTTCTCCCACTGAGGTGATGAAGGAAGAAAGTTTTTGCAGGAATGAGAAGTTGATGCCATCTATTGTGGTACCTCCAAAACTTGAGCTTAAACATTTGCCTCCATACCTCAAGTATGCTTTCCTGGGAGATAATGAAACATTACCTGTTGTGATCTCTTCCAAACTTGAGGAATGGCAAGAGGAGAAATTGCTGGGAGTATTGAGGCAACACAAATTAGCTATAGGTTGGACTATTGCTGATATCAAAGGCATAAGTCTATGCCTGTGCATGCATAAGATCCTTTTGGAGGAAAACTCGGTTCCAGTACGTGATAGACAAAGGAGATTGAATCCTCAAATGATGGAAGTTATCAAGAAAGAAGTGATAAAGTTGCTTGATTTTGGGATGATTTTTCCCATTTCAGACAGTGAATGGGTTAGTCCTGTTCAATGTGTTCCAAAAAAGGGAGGAGTTACAGTGGTTAAAAACGATGCAAATGAGCTTCTTGCAACAAGAATTGTTAGTGCTTGGAGAGTTTGGATGGACTACATGAAGCTTAACAAGGCTACGAGAAATGATCATTTTCCACTTCCTTTCTTGGAACAGTTGTTGGACCGAATTGCGGGCTACTTGTTCTACTGCTTCTTGGATGGCTATTCTGGCTATAACCAAATTGCAATTGATCCCAAAGACCAAGATAAGACAACTTTCACCTGTCCCTTTGGCATATTTGCTTACAAAAGAATGCCTTTTGGCTTGTGCAACGCTCCCGCAACTTTCCAGAGATGTATGATGGCAATCTTTCATGACATGGTTGAGTCGATAATTGAAATTTTCATGGATGATTTCTCAGTCTTTGGGATGACATTCGATGGTTGCTTGGAGAATTTAGCCAAAGTGTTGAAGAGATGTGAAGAGACAAACCTTGTGTTAAATTGGGAAAAATGTCAATTTATGGTCCAAGAAGGCATTGTACTGGGACATAAGATTTCTCATAAAGGCATTGAGGTTGACAGAGCCAAGATTGATGTTATTGCTAAGCTACCTCCACCAATTAATGTTAAGGGAATCAGAAGTTTCCTTGGCCATGTTGGTTTCTACAGACGTTTCATCAGAGATTTCTCTAAAATTGCTAGGCCATTGTGTAGCCTATTGGAGAAGGATGTAAAATTCGAATTTGGCACAGAATGTGTTGAAGCATTTGAAACGTTGAAAACTAAATTGGTGGAAGCTCCTGTGATAGTTACTCCTCATTGGGGTGAACCCTTTGAGATTATGTGCGATGCAAGTGATTATGCCTTAGGAGCTGTTCTTGGCCAGAGAAGGGATAAAATTTTTCACACTATATATTATGCCAGTAAGCTGCTCAGAGAGGCTCAGTTGAATTATACAACCACGGAGAAGGAAATGTTGGCTGTAGTTTTCGCATTTGACAAATTCAGAGCATACTTGTTAGGGTTGAAAGTTATTGTCCACACAGATTGATAAGTCGGAGTTGTACCGACTTATTTGTCTCACATACTCATCCTTTTTATATAGAAATTGAGTAAAATGAATGCTTTGTGAATGACTTGTGCACATAATTGTTCATGAACTTACAATTGATAAAATGGCTAAGTGTGGAGAATATGTTGTGATTTTTATTCGATTATGGAAAACATGCACACACTCTACCTAAGCCTCACAAGTCACTCACAACTCACAACACTCACGAGTCACTCACATCGCACACAAACTTCACAAAGCACACACATCACTCACAACACATGGCGGGCGCCTAGCGCACCCGCCCAACACACACACACACACATGGCGGGCGCCTAGCACGCCTGCCCCTCACTACGCACACACGGGGCGGGCGCGCCTCACGCACACACGCACATGGCGGGGGCCTAGCTCGCCCGCCCTTCCTAATGCACACACGGTGTGGGCGCCTAGCGCGCCCGCACCACACATGCACACGAGCACGGCGGGCGCGTAGTGCGCCTGCCCACTACTACGCACACACTCACTCACTCACGCACATGCATTTTCACTTGCACACTTGCACAGTTTTATTGCTTGCATATACCTCACCGCACTCGTGCTCCCGCACACATTCTGCACATATTATCAGGCACTCACGCGCGTTCACTTTTTAGCTTCAATTGTTTGAGGAAATGCATTGAAAATCCTTAATGGCTAAGTCTTGTGTGAACCACGTGACCTCACTTTACCTTTGCTGATTTATTCGCAGACACGTGGCAGCCTCTCCGGAAAAGACGAAAATTTCCAGGAAGGTCACTAGGCCAATTTAGCGAAGGAAAAGTATAAAAGGATCGGGAAGAGAAAGAGTGAAAAAAAGATGGGGAGATTGAGGATCAACAAGGAACAAAGAAAATTACCGAGAGGGAGAAGAGCTTGAGAAATTGCCCATTTTACTTCACTTTTGTAATCATGAATTCTGAGCCGATCAAAATGATCGGCTAGACATAGAGTGTTGCCTTGAGGGGTTACATGTATGAATTTAATCTTATTTGAGACATTCGATTGAGAATTTTATCCGTGTTATTTATGTTCATTATTCTGTACTTGTTGTGTTTGATGTTTTGCATTAGCTTAAATTCACATTAAATCTGCGGTGACCACTGAGATTAGTGTGAACTTACCAAAGGAAATCAATCCCAACGTGTATTGATTATGAACATGTGTGTGTGAGTCTTAGTTCCTGCATATTTTGTGATTTCTACTGTGCGGTGACCACTGACAGTAGTCATCAACCTTAGGAAAGGCCTAAGAGTGTTCTCGTATTGTGGGTCTAGATTATGAATTGGGTGACTGCCCTGACAAGGGAGTCAATCAGGGATTAGTCGGGGCTTCATTATAGGAGAATAGGGATCTGTGGGAGTACCACTCGTACCTAGGACTTGCCCTGACAAGGGAAGTTAGAGGAGTATTGTGGAATGGATTTGTGAGAACTGACAAGTTGATCAAATCCTAGTTCACTAGCAGAGAAGTCCCCTCACATTTGTTTACACAAGTCTGGGATAATAAGAGAAAGATCCATACTAGTTGTTCCATCCTCAAGGCAACACCTCCCTTTTTTATTGAGTATTATCCCATTCAATTCATCTGCATTTCGATTCTGTTAAATATTTGCTCTTGCCATTTTAATTGTTTATACCTTCTATCATTAGTCAATACTTGATCACAATTCTCTCCCTGTGGATACAATCCCACTCATCGCTTCTGCATTAATTCGTGAGTTTGGGTAAAATTGGGGAGCCTACGACAGCTTCGCACCACAGATCATGCTGCTTTGAAATATTTGTTAGCAAAGAAAGAAGCCAAGCCGAGGTTGATTCATTGGGTCTTATTGCTTGAAGAATTTGATGTTGAAATCAAGGATCGTAAAGGCTCAGAGAATGTGGTAGCTGACCATTTATCAAGGTTGGAGTCAGAAGCTCAAGAAGGTTCTGGTATTTTGGTGAAAGAGCACTTCCCAGACGAGCAAGTTTTTAGAGTAAATGAGAGGACTTTGCCTTGGTATGCAGAGATTGCAAACTTTGTTGTTGCTGGACAAATACCAACTTATTTCTCTAGTGATCAGAAGAAGAAGCTGAGAAGTGATGCCAAATATTATTTTTGGGAGGACAATGCATTGTATAAAATCTGTAGTGATCAAATCATACGCAAGTGCATCAAAGAGGAAGAAAAGAAAGACATTTTGAAAGCATGTCATGAAGGACCATATGGTGGACATTTTGGCTCAACCAGAACAGGCTTCAAAGTATTACAATGTGGTTTCTATTGGCCTCATATTTTCTTGGATGCAAGAATATGGGTTGGGAAGTGTGATCGATGTCAAAGAACAGGGAACATTTCTTCCAGAAATGAAATGCCTTTGAATAACATCCTTGAAGTGGAAATTTTTGATGTATGGGGGATTGACTTCATGGGTCCATTTCCAAAATCCAGAGGCATGGAATACATTTTGGTAGCTGTTGATTATGTGTCCAAATGGGTGGAAGCTGTGGCTCTGGCTCATAATGATGCAAAAAGTGTGATTGGTTTCTTGAAGAAACACATTTTTAATCGGTTTGAAGCCCCCAGAGCAATCATAAGTGATGGTGGATCTCATTTTTACAACAAGATTTTTGAAGCTTTATTGGCCAGGTATGGAGTGAAACATAAGGTTTTTACAGCTTATCATCCTTAAACTTCTGGCCAAGCTGAGATTTCAAATCGAGAAATTAAGAGGGTGCTTGAAAAGGTGGTTAATTCAGGAAGGAAAGATTGGTCCATAAAACTGGATGATGCATTGTGGGCATACAGGACAGCCTATAAGACTCCTATAGGTGCTTCTCTATTTTGGCTTATATTTGGTAAAGAGTGTCATCTACCCGTGGAGTTGGAACATAAGGCTTATTGGGCAATTCAGAAGTTGAACATGGATTTGTCGGAAGCTCAATCAAAAACGATGCTTGAGTTGAATGAATTGGATGAATTTAGATTTCATGCCTATATGAGTTCTAAACTTTACAAGGAGAAAACAAAGAGGCTTCATGATGCAAGAATCCAATCAAAGAGTTTTGCACCAGGACAATTGGTTTTGTTGTACAATTCTCGTTTAAGGCTTTTCCCATGGAAATTGAAATCACGATGGAGTGGTCCATTTCGTGTTATTGATGTAAAGCCTTATGGAGTTGTGGAGATTCAAAATGACAAGAATGGCAATATGTGGAAAGTGAATGGTCACAGGCTTAAACCATACTTGACCTCTGAGGACAAAGGCATTGCTAATCTGGCACAAGCTCCCCATGAGTTTTTTTTGGATGATCCTTTACCTTCACAATGAAGTAAGAAGCATGGTCAGGCTGTGGACCGTAAACCAAGCGCTCTTAGGAGGCAACCCAGATTTATTTTCTTTCTTTGTTTTTTTCTTGTTTTGAATTGTGTTTGATTACTTTTGTTTGTTAATTTGATTTTATGTAGAGCATGGCATCGTTTCATAGCAAATATCTGATAGCTGGTTGTTACATTATGCAGATTTATTAGAGGGAATATGGTAGTCGAGGATAAAGGCATGAAGTGAATTGTCACTATTCACTCAACATGGACAAGATGAGTTCAACATTTTCTACAAACAAGGTAAATGCATTGATGGTAAGGTTCATTGCTAGACCCATGAACTCGAGTGCATGATTGGTTTGGACGGTTCCAATAATTGGGTAATGAGTCAACAAGCTGTGACGCATATGTTTTTGTTTTCCAGCTCATCCACATGTGCTTGTTTGATAGCTAGCATGGAACTTTTATATATTGAATATCTTCCTTATGCATACTCAATACTTTGTTCACTGAGCTGCATTTCTTGTAGAAAATTTTTATTCTCAGATCATGGCTTACGTTCCTCATCAGAATCCTTACGATTATGCAATATTCAGTGAAGATCCGGGAACTACCTCTTCTTCTTCTTCTTCTTCTTCAGCCGATGAGGATATGGTGATTGATTTTGATCCGGCTAGTTTACCACAGTTTGTTAATGCTACTTCTGAGAACTTGTACAATAGCTTTATCAACAGGGAAGTTATCATTGAGAGACCATTTCAGGATCCTTCCCGGAGATTTGAGGAGTTGATCATGAGACATTCTTGGGCTCACTTTGCAAGAGCATCTGTTGTTGTTAACCTGGATGTAGTCAAAGAATTTTATGCCAATTCCCGTGCTGACAGTGTTCATTCAGTTTTTGTGAGAGGGAAGTACTTGAAAGTCAATCGCCATAGCATTAATTTGCACTTCCTTCTTCCTGATTATCCTGGTGATACTTATTGCCGTTTGGTGAGGGCAGAGAATACGGAGCATTTGTTTGCTGCGGTGGCGTTACCTGGTGCTACATGGGTGAGAAATGCTCGGAATGAAGCCGTGTATGTGCCCACAAGTGAGCTGACAGCAGAGGCAAAAATGTGGTTAATGTTTATCAACTCCAAGATTTTGCCTACTAATCGTACAAATATAACATCCAAAGAACGAGTTCTTTTGATCTATGCTATTCAACATGATTTTTCTATTGATATTGGAAAATTGATGCTAGGGTTCATAAGGCGGGCACAAAGAAGCGAATTTGCACCTATGTTCTTTCCAGCTTTGTTAACAGCAATGGCTCGTAGGAAGGGAGTGGACATTACTTCAAATGAGAATCAACAACATCCTTCCGGTCTTATGGGCACTCCTCAATGGCCTGTATTTCAGGAGGAAGAGAGGTTGGCCAGAATCTCACGAGGCTTGTAGAGGCCAGGTTCCTTTAGTATTTGATTGTTATTTTTCTCACGGGGACCGTGTCTCTATGCAAGTGTGGGTGGGCGTTAGGATAAGCTGTTTTATCTTGAGTTGTGGTTATCATGATTATGGATTACCTTAGTTGTGTTTGTGTGTTTGAGAGATTGTTTTGCCATGCTTGAATTTAGTATAATAGTAGTAGTAGTAGCTTTGTTTAGCATTTTACTAGATATGTTGTAATGTCTTGATGTCGTGTTTTGTGTATACTTGGTATTAATGTGAACATATTCTTTTTCTCGTGTTATAGATTTTTTTTGGTCTTGGTCAAATTTTGTTAGTGTTAGTCGTGTTATAGATTTTTTTTGGTCTTGGTCAAATTTTGTTAGTGTTATTGTTTTGTTGTGTTTTCGGTCATGTACCCATTCATTGATGATAAGAACATCTGCACCCTCTGAGCACATATTAAATCATTTGGAAAGCCGATGAAATGTGGAAGTAGATGTTGGAGTGCAATAGTGTTATGAATAGGATGTTGTAATGATATGAAGGAAAAGGCTGCAATTTTGGCTTGGACGATTATGTGTAGTGGTGGGATTCGGATAGGCACATGCAAAGTAAATAGCTTTAGTTTTGTTTTGTCTTGTTGCTTAAAAGTTTCATGATTGTTGAAAGCACATAGTGGGAGCTGCAAGGTGGGATGACCGAAGTGAGTAATAAGCCTTGTGTGGTTGTTTTATGAGAAATGAATGCGTTGGTATCAATGAAGAACTGAGAATTCACATGCTTTGAGTAAGAGTTGGGACCACATTTGAATGACTAAATGTTTGCTAGTGTTTGGTGGGCACAATAATGCTCCAATTTGACCGAATTGGTTCCCATTTGTATTTAGTTCTATAAATGCTTACTTTTGTTTATAATGCATAAACCATTGTACCTAGTAAGCTTGTGCATACTTCGGCATATGCTTAGGAGGACATTGGGAGCATTATTCAATCTCATTTTCTTTTGCATCAAGGTTGTGTTGTGAGCTCCCTATCAAAGGTATGTGTCGGTTTCCTCAAGATTCTTACTTCGTGATCTTTTATGTCTTGTATGATGAATGGTTGATGGTTGTATGAACATGGTATGGGTATCGTTCTATGAAGGAAATGATGAGCAAATGGTATACCTTGTGGTGACAAATGCACGTTTAGTGTGGGGAGATGTTAAAACTTGATTTTCAGATTTCTCCAGCTTTGATAGGTTTCTGTAATTTGACTATAACTTGAACTAGATATGTCCAAATTGGGTGATTCCAGTTGGAGGTTGTTTCTAAGAGATAGGGCTACAATGTTTATGTTGGGAACTTTTTCCAATTTTGAATAGAATGTAGTCTTATTTCAGAGATAAGGTTATACGCATGTTGATGCTTTAATCTGAAAAATTCTGGGTTTTTGCTGTTTGGAATGCCTCGGTTTTTTTGGTCATAACTTTCTCATTTTTGGTCCAAATGGAGTGAATCTTGTCCCCAAATTTAGCCAAGAACGTGCTTTACAAATTTGTAGTTTTAAGTTTCTGCTAATGTGAAATGTTTCAAGGTGTAATTTGGCTTATTTCTTGAAGTGTAGAGCTGAAAGTTGATAATATTCTGCTAGAGAACATTTCGGTAATGATGAGCTTACAACTTGAGTATGTCTTGCTTTAATTGAGTGAATCCAGCTCTTGGAGTTGGCCAAGTTGTGGTGTATATATTTGAGGTTTTGAAATTTTGTAAGGCTAATCTTGTTATTATGTTGAAGACTTGGAAATGTGGATTTTTGATAAGCTGAATGTTGTTGCGGGAACTAATGCCAAGTTGCCATGAATTTATTCTGGAATTTTGGAATTTGTTCATATAACCATTAGCTGTGAAAAAACAAGTTGTTATGTTTTGAGCTTAGTATCTTGTGATTGGGTGTTTTGATGTATACATTATTTGAGGAAATAGATGTGGGTGTTCTTAGTTGAATTTTTAAATGACCGAATTTTTCATTGATATTGATGTGTAAGGGAAAGTACAACTTCACAAAAGGCTTATTTTTGTTGGTTGCATTTTGGCAGGAATGGCACCTAAAAAGGATTCCACTTCACAAAAGGCTTCAACTTCAAAGAAAGGAAAAGGAAAGACTCAGAAACCACCACTCGTAGACTCTGATTCAGAGTACTTCCCAGATGAAGATTTGCCTTTATTCGAGGATCCCCCTCAATATACCATGCAAGCTCAAACTCCCAAGAAGAGGAAGAGGTCATCTAATCAAGTTAGGGAACCTACGGTGTTCTTAGACAAAAGGGCTCAGAAACGATGGGATGAGGGAATTGGTATGAAAAAACTTCATCTAGAGAGGGCATTCGCGGTTGAAGGAGGTCCATTTCCGGAATTGATGGCAATTCATTGTTTTGATAAGAAACTCACAAGTGCACCAGGGTTTTGCAATGCTAGTTTGGCGAGAGAATTTTATGCTAATGCAAAATTTCCAAATGAAGCTGGGGAATTCTATGTACGAGGGAAATGGGTGCAGATTACTAGTGAGATCATCAACAATCATCTCGTCACTCCAAGTTTTTCTCATGATCCCTTACCATTTCCAGAGGATGCTGACTGTGATCAAATGTTGACAGAAGAGTTGGCCTTAACCGGGGCTAAATGGGAATTAAATACAAGGGGTGATCGCAAACATATCCGAGAAGAATGGTTACGCAGTGATGTAAAGATCTGGTTGATGTTTGTTTGGTCTCGTCTTAAGCCAAGCTCACAATCTACTGAAGTTCTACGCGATCGGTTGTATTTGATATCGGCTATTCGTGGGCGGAGACTAATTGACGTCGGGCTTATAATTCTTCAAGTATTCAGTCTGGGATTGACACAGATAATGCAGCTCTCTATTTCCCTGTCCTGCTTGAAGAGATATGTATGGCTCAAGGGGTGGACACTGAGGATGGGGAGTGGCGAAGGAATCCAGGGCCAATTGGAACACCATTGTACATCAAATATCAGGATTTGGAGAAGGAGATGAGGAGAGCCAAGAAAGTTGGAGCTAAGAAATCTAGGAGCCAGTCTGACCCTCCACCCTGTGGGGAACCGCAGATGTATGATTTTAGTTCTTTGCAAGGTGTTTTACAAGATTTTCGGCACTCAGTTGAGCAGAGGTTCTCAAACATGGATGAGCGGATGGAAAGGATGCATGCAGGTATGGAGCATATGCAGCAAGACTGGATAGCACATGCTTCAAGAATGGACCAGAGATTGGATGATATGTCAACAGTGGCTCAACAACAATTTGAAGTGTTGTATCACAGACAAATGAGCATGCAATTGGAGCTTGATAAGTGCAATAAGATGGCTGTGTATTATCATTCGAATTCTGGACCTCTTAAACCAACGCCAACATCTGCGCAACTGGCCGGATACCGTATACCAAATCTGTCAAAGGACGTTGTTAGTGGTGCCATTCATGAGCTGCCGGTTGGGTTTATTGCAATGCCTGCTCTTCAACCGTTGCCTACATTTGGTCGTATCCCTTCGATGCCTCCAACTCCTGAAATTGTACCGAATCCTGAATTCATGCCAGCTATGAGAATTCCATTAATTGGTTCAGGGCAGCCTCTTCCAGGACCAGTTTATGGTCCTTTTCATTATGTGGCGCAGTCGTTTACTGGTCCTTCATTCTCAACAACAGCTTCATTTTCGCCTCCGTCCTCTTCCGCACCATCGTCTTCTCAGGGAGCCCCTCTTCCTTGATTCTTTTACATTGAGAACAATGTGTAAATTAAGTGTGGGGGTTGATGTATGGTGGGCGGTGTGGAGGTTGTGGTTGTTTTGATTTGGTTTGATGATTGTTGTTGATTGTGCTTTGTGGGGAGTTGTGTTGTGGTGTTGTTGATTACAAAATGCTTTGTGTGCTTTGAGTGGTGGATGATGTTTAGGGGGATATCATGGTTTTATTGTTAAAATGGCTAAATTTTTTTTTTCGAAGATGCCTTGATATGTGGTGAAGTTTCGGTTGACATTGAAGTATTGGCAAGTTTCTTGAAGAATGATATGCATCATTGAAGTCTTGAAGTCATGCAAGTGTGCCTTGTGAAGGAATGATAAGAAGAAAAAAAAAGTTGAGGTTGATTGGTTAGTGTGTTTAAGATGTTTAAATATGTTAGTGTGGAGCTTAAAGGCTAGTCTGTAAGGGTTGCTTAAATGTTTGGTTTGTAAGGAATTGTGTGTGAGTAATAAGTAGAAGTAGAAGTGTGGGACACTTTGTACTATGCCTCTGCTTCTTTGTTAAGCTATGTTCGAAATTTGAAGTTCATCAAATTTCTTCTATTGCTTTGCATGTGAAAATTTTTTTGTCTTCCTTGATTCCAATCTTGATAAAAACGGTACATTTTGTTAATCAAGGCATCATGTTAAAGTAAGATAGATATGCCATGCAAACATGTTCTTGGACATAGGGGGAAACTGTTTCAAATTGTCTTATTGTTATGCATTACTTCGGTTGATTTGGATGCTCTAGCATACATAGTCCTTTAGAGACATCCAGGAACTTTTAGTCACACAAGAAAGGATATAGAGAAAAAGCCTTTGGCAATTGGGAATGAAAAGCCGAAATACCCTTTGGCAAGCATAATTGGGAAGAAATAGCCACAAAACCCAGGCAGCTAAAGGGAAAAAGAAGCCAAACGACCCAGGCAAGCACACCAATGTGTGTAATTAAGCAAAAGCACCAAAGTGCAAAAGCAAATGAAATCTGAATCCAATTAGGGGAAGCACCAATGTGCGACCATTGATCTTGTGTGATTTTGAGTTCTTGTGTGTGGACATTGTGATTGTTTATGTAAAGGGATGTTTTGGAACAAAAGAGGTAATGCATACGTAAGAATAGATGGATCAGTATTCCTCAGCACACACGTGCACGCATGACATTTTGGTCTTTATTCATCGTGCCTTGATTGATAATTTGTGCTAAAATTTGATGGTTTGGAGTTAAGGATTTGTTATGAGTTTTATGCATGAAAAATTTGTTTGGATGAACTCGAAGGAAGAACAAGTTAGACAAAGGAGAGAAGTTTAGTGCTTAGTAGTGTGGGGTGTAAGTTTGCTTGGGGACAAGCAAAAGCTCAAGTGTGGGGGAATTTGATGAGTTGGTTTTACACCAACTATTTTGTGCCAAATTTCTTAGCTTTTGTCTTGTGTTATACGCGAATGTGTGGTAATTCATGCTGTTTTATGCTCATCTGTGGTTTGCTAGATGGTAATGTGTAAACGGTGCAAAAAGGGTAAAAATGATGGTGAATGAAGTGGTGTGTGTGTCTAGGTTGAAAAGAAGAAACTTAAAGGGATGGATTCGGCTAAATTAGGGTTTTGGGCAGTTTGGATGTGCAATTTGATTTGAGTATAACTTGTCCAATTCTGATCCGAATGAGGAGATTTTGGTTGCTATGGAAAGCTTGTTGTGTATATTTTAACTGTCATGTTTTAACTTTCTCCAGATTCTGTATGCAACCGTGAGAAACTAAAGCCTCTTTGTTGTGCCTAGATTAGGGTTTCGGTTTGAGGGTTTAACTTTCTGCCACAGTTTGGTAAATTGTATATATCTTGAGCTACAGGTACCCAATGATGCTGATTCTTGAACCAGTGGAAAGCTCAGAGGAAAATCTAGAATTTCTATGTTTACCATCAAGTCTAATTCAGGGGCTAAGGTACATTTATTTGGCATGGAAGTAGAGCATTGTGCTAAACTAGACATTTAGCTATATACTCATGCACTCACCTCACTTCACTCATGCGCACACAAGCACTCGCTCTGATGCACTCACCTCACTTCACTCATGCGCACACAAGCACTCGCTCTCATGCACACACACAGCGGCGAGATCACCTCGCCGCAACACTCTTGCGCACACTACCCACACTTCACCGCATGATTATGCGGTGAAGTCTCACACACTCCATGCGACGAGGTCATCTCGTCGTATGTTTCGTGCACACCTCGCCGCACAAGCTTGTGCGTCGAGGTCACTTCGTAGCATACATATCATGCGGCGAGCTCACCTCGCCGCATGCACCACGCACTCCACTCACGCATACACCATGCACACACTCATTCACTCACCATACACATTTCTCTCATTTCACATCCTCTAGCATACATTTCACTCACATTCACACTCAGTGTCATTGCATCTTATTGTCACTCGTCAAGCATACTTTCATTCTTTAAGCATACACTTGTGTAAGGTCATGATTTGAGAATGGTGTCATGTGTTTTGTTATACATTCCAAGATTGAAGAGTAAATTGGGTGTTTGCTATGGCTTGTTAAGATTTTATTGTTCTATTCTTGATCATGTTACATGAATTGTTGTTTCCATCTTATCAAATGTCTACTAGTCATCACATCTCATTTGCATTCACCATTCCTTTGTTCCAAAATTCATCACTTTCTAGCACTTTTCATCATAACATTCATTTAATACATATGTAGTACTTCATAAACTTCACAATCTAAATTCTCACTTCACACACTCACCTCACCATTGCACGGCGAGACCTCGCCGCGAGGTCTCGCCCACAAGCATTTTACACGGCCAGGTTTCACCTCGAGACCTCGTCCACACAACTTTGCACGGCGAGACCTCGCCGTGAGGTCTCGCCCACACACGCAATACACGGCGAGGTCTCGTCGCGAGACCTCGCCCTTTGAGTTTTCGTTGTTGGCAACAAAATTGACTTAGTGTTGGTTCCTAGTGGTACACAGGGACAGTGAAGGCGTGGAGGCAGTTGGCCCAAAGGCGCACGACTGCTGAGTTCAAAAAAGAAAAGTGGAAGCTGGCGGATTGAAGGCGTGACTTGTCCAGGAAATAAATGCGTGATAAAGCTGAGCACACAAGGGTTTTGAGAGTTGGTTGGAGGCGTGATCTTCAGAAGCTGGAAGGCGCAGAAATGGATTGAAGGCGTGACACCATATGGCACGAAGGCGCTGGAGCTGAAGAGAAAGCGCGTTCCGGAAGGGCTTGAAGGCGCTGAACGTGAAACAATGTTGTTTAAGTTTGGGTTTTTCGTTTATGATATTTCCGGACATTCCTTGTGTGACATTCTTGTAATATCTTAGTCATTTTACGTTTACATTTTGTACCCTCTATAAATAGTGGGTCAGTTAACATTTTGAGAGAATATTCTAGATTTCATAACCATCTTTTGATTTTTAGAACGGGAAATTATCTTTCACTATTTTCTCTCTCTAGAAACTCCATTTTACTCCGATTGATCTTCGATTTCAATTCCGACTGATAAATTGAACACGTTGTAATTCACTTGAGAATTGAAGCCTTCGAAGTAAGTTACTCGGTAAAATCCTTTCAATTATCGATGATGAATTGCTTTATGTTGAAAAATTGTGATCGCGAATTTGAAATGAAGATGCTAGGCTAGATTAGTGATGTCCTAGGGTTTTGATCGGATAACTACGAATTTGAACCGTGAAAAGCTATGCAATTGACCTAATCTCTATGGAATAGTTCAGATATGCCTTAATTGTTGAAATCTACGAAGTTTCATAACAATTTCACTTGTGTTTGGTTGAATTACACTTTGTTTGAGGTCGCCATGCCAGTTCAAGGTTTGAATCATCATTCACAGTGGAAATTGCATGAATAATGGATATGATGTATGATTATGGAGTTCTTTTGCCTGTTTTACCTTGTACACGGTCCGAGATGTGGTCGACATGCTAATCGGAGATCGTTGAGTCCTAAGAATTAGGTGAAAGATGACTTTGTGAAGCTAGCTTGACTGAAGACACTCAAGTTAGGCCTCGCCATAGGATACTTGAGAAATTGCACGATTAATAGCTAGAAACATGAAGTTGAGATGTTGCGGTGTGTATCCATTTCGCTTAGGCCTCGCCATGGGAAAAGTGAAATGTTAAGGAGTATAGAAAACACTGTGGTCGTCATGCTAAGTGGTTATTAGTCTCCTAGGCAACAAGAGTCTCTCCATAATTAGAATCACTTAAGGTCAATTGCATAGCAATCATATCGGATTCACAGGAGTCTGATTTAAGAACTCTAGGACATCGGCTTAAATTTCTGTAATCTCTATCAGTTGATTTTGCAAATTTCTCTTCTGCTTTGAGTTTTGAGTTTCTTTTATTTTACTTTTACTGAGTTGGTGCTATGTGTTTCTGCAATAGTTTTGAGTAATACTTCAAATTCTTGAGCCACTACCTTCCCTGAGAATACGATCCCTCTCATCACATCTACAATAGTGTTTAGGGTTAAAATTGCAAGTACGCGACATACCTGTCAAAAGCCTCATTTTAATTCATGTTGAAAACCTTAAAATTTATAACGAAAATGTACTACATACCAACTTTACAAAAAAAATATTAATTTCTTATACATTCATTATATGACAATTGAATATAAAAAATATATTATTTCGTTTATATAACTGACAAGAAAAAAAATACGATAACTCTCGCATAATATGTACGACACTAAACATATGAAATTTATAAAATACACTATATTACGATATTATCAACAAACTTTTCTACAAATATATATATATATATATAAAATATTTCCACATTAATTTAAACAATATTAAATAGACTCAAATCTTTCCAATATTCAGATTTTTCGCCTTATTAGTCCAACAACTATGCAACAATTTAGCACAAACTAAAGCCCACAAACATAATGACACTTTAATTCTCCAATCCTAATAGGCCCAATTGCTATATTTCAACTTACAAACAACTATCAAATCTAACATATATACATGTGTCTATATATATATATATATATATATATATGCAAATTTTAGCCTATTTTACCCTAATACAACTTCTAAAAAATTAAGAGCAGCAGTTGCGCCAACTCCTTCCCTACCAAAACCTTGGCTGAAAATTTTTTCCACAGCCTTACTCTCTCGAAGATTTATGGCCGATCTCCTACCAGATCTTGTAAACCAGGATCTACTTCATCACAAGTAAGTAGACCACGTCTCTCAAAATAACTCTAACTAAATGTAGCTACAAACAACACTTAAATGTAAATAGAAATTAAGTATTTATAATTAACAAATTGATACTACTTCTAAATACAGAGATTTAAGTTGCCATTGTTATCTTAATAGTTTTAGCTACACGATTATATTCTCAAAAAAAAATCCATGTACTCAGAAAAACATATATTATTTAATTTAAACATTTTTTAAACAAATTATCTAATATATCATCTTCAAGTTAATTAAAATTAAAAATTTTAATTTTATATTTTATTCTATATCATTTCATGTTAATTACGTTTCTATTTATGCAGAAACCAAAATACACACATCCAACATTGAACACCAAAAAATGGCAGCCAAATTCGAAGATCCATGCATGCAGTTGTATTGGAAAAAATTTGACAAAACACGATTCTGCCAAAAGTACAATAATTCATACAACAAAAACATGGTATTTTCTTTTCCACATATATTTCATTTAAATTTTTTCCTTTTCTTTTTTAAATAATGTAATTCTATAGAATTATTTACGACATCTTTATGCAATTAATAATTCAATTTTCTCATGCACTAATATCATATTTTACTTCAATTATATCTAATTAATTTTCTAATTTAAAAATTCGTTAATTTTTGCAGCCTATCCCAGCACGTTTTGTGCAAAAAATGGAACACATATTGCCAAAAAAGTTAATATCTGTCATTCAGGATTATCTTCAATGGAAATAAGTATAATTAACGATAACAATGTCTTTTATTTTGCTGGACAATGGAACGATTTTGTCAAACAACATACTGGAAGAAGGTGACTTTCTCTTCTTTGAATACAATAAAGGAGATACTTTTGAAGTCTTAATCTTTAGTGGTCACACTAGATGTGAAAAGGAAGCATCCTATTTAATTGGTCACAATATAAATGCTGATCATAATGCTCCAATGGATCAACCAAACACACCTCTGAATGATCTCCAGTTCAAACAAGGTAATTAATCACACTCATTTCCATCGAGCTTCTACTTTACAAAACAATTTTTCTGTAATCTTCAATTTTCTAGATCATTCTATTATGTACATAATTAAACAAATAAGTATATTATCCTTTAAACCATCATTAGCATATATTACAAAACCTCTAACTTTCCATCATTAAATTATATGTATTCAAATTGGTTTAATGTACATAAAATTTTTAAACAGCTTACAAAAAGCAGAAGGCTAAACAACTCTTGACAACCAAAAAGACAAAAAACAGCAATGCAGCTCCAGAGCCAGAAGCATCTAAAGAAGATCAAACTCAACAACTTGTTATGGTCATGAGGCCCTCGTACATATCAGGAGCATTCATTTTGGTAAATCTACTTCATTACCTCTATTGTTTATCATATAACAATTTTATAATTTCGCCAATTTACATTCTTATACATATCATTTATGAAAGCATAAAAATTCTAAAAGCATTTAATATTCTCCAACGATGACATTTTGCATACAAAATGACCTATATATTTTCAACTTCTAAATTCTGCCTTTTTAAATAAATGTTTTAAGCAAAAATTGTAATATACATAAATAAAAAATAATATTTTACACCAGTTCAAAATCTCATAAAATAAATGCATTACAAATTTTATGCTACCTAAATGAGTTATGTCCCTAAAGCTAATCATAAAAAAAAAATTATCAACAATACATATATATTGACTCCAAGAATATTAAAACGTTTTCTTGCACAATTATTTTTTGGGAAAAGTCGAAAAATTGTCACTAACATTGTATAAATTTTTTTTTTTTTATCAACATTCCAAATAATTCATTTTTCTCACTAATATTAAAAAAATGCACTAAATTAATCACTAACTATTTTTTAAATATATTTTAACAAATAAATTGCATATTCACATTATGAACCACTTGATAAATTAGTAAAAAAATAAATCAATTTATTTTTTAAAAAAAATATTAATGATTTATTTATATTTTTTCATTAATAGAGACATCATGCACCTATACAATATAATGAATAATTAATAAATCATTTTATTTAACTATTTTGTTTTAAGAAAAATTTTAGTTACAACTTTTACTTTTTCATTAAGTTCTCCATGATATAAACGTGAGTTTTTTTATTTTAAAAAACTTAATACAGTTTTGTTAAATGATTAATTTGGTCTCCTTTTTAAATCTCAATTATTACAATTTATCATTTTTAATGTGAATGATAAATTTTTTTTATCTCAATCACTATTTTTTTTCTCTCCCTCATTTTTCCATTAACTAACAAATCTTAAAAATATATTAGAACATTATCCCCACACATCCTTCAAAATACAAAAATCTGTCAAACAAAATTAAAAAAATACAATTTCAACCACTATTAAACATTAAACAAAAAATAAGTACAAAAATTACAATTATATACCACTACTACACACTTCGCTTAATATATATTTATATATAAAACCAAAACTTTGATCAAAACTTTTCAGCAATTATAGTATATCTATTACCTAAATATTAATTCATACATTATACCTTTTGCTCAAATTTTGTATATCATACAAATATTTATATACACTTTACAAGTTATAAATATTAATATATACAAAATTACTCGTTAGCAATTACTTATATTAAAAATATAAACTATTACCTTTTAACAATACATAACAATATATAAATATTACACACACTATACACTTTTTTTCATATTTACATATTTTCAATAATGAATTATATTCTCAAATATTACACGTAAACAAATATTTATTTCCTCAACAATATATAATGTGTCTATTCCTAACAATATATTTATATCAATACATAATTACATATATATATATATATATACACAAATATATAAATCTCTGTACATCTTTCTATATATAAATATTAATGCGTAATTGTTTATTTATATATATATTTAACAAAATGATTAAATTCAGATTTCTCAAAAACATACTTATAAAATTTAATTATAAAACTTTTTTCAAACCATGGGTATAAATCAACGAGCAATGCGCGTTATACGCCCACTAGTTGTTCCAAATCCATAATATATCTAAGCTTATAAAACTTCACAGGGAAGCAGGCTCACAAGCTACCCTCAATCAAAATTCCACAAAAGCTACCTCAATCATGCCTAGAAGGCTAAAACCACATAGCTGAATATTGAATTAAAACCAAAACAGTTCAGAAAAAAAATGCAGGACCCATCATGGTCAAAACGAAACCATTAGAAGTGATAGCGGGCTAAATCAAATCTCCCAAAACATGGAGCCATTCACAATATTTTTTCATTCACCAAAACATGAGTGACACATAATCATTCTCAAAATCATCAGTTATAATCTAGCAAGCCAACTGCCAACCATTGAGAGGTCATCATCAGAGGTTTTTGAAGGTGGATTCGGAGATTTCATTTCGGTTAAATGCTCCGGCATCAATTCTGCTTT
Organism: Ophiorrhiza pumila; assembly: GCA_016586305.1. Taxonomy (NCBI): domain Eukaryota; kingdom Viridiplantae; phylum Streptophyta; class Magnoliopsida; order Gentianales; family Rubiaceae; genus Ophiorrhiza; species Ophiorrhiza pumila. Next base: position 21,276,964 of record BLIW01000005.1, read on the forward strand.
ATATCAGATTAGCTTTGCTTAGATCTGGTCGGATGTTTCATTGTTTTTTGATCGGTCCCTTCAGCAAAAAGCTGAAGGGCCTTCATCTGACATCAATTTTCACCCAAACTCTGGATCTACTTTTTGTTTGGATCATGGGGAAATTGATCGAGTAATTGCTTAGTTTAGCTTGCAGCTTTTTATAGAGATAAGGAACGATATAAAAAAAACTGAAATTTAGATTTTACTAATCAATATTGTCAAAAAAATTAAAAATTAAAATTTTTACAAAACATACATTTTACATGGGTTATAATACATTTATTTTTGTCAAAAATTATAAAGTCAAAACGTGTTGATTTTCACTTTTTCTCTATTATTTTTTACACATCTCAATTGTAACACGTATTTTAGCCAAAATTAGAATAATCTAAAACGCATTGATTTTTACTTTTTTGTATCTTTTTTGCACGCACCACGATTGTGAATATGCATTCTAGTGAATATTGTCAAATAAGTAAAAATTGAAATGGTCACCAAATCTCCATTTTTCATGGGTTATACCATACGCGTTTTTGTTAGACATGGCAAAGTAAAAAAACGTGTTAATTTTCACTTTTACCCTATTATTTTTTACACACACCTCAATTGTGAAGATGCATTATAATGAACGATGTCAAAAAAAGCGAAATATATATTTTTCACAAAATTTTCATTTTTTATAGGTATAACACACATATTTTAGCAAAAAAATGGCAATATCCAAAAACTCACTGATTTTTACTTTTTTGTACCGTTTTTTTCACCCATCCCGATTGTGAACTTGCATTCGAGTGAATATTGTCCTTTTTTTTTGTTGGCTAATCATCCCAGTTTGGGGGGCACCATTCCCAATCTTATTAATATAAAGAAAATTTATAGAATGACGGAAATATCCACACCATTAGAAGAAAAAATTGAAAAGTGATAAGCACTAAATGTTCAGATTATAGCATATCTTTTTATGTGCTTTGTGAGGTGAGTTTGGTGCTAATTAATGATAATTTTGCAGAATCAGGAAGTTGCCAGTTTGGCGTATGCCGTGGAGATAAAGCTTATTTGGAAAGATTTCTTAAAGATTGGAATGGCTAAAGATAACATTTAGGAGTTTGGCAATAAAAGAATTTCTGGAAGATATCGATTTGGTGGGAAAAGTTAGTTAGGAAATTATTTCATGAGATAAGGATTAAGCCGCGTGTGGCTGATTTGAATTTGGAAACAAGAAGATTCATTTCTTTAGTAAAAATTAGGAAGTTATGTTTTTTCTCTTCTATATAAGAGAAAAGGATAATTAGGGTTGAATATCTTTTTGGACATAATTTTTAGGCAGCTTTTCTTCTTCGTATTTTTTCTGCATTAGCGGCTGCCCAATTCATAGCTGAAGCAGCAGTACAGTCGTTTGCCCAGACGACAGTCTGGGTTGTTTGATATTCTCTTCTTAATTCAATTTTTATTTCATTGATTTATTATTGTTTTGTTGTTTTTATTATAAAGTGTGAGTAGTTCTTTTTCTGGCTGTGAGTAAGGAAGTACTAATTGATTTAGAGATTGTGAGACCGAATTGTTCTTATTAACTTCTTCATATTCAATTCCGAGAGTTTTTGAGTATAGCGATAATTATCTAGATTAATTACAGCCTGGTCTACTTTAATAAATTTAGGTAGAGCCAATTAATCATTTGTTAAGTCACTGGATTAAATAGGTAAGATTAATTAGTGGTAAAGCTACTGTCTAGGTAGATGGAAATAATCGGTTAACAAATTATTGCATGCTGATCATGATATGATTTGTTAGAGTTAGGTTCTTCTCCAACTTAATGCTTTTGTAACATAGAATCTGGTGTTCGGCTGATTCCGGCCGGGTTATGTTATGAATAGGGAAATAGTTGATTAAGCCGATACTTGTCAACTATAGAATAATTGAGGAAGAATTGGGATATGTTAGAGCTGATTCTCGGTATCCTATAACTAATTGGTTAATATGAGATTATTATCTTTGCGTCGATGAACAACGAAAATTGATTAGTGTGGACTTGCTTATGTGCCAGATCTTATTTTAAGTTATTAATTTCAGTACTTTTAATATTTATTAATTTCGTTGATTAATTTCCTTTGAATATTTAGAATTGATTAGTTTTATTTATAATTTTAATCGTTGTGACTATTTGCAAATTAACGAATTTAGAAGATTTTGTTGTTCCTCGTGGGAACGATTTCACTTCCCTATACTATTCAATAGTTTTAGGAGAGTATTAATTTTGGTATAGAAACGACACACCAAATTTTGGCGCCGTTTCCGGGGAACGGCAATTATTTTCTTTTTAGTTAATTTGTATTGTTCTTTGGTTTATGTCCAGATCGTCTAACCCAGATTTGCTTTTTGATACAAAAATCGAAAAGACAGCAAGTAGATTGAAGAAAGAGACGAAAGAACATCACCAACGAATCAATTCTGGTTCAGCACCTGACGAGTCGTTTGCTCCCACAGCGACCAGAACAAAACTAGAATCCCTGTTTCCGCCTGACAATACGTTTATGGCTAACCTTTCACCTGTGAACCAGACGCTTGTAGGTGATGAGCCACCACCTAGATTCGAACAACAACCAAGAGACCCTGAGATTAATCCAGTTGTGCAAATACCTGTTCAAGTTCCATTGCAAGATCGCACCAAGCTTCACCATGATCGCCTCTTGAGGAAGAAAGAATTCCATGTTGGTCATAAAGTTCTATTGTTTCAGTCTAAGCTACGTCTTATGGGTGGAAAACTGAAGTTTAAGTGGATTGGTCCATTTGTGGTAGTAGCTGTCTGCCCAAATGGCACTGTGGAAATAAAAGGACTTGCTACTGGGAAAGTTTTTAAAGTGAATGGACAACGACTTAAGCCTTTTTATGAAACTGTCCCAGTGGAGGTGGTGGAAGAGTTGCAGATTTTTCCAAACATTCCTTGAGTTGTCAGGACTTGTCTAGTCTAAGACATTGAATAATTGCGCTTATTGGGAGTCAACCCAATTTTTAATTACTTTTCACATAATTTTTCGGTTATTTTCTTTATTTGACAGTTAATAAATTATCTTCTTTTTCCAGATTTGTTGGCATTTGTGGTGTAAAGGTAGAGCGATTTCAGTGCAGACATGGAGATAGTGGACTACAATAATGGGAAGTGGAGACACATTCTGTGTAATTAGGGCTTTCGGCCTATTTGATTTTCTTATTTTACAGTCGAGGCCCACTATTCTTTCTACTCAAAGTACAGGTGGTCCCAAACACCATTATTCCTCATTCTTGTCTTTTTCATTAAACCCTACCTGTCATCATCTCCGCCCCCACACAATCCAAGCACACCGTCCTTCCACTCGCCGACGACTGCTCATTCTCTCTTCTGCCGCCACCACACTCAAACATGGTCCACATGAGGTTTGCGTCTTCCACTCCTTTAGAACCGTCTACGTCACTGGAGGATTCACCACCGATTACTCAATCACCACCAGTGGAGGAGACCCCACCACCTCAACCACCTGTTAAACGATGTAAGCGAGTGGTGGCAAAGATGGCCATGCCAGCCATTAGCGCCTCGTCGGCCAGCTCTTTCGAACATGAGGCCGAAACTAGCGATGATGAGGCTACTGAGGCGGACTCGCCGGTGCACATTTCCCTTTCCAACACGGAGCAGCCCCCATTACAGTCCCATTTTCGCCATCGACAACCGGTAGGCATCAATCTCGCCGGTTGGCTGCCCAGACCATCACCAGTTCAGTCCCTCTATCCGGTCCTGGGCCCTCTGCTAGGCGCGCTACAGCTGCAGAGAAGGGCAAAGCCCCGGCTTCTTTCCCCACTGCCTCCGCCACTGCTGCTAGTGATGCCATCTATCCCGATTTCAAGCCCTTCACAAAAAAATCTCAACTCCAACGGTATGAGGTAGTCCAGACTCAGTCCGTAGTTTATTATAAAGTTTTTTATTTTTATAGTTTATCCGTGTTGAATGTGGAACCGCAAATTTGTGCTTATTTTGCTAATATTGGTTGGACATGGTTGTTAAATTTCCCTGAATTTAAAATGCCCGTTAGATTTTTGAGGGAATTTTATGCTTCATTCTCTTCTGAGATAACTAATTCTCCTGCATTGGTTATTGTTCCTGGTATAAAATTTCATCTGTTGAATGCCAACTATCATTTATCCTTGCAGGATTTGGGTGTCTAGTTAGGAATTGTAGATGAAGAGGGTGAGTTTGACGATGATTACTTGATTGCTCAAATCGGCATTCCCAAGCATGTCCCTTTTGATGAGTTTTGGCGAGAAATTGCTCATTCTGACCCTAAACCTTATACTCCTTCTCGTTCAAAGGGGCATTTGATCAGTGATCCTGCATTGTTGTTGTGCCATGCCATAGGTTTCTCGTTTCCACGATTTTTGGTTGCAATGACCAAGCCACTGTTGTGTCTTCTCATGAATTGACAATTTTGTGGGCTATTAAGAATTCTGTTAAGTTGAGTTTGCCATACTGGATTGCATTTGTTTGGAATAGGGTGTCTAGAATTGATAAGCGTAATCTTGTTCTCAGTCATGTTGTAGCTATCTTGTTAGCCCGCAATCCTGTATATGCGGATTTGAGTCACTCTTGGCCTAATGACTGTCCTTCTTCTTCTATTGACATTCCTTTTTTGAGGAATGCTGGTTTGTTGGTAGAAGATAAGGACAGTAACTTGCGTTTTAATGAGTCGAAGGATCCTCCTTCGAGCAACTTACCCTCTGCCGGTATCGCGGTATTGAGACGGATGTACAGGATCTACAGTTGTTGATTTCGTCCATTGCCGCTGGCTAAGCCGACACAGATGAGAGTGTACATACCTTGACAGCTGCCGTGAGTGACATCCGAGCCAATCAAGTTGCAATACTCCAGCTTCTGCAAGATCGCTCGCACCCACTGCAGAATCCCCCACAATGATTAGGCTGTCCCTTTTTTTTCATTTCTGTGTTTTTGTTCTGTTTTAGCTGTTTTCCCTTTTTTCACATGAGGAGATATTATTGTTTAAGTGTGGGGAGGGTGTTCTATGTTAATGTCTTATTTTCCAGTGTGTAGTTTTATTTCTTTAAAAAAAATCAGAAAAATTTTCACAAAATCCAGTTTAGTTTTGTTTTTAGTTTGTTATTTGTTGTAGGATGTTTTGAACTGTTTCACTCTTATGAGCATTGTCTGGCCAAATTGAATGTGATTAAAACTTGCTTAGTTTATTGTGATGGTTTTTGCATGATCTAGAATGACTCCAAGTAAGAAAAATGCAATTTCTGAGTTTTATCTGCCACTAATAGTGAGGATTTTGAGCCTTAGCACGCAATAACCACTTTGTTGGTGCTTAAATGATTAAATCTTTGATGAGTGAAAAATTGTGCATTGATTGACTTATGGAGTTTGCTTATTTGTGCATGGATATCACGTGTTGAAATTGAACTTGGAAATGATAAAGGCATTTAGGATTTCACTCTTTTTGACTTTAATTCTCATCCCTACCTTTATTGTCCCTTAGTTAATCCCGTTGAGCCTTTGACCTTTCTTTGTATTTTAAACCACCTAAAGTTACACCCATGACCTATTTTAGCTTTCTTTCGACCCTAAGGTGTAAGTGACTAAGTTCATTATGAATTGTTTTCCCTTGTTTTTACAAAAGAGAATTGCATATCTTAAGTCTTGATATATTAAGTGATTCTAGCATGAACTGTTGAAGTGAAGTGTTGACGTATGTTGTTCGACCACATAGCACTGGACAGAAAAAGAAAGAAAATATGCAGAATATTGTTAGTGTTGTTTGCCTTATCTAGGCAGAAAAAAAATGAAAAGGAAAAGTGATCTAAAAAATAAATAAAAAAATGTGTGAAAAACACAAGAAAAAAATATAGATAATCACTGTGCTGGAATTACTTTGGATTGTTTTGAAGATTAAAAGGTTGAGACTTGGTGCAAGACAAGTGTGGGGATGTTTTAATCTGTGTTGCTTACCACTTTGTTTTAATTTTAGCCTTTTTATCCATCTTAAATCTTACCTTGTAAACCCTAGCCCCATTACAACCATGGAAAGACCTTTTGATTCATGTTTAATTTTGATACTATAATTATCATGTGACATTTTTGCAAACTTTGTAGTAAGCTTCCATGTGCAATTTAAATGAGTGGATGAACCTGATTGATAACATCAATGAGTGCTTGAGTGATCCTGGAAAGTTACTCATAATTTTGGATTTTGACCTGGATGACTTGATTATGTAAGAACAAGTTACTTGGACTGAGCATGTATTTTTGAAATAGTTTCTTTTCAGTATGGCTGGATTAGTGCTTATGTAGTGAAGTGGTTTAGTTAGGTTTTGTTTAGTTTTTAGCTATTTTCTGTGTGAATACTGAGGGACCAGCATAGGCTAAGTGTGGGGATCTTGATAAACACTAAATGTTCAGATTATAACATATATTTTTATGTACTTTGTGGGGTAAGTTTGGTGCTAGTTAATGATAATTTTGCAGAATCAGGAAGTTGCCAATTTGGAGTATGCCGTGGAGATAAAGCTTATTTGGAAAGATTTCTTAAAGATTGGAAGGGGCTGAAGATAACATTGAGGAGTTTGGCAATAAAAGAATTCTTGGAAGATATCGATTTGGTGGGAAAAGTTAGTTAGGAAATTATTTCATGAGATAAGGATTAAGCCGCGTGTGGCTGCTTTGAATTTGGAAACAAGAAGATTCCTTTCTTTAGTAAAAATTAGGAAGTTATGTTTTTTCTCTTCTATATAAGAGAAAAGGATAATTAGGGTTGAATATCTTTTTGGACATAATTTTTAGTCAGCTTTTCTTCTTCGTATTTTTTCTGCATTAGCGGCTGCCCAATTCATAACTGAAGCAGCAGTACAGCCGTTTGCCCAGACGACAGTCTGGGTGGTTTGATATTCTCTTCTTAATTCAATTTTTATTTCATTGATTTGTTATTGTTTTATTGTTTTTATTATGAAGTGTGAGTAGTTCTTTTTCTGACTGTAAGTAAGGAAGCACTAATCGATTTAGAGATTGTGAGACCGAATTGTTCTTATTAACTTCTTCATATTCAATTCCAAGAGTTTTCTAAGTATAGCGATAATTATCTAGATTAATTAAAGCCTGATCAACTTTAATAAATTTAGGTAGTGTCAATTAATCCCTTGTTAAGTCACTGGATTTAATAGGTAAGATTAATTAGTGGTAAAGCTACTGTCTAGGTAGATGGAAATAATCGGTTAACAAATTGTTGCATGCTGATCATGATATGAATTGTTAGAGTTAGGTTCTTCTCCAACTTAATGCTTTTGTAACATTGAATCTGGTGTTCGGCTGATTCCGACCGGATTATGTTATGATTAGGGAAATAGTTAATTAAGCCGATACTTGTCAACTATAGAATAATTAAGGAAGAATTGGGATATGTCAAAGCTGATTCTCGGTATCCTATAACTAATTGGTTATATGAGATTGTTATCTTTGCGTCGGTGAACAACGAAAATTGATTAGCCCGGACTTGCTTATTTGCCAGATCTTAATTTAAGTTATTAATTTCAGTACTTTTAATATTTATTAATTGCGTTGATTAATTTCCTTTTATTATTTAGAATTGATTAGTTTTATTTATAATTTTAATCGTTGTGACTATTTGCAAATTAACGAATTTAGAAAATTTTGTTGTTCCTCGTGGGAACGATCTCACTTCCCTGTACTATTCAATAGTTTTAGGAGAGTATTAATTTTGGTTTAGAAACGACATACCAAAATGCTATAAAAAAAAAGGAGGACTCCTCCCTTACATTATTTCGTATATGTCTAAATTAGGAGTACTTCCTCCTTTACATAAATAGTGGTTTGTAAAGTTTAGAAATATTATAAAGGCCAACAAATAATCTTTATAAAATTTCAAACTTTAGATTCCGCATAAAGAAATATAATAAACAAGAAGGACTCCTCCTTTACAATTGTAAAAGATGCATATGTTATATTCACTTTCAAAGTCGCATCAATACAATGAACAAAAAACTCGTAAAAATATTGCGTGAGTTTCACCAGGAGTGATAAGTACAAAAGATGACTACGTGACCCAGGTCTTCCGTCATTGATGCAGTAGCATATGGACAGCCTTATGACTTATGCATTGTGATATGACAGAAGAAGAAATACAACATAAGGTTGAGGAATTATGGCCTAATAGAAATGACATAAAATTTGAAAACCTTCAGACATGATGATATGGAATTATGAACACAACATTACTAAATATAGGCAAATCTTCCCTGACCCCCAAACAACAAGTGGCCTCAGTAGAGATAGCATGCAAATATATTAGATCATCAACGAGAGAGAGTCAAGATCACATACTAAAAAACCTAAATTAGTTGGCAGAAGACGGTTTAAATTGTAGCACAGAAACAAAGAAAGGAATTCTGGCCAATTAGACTGTCATCAAAAAATGGAGAGCCTTCAAATATGATCATATGGAATTATAAAAGCAATACTGAATTTAGGCAAATCTTGCCTAACCTTAACAACAAGTGGCCTCAAGAGAGAAAGCATGCAATTATATTAGATCATCAAAGAGAGGAAATCGAAATCACTCAAAACCTATATTAGTTGAAAATCTCCATACAAAACAGACCTCAAAAGTTTATTTGATTAAAACAAAAGCAAGGAAAAATGGCCACACATAAGCAGCCATTTGCCTTTAAACCATGACACCTCTAGTGAAATGAAGAGATTTGAAATTTTAAAAATCCAAACTGCGATGCAGTGTTAAAGGTAAAATAGTAGGGAGTGACATGAAGAATATGACTTATGAACTATAATGAATTTCACCAAGATGCGATCTCTTGACATATGGAATTCCAAGTCTCTCCAAGCGTATCACTTTCTGAATCTATACGTGAAGTAGGGCTTCCTCGTAGAAGATTTGGTTTGGATGTTGTGCAGCAATTAGTGCCAAAGTTTAGCTGTAGAGTTAGCTTCTCTTGGACATTTGTTCCAAGTCACCCTGGTATTATATCCCTGATTTGTTGAATTTTTTTCCTGATTTTCCAGGGATTTTTGTGAGCATCCTCTAATTCCACAAGAAAACTGTTAGAGCTCGATTCAATAATGATGTGTGGGAGAATACCTTTATCCAGACAAATTTTGACTCCTTGAATTGCTGTCTCCAATAACATCTGGTCATTTGAAAGTATAATAGTAGGAGAAGAGAAACATGTAAATGCTGCAATCAAGCAAACTTTGGCTATTTCAAATAATTCCTCCTCCTAAACCTGTTTGTGTGCTTGTACTATAACCATGTATATTTAACTTATACATGTTTTCATCTAGAGGGTGCCATTTAATGAAAAAGGTGACCACTCTATTAGTATATGCAATGCCGAATCCCAAAACTGGTTCCATGTATACTCTAGCCATATGGGATTTTGTAACCTAATGAAGGTTAATTTTTTAACCTCTTCAAAAACAGAAGTTTTGATTTTGTCATGATTCCATTTGTCTTCCTCAAATAGGCATTTGTTTCTGGCTTTCCATATATGCCAACAAATGATGGATGGTACAATTTTGATCAGAAATTTGATCGTAGTACTTTTTCCAGGATGTTTCCACCAATCATGAAGGAATTAAATTAAATCTGGACAATTTTGTGGAAGGAGGATTCCCATTTCACCCCCAAAAGCTTTCCAAATACTAGAGGTAGTAACACTTTGAAGGAAAAAATGATTTATTGATTCTAAATTTGTTGAACAACAAATACAGTTGAATGGACCATGCACATTGAGTTTATGGAATTAGAGTGAATATTGTCAAAAAAAGTGAAAATTTTATGAATGGACCATGCACATTGAGTTTGTGGAATTAGAGTGAATATTGTCAAAAAAGTGAAAATTAAAATTTTCACTAATCCTCCATTTTTCATGGTATTAACGCACGTATTTTTGTCAAAAATGGCAAAGTTAAAAAACGTGTTCATTTTAACTTTTCCTCAATTATTTTTTACACACACCTCAATTGTGAACATGCATTATAATGAACGGTCTAAAAAAAGTGAAATTTATACTTTTCATCAAATTTCCATTTTTCATGTCTTATAACAAACGTATGATAGCAAAAAATGGCAAAATCCAAAATTGAGTTGATTTTGACTTTTTTTGTACCATTTTTTGTACCCACCCCAATGACGAACATGCATTCTAGTGAATATTGTAAAAAAAAGTAAAAATAATTTTCACAACCCCCCCATTTTTCATGAGTTATAACACAAATAATTTTGTCAAAAATGGCAAAGTAAAAAAACATGCTGATTTTTGCTTTTCCCCTATTTTTTTACACACAACTCAATTTTGAATATGGATTATAATGAACGGTATAAAAAAAGTGAAATTTATATTTTCACCAAATTTTTATTTTTCATAGGTTAAATAACACACGTATTATAGAAAAAAATGGAAAACAAATCTAAAAACAAGTTGATTTTGACTTTTTTGTACCTTTTTTTGCACCCACACCGATTTTGAATATACATTCTAGTGAATATTGTCAAAAAAAGTGAAAATTAAAATTTTCACCAAACCTTCTTTTTTCATGAGTTATAACACACATATTTTTGTAAAAAAATGGGAAAGTAAAAAAAAAAAACGTGTTGATTTTCGCTTTTTCCCTATTATTTTTTACACACATATCAATTGTGAACATGCATTATAATGAACGATGTAAAAAAGTGAAATTTACAATTTTCATCAAATTTTTATTTTTCATGGGTCACGTATTATAGCAAAAAGTGGAAAAATCCAAAAACGTGTTGATTTTGACTTTTTTGTACAATTTTTTGCACCCACCCCAATTATGAACATGTATTCTAGTGAATATTGTCAAAAAAGTGAAAATTAAAATTTTCACCAAACCTCCATTTTTCATGGGTTATAACACATTATAAAAAATGACAAAGTAAAAAAACGTGTTGATTTTTGCTTTTTCCATATTATTTTTTACACACACCTCAATTGTGAATATATATTATGATGAACGGTGTCAAAATAAGTGAAATTTAGATTTTCACCAAATTTCAATTTTTCATGAGTAACAGACGTATTTTAGCCAAAAATGGCAAAATAAAAAAACTCATTTATTTTGATTTATTTTGTATCATTTTTTCCATCCACCGTGATTGTGAACATTCATTCTAGTGAATATTGTAAACAGAAGTGAATAAAATTTTCATTCAACCTCCATTTTCATGGGTTATAACATACGTATTTTTGTCAAAAATGGCAAAGTAAAAAAACGTGTTGATTTTCGCATTTCCCCAATTATGTTATAAACACAACTCAACTGTGAATATGAATTATAATGAAAAGTGTCGAAAAAAGTGAAATTTAAGTTTTTCATTAAATTTCTATTTTTCATGGGTTATAACATACGAAGTTTAGCCAAAAATGAAATAATACAAAACGCGTTGATTTTGATTTTTTGTACTATTTTTGCACCCATCGCGATTGTGAACACGCATTCTAGTTAATATTTTCAAATAAAAAATAAAAATTAATTGTTCACCAAACATCTATTTTTCATGGATTATAACACACATATTTTTGTAAAACATGGCAAACTAAAAAAACGTGTTGATTTTAACTTTGCCCTGTTATGTTTTACACACACCTCAATTGTGCACGTGCATCATAATGACTGGCGTAAAAAAATGTTGAAATTTAGATTTTTCACTAAATTTCCCTTCTTCATTGGTTATAAACACACATATTTTAGACAAAATAGAATAATCTAAAAACGCGTTGATTTTGACTTTTTTTGTACCATTTTTGCACCCACCTCAATTGTGAACATGCATTCTAGTGAATATTGTAAAAAAATAGCGAAAATTAAAATTTTCACCAATTCTCCATTTTTCGCGGGTTATTACACAAGTTTTTTTTATTGGTAAAAAATAGCAAAGTAAAAAAATGGGTTAATTTTTACTTTTTCCCTGTTATTTTATACACACACCTGAATTGTGAAATTGCATTATGATAAATGGTGTAAAAAAGTAAAATTTAGTTTTTTTACCAAATTTTTATTTTTCATGTGTTATAACACACGTATTTTAGCCAAAAATGGAAAAAAAACTCGTTTATTTTCACTTTTTTGTATCCTTTTTTGCACCCACCTCGATTGGGAATATAAATTCCAGTGAATATTTTCAAAAAAAGTAAATTAAAAATTTCACCAAACCTACATTTTTCATGGGTTGTAACACACATATTTTTGTAAAAAATGGCAAAGTAAAAAAACTAGTTGATATTCCCTTTTTCTATGTTATTTTTTAAACACACCTAAATTTTGAACATGCATTATAATGAACGGTGTTAAAAAATTGAAATTCGATTTTTCACCAAATTTGTATTTTGGGTTAATCACAAAAAACCTCTCTGTGGTTAGGCGATATTTTAACTTACCTCCCTGACAAATTTAAACCTATAATTCGCCTCCTCATACTTTGGGTTGTTTTTAAAAATGGATGAAAATAGAAACGTTGACGGAGTGTAAATCACACGCGCGACTGGGAATTAAAAACGTTCGCTTTGAACTTAATAGAATGGGCAAAAAGACAAAAATAACCTCTGTGATATTGAAAAAAAAAGACAGAATTACTTAAATACATCTTCTTCTTCCTACAATCCCCAAATTTTTGGCCAAAACTCAAACTGTTGCAAAATTCAACATTCATGGCCACCACTATCTTCAAAGATCAACTTTCATGGTTGCCGTTGTTGCTGACGTCGTCACCATGGAGAGACCCAATACCACCATCAAACAAGTCCATAACAATCACAATCACATATAAATTCAAAACCCATTATAAATTCCTCAAGTGGGTTATATGACCTTCAATTAGAGGCAACTCTAGCATAAGTACTACCCACAACTATCGGAACACGGCCAGCATTAAGAACATCTCTAGTAGCTTGCCTAGCATCCGTGAAAAATTGCCCACAGAATAATATTCAGATGGATGTAATATATGAATCAAATGGTGTCGAACTTCCTCCCTTTCACTCAACCAAGGCTTTGCTGATCTAACGTCAAGCCCTCGATACACCTGAACAGAGTCAGCACTGATAATTTATCTATTGAGACGCTTCGCAAGCTCTAAAGAGAGCTTGCTTTTGCCAGCACTGGTGGGGCCAGAGATAATAATGACTTTCTACTTCTTATCAGCGGCAGAGGAAGAACAGGAAGTGCTGAAGAATCGACTACTGCGGAGGCGGTAGTGTGAGTGGAAGGAGGAACAGAAAGTGGTGAAGAATCGACTGTTGGAAGAATAAAATCAAATATTGATATTGATTTGGACAATGATATGTGAGTAAATTTTGATGAGGTTGTTGTGAGGGAGCTGAATCTTTCAGTCAAGGGAGTGGATCTTTAAATCCAGTGGACGGAGATGCTAAGATTTGGGAATTTTAGCTGGAATTTTTGGGCAAATTTGGATGTGTTCTTCATTCATTCAGTGAAAACAATATCCAATGGTTAATTGATAGAAATTTTAATTAATATCACAGATTTGGATTTATCATTATTTGCATATTGATTTTAGTGAAAACAATATAGAATGTTTCAGGGAGGAAGAAATAGGAAGATTTTTCAATCAACTCTTGTCTTCATTGATTGATTTGGGAGAAATGCTTCACTTTTTCATAAAACATTAGCTTCAAGTATTAGGCAGCTGAGAATTGCATGGTGGCTGATGTACGGTTTGCCATTTTGACTTGTGATTGTTGCTTTGTGTTGAATATGAATCAGAAACTTAAAGATAGATTATTTGTCTAAAGAGTTTCTTACAGAGTATCTTTGAATGTTGATTCTTTGTGCTTCTTGGAGTTTTCCAACTTCATTCATTGACTGCTTTTTTTCCTGGTTAAGATACGGTTGACCTTATCTGCAGAAGATTGAGTGAGTCAAAGTGGGAAGAGAAGAAGAATAGCATGTTTGCTTCGGTTTGATTAATTGGTCAAAGAACAAGTGGGGAAAATTTTGTTAGAGGGGTATATTGTCTTTTTACACTAACTCCGTCACATCTGCTCATTTCCATCCATTTTTCAAAAAAACCCAAAGCACGAGGAGGCAAATTATAGGTATTAATATGTCAAGGAGGTAACTTAAAATATCGCCTAACCACAGGGAGGTTTTTTGTAATTAACCCTTGTATTTTTAATGGGTTATAATCACACATGTATTTTAGTAAAAAATAGAATAATCCAAAAATGCGTTGATTTTGAATTTTTTTTACCAATGTTTGCACCCACCCCGATTGTGAACATGCATTCTAGTGAATATTGTAAAAAAAAAGTAAAAATTAAATTTTCACAAAACTTCAAATTTTCATCGATATTAACACATGCATTTTTTTTCCAAACTAGCAAAGTCAAAAAATGTGATGAGTTTTGCTTTTCTCCAATTATTTTTTACACACACCTCAATTGTGAATATGCATTATAATGAATAGTGTAAAAAAAGTGAAAATTACATTTTTCACCAAATTTCTATTTTTCATGGGTTACAACACACATATTATTTCAAAAAATGGCAAAATTAAAAAATGTGTTGATTTTGACATTTTTTTGTACCATTTTTTGCACCCACCTCGATTATTAACATGCATTCTAGTGAATATTGTCAAAAAGGTGAAAATTAAATTTTCATCAAACCTCCATTTTTCATGGGTTATAACACACGTATTTTTGTCAAAAATGGTGAAGTCAAAAAAGGTGTTGATTTTCGCTTTTCCCCTATTATTTTTTACGCACAACTCAATTGTGAATATGCATTATAATGAACGGTGTCAAAAAAAAGTGAAATTTAGATTTTTCACCAAATTTCCATTTTTCATGAGTTATAACACACGTATTATAGCCAAAAATGGCAAAATAAAAAATTGCTTTGATTTTGACTTTTTGTACCTTTTTTGCACCTTCCCCGATTGTGAAGATGCATCTTAGAGAATATTGTCAAAAAAAAAGTGAAAATTAAAATTTTACCCAAACCTTCATTTTTCATGGGTATTTGGTAAACACGTATTTTTTTCACAAATGGCAAAGTAAAAAAACCTGTTAATTTTTGTTTTTCCCCTATTATTTTTTACACACAACTCAATTTTGAACATACGATATAATTAATGGTGTAAAAAATATGAAAATTAAAATTTTTAACATGCATTCTTGTGAATATTTTAAAATATATGAGAATTAAAATTTTCACCAAACCTTCATTTTACATCGGTTATGACACATGTATTTTTGTCAAAAATGGCAAGTAAAAACGTGTTGGTTTTTGCTTTTCCCATATTATTTTTTACACACATCTTAATTATGAACATGCACAATAATGAATGGTATAAAAAAAATTAAAATTTATATTTTTCACTAAATTTCATGTGTTATAACACACATATTTTAGCCAAAAATGGAATAATCCAAAAACGCATTGATTTTGACTTTTTTTGTACCGGTTTTTGCACCCACTCCAATTTTGAACATGCATTCTAGTGAATATTGTCAAAAAAGTAAAAATTAAAATTTTCACCAAACCTCCAATTTTCATGAGTTATAACACATATTTTGTCAAAAATTGCAAAGTAAAAAAACGTGTTGATTTTCTCTTTTCCCCAATTATTTTTTACACACACCTCAATTGTGAACATGCATTATAATGAACGGTGTAAGAAAAGTGAAATTTACATTTTTCAATATATTTCAATTTTTCATGGGTTATACACATATTATAGCAAAAAAAAATAAAAATTAAAAAATGCGTTGATTTTGAATTTTTTTGTACCATTTTTTGCAGCCACCCCAATTATGAACATACATTCTAATGAATACTATCAAAAAAAAGTGAAAATTAAAATTTTCACAAAACCTCCATTTTTTGGGTTATAGCACACGTATTTTTGTCAAAAATAGTAAAGTAAAAAACGTGTTGATTTTAACTTTCCCCTATTATTTTTTACACACACCTTAATTGTGGCATTTATTATAATGAACAGTGTGAAAAAAGTGAAATTTAGATTTTTCTCCAAATTTCAATTTTTCGTGGGTTATAACACATGTATTTTAGCTAAAATGGTAAAATTCAAAAACTCGTTGATTTTGACTTTTTTGTATTGTTCTTTGCACCCACCGCGATTGTGAACATTTATTCTAGTGAATATTGTCAGAAAACATGAAAACAAAATTTCACCAAACCTATATTTTTCATGGGTTATAACATACGTATTTTTGTCAAAAAATGGCAAAAAATAAAAAAAATGTGTTGATTTTCGCATACCCCTAATTTGTTTTACACACGCCTCAATTGTAAACATGCCTTATAATTAATGATGTAAAAAAAGTGAAATTTAAATTTTTTACCAAATTTATATTTTTCATAGGTTATAACAGACATATTTTAGCCAAAAATTGAATAATCCAACACATTGATTTTCACTTTTTTGTACCATTTTTGCACCCACCACGATTGTAAACATGCGAATTAGTGAATATTGTCAAAAAAATGAAAATTAAATTTTCACCAAATCTCAATTTTTCATGAGTTATAACCCACCTATTTTTGTAAAACATGGCAAACTGAGAAAACGTGTTGATTTTCGCAATTCCCCTATTATTTTTTACACACCTCGATTATGAATATGCGTTATAATTAATGGTGTAAAAAAGTAAAATTTATATTTTTTTTGCCAAATTTCTATTTTTCATGGGTTATAACACACCTATTATAGCCAAAAATGGAAAACAAATATAAAAATGAATTGATTTTGACATTTTTTGTACCTCTTTTTGCACTCACCCCAATTGTGAATATGCATTGTATAGAATATTGTCAAAAAAGTACAAATTAAATTTTCACAAAACCTCCATTTTTCATAAGTTAGAACACACGTATTTTTGTCACAAATAGTAAAGTAAAAAAACCTTTTGATTTAGGCTTTTTCCCTATTATTTTTTATACACAAATCAATTCTAAACAAGCATTTTAATGAACGACGGAAAAAAAAAGTGAAATTCAAAATTTTCACCAAATTTCTATTTTTCATAAATTATAACACACGAATTTTAGTAAAAAATGGAATAATCCAACACGCGTTGGTTTTGAATTTTTTATATCGCTTTTTGCACCCACCCCGATTATGAAGATGCATTCTAGAGAATATTATCAAAAAAAATTAAAATTAAAATTTTCACCAAACCTTCATTTTTCAAGGGCATATATGTATTTTTGTCACAAATGACAAAGTAAAAAAACCTGTTGATTTTCGTTTTTCTCCTATTATGTTTTGTACACAACTCAATTGTGAACATGTATTATAATTAATGGTGTAAAAAATATGAAAATTAAAATTGTTAACATGCGTTCTTGTGAATATTTTAAAAAATATGAGAATTAAATTTTTTACCAAACCTCCATTTTATATGGGTTATAACACACGTATTTTGGTTAAAAATGACAAAGTAAAAAAACGTGTTGGTTTTTGCTTGTCCCATATTATTTTTTATACAAATCTAAATTGTGAACATGCATTATAATGAATGGTGTAAAAAAAGTAAAATTTAGATTTTTCACCAAATTTCCATTTTTCATTGGTTATAACACTTATTTTAGCTAAAAATAGAATAATCCAAAAACACGTTGATTTTGGCTTTTTTGTAACGTTCTTTGCACCCACCCCAATTATGAACATGCATTGTAGTGAGTATTTAAAAAAAAGTAAAAATTAAAATTTTCACCAAACATTCTTTTTTCATGGGTTATAACATACGTATTTTTTTTTAAAAATGACAAAATTAAAAAAGGTGTTGATTTTTTCTTTTCCCTTATTATTTTATACACACCTCAATTATGAACATGTAGTATAATGAACGGTTTCAAAAAAGTGAAATTTATATTTTTCACCAAATTTTCATTTTTCATCGTTAATAACACACGTATTTTAGACAAAAATAGAATAATCTAAAAACGCATTGATTTTGACTTTTTGTGTACCCTTTTTTTGCACTCACCCCAATTTTGAACATGCATTCTAGTGAATATTGTCAAAAAAATGAAAATTTAAAATTTCACTAAACCTCCATTTTTCATGTGTTATAACACAAGTATTTTGGTAAAAAATGGAAAAATAAAAAAATGTGGTTATTCTCGCTTTTCCCCAATTATTTTTTACACACACCTCAATTGTGAACATGTATTATAATGAACGATGTAAAAAAAGTAAAATTTACATTTTTCACTAAATTTCTATTTTTCATGGGTTATACACGTATTATAGCCAAAAATGATACAAATCCAAAAACACGTTGATTTTGAATTTTTTTTGTATTGTTTTTTGCACCCACCCCGATTATGAACATACATTCTAGTGAATATTATAAAAAAGTGAAAATTAAAATTTTCACAAAACCACCTTTTTATGGGTTATAACAAACGTATTTTTTTCAAAAATGGCAAAATAAAAAAACATGTTGATTTTTTCTTTTTCCATATTAGTTTTTTTACACACACCTCAATTGTGAATATGTATTATAATGAACGACGTGAGAAAAAGTGAAATTTATATTTTTCACCAAATTTCAATTTTTCATGGTTATAACACATGTATTTTAGCCAAAATGGTAAAATGCAAAAATTTGTTGATTTTGACTTTTTGTACTTTTTTCCACCCACCGCAATTGTGAACATTCATTCTAGTGAATATTGTCAGAAAAAGTGAAAACAAAATTGTCACCAAACCTCCATTTTCATGGGTTATAAAATGCATGTTTTCAAAAAATGGCCAAAAGTAAAAAAGTGTGTTGATTTTCGCATACCCTATTGTGTTTTACACACACCTCAATTGTGAACATGTCTTATAATGAACAATGTCAAGAAAAGTGAAATTTAGATTTTTCACCAAATTTCTACTTTTCATGGGTTATAACAAACGAATTTTAGCCAAAAATCGAATAATCCAAAACGCATTGAGTTTGACTTTTTTGTATCATTTTTTGCACCTACCTCGATTTTGAACATGCATTCTAATGAATATTGTCAAGAAAATAAAAATTAATTTTCACCAAATCTCAATTTGCCATGAGTTATAACACACATATTTTTTTAAAACAAGGCAAATTCAAAAAAATGTGTTGATTTTCGCAATTTCCTTATTATTTTTACACACACCTCGATTGTGAACATGCATTATAATTATTTGTGTAAAAAAAATTAAAATTTAGATTTTTCGCCAATTTTCAATTTTCATGGGTTATAACACACGTATTATAGCCAAAAATGAAAAACAAAATCCAAAATTGCATTGACTTTGACTTGTTTTTGTAGCGCTTGTTCCATCCACCCCAATTGTGAACATGCATTCTATAGAATATTGTCTTTTTTTTTTGTTTTTTGGCTATTCATCCCAAACTCGGGGGGGGGGGGGCCACTCCCAGTTTATTGATTGAAAATCAGATTACAAAAGCAATGGCGGATATATCCACACCATTAGTACATGTGAAAGCTATAAAAAGGGAGGACTTCTATAGAATATTGTCAAAAAAATAAAAATAAAAATTTTAACCAAACCTCCATTTTTCATTGGTTATAACACACGTATTTTTGTCTAAAATGGCAAAGTAAAAAAACGTGTTGATTTTCATTTTTTCCCTCAATTTTGAACATGCATTATAATGAACAGTTTCAAAAAAGAAAAATATAGATTTTTCACCAAATTTTTAATTTTCGTGGGTTACAACCCACATATTTTTGCCAAAAATAGAATAATCCCAAAAAAGATTGATTTTGACTTTTTTTTGAACCGTTTTTTACACCCATTCAGATTGTGGACATGCATTCTAGCTAATATTGTAAAAGTGAAAATTTTAATTTTCACTGAACCTTCATTTTTCATGGGTATTAATAACACATGTATTTTTTTTCCAAACTAGCAAAGTCAAAAAACGTGATTATTTTTGCTTTTTTCCAATTATTTTTTACACACAACTCAATTGTGAATATGCATTAAAATGAACAGTGTAAAAAAAGTGAAAATTACATTTTTCACAAAATTTCCATTTTTCATGGGTTATAACACACGTATTATAACAAAAAAATGGCAAACTTCAAAAATGCGTTTATTTTGACTTTTTTTGTACCATTTTTTGTACCCACCTCGATTATTAACATGCATTCTAGTGAATATTGTCTTTTTTTAAAAGAAATTTCATCACAACCTCTTCATTTCCACCATTAAAGATCAGTACAAGCTCTCCACCACCACCACTACCAAAAAGATCACAATTTTCGACAGCTTCCCAAAAAAATGAAAAAAACGAGATGAGATAGCAAAACGAGTACTCAACCTGCTGAAACACATATTCACACACACACACACACACATATAGAAGGATTGATATCTACGCATATAGTTATATATTAATATATACCTGCTGCTGAATAAAGGGCCGTTATTTTTTTTAACAAAAAAATGGCGAAATCATTGGCTAACAGAGAGGGGCAACCACCCTTGAGGAAATCCCAAACACACTGTCACCTCATTCTTGATCTTTTTGAGCTTTAGTACAATAAAAAAGTCAAAATCCCTCGTCGTCATTGGTTGTTGAGGCTCATATCTGCCTTTGATCAGATAGAAAGAGGCTAAACATGCCATGGCTACAAAAACCCAAATGGGATTTCGCCCAGCCAAGATACGAGCTAGGTCAAAATCTGTCTGAAATTTGATTTTTGAAGGGAGGAAAAAAAGATTCATCAAAGCCTCTGATTAAAAGGTTTAGGGTTTTGGATTTTGAATGATGATGATGATGATGATGATGATGAAAAAGTAGTAGTAGTAGTAGTTGATCTTGCTCTTGCTCTTGCTCTTGCTCTTGCTGTTGCGACACAGTTTGAAGGGTTTGTTTTTTGGGAGTATTGAAATCATCGACCCGTATCTAGTGAATATTGTCAAAAAAGTGAAAATTAAAATTTTCACCGAACCTCCGTTTTTCATGGGTTATAGCACATGTATTTTTGTCAAAAATGGTAAAGTAAAAAAAATGTGTTGATTTTCGTTTTCCCCTATTATTTTTTACACACAACTCAATTGTGAACATGCATTATAAAGAATGGTGTAAAAAAACGTGAAATTTACATTTTTCACCAAATTTATATTTTTCATGGGTTATAACACATGTATTATAGCCAAAAAGGGAAAATTCCAAAAATGCTTTAATTCTGACTTTTTTTGTACCGTTTTTTGCACCCACCCTGATTGTGAAGATGCATTCTAGAGAATATTGCCAAAAAAGTGAAAATTAAAATTTTTTCCAAACCTCCATTCTTCATAGGTACACACGTATTTTTGTCACAAATGGCAAAGTAAAAAACCTTTTGATTTACGCTTTTCCTCTATTATTTTTTACACACAAATCAATTCTGAACATAGGTTAAAAAAAGTGAGATTTAAATTTTTTACCAAATTTCTATTTTTCATAGGTTATAACACACGAATTTTAGCAAAAAATGGAATAATCCAAAACGCAGTGATTTTGAATTTTTTTATACCTCTTTTGCACCCACCTCGATTGTGAACTTGCATTTTAGAGAATATTGTCAAAAAAGTGAAAATTAAAAATTTTTCACCAAACCTCCATTTTTCATGCGTTTACACATATTTTTGTCACAAATGGCAAAGTAAAAAAAATGTGTTTATTTTCGTTTATCTCCTATTATTTTTTACACACAACTCAATTGTGAACATGCATTATAATTAATAGTGTAAAAAAATATGAAAATTAAAATTGTTAACATGCATTCTAGTGAATATTTTAAAAAATATGAGAATAAAAATTTTCACCAAACCTCTATTTTACATGGGTTATAACACACGTATTTTTGTCAAAAATGGCAAAGTTAAAAAACGTGTTGGGTTTCACTTTTCCCCTATTATGTTTTACACACATCTCAATTGTGAACATGAATTATAATGAACAATGTTTTTTTTTTTTTTGGAAAATATCTATATATATATATATGGGCAAAAGACGGTGCCGAATATACCCGAACACACCGTTACAATCATAATGCACTAAATGTGGAGTACTACTCCATTACATGAGATTCAAAGTAAATGTAGTAGCTTTTCAGTCCTATTCGAATACATGCACCAATATTCAAAAGGAAGAGAAAAACATGACCCTTGGTAATGTGTTTGGGGAAGAAAACCACTGCTTAGAAAGTACCAAAGTAGTAGAGTTCTTCCCCCAAATATTGCCAGAGACAGGGCCTAATCTTAATATAAGTACATGAAGCTAGATATATGCACAAACCCATAAGCCAGTAACATCAAGTTCGAGATAGGAGGGAATTAAAAATCAGTTATCCCTAGAATTCCTATGGGTCCATCTGCCGTCCGAAGGTCCTTCAAAGTTGTTCCAAGATATAATTCAGGGCAATTGGTGGGAGTAAATGAGATTGCGCCGAAAGAACCTCGGTGAAACTCGGAAATTAACATCGGGGCAGCGGAACAGCAAGGGGACTCGGATGAGCTCAGATTTAATTCTCCCCAGAAAATCAAATACAAGACAATTTCAGTTCCAGAAAACTGGCCAAATAAATGCAAATCACATCCAAAGAATATGTGTTGGATTCAGTTTGCTGTGCAAACTGACCAAAATCCATCAATCAAACTCCCAAAAAGCATTCCTGAGTCTTCAAATCAAATATAGCTATTCAAGGTTCCAATTTCCATCACAGGCCAATCATCGAGCATTAAAATGAGAAATTAATTGGCCACATTTGGCACTGGCCAAGCAAAAGCAGTAACAGAAAAACACATTGAATTTGTGGTTTGGCCTCTGCCATTTCATCAATGCATGAGACGCTTCAAGCAGAACAGCAGCAAGGTTCCCACTTTCTCAAATCAAAAAATCTATCCTCACACCATTACATGTACCACGCATTTCAAAGAGAGAACAAATGCAATCCATAATCACGAGTAATCATGTAAACCTCCATGAAAGAAAAAACCAGCAGAGCATCACCCAAGCAGGGCATTTCAAGAATAATCAGGTTTGGATAGATAAAAAAAATAAAAAAAATAAAAGAACAGCATCCAGTTCAGAATTCATGATAAGCGACATATGGACAGTTCAAACAGAACCACTTCATAGTCCACCAATAACCAAAAATCCACCCACCAGAACCAAGAAGTGAACGTCCACCTTCAAAAAGCCCACCCAAGGATTTGGAATTGGAAACCCTTTTGAGCTGCTGTGAATGTTGCCCGCTGTGAACTCTGAGCCGCCGTGAGATCGGTTCCCCAAGCCGCCAGTGTTCAGATCTTGGCAGATCGGCCCAGATAAATAGTTGTCGGGGGTCCGATCATTATGGGCGATGGACGATCTGAGCTCGCCGGAGTCCGAAGTCCAGATCTGAGCAGGCTCCTGTTGCAAATCCAGCCCTAGGTCGTGTCTTTGCAGAACTTCAGGTGAAGTTTTCGGCTGAGGGGGGTCGAGGGAGCTTTGGTGGGGCTCCTTTTTGAGATGCATTAGTTGGTGAATGGAAGACTTGGCCGGCTCTAGGGGCCGGTGGAGATGGCGAGAGCGGATGGAAATAATTTGAGAAAGAGAAGTGAGAGAATTGTAGAGGAAAGAAAGAGAGATCAGAGAAAAGGCTAACGTAATGGAGTTGACCGGCTCTGGCCTCTGGCCAAGAGGCCAGAGCCGGTGGTGGTGGCGATCTAAAAGGTGCTAAACTTAGAGAGAAGGCAGAGAAAAAACTAGAGAGAGAACACTGTTTGAAAGTCTACCTGAACAATGTAAAAAAAAAAAGAATAATAAAAAAGTAAAATTTAGATTTTTCACAAAACTACATGGGTTATAACACATGTATTTTAGCAAAAAATAGAATAATAAAAAAATGTGTTGATTTTAACTTTTTTGTAAGTTCTTTGCACCCACTCTAATTGTGAACATTCATTCTCGTGAATATTGTAAAAAACATTAAAAATTAAAATTTTCAACAAACCTCCTTTTTTTCATGGGTTATAACACAAGTATTTTTGTCAAAAATGGCAAAGTAAAACAACATATTGGTTTTCATTTTTCCCCTATTATGTTTTACACACATCTCAATTGTGAACATTCATCATAATGAACTGTGCAAAAAAAAGTAAAATTTAGAATTTTCACAAAATTTAATGGGTTATAACACACGTGTTTTAGCCAAAAATAGAATAATAAAAAAATGCGTTCATTTTGACTTTTTTTACCGTTTAACAAAATTGAATTCGCAGCATGAATTCATTCAGTCGGAGTACCAATTATCATCCTCTACATAACACGTAACCTTGTTTCTTTCTCTGAGTTTCCTTTCAGATTTGAAATTTACCTTTGAGCTGGAGCTAGTCTCTGCAGTCTTCCTCTATTTAGTTTGTCTTTTCTCCTTTTTTGGATGAGTCTCTATCAATATCTCAGTATCAGTGGATGATTCCTCCTCATTGGTAAAATTTTCTTCTTGCTTCTCCCCCTCTGATCTTGTAATCTGATTTTTTAAATTAGACTGTGAATTCACTTTGCGTATTTTAGGAGTTGGTGTGTGTGACCTGAGTTGGATTGATTTAGATTGAGCCACATCGATGGGTATCCACTGAAGAAGTTCCTGTGTCTGGTCAAGCACTCCTTTAATCCCTCCTTCATCCATTATTTGGCTCTGATCTAGGCCTCCCTTAGAAATTTCTTTGCTTATATGATTGGGTCTAAACACAACTAACTGAGTCTCTGATTTTTTGGAACTCTCCGGCCTCTTCCTTGGCTCCAATTCGATTTCAACATTCTTGGGATCACATGTATATTCTGTTTCATTTTTCCCCCTCTTGGTGGTTTCCTCTTGATTACTTATTATGTCCATGTTCTTCTCCATCCCTAACATCTTTGTAAGATATCCCATCTGTTGGATGGGAGTAGATAGAGCTGGTTGCTGTGTGTGAGTTACATGTGAGATTTTCTCCGTCCCTTTGGATTTGTTGGCCGTCTCTGAGTTTTGACCAAGATATTGGTTCTTCTGCTTTACACTATCTCCTTCTGGATATTTCGAAAGGGATAATTGATTCTGAATGACTTTGGATCCTTCTTGATGTTTTTTTTATCCAAGTTTGTTTTGCACCTTCATGATTTCAGAATGTTGGTTTGCCTGAGCATCACCTTTGCACTGATTCGTATGATGACCCAATTTACAACAGATAGTGCAGTATTGTGGCTTTTCTTCCACCGAAACCTCAATCCATTTTCCTCTGGTGTCATTCCCAATCCAGATACAATCTGGAATTTCACTGAGAACATCAATCTCGACACATACACGAGCTACGCTCGGCCTGACAACCTTCAGTGCTGCTGCAGTTGCTGTATCTGTTTTTAATGGTTTGCCTATCAAACTAGCTAGCAAAAATAGGGCTTTCTTATTGAACATGTGTAGAGGCAGCTGGTGGAAGTTAATCCAAACTGGAGAGATGGAAGATTTTTTGTCTGGACTGAACTGAGTTGTCCATTTGAATATTCTTGCTTGGAAACCCTGAAAAGACCATGCTTGTTTAATCCACATTCTGTGGAAGTCTTTCTCAAGCTCAAATCGAAATACTACATAAGTCCGAGATGATAGGGACCTTTGAAGCCCGCAGCCATAGTCTCCTTCCTGAGTGTGATCATTAAGGGTCTTCCCCAAGAAAATTTTCCCACTAGGGTGAAGCTGAAAGTAGTAACAAGTACGGTTTCTTCTTCCTCAGACACGAAGACCGCTGGTTTTCCTTTATGAGTTCCAGTTTTGATAAAGCTAGCTTAGAGTCTGATTTGCTGGGAAAGTAAGGTTGAAACGGCAGAGGGCTGTTCTTGGTTAAAGATCTGACCTTTAGAGGTTGGTATGTTGAGGGCTTCCTTGAATAACATTGGAGAAAAATCCGTCTGAGCTGCCATTGCCAATAGTGGAGGGCAGATTAGGCCCTATCAGCCTAAGCTGAAGGGACTAGCCGCTGATCTTGAGATTTTCCCAAGCTTTGATTTGAAGTTTTAGGGTTTGTATTAGTTATTAGATCTATTTTCAGCAGCGTGAATGTTGTCTTTTTTTTTTGTTAGCTAATCATCCCATTTATGGGGGGCGCTACTCCCTATTTTATTGATAGAATTAAAGGTTATACAAAATGCAATGACGAATTTACCCACACCATTAGTACATTTGAAACGAAACAAGAAAAGGAAACCGGGAGGACTCCTCCCTTTTATTTTTGTGCTTGAATAGAAATAAGGAGTACTTCCTCCATTACAATTTCAAGCTAGAGTTACAGTTAGAAAAGGAGTGCAACTATCTGTGCAGAGGTGAAAGTTAAGATTTAGAAATTATATCAGAGCCGTCCAGAGACTAAAAACTTTGATATGATCCCTAAATTCAACTACATCATGCTGCAGCCCAAGTAAGATTCTCCCTTGCAAAAAACTCCCTATAATAGTTTTATGAATCAACAAGATTGAAAAGATGGGACAGAGAAGGTTCTTGTTCGCTTCATGTGAAAAAATGCGCAAAGAAATATGCAATGCTCTATATGTGCTATGTTTCAAATTGAAAGAATTTGACATCATTTGTTCAAACTCAGCAGCAGCAGAGAGTTTAAAGAGATATTTAGGTATTTTAACTTGAAATTGTGATATACAACTAAAGAGAAATGGACAAAGACCTTGCCTAACTTCAGCAGCAGGTGGTCCTGCTTTTATCATTTGAAAAGAGCCTATCTTCAGCAGCAAAAGAGAGTTCATAGATTGCACTATTCTATTATAACTTGAATCTATGATGTGCAAAAGAAATTGGACAAAACCATGCCTAACTTCAGCAGCAGGTGGTCCTATTTTTATCATTTGAAAGGATACTAAGTATACTATATGATTATTTGTAGCATTTCTGAGAGCTCTTTCTTGCACCATTCTTCAAATTTCCTGATAGGATATGTCATTAAGTGATGATGAAGCTTTGAGGCTGGTGAGAAGGCTGATATTTTCTCTTGATGTATGGCAAGCCCAGTCTTTCAACTCTAATGATTAATTGGATCTTTTGATGCAGAAACTTTTCCTCAATGTATATTTGACACTGATGTTGGATTGCAGCTTTTGCTAACAGTTTAGCAACAAGATTTTCCTCCTTTTGGCAGTGTGTCCACATTGCTGCATCTAGAGATTCTTTCAATTTGTGTACTTGCTCTTTTAATCTCCAAGGACATTTTTTGACATTCTAAAACCATAAGTGAAGTTAGAGCTGGATTCAAAATTTACAATCTCGCAGGTGCTTTTTTGTTTGCAAATTTCCAAGCCCATCATTTTTGCTTCTGCTATTACCTGCTCAGGAAAAAATAAGTTTGATATAGAGGATTTAAAAGAAAAGGCAAAGATCATTTTGCACTCATGATTTCTTAGGAGACCTCCACCTAAACCTATGTTTGAGCTATTACCATGAATATTCAATTTAAGATGGTGCTCATTTGGAGGATGCCACTTGATGTATGATATGTTGCATTTTCTGGATATATTGAGTGTTGAGTTCCATAAAACATTCCATGGCAGATTAAGGCATTTCAAAACCGGAAAGCGATTAGTTAAAACTTCTTTAAGATCTTGAAATGAGGCTTTTCTCATTTTGTCTAAATTCCATACCTCATCTTCAAAAAGTCTCCTGTTTCTGAATTTCTTCAAATTCCAACATATAATCATGGGTAATATCAAAATGATGTACTTGCAGATTGGATTCTTACCTTTTTGGTTCCACTAGTGATCAAGAAAAACATTAAGAGACTAAGAAATTGGTGAACTATGTATCCCTACCTCACCTCCAAAAGCTATCCACAATTTTGAAGCTGGTTCACAATGTAAAAATGTGTGTGCAATTGAAATATATATCCCCACTTCACCTCCAAAAGCTATCCACAGCCTGAATGTTGTCAAAAGAGTGAAAATTAAAATTTTCACTAAACCTACATTTTTCATGGGTTATAACACATGTTTTTTTGTCAAAAATGGCAAAGTAAAAAAGCGTGTTGATTTTCACTTTTCCCCAATTATTTTTTATGCACACCTCAATTGTGAACATGCATTATAATGAACGGTGAAAAATAGTGAAATTTACATTTTTCACTAAATTTCCATTTTTCTTAGGTTATACATATATTATAGAAACAAATAACAAAAATCTAAAAACGCGTTGATTTTGAATTTTTTTTGTACCGTTTTTTGCACCCAACCCAATTATGAATATATATTCTAGTGGATATTATTAGAAAAGTGAAAATTAAAATTTGAACAAAACCTCCATTTTTCATGGGTAATAATACACGTATTTTTGTCAAAAATGTCAAAGTAAAAAAACGTGTTGTTTTTCTCTTTTTCCCTATTATTTTTTTACACACACCTCATTTGTGAATATGTATTATAATGAATGGTGTGAAAAAAGTGAAATTTAGATTTTTCACACAATTTCAATTTTTAATAGGTAACACATGTATTTTAGCCAAAATGGAAAAATTTAAAAACTCGTTTATTTTGACTTTTTTGTACTGTTTTTTGCACCCACTGCGATTGTGAACATTCATTCAAGTGAATATTGTAAAAAAAAGTGAAAACAAAATTTTCACCAAATCTCAATTTTTCTTGGGTTGTAACGCACGTATTTTTGTCAAAAAATGGCAAAAAGTAAAAAAAACGTGTTGATTTTTGCATACCCCTATTATGTTTTACACACGCCTCGATTGCAAACATGCCTTATAATGAATGGTGTAAAAAAAGTGACATTTATATTTTTCACCAAATTTATATTTTTCATGGGTTATAACACACATATTTTAGCCAAAAATTAAATAATCTAAAATACGTTGATTTTGACTTTTTTTGTACCATATTTTGCACCCACCCCGATTGTGAACATGCATTCTAGTGAATATTGTCAAAACATGAAAATTAAATTTTCGTCAAATCTCAATTTTACATGAGTACACACATATTTTTGTAAAACATGGCAAACTCAAAAACATGTTGATTTTCACAATTCCCCTATTTCTTTTTACACATACTTCAATTGTGAATATGCATTCTAATTAATGGGGTAAAAAAGTGAAATTTATAATTTTTTTTGTCAAATTTCAAATTTTCATGGGTTATATTACAAGTATTATAGCCAAAAATAGAAAACAAATATAAAAATGCGTTGATTTTGACGTTTTTTGTACCGCTGTTTGCACCACCCCAATTTCGAACATGCCTTTTATAGAATAGTTTTTTAAAAAGTATAAATTAAAATTTTTACCAAACCTCCATTTTTCATGGGTTCACACATATTTTTGTCTAAAATGGCTAAGTAAAAAAATATGTTGATTTTCGATTTTTTCTTATTATTTTTACACACACCTCAATTGTTAACTTGCATTATAATGATCTATGTCAAAAAAAGTAAAATTTAGATTTTTCACCAAATTTTTATTTTTTGTGGGTTATAACACACATATTTTAGCCAAAAATTGAATAATCCAAAAAACGTTGATTTTTATTTTTTTTGGTTTTTAAACCCACTCAGATTGTTAACATTCATTCTAGTGAATATTCGTTTTTTTTATTTGGCTAATCATCCCATTTGCGGGTGGGGGGGCGCCACTCCCTAATTTTATTGATAGCAAATTTAGAGTACAAAAGATAATGGCGGATATACCCACATTTCCATGCTTATGGCTTAATCACATCTTTTAGAAGACAGGGTGTAGACCGCTTGCTTAAGAAGTTAGGCAAGTATAGTCATCAATAAATTGGGAGAACTCCTCCCTTACATTAAAGCCCCTATCCAGATTTTAAGAATTGAAATAAGGAGTAATTCCTCCTTTACAAAAGTATGGTTGCTAAGATTGACAATAATTTAACGACCGTCCATGGACTAATAGTCTTTATATAATCTCAAAATCGATCTTCAATTTTTACAACAACTAGGGTTTCCCCTTTACCAAAAAACTCCTTACGATTGAGCATTTGATCACCAGGAGTGATGTTGAACATAAAAACATGCATATATCATTGAGATAACCTAGAACCTAAAACAGAGCAAATGACAACTTTTGGACAAAACTTGCCTAACATCGATAGCAAGAGGTCATACATTTTCAAAAAGTGGTGAGGACAGCTTTTTTGTATGAGCATGCATTACATGTATATGCCTTTTTGATGAACTAATAGACTATACTTGCCTAACTTCAGCAGCAAGCGGTCTACACCCTGTCTTCTAAAAGATGTAATTAAGCCATAAGCATTCTAGTGAATGGCAAAGTAAAAAAAAATGTATTGATTTTTGCTTTTCCCTATTATTTTTTACACACAACCCAATTGTGAGCATGCATTATAATGAATGGTATAAAAAAGTGAAATTTATATTTTCACAAAATTTCCATTTTTCATGGTATATAACACAAGTATTATATCAAAAAATACAAAAACACGTTGATTTTGACTTTTTTGTACCGTTTTTTGCATCCATACCGATTGTGAATATGCATTCTATTGAATATTGTCAAAAAAACTTTGGACATACTTTTTTACATTGTGAACCAGCTTTAAAACTTTGGACATATTTTGGAGGAGAAGTGGGGATCCATATTTCAACAAATTTTCAGTCTTTTAATGTTTTTCTTGATCATTGGTGGAATCAAAAAGGTAAGAATCCAATCTGCAATTACATCATTTTGATATTACCCATGATTATATGTTGGAATTTGTGGAAATTCAGGAACAGAAGGATTTTCGAAGAGGAGGTATGGAATCTAGACAAAATGTTGAAAACCTTATTCGAAGATCTTAAAGCAGTTTTAATTAACCGCTTTCCTGATTTCAAATGCTTTGCCCTGCCATGGAATACTTTCTGGAACTCAGCACTTAATATCTCTAGAAAATGCAACATATCATATATCAAGTGGCATCCTCCAAACGAGCCATGTCTTAAGTTAAATATTCATGGTATCCTCAATAGTTCAAACATGGGTTTAGGTGGAGGTATCCTAAGAAATCATGAGTGCAAGATGATCTTTGCCTTTTCTTTTAAATCTTCTATTTCTAACTTATTCCTTTCTGAGCAGATAACGGCTGAAGCAGCAATGATAGGACTGGAAATTTGCAAACAAAAAGGTATTTATGAGATAGTTATTATTGAATCCAACTCTAACCTCCACTTATGGTTGTAGGATATCAAAACATGTCCTTGGAGATTAAAAGAGCAAGTACATATCCTAAAGGAATCCTTAGCTACAGCAATGTGGTCACTGCCAAAAGGAGCAAAATGTTGTTGCCAAACTGCTAGCAAAAGCTGAAACCCAACACCCCTGTCAAACACACACTGAGGAAAAGTTTCTACATCAAAAGATCCAATTAATCATCAGAGCGGAAAGACTAGGCTTGCCATACATCAAGAGAAAATATATGCCTTCCAACCTGCCTCAAAGTCTTATCAATACTCAATGATATTCACATCAGGAAATGTGCAGAATGGTACAAGGAATCCAGGTTTTTCAGCCGTATCACTCTTTCTCAAATCACTTTGCTGCTGATGTTAGGCAATGTGATCCAACAAAAAAAGGATCACATGCTGCTGAAGTTAGGCATGGTTTTGTCCAATCCATTTTCTACACATCATGGTTCTTTCAAAAGATTTTCCAATTTAGAAGTCTCTGGTGCTGCTGAATTTGGACAAAATGGTGGAAAACTCTTCCAATTTGAAGCATGACATATATAGAACAACATATATTTTGTGTATGTGTCACTCGAAGTGGGAAAGCTCTCATCTTTGCACAGCATGGTGATTTTGAACTTAGGATTATATCAAAGTTTTTAGTCTACGGGCGGCTTTAATATGATTCTTGAATCAAATTTTCACCCCTGCAGAGATGCTTGTACTCCTACCATTTTGTAACTGTTACTCTAGCTATGATTTGTAAAGGAGGAAGTACTCCTTATTTAATTATATGCTAAAATGTAAGGGAGGAGTCCTCCCGGTTTTCCTTTTCGTTTTACTCTATTCTTCAATGTATTAATGGTGTGGGTAAATCCGCCATTATCTTTTGTTTGATCTTTATTTCTATCAATAAAATAGGGAGTGGCGCCCCCTCGCAAATGGGATGATTAGCCAAAAAAAAAAGAATATTGTCAAAAAAAGTGAAAATTAAAACCTTCACCGAACCTTTATTCTTCAAGGGTTATAACACACTTATTTTTGTAAAAATGGGGAAGTAAAAAAATGTGTTAATTTGCTCTTTTCCACTATTATTTTTACATACACTTCAATTGTGAACATGCATTATAATGAACGGTATAAAAAATGAAATTTATATTTTTCACCAGATTTTTATTTTGTATGGGTTATACATACATATTTTAGCCAAAATGGAATAATCCAAAAATGCATTAATTTTGACTTTTTTGTATCGTTTTTTGCGCCCACGTCGATTGTGAATATACATTCTAGTTAATATTGTCAAAAAAAGTAAAAATTAAAATATTCACTAAACTTTCATTTTTCATGAGTTATAACACGTGTCTTTGTCAGAAATGACAAAGTCAAAAAACGTGTTGATTTTTGCCTTTACCCTATTTTTTTACACGCGCCTCAATGGTGAAAATGCATTGTAATGAACAATGTAAAAAATGTGAAATTTGATTTTTTAAAAATTTTGATTTTTCATGGGTATAATACACGTATTTTAGCCAAAAATGGCAATATCCAAAAAGTCGTTGATTTTGTCTTTTTTGTGCTGTTTTTTCCACCCACCCCAATTGTGAACTTTTATTCGAGTAAATATTGTCAAAAACGTGAAAATAAAAATTTTCACAAAACCTCCATTTTTCATGGAAAATAATACACGTATTTTTGTCAAAAATGGTAAAGTAAAAAACGTGTTCATTTTCGTTTTTTCCCTATTATGTTTTACACACACCTCAATTGTGAACATGCATTATAATGAATGGTCTAGAAAAAAGTGAAATTTATATTTTTCATCAAATTTTCGTTTTTCAAGGTTATAACACATGTATTATAGCCAAAAATGGCAAAATCTAAAAATGCATTGATTTTGACTTTTTTTGTTGCGTTTTTTGCACTCATCCCCAATTACGAAGATGCATTCTAGTGAATATTGTCTTAAAAAGTGAAAATTAAAATTTTCACCAGACCACTATTTTCCATGGGTTATAACACACGTGTTTTTGTCAAAAATGGCAAAGTCAAAAAACGTGCTGATTTTCGCTTTTCCCCTATTATTTTTTACACACAACTGCATGGTGAATATTCATTATAATGAACGATATCAAAAAAAAGTGAAAGTTATATTTTCACCGAATTTTCATTTTTCATGGGTTACACACAGGTATTTTAGCCAAAAATAGAATAATCCATAAACGCAATAATTTTATCTTTTTTGTACATTTTTTTGCACCCATCCTGATTGTGAACATGCATTCTAGTGAAAATTATTTTAAAACATTAAAAATTAAAATGTTCACAAAACCTCTATTTTTCATGGGTTATAACACACATATTTTTGTCAGAAATGGCAAAGTCAAAAAATGTGTTGATTTTAGCTTTTACCATATTATTTTTTACAAATACCTCAATTGTGAAGAAGCATTATAATGCACGATGTCAAAAAAAGTTAAATTTATATTTTTCACAAAATTTTAATTTTTCATCGGTTATAACACACGTATTTTAGCCAAAAATGGAATTATCCAAAAATTCATTGATTTTGACTTTTTTGTATCGTTTTTTCCACCCACCCGAATTGTGAACTTGCATTCGAGTGAATATTGTCAAAAAAGTAAAAATTAAAATTTTCACCAAATCTCTACTTTTTATTGGTAACAGCACACGTATTTTTATAAAAAATAGAAAAGTCAAAAAATGTGTTCATTTTCACTTTTCCCCAATTTTTTTACACACACCTCAGTTGTGAACATGCATTATAATGACTAGTGTAAAAAAAGTGAAAATTTAGATTTTTCACCAAATTTTCCTTTTTCATTGGTTACAACACACGTATTTTAGCCAAAATAGAATAATTTAAAAGCGCGTTGATTTTGACTTTTTTGTACCATTTTTTATACCCACCCTGATTGTGAATATGAAATCTAGTGGGTATTGTAAAAAATAGTGATAATTAAAATTTTCACAAATTCTCCATTTTTCATGGGTTATAACACACGTATTTTTGTAAAAAATCGCGAAGTCAAAGAGCATGTAAATTTTTACTTTTTCCATATTATTTTTTACACACACCTTAATTGTGAAAATGCATTATAATAAAGGGTATCAAAAAAAAGTAAAATTTAGATTTTTCAAGGGTTATAGCACACGTATTTTCGCCAAAAATGGCATTATCCAAAAATTCATTGATTTTGACTTTTTTGTATCGTTTTTTTCACCCACCCGAATTGTGAACTTGCATTCGAGTGAATATTGTCGTTTTTTTTTAAAAATAAACAGCACTGTATATATATATGTTGGGTAAAATACGGTGTTGGATATACCCAACCACACCGTTACAATGTACAAGCAGTAAATTTGGAGTACTACTCCATTCCATGATTACTTTTGAAAAAAGGCATGGAAGATAAGAAAAGAACTACACAAAATAGAGAAGTGCCTCCCATATCTCCCGTCAAATGCAGTGTCGAAGTAATTGTCTAAACGATTTGGTTTAACATAGTGGTTGGTTATGATCCTCATTTCCAGATTATCCCAAGTCCACCATTGCATCCATTAGGGCCCACAGAAGCCAAACTCATGCTCTCGAATTTGGGAGCCTCTCAAGTCCAAAGCTCTTGGACAACCTATTAGAGTGAATATTGTCAAAAAAGTAAAAATTAAAATTTTCACCAAACCTCTACTTTTCATTGGTAATAACACAAGTATTTTTATAAAAAATGGCAAAGTCAAAAAATGTATTCATTTTCGCTTTTACCCAATTTTTTTACACACGCATCAGTTGTGAACATGCATTATAATGACTAGCGTAAAAAAAGTGAAAATTTAGATTTTTCACCAAATTTTCCTTTTTCATTGGTTACAACACACGTATTTTAGCCAAAATAGAATAATTTAAAAGCGCGTTGATTTTGACTTTTTTGTACCATTTTTTTATACCCACCCTGATTGTGAATATGAAATCTAGTGGGTATTGTAAAAAATAGTGATAATTAAAATTTTCACCAATTCTCCATTTTTCATGGGTTATAACACACGTATTTTTGTTAAAAATCGCGAAGTCAAAGAGCATGTTAATTTTTACTTTTTCCATATTATTTTTTACACACACCTTAATTGTGAAAATGCATTATAATAAAGGGTATCAAAAAAAGTAAAATTTAGATTTTTCATGGGTTATAGCACACGTATTTTAGCCAAAAATGGCATTATCCAAAAATTCATTGATTTTGACTTTTTTGTATCGTTTTTTCCACCCACCCGAATTGTGAACTTGCATTCGAGTGAATATTGTCATTTTTTTTTTAAAAAAATAAACAGCACTATATATATATATGTTGGGTAAAATACGGTGTTGGATATACCCAACCACACCGTTACAATGTACAAGCAGTAAATTTGGAGTACTACTCCATTCCATGATTACTTTTGAAAAAAGGCATGGAAGATAAGAAAAGAACTACACAAAATAGAGAAGTGCCTCCCATATCTCCCGTCAAATGCAGTGTCGAAGTAATTGTCTAAACGATTTGGTTTAACATAGTGGTTGGTTATGATCCTCATTTCCAGATTATCCCAAGTCCACCATTGCATCCATTAGGGCCCACAGAAGCCAAACTCATGCTCTCGAATTTGGGAGCCTCTCAAGTCCAAAGCTCTTGGACAACCTATTAGAGTGAATATTGTCAAAAAAGTAAAAATTAAAATTTTCACCAAACCTCTACTTTTCATTGGTAATAACACAAGTATTTTTATAAAAAATGGCAAAGTCAAAAAATGTATTCATTTTCGCTTTTACCCAATTTTTTACACACGCATCAGTTGTGAACATGCATTATAATGACTAGCGTAACAAAAGTGAAAATTTAGATTTTTCACCAAATTTTCCTTTTTATTTGGTTATAACACACGTATTTTAGCCAAAATAGAATAATTTAAAAGCGCGTTGATTTTGACTTTTTTGTACCATTTTTTTATACCCACCCTGATTGTGAATATGAAATCTAGTGGGTATTGGAAAAAATAGTGATAATTAAAATTTTCACCAATTCTCCATTTTTCATGGGTTAAACACACGTATTTTTGTTAAAAATCGCGAAGTCAAAGAGCATGTTAATTTTTACTTTTTCCATATTATTTTTTACACACACCTTAATTGTGAAAATGCATTATAATAAAGGGTATCAAAAAAAAGTAAAATTTAGATTTTTCATGGGTTATAGCACACGTATTTTAGCCAAAAATGGCATTATCCAAAAATTCATTGATTTTGACTTTTTTGTATCGTTTTTTCCACCCACCCGAATTGTGAACTTGCATTCGAGTGAATATTGTCGTTTTTTTTTTAAAAAAATAAACAGCACTGTATATATATATGTTGGGTAAAATACGGTGTTGGATATACCCAACCACACCGTTACAATGTACAAGCAGTAAATTTGGAGTACTACTCCATTCCATGATTACTTTTGAAAAAAGGCATGGAAGATAAGAAAAGAACTACACAAAATAGAGAAGTGCCTCCCATATCTCCCGTCAAATGCAGTGTCGAAGTAATTGTCTAAACGATTTGGTTTAACATAGTGGTTGGTTATGATCCTCATTTCCAGATTATCCCAAGTCCACCATTGCATCCATTAGGGCCCACAGAAGCCAAACTCATGCTCTCGAATTTGGGAGCCTCTCAAGTCCAAAGCTCTTGGACAACCTATTAGAGTGAATATTGTCAAAAAAGTAAAAATTAAAATTTTCACCAAACCTCTACTTTTCATTGGTAATAACACAAGTATTTTTATAAAAAATGGCAAAGTCAAAAAATGTATTCATTTTCGCTTTTACCCAATTTTTTTACACACGCATCAGTTGTGAACATGCATTATAATGACTAGCGTAAAAAAAGTGAAAATTTAGATTTTTCACCAAATTTTCCTTTTTCATTGGTTACAACACACGTATTTTAGCCAAAATAGAATAATTTAAAAGCGCCTTGATTTTGACTTTTTTGTACCATTTTTTTATACCCACCCTGATTGTGAATATGAAATCTAGTGGGTATTGTAAAAAATAGTGATAATTAAAATTTTCACCAATTCTCCATTTTTCATGGGTTATAACACACGTATTTTTGTTAAAAATCGCGAAGTCAAAGAGCATGTTAATTTTTACTTTTTCCATATTATTTTTTACACACACCTTAATTGTGAAAATGCATTATAATAAAGGGTATCAAAAAAAAGTAAAATTTAGATTTTTCATGGGTTATAGCACACGTATTTTAGCCAAAAATGGCATTATCCAAAAATTCATTGATTTTGACTTTTTTGTATCGTTTTTTCCACCCACCCGAATTGTGAACTTGCATTCGAGTGAATATTGTCGTTTTTTTTAAAAAAAAATAAACAGCACTGTATATATATATGTTGGGTAAAATACGGTGTTGGATATACCCAACCACACCGTTACAATGTACAAGCAGTAAATTTGGAGTACTACTCCATTCCATGATTACTTTTGAAAAAAGGCATGGAAGATAAGAAAAGAACTACACAAAATAGAGAAGTGCCTCCCATATCTCCCGTCAAATGCAGTGTCGAAGTAATTGTCTAAACGATTTGGTTTAACATAGTGGTTGGTTATGATCCTCATTTCCAGATTATCCCAAGTCCACCATTGCATCCATTAGGGCCCACAGAAGCCAAACTCTTGCTCTCGAATTTGGGAGCCTCTCAAGTCCAAAGCTCTTGGACAACCTATTAGAGTGAATATTGTCAAAAAAGTAAAAATTAAAATTTTCACCAAACCTCTACTTTTCATTGGTAATAACACAAGTATTTTTATAAAAAATGGCAAAGTCAAAAAATGTATTCATTTTCGCTTTTACCCAATTTTTTTACACACGCATCAGTTGTGAACATGCATTATAATGACTAGCGTAAAAAAAGTGAAAATTTAGATTTTTCACCAAATTTTCCTTTTTCATTGGTTACAACACACGTATTTTAGCCAAAATAGAATAATTTAAAAGCGCGTTGATTTTGACTTTTTTGTACCATTTTTTTATACCCACCCTGATTGTGAATATGAAATCTAGTCGGTATTGTAAAAAATAGTGATAATTAAAATTTTCACCAATTCTCCATTTTTCATGGGTTATAACACACGTATTTTTGTTAAAAATCGCGAAGTCAAAGAGCATGTTAATTTTTACTTTTTCCATATTATTTTTTACACACACCTTAATTGTGAAAATGCATTATAATAAAGGGTATCAAAAAAAGTAAAATTTAGATTTTTCATGGGTTATAGCACACGTATTTTAGCCAAAAATGGCATTATCCAAAAATTCATTGATTTTGACTTTTTTGTATCGTTTTTTCCACCCACCCGAATTGTGAACTTGCATTCGAGTGAATATTGTCATTTTTTTTTAAAAAAATAAACAGCACTGTATATATATATGTTGGGTAAAATACGGTGTTGGATATACCCAACCACACCGTTACAATGTACAAGCAGTAAATTTGGAGTACTACTCCATTCCATGATTACTTTTGAAAAAAGGCATGGAAGATAAGAAAAGAACTACACAAAATAGAGAAGTGCCTCCCATATCTCCCGTCAAATGCAGTGTCGAAGTAATTGTCTAAACGATTTGGTTTAACATAGTGGTTGGTTATGATCCTCATTTCCAGATTATCCCAAGTCCACCATTGCATCCATTAGGGCCCACAGAAGCCAAACTCATGCTCTCGAATTTGGGAGCCTCTCAAGTCCAAAGCTCTTGGACAACCTATTAGAGTGAATATTGTCAAAAAAGTAAAAATTAAAATTTTCACCAAACCTCTACTTTTCATTGGTAATAACACAAGTATTTTTATAAAAAATGGCAAAGTCAAAAAATGTATTCATTTTCGCTTTTACCCAATTTTTTTACACACGCATCAGTTGTGAACATGCATTATAATGACTAGCGTAAAAAAAGTGAAAATTTAGATTTTTCACCAAATTTTCCTTTTTCATTGGTTACAACACACGTATTTTAGCCAAAATAGAATAATTTAAAAGCGCGTTGATTTTGACTTTTTTGTACCATTTTTTTATACCCACCCTGATTGTGAATATGAAATCTAGTGGGTATTGCAAAAAATAGTGATAATTAAAATTTTCACCAATTCTCCATTTTTCATGGGTTATAACACACGTATTTTTGTTAAAAATCGCGAAGTCAAAGAGCATGTTAATTTTTACTTTTTCCATATTATTTTTTACACACACCTTAATTGTGAAAATGCATTATAATAAAGGGTATCAAAAAAAAGTAAAATTTAGATTTTTCATGGGTTATAGCACACGTATTTTAGCCAAAAATGGCATTATCCAAAAATTCATTGATTTTGACTTTTTTGTATCGTTTTTTCCACCCACCCGAATTGTGAACTTGCATTCGAGTGAATATTGTCGTTTTTTTTAAAAAAAAATAAACAGCACTGTATATATATATGTTGGGTAAAATACGGTGTTGGATATACCCAACCACACCGTTACAATGTACAAGCAGTAAATTTGGAGTACTACTCCATTCCATGATTACTTTTGAAAAAAGGCATGGAAGATAAGAAAAGAACTACACAAAATAGAGAAGTGCCTCCCTTATCTCCCGTGAAATGCAGTGTCGAAGTAATTGTCTAAACGATTTGGTTTAACATAGTGGTTGGTTATGATCCTCATTTCCAGATTATCCCAAGTCCACCATTGCATCCATTAGGGCCCACAGAAGCCAAACTCATGCTCTCGAATTTGGGAGCCTCTCAAGTTCAAAGCTCTTGGACAACCTATTAGAGTGAATATTGTCCAAAAAGTAAAAATTAAAATTTTCACCAAACCTCTACTTTTCATTGGTAATAACACAAGTATTTTTATAAAAAATGGCAAAGTCAAAAAATGTATTCATTTTCGCTTTTACCCAATTTTTTTACACACACATCAGTTGTGAACATGCATTATAATGACTAGTGTAAAAAAAGTGAAAATTTAGATTTTTCACCACATTTTCCTTTTTCATTGGTTACAACACACGTATTTTAGCCAAAATGGAATAATCTAAAAACGCGTTGATTTTGACTTTTTTGTACTATTTTTTATACCCACCCTAATTGTGAATATGAAATCTAGTGGGTATTGTAAAAAATAGTGAAAATTAAAATTTTCACCAATTCTCCATTTTTCATAGGTTATAACACATGTATTTTTGTAAAACATCGCGAAGTCAAAGAACATGTTAATTTTTACTTTTTCCATATTATTTTTTACACACACCTCAATTGTGAAAATGCATTATAATAAAGGGTGTCAAAAAAATTAAAATTTAGATTTTTCATGGGTTATAGCACACGTATTTTAGCCAAAAATGGCATTATCCAAAAATTCATTGATTTTGACTTTTTTGTATTGTTTTTTCCACACACCCGAATTGTGAACTTGCATTCGAGTGAATATTGTTAAAAAATTAAAAATTAAAATTTTCACCAAACCTCTACTTTTCATTGGTAATAACAAACGTATTTTTATAAAAAATGGCAAAGTTAAAAAATGTGTTCATTTTCGTTTTTCCCCAATTTTTTTACACGCACCTCAGTTGTGAACATTCATTATAATGACTGGTGTAAAAAAAGTGAAAATTTAGATTTTTCACCAAATTTCCCTTTTTTATTGGTTACAACACACGTATTTTAGCCAAAATGGAATAATCTAAAAATGCGTTAATTTTGACTTTTTTGTACCATTTTTTATACCCACCATGATTGTGAATATGAAATCTAGTAGGTATTGTAAAAAATAGTGAAAATTAAAATTTTCACCAACTCTCCAATTTTCATATGTTATAACACACATATTTTTGTAAAAAATCGAGAAGTCAAAGAACATGTTAAATTTTACTTTTTCCATATTACTTTTTACACACACCTCAATTGTAAAAATGCATTATAATAAAGAGTGTCAAAAAAAGTAAAATTTAGATTTTTCATGGGTTATAGTACACGTATTTTTGCCAAAAATGGGAAAAAAACTCGTTTATTTTGACTTTTTGTGCCCCTTCTTGCACCCACCCCGATTGTGAACATGCATTATAGTGAATATTGTTAAAAAAGGTGAATTAAAAATTTCACTAAACCTCAATTTTTCATGGGTTATAAAACAAGTATTTTTTTAAAAAAATTCAAAGTAAAAAAACGTGCTGATTTTCGCTTTTTCCCTGTAATTTTTTAAACACACCTAAATTGTGAACATACATTATAATGAACGGTGTCAAAAAAGTGAAATTTAAATTTTTCACCAAAAAAGTGAAATATTAGTTGCCTTCCAGGCCTCTCTTGGAACCTTGTTGAACCATACAAGAATTGATCGTGATAGAATCCTGAAGCATGTACTCTTCGCCCAACTCTCCAACCCAAACATCTTCAGGATTTGGCCAATCAACAGGAGCATAAGGCAAACCTTTACCTGATGCAAGAGGTGAAACTGGCCTAAAAAGATCTTCAGATTTCCTTTTAGGAGGTATGCAATTCTTCGAATTGGTAGTCTTTATTTTTCTTCTTTGAGAGAAGAGACGTTGGTGAGAAAGAGATTCTAGTGAATATTGTCAAAAGGCTTAAAATTAAAATTTTCACCAAACCTCAATTTTTCATGGGTTATAATACACGTATTTTTGTCAAAAATGGTAAAGTCAAAAAACGTGTTGATTTTTGCTCTCCCCCTATTTTTTTTATACATAACTCAATTGTAAACATGCATTG
The DNA here is from genome assembly GCA_016586305.1 of Ophiorrhiza pumila. Lineage (NCBI taxonomy): Eukaryota > Viridiplantae > Streptophyta > Magnoliopsida > Gentianales > Rubiaceae > Ophiorrhiza > Ophiorrhiza pumila. The sequence continues at coordinate 21,319,066 of BLIW01000005.1, forward strand.
TAATGAACGGTGTCAAAAAAGAGAAATTTAGATTTTTCACCAAATTTCAATTTTTCATGGGTTATAACACACATATTATAGCCAAATTTCAATTTTTGTACCATTTTTTCACCCACCCCAATTATAAAGATGCATTCTAGAGAATATTGTCAAAAAAAGTTTAAATTAAAAATTTTTCCCAAACCTCCATTTTCATGGGTACATGTATTTTTGTCACAAATGGCAAAGAAAAAACCTTTGGATTTTCGCTTTTCTCCTATTATTTTTTACACACAAATCAATTCTGAACATGCATTATAATGAACGACGTCAAAAAAAGTGAAATTTAGATTTTTCACCAAATTTCTATTTTTCATAGGTTATAACACACGAATTTTAGCAAAATATGGAATAATCCAAAACGCGTTGATTTTGAATTTTTTTTATACCTTTTTTTGCACCAACTCCGATTGTGAATATGCATTCTAGAGAATATTGTCAAAAAAGTGAACATTAAAATTTTCACCAAACCTCAGATTTTCATTGGTGCACACGTATATTTGTCACAATCGGGAAAGTAAAAAAACACCTTTTGATTTTCGTTTTTCCCCTATTATTTTTTACACACAACTCAATTGTGAACATGCATTATAATTAACATGTAAAAAAATATGAAAATTAAAATTGTTAACATGCATTCTTCTAAATTTTAAAAAACTATCGTGTAAAATTTTAGAAAAACGTATGCTCTCTAAATGCTCTCTAAAATTCTCTCTAGAAATAATTTCGCTTACCATTATTACTATTCACCACCACCACTTTTCAGCCTTAACGGTATTATAACGGTTACAACACAACCACAAACAGCCACGCTTTTCATAGAACCACTGTTCACCACCCATCCACATTGCCGGAAAAACCAATTTCAACCTCTATTGAATATCACCACCCGCATCGCTTCTAACCCTAACTGTCCAAATCCTTACTTCTTAATTTGTTTAACTCATTAATCGTAACAGCATCGTCAGTAATCCTATAACAACAATTTAGCCAACACCATTTCATTCTAGGTTCATCAATTGCTGTCCATCGCAAGAAGTTTCAACCGAAACAGTGCCGCAAATGGCGGCTCCACCGGCTACTGCCGATGGAAACCACCACAATGCATCCTTCAAAAATGCGCTCACTGCTGCAATTCCAAAGCTCGCTACCTCCACTCTCAACAGCAACAACCACGTCTCCACGCTTTTCTCCGAGCAAATCCGCAGCCAAAATATGCTAAGTGTCTTCAAAGGAGAACCTGCAATTTTCCTTCCCCCCGATGTGGAAGAACAAATTGCAGAGCCATTTAAATTCTCAGTAGTTGGTAAATTTGAATGGGACCGTCCAGCCATGGTAACAATCAGAAAAGAATTGATCGCCGCCGATTTCAAAGGACCCTGTTTCTCCGGGCTGATAGATGCGAACCACGTGCTTTTCCGCTTTGAACTGGAAGAAGACTTCCAGCGTATGTGGCTTAAAGGGAAATGGTCGTTTCAAGGATTCCAAGCCCGCATCTTCAAATGGAATACAGATTTCAGTCCTGAGAAGGAATCCCCGATTGTTCCTCGTGGATTAATTTTCCCATGCTACCAGTCCACTGCTTCAACAAAAAAACCCTTTTTTCTCTTGCAAGTGCTATTGGGAATCCTTTGAAAACAGATGCTGCAACTGCAGCAGCTTTAAATGTAATCAGGCCAAGTGTGGCTCGCGTTTGTGTAGAAATAAACCTACTTCAACCCATTCCAACCAGAATCTGGATTAACAGAGGCAACAATGGCTTCTGGCAATCGGTCCATGTTGAAGAAATTCCCCAATATTGCCCTTCTTGTCACAAACTAGGTCATTCCTGTGCAATCCAAGAAAGAAATGCAAACGCTCACATCCCATTAGACCCTGAAAAATCTTACAAGCAAGTCTGGAAAGAGAAGCTGAAACCCAATAATCCTACAGATATGCCACCAAACCAGCCTGCACATTTTGAGGTTTCTAATGCAAAAGAGAAGGAAGTAGTAGCTCAATTGGACCAAATTCATAATCAGAGCAACTCAGTGGATCTTCCCTCAAGCTCAGTGGTTAACATTCAGACTGGTGTTCTCACAAATTCCAGCAATGAGTTACCCATTATAGCTGAAGCACACAAGCTCAAATCCACAGACTCATCTGGTCTAACTGAATATAGTAAAGCCAAGCTACAAGGGCCACAAGCAGTCACAATGAACTCCCCAAATCAAGAGGATTCCTCAACTCAAAATCTCTTTATGCAGTGTAATAAAAATAGACACTCTACTAACTGCTTATGTATTACCCGTTCCCTTTCAGATTCCCAAATCCAAAGTGTCGAGGAGGCGGAACAACTCCCAGTAGAAACAATCAACATTCAACAACTGGAATTAATCAGCACACCAAAAAAGATTAACTCCTCCACAATCCTAGAAGACTTGACCACTACAGCAAGCAAAAAATCCCAATCCCAATGTGATAAGGAGGCAGATCTTCTGCAGAAAGAGACACACAAGGAACAGCAACTGGCAGCAATATGCACACCAAGGATGACAAAAATTACCACTACTGTAGAGAATACAACCGCAACAGAAAGCAAAGGTATTAGAGCTAAATTCGAGTCCACTCGTGTCCTTAGAGATAAATCAAAGAATCCAGTCAATTATGCGGAAAAGTCTGATAATGAATAATTGCATGATATTTTGGAATATAAGAAGTGCCACTAAATCCACTAATTTCAAAAGACTAAAGAGCATGATAAAAACCAATAAGGCAGAGTTAATAGCATTATGTGAGCCTTTAGCCTCCATGAATAGTTTAAAGAAAACAATGATAAAACTCAAGTTTGATTTTTGCTTATCTAACAGTAGCAGCACTATATGGGTTTTTTACAATGATCCTATCTCATGTAATATCATAAATGAAACTGACCAACACCTAACTGTTTGCATGATACATCCCTCTTTCCCCTCCCCCATAGTCTTGTCCACAGTTCATGCTAGTTGCACAGAAAATAACAGAACTGGATTATGGCAATCCTTATCACAACTTAATCCGCAAAGTTCTCCTTGGTGGATTTGGGGTGATTTCAATTGCACACTTAGAGAACATGAAAAAAGAGGTGGTAGAAAGTTCAAACTAGAAGATACAAGAGAACTCATAAAATTCACAAATGAAGAAGGACTAGAAGACATTAATTTCATAGGCCCTCAGTTTACTTGGTGTAACAATAGAAAAGGAAAACATAGAATTTGGAAAAGACTAGATAGAATGCTTATAAACAGTAAAGCTGTAGAGTTAGGTTATAAATTTATCATTAAGCATCTCACTAGGGACCCTTCCGATCATGCCCCTCTCCTGCTTAATTCTCTAAGAAAACAACCCCTAGAACCGGTTTTAAATTTCAGAATTTCTGGACAAAGCATCCAAGTTTCATAGATACAATCAAAGATGCTTGGTCAATTAATGTTGAAGGTAATCCTCTCAAAAAGTTTGTCCTAAAACTGCAACATGTTAAAACAGTCCTAAAAGCTTGGAATAAACAACATTTCGAAAATATCTTTTCAGAACTTAGAGAAGCAGAAGAAAAGCTACTTGACCTAGAAAAACGTGATGAAAGCACTGAAAATGTGATAACTACAGAGGAGCTAAATCTAGCAAGAGCCAAACTTAGAAATGTAACAATAGAACTTTTTTGGGAGCAAAAAGCCAACATAAAATGGTTTAAAGAAGTTGATAGAAATACAAAAACTTTTCATTTGGTAGTAAATCAAAAAAGAAGAAAAGCCCACATCCACTCTATTCAAAATGAAGTTGGGCAGTCATTTGAAAATGAAGAGGATATAGGTAAAGAGGCAATCAAACACTTTGAAACAATCTTCACTAAGATTCCCACCAAACCCATGCCCCAGCCCAACCACATTCCTAAACTAATCCTAGATGATGACAATACCTTTTTGGAAAGGCTTCCACATCTAGATGAAATTAAGGAGTGTATTTTCTCTATGGATGTTAATAGTGCCCCTGGCCCAGATGGTTTTAATGCCAATTTTTTTATCACCTCATGGGAAATAGTGAAAAATGACATACATTCAGCCATTCTTCACTTTTTCAATGGAGGAACACTACCTCAAGCAATTACGGCTACGAACATTATTTTGATCCCAAAATCACCATGCCCTAAAAAATTTTCACATTTTAGGCCCATAAGTTTATGTAATTTCTTTAATAAAATCATTTCCAAACTTCTTGCCTCTAGAATTGCCCCTCTGCTTCCAAGGATAATTTCTGATAACCAAACTGGTTATGTTAAAAATAGACAGTTGATCGATAATTTTCTTCTAGCTAGTGAACTTGTTCAATGTCTCCCTAAGAAAAGCAAAATAGGCAATGTAATTCTAAAGTTAGATATGGAAAAAGCCTATGATAGAGTAGATTGGATCTTTTTACTTCAAATGCTCAGGAATTTTGGTTTCAGTGAAATCATAATTGACATGATATGGAGACTTATCTCAAACGTCAAATTCTCTGTGCTAGTAAACGGTTCACCAGTTGGCTTCTTTAGCTCATCAAGAGGCATTAGACAAGGTGATACCTTATCACCTTATCTCTTTATAATATGGGCAGAATATATCACAAGAGCCCTCAACACAGCCCAAGGTCCTTTTTTTCATGTTCCTAAAAACTGTCCTAAGATTTCCCACCTTGCTTATGCTGATAATTTAATCATCTTTTCTGCTGCACACACTAGCTCGCTAAGAAATACAATGCACATGCTAAAGCAATATGAGGAAATTTCAGGACAAAAAATAAACACTCTTAAAAGCTCTTTTCTCTTTCATCATTCATGCAATAGAGCGAAAAAACACATGATTGGCAAAATCACAAAGTTTAAACATGAACATTTTCCTGTTAAATATCTTGGGCTTCCGCTTTACTATGGAAAAAATAAAACTGTATATTATGAGCCTTTAGTTGAAAAAATCCATCAAAAAATTAGTAAATAGAGTAACAAATTTCTATCAAGTGGTGGGAGGATCACTTTGATTAAATCTGTATTAGCTTCAATTCCCACTCACTTCCTTCTAGGATCAAATCCCCCAAGGAAAATTTTAGAAAAAACAGAGTCCATATTTGCTAATTTCCTTTGGGGAAAAAATAATGATAAACCAAAATATCATTGGATCAAATGGAACAAACTGTGTAAATCACAACTTGAAGGAGGTTTAGGCTTTAGATCCCTTCATGACATTCAAAACACTTGCTCAGCTAAACTTTGGTGGAAATTCAAGGAACAAAAATTACTTTGGGCTCAGTTCCTAGCTGGAAAACACGGGCCCCCTAGTCAAATTCTGCTACATCATTCTACCAAAAATCACACGCGCACATTGTCTAAAATGTTATCAGTTGCACCAGAAATAGAACCTTTTATTCATACAGAATGTCAAGCTGCCAGAGAGACAGAAAACTTTTGGAAACTGTCCACCACAGGTAAGTTCTCTTTCAAATCTGCTTTTAATATTGTATCTCATTCTAACAATTCAGTTTGGCCGTTTGCCAACTTCATTTGGAACTCTTATATCCCTCTAAAAGTTTCTTTCTTTATGCTGAAACTTTTAAAAGCTCAGGTACCAATAGGACAATTGCTACATAGATTCCATATTCATGGGCCTTTTAAGTGTGTTATCTGCCCACATGAAGAAGACTCAATTATTCAAAATTTTCTGAAATGTCCAATGCAGCTTTATGGAAAATTTTTGGAAGTTAAATAGGTATCATGTTTCCCTATAATCCTCCTTCATTAAGTTTCTTTCTTAATCATTGGTGGAGTCACAAAGGAAAAAATGAAATCACAAACTTCCTCATAACAATAACACCTTCCATTATATGTTGGGAAATCTGGAAATTCAGAAATAAAGTCATATATGAGGAAGAGAATTGGGATTTTGAACTTCTAAAAAGCATCATTTTCAGAGATATCAAACTAATTATAGAGGCTAAATTCACACAATTCAAATGCTCAAATTTTCCTTGGAACCTCTTCTGGAATTCAGCCCTATACCCCAAAAAAAAAGGTTTTTGTAAGTTACATTAAATGGCATCCTCCGGAAAAAAATCATTTCTCCCTGAATATCCATGGTGTACTCAATGGCAACACAGGTCATGGTGGTGGAATCCTTAGGAACTGCGACAGCTTACTGATTTTCGCTTTTACAAAATGTTTTACTTCCACTAACTTGATCTCCAGCGAACAGGTTATCATGCAAACAGCCTTACAAGATTTGGAAATATGCAATCAGAAGGGTTTCATTTCAAATATAAGCATTGCATCTTCATCACGCAGTATTCAGTCATGGCTAAAGAAAAATGATATGAGGCCCTGGCAACTTAAACAGTTAATCCAAGATCTACAAGAGGTCTGCCCGCCAAATACCTGGAAGTTGTGCCAAAAAGAGGAGAATGAGGTCGCTCACTTACTAGCAAAATCAGCCTACTTGCATCCAGATGAAATAATCCTAGAAGAAAACAAGCTACAAGAAAAGATTCGAAAGGTAATCAGACTAGAAAGATTGGGAATTCCATATATCAAAAGATCATATCAGTATCAATGTCATCTTCTCTTTTCAAAAAATGCTTCACAATTACAATCACAAAAGACCAATGGCTGCCGATGTTAGGCCATTTAGTCAGAGAATCTTTTGGCTGCTGAAGTTAGGCCTGTCTTTGCAAATACTGTGCACTATCTCAAAATTTGAATATTTGGCTGCTTGTTTAAGTCATTTTATCTAGTTTAGCTACAAAAGAATTGAGAAATCTTTGTAAACAGAACAAGTTTCTCCTCTATCCAACCATTAACTTCAGATTAGGAGCTTGTAAGGGAGGAAGTACTCCTTGTTTAATTTTTCTTAAACTTTGCAGGTTCATTGTAAAGGAGGAGTCCTCCCTATTTATAGTTTTCTAATTTATGTACCAATGGTGAGGTTATATCCGCCATTATCGTTTTGTACCTTTTATTATCAATAAAATTGGGAGTGGCGCCCCCCCGCAAATGGGATGATTAGCCAAAAAAAAAACATGGGTTATAACACACGTATTTTTACCAAAAATGGCAAAGTAAAAAAAACATGTTGGTTTTTTCTTTTTCCCTATTATTTTTTACACGCTTCTCAATTGTGAACATGCATTATAATGAATGGTGTAAAAACAATTTATATTTTTCACCAAATTTATATTTTTCATGAGTTATAACACGTATTTTAGCCAAAAATAGAATAATCCAAAAATGCGTTGATTTTAACTTTTTTGTAACATTCTTTTCTCCCACCCCAATTGTGAACATTCATTCTAGTGAATATTGTAAAAAAAAGTAAAAATTAAAATTTTCACCAAACCTCCTTTTTTCATAGGTAACACACGTATTTTTGTTAAAAATGACAAAATAAAAAATGTGTTGATTTTTGTTTTTCTCCTATTATTTTTTACACACCTCAATTGTTAACATGCATTATAATGAAAATTAAAAATTTCACCAAACTTCTATTTTTCATAAGCTATAACACACGTATTTTTGTCAAGAATGGTAAAGTAAAAAAACATATTGATGTTTCGATTTTTCCCAATTATTTTTTACACACACCTCAATTGTGAACATGCATTATAATGAATGGTGTAAAAAAGAAAAATTTACATTTTTCACTAAATTTCCATTTTTCATGGGTTAAACACGTATTATAGCCAAAAATGACAAAAATCCAAAAACGCGTTGATTTTGATTTTTTTTGTACCATTTTTTCACCCACCCCAATTATGAACATATATTCTAGTAAATATTGTCGAAAAAATGAAAATTAAAATTTTCACAGAACCTCCGTTTTTCATAGGTTATTACACATGTATTTTTGTCATTAATGGCAAAGCAAAAAAAACGTGTTGATTTTCACTTATCCCTTATTATTTGTTTACACACACCTCAATTACGAACATGTACTATAATGAACGGTGTCAAAAAAAGTGTAATTTATATTTTTCACCAAATTTCAATTTTTCATGGGTTATAAGACACGTATTTTAGTCAAAATGGTCAAATCCAAAATTTCGTTGATTTTGACCTTTTTTGTCTTGTTTTCTGCCCCTACCGTGATTGTAAGCATTCTTTCTAGTTAATATTTTCAGAAAAAGTAAAAACATAATTTTCAACAAACATTCATTTTTCATTGGTTATAACACACGTATTTTTGTCAGAAAAATGGCAATTGTGAACATGCATTATAATGAACGGTATCAAAAAAAGTGAAATTTATATTTTCACAAAATTTTCATTTTTCATAGGTTATATAACACACGTATAATAGCAAAAAATGGAAAAAAAATCTAAAAACACATCGATTTTGACTTTTTTGTACCGTTTTTTGCACCCACACTGATTGTGAATATGCATTCTAGTAAATATTGTCAAAAAAAAGTGAAAATTAAAACTCTCACCAAACTTTCATTTTTCATGGGTTATAACACACTTATTTTTGTAAAAAAAATAGGGAAGTAAAAAAATTTGTTGATTTTCTCTTGTCCCCTATTACGTTTTACACATACCTCAATTATGAATATGCATTATAATGAAAGGTCTAAAAAAATGAAATTTAGATTTTTCATCAAATTTCCATTTTTCATGGGTTATAACACACGTATTATAGCTAAAAATAGAAAAATCCAAAAACGTATTGATTTTGACTTTTTATACCGTTTTTTGCACCCACCCCAATTAAAACATCCATTCTAGTGAATATTGTCAAAAAAAAGTGAAAATTTAATTTTCACCAAACCTACATTTTTCATTGGTTATAACATACGTTTTTTTTTCAAAAATGGCAAAGTAAAAAAACATATTATTTTTCGCTTTTTCATATTATTTTTTACACACACCTCAATTGTGAAGATGCATTATAATGAACGGTGTCTTTTTTTTTTTTTTTTTTTACCGAATATATATAAATGGTGAACAAAATACGATGCCGGAGATACCCGAAACGCATCGTTACAAGAAGACAGCGATAAACATGGAGTACTACTCCATTACATGATTAACTAATTAAATGAGAATAGGGAAAAGAAAACGTCTACTCTAAATCAATGACTAGAGTATGATTTTCTACATTCCACTCAAAAATTATATGTAAACTTCCTTAAAGATCTGCATATAGGAGCATATTGGGAGTAAAAGTGTGTAGTTTCTCAAATAATCATGTGCTTGCAACCTTGATTGTATAGCGCTGGTGGGTAGTAAAGTTCGATCCTCTCAGCTGTGATGAACAATTGAATGTAGCTGATTTGCCTCATATTGCATACTCATGATTTTTCACCTTTTTTGGATCTAATGATGTAGGGGAGTCCAAGCCTTTCTGAGCGAATAATCATCTGAATTTTTCGGTGTAGCTGATCTTCCGAAGTAATTGATGAATTAGTAGACTGTTCAGCTGATCTTGCTAACAAAATGGCCGCTGTGTTTGCTGCTTTGGGGCAAAGATTCCACGTCGGTTGAGGCTTGATTTCCAGAATTTTCTGAATTTGTTCTTTAATCCTCCAGGGCCAGTTGTTTTTATTATGAATCCAAGATAATAAACTATTAGAACATGATTCCACACAAAGGTTGGAGAGATGTCTTTCTTGGAGGTAACGATTGATTCCTAGCAATGCTGATTCAATAATAACCTGCTCAAGAGAAAACAAATTAGTAGAATCTGATTTAAAAGAAAAGGCTGAAATCAATTTGCTCTGAGTATCCCTTAATATTCCTGCTCCAAAACCTTCATTTTTGCTATTGATAAATCCATGGACATTCAGTTTTAACTGATTCTCTTCAGGCGGATGCCATTTAATGTAGGTTATGAAGACTTTTCCTACGTCATGAGTAATTGCATGCCAAAAGTCTGTCCAGTTAAGTGTGGACCAGTTGATGTCTTGAAAACAGTTGGACATAATAGCTTTTAACTCTTCAAGTGCAGCTTTTTTCATTTTTTCCAAGTTCCATATTTCATCATCAAACAGCCACTTATTCCTACCTTTCCAAAGTTACCAACAAATGATTGATGGAATACTTTGAATGGCAACATTGCACTTTTTGTTTTTGCCTGAATTAGACCACCACTGGAATAGAAAAGAGTTCAGATAATGCGAGTTTGGTGACACATGGATTCCTAGTTCACTGCCAAAGATGATCCATAGTTTTAAAGCATAATCACATGTTAGAAATATGTGGTTAATTGTCTCAAGACCTGAGTGACAACATAGGCATTTAAATGGACCATGAACCTGGAATCTATGCAAAATTGTGCCTATTGGGAGTTGAGCTTTAAGTAGGCGTAACATGAAAAAAGACTTTTTTGGGGTAATGAAAGAATTCCATATAAAATTTCCAAAGCACCACTGGTTTACAGGGTTATGTGCCACCAATTGAAAAGCAGATTTGAATGAGAATTTACCTGTGTTGGATAGAAGCCAAATGTTATAAGGTTGGGACTCGTTTTCTTGCAGATCTTGGGTTAAGATGTAAGGATCCACTGAGTGTGCTACTGATTTCATTCTGAGCCAAGTCCTAGATTCCTGTTTTGGGCGATTTCTAATGGGAATGACATATTTTGCATCTAAGAATTTAGCCCATAGAGACTGTTGTTCCCTAAATCGCCACCTAAGTTTATATGAGAAGGCTTTGTAAATGTGTTGAAGGGACCGAAATCCAAGTCCCCCCTCTTCATATGGTACACATAGCTTGCTCCATGAAATCCAGTGGTGCTTTGGTTTATGATTCTCTGTGCCCCACAGAAAGTTTGCAAAGACAGATTCGAGTTTTTGTAAAATTTTCTTTGGGGGATTAGATCCTACCAAGATGTGCATTGGCATTGCTGTGAGGACAGCTTTAATTAAAGTTATCCTGCCACCACTAGATAGATATTTAGAACTGCAGGAATTGATCTTATGCTGAGTATTATGAATTAAAGTTTCATAATGACTAAATTTGTTTTTTCCATAGTAAAGGGGAAGTCCTAAATACTTAACAGGAAATTTTTCTGAGCTAAATTTGGTAATTTTAGAGATGATATGCTTTTTCATTCTATCACATGAATGATGAATTAGAAATGAACTCTTTTGTGGGTTGACTTTTTGTCCTGAGATCTCTTCATAGTCCTTGAGTATTGCCATTATGTGCTTTAGAGATCTGTGGTGAGCAGATGTAAATATTATAATGTCGTCCGCGTACGCAAGATGCGTAATCTTTGGGCAGTTTTTTGGAAAAGAAAAGGCTGGGTAATTGGCAGATTGGTTATTTAAGGCTCTTGAGAGGTAATCTGCCCCTAGAATAAAAAGATAAGGAGATAATGGATCTCCTTGTCTGATACCTCTTGACGATTTGAAAAAACCTATTGGTGACCCATTAATTAGAACAGAAAAATTAACATTAGATATGAGTCTCCAAATTGTGTCAATAAAATTTTCACTGAAGCCAAATTTACGCAAGACTTGTAGAAGGAACAACCAATCAACTCTATCATATGCTTTCTCCATGTCTAATTTAAGTATGACATTGCCTGTTTTGTTCTTTTTAGGGAGACATTGGACTAATTCACTAGCTAATAAATAATTGTCCATTAATTGTCTTTCTTTTACATAGCCACTTTGATTTAAACTAATTAGTTTAGGAAGGAAATGAGAGACTCTAGAAGCAATAAGCTTAGAGATAACCTTATTTAATAGGTTGCATAAGCTAATTGGTCTAAACTGTTTAAAGTACTTTGGGCTTGTAGTTTTTGGAATAAGGATAATGAAAGTGGCTGTGATAGCTTGAGGAAGTGAACGGTGTCAAAATAAGTGAAATTAAGATTTTTCACCAAATTTCATTTTTTCATGGGAAATAACGCAAGTATTTTAGCGAAAAATGGCAAGATTAAAAAACTCGTTTATTTTGTTTATTTTGTATCATTTTTTGCACCCACCATGATTGTGAACATTCATTCTAGTGAATATTGTCAAAAAAAAGTGAAAATAAAATTTTCATCAAACTTCCATTTTCATTTTGGCATTTTCCCTATTAAGTTTTACACACAACTCAATTGTAAATATGCATTATAACGAACAGTGTCAAAAAAGTGAAATTTAATTTTTACACAAAATTTCTATTTTTCGTGGGTTATAAAACATGATTTTTAGCCAAAAATGGAATTATCCAAAATGTGTTGATTTTGACTTTTTTGTACTGTTTTTCGCACCCACCTTAATTGTGAAGATGCATTCTAGTGAATATTGTCAATAAAAATAAAAATTAAAATTAAATTTTCACCAAACCTCCAATTTTCATGGGTTATAACACACATATTTTTGTAAAACATGGCAAACTCAAAAAACGTGTTGATTTTCACTTTTCCCCTATTTGTTTTACGCATACCTCAATTGTGCACGTGCATTATAATGACTTGGCATAAAAAGGTTGAAATTTAGATTTTTCACAAAATTTCCCTTTATAATTGGTTATAACATACGTATTTTAGCAAAAATGGAATAATCTAAAAAGGCATTGATTTTGAATTTTTTGTAGCATTTTTTACAACCAGCAAAATTGTGAACATGCATTTTAGTGAATATTATCAAAAAAAATTAAAATTTTCACTAAACCTCCATTTTTCATGGGTTATAACACACGTATTTCCATAAAAATGGCAAAGTCAAAAAAACATGTCGATTATCGCTTTTTCCCTATTTTTTTACACCCAACTCAATGGTAAACATGCATTATAATGAACGGTATTAAAAAAAGTAAAATTTATATTTTCACCAAATTTCTAATTTTCATCGTTTATATAACTCAAGTATTATAGCAAAAAATGAAAAAAAAAATTAAAACACATTGATTTTGACTTTTGTGTGCCGTTTTTTGCACCCACACCGATTGTGAACATGCATTCTAGTGAATATTGTCAAAAAAAAGTGAAAATTAAAATTTTCACCAAACTTTCATTTTTCATGGGTTATAACACACTTATTTTCGTAAAAAATTGGAAAGTAAAAAAACGTGTTGATTTTTGCTTTCCCCTATAAATTTTTCACACACCTCAATTGTGAATATGCATTATAATGAACGGTATCAAAAAAGTGAAATATAGATTTTTCATCAATTTTTCATTTTTCATTAGTTATACACACGTATTTTAGCAAAATATGGAATAATCCAAAAAAGCATTGCTTTTGACTTTTTTGTACCATTTTTTGCACCCACCCTGATTGTGAACATGCATTCTAGTGAATATTGTAAAAAAAAGTAAAAATTAAAATGTTCAGCAAACTCTCATTTTTCATAGGTTATAACACGTGTTTTTATCAGAAATGGCTAAGTAAAAAAACGTGTTGATTTTCGCTTTTACCCTAGTATTTTTTACACACACCTCAATTGTGAATATGCATTATAATGAAAGATATCAAAAAAAGTGAAATTTAGATTTTTCACAAATTTTTCATTTTTCATGGGTTATAACACGCGTATTTTAGCGAAAAAAATGGCAATATCCAAAAACTTGTTTATTTTGACTTGTTTGTACCATTTTTTCCACCAACCCCGATTGTAAACTTCCATTCGAGTGAATATTGTCAAAAAAAAGTGAAAATTAAAATTTTCACCAAACCTCCATTTTTCATGGGTAATAACACACATATTTTTGTCAAAAATGGCAAAGTAAAAAAACGTGTTTAATTTCGCTCTTCCCCAATTATTTTTTACACATAACTCAATTGTGAATATGCATTATAATGAATGGTATCAAAAAAAGTGAAATTTACATTTTTCATCAAATTTTCATTTTTCATGGGTTATAACACGCGTATTATAGCCAAAAATGGCAAAATTCAAAAATGTGTTGATTTTGACTTTTTTGTACTATTTTTTGCACCCACCTCAATTGTGAACATTCATTCTAGTGAATATTGTCAAAAAAAATAAATATTAAATTTTCATCAAACCTCCATTTTTCATTTGTTATAACACACATATTTTTGTAAAACATGGCAAAATCAAATAACATGTTGATTTTCACTTTTCCCCAATTATTTTTTACACACACCTCAATTATGGACATGCTTATATTGACTGGCGTAAAAAAAGTTGAAATTTAGTTTTTTTCACTAAATTTCACTTTTTTATTGGTTATAACACAAGTATTTTAGTCAAAATGGAATAATCCAAAAACGCGTTAATTTTGACTTTTTTTGAACCATTTTCTGCACCAACCCTGATTGTAAACATGCATTCTAGTAAATATTGTAAAAAAAATAGTGAAAATTAAATTTTCACCAAATTCTCCATTTTTCATGAGTTATAACACAGTATTTTTGTAAAAAATAGAAAGTCAAAAATCGTGTCAATTTTTCCTTTTTCCTTATTATTTTTTACACACACCTCAATTGTGAAAATGCATTATAGTAAACAGTGTCAAAAAAAGTAAAATTTAGATTTTTCACCAAATTTTAATTTTTCATGGGTTATAGCACACGTATTTTAGCCAAAAATGACAAAACAAAACTCGTTTATTTTAACTTTTTTGTATCCTTTTTGCATCCACACCGACTGCGAACATGCATTCTAGTGAATATTGTCTTCTTCTTTTTAACTTGGCCTAACCTCGCATTCGAGGGGGGGGCGCCACACCCAAAATTTATTGATAATTTGTTGAGATGGTGGATATACCCTAATACCATATGTACAAAGTAAAAAAGTGTAAATAGGAGGAGTCCTCCTTTACATATTTTCTATTTTGAGAATAGAGGGATGAGTTTAAAACCTAATATGGCAATCACCCTAAGGTTAAAAATTGACATATTAGGTATAAACTCAAGTCTCTATGTTCTTTGAATTCTTTGGAAAAGTAAATAAAGAGTACTTACTCCTTTGCCGACTTTGGAGCTAAAGGTTCTAGGGAGAATATGGATGCCGCAATTAGAAAAATTTCTAATAGCATCCTTTCTATCCTAAGATTTCAGCAACCAATACCAAAAGACTCCTTGAGATTTACAATGGAATTCACCAGGAGTGATTAGCACAAAAGTCAAATGCACAGATTTACCATGAAATGCATCAGAATGGTAATGCAATATTTACTGGTTGGTGCATGTATTTTCTAGTTTCATGGATGACTATTATCTATGTGCATTTAGGTTCTCTAGTGAAGGTTGAAATCAATGAGTAATGAGCAAGATTGGTTTAACATCGCTAGCCATAGCTTTTAAACCATGCACTTTGATTTCATGTTTGAGATGTAGAGCATTATGGCCAACAGTCTCGTGGTTATAAAGCATTTGGAGCAAAATGATAAATTACAGCAAATTATAAACCAGTAAAGATGTTTCAATTGTGAGTTTGGAAATCTGTTGTGATATTTGAAATGTTGGATTTTATTTAATCCACATCAATGAAATCAATATATCGTGATTATTGATTTCGCATAAATCTTAAAACCAAAATCATGATTTCTGCACTTTAATAATTGAAATAGACATACCTTAATCCATAATAGTTTTCTTCAATTTGTTTGTCCTTTATTTCGCGAATCCTAATATAATATGAGAAGAAAGAATATGTATGGAATAGGGAGTAAAGAATATTGAGAGAAAAGATAAATTGGTTTTCTCTCTCTTCACCCCAATTAGGTTGACATACTGATATTTTTTTTTTTTTTGGAATCATTAATGACAATTGGAATGTATTGATTTTTTTTTTTTGGCTGAACCTGAATTAGGTGGGGCGCCACTCCCTGTGTATTCAGCAAAAGGAGTGAAGAAACACTTTTACAAAATATTTCCTCATGAACCCAAATCCATTTACAACCAAAGGCCTAATGGACAGAGGTTCACTCAGAAATGATCACTGCCAATAAGGGGAAACTAATCACCCCTATACAAGTAGTCTGTACAAAATACTCCACTCACACGAGGAGGGACAAAACTATTCAAATAAGCAGCTCCATCATATCCAATTGACCATGACCAGCTGAGTCGATGACTGGCAGTGGCTTTAGTCTAATCTTTAGATGCGTTTAATTCGTCTGAAATGAGCCAATCACAGTTTATCCATTTTCAGCAGCTGTATGCAGGTTGACATACTGATTGATGGAATAGTACATTATATTTATAGTAGGTAAAGAGAGGACCAATTCATTATAGAATCCTTATCCTATTCTCCATCAAAATAGGAAATTAGTTTTCCCGTACAAGTACAATTGATAAGATATAATCCTATTATGACTTGTCTTTATTTATTAAACCACGTGGGTCACTTAAATACGCCAACATTCTCTCACTTGGCCCATGTGACATAGGCTAATTATGGTTTAATAAAACATAATGCATATAGCAATGCTAATTCCTTAATTGCATTGCTTCATAAAACATCATTAAGCAAAACTAATATAGATCATAGTGGTTCCACATCATATTCTTGACATAGTCCCTTCTATGTATCATAATATCAATTTTACTTAACATGCCGACACATAATGGGAAAGTAAATAATTACAGTCCAACAATAATGTCTTTGTCAGAGACAAGTTCAATTATCAATTATATCATTATTCATGTATATACCAATAAGTATAATATAAAAGAAATCAGAAACAGTACTTAATTGAGCTCAGAGTGTCAAACACATAATAGAGTCAAAACTTAAACATTATCCATAATGGTATTTTGTAATACCCATTCTTTGAACACGTTCATTAAAACTTTAAGATCTGCAACCACAAAGTTGGTGCTAATGTGCTCAACAGATACTCTTCGTTTCTGAACTTCTTCTTTAATGGCAAGATATTTCAATTCCTTATGTTTAGCACCCTTAGAATACTTGTCGTTTTTTATAGAAGAAAATTATTGCGACATCATCACAATAAATTTTCAGCGACTTGGAGACAGCGTCGACAATTCCAAGTCCTGAAATAAAGTTTCATAGCCATAATACATTAATAATGGCCTCAAAGCATGCCACAAATTCAACTTCCATAGTGCAATCAGTAATGACAGGCTGTTTTACACTTTTCCATGAGATTGCTCATCTAACCATCATGAGCAAATAGCCAAATGTAGATTTTTGGTATCCAAGTATCCACAATGATCTGAATCTGAGTATCCTATCACTTTAATATGATTGGATCTCCTTTAAGTGAGCATATAATCTTTAGTCCTTTGAAGGTGTTTTAATACTTTCTTTACATTTGCTTATGTTCCAATTCATTATTTGGACATTGCATAAGGTTTGATTTGTCCTCTTTCAAAATTAGAACAATAATTTCAGAGCATTTTTTTTTTATTTCGAATCTCTCTAAAACTTTATTAATATATGCTTTTTGAAACAACCTTAACAATCCATGCGTTCGGTCACAAAAAATTTCAATTCCAATCACATAAGATGTCTCATCCATATCTTTTATTTTGAATTTCTTAGAGATAAACTTCTTAGTCTCATAAAGTATACCAAGATCATTAGTAGCAAACAAAATATTATCAACATACAGAACTAGAAATATAATTTTGCTCCCACTGACCTTCAAATATATACATCGATCAACGATGTATTCCTTAAATCCAAAGGAAGTGATAGGATCATTAAAGTTAAGATACCATTTTCGGGAGGCTTGTTTTAACCCGTATATTAACTTCTTTAATTTACACACTAGGTGTTCATTTCCTTTAGTTAAAAAACCTTTAGGTTGAGCCATATAAACATCTTTATTTAAATTCATGTTAAGAAAGGCAGTGAGCATATCTATTTGTATAAATCTGAATCATAATGAGCCACCAATGTCATAATAATTCTAAAGAGTCCATTTAGAGACATGAGAATGTCTCTTTGTAATCATTGTCATCTTTCTGAGTGAAACCCTTGGTAATGAGTTTGGCCTTGTATCATTCGATATTGCCATTCGAATCGTGTTTGGTCTTATAGGCCCATTTACACCCGACTCGTTTACAACCTTCAAGCAATTCAACAAGATCCCAAACCTCATTGTAATCCATTGGTTTTAACTCATCTTTCATGGCATCTAACTATTTAGTGGAATTATTAATTTACATGGATTGTTAAAATGAATCTTGATCTTTATCAATTTCTAAGTCAAATTCTGACTTTGATAACTAAACCACATAATAATAAGAAATAGTAGAACTTCTTTTCTTTAAGATTTTCTTAATGCTATTTCTAGTGATTCATCTGTTATAGGTTCATTATTGACGACTTTATTATGGAGTACTTGGTCATCTATTTGTTGTTCTTGAAGTTATTAGTGTCTTCAACAACAACATGGATTTTCACTTTTCGTGGTTCTGTACTCCTACTGATTTTGCCATTTTTAATGAACCTACTATTTTTAAATTCAACAATTTCGTAATATGGTTAGGACAATAAGATCTATACCCTTTCAATTTATATGGATAACCAATGAAATAACCACTGGTTGTTCTTAAACCCAGTTTCTTTTTATGTGGATTATAAATTATACTTTTGCTTGACAACCCATACATGCAGGTGTTTTAAATTAGGTTTCATTTCTTTCCACAGTTCAAAGAGAGTCTTTAGAATTGTCTTAATAGGAAATCTATTCAGTAAGTAAGCAGCAGTCTTTAATGCTTTCATCCACAATGATAAGGGTAAAAAAAATTCATGACTTAACATGCTTCTAACCATATTTATTAGAGTACGATTATGCCTTTCTGCTACACCATTCTATTCTGGTGTACTTGACATTGTGTATTGAACACATTTGTCACGTTCTTCAAAGAATTTAGCAAATGGATTAGGGCATTATCCATTTTCAGTATATCTTTCATAATATTCATCACATCTGTTAGACCCTACAATTTTTCACTTTTCTATTTAGTTGCCTCTCAATTTCATTAATAAATACCTTTAGGGTATCCACTGATTGAGACTTGTCATGCAACAAATAGATGTATTCATAACGTGAAAAATCATCAATAAAGGTAATAAAATATTTTCTCCACCAAAAGATGGAATATCATAAGGCCCAAATATATTAGTAAGTATGATCTCAAGAAGTTGTGTGCTTCTTGTGGCTCATTTCTTATTTGTGTGTTTTGATATTTTTTTTCCTTAATACAATACACACAAATATGAAGATCAGTAAAATCCAAATTCGGTAGGATTTCATTCTTTACTAATCTTTCCATTCTTTATTTGGATATGTGACCCAAACATTTATAACACAAGTAAGCTGGACTTTCTTTCACTAAACTTCGTTTAGTGCCAACACTATTATGCAACTAGAATCAATCATAATGATTCTTATTTGGGTTATGGTTTGGATCGTAATGATTCCAATCATCATATTGCATACATGAGTAATGCAACCAGAATCAGTTCACCAACTATTACAAGGAACTTCACCTAAGTTTGATTCGAAACATACTAAAGCACTAAGCTTACCTTTTTTTTCGAACCAAACTTTAATCTTTAGGTTATCTTTAGCGAAGTGTTCACGTTTATTGCAAAAGTGACACTTCTCATTCTTGATGTCCTTCTTGTAGACTTGAGGATTGCACATTTAACTTTAATGATTCTTCCTCACCCTTTCGGTAATCCTTTCATTTAGGTTTCTAATCAATCCATTTATGAACTATGAGATTAATTAAGTGAATTCCTTGTTAAGACTAATTCTTGTCTCCTCTTGAATAAGCATGGCTTGGAGTTTATTTGCACTCCACTTACCTTTAATGATATTATAATTTATCTGAAATGACCATACTCATGAGACAAGGAATTAATAATAAATCATACAAGGAAACTTTCATTCACTTTTATTCTCACGGATCTCAATTTTTGCTGCTATATCAATCATTTCAATCACATGCCGATGCATGATACACATACCATCAAACTTACTGGTGGTCAATGTACCCATTAATACCCTAATATGGGACTAAACAACTTATTCAGACTGAGAACGCTCTTTCACGAATTTCATATATTCTTTAACAATTTCAAACTTTGAGATTGCAAACTTGACGTTATGTACAACTGTCATTCACATAAACATTAAACTTAATCTTTTTTATCTCTCCCAAACTTTATAGGAAGATCTCTCTCCAGCGCTGCTTTCACCAGTAATAGCAGCTGACCTTTTCACTTAATAGTGCTTAAGTCAAGATTCAGAACACCTAAGTGAAATTGAACCTGTTCAAACCAATCTTCATAATTAAGGTCATTAATCGTAACAACAAATAAAGCTTGCGAATGAAGAGCAATAAGCCCCGATACTGAAAGTTTACATAAATGCTCAAACATTAATGCTTTGAAATTACCTTGTAATATAGATTTAGATAAAATTCATACAACCTTTAAGCATGTATTTAAGTTCACCTTTGAGAAATTCTAAAATACACACATGATGCATAATTGATGCATAACTTTATCTTTACATAATTGATAATTATTTTTATCTTAATTAAACATGCCTACTATCTTTGGATATACTAAACATATTTAATCAAAGATATTAATTACCTACAAGCATATCATAAATTATAAAATTAATAAATCAACCTTTGGGCGATTCTTAATATTTTATGATTTATAAACTTCAATATACTCATAATATATATATATATATATATATATATATATTCCTTACGTCATTTAAATATAAGTATCTCATAAATATGAGTAATTGAAATTAAATTTAAATATTTGATAATCATAAACTTTAAGGTTTGGCCACTTTGGTGACAAACAAACCAATTATAATTAATTATCAAATTATTTAAATATATCAACATAAGATTTTGTTCAATTTTATTTATTTGAATAAAATATGTATAATTTAAATAATAATCTATTATTATTTTGTGTATAAAATAATACTTAATTAATGATTTGTTGTCATGTACTTAATATATATATATATATATGTGTATATAAAATAATATCTTACGTATTTTATTTATACTCAAATAATTAACAAGAACAATATCTTAAGTGTTCCAGTTATAATCTAAGTATAATACTTTATTATTTTTTTTAGTACACATATATGAAAATAATCGGAAATTAATCGAAAACAGATCTTATCACTTTATTATTATTTTAATACAAATATGTAAAATAATAACCTATTACAATTAAATATAGATTCAAATTAATAAATCTATATAATTCTATCATTAATAAACTACTTGAGATGCCAAATTATTAATCACTATTATACGCAAAAATTAAATCATTATGATAAGACCAAAATTAATTCGAAATAAATTGATTATGCATTATTGACATGGCATGCATTGGAGGAAAAAACTTAATCAATGCAATCATCATCATAATCATGTTAAAATAATCATCATCATTGAATCATTATCATTAAAACAATCATGATCATAATTATTCAATATATGTCAACATTAAATTATGATTATAGAAAGGTTAAGAAACCATTATCATAAAATTCGTCATAATAATAATTAGCTCACGTAATAATCATAATATTAAATCATTATTACGAATTCATCATCATTAAATCATAAAATTCATGGTCATTAAATTATCAATATAATTAAATTACAGTAATCATATTTCAATAATTGCGGAATTTAAATTACTGTAATTATATTGAAATAATTATTTCAATAATTATCTTTATAGAGAAATCATGAATTCTTAACCTAGGCTTTGATACCAATTGTTGGATTTTATTTAATCCACGTCAATGAAATCAATATATTGATTATTGATTTCGCATAAATCTAAAAACCAGGATCATGATTTCTACACTTTAATAATTGAAATAGACATACATTAATCCATAGTAGCTTTCTTCAATTTGTTTGCCCTTTATTTCGCGAATCTTGATATGATATGAGAATAAATAATATATATGGAATAGAGAGTAAAGAATATTGAGAGAAAAGATAAATTGGTTTTCTCTCTTCACCCCGATTAGGTTGACATACTGATTGATGAAATAATACGTTATATTTATAGTGAGTAGATAGATGACCAATTTATTATAAAATCCTTATCATATTCGCCATCAAAATAGGGAATTAATTTTTCCTTACAAATACAATTAATAAGATAGAATCCTATTATGACTTGTCTATCTATTAAACCACTTAAGTCACTTAAATACGCCAAACACTTTTTGTATTTTGAGCAATACTAGCCTAACGTCGGCAATCAATGACATATGAAAAAGGCAAAATGGACTAACATCACCAGTCATTGGCCAATTTTTTAGAAATTTCAAAATTGAGAGATGCATTAAGATACCTGCATGGTTGTCTCACCAAAATCTCATGATCTCGTGAATAATGATCATTGTGTATGAAAGGGTCAGTTGGAGGTAGCCGGGATCTTTTGATGTATGGGATCGCCAATCTTTCTAATATGATTATTTTGTGTATTTTTTTATGCAGTTGTGCTTCATCATTGACTATTGCATTTGGCTGATGAACTGCCCATAAAGATAATAGCTTTGCTGCTGAGTTAGTTTCTCTTGGGCATTTCATCCATGAAAATTCTTGAAGGCTTTTTTGTTACATTTGAATTTGGGTCTTGATTCTCCAGGGACATTTATATTTACTCTGCACATCATCATTGATTATTGAATATTTTTAAAACAAATAAAAATAAAAATAAAATTTTTTACAAAACCTTCATTTTTCATGTGTTACACAAATATTGTCATCTAAAATGGAAAAGTAAAAAAAAAAGTGTTATTTGTTACTTTTCCCCTATTATTTTTTACACACATCTCAATTGTCCACATGCATTATAATGAACAGTGTAAAAAAGGTGAAATTTTAAATTTTTCACCAATTTTTAATTATTTTTAAAATTTTCACCAATTTTTAATTTTTCATGGGTTATAACACACGTATTTTAGCCAAAAATTGAATAATCCAAAAACTCATTGATTTTGACTTTTTTTTATATTATTTTTGCACCCACCTCAGTTGTGAACATACATTCTAGTGAATATTGTCAAAAAAATGAAAATTAAATTTCCACAAAACCTCCATTTTTCATGGATTATAACACGTATTTTTGTAAAAAAATGGCAAAATCAAAAAACGTGTTGATTTTCTCTTTTCCTCAATTATCTTTTACACACACTTCAATTGTGAACATGCATTATAATGAACGGTGTCAAAAAAAGTGAAATTAAAATTTTTCACCAAATTTCCATTTTTCATGAGTAATAACACACGTATTATAGCCAAAAATAGAAAATTCTAAAAACGCGTTTATTTTGACTTTTTTGTACCATTTTTTGCACTCACCCCGATTATATACATTCATTCTAGTGATTATAGGCAAAAAAAAGTGAAAATTAAAAATTTTCACCAAATCTCCATTTTTCATGAGTATAAACACACATATTTTTGTCAAAAATGATAAAGTCAAAAAACGTATTATTTTTTTTTTCCTCTATTATTTTTTATACACACCTCAATTGTAAATATGCTTTATAATGAACGGTGACAAAAAAAGTAAAAGTTAATTTTTTTCATCAAAATTTCATTTTTCATGGGTTATAACACACGTATTTTAAACAAAATAAAATAATCCAAAAATGCGTTGAATTTGACCTTTTTTGTAAAGTTTTTTACCCCGCCTCGATTGTAAGCATGCATTCTAGTAATACTCTAAAAAAACTAAAAATTAAAATTTTCACCAAACCTCCATTTTTCATGGCACGTACTTTTGTCAAAAATGCCAAAGTAAAAAAAACATGTTGATTTTCACCTTTCCACTGTTATTTTTTACGCTCACATCAATTGTGAACATGCATTATAATGAACGGTGTCAAAAAAGTGAAATTTACATTTTTCACTAAATTTCAATTTTTCATGAACACACGTACTTTAGTCAAAAATGAAAAATATTAAAACACATTGATTTTGACTTTTTTTGTACTATTCTATCCACCCACTCTGATTGTAAACATGCATTCCAATGAATATTGTCAAAAAAAGTGAAAATTAAAATTTTAACCAAACCTTTATCTTTCATGGGACAAGTATTTTTATCATAAATGGCAAAGTAAAAAAAACGTGTTGATTTTCACTTTTTCCCTATTATTTTTTTACGTACACCTCAATTGTGAACATGTAATACAATGAACGGCGTCAAAAAAAGTGAAATTTCGATTATTTTTTTTAACCAAATTTCCATTTTTCATGAATTATAACACATGTATTTTAACAAAAAAATGGAATAATCCAAAAACGCGTTGATTTTTACTTATTTTGTGTCGTTATTTACACCCACCTCGATTGTGAACATAGTGAATATTGTCAGAAAAAAGTGAAGATTAAAATTTTTACCAAACCTCCATTTTCATAGGTTATAACACATATTTTTGTGAAAAATGACAGTAAAAAAAGTGTTGATTTTTGTTTATCCCCTATTATTTTACACATACTTCGATTGTGAACATGCATTATAATTATCGTCGTCCAAAAAAGTGAAATTTGATTTTTCATGAGTTATAACACACGTAATTTAACTGAAAATGAAAAAATTCAATAATGAGTTAAAATCCAATAATGCGTTAACCCGATTGTGATCGTGCACTCTAGTGAATATTGTATTTTTTTTTTATAACCCCCAATATGGGGAGGAAGCCCCCTATTTTTATTTAATATAAAAAAAGTAATGGTTGCGGACGCACACAACACCACATTACAAAAGTTAAGGTCGATTGACAAGTAAATGAGAAGATCCTTCCTTTACAAAATGCTTGCAACTCAAAATAAATGAAGAAGATCCTTAATATAGCATGGTTTACTGGAGTTTGAAAAACAATATGGAAAACAATATGGAAAACAATATGGATACCTGAACTCCATATTAATTTCATTCTACCAAAAGTCTACTTGCAGCTGGATGTTGATTTGCAGGCCCAAAAGTTCATTAATTTCATGGAACAGGCCACAAATTCATATTAATTTCATTAATTTCATTAATTTCATTTGATTGTTTTCTATTTAATATTTTAAAAAAGTGAAAATTAAAATTTTTACCAAACCTCCATTAAAGTTTTTAATTGCCTTGCAGATATTCATGTGTGTACTACATCAGAGGTGAAATGCAACGAGAGGTGAAATGCAAGGAGCACGCTGAGGCAAAGCACCTAAATCTGATCTGTATGCATGTTTCCCCATCTTCAGAAATGATCTGAAAGCTGGCTGCGAGGTCAGGTTTCAACCATGGTTTCAACCATGGTTTCAGTTAATCAACATTATCAAATTAGAAGCTGCTTCATTGTTGTTACTGAGATTGTATTCCAAATGGTTATCTTGTTTGAAACTGTGTGGAATGTGTTCATAATATATCTTTCATTTTCTTATTGAAAAATTTTGTTCTGTTTCGTCATTGCTGTAAAAACATTCCATCCTTAATGCAGTAAATGCACCAAATTTATGTATTGTGATTTATCTTTAATCCTTCTCATCAAACAAAAAGGGCATGAACCATGAAATGAAGCGTCAACTGGCAACCAACACTGGGTCACATCTCCTATTCACAAACCTCTATCAAATTTGATGTACATCACCGAGTAGAAACGATAGCCTAGGCAGTATACAAAATTAACAAAGGTTGTAAACACAAAAAAAAAAAAAAAAAAAAAAAAAAAAAAAAAAAAAACTAGAATGAAAGTCCAGTTATGACCAATTTGAAGGATGGTCAAATGGTGGAAACATCACATGTATAATTCTTATATATGTGTCAATGGCATGTGGTCTTCCAAATTTGAAAATTGTATAAACTTCAATGGAAAAGGCAAGCATAATAAAAAAAACAATGACAAGAAGTAATGAAGTTGTTCAGATCGAACTAAAACTATCATAACTGGGAAAATTCTAATGCAGAAAGTAACACTTACATCAGCAATAGCCGTCGAGCTAAAAGCACCAAAACAGAATAACCCAAGGATAGGCTCAAATTAATTTGACAATACAAGACAAACAATATTTTTGGTCAAGCTATTTCTAAAGCTCCACCTTCCCAGCAATTTCTAACATCAACAAAACCCAAGTTTCTAACTGAAACTAGTATACAGTTTGTTTCCCAGTATCCAAATTGCAGTCACAGCTAAAAAAAGGTATGGCAATTAGAAAAACTTAAACCAAATATAGTAATTAGAAAAGCTAAAAAAGGGATAGCTCAGTATAAAAATAAATTATAGTAATTTCTCCTGCTACAAGGCGGATTAAGCTTATTCTAAAGGCACAGACCACAAGGGAGCTCAGTACCTGATTCTTACCAGAGAACCCCCAGATGCCGATCTGGATTTGAACAAATAGAAAACATCACATGCGGACAGTATCACTTGCTCATAAGCAACCAACTCACCAACAAAGTGCTACCAATTATTCATTTAACTTTCATGTTAGACAGAGGTCAAAAAGCTCAGAATTTAAGTTCAGATGTAAAGTGTGTGCATGTGAACTAGCTAAATGATGTATATTTGCACAAATAGGAAAACGGACAGTATCACTAGCTCATAAGCAACCACCTGTTCAACAATGTGTACCAATTGCTTGGTTAAATTTCATGTTAGACAAAGGACAAGAAGCTTAGCATGTAGGTTCAGATGTTGTAGTGTGTCAGTGTGAACAGTCTCAAGAACTTAAATTGCTTGCTAGCCACACAGATGCTACAAAAGCTGGTATAGGAATACTAGCCTGGAAGATTAGCTTTAGGGCACACTTACAAATATGGATATAGAGAAATATTCCTGAGATTACTACAAGTGTCTAGGAAAACAGAACACAACCCATAGACAAAAAATAAGTATCTAACAATATCCCCCTTAGAAATACAACTCCAAAAGAAAAGCTTCTAACTAAATCATTCAATAGAGTAATGTCTAACTAGAAAATATAACATGGTCTAAGACACGGAACAATCTAAATCTGGTTCTCTATCCCTCTGGTGATGCTCTTCTAGATAGTGTCTCCTTGCTAGTGCTTTGGATATCTACCCAATTCTGAGCCTGAAGATGCAACAACCAAGAGACCTGAATGCAACACCTACAGGAAATGCTTAGGAGAAATCTACCTCGCATAAGGATGATAACGAGCACCACCACTATAGCCTGCTCTACTTCCATATAAACCTCCTGTACCGCTATAACTAGCACCAGCGCCAGAATCATACCCAGCACCTGTGCCAGCACCTGAGTAACTGCCATAGCCACCTCCACGGCCATAAGCCCCAAAACCACTCCCACTATATCCCCCACCAAATCCTCCAGGATAAGAACCAAAGCGACTAGAATAGCCGCCAAGCGAAGGCTCTCCCCGATATCCAACATAATCATTACCGCCATAGTCGCTATAGCGACCACCAAATTCGCCACCACTACTGTATCCACTATAATCACCAAACCTACCACCACCAATACTACCCCCAAATGACCTATAAGGAGAAGGGCCAAAACCACCACTGCTAAAACTGCTATAAGAGTTGGCATATCCACCAAAACCATCACCATATGCACGTCCCCTAGATTCACTACCATAAGCAGGAGCGGGTGCTGGGTTTGAGGGTTTCTTTGGTTCAGCCTTCTTGATCTCAACCTACAACAAAGAATCATGTTAACCTAGAATTTTCACCTGCAGATTTTAAATCTTAGTACTAAAGAAGTATATCTAATTATTGAGATCCTACTGCCTCTTTTCTGTTAACCTGCGATGCACTAAGAGACTGATAGGAACCCATTAAAAATAATCATGGTAATCTAAGGCACCCCATCACAAAAATTGTAATGAGATATCTCTAGTAACTGGTTTTTATAGAACAGATCCACATCCAAACACTTCCCGTAACAGTCAAAACTACAGACCAAACTTACCTGGGTACCAGACATGTCAATCATATTTCCATCTGACAGCAAACTATCAACAACTTGTTCATTGTCGAACACAATGAACCCAAAGCCTCGAGATCGTTTGGTGACATGATCTCTTATGATCTCATGCTCGACCACTTTCCCAAACTTTGAGAAAAAGCTCTTCAGCTCATCTAATCAGGACAGTTTTTCAAATTTAGAGGGAAACATATCAGAAAATTATGAACAAAAACTGTTCAAGCAACAGCAATACAAATCATTGAATCTTAATATCATAATACTACCTTCAGTTACAGAAGTTGGAATCCCACCAACAAAAACTTTCTTTGTTTTGAAATCCTTGGCTTCAGCAGCTCCTTTTGGGATGGTTCTTTTGATTTCAACCTGCCCATAAGAAACCAAATAAATTTAAAGTGGTAAAACCCATAATTCATGATATCACTGGTCCACATGGATGTCAAGAAAAGGGTAAAACGATTTCCCTAACAAAACTAACAGCCCACGAGCTATCCTTAACAAACATGAAATGATATTTAAGACTCATCTCAATCATAAGAACCCCAAGAATTACTCAAGTCATTCAGAATCAAGAAAGCATAAATTAAGAATAACAAACTACAAATAAGTACAGACTTTCTTAACATCATTAGGTCATGAATCAAGACAATTAACTACAGACGATATTGTCAACTAGAAGACAAAATCTAGAATCCAAGAACTTATGCTTCAGGAAAATGATGCCAAAAACTTAAATAAATTCCAATGTGGTCCACATCAGCTGCAATTATTAAGATGAAATGTATTTGTATTTTGAGATGAAAAGGAGACAAGAACATCTGAGCAATATCAAATGTAAAAGTTTGTGGGCATGAAATGCAAATAGAAAGGAAATCAATTCTAATACTATTACTTCCGAACAAAAAAGATACGAGCTGAGCGGACAAATGTAGGCAAGACTGCAGTGGGCTTCGGGGAAAAAACGTAGCAGAAGGAATAGAAGGGAGATTAGATTTACTGCCAACTTCAAAAAGTCAGATTCTGTTGTTCACAAGAGCTTACCAACATTAACAAAGGAAAAAAACAACACTAACAGATTGTTACACTCAACACTTTTAGCAACTGATGATTATAGCATGGCAAAGAGTAAGAAGACCCAGTTTAATTTCTTATCATAAGAAAGGCCTCATACAACTCAATAAGCAAAAACGGGGTTTAGCCGTTCAGACTCCAGAACAGCACAAACAAATATGATGAAAATAGCACCAAAACAACAAACTTATAACATTATAATCATTCAACAATCCACTCACCTGTTTTCCATTGATGATGTGGGTTTCAGTAATAACAGTGTCAACCACAGAAGGATCAGCATAAGTAATAAACCCGAAACCACGGGGCCGACCAGTGTGCCTATCCTTCATTATCACCGAGTCTGTTATCTCTCCATAGTTCCCGAAGTACTTCACAAATTGGTCTAAACAAATAATCAAAATTTCAAAAATCTTAACACCTCGTAAACACAAAACAAGAATCCAAAAGTCAAATATATAACACAACAATATAAATATCACGAACAAAACAAATCCCTAATTACTCTTCTTTTTTCCATTCATTTATCTCAAAATCAACTTTAAACTAACCAAAACACCCTTTCCTGATCACACATACTCAAATTAACTTTCAATTACCCAAAAACCAATCTTTAAAAAATATAATATCCTTCAATAAGAAAACCCTAAAACCATTCCTCTTTCTTGTCAGTTACACTTAAATCACCTTCTATATTCTCCAAAAACAACCTTTTCCTAATCACCCACAACCAAATTTAACTTAAACTCTTTAAAAACAACCTTGTATAAACAAAAAACATGAAAGCCCCAAAGAAAACAAAGAACCCAGAAAAACTACCCAAAAACAAACATAAATACAAACCTAATGATTCAAATTGAGATGAAAACATGTAAGAAAATTCCGAAAAGCATAAAATTACGAGTAATAATATCGGAAAATTACCCAACGTAGTATCCTTCGCTAAACCTCCAATAAAGATTTTTCTGCAACAAAATTACAAAACCCCTATTAAATTCTTTCCTCAATGAACACATCAAACAAAAAATAAAAACCCTAGAAAAAACAAAGAAAGTATCCCTAGATAGATAAGAGCAAGAAATCGAACCCAGGGCTAGCGCCATCTCCGTAGTCGGATTTCTTGGAACCCATAATCGTATTTGAATACTGATTCTGCGATTCGGATTGATTCCGATCTGAGCGCGCGCGGAGAAGCAGAGGATTTTTTTTCTTGCTAAGCTTTTAGGGTTCGCTTTTTGGGTTTTGAGTATTTGTTATTGTTTGTGAGGGAGAAGGGTATATATAGATTATAAGGATACCCGTACCCGTGTCCGTATCCAGATGGGATTTGTATTAGATGGGGATGAAAAAGGAATCTCAATTATTAATCAATTTAAGTGGAGTTAAATTTTAGAAACAAAAAAAAAAGGTAATATCTTTTACTACTTTATTATTAATTAATTTTCATGTTTGACCAAACTAAATAAACTAAAATTTTTGGGAGTAGACTAAACTATTCAAAGCACTTTGAATTTATGCAAATTATTTGATGAATTTTAGAATTTAGATAGTTATTAACAATTCTTGTCCTTTTTTTTGTTAATCAACAAAAAACTATATTGTTAAATTCTTAAAATACTTATAAATTTAGTTATATTTATCTAGACATGACCACAGTTCCATAACAGTCGGTTCTGGTTTTGATTACGATTTTGTTCTAATTTCGGTTCTAATTTCGATTTTAATCCCACTTTTAAATTTTATTTCTATTGAAATAATGATTAAACTATTAATTCAAATTCAAATAATACAACATAACAATATAATTAGAATAATAGTTAAAATTGAACTTAATATATAGAGTTTTTAGAAGAATAGAACTAGGAATAATTAGATAAGTGAGATTGAGAAATATAAAATAATAAGACTATTGAAAGAATAATTGAATATTTGAATTATTAATTGGAATTTAACTATTTAAAAAAATTGGAATTCAACTATTATAATATAATAATATAATTAGAATAGTAAGTAAAATTGAACTAATATATAGATTTTTTTAAAATAATAGAATTATGAAAATTAGATAAGTGAGAAAGAAAAATATAGAAAAAATAAGAGTATTGAGGGAATGATTGAACTATTAATTGGAATTAAAATAGGATATTAACATAATAAAATAATAGAATTAGGATAATATAAATTAGAAAAGTTGATACATAATGTAATTGGATTAATAGAATTATGAATGATTAGATAAGTCAGAAAGAAAGATCTATAAATGATAAGAGTAGAAGTAAATACTTTTTAATAACTCTATTATATATTTCAAAAGTATAATGATAATATTAGAGATATAGATGGCCTTGTAATATTTTCACTAAGTAAAAAAATTATTTCAACAACTGAGATGATACCAAAAATATCATGCCAATAATTCATTTTGACTTAAAACTTTTTTTTAGTTGGTTAATCTCGTACACAGGAGGGACATCACCTATCTTTTATTAATCATAACTGCAAACGAAAGTGGAAGTTGAAATAAGGGATACTGTTCCCTAACATTTGAGAGCTCTAAATTAGAGGAGGAGGGATGCTACCTCTACTCTTTTGAATTCGTTTTATTTCGTATATTTTTGTATTGTAAAAGAAGGGAGCTCTAACCTATCTACAGTAATGCTTTCCTGTGCCGAAACTGGTAACTTAGCAAACGAATTATAAAATATCAATTTTGTTTGGAGCAACCAACATTGACTAAGACATCCGCTAACTTATTTGGCTATAGAGGCCAGGGTTTGAATCCTCTAACAATATTTCTTCGAGTTTGAATCCTCTAACAATATTTATCTTTCACTTTGTTCGAACGCGTTAGTATACAACCTCGCCTGCAGCATCCAACTTGAAAAGAGGAAATCTTTTTAATCCATTGCCTAATTTGCCAAAGATGCTGCACATCTACATGATAAAATATCTCCTAAAAGCTTTGAGTCCAACTCAAGATGAATTGTATGAATATTATTATGAAGACATACTTCTTCCTAATACAGTTGTTTTGAACTTTAGGTTCCACAATCGTACAACTTGCATAGCCTTTTGAAGCTCTACAAAAAAATCTTCCATGTCCCCATGAATCAAATATATTTGTAATATATGTGAAGAATGAGTTTCCTGGTTTGAAGATGATATATATATATATATATTTTTTTTTTTAAAACTTACTTTTGTTTAATTAGAGAATCATAATATGTTGTTTTTGAATAAAAAAACCTATATATACCAATGTTTTAAAAATCGGACTTGAGTATGAATCGACTAAGTTAAGAGGTCAAGCGTTCAACTCGAATTAAACTGGACAAAAAACTGGATGACGTCACCACGACGTCATACATAAATTTAAATATTAAATATGTTAATAATCTAAAAAAAATACTTTTATCCAACTATAAATATTTACTATATCATAATTAAAATAAATAATATGAATAAAATATCATTAATTCATCTATACATTATACATTATTTAATATCAAATATAATAATTTTAAAATAAAATAAAAATAAAAATACAAAATATTTCAAAATTTGTGAAGTTTTCTTTTCTTTAAACATTTTACTCTATTTGCAAATGACTCAAAATAATAATAAATCACATATATATTATTTATTTATTGATTTATCTTAGTGAATTAATAAAGAAATTAAAAAATATAACTTTATTCAGAAAAATAGCAATAGGTCCATATATATATATATATATATATATATTAATATTGAACAAAACATTAAAAGGTAAAAGATAAAATTTTAAAAGCCAAAATTGATAATAGCCCGTAATTGTTATTAGGTTAAAATCAAAACTAATGCAGCCCAAAGGTTTTTTTTTTAAAGTAAAAAAATAACCGATCAAAACCTATTTTTTAACCAGCCAAACCCAGGATTTGATCATTTTTTGCTAAAACAGTTTTTAGAGTGTAACCAAACCCAATCAAGGACTGATCCTTGATCCAACCAATTGGATCGACCGATCCGACTGGTTTTCAAAACACTGATATATATAATGAAACTTAGGGGTGGCCACGGTTCCGAAATCGCCGGTTCTGGTTCTGGAACCAGCGGTTCTCGGTTCCGCGCAAGGTGGAACTGGAACCAGAACCGGCGGTTCCAGTTCCGGTTCCATCTCGGTTTCAATTCCGGTTTCGATTTTGTTCCAATTCCGATTTTTTTCGAGTTTTAGTTTCTAATTTCGATTGTAATCCCACTTTTAAATTTGATTTCTATTGAAATAATGATTAAACTATTAATTGAAAATCAAATAATACAACATAATAATATAATTAGAATAATAATAGTTACAATTAAACTTATAGATTTTAGATAATAGAACTAGGAAGAATTAAATAAGTGAGATTCAAAGATATAAAAATAATAAGAATATTGAAAGAATATTTGAATTATTAATTAGAATTCAACTAGTATAATATAATAACATAATTAGAATAGTAGTTAAAATTAAACTAATATATAAATTTTTTAGAATAATAGAATTATGAATATTAGATAAGTGAGAAAGAAAGATATAGAAAGAATAAGAGTATTGAGAGAATGATCAAACTATTAATTGGAATTCAAATAGTATATTAGTATAATATAATAGTTGAAATTGAACTAATATATGGAGGTTTTAGAAAAATAGAATTATGAAGGATTAGATAAGAGAGAAAGAAAAATATATAAATGATAAGAGTATTGAAAGAATGATTGAACAATATAATAATATAATTAGAATAATTAATTAAAAAAATTGATACCCTAAACCCTAAACTATAAACGTTAAAACTTATAATATAAAGATTAGAAAACTAAGAAATTATGTGATGAAAATGAAGTGGTATAAAAATATTTATAGAATTATAATTTTTTTTACGGTTCCAATTTCGGAACCGCCGGTTTAAGTTCCATAAAATCAGGAACCGGAACTGAACCGTCCATCTCTAATGAAACTAAACCCCTAGTTGTTGTATGTATGTCAATGTTATCTCTTTATTAGATTTCATGGAGAATATCATTAGTTAATTTATATACATCAAAGTTAACGGAAGCAAAACTATAAATTTAGAGTATATATAATTTGGTTATGTGTTTTAGGATTAAGAACCTTCATTATCTAGCATCAACCATATAAGTTAGTTATATAAATTAGAGATAGTAGATAAATAATGTGACTATCTTATAAAATCTTCATTAAAATATTTATAGAAAAATTAAAATTGTTTATCAATATGAACAAATTATTCATATTCACATTATGTATTGAAATAAGATATAAGAGAATAATCCTTGATTGCTACAAAATTATACCATATGTATTTTTAGTTTTGACTTAAAGTTGATCGATTTTCAAACAAATAAAAATATATTCAATACTTTCTTCGTTAAAATGTATGTGAAGAGTGAGTTGATGCTGTTAAGATTTGCATACTTAGAAACAAAGAAGAAGAACAAAATAGAGAGAATGCTGTAAAGGTGGCTAAGGTTAGAAAACAAAGAACAAAAATGATTCATCGTATAGAATTAGGTTTTACAAACATATATATACAGCAAGTAGGAAATGACTAATCTATCCTTATGACTAAAATATGTAATATATCTACCATCCCTCCTCAAACTCACGATGTATCAGGAGAGAGCAGTGATAAGTCAGTTTTGTACTGACTTGATTTAGTGGTTTTCGCTTGGCTTTTGTGAATTATAGTGTATTTTAATGTAGAAATATGGATGCAATTTGTGTGATTGTGTAAAAACAATGTGAAACATTATGTGATGAACAGGATGGAAATGGTAAGATATGAAGTTTAATGTGACGTAGTAGCTGTGGAAGTGAAACAATTTGTTGGGGCAAGAGTTGTAATGATTTGTTGTGTAGGTTGTGTAAATGAGTTGAAATGTTAGGAGCCTTGATGTTACTGCATGGAGAAATATCATTTTTACACATATGTTCATCGTGTACATAGTCATTGTGTAATTAGATCATAGCACACATGATTGCACAATCTTTTGAACACTTGCATACACCTCCCGTGTACAATTCATTTTCATTTTCATTTGCATGCATGCACTTGTAACACTGCATGTAGGTTCTCACATGCATCTCACGCCTTCTTGCACACATGCAGCACACACCTGAGCACACACACCATACATCCTCACGCACACTTCGCATATTAAGCACACAGGACACGCACATATGCTGTGCACAATATCGTCGCATGAAGTGCACTCACCGTCGCGCTAGCTGTTGCACATTTGCTTCCATCTTCGCACGCACTTGCAGCGCACCATAGCACACACTTTGTCGCATGATGCATGCGAGGAGCTCTTGCACATGCACACCTCACCGTATGATGCATGCGGCGAGCTCTCGCACCATTGCACACACTTCGTCGCATGATGCATGCGACGAGCTCTTGCACACGCTCACCTCGCCGCATGAATGTGTGGCGAGCCCTTGCGAGACCACTCACCTCGTCGCATGAATGTGCGACGAGATCACACACCTCGCCACATGGATGTGCGGTGAGCTCTCACATTCCACATACGCAAATTTCACTCATGCTTTGTACACATTTTGCTTAGTCTTCATTCAATTATTCACGCATGTTCTGAGCTCATTTTTCATTGTTTTTCGTCATGACATTTGCAACTTCATGAAAGCATATTAATTTCACAAGTGAAGAGTGGAGTCCGTAGTTGCTAAGACATTCTTCTCTCCCATTTTCAACTAGTTCTATGTTACTCTCATACTCATCTTCACAATCACTCATCTCATCCACTCTTCATCACAGTACTTCACAACACAATTTCATACACACACGCACGCAATTACACGGCGAGGTCTCGCACCTACACAGTTACACGGTGAGGTCTCGCTGCGAGACCTCGCCACACATGAAAAGACACGGCGAGGTCTCGTAGCACATGAAAAGACACGGCGAGGTCTCGCTGCGAGACCTCGCCACACACACGAAAGCACAACAAAGTCTCGCTGCGAGACCTCGCCATGAAAACACTCTTTTTGTTGCCAAAATATTTTCTAGGTGTTATAGTTTCGTTCTTGTGTTGCAGGTACAACGGCTCAAAGGCGTGTAGAGGCTGATGAAGGCGTGTGAGCTGATGGCTTGAAGGCGTGGGAAGGCTGTTGAAGGCGCGAAGTTTCAAGGCCCAGAAGCGTGGTTTACACTTATGCACAAGTTATCATGGACACTTTGTTTGATACGTGTAGTGGCATTCTTGTAATTTTGTACTCATTCTAAGTTTGTGTATTGTTCATATTTTGTAATCTCTATATATAGAGGAGTTATTTAGCATTTTGAGATATAGACCATTCTAGATACTTAACAGATTTTTGATCTTTGGAGCGGGAATTGATTCTCTCTCTAAAAACTTTCTCTCTCTAGACTTTCTCTCTCTTTCATTTTTTTTCGGATCGTGACTCCAATTGAACTTCTGAACTGAGCTCAGAATTCTCATTCTCAATTAACGGAGTTTTTGACAATTCTCACACAATTATTGGTAAATTCTTCCAATTTATATGAAATGAATTGTTTTGAACTTGATTGTGGAGCTCGTGATATGAAAATGAAGTTTCGTGGCTAGTTAGATAATGTCCTAGGGTTATGACCAGACAATTGTGTAATTAAATCGTGAAGTGCTATGCAATTGACCTAATTACTATGGATGTGATCATACATGTTGTTGAATGCTCAATTAAGTGAAGTTTCATGGAATTTGTACTTTCTTTGACTGAATTGAACTTAGATTGTGGTCGCCATGCTAGGTCGAGGTTCGATTCACCAATAAGAGTGGAAATTGCATGAGATGGAGACTAACTGTATGAATATGGAGTTCTTTCGCTTGTTTAGCTTTGCTCACGATCCGAGATGTGGTCGTCATGACAATCGGAGGTCGTAGAGTCATTAGAACCAAGTGAATGACGATTTTATGGTGCTAGCTTGAGTTTAGAAACATTAGGTTGGGCCTTGCCATGGGAGACTTAAGGTTTTGTATGTTGAATGTCTAGTGTTTAGAAGTCGAGACGTTGCGTTGTTTAATCATCTTACTTAGGCCTCGACATGGGAAAAGTAGGATGTCATGGAGTCAAGGGAACATTGCGATCGACATGCTGAGTGTTCACTAGCCTCCTAGGCAACATTTGTCGTCTCCTTACTTGATTTGCATGGGGTCAAGTGCGTAGCAATCGTGTTTAATTTATATTTGTCTGGTCAGTAACTCTAGGACGTCTGTCTCAGATCTTGTTACCTTCTTACTGTTCTTCTTGCATTTGTCTTGTTTCCTTTATTTCGTTAGTTTGTTAGTACTTTTACTGGTTCTAGATAGTGCAAATTTGGCAACACAATTTGGGCAACATTTCGTGAATTCTTGAAACCAAACACCTTCCCTGAGGATACGATCCCTCTCATCACATCTACATTAGTGAGTAGGGTTAAATTGTGCAAGTACGCGAACGCTTGTCAATTTTTGGCGCGGCTGTCAGGGAAAGCACAGTTTCTTGAATTTGCTTAATTGTTTCTTGTATTTGTCTTGTTCAATTTTGTGTTGTGAGTATTCTCTTGCTTCAGTTTCTTGAAATTTCTGGTGTGTTTTGTTTTTGTTCTGTTTCTCTTGTTTGCATTGGATACTCTTGTTTCTGTGATCTATTGCTTCTTTCCTATCATACTTCACGTGTGTTATTTTGTGTATGCCCAGGTCTTTAAGATCTTTTGGAGAGCCTGAATTTCCACTTGATCTCGAGTTACCAAAAATCTTGAGAAGCAGACAGAAAGAAAAGAAAATAGCCAATCAAGGAGTACGGGCACCACGGTTTGGTGACCACTACGCAATCAATTTCGAGAGTGGATTTGATTAACAGGACATAGATGTTGAGAGCTACCATATCCCCACTCAAATAGTTTTAATGATAACTCAAGGCCAGTTCTTTCAAGGATTAGACAATGAAGATCCTAACGAACATTTGGATTGGTTCTTAGGCCTCTGCAGTACCTTTAAACTTCTGAGAGTGGATCGAAGTGAAGTCCATCGAATTTTATTTCCTCTATCTTTACGAGGTAAAGCTAAGCATTGGTTCAAGAGTATTGGGGAAGCGAATGCAGCAATGTCATTTGATGAATTGCAAAAGAGATTTTTAGCCAAGTATTTCCCTCCTGCAAAATTGGAAAAAAGGAGAATGGAGATAATGAACTTTCAACAATAGGATAACGAGTCATTCAGAGAAGCATGAGAGCATTTTAATGATCTAATCCGCCAATGTCCTAACCATGACCTTGGTGAAATTAGGGAGTCGAACACATTTTTCAAAGGCCTCACAGCTGAGTGTGCCGGAGTTTAGAGAATTATTTAACCAAATTGCTGAAGATGAATATCTTTTTCCTGAGACACGGAAATCCCAAGGCAAGAGGCAGAGAGGAGTACTGGACCTTGATGAGGAAACTTTTTTGAGTGCCAAATTTGAAGCCTTAGCAAAGCAAGTGCAGACTCTGAAAGCTGCACATGCTAAAGCTCCTATGTTATCATGTGGATTGTGTAAAGGTGAGCATCATACTGATGAGTGTGCCATTACAACTGAGTCTCTACAGTATGTGAATAACTATAACAAGTCACAATATCCTAACAACTACTCTGGAGGCAATAATAGACAATATGGTAGTGGAGACCAAAATAATTGGGGAAACCAAAATCAGACTCAAGGTGGAGGCCAGTACTATGAAAATGAACAAAAAAGAGCCACACAACCACTTCCAGGTTTTGAATATCAACCGAATTCCTCAGAGCAAAGAAAGCCATCAGTAGAAGATATGTTCCATAAACTTATGGAAAAGATGGACAAGACTGAACAAAGGTTTGGTGGATTGGAGAATACTGTGAGACATCATGAGACGACTCTGAAGAATATTGAGATGCAATTGGGTCAATTGGCCAATGCTGTGCATCACAGACCTAGTGGTTCACTTCCAAGTGACACTATTCCAAATTCAAAAGGGAAAGAAGTATGTAATGCAATTACTCTGAGAAGTGGAAAAGAAGTGCATAAGATCCATAAGCCTAGAGAAGAAGCTAGTGAAGGTGAGGAGAATGTTATTGTTGAACCTGAAAAAGAAGGTGCCAATGAGGACATGGCACCAGAGAAGGAGGAGGTGCAAGATAATGGAAACAAGGAAGTGACTAAGAAGGTTAGAGGAGGTTCTTCAAGTCCTTATAATTTTCCTGAATATGCTCCAAAGCCTCCATTTCCAGAAAAGGAGCGACCAAGGCAAAAAAGAGGACCCCAGTTCGATTGATTTTTGGACGTGGTGAAGCAAGTGAAGGTGAGCTTACCTCTTCTTGATTTGGTGACAGCAGTTCCGAAGTATGCAAAATTTCTAAAAGACCTTATAGCAAACAAGGAGCAGATTCTTAGATGTGAGGTACCTTTGACACTTACCGAGTCCAGTGGAGTGTGGGTTGGGCATAACTTACCTCCGAAACTAAAGGATCCAGGCAGTTGCACTATACCTTGCAAAATTGGTGCCAGATATTTTGCAAAAGCTCTTTGCGACCTTGGAGCTGGGATAAATCTTATGCCCTTGTCTATTGCATTGGATGTTGGTCTTGGTGAGAGAATACGACATGTGGCTGTAACATTGCAGCTTGCGGGTATGTCTTGCGGATATGTCATGACATGGTGGAGTTTATTACTGAAATCTTTATGGATGACTTCTCTGTATTCGGCATGATATTTGACGGTTGTCTGGACAACTTGGCCAAGGTGCTAAAAAGATGTG
The DNA here is from genome assembly GCA_016586305.1 of Ophiorrhiza pumila. NCBI lineage: Eukaryota > Viridiplantae > Streptophyta > Magnoliopsida > Gentianales > Rubiaceae > Ophiorrhiza > Ophiorrhiza pumila. Next base: position 21,358,886 of record BLIW01000005.1, read on the forward strand.
AGGAAACGAATTTAGTGCTTAACTGGGAGAAATGCCAGTTCATGGTTCAAGAAGGGATTGTGTTGGGCTATAAGATTTCTCATAAAGGGATCGAAGTTGACAGGGCAAAAATTGATGTTATCGCTAAGCTTCCTCCACCTACAAATGTGAAAGAGATCAGAAGCTTCCTTGGTCACACGGGGTTTTACAGAAGATTTATTAAGGATTTTTCAAAGATAGCCTGACCCTTGTGTAGTCTCTTGGAAAAGATGTCAAATTTGAGTTTGGGGCAGATTGTGTTGTAGCATTTGAAACATTAAAGCTAAATTGGTGGAAGCTCCGATTATAGTAACTCCTCACTAGGGTGAACCTTTTGAAATTATGTGTGATGCAATTGACTATGCATTAGGTTCTGTACTTGGACAAAGAAGGGACAAGGTGTTTCACACCATATACTATGCCAGCAAGTTATTGAACGAGGCACAACTGAATTATACGACTACAGAGAAAGAGATGTTGGCAGTAGTCTTAGCTTTTGATAAATTTTGCGCCTATCTTTTGGGGTCGAAGGTCATTGTACATACGGACCATGCTGCATTAAAGTACTTGCTAGCAAAGAAAGAGGCTAAACCACGCCTAATTCGATGGGTTTTGTTGCTCCAGGAGTTTGATATTGAAATCAAGGATAGGAAGGGCTCAGAGAATGTGGTGGCTGATCATCTCTCAAGGTTAGAGTCAGAGGTACAAGAGGGATCAACGATTCTGGTAAAAGAATATTTTCCTGATGAGCAAGTGTTCCGAGTGGACAAGGGAGGATTGCCTTGTTATGCTGAACTCACTAATTTCGTGGTAGCTGGGCAAATCCCTTCCTATTTCTCGCATGAACAAAAGAAGAAATTGAGAAGTGATGCGAAATACTACTTCTGGGAGGATGATGCTTTGTACAAGATTTGTAGCGACCAAATCATAAGGAAGTGCATTAAGGAGGAAGAAAAGGATGACATTTTGAGATCTTGCCATGAAGGTCCTTGCCAGAACAGAATTCAAAGTGTTACTATGTGGTTTCTATTGGCCTTATATTTTCTTGGATGCAAGAATTTGGGTAGGAAACTTATATAGATGTCAGCGAACAGGCAACATCTCTGCAAGAAATGAGATGCCTTTGAACAACACTCTTGAAGTGGAGATATTCAATGTCTGGGGTATTGATTTCATGGGTCCTTTCCCGAAGTCATGTGGCATGCAATACATTCTTGTAGCAGTAGACTATGTGTCGAAGTGGATTGAGGCTATTGCATTGCCGCACAATGATGCTAAGAGAGTTACAGCATTTCTCAAGAGACACATCTTTAATCGATTTGGAGCTCCTCGTGCAATCATCAGTGATGGAGGATCACATTCTTGTAATAAGATTTTTGAGGCTATTTTGGCCAAGTATGGGGTGAGACACAAGGTTTCTATAGCATATCATCCCTAGACAAGTGGTCAAGTTGAAGTATCAAATCGGGAGATTAAGAGGGTCTTGGAGAAAGTTGTTAATCCTGGAAGAAATGATTGGGCATTCAAGTTGGACGAGGCTCTGTGGGCATACAAGACTGCTTATAAGACACCAATTGGGGCTTCTCCCTTTAGACTTGTGTTTGGGAAAGAGTGTAATCTCCCGATAGAGTTGAAACATAAGGCCTACTGGGCAATCCAGAAGCTGAACATGGATTTACATGGGGCTCAATCAAAGAGGATGCTGGAGTTGAACGAATTAGATGAGTTTAGATTCAATGCATATATGAGCTCTAAGCTTTATAAAGAAAGGACTAAGAAATTCCATGATGCTAATATCCAGTCCAAGAGTTTTGCTCCAGGGCAACTGGTTTTATTGTACAACTCTCACTTGAGGTTGTTTCCTGGAAAATTGAGATCACGATGGAGTGGTCCATTTCGGGTTCTCAAGATGATGCCATATGGTGTGGTGGAAATCCAGAATGAGAAAAATGGTGACACATGGCAAGTGAATGGTCACAGACTTAAGCCATATTTGACAATTCAAGAGAAGGGCATCACAGATTTGGCACAAGCTCCACATGAGTTGTTTTTAGATGATCCATTAAATTCCCAATGAATCGAAGCAATGTCGGACTGTCGACTTAAAAACAAGCACTCCTAGGAGGCAACCTAGTTTTGTTTTTCTTACTCATATTTCATTTCATTTCAAAGTTAGTTAGTTGGTTGTCCAAGTGTAGTGTAAATTTCATTCTGTAGATCACATGCGTACTTACCTTCTTACTATTGTTAGGTACGCGACCACAGAGGCGAGTTTGACCATTAATTTGGCCTTTTCTTTTTCACCTTCTACAGAAGACATCCAAGAAGGGGGTAAGCTCAATTTGGAGTATAGTGCAAAAGCGGTAAGTAAAGAACATCCCGTGAGGTTGCCTTATACAATACTCAAATGATTACTTAGCTAAGCACTTGTAAGGACGACATGTGAATGATTGCATGAATGTGTCCAAAGTGGATGACGTCTGTGTCCATTATTTTCACTCACATGTAGTTGCTTGTTTGCTGCATCCCTCATATGCCTTTGTTTTCTATTTCATTTTACACTAGAGTATTTTCCCTATAAATTTCATGTTGTGGTCTTTGGAATTGTGCAAGTCTTTAGTGCACCATGGATTATCAAGTGAATCCCTACCACATGAACCCATGTGAGTATAAGATTTTCAGCGAATCCTCGGGCAGCCCAGAATCTTCCTCCTCTGATGAAGAGATCGAAGTGGATAGGGAGCCAGCAACATCTCCAAGATTCATTAATGCAACGGCCGAAAGACAATTCCACAGGTCGGTTCATCGATTTTGCTACATTGAACAAGAATTCGAAGCACCTTCCTAGAGATTCCAAGACACTATTCGATTCAACAATTGGGCTTATTTGACATTGGCTCCAACTGCTGTTAACATGGAGATAGCCAGAGAATTTTATGCGAATGCCAATGTGAGCAATACTAGACACAACAATGTTGTGTTTGTGAGAGGAAAATTTCTTGAGATGATTCGCCATAGCATCAACTCTCATTGTTTTCTTGAGGATATTCCAAAGGACTCCTATAGCCGATTGCTGAGAGCTGAGGACACAGATCAACTATTGGCAACTGTGGGCTTGTCGGGAGCTGCATGGGTGAGAAATGCGCGAAATGAGTCAGTCCATGTCCTCACGAGTGATTTAACAGCGGATGCACGAATGTGGTTGCTATTTATTAATTCTAGACTTATGCCGGCTGAGCAAACCACGACTGCCACACGGGAGAAAGTCCTTTTGGTTTATGCTATTCACCACAGGATGACAGTGGATGTGGGACGAGTGATAATGAGGTACATTAAGCATGCCCAAAATTCAGAATTTTCACCAATGTTTTTCCTTCATCTTCTCACAGAAATGGCAAGGCGGCAGGGAGTGGTAATTGATTCAACCGAAATTTCCCAGCCATCTTTGGGAGTTATGGGCCATTCTCAGTGGAACAGTTATCTTGAGGAAGAACGAGAATCAAGATTCCAGAGAAGCCATTAGCCAGGGTAGTTCTTTTCCCTCTCTTCTCAATGGGGACCATTGCTTGTGCGAAGTGTGGGGGGTGCGCGCTATTATTTTATGGGGAGTTTATGATATTATTTTGTTGATTGGTTTGTGATGGGGAGTTTATGCTATTAGTGTGTTAAGCAAGGGTGTATGTAAGTAATGTTTAATGAATATTCTACGTTTGATGGTGAAGTATGTTTAATTTCATAGTAATGATTTCTTCTGTGGTTGTTGTTTTGTGTATGTGCGTTAATACAATAATGAGTCAATTCCACCACAAGCATTTATGATGACCCGAGCTACAAATTCGTTCATAATCAAAATCGATTTTTAAAAGCTGAAATGTATTAAAAGCTACAGTATATTTGTGTATCGAATGAGTTTTGAAGGGCACATGGAATGACTTAAGGCTGTGGAGATGTTTTGTTCTTTATAACAGGTGCGAGAAGTTTGTTAATGTATGCATGGCAGGGCAAAGGGACTTCATTAATTGAGATGTCAGCTACATGGTAAGGCACTTACACCCACAACACGCAGGGAGTTATGTCTTGGGACTTACTTTCCTGACCATGAATTAATGTTCTGAAGAGTTGAGGTACATTTAAAGCTGTGTTGGTTGGAGTTTGGTGTAGACATTGAGTGACATTAAACTAACGTTTTGTGAGGTTCTGTTTAGCATGTGAAAGAATTTTATCCATTTGCAGCTAAGAAGATATGATAGCTCACATGACATGAATAAGTATGGTCCCACATGTTTGTCTTGTTGTTAATGTGTTCTTAGAGTTGTTGGGAACCTTGTTGTTTTGTGTTGACCGAATGAGTGGGTACCTCCAATTTGGTTCTATAAATGCTCACTCTTATTTACAATACAAGATCATAGTTAGTAGACTTGCTCAACATTCGGCATTTCTCAAGAAGATATTGACAGCCTTCTTCTTCATCATTTTCTACTTGCCTCAAGTTCATTATTGGTTAACTCACCAAAAAGGTATGTACCGCATCTCTTACTTTGATTTTTGAAGATTCATGCATTGGTAATGATATATGCGTGCTTGCGAGTGGTGTAAGATGTTATGAGATTGGTGACTTCATGAAAGGCTGACTTATTGTTTGTTTCAGAGGCCGAGTATGTGCTAAGTGTGGGGGAATTGGTCAATGTTCAAGTTGTCTATTTTAGCATTGCCACTGTTCTGTAAATCTTGCATAACTTGAGTTTGGAATGTCAAAAATGTATGATTCCAGTTTCGGAATTTAGCTAACATGATGACCTACAATGTTTATGTTCAACATATTTGCTAATTGTTACTGGAACATAGACTAATGTGGAGGAGAATGTTTAGTTTATGTTGAATTGCTATTGTGCTGAGTGCTGAATCTGCCCAGTTTGGTACCTTTCGGTATTTTGGCCCTAATTTGCTCATTTTAAATCCGAATTGGGTGATTCTTGTCCCCAAATTTAGCTATGATCTTGTGCTACAACTTTTATGTTTTACGTTCTGGCTAATTCCCCTTGTTTCGTATGTTATTTTCTCGATCGTTTCGTGCTGATTTCACGCTGATGAATTTTGTTGTGAGTAATGGAAAACTTTTTTGTGTTTCGGATTATGTGAGCCTAAGTTGTAATATTTGATCCAAATATGGTGTTTTTAGTGCTATGTGTTGTCTACATGTTGGAATGCATCTAGTGTGTATTAAGTGGTGTTTGATTATTATTAGCTCTAGTTTCAATTTTGAGGGTGAGATGAGTCATGATGAAAGTTTGGGTTCATTGAACATTTGTTGTGGATGTTACATGTGATATGAGATAACTTGAAATAGTCTTGTGTTATTACATATTGGAATATCCATGCTACACTTGTATAAGAGATCACCACGAGGCTTACCTTCACAATGGTTTGCAGGTTTGGCACCTAAAAAATGAGAAAGCTCGCAAAAAGGAAAAGGCAAAGGAAAAGGAAAGGGGCAGAGGCTTGAGGAATCGAATTCGGAATATTTTCCAGATGATTTACCAATCTTTGAAGAGCCTCCTGAATATACTTTGCAAACCCCAACACCAAAGAAAAGAAAAGGTTCATCCGAGCCATCCTAGTTCATTAATGAGGGACCCAGGAAGTGTTGGGAGCAAGGCATGAATGTGAAGTATCTACACCTTGAGCGTGCATTTATTGTGGACAGAGGGCCCTTTATGAAATTGATGAAGTTTCATAAATTTAATGAGAAGCTCACGGTTGCACCAGATTCTACAATGTCAGCATTGCAAGAGAATTTTATGCAAATGCAGAATACCCAGAGGAGGGAGCTTTCTATGTAAGAGGACACTGGATTCAAATAACGAGTGAGATCATAAACTCACACTTAGGCACGGTTAGTTATCCTATCGATCCTATCCAGTTTCCAACTGATGAAGAGTCAGACCAAGCTTTGATAGAGGAGTTGGCCTATCCCGGAGCCACATGGGAGCTAAACCAGCGAGGAGCGCATAAGCACATACGAAGTCAATTTTTGAAATGTGATGTCAAAATATGGCTCATGTTCGTCTTGTCTCGCCTCATGCCGAGTTCTCAGTCGACTGAAGTGATACGCAATCGGTTGTATTTGATCTCCGCAATTCGAGGGAAGAGGCTAATTGATGTGGGCCAAATAATTCTATCCACCATCCATGATGGAATTGACGAGGACAGTGCAACACTCTATTTTCCGTTGCTGATTGCAGAACTTTGCGCAGCGCAAGGTGTGGATAATGAGCTTGGAGGCTGGTGAAAAATGAAGTTCCCAATTGGTAATCCTATTTATTCGAAGTACTCGAAAATGGATAGGGAGATGGCGAAGGAAAGGGCTTTGGGTACAAGTGGATCTCGTGAGGAATTTGAACACCAGAATTTTGTTGAGAATCAGGGGCAGTAACCATTCGACTTTAGCTCTCTTCAAGGTGCAATTCAGGAGTTCCAACAGTCGGTTGAGCATCGTTTCCTACAGATGGACGAAAGGCTGGAAGGGATGCATGAGAATATAGATAATATGCAGCAAGAGTGGACATCACACGCTTCTAATATGGATCATAAATTGAATGATATGTCTTCGATAGCGTAACAGCAATTCGAGGTGCTGTATCATAGGCAAGTGATGATGCAAATGGAACTTGATAGGTGCAACAAAATGACCGTGTATTATCATTCTGATTTTGGACCTCCCAAACCGACACCAACTTCTGCGCAACTGGCTGTATACCGTGTTCCCAATTTGACAAGAGATGCTATTAGTGGTGCTATTCATGAACTTCCACCGGGGGGTGCCCACAGTGTCTTCATTTAATCCATTGCCAACATTTGGTCATATTCCGTCAATGCCTCCCACTCCTACTTTTAGAGTGGATCTTGAGTTCATGCCAGAGACAAGAATTCCAATGTTTGGTATGGGGCAGCCTATTCACGGACCCACTGTTGGTCCTTTTCATTGGGTAGACCAGCCTTTTAGCGGCCCTTCATTTTTCACAACTGCTTCGTTCTCGTCGCCTTCTCCATCAACACCGTCATCTTCTCAGGGAGCCCCTCATTCTTAACTTTTTATATTGGGGGCAATGTGTGCTTCAACTGTGGGGGGAGAATGTGATGCGAGAAGTTGGTTGTTGTTATGCTTTGGCTTGATGCTTTGTTGTTGTTGCGAAGTTGCTTTGAGATGCATGTCTTTGTTTACTGCGGTCTGTAGCTTTGGTGTTGTTCTTCTGGATGTTGAGTTTTGCCGCGTTGATGGAATAAGTTGTATGTGGTTGTTGGGTGTTGATTAGAGGGTATTGGACGTTGAAATTTGTTGTGGTCTTGAAATATGCTAGGTTGTGTTGAGAGCTTGTGTTTATTGATGATTAGGTTTATTTCTAGACTGTGAGTGCGTGAATAAGTGCCCAAGTATGTGAAGGTTTGATTGAGAGAGTTGTTTGTGACCTGGGTAATGAACTATGTGTATTAAAAACTGACAGAGAGGGTGTGTGATATATTATGAATGTTTTAAATGGAAATTCCTCTTTGTTAAGACTTGGTTCCTTTGTTAGTTGGGTTTGAATTTGAGTTCATCAATCAATGTTGTTTTTCTGTGATGAAATTGCATGCAAAAATTTTTTTATTGACTCCAAAATTTAACGATTGGTATATTTTGTTGGCCAAGGCATCATGTTAAAGTAAGATAGATATGCCATGCAAAAGTACTCTTTCACATAGGAGGAGTCTGGCTCAAGTAGTTCTTTGTGTATGCATGTCCTCGGTGTTTTGGATGATCTTGCATACATAGTCCCTTAAAGACACATAGGAACTGTTGGTCACACAAGAAGGGATATGGAGAAAAAGCTTTTGCCAATTAGGAATGAAAAGCCGAAATACCCTGGGCAAGCAATTATGGGAAAATAGCCATAAAACCCAGGCGAAAACTGGGAAAAAGGAGCCACAAGACCCAGGCTAAAACACCAATGCGTGTGAAGAGTGAATACACCAATGTACAAAAGAAAGGGAAATGTTAATATTCAAATAGAAGCACCAATGTGCGACCATTGATCTTGTGTGTTAAGAGTTCTTGTGTGTGGATAAGGTGATTGGTGTGCAATGAGCTATTATTAAGACAAAAGAGGGATGCATGAAAGAAGGATAGTTGGACAGGGAGTCCTCAGCACACACTTGCACGCATGACATGTTGGTCTTTATTCATCGTGCTTTGGTTGATAATTTGTGCTGAAATTTGATAGTTTGGAGTCAAGAACTTGTTGCGAATTTGTTGTGTGTGAAAAATATTTTGATGAACTCAGAGGAGAACATGTGGATAGGGGAGGAAGGTCTAGTGCAAGAGTGATTAATATAAATGAAGTGTAAATTTTGCATGAGGGCAAGCAAAAGTCCAAGTGTGGGGGAAATTGATAAGTCAGTTTTGTACTGACTTGATTTAGTGGTTTTCGCTTGGCTTTTGTGAATTATATTGTGTTTTAATGTAGAAATGTGGCTGCAATTTGTGTGATTGTGTAAAAACAATGTGAAACATTATGTGATGAAAAAGATGGAAATGGTAAGATATGAAGTTTAATGTGACGTAGTAGCTGTGGAAGTGAAACAATTTGTTGGGGCAAGAGTTGTAATGATTTGTTGTGTAGGTTGTGTAAATGAGTTGAAATGTTAGGAGCCTTGATGTTACTGCATGGAGAAATATCATTTTTACACATATGTTCATCGTGTACATAGTCATTGTGTAATTAGCATCATAGCACACATGATTGCACAATCTTTTGCACACGTGCATACACCTCCCGTGTACAATTCATTTTCATTTTCATTTGCATGCATGCACTTGTAACACTGAATGTAGGTTCTCACATGCATCGCACACCTTCTTGCACACATGCAGCACATACATGAGCACACACACCGCACATCCTCACGTACACTTTTCACATTAAGCGCACAGGGAAACGCACATATGCTATGCACGATATCGTCGCATGAAGTGCACTCACCGTTGCGCTAGCTGTTGCACATTTGCTGCCATCTTCGCACGCACTTGCGGCGCACCATCGCACACACTTTGTCGCATGATGCATGCGACGAGCTCTTGCACATGCACACCTCGCTGCATGATACATGCGGCGAGCTCTCGCACCATCATGCACATCTTGCCGCATGGACATGCGGCGAGCTGTCGCACCATTGCACACACTTCGTTGCATGATGCATGCGACGAGCTCTTGCACACGATCACCTCGCCGCATGAATATGCGGCGAGCCCTTGCGATACCACTCACCTCGTCGCATGAATGTGCGACGAGATCACACACCTCGCCGCATAGCTGTGCGGCGAGCTCTCACATTCAACATACGCAAATTTCACTCATGCTCTGTACATATTTTGCTTATTCTTGATTCAATTATTCACGCATGTTGTGAGCTCATTTTTCATTATTTTTCGTCATGACATTTGCAACTTCATGAAAGCATATTAATTAGAGTGGAGTCCGTAGTTGCTAAGACATTCTTCTCTCCCACTTTCAACTAGTTCCATGTTACTCTCATACTCATCTTCACAATCACTCATCTCATCCACTATTTATCACAACACTTCACAACACAATTTCATACACACGCGCACGCAATTACACAACGAGGTCTCGTTGCGAGACCTCGCCACCTACACAGTTACACGGCGAGGTCTCGCCACCTCCACAATTGCAAAGGTGAGGTCTCGCTGCGAGACCTCGCCACACATGAAAATACACGGTGAGGTCTCGCTGCCAGACCTCGCCATACACACGATCGCCATGAAAACACTCTTTTTGTTGCCAAAATATTTTCTAAGTGTTGTAGTTTCGTTCTTGTGTTGCAGGTTGACAAAGGGGTGGTGGACAGCGGCTCAAAGGCGTGTAAAGGCTGCTAAAGGCGTGTGAGCTGATGGCTTGAAGGCGTGGGAAGGCTGTTGAAGGCGAAGTTTCAAGGAACGGAAGCGTGGTTTACACTTATGCACAAGTTATCGTGGACACTTTGTTTGATACGTGTAGTGGCATTCTTGTAATTTTGTACTTATTCTATGTTTGTGTATTTTTCACGTTTTGTAACCTCTATATATAGAGGAGTTAGTGAGCAATTTGAGATATAGACCATTCTAGATACTTAACAGATTTTTGATCTTCGGAGCAGGAATTGATTCTCTCTCTAAAAACTCTCTCTCTCTAGACTTTCTTTCTCTTCTATTTCTTCGCCGATCATGACTCCGATTGAACTTCTGAACTGAGCTCGGAATTTTCATTCTCAATTAACGTAGTTTTTGACAATTCTCACGCAATTGTTGGTAAATTCTTCCAATTTATATGAAATGAATTGTTTTGAACTTGATTGTGGAGATTGTGATATGAGAATGAAATTTCGTGGCTAGTTATATGATGTCCTAGGGTTATGACCAGACAATTGTGTAATTAAACCGTGAAGTGCTATGCAATTGACCTAATTTCTATGGATGTGATCATACATGTTGTTGAATGCTCAATTAAGTGAAGTTTCATGGAATTTGTACTTTCTTTGACTGAATTGAACTTAGATTGTGGTCGCTATGCTAGGTCGAGTTTCGATTCACCAATAAGAGTGGAAATTACATGAGATGGAGACTAACTGTATGAATATGGAGTTTCTTCGCTTGTTTAGCTTTGCTCACGATCCGAGATGTGGTCGCCATGCCAATCGGAGGTCGTAGAGTCATTAAAATCGAGTGAAGGACGATTCTATGGTGCTAGCTTGAGTTTAGAAACATTAGGTCAGGCCTTGCCATGGGAGACTTAAGGTTTTGTATGTTGAATGGCTAGTGTTTAGAAGTCGAGACGTTGAGGTGTTTAATCATCTTGCTTAGGCCTCGACATGGAAAAAGTAGGATGTCATGGAGTCAAGGGAACATTGCGGTCGACATGCTGAGTGTTCACTAGCCTTCTAGGCAACATTTGTCACCTCCTTACTTGATTTGCATGGAGTCAAGTGCGTAGCAATCGTGTTTAATTCATATTTGTCTGGTACAGTAACTCTAGGACTCCTGTCTTAGATCTTGTTACCTTTTTACTATCTTTCTTGCATTTGTCTTGTTTTCTTTATTTCGTTAGTTTGTTATTACTTCTACTGGTTCTAGATAGTACAAATTTGGCAACACAATTTGGGCAACATTTCGTGAATTCTTGAAACCAAACACCTTCCCTGAGGATACGATCCCTCTCATCACATCTACATTAGTGATTAGGGTTAAATTGTGCAAGTACACGATACACTTGTCAAGCAGTGAGAGTTTGCTAGGGAGGAAATAAAAGCGTGAAGTAGGATACGACTTGATAAACAAATCTGCAATTTGTAGGGATGATGACACAAATGATAAAGTAATAGTGCCATTTTGAAAATGATGTCGAGTGAAGTGACAATCAATCTCAATATGCTTGGTGCGCTCATCAAAGACGGAGTTGTGTGTAATCTGAATGGCACTCATGTTATCACAGTACATTGGAGTCGCACCAGAGAGAGATACACCCATATCTGCAAGTAGCAAACGCAACCAAATTATTTCTGCAGTGGTTGAGGCCATAGCACGATACTCAGCTTCAGTGGAAGAGTGATAGACAATATCCTGTTTTTTACTTTTCCAAGAGATAAGAGAAGCTCCTAGAAAAATACAAAACCCTGTAGTAAACTTACGATCCTTAGTATCACCAGTCCAATCTGCGGTGTTTAATCATCTTGCTTAGGCCTCGACATGGGAAAAGTAGGATGTCATGGAGTCAAGGGAACATTGCGGTCAACATGCTGAGTGTTCACTAGCCTTCTATGCAACATTTGTCACCTCCTTACTTGATTTGCATGGAGTCAAGTGCGTAGCAATCGTGTTTAATTCATATTTGTCTGGTACAGTAACTCTAGGACTCCTGTCTCAGATCTTGTTACCTTTTTACTATCTTTCTTGCATTTGTCTTGTTTTCTTTATTTCGTTAGTTTGTTATTACTTCTACTGGTTCTAGATAGTACAAATTTGGCAACACAATTTGGGCAACATTTCGTGAATTCTTGAAACCAAACACCTTCCCTGAGGATACGATCCCTCTCATCACATCTACATTAGTGATTAGGGTTAAATTGTGCAAGTACACGATACACTTGTCAAGCAGCGAGAGTTTGTTAGGGAGGAAATGAAAGCGTGAAGTAGGATGCGACTTGATAAACAAATCTGCAATTTGTAGGGATGATGACACAAATGATAAAGTAATAGTGCCATTTTGAAAATGATGTCGAGTGAAGTGACAATCAATCTCAATATGCTTGGTGCGCTCATCAAAGACGAAGTTGTGTGTAATCTGAATGGCACTCATGTTATCACAGTACATTGGAGTCGCACCAGAGAGAGATACACCCATATCTGCAAGTAGCAAACGCAACCAAATTATTTCTGCAGTGGTTGAGGCCATAGCACGATACTCAGCTTCAGTGGAAGAGTGATAGACAATATCCTGTTTTTTACTCTTCCAAGAGATAAGAGAAGCTCCTAGAAAAATACAAAACCCTGTAGTAAACTTACGATCCTTAGTATCACCAGTCCAATCTGCATCTGAGTATGCACGCAATTCTAAAAATGAAGAAGAAGGAAATAGAAGACTCCAAAATTGAGTGCCACGAAGATAACGAAGAATACGAATGATAGCTGCCCAATAAACTGAAGTGGGAGAAGCAACAAATTGACTGAAGACATGTACAACATAAGCAATATCAGGTCTGGTGATAGTGAGATATACCAAACTGCCAACAATAGGACGATACAAGGTGGAATCCGACAAAGGGATACCATCAGATGTGGTATACTTAGCATTGAGCTCAAGAGGTGTGTCAGTTGTCCGATTGTCAGTAAGACGAGCTTGACCATGAATACTGGCAATGTATTTAGATTGAGACAAAAGATAACCTCTAGGAGAGTGAGCAATTTCAATCCCTAGAAAGTACCGAAGAGTGCCTAAATCTATCATCTCAAACTGTTTGGCTAATTTCATTTTCAACTCTGCAATCCCACTAATATCATCTCCAGTAATAATCATATCATCAACATACAAAGAGAGCAAAATACGGCCATGAGAAGTGCATCTTAAAAATAAGGCAGAATTATGTGAACTAGAATGAAAACCAAGAGATGCAATCACAATGGAGAACTTTTCAAACCAAGCTCGAAGAGCTTGTTTGAGACCATAGAGAGCCTTATTTAATTTACAAACTTCACCAAGATTATGTGGAACACACTTGGTGGATGAACCATATAAACTTCTTCTTGAAGATCACCATTTAAGAAGGTATTTTTAACATCCATTTGGGAAATATGCCATCGACAAACAGAAGCAAATGCAATAAGAGTGCGAATGGTAGTCATTTTGGCAACAGGGGCAAAAGTTTCAGCATAATCCATACCATACTGTTGAGAAAATCCCTTAACAACCAAACGAGCTTTATATCGTTCAACAGACCCATCAGACTTGGTTTTGATTTTATATACCCATCGAGAACCAATAATATTTTTTGTTGGAGGAAGAGAGACAAGATCCCAAGTATCCGTCTTCTGTAATGCAGAAAGTTCTTCTGCCGTAGCTCGCTGCCAAAGAGGATCAAGAACAGCCTCTTGATAGGAATATGGCTCAGACAAATTGTGAATAGAAGTTAAAAAAAGAAGCAAAACTATTTGAGTAATTAGAATAAACAAAGTATGGCAATTGAGTGGACTTACGATTACAGTGAGGATAACAAGATGGTGGAGATGAAGTTATAGGAGGATGATCGACAATCACATGAGATTCGGGAGAAACAGTAGGAGCAGAAGAGACATTATTAAAAGAGGTACCTGGATTAGCAGATCTACTAGCATCAACCCTGCAAGACTTCGTGCTAGAATTATTTTGCTCATGAATTTGTAAATGAGAGACAGTATCTGAAGTTGCATGAAATGGATCAATGTGGATGATATATGTCTTTGTAAGACTGTGAGAGGTAGAAGGAATAGAATAAAATGAAATATGTTCAAGAAATACTACATGACGTGAGACAGAGTTTTTGTGCACTGGGATCATAAGTTCATAACAACGATATCCCTTTTGACATTCACTATAACCAAGAAAAACACAAATTGATGAATGAGAAGATAATTTATTACGTTCTACATGAGGACGAAGAACAAAATAAGTAGAACCAAACACTTTCAATACAGAATAATTAGGAGTATGACCATACAATTTTTCAAAAAAAGACAATCCAGAAGTAACAGATGATGGAATTCTATTGATAACATAGGTAGCAGTAAGGATAGCTTCTCCCCAAAACTCATAAGGAACAGAGGCAGACAAAAGAAGGGAGTGCGTAGTTTCAATAATGTGACGGTGTTTTCTTTCAGCAACTCCATTTTGTTCAGGAGTGTCAGTTCAAGAAGTTCGAAAGAGAGTTCCATCAAAAGCAAGTAACTCAAAAAACTTAGTAGATGTGTATTCACCACCTAAATCACATCGAAAACACTTAATAACAGCATTATGTTGAGTTTTTACATGAGAACGGAACATTTGATAAACAGTAAAAAAATCAGAACGATGTTTCAAAAGATAGACCCAAAAATAACGAGTACAATCATCAATAAATGAAACATAGTATCTAGATCCACCTTTGGTGAGAACGGGTGACGGCCCCCATACATCAGAATGAACCAAATCAAAAGGCGCAACAGAAACAGATACACTTTTATAAAAAGGTAAAGCAAAAATTTTTGCAAGTTTACAACCACAACAATCAGAAATAGTATGAGTTTGCAATTGTCCCAATGCTCTTGTAGAAACTAAATACTTTAAACGAGAAAAAGAAACATGTCCAAAACGTGAATGCCATAAATAGAAATCAGAAGAAGATGGACTCAAACGAAAGGATGACAGATCAACACTAGATGCTGCAACATGTGAATCTTTTAGCTTATCCAAAATATAAAGTCCCCCTACCTACGGCCAATCCCAATCAATCTCCTGGATTGTAGATCCTGCACATAACAAGCATTGGAAGAAAACCGAACCAAGAAATCAGAGTCACATAATTGACCAACAGAAGCAAGATCTAATGTGAGATTAGAAATGTTGTAGACATTTGAGAGAGATAGATGAGGTGTAAAAATAGACCCAATGCCTATTGATGGCATGGGAGTGCCATCAGCAGTCATAACAGACACCAATGAATTAGAACGTAAATTTACAAAGTAATTAAAATCAGATGACATATGATGAGAAGCTCCAAAGTCAAGAATCCATGTAGAGGAAGATATACATGATAAACCAGAGGAAGGCAAACTTTTGTTTATAGAGGCCGTCATGGCATGTGGTTGGGTAGCAAGAAATTTCTGAAATTGCTCTGCAAGTGTGGCTACTGTAAGATTAGAAGTAGATGCATTTCTAGAGAATGGTACATGTCCAACATCAAATGAGTCCACTGGAGGAACAACTGCAGCAATATTTGGTGATGGTGATCTGAAATTTAGTTGCTGAATTTGATAAGGAGTTTTCAACTGGTTAAACTGCTGAGTTTGCTGCTGTGATCTGTTTAACAGCTTAGGACACTGAGCTTTACAATGACCCTTCTGCTTGCAAAATCTACATTCATCAGATTTGTTCTGATTGTTAAAGATTGGTTTAGAAGGAACATTCAAGATAGATGCATTAGGAATCAGAAGAATTCCTTTGTCTATATTTCCTTTTCCAGTCTGAGACTTAAGACGAATTTCTTCAGCTAACAACTCATTAATCACTGAGTCAACTGTAGGTAGAGGATTGCGATGTAAATCGTTCCTCAAAATCCTTCAAAATCATCCCGAAGAGCCATTAAAAATTGGACCAAACGTTGTTCTTCTCTACGAGCAATGTATGGTACAAAAGCTCGCAACTCTGCAGATTCAGTGAGAGCTAACTTATCCCACAAATTAGTCATGGCAGAATAAAATTCTTGAATGCTCATGTTGTTTTGCTGAAGAGCGCGAATATCTATCTCTAACTGATATTGTTTTCCAAAATTTGATTGCATATACAACCTTTCTAAATGATCCCAAACTTCTTTGACAGTTTCATATTTGGCTAGTTGTACTCCTATTGATTGCAAAACAGAGTTATTAATCCAAGTGATTATTTTTGAATTGTCTGCATCCCACATTTTGATTTTCTCAGCAAATTTTTCATCTTTTTCATCTAGAAGCTTGACTATGGTTCCAGAAACATAACCCCACATTCTTTTCCTTTCAAGAAATTCCTCAACACATAACTCCAATAAGAATAATTCTGTCCATTTAATTATACACTAATAGCTTGAAGTGAATAATCCTTTTCACCAGCCATTGTAATAAATATTAAAGAAATCAAATATCAATTCAAGAAGGTAGCAACCACAAATAGTGAAGGGAAGAAAACAAATGCCAATTCGGCAGTAGAAGAAACAACAAAAGAAACACAATAGCCACTTCAAATACCAAGTTGCAACTGCCGGAAATCAAATACTAATCTGCGACCACCAACAACTCTGAAAGCTATGGATTTAATTAGAGGCTTTGATACCATGTTAAAGAATACTTGTGCATCCAACTCAAAACCAATTGGTTATGAGCGGAGTGACCCATATACCTTATATATTAGTTCAAGAGCTCTTACTTAATCGATGTGGGATATTATTATTTAACATCCACTCTCAAACATGACTAGAACGAACTGATCTAAACTAAATCGAATGCTAGCCCAACACTGAGTCTAACCAAATACTGACAATTTTAAACTAAATCGAATGCTAGCCCAACAATGGGCCTAGCCCAAATTGAATACTAATACTGAAAGAAGATAGGTGAGAGAAATCCTAGTCATATTTGAAAGGCATACAAATTCAAACCTGGTGCTCTGATACCATATTAAGATTTGCATACTTAGAAACAAAGAAGAAGAACAAAATAGAGAGAATGCTATAAAGGTGGCTAAGGTTAGAAAACAAAGAACAAAAATGATTCATCGTATAGAATTAGGTTTTACAAACATATATATACAACAAGTAGGAAATGACTAATCTATCCTTATGACTAAAATATGTAATATATCTAACAAATACAAATAATTCCACATCAAACTTTAACAGCTGGAGATAGTATTAAGAAAGAAATATAACTATTAAATATTTGACTACTGCAGTTATGTTCATTGATCTTACGACTGTAAATGCCACGAGCAAAGTTGATTTGATCAAACACCTTATAAGAACTCAATTAGCTCATTATAGATAAGATAGTACTTGTTACCCTTATATATTTAGTTATTTGTGTTTGTTTGGACACTTAATTAAAGCAATTTTACAATTGCATGATTTTGTGAGCATTATTACCATTCATGCATAAAGAGATCTTGTGATTCATAAAATTGGATTTCACTTAAACTTATAATAAGTCATTTATATAGTTTATTATTCAAATAGAAAATATGATAAATTGTAATTCATGAAAAGAAATATTTAATCTTAGAGCACAATTGCTGTGATTCATGTATTTATAGTTTATACTTGAGGATTTTTGTTATGAGTCAATTATTACGTGACAATAAGATTTTTGGCCATATGATTCAATATGTTGTCACTTGACCTCGTGATATCATGTATTTATCACAAAATAGATTCATTAAAATTGTAATTCTAATTTTTTATTATATTTATTATATGTTAATCGCGAGTAACTCGTCATTCTATATATAAACCCGCTTCACAAGATATTAGTTGTAGATTTATTCAATATATTGGTTTTCGATTAAGGTATAATTAGATTACACATTGGTTGAATAGTTGAAGAAAGAATTAATACTAAAGTTTATTTAATAAAGCCAAATCTATAAATATGCATATAATACTTCATCAAAACTGTTGGAACACTTTTCTATATAATATTTGTTTTTCTTTTATACATATGAGAAATGTTCACAATGTTATTAATCACAATGTTAGTCTATAAAAGATTTGTTTATGTTATTAAGGCCCATGTTATTAAAAAAATTATTAAATGTAGTGTGGGAAGTCTAAAATTGAAACAAAATATATGTAATATAGTCTAAATTTAGAGAGATTTTATATTATTGAATTGATATACCAATAACTATATGTGATATCTAGAATTTTATATAGCATAGTTATAATACAAATTTTGAGTTATTTATTTGTTGCTTTTAGCAAAATTGAGATTTTTTTTTCTTTTGATACAAGTATTAGAGGATTTAATTATATATATTTTTTGAAAAGAACAAAAGTATTTGGTTTAATATCTCGTATTTAACTAATTTAGTTAAAGTTAATTTACAAAACTAAAATATAACTATATGATGTTGCCCCCACTGGAAAGATTTTCTAGCTCCGCCACTAAAGTAGGGCACGAGCTGCATGAGAGCAAGGGATACTAGTTAAATCCCATTTCCTGCAAGCACATTTTTGCTATCAAATCAAATACAAACTGATCACCTCATGTACAATTTACTTGAAAATTTTCATTTCTAGCATAAATGCAACTATGTCCAGCTACATGCTCTACATGCTTATTAATTATTTTCCTAATATTAGGATAAATATCTCACTCATGTTTGGTTATCCACTCCCTTTTTTCTTGCAACCTTTTCATCAAATAAATTCTCCACCATTCCACCAATTCTATAATAGGTAAAATTCCGGCATTCATTATTTTCACATTAAAACTCTCACATATATTGTTAGCCAATATATCACACTTTGTTTGGGTTTGAAAGTGTGACTTAGTCCAAAAATGTGTTGGTTCTTCATTTAGCCATTTATAAGTACTCTCATTTTCTTCTTTCAGTTGTTCCATCAAGAGCACAAACTCCTCAACATTAACTTATATGGTTGATGTTAGTATTTTATCAAGCGTGTTCATATATGCAATGGTAACTTAATCATACTTTCAATGCACCATAAAAGTGATAAAAAATTAGAATTACAAATTCAATAATAATTAATTGTACCTTTTATATATGAATCACATCATTTTATATATGAATCGATTTCAGTAGTTTTTGTAATCAATAATAATTAATGCTTATAAAGGTTTGGAGGATCTTCAATTAGGTGTGGATTACACACTTGCCATTGTATTCTACCCACGCTTCATTTTACAATTGTAAGTTGAGCCTTCGTGCAGTGGCACTTAATTAGTTGCATCCCTTTTTGGCTTTTCTGTCAACGCCCAAACCATTGTTCTACAGACAGAAAATTCCGATTTGGCTTTGAGGGGGCAGTATTTGTACCCACCACAAGCACTGGCATATGCATTTCTATTAGAATACTGTTTTTTTTTTATTATTATTGTTTAAACAAAATAAGAATTATAAAAGAAACCAAAATAATTTTAGTAAACTAACTAAAACCCCAAACTCATAACTTAGGAAACTAAATGTTCACCTGTTTTTTTTAATATTTAAATTATGCAAATTGATGTTTTGATTTTATTCATTAACTTCTATTATAATACTATATAATATATTAAATTATATTATATTGAATGTTTATTGAAATTCTTTTTCATTTTTTTTATTGTTTAAACAAAATAAGAATTTCTATATATTATATTGAATGTTTATTTAAATTCTTTTACCACAAACTCAGAATTTAGGAAATTTAGGAAACTAAATGTTCACGTGTTTTTTTTAAAAATATTTTTAAAGAGAACCAAGTTGTTTTAGGAATAGAATATCTTATAAACCCTTTTACAATTATGAATCAAATAACCTATTTCATCATCTATATATAGGGTGACTAACAAACTAAAACACTTCATAAAATTTTTTAGTTTGTTGATTTTTTGATTGAAGGTGCGATTTTTAACCTTTAGTATCATCCTTTTCTTCAACTAACTAATTTGATATTCTTGATGTAATTAATTGAGTTTCTTGGGTTCTTTGATTAAAGGTATAATTTTATATTCTTGATTGATCTTCTCTTTGATTTTTGAACGTTTCTTGATATTTTTAGCTAATAATTATTCTTTCTTGATCTTACTGTCTTGATCTTTTTATATAATAATTGCTCTTGATCTTTTGACATAATAATTATTTTTTAACTTTTTAGGTAATTGTGTTCTGTTATCGATCGGACAAAATCTAGGTAATCCTTTTTCTTTTTTGATGTTTTTATTTTTATTTTATATAATTCACGTTATTTTTTAATTTAACATATTTCATCTATAAATATTTGACTAACAAACTAAAACACCTCATAAACTTTTTGATTGGGGTTTTTTTTTATTAAAGGTATGAATTTTGGAAATTCATTTAACTTATTTATCAAATTTTATTTACTACAGGAATCTTGTCTCTATAATTTTATGCTTTTGATTAATCTTTCTGTTTGATTTTTGAACGTTCTGGATCTTTTTATATAATAATTGTTCTTCAAGAACGTAAGATCAAGAAAGAACAATTATTATATAAAAAGATAAAAAAATGTTCAAAAATCAAAGAGAAAGATCAATCAAGAGCATAAAATTATAAAGACAAGATTCCTATAATAAATAAAATTTGATAAATAAATTAAAAGAATTTTCAAAAATCATATCTTTAATCAAAGAACACAACAAACTCAAAAAGTTTATGATTTGTTTTAGTTTTTTAGTTCACTTATTTATAGATAAAATAAATTAAATTAAAAAAATAACGTGAATTATATGAAAAAAAACATAAAAAAAGAAAATAAAAATGATTACCAAGATTTTATCCAATTACAAAAGACAATTACCTAAAAAAATTTAAAAATAATAATTATTATGTAAAAATATCAAGAACAATTATTATATAAAAATATAAAAACAAACAATTATTATTGAGGTCTATTACAATACTATATCGAATTACATTTAATTAAATGGTGAATATTTTTTGGTTGATTTGATTTAAGAAAGTTGAATGATTAGGGAAATAGACAAATTAGGTTTTGTGAATCAATTTAGTTTTAGTCATTCAGTTCTATCGCGCACTACTCTCCGTTATTGCTACACCACCCAAAAAGAAAAAAATATATGAATCCATAAAAGAAAAAGATATGAAGTTGATAGCATCCAAATTGCTATTAAGGCTGTGTTTGGTTGTTTAGAATTAGAATTGAATTGGAATTTAAATACTATAGAATTGTAATTCAATGAATTGAAAGTCTAAAATGTTTGAATTCCTTTGTTTGGCAAATCAACAAAATTCATTTAGAATTGAATTATAACTCCAAATTCTTTGTTTGGAAGTTTAGAAAAAATGTATAAAATTAGATTTCATCGTAATCAGAATTGTTAAAATAATTTATTTTTAATATATTTTTTATAAGAATATTTACTTTTCAATATTATTTTCTAATTTCTACAATAAATTTAAACAAAAAAATTTAGTTTTATTTTTTCACACACTACACATATTTTTTACATAGTACACATTTTTTCACACACTACACGTATTTTACACATAGTACACACATTTTCACACCCTACACATATTTTCACACAATACATATATTTTCACACAATACACACTTTTTCACACACTACACATAGTACACATTTTTTCACACACTACACATATTTTATACACGCTACACATATTTTCACACACTACATATATTTTCACACACTACACACATTTTCACACACTGCATATATTTTACACATAGTACACACATTTTCACATACTACACATATTTTACACATAGTACACATATTTTCACACACTACATATATTTTAAACATAGTATATACATTTTCACACACTACACATATTTTCACACACTACACACATTTTCACACACTACACATATTTTACACATAGTACACATATTTTCACACACTACACATATTTTACACACGCTACCTATTTTACACACACTAAATATATGTAGTATGTGTAAAATATGTGTAGTGTGAGAAAATGTGTGTAGTGTGTGAAAATATGTGTAGTGTGAAAAAATATGTGTAGTGTGTGAAAATGTGTGTACTATGTGAAAAATATGTGTAGTGTGTGAAAATATGTGTACTATGTGTAAAATATGTGTAGTGTGTGAAAATATGTGTAGTGTGTGAAAATGTGTGTAGTGTGTGAAAATATGTGTAGTGTGTGAAAATATGTGTAGTGTGTGAAAATGTGTGTAGTATGTGTAAAATATGTGTAGTGTGTGAAAATGTGTGTAGTGTATAAAATATGTGTAGTGTGTGAAAATGTGTGTAGTGTGTGAAAAAATGTGTAGTGTGTGAAAATATGTGTACTATGTGTAAAATATGTGTAATGTGTGAAAATATATGTATTATATGTAAAATATGTGTAGTGTGTGAAAATGTGTGTAGTATGTGTAAAATATGTGTAGTGTGTGAAAATGTGTGTAGTGTGTGAAAAAATGTATAGTGTGTGAAAATGTGTCTACTATGTGTAAAATATATGTAATGTGTGAAAATGTGTGTACTATGTGTAAAATATGTGTAGTATGTGTAAAATATGTGTAGTGTGTGAAAATGTGTGTATTATGTATAAAATACGTGTAGTGTGTGAAAATGTGTATAGTATGTGTAAAGTATGTGTAGTGTTGATTGTTGACCCGAATTTGAATAGAAATGGTATTGGAATTCTTTTATCCAAGTAAAGAATTGAATCCAATGAATTGAACCATTTTGAATTGGAATACAATTCCAATTTTTGTGATTTAATAAGGAACCAAACACAAGAATTTGAATTGAACCCTCCAATTCAAATTCAAAGGGTCCAGTTCAATGCTACCAAACACAGCCTAAGCTGTTTTTGCCCATTGGCTAAGGATATCAAGCATATCTTGAGAATAAATCCAAATAAAATAGAATAACTTATGTAAATTTTTAAATAAATTATAAAATCAATCTTTAAAAACTTTAGAAAACTCAATAAAATTTAGAAAATCAATCTTTAAACAATTTAGGAAACATTTATTCACCTTTACTATGAATCATATAACTTATTCAATCTTTATAATCAAAATATGGTGACTTTCTTGAGTTTCTTTGATTGAAGGTTTGATTTTTAATGCAAATTTGGTTGGTTTCTTATTAATGATTTTTTAAAAATTTAAAAAAAGATTTGTTTTTGTAAAATAAAAGTGTAGTTGCATCTCGAATATAGGAAAGTGGAATGTGTATCATAGATTAATGATATCGAATTGTGTTTTTTTTTTTCATATTCAATGTTTTTTTGAAAATTTTGTGTAACTCTTGAATTACTTTGTTCGTTGAAGTTATTTTAGTTTTTTATGATTCTCTTGATTTACGAAAGTTAGTTAACTTTTTTTATTAATCTGGTTTAAGAAAAATAATGAATTAGCTTTTACGAAAGAGAAAAAGACTAAGGCTGTGTTTGGTAGCATTGAATTGGACCCTTTGAATTTGAATTAGAGGTTCCAATTCTAATTCTTGTGTTTGGTTCCTTATTAAATCACAAAAATTGGAATTGTGTTCCAATTCAAAATGGGGACATTCATTGGATTCAATTCTTTACTTGGATCAAAAAATTCCAATTCCATTTCTATACAAATTCGGGTCAACACTATACATATTTTATACATACTGCACACATTTTCACACACTACACATATTTTACATATAATACACACATTTTCACACACTACACATATTTTACACATACTGCACATATTTTCATACACTACATATATTTTACACATACTACACACATTTTCACACACTACATATTTTCACACATTACACACATTTTCACACACTACCCATATTTTACACACACTATACACATTTTCACACACTACATATTTTTTCACACACTACACATATTTTCACACACTACACATATTTTACATATACTACACATATTTTCACACACTACACATAGTACACATTTTTTCACACATTACACATATTTTACACATAGTACACACATTTTCACACATTACACATATTTTACACATAGTACACACATTTTCACACACTACACATATTTTCACACACTACACACATTTTCACACACTACCCATATTTTACACATACTACACAGATTTTCACACACTACACATAGTACACATTTTTTCACACACTACAAACTTTTTCACACACTACACATATTTTACACATGCTACATATATTTTCACACACTACACATATTTTACACATAGTACACACATTTTCACACACTGCACATATTTTACACATACTACATATATTTAGTGTGTGAAAAATAGGTAGTGTGTGAAGATATGTGTAGAGTGTGAAAATGTGTGTACTATGTGTAAAATATGTGTAGGGTGTAAAAATGTGTGTACTATGTGTAAAATATGTGTAGTGTGTGAAAATATGTGTAGCGTGTGCAAAATATATGTAGTGTGTGAAAAAGTTTGTAGTGTGTGAAAAAATGTGTACTATGTGTAGTGTGTGAAAATGTGTGTAGTGTGTGAAAATGTGTGTAGTATGTGTAAAATATGGGTGGTGTGTGAAAATGTGTGTAGTGTGTGAAAATGTGTGTAGTGTGTGAAAATATGTGTAGTGTGTGAAAATGTGTGTACTACGTGTAAAATATGTGTAATGTGTGAAAATGTGTGTACTATGTGTAAACTATGTGTAATGTGTGAAAAAATGTGTACTATGTGTAGTGTGTGAAAATATGTGTAGGGTGTGAAAATGTGTGTACTATGTGTAAATACGTGTAGTGTGTGAAAAAATGTGTACTATATAAAAAATATATATAGCGGTAAAAAATAAAACTAAATTTTTTTGTTTAAATTTATTGTAGAAATTAGAAAATAATATTGAAAAGTAAATATTCTTATAAAAAAATATTAAAAACAAATTATTTTAACAATTCTGATTACGATGAAATCTAATTTTATACATTTTTTCTAAACTTCCAAACAAAGAATTTGGAGTTATAATTCAATTCTAAATGAATTTTGTTGTTTTGCCAAACAAAGGAATTCAAACATTTTAGACTTTCAATTCATTGAATTACAATTCTATAGTATTTAATAGGGATGTTCAATATTCGAATTTACTCGAATATCCGACCGAATTCGAATTCACCGAACTCGAATTATTCGAATTCGAATTCGTTTTCGGTAAACCGAATTCGAATTTCGGTTTATGGTTTGGTTTTCGATTTTAGCTTCCAATTCGAAAACCAAACCGAAAACCGAATTCATATATTAAAAATATATATTAATATAAAATATTTTATAAAATATATAATATTTAACTAAATTCTTGTTTTGAATCCTAAATTGGGATGTAATTTGATAATTCGATTTAGGTTAAAACTAAATTCGAGTCCAATTTGTTTTCGTGAATTCGGTTAATTCAAATGAAGATTTGATTTTTTAAATTCAGATATCATTTTCGATTTATTTGAATTCAATTCGAATTCAAACCGAAAACCGAATTCGAATTCAATTCAAATTGGTTTGGTTTTCGAATTTGACTTTAGAGATGTGCAAACCGAACAAACCGATTCGAACAACTCGAATAACCCGAAAACCGAACCGATGATCACCCCTAGTATTTAAATTCCAATTCAATTCTAATTCTAAACAACCAAACACAGCCTAATTAAATTTTGAACTTCTTGATTTAGAAAAGTGTTGGTTGAAGTTTTTGATTGATTTGATTTAATGAAATCAATGAATTAGATATTGAAAAAAAATATATATTGCAAAATTTTTGGTTGAATTAATTTAGGAAAGTTGGATGTCAATAATTTTATTTCATTTGGTTTAGGAAAGTTCTTAATTGATTTGTTTTATGTAATTTTCATTCTGGTCTTTAAAAATTGTAGAAAGTACTACAAAAATTAGACTGGGGAGAAAGCTTTTCGAATTTTCATTTTTATCTCAATTCCAAATATATAAGTAATCATCATCTTTCAAAATTTCTTATATGGTTCTTTTTTTACATAATTGTCGTTTTCCTTTATATTCTTTTCTTTTCCATACTAATAATATTATTGATTGAATTGTCATTTCGGTGAAGCTATTTCAATGTTAGATGATTTTTTTGATCATTTTCTATACTCTTGAAAAATTGATTTGTTCATTGAAACTATTTTAATTTTTTGATAATTCTTTTGATTTAAGAAAGTTGGTTAAATTTTTTGACTTATTTGGTTTAGAAAAAAAATTGATTTTGATTTATGAAAGGAAAAAAAAAGGCTAATTAGATTTTGAACTTCTTGATTGAATTGATTTAGGGAAGTGTTGGTTGAATTATTTTATTGAATTGATTCATCGATTTAAGTATTTAACAAAACGAATTAGATTTTGAAATTCTTGATTGAATTGATTTAGGAAAGTTGGGACATTAATAATTTTGTTTGATTTGGTTTATAAAAGTTCTTAATTTTATTTTTTTAGGGAATTTTTGTCTTAATCTTTAAAAATTGGAGAAAATAATAACTTCAGTACTTTCTATTACAACTCTAGATTAATTAAGTTCAACTATAGGAAAGTGTTTATTTAAAGCTCTATAATAACATATCCTAAAATAGCATAATTTTTTTTTTATTGATTTGGATTAGAAAAGTTCTTAAAAATTTAGATTCTAATTATATTTAAAAATGAATTAGATTTTATGAAAGGAAAAAAATGAATTTTATTTAGAGCTTCTTGATTGAATTAAATTAGGTCACTTAACCAAAACTACTCTAAATAGTTTTAATTTGTTTAGTAAAGATTACTTGGTTCCCTAATTTGTTTAGAATTTTTTTTTTTTGCAATTTATTTAAATGGTTTTTAATTTGTTTAGGAAAAAAGAAGCCAAGACTAAAACTGATACGAACCCAGAAAGCCTATTATTTGGATGGTCAATAAGCAAGTGGTTCGTGATATTCATTCCATTAATTTGTGATGAATCATATAGTTGGAGGCCTGGAATAAAGTCGAAATCACAGTTCCTAAATGTTCCATGAAAGTTTGTTGCTTCACGACATTTAAGGTGTTGCCACCATGGAAATTACATTGTTGAGGACTTATGCCACAGTTCGGTATTATTGACATATCTCTCTCATATGATCTTCGATTATGCTGATTCAACAGGCTGTAGAAACATAAGAGAAAGATCTACAACTTTTATGTTTTACACTTTCGCCGATTCGAAGAGCATCATGGTGAAATTGGCACGTGAAGATGACGCTGCTTGCTGGACTGGCGGGAATTCCGTTTTTTTCAGTTTTGTTTCCATTTGTTAAGTCTTAGGATTTATTTCTGAGTTGTAATAATTAAGTCCATTAAATATTTACTTAAGGGCTTAAGTCTTTGTGTTTTTAATTATGGGCTAAGTAATTACTTGATCCAATTATCTTGCATGATGATGGCAAGTAAAGCAAATCCTTTTTGGACAAGGATTTGGTAGTTAGTTGTAGTTTCCTTTTCCAATTTGGAAAGTTGATTAGTTTAGGAAACAAGAAGCCAAAACACGTTTTGCTTCTTCATTAAAAACTGTCTAACCTAATCCTTTTACAACTTGGATTAGTTAGTTAGCTAGTTTGTTAAGAAGTCAAGTTGTACTTTGCAACTACTAGGGTTTATTTCCTTTTCCTTCTTGGCATGGCCGAAACTCATCCCCTATAAAAAGGAGATGCATGTAACGTTTTTACACAATAAGTTGGTGAATAAAAATTGAGTTTTTTAGCTTTGCTAAAATTCGTGAATTACTCCTTGAGTTGGTTCAAAGCCTTGAAGAGTTCTTTAACTGTTCATCTGTAGTTAATCCCCTTAGCGTGACCTATAGGAGATTACAACCAATTGTTCTTTATTTAAAGAGCAGGCCTAATTAACTTGTTTAACTGATTGAATTTTCATAGGTTAAATTAAGTTCATTAGTATAAAACGTGAAGTTTTGATTTACTCAATTCCTAGCGTTTTTCCTTTGATTTCGTTCCATCCAATTTTGTGTTCTTGTTGTGGATTATCTTGGTAAGAGCAACACGGTCCTATAGCTTGTGTGGGAGATTCGAATTTGGGTCCAGGAGTTGGGCCTCGGCCATACAACATTCGCATCAATTGGTCTGATACCAATTGATGCGAATGGCCTTGGATGGATGTCCTTGACCACACGAAATCCACACCTTCGATCGTTGCTGCACAAAACGTTAGAACAAACACAACAAATAGAATTTTGGGCGGAAGGAATTCAAAGGAAAAACGCCAAGTGTTGAAGTAGATCAAACCCCACGTTTTAATACAAAAGAACTTGATTCAACACATGAAAATTCATGAGCTAAACTAGTTAGTTTGGCTTGTTCTTTAAATAAGAACAATTGGTGTATCTTCCTATAGGTCCACGCTAAAAGGGGATTAACTACAATGAACAGTTAAATAACTCTTCAAGGCTTTGAAACAACTCAAGGAGTTAATTCACGAATTTTAGCAAAGCTAAAAACTCAATTTTATTCAGCCAAACTATTGTGGTAAAAAACGTTACATGCATCTCCTTTTTATAGGGATGAGTTTCGGCCATGCCAAGAAGAAGGAAATAAACCCTAGTAGTTGCAAAGTACAACTTGACTTCTTAACAAACTAGCTAACTAACTAATCCAAGTTGTAAAAGGATTAGGTAGATCAGTTTTTAATGAAGAAGCAAAACGTGTTTTGGCTTCTTGTTTCCTAAACTAATCAACTTTCCAAATTGGAAAAGGAAACTACAACTAACTACCAAATCCTTGTCCAAAAAGGATTTGCTTTACTTGCCATCATCATGCAAGATAATTGGACTCAAGTAATTACTTAGCCCATAATTAAAAACACAAAGACTTAAGCCCATAAGTAAATGTTTAATGGACTTAATTATTACAACTCAGAAATAAATCCTAAGACTTAACAAATGGAAACAAAACTGAAAAAACAAGGAATTCCCGCCAGTCCAGCAAGCAGCGTCATCTTTCACGTGCCAATTTCACATGATGCTCTTCGAATCGGCGAAAGTGTAAAACATAAAAGTTGTAGATCTTTCTCTATGTTTCTACAGCCTGTTGAATCAGCATAATCGAAGATCATATGAGAGAGATATGTCAATAATACCGAACTGTGGCATAAGTCCTCAACAATGTAATTTCCATGGTGGCAACACCTTAAATGTCGTGAAGCAACAAACTTCCATGGAACATTTAGGAACTGTGATTTCGACTTTATTCCAGGCCTCCAACTATATGATTCATCACAAATTAATGGAATGAATATCACGAACCACTTGCTTATTGACCATCCAAATAATAGGCTTTCTGGGTTCGTATCAAAAACTAATTTACTCCCTCTGTTTTCTACTAAGTGTCATTTTAGAGATGCGCACACTAATTAAGAAAAGTGATAAATTCTCTTATTTGCCCATATTTATAACCATAACTTTCTCTCTTTTCTTTTAAATAACATTACATAGATAAATGGGACTAAGGGTAAAATTGGAAGCTTTTAAACTTTTTGCATTGAAATTTGTAAAACGACACTTATTTGAGAACAAAAAATAAGAGTTAAAACGACACTTGTTAAAAAACAGAGGGAGTAACTTGTTTAGGAAAGTGTCGAATTTAATTAATCATGTTAAATTTAGCTGATATGAATTTCTAACAGAAAGAGTTGAACTTAATATGAATTATCGTAGGACTTAATGACTCAATTTGTTTAGAAAAGTGTTCAATTTAATTTACTCAAAAAAAAAATTGATCGACTCAAGTAGCTATACTCCTAATTTTTTTATCGATTCAAAACCGATCTTGTGTCCAAGATTATCCAGTCTTATACTATCTAGTATTCAAAATGATGTAGTTTTACTAAAAGTAGGGACTAAAAAGTAAAATCACTTTATAATTATTAGACCCTAACTAAGAATGAGTGAACCCTAAGTTTTAATGTTGATAGAATAAGACACGATAATCTTAGACAGAAGATCCCATTTCCTAGACATAATAAGATAGGGTTAAATTGGACACGAGATCCGGTCTCCTATTTTAGGACTAAATTTATTTTCATTTTAGTTTCAAGATTACAATTATATTAATCCTAATTTCAAGAAAGCAATCTTTTTGGTTAGAAATTGGTGATTTTTAAGTTAATTTAATTAAAAAATTAACCAAGTTCTTATTCTATTTTATTATATTTACTAAATTCTTATTATATTTGATAATCATATTTTGATTATATTTTGGTTGAACCAAGTAGCTACACTATTTTAGGATTTAAATTATGTTAATCTTAATTTCAAGAAAAAATTTAATTAAATTACCTAAATTTAAAAGAAAGTGTTCTTATTTCTAATTATATCTAAACTTAATCAAGTTCTTATTATATTTAATTATATTTAGTATTTTCAATTGAACAAAAAACTGCAACTCAAAATAATTACCAAATTTATAATAATGAATAACAAAAGGTAAATCAATTTTTTAGTATTACAATTACATGCGCAAAATTTGAATAAATAAATACATAGAGTAATTATTTCGAATCAAATCATAAGCTAAATGATATTAAAAGCATAAAAAATGATAAGCCGTTTATTAAAAATATATAAATAAACAAGTGGATGATATGTTTCAAATCCAAAACTGATATTAAATATGAACTTAAATTAATAAATTACAATATCAAAGACAACAACCAAATTAAACAAAAAGACTATGAATAAAAAGTAGTGATTATACAACTTAACTTCGAATAAAATTACAATTACAAAAAATGATAGGAATCCGTACAAGCAATCTACTCCAAATCCTAATGGGAATAGGATTACCAAGCCAAATCCTAATAGGAATAGGATTTCCAAGACAAATCCTAATGGGATTAGAATTTCCAAGCTCAATCCTAATAGGATTAGGATTCATCAATCCTCATCTTGTCCTAGTTCCATAAGAGTTCCATAAAGGCAAATCCGAATGAGACTAGGATTCACAATCCAAGTGGGATTAGGATTCACTAATCCATGGACATTATTTATTGAAGACCAAGATGGCGTGCTTGGGCTTTTGCCAAATTGGATCGCGCCTTTTCTTAAGTAGTTAGAATTAATTAATGTTTTAATAATTAAGTCCAAAACATTTTAATTGGGCTTATTATTAGTATATTTTCGTTTTTAATTACATGGTCCAAGTTATCTTGCATGATAATGGCATGTAATGGGCTTTAATTTGTTAGGAAAGTAATTCCCTAAATTTTAGGAGCTTGTCCTTGTCTTCTAGAAGGGCAAAACGTTTTTAGCTTCCTTTTTCCATAAATGATTAGTTTGTTAGTTAGTTGGTTAAGAAGTCAAGTTGTATTTTACAACTACTAGGGTTTTGTTTCCTTTTTGGTTTAGCATGGCCGAACCTACTCCCTATAAAAGGAGAAGCATTGTAACGTTTTTATCATGTTGAATTGAAAGAATTTTGGCTTTGCTAAATTAAATTTGACATCATCAACGTGAGTTATTCTTGAGTAATTCATAAGACCCGCCAAACCTTAAGTGAGGAACTTTAGGTGAAGCTTACAAGTTCTAGATTTATAGAACCGGCCAAACTTGATAGGTTTAAACTTTTGATTTACATTAGTTGAACTGATTCAATTTGTGTTAATGTGGGGTTAGGTTAATTTTAATCTTGCCTTTTCGTTCCATATCTCTTTTACAAATTGTGTTCTTGTTTCTTGAATTGAGTTTTTTTGGTGCACAACGATCCGAACTTGTGGAAACTTCGTGTGGATTGGACTTCATCCTACTCCATTCGTATCAATTGGTATCAAAACAAAGGGTTGTTCATCAAAAAAATTCAGGTTTTGCGTTTTGTTCTCTCTCGGATTTTTGTCCTTCTTTTTGCGTCGTTCTTGTTTCTTTTGGTTGCGTCAATTTCTGCAGCTTTTGTGGTGTCTTTTTGTTGCTGTTTTCGTGTCTTTATTGCTGTCCAAGGTCGTCATAGTTCAGCTTTTAAATTACGTCAAAATCGCATGCAATTTGTTTGCTAAAAATCTGTCCAATTCGTGTTCATCTCTTGCTCGAATTTTTGCGATTTTTGTTGTGTTGATCTTGCTGTTTTGTGTCGTGTTTTGCTGCAGTTTTTCTTCATAATTCTGCATTGTTCTTGTTCATCATCATAGTGTGGAATTCTTGAGTCATTCTTGCTGAAATCACGTCCAAAGAATTAGGGTTTGTCAAACTAGGGTTTGTGAAATTAGGGTTTCTTATTCAAAATTTCATAACTTCCTTGTTTCTCATCCTTTTCTTGATCTTTCTTTTGTGTTATCTTCATCATTCTACTGCCATTAAAGTGTGTTTCGATCAAACTTTTTCACCATCTCAAAAAGACGAGTTCTTGACCACTTTCTTGAAAATCTTGATTTTCTTGAAAATCCGAAAGTGTCAAAATTTGAATCTTGAGCTTGATTCTTGCTTCTTGTTGCAAATCTTGATTATCTTGTTAAAGAAGCATATTGAAATTCCATATATTTGGTGACTTATTTGAAATTCTTGGTGGCTGAATTTGTTTGGAGAAATTAAGGTTTGAACAACATAAGACAAGACAACATCCTTAAACCTAAGTACTTGTACTAGGTTCTTGTCTTAAAAACCTTAAAGTTTGATTTGTTTAAGGTGTCCGAAAAAAAAAAAAGAGGCCGAATTTAAAAAAAAAAAAAAGGCCCAATTCAAAAAAAAAAAAAAAAAGAAAAGTCGGACCATATAAAAAAAAAATAAAATAGTAAACAGCCCAAGAAAAGGACTAAAGTTCTTGTTTGCTCTTTGAAAATCACCAATATTGAAATTGCCATACCTTGCTCATTTTTAATCGGAATTGAGTGATTCAAAAACACATCTTCTTGTTATCTTCTCTAGTTTCTGAATTTGTAGCTTTCTGAAATTAATCTATTTATACCCCATACGTGATCTCTAAATTAATCTAGTGACGTGAATATTTTTCAAACTTCTTTGGTTTTGCTTTTGTGAATTGATTTGTTTGAACTAATTGGTTGAGACTTGTTCTTAAAATCGACAAACAGTAAGCTTCAATTAGTTTGAGAGATTCATTGTTGAGTGTTTAGATAGGGTATACACGAGAAAAGCCATTACACTAGAGAGGAGTGTACCTACTCACCATATAGTGAGAACCCGAGAGGACTTCAATTGTGTTCTTCTTGTTTTCTTACTAACTTGCAGGTACCATAGAGGAGAATATTTTTTGTGCGCGTTGTATGGTTCAAGATAAAATTTGTTGTGTCATCATTGATAGTGAGAGTTGGTCTAATTTGGCAAGCACTCTACTTGTCAAGAGGTTGAACTTAACGTGTATGAAACATCCAAAGCCATATCAACTTCAATGGCTTAACAATTCCGCCGAGACTAGAGTAACTAAACAAGTAAAGGTTCCATTCAAAATTGGAAACTATGTTGATGAAGTCTTGTGCGACGTGGTGCCAATGGAGGCTGGTCACATCCTTCTTGGAAGACCTTGGCAATTTGATAGAAATGCTTTTTATCATGCCAAGAAGAATTACTACAGCTTTGTACATAAAGGTAAAAAGTTTAGGCTTCATGCCTTAACTCCCGCACAAGTCATTGAAGACCAAGTAAGACTTGCAAAAGCTTGGAGTGATTTAAGAGATCAAGAAGCAAAGGAAAAGATTGAACAAGAGAAACAAAAGAAGGAAATAGCTGGCTTAGGCCGAGAGAGTGATTCTTCATCTTGTAATAGCCGAGAATTAGTTGTTTCAAAATCTTGTAGTTTTGCTTCTTCTAGTGAGATAAAGAGAGTAATACTAGATAGGTATCACTTGTATTTGATGATCCGTAAGGATTTTGTACTTATCATTAATAGTGATCACCTTAATTCTTTGTCTAGTGTTGTTTTGTTTTTTTTGCAGAGTTTTGGAGTTCCTAAAAGCTTAATGGAGTTCGAACCAACTCATTATCAATTGGAAGGAGTCCAATATGCCTTAGCTTGTTTTCCACAAGGTAAGCAAGGTAAGTTGAGTGCTTATAATTTCGATCATTACAAAACCCTTGTGAACACTAAACAAAGTGTTAAATCTATTGATTATCCTAACTGGAATACACTTTATTTTGATGATTTGATTCGTAACTTTGCTCTTACTGTTTCAATTCATTCCAAAATCAAAAGTATCCACTTCGACAAGGTAATCTGATTGTTCAACACTTGTTTGGTAAGTTATCTCAATTTCGAATTTCTTTTCAATTCTCGAAGGTACAATATTCTGTTCTTATTCTTTGGAATTGTAAGTTCTTAATCTTTGATAACTTCAACATGCTTGTAAAGAATGTACAACTTAGTTTTTGTGATTTACATTTAATCCGGGATGCCTATATATATACTTGCTTTGCAAATTCTTATGAATCCTTGGATAATATTTGTAATTACATTAATATATGTTTACTTTCTTTTCATTCTTTACATGTTAACATCATTGATTTTCATGTTATTATTAGTGTGT
Organism: Ophiorrhiza pumila; assembly: GCA_016586305.1. NCBI lineage: Eukaryota > Viridiplantae > Streptophyta > Magnoliopsida > Gentianales > Rubiaceae > Ophiorrhiza > Ophiorrhiza pumila. The sequence goes on from BLIW01000005.1 coordinate 21,393,407, forward strand.
CCAAGCATGATGTTAATAAATTTCTCTTGAATACTTTCTTGTTGTTCAAAACATTATGTTCATCTTTATTTGAAGTATTCTTTTTAAAGTTGTTTAATATTGCATATCATCATAAGTTTTCTGATTTGCATTTATTAAATGATGTTTATATGCATAATTATTTTGAGTTTTCTTTAACTTACACATTTATTTTCTTATTGCAGGATTTGTTTTACTTGGCTCGAGTTTGTAATGAGTTCTTCTTATTGGTGTTTGATCCAGGAGCTCAATTTCCAGATTCGAGGACGAATCCTTTCGAGGAGGGAGGGAATGATAGGAATCCGTACAAGCAATCTACTCCAAATCCTAATGGGAATAGGATTACCAAGCCAAATCCTAATAGGAATAGGATTTCCAAGACAAATCCTAATGGGATTAGGATTTCCAAGCTCAATCCTAATAGGATTAGGATTCATCAATCCTCATCTTGTCCGAGTTCCATAAGAGTTCCATAAAGGCAAATCCGAATGAGACTAGGATTCACAATCCAAGTGGGATTAGGATTCACTAATCCATGGACATTATTTATTGAAGACCAAGATGGCGTGCTTGGGCTTTTGCCAAATTGGATCGCGCCTTTTCTTAAGTAGTTAGAATTAATTAATGTTTTAATAATTAAGTCCAAAACATTTTAATTGGGCTTATTATTAGTATATTTTCGTTTTTAATTACATGGCCCAAGTTATCTTGCATGATAATGGCATGTAATGGGCTTTAATTTGTTAGGAAAGTAATTCCCTAAATTTTAGGAGCTTGTCCTTGTCTTCTAGAAGGGCAAAACGTTTTTAGCTTCCTTTTTCCATAAATGATTAGTTTGTTAGTTAGTTGGTTAAGAAGTCAAGTTGTATTTTACAACTACTAGGGTTTTGTTTCCTTTTTGGTTTAGCATGGCCGAACCTACTCCCTATAAAAGGAGAAGCATTGTAACGTTTTTATCATGTTGAATTGAAAGAATTTTGGCTTTGCTAAATTAAATTTGACATCATCAACGTGAGTTATTCTTAAGTAATTCATAAAACCCGCCAAACCTTAAGTGAGGAACTTTAGGTGAAGCTTACAAGTTCTAGATTTATAGAACCGGCCAAACTTGATAGGTTTAAACTTTTGATTTATATTAGTTGAACTGATTCAATTTGTGTTAACGTTGGGGTTAGGTTAATTTTAATCTTGCCTTTTCGTTCCATATCTCTTTTCCGCAAATTGTGTTCTTGTTTCTTGAATTGAGTTTTTTTGGTGCACAACGATCCGAACTTGTGGAAAATTCGTGTGGATTGGACTTCATCCTACTCCATTCGTATCAAAAACGATAAGGGAAAATTGCAAAAAACAATGCAAATCCATCACTTACATTTACTTGAAAAACTTTTTTATTCTCTAACATTTCAAATGATGCAAATACGTCCCTCACATTAAAATAATGTATCAATTGTTCATTCCATCCATTCACGTATATTTTTTTTTTATAAAAAAGAAGGCACGTGTTTATCTTGTTACAAATTTTCACGAAAAAATTTGGAATCACAATTCATTTCCCCAATTTTTCAATCAGTAGCTACATTTTTTTGCCCTAAAAAATTATCATAGGACAAGCTGGTAACATCTTTATGTTAAAAAAGAAAAAATTATATTTTTAGAGATAATTGAAAAATATTGCAAGTAACTTCATTCATATAGGAAAAGCATATCAATGAAGGTAGTGAAAAGTCAACAAAACCAAGTAGGAATAGAGCAACTAAGAAGATTGCTTCTAACAAAAATGAACTTCAATTATAGATGTAAACAAAAATAACGAGACACTTTAAAATTTGAAGAGAACTTCAAAACTGTTAAGAAAGGAAAAGGGAAGTAAATAAAGCACCTTATAAAAAAAGATAAAAATCGAAAAAAAATAAGATTCATATAATACAAAGTAACTTTTTAGTAATTGTCTCAATTTAGTAATTAATTACATTTATATTTTTAACTTATTTTACTAACGTACTTTATTTTTCACACAATTTAGTTATTATGTGGCATAGTGTACTTACTTTTTCATTTAAAAATAGCATGTTAGAATCCAATTTCTCGTATAATGAAAAATCAAATTGATACATTGTTGGTACGGCAATTATGCAATCATGCATTTGCTAAATTGCATTTGATTCCAGCCCACAAGGCTGAAACAAATCTAAGGAGAAGGAGAACGTTGTGCGTAATCTTTTGGTTCGTAAGGCTGAAACAAATCTGTGAGGAAGCCTTTCTTCCTTCTGGGATTCCAGCCCATATCCTTGCACAGCAAATCATTGTACCATATGTTCAGCCCACCAAGGCATGATCTTGTGTAGTATTCTCCAGAGTATTGCTTAAAGTACTTGTCCCATTCTCGTATGTCTTTCTCCATTTCTTTGATGCTCGGAAGTTTGAACGTCCCTTCAAGAAGCTCTGCCACCCACCGACACCTCATCTCGGATGTAAACAAATTTGAAACACTTTCTGAGAATCCAATTACTGCAAGTTGTGGAATTCGTGGATGAATGCACTCCCTGTAGAACGGAACAGTGGCATCGCCTGACCCTGATATGTAATCTTGGAAGGTTGTAGATGAAAATGCTTGTTTGAGCTTATGAATTCCCCTGAACCCAGTACAGAGTATGACAAGATCTGCCTCAACCTCGTCCTGATCCTCACCATCAACCAAAATACCCTGTTTGCAGAAACCGAAATTTGCTGCTTTCTTGAGTTTGATGCTTCCCATTTCAACTCGGTCGTAGAATCCTTCAGGAACTGTGGAGAACAAACAGGAGCTTATTTCCTTCAAGAAACTATGTTTTGGCACCATTCCGAATTTGGCTAGCTTAAGCTTCCTCTTGATGTAACTTTCCACGAATTTAGAGAACCCCCATCTCTGCAAGAAATTGTTAGTTACTAGCACACTTCCTCAATATATATTTACTAGTAGCAGTAAATTTTATCCGGAAAGGCTACAGAGAATGGTTTTTTATGTTTACCAGCGGCGAAAGGAACGTTGCCAGGAGACTTAACAGAAACCCTTCGCCAGGTTTATGGATTAAAAGCTCCGAGAAGCGATTCTCGTATAAATATGCCAATGGAATCCCCCAGGGAACGTAATCAGGAACATTCCAGTGTTCGGTCCTGTATAACACTGTGCACGGATGTTCAACTCCTGCAGAAATTAATGAACAAAATTGATTAAGTTGTGACAGACTTTCATGGAGAGATAATTGGCCTTGTGAGTTTATTCTCAAGTCACCATTAGTTTTGGAGCACTCCATTGCAATATCCAGGGCTGATTTCTGCAATCCCACAACCGCAACTCTCTTGCCTTTGATGAAATCAGCAGCAGCGGCATTGTCCATGCCAGAGTAATCCATGGAATGTATGACCTGTCCTTGAAAAGCTTCCGGAGCTTTACCTGCTGGAAATTCTGGTACATTTGGTACATCACTGAATCTTCCCAAACAAAGGATCAAAAAGTTGAATTGATGAACCTGCCATTAATTCTTGTGTGCATCAAAATCCAAAACAGATTAATATTATCAATGTAATCGTGTTAGGTCTAAATCCTATTATTTAATTAGCATGGTGATCAGTTAGATCTTTGATAATTAATTCCTATCGCTGTGCAAATTATACCAAACAAATAAAAAGTAACGGTCCGACTACTAACATAAGGTTTGGAACCCTATGTTTTGGGTAATTGAAATGATAATATTGCACAAAGAGCATGTTTGATAATTCATTTTAAATTTGAAAATTAATTGATTTTGAATCAATTAAACTTGTTAATCACAGATAAAATTGTGATAGAATTTTAAGTGATCAAATATGATTTAATTTGTTTAATTTGAGAGAATCATAAGTATAGAGTTTTAAAATATTTTTAATATGACATAATTAACACAGTTTAAAATTTTTTTCTTTTCACAAATAATCATAGAAACTACACACATTTTCACCCATTACACATATTTATATATACCTACTACAAGTATTTTTATGCAGTACACATTTTGACACACTACATGTTAAAAGCTATTGCACACTTTTACACACTACACATATTTACAAATATTTGACACACTAAATGTTTAAAGCTATTGCACACTTTCACACACTACACATATTTACAAACAGTACACATATTTTTACCCCTTACCTATTTACATATATTGTAAACATTTTCACGTATTTTGACGTAGTATACATATTTAAACACTATATGTTCACACATATTGTATAAACTTTTATCCACAACATATGTCACATATTATATTTTTAGATTCAGATTTAAAAATAAGATGGATTATCAAAATTAATGAATTCACCAACTTATTCCTTTCAAATTTTAGAATGAGTCAGTTTTTATTTTTATCAAACAAACCCTAAATAAAAAGAAGAAAAGGGAAAAGTCTCAAGATCATTGAAAATGCAGTACAGACAATTAATAAAGGCACCTCTGTAGACAGAGTTTCAGAGTCTTGAACGGTGGCAATCCACATTCCTCTCTTGCAAAAAGGCTCACCAGAACCACCCCAGAGCGTCCATGCTTGCATTTCTCCATCTGACGGTCCTTCATAGCTAAGGCTCACCACTTTCCTATTGAACCTGATATGACGGAGCAAATCAAAATGAGCAGCATAGGCTTGAAGATAGTCCAATACTTGCTGTGGGTTTGGGAAATCATCCACTACCGAAGGTGGCCACGCAAAATCTGAAAACTCGTAGACTGTTTTAGGAGTCTGCAGCTTAGTGCTCTCCACCGTTTGTGTCCACACTCCTCCGATGGAGCTCCGGGATTCGAAAACGACCGGAATAAAACCCTTTGACAACGCATATTTGCAGGCAAGAATACCACTAACACCAGCTCCTACGATGCACATCCGCTCTTGTTCCATCATCTAATTTCCTTTTCTTTCCCAGCAGTCGATAGTTGATGCTGCAAATTGATCAATAGTGTTCCAGAAAAATCTTCTCCGATGATTAGAATTTGAACTGTAGTTATATCCAGCTCACAGATCATGCATTAGTGTTAAAGCGATCGATAAAAACAAATTTATTACAGGGAAAAGGAAATCGTGGAAAAATCAGCCAAGAGTGAGTGGGGTGGACTTGGAACAGGGGAGGGCCGCTAGTCAAATTTGTCTTGAAGGAAATTGATTGTGTTACTGGCGGTAATGGTGACTTTTTCGTACACTGAATAAAAACATAACAATAATATAATTAGGATTTTCAAAAATTAAAAAATGTACACTAAACATAAAAATTAAACGAACAAAGTTTCAAAAAAAATAATCTTCAAAAGTAGTAAACACACTCAAAAAAAAAATGTAAAACTTAAAAAATTTTATAGTGAATTTTTTTAAAATGTTCAAATATATTATTTATTCATAAATTTAAAAAAATGGGCTAAGGAAAAAAAGGATTTTAACTTTTATATTTCTAAAATCACCAAAAAAGTAAAGATAATCAAGATAAAATGTTGATTTATTGTTTATGAATATATATATATATATATAATTATATTTAAGATATATTCTTGACGGTGTAATTTGGATGCATTTAAAAAAAATTTATAATTAAAATTAACTATCAAAAAAATGCATCGTAATTTATGGTATGGTGTCGGTTTTGGCAAATTTCCAATTACTTTGGATACCCCTAATCACAAGTTACATAACTAAATAGAGTAATATGAACAATATAACACGTTAAACTATAGTTGGATTATAAAATACCACTGAAACTTTCAATTTTGACACTTTATTTACCTTTTTAAACCTTTTTTTTTTGCAATTTAATAATTTCATATAAAAATTAAAATGACAAAGAAATAAACAATCTCTTCTATTAATAATAATTATTTTTTAAATATTCAGCAATCTTCTGTGTTTTTTTCTTCGCTTTAGTTTTATTAAATCTTGATAAATAAAATCATTTTTAAATTTTTTTGTTGATTTAGAATTAAAATAATACAAATGTAAGAATGAAGTGGATGTAAATAATGGATATTTAACTTTTTGTAAGATATTTTTAAAAAATACAAATGAATAATAAAGGTGTAGACTTGTTTAAAATATTTATTTTTCATTCTTGATAAGGACATTATTATAATTTGTAAAAAAAGAAAAAAGTAAAGTAGAGATAGGTGAAGAAAATGGTGACGAAGGAAGTCGTGGCAAAATTGTTCTCTTATTTGGTATGTAAGCAAGTTTGACACTTTGACTAATTGATCTTTGCTGATGCAACAAAGTTGAAAGATAAGGAAACAACAGAATGAATTAGGAATTGTCGCAGCTTGGGTAATTTGGGTAAATTATTATTTAGATTTAATAATTTGGATTTAATAATTAGGGTAAATTATTATTATAATTATTATAATAATTATCATTGTTGTTGTTTAATGCCAATAATTTGAGTAAAATTTTTTAATCGTCTTTTCATTCCAGATGTTTATTTCGTTTTTGTTGTAATTGTTTAAAAAAAAATTCATTTTTAAATTCAATTTTGATAACGGTGTGACATTTATATCTAATAACGATTGAAAATCCAAATTATAACATAACCAAGTTGTATTGTGCTAATGTAGAATGCGTACAAAATGTGTCAATTTCTCTAATCATATCCATTAGTCAAAAATAGAATAATTAATTTTTAAAATAAAATTGTGATATTCTATATATATATATATATATATATATATTAAAGAACAGAAAAGACAAATCGGTAATCTTGGTTTTTTTTTTTTTTTTTTTGCCAAATGAAGATGGAAGACGAAACCTGAGCAAAGAATGTGATAAGTAATAGTCTAATCCTCATTCTAAGACAAGCAACAAAAATTCAGAATTAACAAATTATATCCAATTCTCAAATATTTCAATCAAATTTATGGTCAATTACTCAAAATGATTCAATACAATATATTCAATAATTCAAAGACAGAAAAAATTAGTTCAATTTCACCTTATTTGCATGTAAATGCAGCTGTGATATGTTCTCCAAAATCGATCACTTAAAACAAAAAATTCTATGGGAAAAAAAAGATTTACTGTTTAAATTTTTTTGACGGACTAAATTATGTTCTATTTTGAACATGAACCTTTAAAATTAAGTTCTATTTTTCACTTGTGCATTGATTAGCAATTTTATCCCTCTTATTGTTGATTGTTTTGCACTTGTATTCCTAATAAAAGAATAACGATTGTAATCAATTAAGTTTTAAGTCTAAATCATGTTACTTACAAACCTAAACGGATTGAAATAAATTAAGAAATCTAATAGAAAAGAAAATGGCAAATGCCTCCCAATTAGATTGCAAATGCTCTTCGATCGTTAATGTTGTACACGTCTCAAAATTTCAATGAAAGTTTTATCTATTTCTAGTATGGAAAGATTTTTTAAAGGGTAAATTAAAAAATACCTCCCTCTGGTTTAACGATATTTTAAGTTACCTCCCAGACATATTAAAACCTATAATTCGCCTTCTTGTGCTTTTAATTTTTTAAAAAAGTAACAGAAATTCATTCACTTAACGTGTTTTTAGAACTACACGCCTACAAATTAGGTGTGATGGATAAAATTTATTATTTAACCCAAAAACAATTATTGAGAAGACAAATCTACCCTTGTTGACTAATTTCATCGTCTCCACTTCATCATCCCAAGCAATTCCTCTTTTCCACCATTATTTCCTCTCAAGAAAATATTCTGATGAGCTCTACATCAACAAACAAATAAATTTTGAAGTTTATGGTAGATTTACTTTATTTTTCTTAAAAATTTAAGAACCCACTTTCTTCCTCCATTCTCTCTTCCTTCAATCTGCAACTCATAACCACAAAATCAAGTTTAAATCTCAAATCCCTCGTTGTCATCAAGACCACAAAATTAATTTTAAATCGCAAACCTCTCGTCGTCATCAAGGCCTCAAAATTGATTAATCCCTCATCATCATCATCATAAAAATCAACGTGCACGTCAAGGCAATCCCAAGATTATATGTTAAGAATGGATATCTGTCAAGAATGGTAAGCCCGAGGTTAGCATATAGAACCATGGAGATCGTAAATAGAACAACTAGAAGAAAATTGCAGTAGTATTGTTATTAGAGAAAACTTTTGATCCACAAACAAATCTTTAAAATCCGAAGCAATGGAAAAGATTGAAGAACATCAAGAACCCATGAAGTAGAAGACAAAGAGACTTCTATGTAGAGAAACCATGGAAGAACAGAGACTCCTATTTTTCAAATATCAATAATTGGAAGAAAGAAGGTGGAGGTGCTGATGATCGTAACTTCTGATCCACAAACAAATCTTTCATATCTGAAGCAATGGAAAAGATTGAAGAACATCAAGAACCCATAAAGTAGAAGACAAAGAGATTTCTATGAAGAGAAACCATGAAACAACAGAGACTTCTATTTTTCAAATATCAATAATTGGAAGAAGGAAGGTGCAGGTGCTAATGATTGTAAGAGAAGGAGGAGGAGGAGGGTCAGAGGGAGGGATGTGGGGTAATGAGCAAAGGTTGAGTCTCCAAATATCGTACCAACCCAGTAAGCTTTAAAATGTTGGAGTTGTTTAGAAGTCAACCATAGAAAATTTACACTAAAACACAAATACGCTATTTTATATAGGGGTACAAGTGTCATTCTTTCAGTACCCGTTAAGTGAATGGATGCCCGCTCACTTTTTAAAAAAACCCAAAGCACAAGGAGGCAAATTATAGGTTTTAATATGTCAGGGAGGTAACTTAAAATATCGCTAAACCAGAGGGAGGTGTTTTGTAATTTATCCTTTTTTAAATGAAAGCAAAAAGTGGTGAGTCAGTGTTGGGAGAAATAGAGATTTTGTAAAATTCTATAAAATTCAACATCACCAACTACGAGAATACAAATCTTCCCAATTTATTAGAAACACACCAACTACGAGAATACAAATCTTCCCAATTTATTAGAATATGTTTCTAATGCAATTACAAGTCTTTAAAACAACAAGCAAATGAAGATAGAGAGAAAGATGCACACAATTTTTTGGATGGAAATCTGTGAAGGAAGAAAAACCACGAGTTAAGTACAAAATAAAGTTTCCACTAAAAGTAACGTAGAGAAAGGTTACAATTTCCAACAACTAAACCCCCCGCACCCGCCCCACACACACACAAACACACAAAATATGTGAAAATTTTACAAAATTGTTAAAATCTGATCTTTATGGGGTAGATTCTTGTGAAACTAGTTTATATATGCGAACTACATATTAATTCAAAAATTAGTATATCAAATATCAATTTTTACTTCAAAGTATCAATTCAAAAATTAGCGTATAAGAAAAGTCAATCCAAAAATTAGCGTATCATCTATAAAAGATTAGTGTATTCAAAAATTAGAGTATAAGAAAAGTCAATCCAAAAATTAGCGTATCATCTATAAAAGATTAGTTTATTAAAAAATTAGCATATCAAGTAATCAATTTTCAGTTCAAAGTATAAATTAAAAAATTAGCATATAAAAAAAAGTCAATCCAAAAATTAGCGTATCATTTATAAAAGATTAGTGTAACAAATTTTCACATTAATCACTAACATTAGCGCATCAAGTATAAAAGATTAGCGTAACTAATTTTCACATCATTAGCGCAATATTTTCACTTTGGCGTGATAAATTTTTGCTTTAACATAACAAAATTTTATTTTAGTGTATGAAATTTTCACCGTACCGTATCAATTTTCAATTCAAACATATCAATTACAGAATCAAGTATACAAAAATTAGGATATTAAATATAACATCAGTGTATTTGTTGGTTTTGTACAAAAGCCAGTTTAATTTTAAGGTTATTGTTTATATTTATTACCAAGTGATTAGGAACTAAAATATCACACATAATAGAATTACTTATTAGGTTAAAATGGTTTATATAATTATATGATAATTATGGCATCTATTATGCTCTTGTTCACTTTTGAAAGTGAATGGAATTTGGTAATAATTCCGTTTCTTATTTGACAAGACAACCTTTTTGGAAGGCTGTGTTATTATATACAGATGCTTAATGTTAGGTCATAAATAACACAACTCTCTCAATAAGAAATCACGTAAATAAGAAAAACAGTTTTTCTTATTAGATTTCTAAGGTATTGTATAGAGGGATCTACCTTATTAACCTAGTATTGAATCAATCCTTTAAGGATCCCGAAAGTGGTTCGTGTGAATTACCGTTACAAGTCGGACATTTGTGCGACTTGTTAGTCGATTAAACCTCGCTCTAGGATTTTTCTAGCCTCTCTCAAGGTATATTTTATATAGATTATTGATGGAGTCCTCCAAAAATGGCTCATTGACCCGAGATACCTGCTAAAAAAGACCTAGGGTGTGCCCCAGTGTGCTCCGAAGAATAGAATGAGCTCCAAAGAAAGGTAAATGAGTTAATGTATGGAATAGAACCAAAATTTTAGTAATTTTTAGGTAGATTCCCAATCTTCATTTTCAACTTTCCCTAAAACCATAGAGAAGATCTGCCTTTTTTGTCTGACATTGGGAATAGGGACTTCAGACATACTTATTAGTAGGGTTTTTGAGGGTAAAAGTAGTCTTTGGCCCTTGGAGTAAGGTTTATAATGGGCTCCTCCATTTTGCTGTTTGCCCACTATACTAACTGGGTTGCATCGGGGGGTTTGGGCCTCAAACCTTTTTTTCTTGGCTTCATCAATTGCCTCTCAGCTGGGGGGAGGAAAGTTTAGGACTCCATGCCCAGTTACCTCCATTTGAGGCCCAACAGCCCAACTTTCTTTGTTAATGCCACCTCCTCGAGTCGGCGTTGCACCCCATCAGTCATCCCATGATCGAGGAGAATAATGACCCTCGATTATAGGGTGGGGAGCTAATGCCCCACGTCAGCCCAACTACCCTAATTTCAAATTTTGAAAGAGAGGGTTTTTCATTTCTTTCCCTCTTCATCTCCCCCCGGTTTCTCTCCTCAATCTTCTTTTTCCTTCTTTTCATCTTTTCCTCTTAGAATGGGCAAGAGGCTTTGAAGCTCTTAGCGAATTGTGTTCTCGGAGTCCTGGAACACTGAAAGTTCTAGGCTTCCACCCCTACTTTGTCCTTCCTCTAGTACGAGGTTACTCGAGGTGATCCGAGGGATGACTCTTCGGATGATAGGGTTATTGATCTTTCACAATCACTAGTGCTTACGACCAGAAATGGGCGGTCGTGCTGCATCATGGGTACCAAATCTCTTTTTTTTTTCTATCTTTGGGCTAAGGTGGTGGGTGAACGTTTCCATCCCCGCCCGATGGGTATGTCATCGTTTTTAGGGCTCAGCTAGTGACATGTATGCGTCTACCCTTCTATCCTTTAATCGTGGAAATCTCTCGCCACTGGCAGTGGGGCAATTGGTCCCCAACACCATCTGTTACCTTCTCTCTTTCGAGGTATTATGCCAACGTCAGGGCATCGAGTCCAACGCAACTCTCTTTCGAAATCTTTTTGGGCTGATGAAGAAGCCTGGAGAACAGGAATTCTTCTATGTTTAACGTCATGACCAGGGTCTCTATTTCTTTGACCGAGACATGCACTCCTCCTCAACCTTGTATAACCAATTTTTCTTTGAGCGGGGAGAGCCCCAGGAATTGTTGAGAAGCTAGAGGGTTGCCGGTGATTCAGAGGCTGATTCTCCGCCTATCTTTGGCTTTTTTGGGGAAGCCTGTAACGCCCCGATTTCTGAGGACCGAAACACGCCGTAATCTCAAGATTTAGTTTCCCTACTCTTGAGATTACAAGGCATATCTTATTGTCATTTCTCCATAATTTAATACTTTATTAATAATAAAACTAATAATTTATAAATCATCCTTACAAGATCAAAGTTAATAATTATCCATCCTAAAAAAAACGTAGTCATGGGTCTACAACCCATAACTATATTTAAAAGTTCCTATACTAATTATAAGCTCCTTTCATCCTTCACCATTCCTATATCCCGGTCTCGTCCTTGTTTACTTCATTAACTTCATCTATAAAGTATTATATATATAGAAAAATGAGCGAGTTGCCCAGCAAATAAACTCTAGATAATTTAAACTAATCATACTTTGAAAATATTATATTTTCCAGATAAACATTCAAATAACCAATTTCAATAATCAACATACAATAACATTAACTTAACATCACTTGTACTTTCACATATTTTAAACATCCATAAACATATATATAAATATACATATACATACATAAATTATCTCTTGGGGTCATATACTTGACTTTCATTATCTCTTGGGTCAAGTACATGACTTCATTATCTCTTGGGCCATATACATGACTTTCATTATCTCTTGGGCCATATACATGACTTTCATTATCTCTTGGATCATGTACATGACTTTCATTATCTCTTGGGTCATGTATATGACTTTCATTATCTCTTGGGTCATGTATATGACTTTCATTATCTCTTGGGTCATGTACATGACTTTCATTATCTCTTGGGTCATGTATATGACTTTCATTATCTCTTGGGTTATGTACATGACTTTCGTTATCTCTTGGGCCATGTACATAACTTTCATTATCTCTAATTATTCCAAATTGATTTACAATCACAGAATTATCACACTTGATTACAATCAGTATAACTAACTTAATTTTATGGACACGAAAAGATCACGTAAGAATATATAGATTTAGTCATACACAGTACCTTGGTTTTCCTTTTATCACTTATAACTGTTATATTTTTATAAACACACAATTTGATTCTTAAAACATTAAGAGTCATTATATATTCTTATACGTATATATTAATCTGGAATCAAACCTCATCATGCATATATACATATATATATAGATTCGGAATCAAATGTAATTATACATATATTCCTATACACAATCTGGAATCAACATGGACAAGCATAAATACATATCTAATCGGGAATTTAAACATAATCAGGCATATATATAAAATCTGAAATCAAACATGGTTATGCATATATATAATCTGTAGTCAAATATGATCATGTATATATATAATCTAGTGGTAAACATGATCAAGGATATATATACATAAATAATCTGGTGGAATCAAACACAGTTAGGCATATATATATATATAATTCTGGTCACCGTAAATTCAAGACAAGCGATACACATATATTTTTAAAAAAAAAAAAAGTATTAATGTAACTTTCTTGAAAAATAGGTTTAAAACTTAATAACTAAAGAAGGGATCTAGAATCTACTTACTGATTATTGTAGTTCCTATCAGCCTTTTCTCTTGCTCCAAAAGTCGTTACGTGAATTTTCTGATGTATTGAAGGGTCCTATTTATAGTGTTTGATTAGGGTTTACATGTAATAGTTTCCTTATCCCTCAAGTATTCTGTTTTTTAATTTTTAGCCTTGTTTCTCTAGGGTTTACATGTGTTAGATTCCTTGTACGTAAAGTATTCTGTTCATTTCCTTGTACGTAAAGTATTTTATTTCCTTTTATTTTAGATATTAAATTTCCAATTAATTTGTATCTTATTCTATTTCTTTTAAATAATTCCCTAAGCTTAAAATTATTTAATTTCTCACGTATCTATATCACTATAAGCATAAACTATTAAATAGTTTTCTATATAAAAATAATACATAGAGATTTTAATTTTACTAAAATCTCTGGGTATTACATTCTTATCTCCTTAAAATAAGTTTCGTCCTCGAAACTTGCTTCGCCCTATTCTTTGAACGATTTAGAATACTTCTTCTTTTATACATTATTTATCCCTTACTCATAAATGACTACTCTTGTACCTCTGGGTATTACATTCTTACCTTCTTAAAATAAGTTTCGTCCTCGAAACTCGTTTTGCCCTATTCTTTGAACGATTTAAAATACTTCTTCTTTTATGCGTTATTTATTCCTTACTCATAAATGACTACTCTTATACACTTTATTTGTAATTAAAATTCTTGAGATATTACATTCTTACCTCCTTAAAATAAGTTTCGTCCTCGAAACTTGCTGATTCTATTTTTCGAATAATTGAGGATACTTCTCTCGCATCTTTTCTTCTAATTCCCATGTGGCTTCTCCTGGCGTGTGATTTGTCCATTGAATCTTCACAAATGGTATGCTCTTTTTTTTTTGGTATGTGAAACCTTGAGATACACTTTATCTCTAACATTGAAATCTATTGGCTTTTCTTTAAATTCATGCAACTCTTTTGTTTGTCTTGTGCTGCCCCTAAGTTTTTTTTTTATTCTAACTTTATATTTTGCCAATTGAAGTAATTTAGGATCAATATTTTTTTTTATAAACAAAATATGTGTGCCCCATAGCAAAATATTTCATCCAATAAATTTTAATTTGCATCTAAAAGTCCTTATAATTGCTACTTAAACTCTTCAATTTTAAAGGGCATTTTATGTAGTGCTTTTGAAATTAATTTCCTTATTAATTTGAATATACTTTAAAATCAATTTCTTTCCCTATGGTAATTCTTATAATTCTCTAGGGAATACTTTCACAAATTTAGTTACTACTAGAATATTCTTATTTATTTATTTATTTTTTTCATTAGTTTCATTCTCTCAACATATACTAAGTATTCCTCACAAATATATATATATATATATATATATTGGTATAACTTTGAAAACAACTCATTAAACCTTATCACCTTATAGTTCTCATCTCTCGTATTTTGCAAGTGATGACTCTCATAATATGTTAACTTTATGGTCGTTATTCATCCCTAAAATATTCATTGTTCGTTTCAACTCTTACTAAAATTACTAATTTTTCTCAAAGCTTTCCTTCTAAGTTTTTTTTTTAATTCACTCACACTTAAAAATAGGAGTGAACATGGCTACCTATCAATATTTACACTTACGAAATTCCCTAATCCTCAAAATAGTAGACTTAATAGTTTTTCTTCCAAAGGCCTAAGAATCTTTCTCTCTGATACCACTAAATGTAACGCCCCGATTTTTGAGGACCGAAACACGCCGTAATCTCAAGATTTAGTTTCCCTACTCTTGAGATTACAAGGCACATCTTATTGTCATTTCTCCATAATTTAATACTTTATTAATAATAAAACTAATAATTTATAAATCATCCTTACAAGATCAAAGTTAATAATTATCCATCCTAAAAAAAATGTAGTCATGGGTCTACAACCCATAACTATATTTAAAAGTTCCTATACTAATTATAAGCTCCTTTCATCCTTCACCATTCCCATATCCCGGTCTCATCCTTGTTTACTTCATTAACTTCATCTGTAAAGTATTATATATATAGAAAAATGAGCGAGTTGCCCAGCAAATAAACTCTAGATCATTTAAACTAATTATACTTTGAAAATATTATATTTTCCAGATAAACATTCAAATAACCAATTTCAATAATCAACATACAATAACATTAACTTAACATCACTTGTACTTTCACATATTTTAAACATCCATAAACATATATATAAATATACATACACATACATAAATTATCTCTTGGGGTCATATACTTGACTTTCATTATCTCTTGGGTCAAGTACATGCCTTTCATTATCTCTTGGGCCATATACATGACTTTCATTATCTCTTGGGCCATATACATGACTTTCATTATCTCTTGGGTCAAGTACATAACTTTCATTATCTCTTGGGTCATGTACATGACTTTCATTATCTCTTGGGTCATGTATATGACTTTCATTATCTCTTGGGTCATGTACATGACTTTCATTATCTCTTGGGTCATGTATATGACTTTCATTATCTCTTGGGTCATGTACATGACTTTCGTTATCTCTTGGGCCATGTACATAACTTTCATTATCTCTAATTATTCCAAATTGATTTACAATCACAGAATTATCACACTTGATTACAATCAGTATAACTAACTTAATTTTGTGGACACGAAACGATCACGTAAGCCCAAATTAATAAAATCATCAAACATATACATATGCATCATACTAAAATCCTTCATGATCACACCATCACGTACACATATGCATAATTATGTATATATAATTCAATTCCTTATATATATAAATATTAAAAACAAATCATGTCATAATTACTTAATGATTACTAATCATTATATATACATATACAGTTTACTCACACATATGCATAATTATATATATATATACAAGTCACGGACATAACAATTTAACCTTTGAGATTTTAAGCCTTTTAAATAGTATATATAAGATAACATACAGTGGCATGATTGTGAGATGTTTAAACATTAAGAATATATAGATTTAGTCATACACAGTACCTTGGTTTTCCTTTTAACACTTATAACTGTTATATTTTTATAAACACACAATTTGATTCTTAAAACATTAAGAGTCATTATATATTCATATACGTATATATTAATCTAGAATCAAACATCATCATGCATATATACATATATATATATATATAGATTCGGAATCAAATGTAATTATACATATATTCCTATACACAATCTGGAATCAACATAGACAAGCATAAATACATATCTAATCGGGAATTTAAACATAATCAGGCATATATATAAAATCTGAAATCAAACATGGTTATGCATATATATAATCTGTAGTCAAATATGATCATGTATATATATAATCTAGTGGTAAACATGATCAAGCATATATATACATAAATAATCTGGTGGAATCAAACACAGTTACGCATATATATATATAATTCTGGTCACCGTAAATTCAAGACAAGCGATACACATATATATTTTTTTTAAAAAAAACGTATTAATGTAACTTTCTTGAAAAATAGGTTTAAAACTTAATAACTAAAGAAGGGATCTAGAATCTACTTACTGATAATTATAGTTCCTATCAGCCTTTTCTCTTGCTCCAAAAGTCATTACGTGAATTTTCTGATATATTGAAGGGTCCTATTTATAGTGTTTGATTAGGGTTTACATGTAATAGTTTCTTTATCCCTCAAGTATTCTGTTTCCTAATTTTTAGCCTTGTTTCTCTAGGGTTTACATGTGTTAGATTCCTTGTACGTAAAGTATTCTGTTCCTTTCCTTGTACGTAAAGTATTTTATTTCCTTTTATTTTAGATATTAAATTTCCAATTAATTTGTATCTTATTCTATTTCTTTTAAATAATTCCCTAAGCTTAAAATTATTTAATTTCTCACGTATCTTTATCACTATAAGCATAAACTATTAAATAGTTTTCTATATAAAAATAATACATAGAGATTTTAATTTTACTAAAATCTCTGGGTATTACAAAGCCTAGAGGAAATTATTCTCTTATGGGGAGTTTATGGACTCCTCTAAGCTGACCAAGTGCCAGTTAGTGGCCTATGGCTTGAGCCGAGCCACTTTCCTGTTAAGCCAGAACTTGGTGAGGCTCATTCCTACTTACCTGCTATTTCTTTTGTGATTGCTTTGCATTCAATTATTCTTTCTTCTCTCCTTTTATTTTTTTATAGCAGGCAGCCCTAGCTTCAACTCTCTAGACCTCGATAATGGAGAGGTTTCCACTTCTACTGCTCTCGTTGAGGTCGTGCCGCTTCAAGCTCCATCTGTCTCAGATGTTTCTATACTTGCTTTTACTAGCCCTGCTGCTAAGCCCTCCGAGTCATCTTCCTCTAGGAAGCTTTTAGGTATAATCACTTGACCGCTCTTTGTTATTGCTGTTGATATTGTTTATTTTATTTTTTATTTTTTTTGCTATTATGTTTGCATTTCTTGGCTTTTAATCTTGCTTTTGGTCTTTTATGTTTGCATTGACTATTTTTACAAGTAGTTCCATGGACGTTCCTCTACTTCTACCAATCCCGCTCCCCCTAACTTAAGGAGTTAGGTCTTGGGAATTCATTCTTGAGGAATGAGCTAGCTACCATGTTTTCTAAGAGGGTTATATTTTCTACTC
This sequence comes from Ophiorrhiza pumila, assembly GCA_016586305.1. Lineage (NCBI taxonomy): Eukaryota > Viridiplantae > Streptophyta > Magnoliopsida > Gentianales > Rubiaceae > Ophiorrhiza > Ophiorrhiza pumila. Next base: position 21,411,347 of record BLIW01000005.1, read on the forward strand.
CTATCTATTCTAGTGCGGCCACCGGCTTTGGTCTCCTTCGGATCCCACTAAATTCCCAACTCTTGGGGGGTCTCATCGGGGATTCTCAAGGCATGTCCCCTACAAAAGGTATTTCTCTTGACTCATCTGGTCTTTGTAGGGGTGGCGTCTTCAAAATTCATCCAGTGAAGGGCCCTACAAAAAGCGAGTTTTAGACTTTCCCGGCTCTTTAGGGCAGAAAGCAAAACAGTCCCTGCAACAATCCCCCTCGCGCCCTCTGTGTCCCATGAAGGTAAGAGTTGGTGCTCTCACAAGGGATTAAAAATCAATGATCGTCTCGATAATTTTTCCACATGCTCTCTTTGGCTAGAGCATTGCATCCCAATTGCGATCGAACTACTACGCATTCCCTCTCTAGGGATGAGGCTGCTAGCACTTTTGCTTACCTCATGGTTTAGGTTGGGTTTAAACTCAAAGATTTTCTCTTATCTGTGTGTATTTCCTATGCGATATCTGATTGTTCATCCTCTTTTTAGATGGCTATTATGGGCTATAGCGTTGCTACTTTTGCAAAGGAGGCACCTGAGAATCTGACATGCCTAGAGGATCAAATTTGGGAGCTCAAAATAACGTACTTTAAAGCCAGTTTCAAGGCTCATACTTGGAGGACTAAATGCGAGGAGATGGATAAAGAGGTCAGGACCTTGCAGCTGGCTACTATTCATATGGAAGAAGAGCTGACGAAGTCTCAGGAGGGCTTTCGTCATGTAGAGCGTGAAAAATATGAGACTGTTGTTGTCACCACTCTCTTGGAGTGACAGTTAGTGGTTCTTCATGAAAAGATGGTGTCCTTAGAAAAAAATGTGGCTTTTATGGGAAGCCCTAATGTCAATGGGCGGATATCCCATTTTGTTCAACCCTATTTGTTTGGAGACTTCCTCAGGGTTCTCTCACCTCTAATATGACTCTTGGTACTTATGCTTAGGTTATGAGGCTGCATAAGGATGTTTTGACCTTTGTGGCACTGGAGAATATCTCGGGGTATAACTCTGGGGTTTTAGCTTCTTTGGATTGTGCTATTGCCAGGCTGCTTGCTTCTATTTAGGCCACGTCTCCTATTGATCAAGGTATCACAACGCCTCCGGAGCCTTGATCTTTCTATGTTTAATGTTTATATTTAACCATTCGATGACCTCGAGAATGCGCTCGTTGTTGCGATTTTCCCTTTTTTGTGCAAGTTTGTAAGTATTATGTATGCACGGAAGATTTTTGTTTACATTTTACATTTTTAGAGTAAGTAATCTTGCATTCGATTTAAATAGCCAAAATGGGTCCTACGGACTGAATCGTTTACAAGATTATCTGTGCCTCGCAGTATTGGTGACAAAACCTAAAAAGAAAGTAAGGAAATAAACATGGACCAAATAATAGTAAAGTAAATAGGGGGTTCCGGCTTTCCTGGAGCCACCAAGCTAGGGATTAAATTTCTTTAAATGTTCCATGTTTCACGTTTGGGGGATTCCCCCTCCATTCAACCCTTCTAACTTGTGTGTCCCGTTTGATGCACTTTCACAACCCTATAGGGTCCCTCTCAATTGGCTTCTAACTTTCTAATTTTTTGGGCCCTACTAGCGTTGTCCTTCTCACTACCAGGTCTCCCGATAGGAATGTGACACTTTTAACTTTCGAGTTGTAGTACTTTCTTACCGCAGTCTTGTAACGAGTTTCTTTTAATCCGAGACACTTCCCTTTTTTCCTCTAGCAACTCTAAGTTTGCCAATAGACTCTCATCTTTTCCTTCTAGCTCAACATCCAATATCCTGGCCGTAGGCATGCCTATTTTTGGGGGTATAACAGCCTTCATCCCATACACCAAACTGTAGGGGGTCTCCCAGGTTAAGGCCTAGCTGTAGTTCGGTATGTTTAGTAACCTAGCTGTAGTTTGGTACATCCACAACAAGTGAGGTATCTTTTCCAGTCAACTCCCTTTTTTCTTTTCCAAACGAGCTTTTAGCCTTTGCAATATTGTCCGATTTGATACCTCAATCTGTCCATTTGATTGGGGGTGGGCAACGGATGTAAAGCACTGAGTGATGTTTAGCTCTTGGCACTAGAATCTAAAAGGATCATTGGTGAACAGCGTCACTATCTGACACAAAGGTATGGGATATGCCAAATAGACACACCATATTCTTCTAAAAGAATCTGAGGATATTGGCCCCCGTAATCGTTGCCAGGAGTTTGACTTTGATCCATTTGGTGAAGTAATCCACAGCTACAATAAGAAACTTCACATTCTCGATAGTTTCAGGAAATAGACCAAGAATATCGATTTCCTATTGGTAGAAAGGCCAAGCACTATGCAAGGTAATTATGTGGTCCTCTGAATGATAGCATCTATCTGGCACTTTCTGCATCTTTTAACCCTATCGTCAGTATCTTGACGGAGGGTTGACCAGTAGTAACCCGTTCTTTTGACTTTGGCTGCTAAATTCATAGAGCCTAGATGACTACCATATGCTCCTTAATAGGTTTTGGCTAAGATATACTCAGCCTCTCTAGGGGTGATGCATCACAGCCAGGGGGTAAAGTACCATTTCTTGAACAAGACATCATTATAAAATGAATAACGAGCAGCCCTCACTCGGACCCTTCTTGCCTCCACTGGGTTTTCTGGGAGGGTTCCTCCTAATAAGTTTGTATAACGGGAGTCATCCATTAAATCTGTTCTTCGACCGCTAACACATAACCGTTTTCGGTGCTCTTTTTCTTCACGACTTCTACTAAAACTCGCTTGGTAAGGTGGACGTAAAAGAAAGATGCCAACTTGCTTAGGGCGTTGATGAGTCAATTTTATACTGACTGCAAAATGCTATAATTGCTTGACTTTTGTATGTTTTAAGTGCACCGTGTGCTAAATTTGTGTGTTAAATTACAAGTCTTGGTGATAAGCTCTATGGAGTATTTATTGGTGAAAAAGACCCTAATTGGTACACTTGTGCGCATATAATTGTGAAAGAAAGCACGAACTTGTGTTTGAAGACACAGCACTAGGCATGTACTTGGTCACAGTTATAGCGCACATCTCGCACAGCCATTCATGATCCTTGCACACATTTTCTGCACGATGCATGCATTCAGCGCATTTGCCTTTAACATCATGCCGCAAGTCTCACAATGTCTCTCACACACATCTCGCACATTTACCGTGCAAGCTTGCAGGTATCGCACATTTACGAGCGCAGCAGCCCCGCACACACGCACACGTTGTGCGCACATCGTGTGCAATATCCTCGCACGTAGCCGCTCATATCGATACGCAGCAGCAGCACACACACAGTGCAAGCTGCGCATGTGCAGCCTCGCCCACACCAGAGCGCATGCGCGCAGGCAACTTGGCAGTGGCCCTGCACTGGCTGCGCGAGTCTTGCGTGGTAGCACCAACGTACTTGCAGCACTCCATGCACTCACCGCAGCCTTCACTGCACACCACATGCATCTCACTCACTACACTATAAATGTTACACTTTGTGCATTTTTGCTACACTGATTGCATCCTATGTGTATTGCTTTATGACACACTCCTGGCTGGCATACTTGCAGCACCACATGCATTGCACTTGAGCATCCTTTATATGTGAACATGCACAAGGCATTTCAAGTATATACATGTAAGCACACACTGCAACACCAACACATTTGCACCGATTGCACAAGAGTCATGAAATTTACATGGCGCAATCGCATCGTGCGATCACGCCGTAGGGATAAATTGCATGGAGGATATCACGCTGTAGGGATAAAATGTATAGTGCGATCGCAGCGGGCGATCGCTCTGGGTGAACTTTTTTGTGGCGTGATCGCAGCTGGCGATCTTGCTGTGTGTTGTTTTTGTGTGGCGCTGTAGCGTCGGGCGACTGCGTCGTGTGAAGAGTGCGTGTGGCGCGGTCGCATTGTGCGAGTGCATTGTGCGATCGCACCGTGTAATTGCAATGTTTTGGAAGCGGAATTCTTCTAAGTGTTTGATCTAGCCTTTTCTTGTGTAGTGTTTTGAAGGCGCAATATATGGTGGCTCAGGGGCGTGATTTGTGCTGCAAAGACGCGGTGGGCGTTGGCTGGAAAGCGTGAAGTTTAGGGTGCTGAAGTGGCCGTAGCGAACGTGCACATTTTTGGGGATATTTTCTATTGCAGTGGCATTTCTGTAAATAAGTAATTAGATTACGTTAGCGTATAGATGAAGCTTTAGATTTCTATAAATAGGGGGTTTTGTCATTATTTTAGGGAGACTGGACTTTTGACTTTTGACAGACGATTCATAATTCAGTTTGAGACAGAACTTGTGACCGGGAATTTCCCTATATGACTTTCTCTCTCTAGATTTTCTCTCTCTAGAAATTCATCTCCGATTTCATTTCCGATCGCACCTTTGGACTGGTTACTGCATTTCGATTCTCAATTGACGAAGCATTTGACAATTCTCTGCACTTTAATAGGTAAATTCTTCCAATTTAATGGAAATGAGTTGTTTAATTTTGCAATTTGACGAATATGAGATGAGAATGGAGTTTTTTGGCTAAACGTGTGATGTCCTAGGGTTTTATATGGATGAATGTAAATACAAAAGACTCGAGACTATGTAATTGATATAATCTATAAAGAATGAAATCGCACTCAAATTTAATACATGAAATCTGTTAAATTTCATAAATTCGCATCGGTATTGAATGAATTGAACTTTAATTGTGGTCGACATCCTGAGTTAAGGTTAGATTCACCAATACTTGTGAGAATGCATGAAATGAGAATTGGAGTGTGCTTATTTGAGTCTTTTCACTTGCTTTGCCTGTTCGTGTTCTGAGATGCGGTCGCCATGCCGGTTTGAGATCATTTGAAACATTAGGATAAAGTGTAAAAGAAATTCTCTGTTGCTAGTGAAGACAAATGGACCTAGGTCAGGCCTCGCCATGAGAAGACTTTAGGAATTGATTGCCAGAGTAGTTAGGCAAAGAGAGTTGAGACGTTGCGGTGCAAATTCATCGTTCTTAGGCCTAACCATTGGAAAGAATGGTGTTACGGAGCGTAGAGTGTAGTGTGGTCGACATGCCGACTGCAGGCTAGGCTCCTAGGCAACTTAGATCTCCTCCAGTTTTGCATGATTGTCAATTGCATTGCGTGAGTTGTCTGATGTGCATTCATCCGGTGTAAGAACCCTAAGACATCCGATTACTACTTGTTTTCACATCTCACTTACTGTTCTTGTTATTTTCATTGCTTCTTATTTCTCTGTTCTTGTTTAGTTATCACTTGTTCTTGTAATTTCATTTTTGTGACAAAATCTTGAATTCTCGTAATCACTCCCTTCCTTGTGGAACGAAACCCTCTCACTTCGACTACAGTAGTGTTAGGGATAAATTGGTGAGGATACGAGTTAAACACATCAGGAGTCGGCCTGTTTGTTGTCCTATCGGGAAACCCTTCTCATCTCAAATTTCTCAAAGACTGCCGCGACTTGGCGGGCTTTCTGCAGGTAATTCATCATAGCAGGCTCTCTAGCCTCATACAATCCTTTTATTTGTCTGACCACCAGTTGAGAGTCGCTGTTAACTCGGAGCCTTCGGGCTTCAGTGCCCAATGCTAATTTCATCCCGGTGATAAGGGCCTTGTGTTCGACTTCATTGTTCGAAGTCGAAAAGTCAAAATGTAAGACATATGTGGTTTTGATTCTCTCGGGACTGATGAGTAGTAGTCCAGCTCCCGCTTCTTGCTCTCACAATGCTCTATCGACATAAAATTCCCATATTGCATGGTCGGGGAGATCCTGTCCACCCGAGCTCCTTCTTCTTTATCCTTTTTGGCTGGAGGGTAAAATATCCTTGCTGCGACATCTTCTTCTATAGAAGCCTCAACTATAAAATCTGCCAAAATTTGGCTCTTGATTGCTGTCTAGGGTCGATATTCTATGTTATGCTCCCAAAGTTTGACGGCCCATCTCATTAACCTACCTGAGGCTTCGAGGCGATGTATCACTTGCTTCAGGGGTCTCTCAGTTCTTAAACAGATCAAGTGAACTTGGAAATAGTGACGCAGCTTCCTGGTGGCATGAACTAAGGCTAAGGCAAAATTTTCCATTGCTGGGTAATTCTTCTCAATACCCCGTATGGCCCTACTAACGTAGTAGACTGGCTTTTGAGTACCCTGATCCCCCTTCACTAGGACGACACTGATAGCCTCCTCGCTCGCCAATAGGTACACATATAGCAACTTATCTTTCTTAGGAGCAGTAAGGCGGGGTAAGCTACTCAAGTACTCCTTTAACTCTTAAAAAGCTTTATCGTGCTTCTCCTTCCAAGAAAAATTCTCTATCTTTTTTAGAGCCATGAAGAAGGAGAGGCCTTTCTTTGCATACAGCAAAAGGAACCTATTTAAGAACGCCATTCATCCCGTCAACCTCTGCACTTCTTTGATGTTCTTGGAGGGTGCCATCTGTGTGATGGCATATATTATCTCGGGGTTCGTCTCAATTCCTCTGTTTCACACTAGGAAGCCTAGAAACTTCCCCGCCCTGCCCCAACGGTGCATTTTTTGGGGTTCAACTTCGTGTTTGACTTCTTTAAAGTTCTGAAAGTTTTCTCAACATCCTCCAACAATTTCTCTGGCATTTTGCTTTTGATCACCATGTCATCAACGTATACTTTGATGTTTCTCCCTAACTGTTCTTGAAACATCCTATTTACTAAGCGTTGGTATGTGGCCCCGGCATTTTTGAGCCAAACGACATTTTCTTATAATAGAAAAATCCCCTCTCTATGATGAAGGTCGTCTTCTCTATGCCTCCTTGTCCACAAGGATTTAGTGATAACTTTTGTAGGCATCCAAAAACCAGAGCCACCTAAAACTAGTTATGGCGTCCACCATCTGATCTATCTTGGGGAGGGGATAGCAGTCTTTGGGGCAGACTTTGTGAGATCCCAAAAAATTTTAATGTGTTAATAATCTCATTAACGTCAGATATATTTAAATTATGTTAACTTTAAAGTTGAGATACTACATCTTGGTATCCATCGTTGCAAAAATTAAGATTACACGACTAAATAATTTAGTCAATTGTCAATTTTTTGGGTTAAGGGTTCAATTGCATTAATTAATTAGGAATTTGAGTCCTAATTAGCATTCATCAAAATTTAAGGGCCAAGTTTCAAAATAAAAATAAATAAATAAAATAATAATAATAATAATAAAGTTTAAAAAATTTTGACTACCAAACGTGTAACCTTAAAAGGCTACACGCCTGGCAGCTTGTCATATGGTAAATAGAATATTTGGCTTTTATAAAGCCTATCTCAAAACTGTAGTAACTAAAAAGGAATGAAATAGAGGAAACGGGAAGCAAGACTTTTCAGATTCATGAAGGGAAAAGGGTAGCAAGAGAACAAGAAAGAAAAGAGAAGGAAGAAAGCTTTGGCAATTCAACCTTGCCTAATCCAAAGGAACTGTGAAAGCTTGAAATGCTGGGTGTGTTTTGATTTCAAAATTTTGGTTAAATTCTTATGTGTTCTTGCTTGGTGGGAATTTTGATTATTCTGATGTTGTTTTGGTTGGGATTTTATTGTTGTATGTTCATATTAGGTGAACATACTTTTACTCAGTAAACTTAACTATGGTTATAGAGAGGTGAATCAATTTGTTGGTTTAATATACATTAGTAAGATTTACTTAAATTTGAGAGAAGCTATGCTTGTGTTGAGGATGTGGTTTGTAGGCTAAGACAATAAAAATAAGGAGTTAATTTTACTGATTTGAAAAATCTAGTAACTAAATATTATGTGTGTGAGATGACATGGTAAACTTAAAAAAAAGTTTATGAAAAAAAATTGAACAAAGAGGATTACAATGAATGTTCATACCATTTAATTTAAATCTTCACAGAGCTGGAATCTTTGTCTTCTTAAGTGAAAACCTCTATTTATAAAATATTTCCTTCGGTTCATTTGGAGCAAAAGTGCCTTATTTTAATTTTACCTCACACATGATTCAAGCCACAAGAAAAGAGCAAGAGCAAAACTAATTGATACGTATCATATCCATTCAATCCTCTTTGCATTCGGCCAAGTAAAAACAGAGTTCAACCATCATCTCTTCGTCATAGGTAAGGTTTTGAAAAGGAAACAAAGATGGCAGCCATCAACATGAAGGAGCACAAGAATCAATTAGAACTTCTTACAAGTGAGTAAAGATTTTATTTTGAAAAATAGTTTATTTAAAGTTTATTAATGGTGTTGTTATTTTAAAAATTGGTTCATGTATATTTTTATTGTGAATATATACTTTTGTTGATTTTTTTAAACTAAAATAATGTTTTCTTGTTTTAATACTATGAGGTTAGGATTAACTTTCTTCCCGTTTGATTTTGATGAATTACCAAGTAAAAATAGTTTTCATCTTTGAACGTTTTTAGGGAGTAAAATGATCCTTATTTCAGTTTAAAAGTTGTTTGGTATATTAATTTTCTAGTGAGTAAAATCTTCTCACGATTTGGATTGAAGTTTTAATAATTTTGTTTCAAATATTGCTATACTTATGTTAAACTTGCTCTGTTTTCGTTGTGATACCTTTTACTTAATACTTTAAAGTTCTTTATGTTTCTTGATTAAAACTTGAGAACAACTTTGATTAAACTTTGGAAGAAAGAATAGGATTGATGGGTGGAATTTTTGCATAAAGGTCAGACATTGGAAAAAACGATTATGGCATGATTCCTCTTTCTTGTGTGATATAATTGAACATTTGGATGGAACTCTTTTAACACATTTCCATGCTGAAATTATTCCAACGTATGACATTATTGGCTTGCTATGATGTGGGCAGTTATGAATTTTGATAAACACGTCTATAGAATATTGATACCATTTTACTCCCTTGAGACTTGCCAAACTCCAATCATTTAACTGTAACATAGTGAAGTAAAATATGCATTGGCATATGTACTTATTAAGATTGTATATGAGATTTTATGTTTTGGGGCTGAACATGTTTTCAAGCATGTTTAAGCTAAGGATAAACTATGTTTGTTTTACATATACATTCCAACGAATGAATGCAAAGGGTGTATTATGTTAAGCAAAAGATTTGTTTTCTTGGTTTTCTTGTGTTTAAAATATTGATGATAATGCAACTTGTTTTATGTGCATATTCGTTGTTTTCCTTATATAATCTGAAGTAGTGCATACTCATCGAAATTGAAAGGTACTCTTGCTGGAATCTTCTTCTTGGCTCTTTTAATAGTTGGAAGTTGATACTGCTTTTTGACCCAGTGGATCAAAGAATTTGGAAATTTGTATCACACAATAATTCTAGACTGAGTCTAATTTAATATGGTTTTGATTTCACACGTTTTGGATTTTTGGTTGCCAAGTTATCGCCAATTGAAGCAACCTTGCCAGAACTGAATTCTGTTACGGGATTTTCCTTTCTTAGCAGGTTTTGATATTTTTTTAGCACATTATAGGCAGAATATTGGACTGAATAAAACATAAGAATTTCGGTATCCTGGGTCTAGTTATATAAAATTTTGATTTCACATCATTTGGATCTTTCAATCAAAAGTTATAACCATTTGTACCAATTATGAAAGACTAAAATCTAGATATGGAACTTCTAGTAATTACAGCCACTGTGTAATGCTTTTACATAAATTTGTATACTGAATTTGGAGTGTTACAAAACATAAAGGTTTTAAAATTTTGATTCTAGATTTATAATTTTTTGATTTTGTATTATTTAGATATTTGGTTACAAAGTTATAGCCCTTTGAAATCTCTATGGCAGAACTGAAATTTTTTATCAGATTTCAATCTTATATGAAGTTTGAACAATTGTTTACAGCTATTTGTAAAATGCATTTGGGACTTTGTAAAACATAAAAGTTTTAGATTTTTGAATTAGATTTATATAGTGTTGATTTCATATCATTTAGATACTTGGTTGAGAAGTTATAGTGATATGAAGCAAAAAAGGTAGAACTGAATGCTGTTACATGATTTTAAATCATTAAAGTAATTTTGAACAAGTTTTTCCTGTACATTGCAAAGGGAATTCTGGAAACAATGCGACATAAGAATTTTGCTATTTTGAGTTTAATTTCATATAATTTTAGTCTCTCCACATTTGGGAATTTGGATATAAAGTTATAACAGTTGAATCAAACATGACGGTACTAAAATTTATGACCTAAATTTCAGGTTGTCTTTAGAACTGCTTTTTGAACACTTTTCATGTTTAGATTGGAATTTTTTAAAACATGGAAGTTTTAGCAGTCCAAAGCTAGTTTAAAGTGGCTTTTATCTCACATCATTTAGATATTTTCATCTTGAGTATTCGTTTTGGATTTACATCGATCAGATAAGTTGTTGTTAAGTTACGTTGTTTTGAATCGAACGGGAGAATCTTGAATTCTTCTATGAGAAGTTCGAAGTGCACTTTGGAACTATCTATTGAAAGCCTTTCATATTGAATTTGGAGTGATAATTTGTTTTCGTGTCAACTTAATAACTGAAGATGATATGGGCATTGTTTGAATTGTGGACACTCTCTTGTCCTGCATTAAAAAGTGCACTTTTTGATAAATGAGTCTTATTGGGAACTTACGAGTAAGGTGATGTTTGTTTGAACTTGTTATCATTATAATGATTGAAACTTCCGGATATTGCACCAACTTATTTCTACTGTATTCGATATATATGATATGATTGAGATGTCAGTTTCGTGCTGTGTGGAACTAAGTATTTCGCTGATATGAATGCGAGAGCCACCTCCAGAATCCACACATGCCACTATTGATTGTAGCATATCGACACAATGTGAAATATTTGTGTATGGCATGGATTTGCCTACAGTGATTGTCTAACTGACTAGGGCCTAGACATGAGTTGCTTATTGATGGCTAAGAAGTTAAGGGTCAACGAGTTCATCATAAGTCCACCGTGATGTTTCACTATTGTCAAGTGGAACTAAAGAGGTTTTAGTTTCATGAGAAAAGGTACTGATTATCCGGATATATCAAATTGTGCCTGCGAGCAATTACTGACTGTAGAGAATAAGGTAGCTCTAAGTCACACGTGCAATTTGTCTAGAGTCACATGGCTGGTACTGGGTCGGCTGGGCTGACCACAGGTAGCAAATCTAAACTTTTATGTGCTACCTTATAGGACAATGTGTTACCTGAGAGGAAAGCTTGTTGTGGCTATTTACTGTTAGTCTCTTTGTGACTGGATGGTTCCAGTTTCTCTATGATTGTGTACTTTTAGTTTCTTAATGATTTTCATTTCCAATTTCTTTCGCGGTATGTATAAATTATTTTGTCACCGTATATTTTGAAAATATAGTTTAAAATTCTTTATCGTTATGGAAAAACATTACACCCATTTCCCAACTCAATGAGCGTTAAAGGCTCACTCTATTTTCCCAAATGTTTCCAGTAAACCAATGGAAAAAGGCCAAGGAGAATGGACGAGTGAAGCCATGGTCAGATGGTGAGACATTTGGCACTGAACTTTGTAGTACAAATTAAATTGTAATCCAATATTTCCAACCATGTCCAGCACTTTTGCTCCGAAACTTTTTTGGGGGTCAGATTGTCTCTTTCCCTGGTTTTCTTATATTTCCAACCATGTCCAGCACTTTCGTTCTTCCAACAAACTTCCCTGATAGATTCATACAAATATCCAGCCCCGTCAATGCACTCTTCGGTGTTGTGCCCGTGCTGTTCATGAAAGTGACACCACAGCTCTTTGTTTCGTTTATGAGCAGGCACTATATCCTTGTTAGCCACTACAGCCAGGATGTTTGTACGATTCTGTATGAGAGGTGTGAGGAGTGTTCCCCAACTTGGGGGCTCAAAAGGCAGTGGTGGTTTGCCGAAGTTGAGTCTATTGAAGACAGGCGCCCTTTTCTTATCTTGAGGTGGTTCATTCTTTTCGTCGCGCGGGGTTTTTTCGCGTCTCACTTGTCCTCATCTTGCTTACGCCAATCTACCTCTTTCCCTTGGGCAAACTTCTCCGCACGCTTCATCAAGGCTTTTACATTACTCAGGGGGTTGCTATGAACTTCTTGTACAGGCCTCCATGGCGTATCCCGTTCAAGAAGACATTTACAATTACTTTTTTTGATCCTATCTCGGCTTGAAGACTCTCATCGTTGAAGCGTCAATGTAAATTCTGAGAAATTCACCCTTCTTGGTGTACGTTCATCAAATCTGCCGAGGTCTTCTGAAACTGCTTCATCTGTGGAAACCTAATGTAGAATTTATCCACAAGTTGTTTGAAAGAAGAAATAGACCCTGGCCTCAAACCTTTGAACCACATTCTAGTCTTTCCCCAAAGTGTCATGAGGAAGGCTTGGCACACGATCGACATAGGAGTTAGGTGAAATTTCATAGCTTGTCAAAACTGAGAGATGTGATCAAACAGATCGATGTCTCCAATGTACTTTTCAAGCTCTGGTATCCAAAAATACATTGGTTTGGGATAATTCTCGATTTTTGGCATGAAAGTGATGCCATACCGTACATATCCTCCATAGGGTTTCCCACACCTCTTCCCGGATTGTTATTACCATCTTCGTTCCTTGGCGGCCTTGTCCCCATACTCTCGCAATTTAATAGAGGAGTCGTCCTGGGGGTTCGGCGTTTATGAAGACTCGGATGGGGCACTTCCCTCATTGAACTACAAACTTGTCGAGGAGGAGGTCACTTCGTGTGTTGGATGGGCTTGGAGTAGCTTTCATCTTCTTCGCTAACACTATTACGGGGCTCCTCACAATCTTTGGTCCGGATCTGAGGTGCCAAGCGTTCAATGGCCTTAAAATTTTCATCCAAACACTGGAGCATGTGAAGAGGATCTACTTCATACAGTCTCATATTTTCATCGTTATCTATGGCTGGATGAGGTGGGTTTGGTGCTCCAGTTTTGCTAGTTTTCGCCTCATCGATACCTTTTCTTCTTTCGCTCACTATAGATCTTTAGATCTGATTATTATCAGATAATTTTTTTAGAGAAACTTTAAGAGGTCATGATACTCGTCAATGGGGAGTGTTCCCACAGATGGCGCCAATGATGGAGTCCTCTAAAAATGGCGCCTTGACCTGAGATACATGCAAAAGAAAGCACACCTAGGATGAGCCTCAGTGTGCTCCTCCGAAGAATAGAATGAGCTCCAAATAAAGGTAAATAAGTTAATGTATGGAATGGAACTAGAATTTTAGTAATTTTTAGGCAGATTCCCACTCCCCATTTTCAGCTTTCTCTAAAACCCTTGAGAAGATCTGACTTCTTTGTCTTACCTTGTAAATAGAGACTTTAAACATACTTATTAGTAGGGTTTTTCAGGGTAAAAGGACTCTTTAGTCTCTAGAGTACGGTTTATAATGGGCTCCTCCAGTTCACTGTTAGCCCACTACACTAACTGGGGTCGCATCGGGTTGGGTCTCAAGCCCTTTTTTTCTTGGCTTCATCAATTATCATCATAGTTCCTGTAGAAATCAATTATAATATAATTATTATATTTTCCACTGCGTTGTTGCTATGTTGATTTTCTTATAGTTGTATTAGAGTTTAATTTGATTTATCTATATATTATTTGCCATGTCATGAATGATAAATTGTTTATGTATGTATAATTGATTTAATTGATGGATTTGAGAAATATAATTTTTTGAAAATTCGTTTTTCAAGAATTGGTGGGTTGAAATTGATATTTTGATTTCTCTTTTTCCAAAACTTGGGAAGTTTAATTTAAAAAAAAAAAAGGAAAAGGGAGCAAAAGTTGCAGGGAAGTAATGTATGTTTGCTATGGTTTGTATCTCTTGAATTTTGGATGCTTATTTGCCTTGCATGAGTGATGGAATCTTTTGTGAAGTTTTGTGCTATATAAATTTTTTTTTAAAGTTTTGTGGTGAATTTTGAGTGTTAGCGTATTATGTCTAGTTATTTGTGGTGTTTTTATTGTTGGTGAATTTTTCATGTTTTGTGCAAGTTTTTCATGTTTTGTGAAAAAATTCAACTTTTGGTGAAATTTTGAAATTTTTGTGAATAAATGTTGATCTTGTCTATACATGGTGTAATGTGGTGCTGATGTCCAAATGGAATGCAAAAGTGCAAGTAATGGAATGAAAAGAAAAGAGGTGTAGTGACAGTGAGAGCAATGGAATGAAATGTTGACACTTTGTGCTATGCTTTTTGTTCTTTTGTAAGCTATGTTCAAAAATTTGATGTTCATCCATCTTACTTTTGTATTGCATGCGAAAATTGATTTGATGTCTTTGATTCCAATCTTGATGAAATTGGTACATTTTGCTAACTAAGGCCCGATGTTAATGTAAGATAGATATGCCACGCAAAACTCAATTGACATAGGAGGTAATGTGTATAGATTCGTTTCTTTTTGTTATGCATTTATCTGGTGTCTCCAAAATTCGTGCATGTTTAGTCAATTTGGGATTCTTATGAACATGTGCTTGCACAAGAAATGATATGGAAGAAAAAGCCATATTGGCAACTGGGAAGGAAAAAGCCATAAGAACCTAGCATTCAAATTTGGAGAAAAAAGCTATAAAACCCAGGCATATTTTCAGTCATCAATATGTGCACCAATGTGCAGCACTAATGTGCAGAATAAGGGCAATGTCCCATAGAGTACCAATGTACGCATAGGTACCATTGATCTTGTTATTGCATGTTCATAAGGGTGTACAAGGAGATTGGCATGTATTGAATGGTATTTGAGACCAGCTAGATGGTGTATAGCAAGGGAATAGATGAAGTTCATGTTCTCAGCACACACTTGCACGCATGACATTTTGGTCTTTATTCATTGTGCCTTGGTTGATAATTTGTGCTGAAAGTTGATAGGTTGGAATTGAGAATATGTTAAGAGTTTTGATAGTGCATGAAAAAAATCTGTTTTGATGAACTCAAATGAGAACAAGTTTTACAGAGGAGTGAGGTCTAGTGTAAAGTGGTTTTGAAATGTGAGTTTTGTGTTTTGTCTTTGCTTGAGGACAAGCAAAAGTTCAAGTGTGGGGTAATTTGATAAGTTGGTTTTATACCAACTTATATGTGTTAAATCACTTGGCTTTTGTCTTGTGTTTCAAGCAAATGTGTGATGTTTTGTGCAATTTTGTGCCTTAATGTAGTTTGCAAGTCGAAAGTGCTAAAATGGAGAAAAAAAGTCATAAAATGATGAGCAAATGAAGCAAATGTATGTGTTAGTGTAAAGAACAAGGAAATGAGTCAAAAGAGAACTTGAATGATGATTGTGAAGTTGGAAATCTTGTTAAACGCTTATTTTGTGCTTAGGCAGAATGGTGAGTGCACTTCATTTGAGTATAACTTTCTCAATACTAATCCGAATGAGGAGGTCTTGGATGTTCTGGAAAGATCTTTGAGTTTACTTCAATTCTTGTGTTTTAACTTCCTCTAATTCTTCGTGCACATATGAGAAACGGGGCGATCTTTTCAATCACTATTTTAGGGTTTTCATTGTTTAGCTCACTGCCACAGTTTGGTATATTGATCATAGCGTGAGCTACAAATTTCCAATTAGGCTGATTCTTGAACATATAGAAAGCTAAGAGAACATTCTACAATCTTATGTTGACTTCGAGTTCTAATTCGGCGAGGTCTCGCCGCGAATGTTGTGATTTTAATCGCGAATGTTTTTGCTTGTTGTTTCAAAAATTGATAGCTTAAAGTCGTATCAGCTCAATTTTACCCTAAACTACTAATGTAGTAGTAGTGAGAGGGATTGTATCCACAGGGAAGGGGATGGTTCAAGAACTCAGAATTTGCTCACAGAATGTCACGGAAGAGATAAAACTAGACACTAACTAGTAAAGAATCAAATGCAACAAATAAAGTGTAAAAACAGGAAGAAAGTGGATGCTCTAGAGTATTTCCACCAGTTGAATGCACATTAGGCCATGATTGCAATGCTCTTGACACACAAGTAAAACAATGAGGAGATCTCTATTGCCTAGGAGGCTAGCTAACACTTAGCATGGCGACCACAGTGTTTTCTATACTCCTTAACATTCCACTTTTCCCATGCCAAGGCCTAAGTAGAATGGATTCAACCCGCAATGCCTCAACTCTCCAAAGTTAGCAAATCTAACATGCACTTCTCAGGAACTCCCATGGCGAGGCCCGACCTAGGTATGAATGCCTTCGTTGCTATCTCGGAAAGTTTCTTTAACACTTTTTCCTAAAGTTTCATTCCTTCGAAGTTTCCCATGGCAAGGCCTAAATCTCAATAATGAATTGATCGGCTAAGACAAGTGTAAAGACTCAGGAAATCACTTTCAAGTTCTCATCTCATGCAATTCTCACAGATATTGGCAAGATCTCACTTCAACTCAGCATGGCGACCACAATCAAAGTTCAATTCATTCAATAACAGTGCGAATTCATGAAACTCAACAAGATTTAATCATTAAAATCACATATGATTTCATCCTTAAGAAATTATGTCAATTACATAGCATTGCATAGTCTAATTATACATTTAACCGGTTGAAACTCTAGAACATGAGAGATCTAGCCATAGAACTTCATTACCAATTCACGATCAACAATTTGGAACTTGAAACAATTCATTTTCAATAAATGGAAAGAGTTTACCAATGAATTTTTCCAAGAGCTTCCTTAATTGATATGTGAATCTCAATGATCGGAGCAAATCTTTGATCGGAATAGAAGATGGAGCTCAAAAGCTAGAGAGAGAAAGTAGATCTTGCAAATTTTCCAGCTCTCCAGCTCTCAAAAGTTTGTTCCCAAAATGTAAAATCTAAATAATGGATGAAAAATAATAGTCTCCGGGATCCTTTTACATATTATCTACATCTCCTATATATAGAGCTATGAAAATGTAACTAATACGCTACCGTAAATTATCTAAAGTATTACAAGAGTGCCCTTGAATGGAGAAAACCAAAAATCAGCCCAAAGAAATAAAAATTCCAAGTTTTAAGAAATATTCAGCACTCCAGCGCCTTTGGGCCATTATGTAGCGGGCCTTCAGGCCACGAGAAATCACGCCTCCAGACTGTCATGCAATTCTCTTGCAAGTTCAACTTTTTCGCGCTTTTACTTCCTGGACAGATCGCGCCTTCAAGCTGCCAGCTCTCACTTCTCCTTCTTGCACTCATCTCTTGCGCGCCTTCTAGCCAATCACTTCCACGCCTTCCCTGTATCACCTGTGCACACAACCAACGGAACAACACTTAGTCATTTTTCATGCTAACCAGAAAACAAAAAACACCCGAAGCAATTGTTGGCGAGACCTCGTCGTGTTGTGTGTGTGTGTGGCGAGACCTCGCCGCGAGGTCTCGCCGTGAAAAGCTTTTGCCGGCGAGGTCTCGCGGCGACACCTCGCCATGTAATGGGTTTGCGGGCGAGTGTGTGAGTGGGATTCTAGTGTGGTGAATGTGAGAATTGTGAATAATGTGGAGTGAAGTGAATATATGAAATGGGTGAATGATGAATGAAAACCAAGAGTGAATTATGATGTTTGTGAGTTGTGTGCTAAATGTGTGTAGATACATATGAAAAATCATGAATGGAATGCAAATGTATGTGTTGTGCATATGTCTTGTAGTGTGAAATTTATGCTCAAGAATTGTAATGAAATGCAAATGAAAATGTTGTGTGCAAATGTGTCAGGAATGAAATAAGTGGTGTGAGTGTGTGAGCATGCGGCGAGGTCATATGTTGTGTGCAAATGTGTCAGGAATGAAATAAGTGGTGTGAGTGTGTGAGCATACGGCGAGGTCACCTCGCCGCATGATGTGCGTGCATGAGTGGTGTTTAGTGTAGTGCTTGTGTGCAAGTGAAGTTGTGCTATGTGCGAGTGAGGCTGTGCATGTGTGCGAGAGTGATTTTGCGAGGTGTGCGGAGTGAGTGCGAGAGAGTAGTGTGCATGTGTGCGAGTGTTGTGCGGCGAGGTCACATCGTGTGCGTGCTTGTGTGCGTATGAGTGTTACGGCGAGGTGACCTCGCCGCATGTGAGGTGTGTGCGAGTGTGTGCGAGGAAGAGTGTGCAAGTTGCTGTGCGAGTATGCAGGTGAAGCTCTGCAAGAGTGTAGAGTGAAGTGAGTGCCCGTGAGGTGTTTGTGAAAATGCTCGTGAAATCTTTGTGAGTGCTTAGTTTGTGATGACACCATTTCAGAACAACAAGCAATTTCCAAGCAACATTCGTGTGTCTTAACATCTGAATTGAGCTCGATGGGAAACATAAGAGTTCTAGGGCTATCTCATGGTTTTACAATGGATCAAGAATCACCTTAATTGGATGTCTGTAGCTCAAGTTATTAACAATCTACCAAACTGTGGCAATATGAACTTCATAACTAAATTCTGAAGTAGCAATCATCAAGATGCTTTCGATTCTCATATTTACACACAGAATTAGAAGAACGTTAAAACATAAGAAATGAATTACACTCAAAGATCTTTCCAGAACTTCCAAGAACTCTTCATTTGGATAAGAATGGAAAGAGTTATACACAAATGATATTGCATATCAAAACTGTCCAAACCCTAATTTGGCCATATATGTACTTTTGATTTCTCATTTCTCAACCTCTACACTTTACTTTGCATTTACCATCATTTTCATACGTTTTGCACCATTTCTTCATTATCAGCTAGCTCATCTCAAATATGCACAATACACATAAAACACCACACAATCACATGAAAATCAAAGCAAAAGCCAAGTAAATTAACACATATAAGTTGGTATACAACCAACTTATCAAATTCCCCCACACTTGAACTTTTGCTTGTCCTCAAGCAAACTCACACAAAATATCATTTAAACTCAATCACAACAACATGCCATACTCACATCATGCTTTGAACTCTTGATAGAAACAACTTTCCTTTCCATTTCAACTTAATTCACACTAACTTGATTCTAAGCAAATTGCACACTCAAAACTCATTTTCATCACCCGTATCTAACACATTGTTCATCCATCCACAATGGCCACATCCTAGTTCATCAAAACATTTTTCCACACAAAAATTCATTCCAAGATTTCTGGCACCAAGCCTTCAGACTTCAGCACAAATTATCAACTAAAGCACAATGAATAAAGACCAACATGCCACGCGTGCAAGTGTGTGCTGAGGAACATGCATTTCATCTATTCCCTTGCTATACACCATCTAGTTGTCTCACTCATTCAATACAAGCCCATCTCCTTAGCCACTCTCATGAACATGCAGTCACAAGATCCATGGTATCCTATGCGCACACAGCTCTATGGGACATTGCCCTTATTAAGCACATTAGTGTATTTGCGATACTCATTGGTACCATTTGCCTGGGTATTTTGGCTGTTTTTTCCCTTTAATCATTTGCCAGGTTCTTGTGGCTTTTTCCTTCCCAGATGCCAAAAGGCTTTTTCTTCCATGTCATCTCTTATGCATGCACATGTTCATAAGAGTTTCAAGCTGATTAACATGCACGAACTCTGGAAACATCCAGACAAATGCATAGCAAGAAGAGTAAGCTTCCATACACATACCTCCTGTGTCATTTAGTTTTGCATGGCATATCTATCTTACCTTAACATCGGGCTTCAGCCAGCAAAATGTACCAATTTCCTCAAACTTAGGACCAGAAACAAAAAATTTTCACATGCAAGCTCAAAACGAGTAAAATGATAAACTTGAATTAAGCCAAAGTGAACTAAGAACAAAGTTCAAATACATGTGTGATATTAACTTTATATTCCACACACTCAAACTTTTGTCACCCTCCTCAACACACACCAACACTAACACCATATTCTATTGACACACAACACAACTCGTGCTCACCAAAGCCATCACTTATTCACAAAGTTCAAAAATTTCACCAAAAACATTCAAGATGAAAATTTGCACTACATTTGCACAAAAAATGAAAAACACAACATATACCAAGTATAATATGCAAAAACTCAAAATAACACAGCAAAACTTAAAAGTAACATACTTTGCATCACATAGCACAAAAGAAATTTCCATAACAAAAAGTAAGCATATCAGGTCCAACAAAAACATAAATCATAGCAAACATTCCCTCCCCCACACTTAAAACTTACATTATCCTCAATGTAATGTAAAAAGATAGGTTTAGGAGCTCCCTGGTATATCATGAAATCCAAAGTTTGCTTGGTGGAGTCTATTTATCCACAGTTCTTAGTTCCTTCTTTGAATGAGAAGACATCCTACACATGGAGAATCAAAGCTTATTAGGAATTACTCACTCAAGCACACAACATGTTGGTGCAAAGTAGACATGTCATAGAACTATTATGCAAGCAACGTGTCACACCAAGACTAGGAGTCATGGTGGTGTAAAATTAGACAACTATTAACACTAAAGGAATATGCACAATCACGCTTGAAATGTAGATAAAATGCATAAGTGTATTGTGGGATTGGTTCATGACTCCACTCCCCCACACTTAGCCTCATGTGTGCATGGCTTATACCCCTTGAAATTTCCTTCATGTGCATGCCCCTACAACATGAGTGGCATTAGGAAGCATAATCAAAATGTAAAACAACATAAAGAACAAATTCAAAAATACTTTCTAGAATGCAATAGGTGAAAAAAGTAATTCTGGATTTTATTAGTCTCCAGCTAGACTTTATTCATGAAGCTTTCTCCCTCAAGATTCGGAATATCCTTCTTTATACCAGAAAAATGCTCTTTCAAAAACACTCTTTCTTCTCTTGTAAGGCACTTGAGGAATATTTTTAAGGAGGTGCTTAAGCTCATGTACATGGGGAGCAACCTCTACAAATTTCACTTTGAACCACTGAGGCTCCCCCATTATCTTCATTCATGATATCACAATGATCATTAAGAAGTGTCTCTGTACAATTCACAAAGCTATCAAGAGGAGAAGACTCTAATGAATGGCATTCAACATCATCTGACTCATGAAATTCCATAAAATTAATGCAAGACTCAGAATTTGACATATTTTCCATCTTGTCACTAAGAGACCACCAAACTTTAATTTCCTCTGTAATAAGTTCATCACAGGGGACATCATCCTCAATAAAAGAACAGCTTAAATTTGACTCATGCAACAAAGGTTCATCAATAATGCATTTTTGTGAGAAAACCTCAATATTTGTAGATTCCACCTCCCAAGGATTCTTTTCACCCCATTCAACATTAGCTTGCATTTCAAAATGATATTCCTCAGGAGTTGGTATTCTAGCAATTAGAGGTGTACCTTGTGAATAGTATTGTGCATATTGAATTGGTGTCTCAATTTGTGTTCCCATTGGTTGTTCATTAAAGCATTGATTCGATCGAGTCTTTGTTGTCGCCCTTGAAGCTCCTCTTCCAGTTGAGCCAACCTTGTTTCACTTCTATCAAATCTCTCCAAAACTTGAGACAACATGTTTTCCATTTTTGCCTCTTCTCTGAGATAACACCTCATTGTTTTGTTGTTGATTATGCCATTGTTCTCCTTTTTGTAGACCTCTATCAAGTTTTTCCAGAAGTTGAGAAAACATGTATTCCACAGAGAGCTCTTGTGTCCCAATGTGGTGTGAGTTGTTGCTTTGTGCTTGATTTTTCCATTGCCTTTCATATAGTGGTGGAGAGAAGTCCTCGTACCATCTAGACATGCTTGGGTACTTGTGCAATACTCAATTACAGTGAACTCCAATGTCCTGCACTTGACACAAATACACCAAAGCATACAACAAACAAAACACGAAAACTACAAAATGCAACAAAAGTTACCAAAATGAAAAAAAATAACAAGACTACTAAACTACACAAGAAAAGAAAACAGAGCAAATCAAAATTCAAGAAACCGTGCCTTCCTCGGCAGCGGCGCCAAAAATTGATAGCTTAAAGTCGTATCAGCTCAATTTCACCATAAACTACTAATGTAGTAGTAGTGAGAGGGATCGTATCCACAGGGAAGGGGATGGTTCAAGAACTCAGAATTTGCTCACAGAATGTCACGGAAGAGATAAAACTAGACACTAACTAGTAAAGAATCAAATGCAACAAATAAAGTGTAAAAACAGGAAGAGAGTGGATGCTCTAGAGTATTTCCACCAGTTGAATGCACATTAGGCCATGATTGCAATGCTCTTGACACACAAGTAAAACAATGAGGAGATCTCTATTGCCCAGGAGGCTAGCTAACACTTAGCATGGCGACCACAGTGTTTTCTATACTCCTTAACATTCCACTTTTCCCATGGCAAGGCCTAAGTAGAATGGATTCAACCCGCAATGCCTCAACTCTCCAAAGTTAGCAAATCTAACATGCAATTCCTAGGAACTCTCATGGCAAGGCCCGACCTAGGTATGAATGCCTTCGTTGCTATCTCGGAAAGTTTCTTTAACACTTTTTCCTAAAGTTTCATTCCTTCGAAGTTTCCCATGGCAAGGCCTAAATCTTAGTAATGAATTGATCGGCTAAGACAAGTGTAAAGACTCAGGAAATCACTTTCAAGTTCTCATCTCATGCAATTCTCACAGATATTGGCAAGATCTCACTTCAACTCAGCATGACGACCACAATCAAAGTTCAATTCATTCAATAACAGTGCGAATTCATGAAACTCAACAAGATTTAATCATTAAAATCACATATGATTTCATCCTTAAGAAATTATGTCAATTACATAGCATTGCATAGTCTAATTATACATTTAACCGGTTGAAACTCTAGAACATGAGAGATCTAGCCATAGAACTTCATTACCAATTCACGATCAACAATTTGGAACTTGAAACAATTCATTTTCAATAAATGGAAATAGTTTACCAATGAATTTTTCCAAGAGCTTCCTTAATTGATATGAGAATCACAATGATCGGAGCAAATCTTTGATCGGAATAGAAGATGGAGCTCAAAAGCTAGAGAGAGAAACTAGAGAGAGAAAGTAGATCTTGCAAATTTTCCAGCTCTCCAGCTCTCTAAAGTTTGTTCCCAAAATGTAAAATCTAACTAATGGATGAAAAATAATAGTCTCCGGAATACTTTTACATATTAGCTACATCTCCTATATATAGAGCTATGAAAATGTAACTAATACGCTACCGAAAATTATTTAAAGTATTACAAGAGTACCCTTGAATGGAGAAAACCAAAAATCAGCCCAAAGAAATAAAAATTCGAAGTTTTAAGAAATATTTAGCACTCCAGCGCCTTTGGGCCAAAAATCCAGCGCTTTCCGTCGCTGTCTTACACCTTCAGGCCATTATGTAGCGCGCCTTCAAGGAAGCTCTGCGCCTTCAGGACACAAGAAATCACGCCTCCAGACTGTCATGCAATTCTCTTGCAAGTTCAGCTTTTTCGCGCCTTTACTTCCTGGACAGATCACGCCTTCAAGCTGCAAGCTCCCACTTCTCCTTCTTGTACTCAGCTCTTGCGCGCCTTCTAGCCAATCACTTCCACGCCTTCCCTACATCACCTGTGCACACAACCAACGGAACAACACTTAGTCATTTTTCATGCTAACCAGAAAACAAAAAACACCCGAAGCAATTGTTGGCGAGACCTCGCGGCGAGGTCTCGCCGTGTTGTGTGTGTGTGTGGTTAGACCTCGCCGCGAGGTCTCGCCGTGAAAAGCTTTTGCCGGCGAGGTCTCGCGGCGAGACCTCGCCATGTAATGGGTTTGCGGGCGAGTGTGTGAGTGTGATTCTAGTGTGGTGAATGTGAGAATTGTGAATAATGTGGAGTGAAGTGAATATATGAAATGGGTGAATGATGAATGAAAACCAAGAGTGAATTATGATGTTTGTGAGTTGTGTGCTAAATGTGTGTAGATACATATGAAAAATCATGAATGGAATGCAAATGTATGTGTTGTGCATATGTCTTGTAGTGTGAAATTTATGCTCAAGAATTGTAATGAAATGCAAATGGAAATGTTGTGTGCAAATGTGTGAGGAATGAAATAAGTGGTGTGAGTGTGTGAGCATGCGGCGAGGTCACCTCGCCGCATGATGTGCGTGCATGAGTGGTGTTTAGTGTAGTGCTTGTGTGCAAGTGAAGTTGTGCTATGTGCGAGTGAGGCTGTGCATGTGTGCGAGAGTGATGTGCGAGGTGTGCGTAGTGAGTGCGAGAGAGTAGTGTGCATGTGTGCGAGTGTTGTGCGGAAGTGTTGTGCGGCGAGGTCACATCGTGTGCGTGCTTGTGTGCGCATGAGTGTTGCGGCGAGGTGACCTCGCCGCATGTGAGGTGTGTGCGAGTGTGCAAGTGAAGTTGTGCTATGTGAGAGTGAGGCTGCGCATGTGTGCTAGAGTGATGTGCACACATTCGAGTTCTAATTCGGCGAGGTCTCCCTGTGGATACGAATGTTGCTTGGATGTTTTGGTCTCCTTCAGCTGAAAGGTCTGAAAAGACGGCATCTTAGAGCTTGACCTTGCTGAAATTGTCGTGCTTTTGAAGCTCTCCAGCTGAAATTACAGCCTTGAAGATCCCGTTTAAGTTGCAGCCTTTGAAGCTGCCTTTTTGAGCTATGAAGAGATTTGGGTTTTTTGGAGCTCCCGTTTGAGGTGAGGAAAAGCTTAGTAAATGCTCACCACTGAGAATCTATCTACACATGCTCATCACACACCCATTTTTTGGGTTTTTCACATTTTCTTTGCCCTAAATTGTAGGAAAGAATGAAAAGCCCAACATAAAAACAACAACCCATCTGATTCAGCCCAATACAACACTTAATTTATCATACCTAAAATTAAATCTATAAAACTAAACTATTAATAAACTCACACCAATAAAATTTTGAAATCCTTCCTGGGCTACCACACCTTGTGCGGTATTGCCGACACTAGTACTAAAGAGAATTCAACACAAAAGAACGAAAACAAGGATGCAAAATATAGCAACAAGCAAGGATGAAACAGATATCTCAGGATTCTTAAATTGGATGAACACAGGCTTAGTAAATCTATGCTATGCAATCAGTAAACAATTAAATGCAATGGAGACCTAAATTGCCTAGAAGTCCAAGCTGTGGTTAGCATGGCGACCACACCACTTCTTGTACCCCCAAATCTCCATCCTCTCCCATGGCGAGGCCCGAGAATGGTGGAATAAACTCCGCAAAGTCTCAACTCTCCCAGCTAACTACTCTAACATGCAAGTCCTAAGAACTCCCATGGCGAGGCCCATCCTAGGGTTCACATATCATTGTTGTTAACACAGAAAGCTCCTTTGACACTTTTCTTAAGGATTCAATTCATTAACACTTCCTATGGCGAGGCCTGAGTTTCAGAATTGATTCGATTACAGAAAACAAGTACAAAGGCTTATACAATCACAATTTAGTTCTCAATTCATGCATCTTCGCTAACTTTGATTAATCACTCCTAGATACTTACAAGAAGAATATACACTTTTTTGAATATGCTGTTTAAATTCAGCATCATGACCATACA
The DNA here is from genome assembly GCA_016586305.1 of Ophiorrhiza pumila. NCBI lineage: Eukaryota > Viridiplantae > Streptophyta > Magnoliopsida > Gentianales > Rubiaceae > Ophiorrhiza > Ophiorrhiza pumila. Next base: position 21,436,802 of record BLIW01000005.1, read on the forward strand.
TGAAGCACATTTCACAATATTAACCAAATCGAAATCAAGGTTTCCAAGAAAACTGGCTAATATAATTCTTTTCTAAGAGTCAATCGAGTAAGAAAACAATGAAATTTGTTATGTTAGCTTGAACTATTCACATTTATTTAATATTACCTCCGAAAGGATCAATAGTGACTTCAGAACCAAAAAGAGTCATCAAATTCACAGAAAGGCCAAACTGATCTAACATTAGCAATCAAGGACCTAGCATGTCGATAACAATTGAGGTTTGATCTATTTAAGATTAGCTAGGAATTATGAAATTCAACATATGTTTATGCTCAATTCAAATGTGATTTCAATACTTCAATAATTAGATCAATTGCATAGCATATAATCTACTAAAACACGTATTCATCCATTAAGAATCCTAAGATATCATAGATTTAGCCAGAAAACATCTTTCTCATTCCAAAATCAACAAATTCCAACATTGATAAGCTCATTCTCACTTAATTGGAAGAATTTACCGATTAAATCGAGAGAATTGTCGATTCCTTTGTCAATTGAGAATAAGAAAGATGAATCCAAACCAAATTCACAATCGGAGTTGAGATCGGAAAAGAAATGTTTAGTGAGAGAAAGTAGATCTAGAGAGAGAAAATGAGAAATTCAAAATGATAATTCTAAACTCTAGAATATTCTCTAAAAATTCTCTCCTCCGAAAATCCCCATTACATGTTAGCTACTTTCCCTATATATAGAGTTGGGAAAACGTAACTAATACGCAACATAAAATGTACAAAGTGTTACAAAAATGCCCTTGAATAGAGAAAACCAAAAATCAGCCCAAAGAAATAAAAATTCCAAGTTTGAAGAAGTATTCAGCACTCCAGCGCCTTTGGTGTTAATTTCCAGCGCTTTCATCAACCTTGTGCGCCTTCAAGCCATTCTGGAGCGCGTCTTCCCAACAGCTCCAACGTCTTCCTTCCACGAAGAACCACGCCTTCTCTTCAAGCCAAAATTCCCTATTGTCCAACGAACATCACGCCTTTATAGGCTAGCATAAACACGCCTTCAGCTTCCAGCTCCCACTTCTCCTTTTTGTACTCAGTTCTTGTGCGCCTTCTGGTCTACCACCTCCACGCCTTCACTGCACCTGTACACCACAGCAGCAACACTTAGAAAGATTTCTGCCCAGATAAAGCTCCAAACACCAACATGCTGGCGAGGTCTCGCGGCGAAACCTCGCCGCTTTGTGCAATTGCTGGCGAGGTCTCGTGGCGAGAGTGTGTGAGTTTGAGTGAATGAAATATGTATCATTTGAAGTGTAGTGCTGTGATGTAATGAGTGAAGTGAGTGTAAGAGTGGAGTGAAATGAGTGAATTGGAAAGTTCAAAGATGCAAAGTGGTGAGGTGCAAATGTAGGATGAAGTGTGAGATGTGAGTGAAAATTTTGAAGCTTGTGAAGTGAAGATGAAAACTGCGAATATTTTCTTGGAATGAAGTGAATGAAAGAATGAGGTGAATACAATGTGTGAATTCCGAATTCAAATCATGAGTGATTGTTGAGGTTGTCGATATTTTGCAAGAATGAATAATGAAACATAATCAAGATATTGTGAAGAAAATGAATGTGAATGGTGAATGAAATCTAAATCGATTGTGAAAATTATGTGATCCATGAAGTATGTGCAAAATGTTATGAATTTATGAAATGAAATGCTATAATGTTGTGGGAGTTGTGAACTGTGGATGAAGAATGTAATGAACTGTGAAGCATCATGTGTTCAAGTCTTACATAATGAAATGCCTTATGTGCAAGGATGTATACTTGTGTTGTGGAAAGGTGAGTGAAATGCAATGAGTGTGTGAGACTTTCATGCGGCAGTGTTGTAGTGAGTGTGTGAGGGTGAATGCGGCGAGGTGACCTCGCCGCATGGTGTGTGCGTGCGTGTGTGCAATTCGTGTGCGGCGAGGTGACCTCGCCGCACGGAGTGTGTGTGTAAGTAATGCATGAATGTGTTCGTGTGAGTGTTGAATGAAATGGATGTTGAGTGAAATGTGTGTTGGGAGAAAAGAGTAAAGAGTGTAATGAATGAAGAGAAAATGTTGTGAGTGAAGTGTGTTGCAAGTGTGCATGAAGTATGTGAGTAAGATGGGTGTTGTGAGATGTGTCAACCGTGAATGCAAGTGAAGTATGTGAAATCCTTAAATGTAACTATGAGTGTTATGAAATGAGATGTGTGAAAAATACATAAGTGAAGTGTTGTGAAATAAGTAGAACATGAATGCAAATGATATATGTTAAAGGATGAAAGCAAATGAAGTTTTCTAAGAAGTGAAGATGTGGTGAGGTGTGTATGTGCTGTGTAATGTGCTGAAATGTTTAGTGTTGTGAGTGAGATGTAAATGTTCATGCTCGTGTAGTGCAAAAGTAGTCCTCGTGAATGTGCAAAAGTTGTGTACAAGTGATGTGCTCAACAATATAAATGAATGATGCAAGAATAAGCTGTGACTTGCAACCAACTTCAGGCCCTTATTCCTTGCGAATTTCGAGAAACGTAAAACACCAAACGTGTAACCCTATGTCTTAGCTTTCCATAGCTTTTTGAATCACTCAATTCCAAGCAAGGACGTAAAAGTTATGGCCAAAATACCAGAGTGTGGCGAAGCTGGAAATTTCAAGGCGAGGTCTCGCCTTGTAAAAGTTATCCACGAGGTCTCGCGGCGAGACCTCGCCGAATTAGAACTCGAAGTCAACATAAGATTGTAGAATGTTCTCTTAGCTTTCTATATGTTCAAGAATCAGCCTAATTGGAAATCTGTAGCTCAAGATATGATCAATATACCAAACTGTGACAGTGAGCTAAACAATGAAAACCCTAAAATAGTGATTACAAAGATCGCCCGGTTTCTCATATGTGCACGCAGAATTAGAGGAAAGTTAAAACACAAGAATTGAAGTAAACTCAAAGATCGTTCCAGAACATCCAAGAACTCCTCATTCGAATTAGTATTGAGAAAGTTATACTCAAATGAAGTGCACTCACCATTCTGCCTAAGCACAAAATAAGCGTTTAACAAGATTTCCAACTTCACAATCATCATTCAAGTTCTCTTTTGACTCATTTCCTTGTTCTTTACACTAACACATACATTTGCTTCATTTGCTCATCATTTTATGACTTTTTTTTCTCCATTTTAGCACTTTCGACTTGCAAACTACATTAAGGCACAAAATTGCACAAAACATCACACATTTGCGTGAAACACAAGACAAAAGCCAAGTGATTTAACACATATAAGTTGGTATAAAACCAACTTATCAAATTCCCCCACACTTGAACTTTTGCTTGTCCTGAAGCAAAGACAAAACACAAAACTCACATTTCAAAACCACTTTGCACTAGACCTCACTCCTCTGTAAAACTTGTTCTCATTTGAGTTCATCAAAACAGATTTTTTTCATGCACTATCAAAACTCTTAACATATCCTCAATTCCAACCTATCAACTTTCAGCACAAATTATCAACCAAGGCACAATGAATAAAGACCAAAATGTCATGCGTGCAAGTGTGTGCTGAGAACTTGAACTTCATCTATTCCCTTGCTATACACCATCTAGCTGGTCTCACATACCATTCAATACATGCCAATCTCCTTGTATACCCTTATGAACATGCAATCACAAGATCAATGGTACCTATGCGTACATTGGTACTCTATGGGACATTGCCCTTATTCTGCACATTAGTGCTGCACATTGGTGCACATATTGATGACTGAAAATATGCCTGGGTTTTATGGCTTTTTTCTCCAAATTTGAATGCCAGGTTCTTGTGGCTTTTTCCTTCCCAGTTGCCAGTATGGCTTTTTATTCCATATCATTTCTTGTGCAAGCACATGTTCATAAGAATCCCAAATTGATTAAACATGCACGAATTTTGGAGACACCAGATAAATGCATAACAAAAAGAAACGAATCCATACACATTACCTCCTATGTCAATTGAGTTTTGCATGGCATATCTATCTTACATTAACATCGGGCCTTAGTTAGCAAAATGTACCAATTTCATCAAGATTGGAATCAAAGACATCAAATCAATTTTCGCATGCAATACAAAAGTAAGATGGATGAACATCAAATTTTTGAACATAGCTTACAAAAGAACAAAAAGCATAGCACAAAGTGTCAACATTTCATTCCATTGCTCTCACTGCCACTACACCTCTTTTCTTTTCATTCCATTACTTGCACTTTTGCATTCCATTTGGACATCAGCACCACATTACACCATGTATAGACAAGATCAACATATATTCACAAAAATTTCAAAATTTCACCAAAAGTTGAATTTTTTCAGAAAACATGAAAAACTTGCACAAAACATGAAAAATTCACCAACAATAAAAACACCACAAATAACTAGACATAATACGCTAACACTCAAAATTCACCACAAAACTTAAAAAAAATTTATATAGCACAAAACTTCACAAAAGATTCCATCACTCATGCAAGGCAAATAAGCATCCAAAATTCAAGAGATACAAACCATAGCAAACATACACTCCCCCACACTTAAAACATACATTGTCCTCAATGTAAAGAAAAGATAAGTTTAGGAGCTCCCTGGTATTGAGAATGTCATGAAGTCCAATGTTGCATGGTGAATTGTCTTGATCCATCTTCCTCATATGAAAAATATTCCATGGCATCACTCCCCCACACTTAGCCTTTTGAATGCCTGGCTAATCTCTTGCAATGTCCTTCCTGATCAAACACCTTTAACATGAGTGGTTTTGATGAATTCCAAAATGAAAGAAACGCAAAGACAAAATGAAAAGAAGAAAACAAACTACTTATTAAAGCTAAAGGAAAAGAAGTAGTTCTGGATTTAGATAGTCTCCAGCTAGACTTTATTCATCCACAACGTTTGCCTTGGTCATGAAAAGACCTCAGTAAATCCATCTCTGCACCACACAAAAGATGAACTCTCATTATCATGCTCCTTCTTTCTAGAAGACACTGGAGTGTTGAGGAGATGTGTAACCACAGGATCATGAGAAAAACTTTCTCCAACTATCACATTCCTTTGAAGCACATCATAGCCCTCTTCTACCAAACTATCCATATTAGTCCTGCAAGGCTCAACCAAGGAATGTATACCCATGGTCTCAATCAAATCATCAAAAATTTCAAAAACAAATGTCTCATATTCACACTTGTTCACCATGTTATCCTTGTCATTCAAAATGTTAACATCCTTATCCTCAAAACAAACATTTTTGACTCCACAAATTTTCTCAACATTATCATCACAAAAAACATTGTCATCTCGTAACAAAAATCTCTCATTATGCACTGGAAGTGAAGTACCAATTACACACTCAGATTCCTTCTCAGTTTCAAAAGTACCAATTTCCACATTATCTTGCTTTATGGTATCACAATGTCCTTCCAGATGTGACTCTATGCAATTTATCAAAGTGTCAAGAAAAGAACATTCATCATCATCATCAAGTAAAACATGTTCATCACTATCATTTGAACAATTCTTAACACATGCTTCCTGTGAGGTATGATCTACCAAAGATTGACTTGGCATTTCAAAGTTTGACACATCTATGAAACCACATTCTTCTATGCGTGCACTCTCTAATGAAAACATGCTATCTTCTACATCAAGCTCATCACAATCAATTTCTTCATCATCCACAATTTCATCAACAGAAATATAGTCATGCTTAACACACTCATCAACGAAAGTTGGAGAACATTCAACAACCTGAATGGAACACAAAGATTCTAATTGCATAGGTTGTTTCATTGCATAATTCACGTCAAAAACTACTTCCTCATTATTAATTCTAAAGGTGACAGTTTTGTTTCGAACTCCAATTAAAGCATCACCCGTAGCTAAAAATGGTCTACCAAAAATTAAAGGTACCTCAGGGTCCTCCTCCATATCAAGTACAATGAAATCAACAGGCAAAGTGAATTTGTCAATTCTTACCAGAACATCTTCAACCAAACCTGTAGGAGTCACCAATGACCTATCTGCCAGTTGGAGAGTTACTGCCACTGAGCGAATCCTGCTTTCCAATCCAACACTGATAGCTATGGACAATGGCATTAAATTGATCCCAGCACCCAAATCACATAAAGCCTTTGCAAAATGCCTTGTACCTATTTTGCATGGAATAGTACAGCTCCCAGGATCCTTAAGATTTGGAGGGAGATCATGAACCATCCAAGCTTGAGTGCACTCAGAAACCATAATGGGAACCTCACATCTCAAGATTTGCTCTTTGTTGGAGATGAGATCCTTGAGATACTTAGCATATTTTGGCATTAAAGTCACTAAATCCATCAGGGGAAGATTCACTTTCACTTGCTTGAGTACTTCCAGAAACCTCTTGAACTGAGGGCCTTTTTGAAGAGGTGGTTTCTTTCTTTCGGGAAAAGGAGGTGTAGGGGCATACTCAGGGTAGTTGTAAGGATTGGAGTTCTTAGTGATCTCATTTCCTTCCTTAGCTGGTATTTCCTTCTTCACAGTCTTACCATCCTCTTGTTCATTATCCTTTTCAAGTTCAAGAATTACCTCAGCTTCATCTTTTTGGTCCTCAGCCAAGCAATCACTCTTAACTTCTGACGGTTTAGTCCCAGGCAAAAGTTTTCCATTCCTCAGGGTTATGGCATTGCATGCTTCCCTTCCTTTTGGATTCGGAACAGTGTCACTTGGTAGTGCTCCTTTTTGCCTCTGATGCACATCATTAGCCAATTGACCAATCTGCATCTCAATATTCTTCCAAATGGCTTCATGATGTTTAACACTTGATTCCAAACTTCCAAACCTTTGCTCAAACCTCTGATCATTCTTGTCCAACCTCTCCAATATCTTTTGAAACATACCTTCCAAAGATGGCTTCCCTTGTTCTTGTGCTGATAAACTAGCTTGGTGATCAAAACCTGGTGGAGGATCGGTATTTCTCCTTTGCTCATTCTCTTGAGTATATTGGCTTCCCTGGCTTTGGTTTTGTTGTCCCCAAGTTCCTTGATTGCCTCCATATCCTCTGTTGTTCCCTCCTGAGTAATTTCCAGAGTATTGTGGTCTGTTGCCATAATTATTCACATATTGAATGGATTCAGTGGTGACTGGGCACTCATCAGTATAATGTTCACCCTTGCATAATCCACAAGACAACACAGGTGTCTTGGCTTGAGTTGCCTTTAGAGTTTGCACTTGCTTAGCCAATGCCTCAAATTTCGCACTAAGAGATGTTTCCTCATCTACATCCAGTACTCCTCTTTGTTTTCTAACATGTGGTTTTCGGATCTCTGGGAAGATATACTCATCCTCAGCAATTTGATTAAATAGTTCCCGTACTTCAGGCACAGACTTGTCTTTGAGTGCCCCGTTAGCACATGCGTTAACCATCAAAGAGGATTCAGGAGTTAAGCCTTTGAAGAAAGTGTTTAGTTCCCTGATCTCTCCCAAGTCATCATTGGGGCATTGTCTGATCAAGTCGTTGAATCTTTCCCAAGCTTCTCTAAATGTCTCACCTTCTTGTTGCTGAAAGTTCATAATTTTCAACCTTCTCTTTTCAAGCTTAGCTGGAGGGAAGTATTTGGACAAGAACCTCTTCTGTAGATCATCAAATGACATTCCAGCATTTGTTCCCCCAATGCTCTTGAACCAATGTTTAGCCTTTCCACGCAAAGATATAGGAAACAAAATCCTGTGAACTTCACCCCTGTCAACCCTTGGTAACTTGAAAGTGCTACATAACCCGAGAAACTAATCAAGGTGGTCGTTGGGATCCTCATTGTCAAGACCTTGGAAGAATTGGCCCTGGGTAATCATGGAAACAATTTGTGGAGGAATGTGGTAACTTTCCACATCGATGTCCTGATGACCAAAATGATTGTCAAAATTTACTGCATAATGGTCTCCGAACCTAGGTGCTTGTGCTCCTTGAGCTGCCATTTCTCTCTGCTGCTTCAAATGTGCTCTCAAAGTTTTCTCCAATTCAAGATCCAATAAGAATTGTGGTTCTCCTGCAAACCTGCTAGACCTTGGCATACACAACACAATGTAGTGAAGTGTAATAACAAAGAAACAAGAACTTCAAATATGCAACACAGAAACAATTCTCAACAGTAACAGAAAACAACACAAAATTGAAAGCTAAGGTAAATGCCACAAACAAAAACAAAAAAGAAGAACAAGTAAAAATCAAGAACAATTCACAAAATTCCAGAACCGATTGACTTCCCCGGCAACGGCGCCAAAAAATTGATGTGGATAGTCGTATCACCTCGTCAATTTTACCATAAACACTAATGTAGTAGCGTAAGTAGGGATCGTAATCCACAGGGAAGGCGTAGGTCAAGAATATTGAGCAAATTGTTCTAAAAGTCTTGTCACAGAATCTAAGTACTGGAAAGAGGAAAATTCAACACAAAAGAACGAGAACAAAGATGCAAAATATAGCAACAAGCAAAGATGAAACAGATATCTCAGGATTCTTGTATTGGATGAACACAGGCTTAGTAAATCTATGCTATGCAATCAGTTAACAATTAAATGCAATGGAGACCTAAATTGCCTAGAAGTCCAAGCTGTGGTCAGCATGACGACCACACCACTGCTTGTACCCCCAAATCACCATCCTCTCCCATGGCGAGGCCCGAGAATGGTGGAAGAAGCTCCGCAAAGTCTCAACTCTCCCAGTTAACTACTATAACATGCAAAGTCCTAAGAACTCCCATGGCGAGGCCCATCCTAGGGTTCACATATCATTGTTGTTAACACAGAAAGCTCCTTTGACACTTTTCCAAAGGATTCAGTTCATTAACACTTCCTATGGCGAGGCCCGAGTTTCAGAATTGATTCGATTACAGAAAACAAGTACAAAGGCTTATACAATCACAATTTATTTCTCAATTCATGCATCTTCGCTAACTTTGATTAATCACTCCTCAATTTAGCATGTCGACCACAATTGAGGTTTGATCTATTCAAGATTAGCTAGGAATTATGAAATTCAACATATGTTTATGCTCAATTCAAATGTGATTTCAATACTTCAAAAATTAGATCAATTGCATAGCATATAATCTATAAAACACGTATTCATCCGTTAAGAATCCTAAGATATCATAGATTTAGCCAGAAAACATCTTTCTCATTCCAAAATCAACAAATTCCAACATTGATAAGCTCATTCTCACTTAATTGGAAGAATTTACCGATTAAATCGAGAGAATTGTCGATTCCTTTGTCAATTGAGAATAAGAAAGATGAATCCAAACCAAATTCACAATCGGAGTTGAGATCGGAGAAGAAATGTTTAGTGAGAGAAAGTAGATCTAGAGAGAGAAAATGAGAAATTCAAAATGATAATTCTAAACTCTAGAATATTCTCTAAAAATTCTCTCCTCCGAAAATCCCCATTACATGTTAGCTACTTTCCCTATATATAGAGTTGGGAAAACGTAACTAATACGCAACATAAAATGTACAAAGTGTTACAAAAATGCCCTTGAATAGAGAAAACCAAAAATCAGCCCAAAGAAATAAAAATTCCAAGTTTGAAGAAGTATTCAGCACTCCAGCGCCTTTGGTGTTAATTTCCAGCTCCTTCATCAACCTCGTGCGCCTTCAAGCCATTCTGGAGCGCGTCTTCCCAACAGCTTCAACGCCTTCCTGCCACGAAGAACCACGCCTTCTCTTCAAGCCAAAATTCCCTCTTGTTCAGCGAACATCACGCCTTTATAGGCTAGCAGAAACACGCCTTCAGCTTCCAGCTCCCACTTCTCCTTTTTGTACTCAGTTCTTGTGCGCCTTCTGGTCTACCAACTCCACGCCTTCTCTGCACCTGTACACCACAGCAGCAACACTTAGAAAGATTTCTGCCCAGATGAAGCTCCAAACACCAACATGCTGGCGAGGTCTCGAGGCGAGACCTCGCCGCTTTGTGCAATTGCTGGCGAGGTCTCGTGGCGAGACCTCGCCGTATAAAGTGTTGGCCGGCGAGACCTCGCGGCGAGGTCTCGCCAGCTAAAGTGTGAGTGTGTGAGTTTGAGTGAATGAAATGTGTATCATGTGAAGTGTAGTGCTGTGAAGTAATGAGTGAAGTGAGTGTAAGAGAGGAGTGAAATGAGTGAATTGGAAAGTTCAAAGATGCAAAGTGGTGAGGTGCAAATGTAGGATGAAGTGTGAGATGTGAGCGAAAATTTTGAAGCTTGTGAAGTGAAGATGAAAACTGTGAATATTTTCTTGGAATGAAGTGAATGAAAGAATGAGGTGAATACAATGTGTGAATTCCGAATTCAAATCATGAGTGATTGTTGAGGTTGTCGATATTTTGCAAGAATGAATAATGAAACATAATCAAGATATTGTGAAGAAAATGAATGTGAATGGTGAATGAAATCTAAACCGATTGTGAAAATTATGTGATCCATGAAGTATGTGCAAAATGTTATGAATTTATGAAATGAAATGCTATGAATTTATGAATTTATGAAATGAAATGCTATAATTTATGAAAGAATGTAATGAACTGTGAAGCATCATGTGTTCAAGTCTTACATAATGAAATGCCTTATGTGCAAGGATGTGTACTTGTGTTGTGGCGAGGTGAGTGAAATGCAATGAGTGTGTGAGATGTTCATGCGGCAGTGTTGTAGTGAGTGTGTGAAGGTGAATGCGGCGAGGTGACCTCGCCGCATGGTGTGTGCGTGCGTGTGTGCAATTCTTGTGCGGCGAGGTCACGAAGTGTGTGTGTAAGTAATGCATGAATGTGTTCGTGTGAGTGTTGAATGAAATGGATGTTGAGTGAAATGTGTGTTGGGAGAAAAGAGTAAAGAGTGTAATGAATGAAGAGAAAATGTTGTGAGTGAAGTGTGTTGCAAGTGTGCATGAAGTATGTGAGTAAGATGGGTGTTGTGAGATGTGTCAACCGTGAATGCAAGTGAAGTATGTGAAATCCTTAAATGTAACTATGAGTGTTATGAAATGAGATGTGTGAAAAATACATAAGTGAAGTGTTGTGAAATAAGTAGAACATGAATGCAAATGATGTATGTTAAAGGATGAAAGCAAATGAAGTTTTCTAAGAAGTGAAGATGTGGTGAGGTGTGTATGTGCTGTGTAATGTGCTGAAATGTTTAGTGTTGTGAGTGAGATGTAAATGTTCATGCTCGTGTAGTGAAAAAGTAGTGTGCAAGAATGTGTAAAGGTTGTGTGCATGTGTAGTGCAATAGTGTGCAAGAATGTGCAAAAGTTGTGTACAAGTGATGTGCTCAACAATATAAATGAATGATGCAAGAATAAGCTGTGACTTGCAACCAACTTCAGGCCCTGATTCCTTGCGAATTTGGAGAAACGTAAAACACCAAACTTGTACCCCTATGTCTTAGCTTTCCATAGCTTTTTGAATCCCTCAATTCCGAGCAAGGACGAGAACATTATGGCCAAAATACTAGAGTGTGGCGAAGCTGGAAATTTCAAGGCGAGGTCTCGCGGCGACGTCTCGCCGCGAGGTCTCGCCTTGTAAAAGTTATCCACGAGGTCTCGCGGTGAGCCCTCGCTGAATTAGAACTCGAAGTCAACATAAGAGTTGTAGAATGTTCTCTTAGCTTTCTATATGTTCAAGAATCAGCCTAATTGGAAATCTGTAGCTCAAGATATGATCAATATACCAAACTGTGGCAGTGAGCTAAACACAAGAATTGAGAAAGTTATATGCACACGCAGAATTAGAGGAAAGTTAAAACACAAGAATTGAAGTAAACTCAAAGATCTTTCCAGAACATCCAAGAACTCCTCATTCGGATTAGTATTGAGAAAGTTATACTCAAATGAAGTGCACTCACCATTCTGCCTAAGCACAAAATAAGCGTTTAACAAGATTTCCAACTTCACAATCATCATTCAAGTTCTCTTTTGACTCATTTCCTTGTTCTTTACACTAACACATACATTTGCTTCATTTGCTCATCATTTTATGACTTTTTTTCTCCATTTTAGCACTTTCGACTTGCAAACTACATTAAGGCACAAAATTGCACAAAACATCACACATTTGCATGAAACATAAGACAAAAGTCAAGTGATTTAACACATATAAGTTGGTATAAAACCAACTTATCAAGTAAGAAAGAAGAAGACAGCTTTTTGGTTGGATTAGTTCTTTGCCAAAACGACGTAGTTTTGGTCTTCTTTAAAAATAAAAAAATTATTTTTTTATTATAATTGAAGTCAGTTTGACACGCCTTCAAGTTGTATAATAGGAAATAGTTTCCTATATTATGAATTAACCACCAAACTTCTTTCTTCTTTTAGTCAAGTTACCCAAATGTTTTGGTAACTATAATTTGACCACAAAAGTTTCAAATAATTCAATTAAATAATTTCTAATATGATTAAAAATAATATACATATAGATTCATGACAAAAAAATTATATATTCATTTAATGTAATTATTTGAATAATATGGCATATGTAATTTATATTTGATATAAATCTATTATATATTCATTTAATGAATTTATTTGAATAACATGACATATATGATTTATATTTGATATAAATATATTAAATATTCATTTAATGTGATTATTTGAAGAATATGTCATATGTGATTCATATTTGATAAAATAATGCATTTATATAATTGCATACTATATGTTCAATTGATCAAATAATTTTCACATAGGATATGTATGTATGATGAGACCATAAATAAATTTTTTTAATTAAATATTAAATCATATTTAGTTACCTTCCATTATTATAGTTTAAACAACCTTTTATTAGAGCAATTTGTTAGGCAAACTCAAGGTTGTTCTACTAAAATATTTGTTTCAACTATGAGATGAGATCTCTGAATATTAGGTTTGATTTAACAAAGATTTTGATTTGTTGGGTAAACTCAATGTCAAACATCTTTGAGTGAAAAATTCAAGGGACATATGAAATATGTGTATCAAGAGTTGATGACCTAACTATCTAGAAGTTACAAATTGTTGTAATTGGTAATTGTTACCTACTTATTGAGATTATTTTGATTTGTTGGGCAATTTAGAGTAAAATAATTAAAATGAGATTCTAACCACTAAGAATTTTGTGAAAATTCTCGAATCAATTGAAGGGATATTAATTTGAATAAAATAGTGAGAGCAAAACCAAAAATTTTATAAGTCTATATTTGCTTTATTTTGGTTTTGTTTATCGCAAAAATAAGAAATCTTATTCTATCTTTATTTTTCTGCTGTAGAAAATGGCTACTAATAATGTGAATCTACACAACATATTGTTTGACAATAAACTCACTGGACCAAATTTTATGAATTGGGTTCAAAACCTGAGAATTGTTTTTAGGCATGAGAAGTTGACTTATGTTCTTCATTGACCACTCTTGATGAACCTGATGATAAAAGTGATCAGGCAATCAAAGATACATACAAGAGATATAAAGATTCTTCTAAAAATGTATGTTGTTTTATGCTTGCATTCATGAGTCCTGAGATGCAAAAGCAACATGATGATATGAATGCTTAATCACTTGAAGGCCTTGTATGATAAGAGAGCTAGAAATGAAAGATATAATATCTCTCAAGAGCTCTTCCAAATCAAGATGGCAGAAGGATCTTCAGTTGCATCTCATGTGCTAAAGATGATTGGTCTCATTGAAAAGCTTGACAAATTAGGATTTAAACTAGATATTAGTTAAGTGTTGACTTGATATTATAGTCACTACCTCCAAGTTATTTTAACTTTGTTATGAATTATAACATGAACAAAGTTGGGGTCACTTCATTGCCAGAATTGATGGGTATGCTTAAGACAGTTGAGGATTTAATCAAGAAGGAAAAAGGGTTATACTGGTGGTTGAGTCTTCCAAGAAAAGAAAGTTTAAGCCTGATCTTAAGAAGATCAATAAAAGGGCACCCAAACCAATACAAAAGAACAACAACGACAAAAAGCCAAAAGGCACTTTCTTCCACTATGGTCAAGATGGACACAGAAAGAGGACTTGCAAGGCATATCTAGATACCATGAAGCATAAAAAACTTGGCGAAGCTTCTACTTCAGGTATGTTTATGATTGAAATTAATCTTTCTACTTTCAAGTTAGAATCTTGGGTATTAGATACCAGATCTGGTATGCAAAAACTAAAGATAAGTAGAAAGTTGGCTAAAGGAGAGGTGGACCTACGAGTGGGAAATGGAGCAAGAGTTGATGCATTAGCTGTAGGGACTTATAATCTTTTCTTGCCTAGTGGATTTATTTTAGAATTAAACAATTGCTATTATGTACCGGTACTTACAAGAAATATTATTTCTATTTCATATTTGGACATGGATGGATTTACTATTACGTAAAAGAATAAGTGTTGTTCTTTTTATCGTGATGATATTTTTTATGGTATTGGTCATTGACATAATGGTCTTTATATTCTTGATATGGATAATATAATTTTGAACATAAACACAAAAAGACTAAAAGTCGATAATTTTGAAAATTCATACATTTAGCATTATAGACTTGGTTATATGAATCAGAAACACATATCCGAATTACATAATGATGTATATTTAGGATAATTTAATATATGTGGATCTTGTTCATTTGGAAAAATAACCAAATCACCTTTTATAAGAAAAGGTGAAAAATCTACTTAATTACTAGGTCTCATACATACTGATGTATGTGAACCAATGTCAATTCAAGCTAGAGGTGGTTTTGTCATACTTTCTCACTTTTACTGATGATCATTATAGATATGGTCATGTATACTTATTGAAGTATAAATCTGAAGTATTTGAAAAGTTCAAAGAATATAAAGGTGAAGTTGAAAAACAACTTTGTAAAAGTATTAAAATACTTTGATCTGATCGAGGTAGAGAATACTTAAATCAAGAATTTCAAAATTATCTTAAACAAAATGGAATTATTTCTCAATGGACTCCTCCATATATACCACAATTAAATAGTTGATCAAAAAGAAGAAATCAAACTTTATTAGATATAGTTCAATCCATGATGAGCTATGCACTTCTTACAAAATCATTTTGGGAATATGCCTTTAATACTGCTTCATATCTTTTAAATCATGTTCCTACTAAAGTAGTTGATTATAACCCATATGAGATATGGTTCGGAAAGAAATCAAATCTTAAATATTTAAAGATTTAGGGATGTCCTACATTTGTTAAAAAGGTAGAATTAGATAAGCTTGATACAAAATCTGATAAATGTTATTTTGTGGAATCCAAAAGAGAGTTTTGGATACTATTTTTACAATCCCGATGAGCAAAAGTGTTTGTCTCAAAACATGCCATATTTCTAGAAAAAGAGTGTATTTTAGAAAAGGCAAGTGGGAACAAGATAGAACTTGATGAAGTTCTTGAACCACAAATTAGCAATGAATAAGAGATGGAACAAGAGCTTATACCTCATAGAGATGTGGTGATAAATAAATCTCAAGTTGCATAAGTGGAATGTAGGTCAAGCAGGACACGTTATCCGTCTAATCGGTATGATGACGTGTTTATCATTGAGAAAGATGAACCTACTAGCTACAAGAAAGCTTTATCTGATAAGGATTCTAAGAAGTGGCTTCAAGCCATGAAATTTGAAATGGATTCTATGCATGACAATAAGGTATGGACATTAGTCAATCCACCTGAAGGGGTAAAACCTATAGCGTGTAAATGGGTCTTCAAAAGAAGACAAACATAAATGGTAAAGTTGTTACCTATAAAGCACGATTGGTTGCAAAATATTTTACACAAGAACATGGTATTGACTTTGAAGAAACTTTTTCACCAATTGCAAAGCTGAAATTCATTAAGATTTTACTTGCTATAGCTGCATACTATGACTACGAAATCTGGCAAATTGATGTTAAGACAGTTTTTCTTAATGAAAATTCGCAGGAGGTGTATATGATACAACCCGAGAGTTTTAAATCTGAAAACCCAAATCAAGTATGTAAGTTACAAAGGTCCATTTATGGACTTAAGCAAGTTTCAAGAAGTTAGAATATTTGTTTTAATGAAATAATCAAAAAGTTTCGTTTTATTCAAAATGAAGATGAACCTTGTGGATACAAAATGATTAATAGTAGTATTGTGGTATTTCTCATATTATATGTGAATGCTATATTAATATGGAAAATAACATACCTACCCTTCAATCAGTTAAAGAATGATTGGCCAAAAACTTCTCAATGAAAGATTTGGGAGAAGCAACTTATTGATTGGTCTTACACAATCAACATATATTGACAAAATGCTAAACAGATTTAGCATGGATAAGTCTAAAAAGGGTTATATTCCTATGTCACATGGGGTTTACCTTTCTAAGAACATGTCCAAAGACTGGTGATAAGAAACAATGTATGCAAAAAGTTCCTTATGCTTCGGCAGTAGGATCAATTATGTATGCTATGTTGTGTACAAGATTAGATGTCTCATAAGCTCGAAGTGTTACAAGCAGATATCAAGCCAATCCTGGTGATGGTCACTGGACAGCAGTCAAGAATATCCTCAAGTATTTGAGAAGAACTAAGGATTTATTCTTGATTTATGGAGGGGCTGAGCTTAATGTTTGCGAATTTACTGATGCTAGCTTTCAATATGATAAAGATGATTGTAAATCTCAGTGTGGGTACATATTTACCCTAAATAGAGGTGTTGTTAGTTGGAAGAGTTCTAAACAGGACACTATTACCGACTCTACAATGGAGGCCGAATACATAGCTACTTCAGAAGTTATTAATGAGGCTGTTTGGATTAGGAAGTTTATTAATAAACATGAAATGGTTCCTTTTATGATTGATCTAGTACCTTTGTATTTTGACAATAATGGAGCTATTGCACAAGCAAAGGAACCCAGGTTTCATCAATAATCTAAACATGTCCTAGGGCACTATCATTTGATTCAAAAATCATTAGTAGAGGTGTAAAGATAGACAAAGTTCATACAAATGATAACCTAGCTGATCCATTGACTAAGCCATTGTCCCAAAAGATATATGATAATCATGTTAGTTCATTTGGTTTGAAGTACATGAATGATTGGTTTTAGTTATAGTGGAAACTAAATATGTATTTTTAAACCATTTTGGTTTTGTAATAGTTTTATACTTATGCAATAATTATATGAAAATTTGATCATTTTAAAATATATTTGAAACTATCTATGTTATGGTAAAAGTCTTTAAAATAATATTTATTATTCTTAAATTTCCCTGATCATAGTATTAACAATAATAAGGATGTTGTTAATGCGGATACGCTAGCATATATAGTGATATATGAGTGAATCATTAGAGAATAATTTCATTGGAATGATCCGCTTAGAGATTTTCATATCGTTAACTATCTGAGTACCAATGGTATAATCTCTACGTGACAGTAGTGAAGGCGATCCTTTGATTTGAGATTATAAGAGTATCTTTAGTGTGGATGTTATATTTTGACTCTATTTGTCCATTACTGTAAAAAGTTTTGTAAGCGGTAGACGTTGTGATAAGGTGAATTTATCCACGTTTTATTTAGTGATTTATAATTAATTCTTTAGCTTTTCTTGTTCTTTTTTATTTGTTTGAGTGTTTTATTTGTAGGTTTGTCGACCATGGTGTATGCTTGGAGAAGGAAATCATACGAGAGCAAAATTGGGTGCAAAGTGGAGGAAAAAGTGAAGAAAGTTCGCGAAAGAGTGAAGATCTACTCCACGTCGCGATGTCAGGACTTCCATGTCGCGACGTGCGCACCTGCATGTCTGGACGTCCAAAATGCGAATTAAAATTAATTTTTGGTGGGTTTTTTGGCTATTTTTGAAGAAAATTGCAGTGAGCCACATCGCAACGTCGGGACCCCTCCCACGTCACAACTTGGATGGAAGTCACGATGTGCGACCCTACACTTCGCGACGTCAGGAATCGTGTGATTTTCCAAGTTAATTTTGGAAATTTGCAATTTTGGCCCACTTTGAGACTTTTTATCCGACAAGGTTTTCGTGAAGGACTTATTTGTAAATATTTTTATAGAATCACTATAACCGAGGCTAGGTTTTACAGATTTTGGGGGTGACAGCTTTGAGAGATTTTAAGCAAGGGTTTTTCTCTTTGTAATAGCTAGGGTTTCCATCTTTGGTTATTGTACGGAGAATTGCAGCTGTACGGATTTGGGGAACATCAATTATTATTGAATTCATTCTTGTAGGAGTTAAAGATTTCATCTACGGATTCACAATTCAAGGTATTGTCTTTCTTTTTAAGATTATGTTTTCAATATTGTTCTTTAATATAAATATTATGATGTTCAATTTAGCCATGCTTGGCTAAATTAATTGTGCTATTGGGATTATGAATAAGGGTTTTTGTACTTAATTTACATGCTAAATTCTATCTTATGGTCTTTGTTGAATGAGTTTTGTTGTGTTCTTCATAATTATGCATGATTTTCCACATAGGAGGATTAAAGTGGGTTATTTGGAATCTTTTGTGAGTTGGTTGTGAATTTATTAGTTTAATTTCACCTTAGCTCTTGCCTCTTACCACATAGGAGAAGTTAGAGGGATTAGTTTCGTATTAGCGTGATTAGTTCGGGCGTTGCCTCTTGCCATATAGGAGTAATTAAACTTGAGTGTTTGGTTGAGTTGGTAATTGCACTAGATTCCAGGTTAATTAAGGAAGTAAATCTTGCCTCTTACCACATAGGAGGGTTTAATGACTTAGTTAATATCTAAATAGGTAAGTGCCTAAATCATTCCTTGCCTCTTACCACATAGGAGGGCGTGAGTTATGTTATTTACCTAGTTTGCATGACCATAGATAGGATGTGTGTGTGTACTTTTTATGTAACTCTAAAATATAATCTCAGGAGTACACTTGCTTAATTAAGAGTTCAAATCAAATCACCAACTTTATTTTAGTTCTTTGCTATTTATTTTCTTGTTTTAGTTTTAGAGTAACATTAAGGAAAAAACCAAAAATATTTCTTTAGAATTTCAACATAGTCCTCTCCCTGAGGGATCGAACATGCTTTACTATCACCTTTACAAGGGTTGTTTAGCTTATATTTGATTAGGGGTGAATAGCAACCACAAGCATATTTTTATACACATATTTCCCCCTATCACGTTGGATATGACAAGAAGCACAGATTAGGAATTAATGATAGATTAAAGTTGTTTAATTTATCATATCTTAGAAGTTCCATGACTAAATTGTCTTTAGTCCAAGTGGGAGTTTGTTGGTTTTGTACAAAAGCCAATTTAATTCTAAGATTATTGTTTATACTTATTGCCAAGTGATTAGGAACCTAAAGGGTCACACACAATAGAATTACTTATTAGGTTAAAATTGTTTATATAATTATATGATAATTATGGCATAAATTATGCTCTTTTTCACTTTTGGAAAGTGAATAGTGTTTGGTAATAATTTCGTTTCTTATTTGACAAGACAACCTTTTTGGAAGGATGTGTTACTATATATAGATACTTAATGTTAAGTCATAAACAACACAACTCTCTTATTAAGAAATTAAGTAAATAAGAAAAGCAGTTTTTCTTATTAGATTTCTAAGGTGTAGTTTAGAGGGATCTAACTTATTAACCTAGCATTGAATCAATCCTTTGAGGATTCCGAAAGTAGTTCGTGTAGATTACCATTAGAGGCCGGACATTGGTACGGCTTGTTGGTCGATTAAATCTCACTTAAGGATTTTGCTAGTATCTCTCAAAGTATACTTTATATAGATTATTATTAAAGTTCCTGTGGAAATCAATTATAATATAATTGTTATATTTTCCGCTTCGTTGTTACTATGTTTATTTCCTTACAGTATTAACTTATACAAAAATTAGCATATCAAATACAATATTAACATATCAAATAAAGAAAAATTAGTATATCAAATTCAACAAAATTACCCAGTCATGTCGTATATATAAACCCACCAAATTGTAATATTTGTGGGTCTTTATTATTCAAACCATGGAATTAGATGTCTTCTACCACCAATTAAAATTTCAACCCAATCAAACCACATTTAGCTAGCCCAATAGAACCACGTTTAGCCCTTTTATCTTAAAATAAAGGTATCCTTTTGGAGTATTCTTATTAATAGCGAGTGCTCCAACTTTCGTCGTTCGCTAGATAGCTGGCCACCACCGTTGACGTGGCCCATTTTGCTGATGTAACTGCACAAGTGGACCAGTTTGCTGACGTGGCTTATGTGTATGACAAAAGTGGATACTTAGGCAAGATGGTGGTAAATTGCAAATTCTGATAAAAGAAAAAATTAGGGCTAAACGCTTTTTCATTATCTTCATCTTCACAGCTTTCTATGCCGCTCTCCATCCCTTTTCTCTTCCGACTCGAGCATTGGGCCTTCTAATTTTTCCACCATATTTTTTCCTTTTTCTTTCCCTCGTCAAAGCCACATTCTTTGTATTTTCTCACTTTTTGCGTTATTTTTTTCCCTTCAATTTTATACTGTTTCACACCTTCCAGCTTTCATCCATGCCCAACCTCACAGCAATTAGCTCCATCGTAGTACATACGGGTTTTGTTTTTGTTAGGGTTACATCTTCTATTAGTCTTTTGCTTTTACGATTTTTTCCTCCCTTCTCTGACTAACTCCGCCTCATCAATTCTCTTCTCCATTTTTTCCCTTTTTCTTCTTCTCCACTGCATCAGAGCTTGCATCGCGAAAATTATCTGAAAAAATATCTATCATGGTGTGGTAATTGCCATTTTCTTTAATGTTTTTGTCGATTTTGTAGGATCTTTGTTTGCTGTGATAGCCAGACTTTCTCTTGGTATTTTTTCTGGCCTTTTTCTTTGAGAGATTTTCACACGTTTGAAGTTTTGGAAGCTATAGTGAAGAAAACAGTCCACGCGAGTGTCTGAATTTTTGGAAGCTATAGTGAAGAAAACAGTGGATTTGAAATAGATCTGTAAACTGATGTGAATATTTTTTCTGTAATTTCCTTTTCTTCGGAGTTTCTATGGTTTATCTAATTTGGGCTCTTGATGGGATTTGTTTTCGTGTGATTGCAGAAAAATGTTCTTATTGAAGTAGTTTTTTAGAATTTGAGATTTACCAAGGATGGATGGTGATGAAGAACTCACAAATTTTTTTGCGTATCCTTTTTAAATTTTTTTTGTATGAATATATAGACAACTAAATGTAGCTTTTCTATTGCTGTCACCATGTTGTTTTAGAGTTTTTTTTAATTTGTATTGTTTGTTTAATTTTTTGTAGTTTGAATGTAACCGAAAAAAAGAACAGTAAAGCTGTGAATTTCCAATTTAACGCATACTTATTAGTGAGCTTATTGTAATTCTCCCAAACTTATAAATGTCAAAGTAAAAAAAAATCTTCTTTGACTATGTACAGTTTCACCGTTCAGAACATGACTCTGCCCAGTGTGCTGAAAACCGCCGTCAAGTCCTCACCGGTGATCACCTGGAAATCAGTAAATCTCTCGCTTAAGTCTTTACGAACAAAACCCATTTATCAAATGTTAAAATTATGCGAAAAAATTAATTTCTTTTAAAAATTGCAGACTGGGAAGTTGAAACCAACAGTGGCCAAGTGTATAGAGAGAACTAGGGTGGGACTACACTCTGGGAAGTTATCGACGGTGAGGATTTGGCCGAAGCTAGCTGGGAAAGGCAGGTACTTCGATTTCAAGTCGAATTTCATCTGGGCTTCGATTGATTTCGTAAAAGAGACACCTTTATGCACTACGTTATGTAAGGATTGGTATAGTGTGATGACTGTTGAGCACTTGCTGTATGCTCTTGGGGCCATTGGGGTTAATAATTGCGCATTCAAATTTACAGCTTGAATTCTGATGATGCATATGTTGAGGTTATTATTCAATTTGGATTTCAGTTATCACAATTTTATTTAATATTTTACGTGTGGTTTTATGTATACATCTGTGAATTGTTTGCTATTCGAATATGTATGATTTACAGATAGAAATACGGTTATAAATGATATGCTTTTGTATAATATGTTATTAGTTAGTGGCAAAGTTCGAACTTTGATGGTTGAACTTACATGTACTTGGATCCATATATGAATGCCATATGTGTTGTTGGTGAAAAATAAGATATGTTGGTCGGTTTGATGAAAAAGGGATCTTAGTAACTGACGAAGGTTCTAATTTTGATGGGTGAATTATATGTACACAATGCCAGGGTTCCTAATTTTAGTGGTTGAATTTTCATGTAGATATGTATGCAATGCATGTTGTTTAAATGAAAATGAATGCTTTGTCGAGTACATGTAGTCATAAGAAATGTTCTCGTAGTTTTATTCCAAATGATTGCTTGTTAATGAAAAAGTTAAATAGGTCCTAATTTTTTATGGTTCAGTAAGGGAATGGATCAATGGAATTGAAGCAGTTGGGCTGAAGGTGGCTGTAGATCGTGATGGTAAAAGCCATGAAAAATTGGTTCCTTTTCTTAATGAACCTATTTATGTATCAAAGAATGATTCCTTTGTAGCGGCATCCCCTTACCAAAAGATTAAGATTAGATGTGGAATTGTTTTTCCAAATGTAGCTTTCTTTTTACCTATAGCTTGTATGTTTGCTTCTTTTTATTTTTGTCCAAGTGGGATTGATTTAGATAAAGTGCAATTGAATGTTCTTGTTTTCTAGCACCAACACTAGTATGAATTTTAGCCTAAACTAAATTGGAAAGTAGCAAAAATTTCTTTGGGTTTTCTCTGGACTCTTGATACACAGAATTTATACTTCTTCCTTAATTTTGTTGGAGATTTCCATTTTAAGAAATGATTTTGTTGAAACATTTGAAGTTACAGAAACTACTTTATGAACTCCTGCTGCGGTCAATAGAACAGTTTATAGGGATTGTGAAACTAGCTTCAAAATTCATTCTTTTTAGATGTTCATTTTATGCTTTTATCTGTTCATTTAGAATAAGCTTTAAAGAGTAACTGATGATAATTTTCTCACTGAAGTATGATTGATTGCTAAAGCTCTGATAATCTGCATTGAAGAAATGATCAACTGCTAAATGTATATTATAGTGCCATCTTCAATAATTGATGACATTTTGTCTAGGAACTTATTAGCTCTGGTGATATTGGCTTTACTACTTAGAACAAACAAACACTCGGACATATAAAAGGGAATACTGATTTGTTATATGATAATTAAATTGCAAAAAGAATTACTGAAGAAGGGAGTATGTAATTGTGTACTTTTATTGTTGCAGGTACCTGCCATTGACTGTCAATGGTTTTCTTCCATCTTTGCGAATGAACACATCTATAGAGAGCAGATTGCTTCTTCAAGAACTTTTTGCATTTATGAACAGGTTGATTCTTAATCTTGGTGCTTTAAAGTGGCTTCTCTTGGATTTTTGTGACGAGCTCAAGTCGTATGCTCCAATTTTACCCTAACACTACTGTATTAGTGGTGAGAGGGGTCGTTCCTTAGAGAAGAGAATGGTTTCAAGAATTCAAGTATGTGTTCTAGTAAATGTCACAAAAACAAGGTTGCAATAATAAGAACTAGAATAAGCATAACAACAAGCACAGAAAATAGAAAGTAAATGCAAATGTTAAGGACAGGATGTTCTAGAGTTCCTTACTGGATGAATACACACTTAGACACTCACGCGGTGCACTTTAACGTACGTGCTAAACAAGAGGGGAGCTAAGTTGCCTAGAGTCCTAAGCCGCAGTCGGCATGTCGACTGCACTACGACCTAGACCTCCTAACACCATCCTTTCCCATGGCAAGGCCTAAGCACTGTGATTTCAACTCGCAACGTCCCAATCCACTAGTCCTAGCAAGTCTAGCATACAACTCCTAAGCACTTCCCATGGCGAGGCCTGAACCTAGGGTCATATGTATTCCTTAGCAATAGAGGATTTCTTTTACACTCTAATCTTATGTTTCCGTAATCTATCATCGGCATGGCGACTGCATCCTAGAAGACGAACATGCAAAACAAGTGAAAAGACTCAATTCACACTCCAGTTCTTATTCCACATTATTCACAACTAGTTTTGGTGTTTTAAGCTTAGACTCTGTATGTCGTCCGCAGTACAAGTTCAATTCAAAAATTCCAGTGTGAATACGTGAGACTTAACTGAAATTCACAAACACAGCAGAGTATGATTCAATTCTCATGAGATTAAGTTAATGCACCTCGTCAAGTCATCTAAAATAGTCACTCATCCATAAGAACCCTAGATCATCACCAAATTAGCCACAAAACTCCATTTCCAATTCACGATCGTCAATTCGTAACTTGAAGCAGTTCATTTTCATTATATGGAAAGAAATTACCAAATGAATTGCTTTAAATGCTTCCAATTCACAAGAGAAATGTGAAATGCCTTCTTAATTGAGGAGAGATTTACAACGACAGGTCCGAATCCTTGATTGAAATCGAAAACAGAGCTAAAATGTTTGAGAGAGAAAGTCCTAAAGGGAGAGAGATTCTAAAGAGAGAAAATCCTGCTCAAAGACGTCCACACTTAATGACTAATTCCTCCACTTATAGAGGTCTCAAAACATAAACAATACGCAACCGTAAGCTTAGCACACTAAATTACAAGAATGCCACTACAACAGAAAATGCCGCAGAACTAAGCATGTACATGAAGCCCAATTCAAACCATAACGCCTTCGAGCTCAGGGCACCGCAGCAACTTCGCTTCATCCACGACTTCAAGCCTCCACGGACCACGCTTCCAAGTCCTGCAATCATGGCAAGGGAAATTCCAACACTTAGAACAAATTCTAGAAACAATTCATTGGCAAAGCACGGCGCGAACACGCTCTTCCCGTTACCAGCAGCAGCGACCGCGCCACACAAACACGCACATGGCACGGTTGCTGCCTACGATCGTGCCTCACATTCAGCACACCCTGCAATCGCGCCATTCACTTTGCTCCTGCGATCGCGCCTTATAAAATTCCTCACGGCGCGATCACAGGCAGCGATCGTGCCATGCATTTTCATACAAATCATGCAAATGTGCAAGTGTGCTAGCGGTCTTCCTGTGTGTGCTTGTGTCAGTGGTGTGCTGTATCAAGACTGTAGTGCATATGTGCATGTGGTGTATACAAGTAAGTGCAAATATGTGCACGAGATGGCATGCAAACTAGAGCATATGTGCGTGCCTATTTAGTGCATGTAATGTGCAAGAGTATGCGAATGTTGTGTGTATATATAATGCATAAGTTGTGCGAGAAGTCCGCTTATGCACAAGTGTGTGCATGGTGTGCATGAGGTATGTGCAAGGTTAGTGCAAGGTGGTACGGAAGTCGTGCGACGAGTGATGTGTGTGCTGCGTACACCGAGTGTGCATGCCCGCACACATACGCACCAGCTCTGTGAGAGGATGCTGCGTGCGCTGTATGCGGTGTGCGCGCGGCCTTTGGGTGTGATGTGCACGAGTGTGTGCTTTACTTTTGCATGTGATGTGCGATGAGTGTGTGCGCTGTGCGGTGAGTGTTGTGACTTCATGCATGTACTTAAGATCTCATGTAACTCTTGTGAAACACCAATGCACCAATTCCTGCCATTTTTCACCAAATAACACTTGGCACACTTCATCACATACACTTACTAAATTCATATACAATCTTGCACGATATGCACTAAATCACAACAAAAGCCAAGTAAAACTAACATGTTTAAATCAGTATGAAACTAACTTATCATTTTGTTGCCTCTATATTCTTTTGCAAAGATTGCTAAAGAGATATTTTCATTGAAAGTGATTCCTTTGCTCAAGAACTAGATACATTCTTGTACTTGATATCCAAGGTCACAATAAGAGTAGCAAATGTGATGATGAAGCATGTCTCTTCTATTTCGATTGTTTGTTTGCAATTTGAGACACGTTTTTATCCATTCTTTAGAATTTGTAACTGCTTTGTCCCATATTCTTGATACATGTGATTCTCAGCACTCTACATTCTGAATGGACATGCAGAAGCAACATTTTGAAGTGTTTGCTTCTTATTGAAAATAGAAGTATTTTCTTCATCCTTGACTAAAATACGAGAATACAAAGTTTTGTGTGGGTATATATATAGATAGAATATGATGGCAAACTATGATCCATACAGCCAACCCAACATAGTGGGATAAAATTTTAGTTTGTTGTTGTATTTTTATAGGTAACATAACCAGAATGGAAAATTTTGTATCTTTATTGTCCCAATGCAATAGGAATCAATACCAGAACATAAATTATTAGATTTGTTCTTAGATCATAATTTGTCATAGTTGCTGTCATTTTGAGTATGCACTTTAGTGTCTTCTTAGGGACTTCAAAGAACAACAAACACATTATTTCAGCAGGTTAATATCAAACACAAATTTACATTTGCTTTGTCATACACTCATTGCAAGTTTAGGCTGGTGTATCTTGTCCAATTAAAGAACCTATATTTTTTTTAGGTAATTAAAGAACCTATTTTAGTACTTTGTACCATTTGTTCTCTTTTTCGGTAAATTCTACTCCTTTTTTGGTATGACTTTTCACTTAAGAATCTTTTCTTCCCTAATTGGTTTTGATATCCAAGCTATCTCATTGGGTTTGATTTTATGTGGCTGAGGACTAACAATTTTACATTAGCCATTTTGCACTCTTTCAATAGATAATGGTTTTAATATCAAACACAAATTTACATTTGCTTTGTCACAAACTCATTGCAAGTTTAGGCTGGTGTATCCTTGTCCAATTAAAGAACCTATATTTTCTTAGGTAATTAAAGAACCTGTTTTAGTACTTTGTACTCTTTGTTCTCTTTTTCAGTAAATGCTACTCCTTTTTTGGTATGACTTTTCACTTAAGAATCTTTTCTTCCCTAATTGGTTTTGATATCCAAGCTATCTCATTGGGTTTGATTTTATGTGGCTGAGGACTAACAATTCTACTTTAGCCATTTTGCACTCTTTCAATAGATAATGGTTTTAATATCAAACACAAATTTACATTTGCTTTGTCATACACACACTACAAGTTTAGGCTGGTTTATCCTTGTCTAATTAAAGAACCTATATTTTTTTAGGTAATTAAAGAACCTGTTTTAGTACTTTGTACTTTTTGTTCTCTTTTTCGGTAAATTCTACTCCTTTTCTGGTATGACTTTTCACTTAAGAATCTTCTCTTCCCTAATTGGTTTTGATATCCAAGCTATCTAATTTGGTTTGATTTTATGTGGTTGAGGACTAACAATTCTACTTTAGCCTTTTCGGACTATTTCAATAGATAATGGTACTTCTAAACCCGAATTAAAATCATCTTCAGGTTAAAACATTGCGTGACGTGGGACTAATTGCCGGATGATCAGCAGAAAATACAATTGTTGGTAGGTGAGAGAGAATTTATTTTGCTTATATGCCAACAGTACTGGATATTTTGATAGCTACAATATATGCAGGTTTAAGCTGTTGCATTTCTTATTAATGGTGGAAAATAGGCCCATGTTATAAAGAGAGATCTGACTTATTATGCATGCATAATTCAATATTTTGCATATTAATTGTTTATGAACTGTAAAAGGAACTTATAAAACAGGAAAAAAAAACTGTAAAAGAATGTTTTGTTTGGTATCATATGGTTTTTCTAGTTAATTGTTTTACTTATGTTATGGCTATTGAGTTGCTTGAATCTTCTTCACTTCCTTGCAACTTTACCTGCTAGCATATAAATGTGAACATGCTCAAATAGTGTTTAGGAGTCATATTCTCTACTAAACTGTTATCATCATGGTTGGGTCTGTTGGTCAAACTGTGAGCTTTTGTGGCCATGCTTCTTATTAGTTTTTTTTGGATAACTTCTAATGATTCTTTTGCTATAACCTTTAGTATGAATTGCAAATAAGGGCTTATATTGCTTGGCAAGGAACTTCATGGTTTCATGGTAGAAGAAATTTAATGAGGTTCAACTTGAGAAATAACTGTTATTATTAGAAACTAAAAGTGCTTTGAGCATAACTAGCTTTAAATTGTTGTTTGTGCTGAATCTAACCAAAAGGTACTTGATATGTTTGGTGAAATTTATGCATAATTTTATTTTTACATTCCTTTGGAAAAAGTACAACTATTTGATATGAAATTGAAAAGAAAATTAATCATATGAAACACCAAAAAAAAGGGGAAATTCTACGATTTTTTGTTTTGGCGTGCTGAAATTACATTTAACACTAAATTGGCATTGAAGTTTGAAGCATGATATTCATAATGGGAAATTTTACACATTATTTTGATGGTATTTGGCAGAAAATTCTATTTTCATGATGGGCATATGTTCTGATGTTGCCTTTAACTTGAATTTAGAATTTTGCAAACATCTCAAGCAGCACACTATTGAGCTGTACCCCTACTTAAACTGAAAAAGTTAAGTTAAAAAGAGTTCTTAGTTCTGTTGTTTATCTTCATGTATCTTTAGAAGCAAATAACCTCCTACGTGTGCTAACTTCTATGAATTCAAGTGATATCTATTTAAATTGTGAACTTCTATAATAATTTAGCTGTAGGTGCCATTTCAAAATTTTGCAAATACTTTCTTTAACCAAAATTTTTTTGAACTTTACTCTTTTTTCATTCTTATAAAATGAGCTTCTAGGATAATTTAGTTGTTGTTCTTTCATTATGGAGCATTTCTGGTTTGTTTTCCCTTTAAAGTTTTTTTAGCTTTCACCTCTGTTTGCTTTTTAATTATTGTTAGAGGAGTTTGTAAGAATTGTAGTTTGAAGATTACACTATTGGTTTTACATTCCTTGTTCTTTATTGATCCTGTAGAAATAGAAGGCTTCTGTGTTGGTATCACTTTTGTTGAGACAGTTGTGGCAAAAGTAGCAGGTGAAAAGATAATGAAATTCATTCTCTACATGATTTGAATGTTTTATACTGTCTCTTTTGTATAGCTATTGAATGTAAATCAATATGTATTTGCTGTAGTTTTCTTGGATAGCTTATATTTTGACAGGGGTTTGGAGCCGAAATTAATTTGTCGTTGATTTGTGTAAGCTTAGATCATGTTCAGACTAGAGCCTTTTTTATCCATGCATGAAAAGAAAAATTGGGATGGAAGCAGTTATAGTACGAACCATCAATTTATCCTTAGATTGGGCTTGCATTTTATGTGCAGAAGCACACATATTGATTAACATGTGCAAGAAGCAACTTCATGGATAGACATTTTCATATACATGCTCAAAATTTGACTTAATCCTTTAGTATTTAAATGAATAATCTTTTTACATCTTTCTTTTGGGCATAACTGGATTGGTATGTGTGTTTTTGTTTTTTGCTTTTCCCTTCAGGATGTATTTTTTTTGGGATTCATTAGTTTTAGTGATTCTGAAATGAGGGAGCTTGTTTAATGATTTGATTGGATGGCTTTATTATTAATTTTTTTGGGTTGGTTGATTGGTTTTGATAAATATTGTTTGAGGACTTGAGCTGCTGTACTGGGAAAACTTTTGATTCTTTTTTGTCTTTTAATTATTTATTCTTTACAAGTTTTTGTAGATTAAGAGATGTCTTAATTGGCTGAATTTTGGTACTTTTTCTTTCATTTTTTGTTAATAGGAATTATAACATTTTTAAAACTTGTGTTTGTGACCCATTACTAATTATTTTTCATTACAAAGTTCAGGGGTTAAGTGCAATATGATCTTTCAATCATTTGTGACCCACTTTCAAGATGACCTCTTACCCACTCTTTGATCTTTCTCTTTTAATACCTGTTGTGAGGAATAGATTCTAGCTTTTTTTTTGTAGTTTCATTTTTGGTATCTAATCTTCAACTTATAGATGATAACTATATGAAATCTTTCTTCAGTTAAGAGGCTTTGTTAGTTGGTCATTATGTGGAAAATTTAGGGGATTCCTCTGCTGCACTCAGCAACATATATAGAAAACACACCTCTTACTGTAATTATATTCTCAAGCTAGAAACAACTTGAATGGGATCCTTCAGTTGTTCTGGTAAGGGGGACATTATATGTTCCTTGGATTATGTTTTGCTAGGCACATTCTTATCTTGCTTGAATTGTATCAACAAAAGCAATCTCAAGACAGTGAGTTTTACAACCATTGTGTGTTAGAGTGATTTTAGGTGGAAAGTGGTTCGTCCCATACTTGGTTCATTTTTTACTGTAATATTATTTTTATCTTCATGCCTTCAAATGCAATGTGAAATCTATAATCAACTTTAATGTATTTAAAACTTATTTATTACTCAGGAAGACAATTCTTCCAGGTTAATTCTTCTACCTTTAGTCTTTTCAAATGTGGGAAGAGAATCAGTTGCACAAAACATCAGGATGGTTACTAATGGTGCAAATCGGGTAGCTTGCTGAAGATTCGGTACTTTCCTACAAAGGTTCTTTCCTATTTTAGTAGCTTTTAATGTTAGAAGTGCCAAAGATTTGCTTAAGAGGCTTTGCATTTGTTCAATATTTTTTGTTTTAATTAGTGGATATTGAGATTTTAACGAATGCCATGTATTTTTTGCCGAATTAAGTTCGTGCATGGAAAATGAGAGAAATCTAAGGTTACGAAGAAATTTCTAGGAAATCTTATGCATGAAGCTCTTGTATTTTTGGCATTGTATAAGCAGTTTTATGTTTACATATGAAATAGCTAATTCTTTAATGTGAGCCCATGGCAAGTGAATGAGACCATATAATTTCTTTGTAGTTCTTGAGCTAACTATATAATGTTGTCGTTTAGGTATTGATGTGATACAATTTCATTCATTAATTTCTAAACATTTTAGTGCTGACCATTTCAGTGCTTGATAATGGTAGAATTTCATTCATAAATCACTGAAATGGCTAGTGATCATTAATGATAGAATGTTGAGGGTTAACAATATAATGCTGATCTAGAAATTTCAACAGCACCAGATGTTCATTTTTTGAATTGCATCTATGAAATGTATCCGTACTATTCTTTGCAAATTCGACACTTGTTTTGTCCTGTCGGAGTCTTGATGTTTATAGAAGTGCTTGGAGTAATGTTGCTCCGATCACTAACAATTTCAATGCTTGATAATTTTTCTCTTTATGTAGTAAACATTCTATCATTAATTTCTTTTGAGGAGCAGAATCAAGAATGCCAGTTTTGAATTGCATTAACTTTTATATACTTTGCCAATTGGTGTAAAGCAACCTTAATATAAATGGTGTAAGTCAAGATCCATACATATGAAACCCCTAAAGCAATACTCTAAATTTAGCCGATCATATTGATCGGCTCAGATCCAACAATTACAAAGAGTGGAATATGTTTGTAAGCTATGGTGTTCTGTCATCTCTTTGCAATCGTGCTCTCGTTCTGGTTCTCTAATTTTGATCTCTTTTCTGCCTCTCTCCTCAGCTCTCTCATCCCCTGGTCCCCCTTTAGAGTTCTCCTCCTTTGCCTTTTAAACCTTTTCTTGAATGATGTGTCTCTATCGTGGTAGTAGAAAGCTTTAGCCGGATGTGAGATTCCTCCACGTATCTGCAAGAGTGAGTCACCATATAAATTGAGGTCATCTGATTGAAGCGTTGGCTTAGGCATTAAGAATTCAACTCATCAAACATGTAGTGTGCCTCTGAATGTCTGCACTTGAGAGATTTGTGTTGCTATGCATGTATGAAAGGGTGTGAGTGAATTGAAATGCATGAAATGAAGGTGTGAGTGTGCAAGTGTATGGCATGAATACATGAGTTTGTGTAGAGGTGCAAGGTGAGTATATGTGTGCGTGTGTGGGCGCCCGCACAGGGTGTGTGTGTGTTGTGTGGGCAGGAGCCTAGGCGGCAAACGTGTGTGTGTGTGTGCGGACGCTTAGGCGCCCACATGTGTTATGTGTTGTGTAGTGCTAAGAGTGCTGGAACTCTCCTGTAGTGCTTGAGACTTGTGAGGCCACAATGGCTAAGTGTGTGCGTGCTTCCAATTCATACAAAAATCATACAAATTTACAAAGCATTTACACAACACTTAAACATTTTCCACAATGCGAGATTATGAACATTCCTACACATAAGACATTCATGAAGCACTGTTTCACTTGAATTTCATACAAAAGTTCACGTAAGCAAAGCAAATAAATCGGTATAAACCTAACTTATCACCCCTCCACACTTAAACCTATGCTAGTCATGAGCAAAGTAACCAATTAAAACATCTTTATCCATCTTCACATTCGGAACTTTAACACCACCATCCACATATCCTTGAAATAAACCATTTCGCATGCATAAATTCTTCAAGTTCAGCTTCATAGTTCACAGAAATCATACCAATTGTCAACTAAAGTGCCATGAATAAAGACCAAACTACCAACGTGCTTCGTGTGCTGAGAGTTTCTTATGCTCCATCACCTTGTTTATGAAAAGTACTCAAGCAAACACTTACACAATAATTCTTGCACTACAATCCTTTTACCCACACACAAAAATACTTCATACAAAGGGTAACCGATAAATTTTGCTTCACATGCTCACTAGGGGTTTTCCCTTTTTCTATTGCACATTGGTGCGAGATGTTTTCTTTTGCAATCGTGCTAGAGTTTTGTGGCTATTTTTTCCCTTTATTTGCCACTGACTTCTACATCTCTTCCCAAGCATTCCATGTTCATTTGTGTCTTCAATAGACTGTGTATTCAAAATGCAAGAACAAGTATTTACAAGTAGAATGCACATACACGTTAAGAGATACATAAGTTCTCTCCTATGTCAATTGTGGTGTTGGCGTTGCTATCTTACCTTAACATCACACTTTAATCAGCAACTTGTATGAATTAAATGAATTCTAGAACTAAACAAAACAAAATTTTTCATGCATGAAATAATTGAACAGCGTTGATAGATTGGATGAGGATATTGGAAGTGCCAGTGTGCCAATGGATTGAGACATTATTCACACAACATAACAAAACACTTTACCATTTATCGCGCAGCTGAAATGCACAACAACACATCAAGTAAGGCTAGTGCTAGGCACTAGCCTGTTTTTCTTCCCGCACACAACACAAAGTCACACCACCTAGATGATACTAATATATTACACACCACCTCCAATCTCTTAACACACAGAACAGTACACAAAATAGAATTCTAAGGCACTGAGCCTAGCACACTACAACATAACACTTCAATCATCAACCAAGCCAAAGCAAACAACCCCCAAGCATCACACTTATCACCCACTTTCCCCCCATACTTAAAATAAGCAATGGTTCCAATTGTGAGGAAAGGGGAGGAATTGCCCTGTTTAAGCTTCGCGGCGGAGTTTTTCCTTCTGCTCGGTTTTGAGGTAGCTTTGCCGCTGAGGTCTTTCCATTGGGCCCAAGAACTGTCTACAATACTCTGTCTGAGCGACTTCTATCCCTCGCTTGCTTGCCATTTCTGATAGTAGCACTAGGAAAAATATTAAGGTAGCCTCGGATTGCTGTGCACGATTAATATACCATATGATCAGGTGCCCCACATCAATCGTCATTCTGTGCTGGATGGCATAAATCAAAAAGATCCTTTCTCTAGTTGCTTTGGTGTCCTGTTGGGTAGGCATAAGCCTTGAATTTATGAATAGCAACCACTTCCTTGCTTCAGCCGTCAAGTTGCTTGTCAACGCATACATCGGTTCAGATTTTGCATTGCGCCCCCATGCGGCTCCAGGCAGTCCTACCGACTCAATTAAGTAGTCCACAATGCTCGCTTGCACCAACTGACTAAAGTCATCCTCTGGATAGTCAGGCAACTGGTAATGCTGGTTAATTGTGTGGCTTGTCAACTTGAGATACGTTCCCCTCAGGTACACTTCTTGGTGGGTGATCTCGTTGGAGTCGCTTGCGTCGGCATTGGCATAAAATTCTCTTGCTATCTCCACATTGGATATGGCTGCAGCTAACATTAAAGGTCCCTATTTATAAAAGTATATAGCCTCTTCCAACGTGCGTGAAGGGGCCTCGATCTCTCTTTCCACAAAGACGTGCCTGAAGATGGATCTATCAAATTGTCTTTTCGCTTTGTCATTCACAAAATGCGCTGGTTCTTCCGGAGTGTAGTCTGTGTCTGAGTCAGAAGATTCTAAGCTGTCCAAGGACTCTTGGAAGAACATGGCGTAATCATTGTTGCCATATGCCATGAATCTGCAAAAAATTAGAGCTAAGCACGGTACATCTACTTATCAAACAATTGCAATTCATGGGCTAAAGTTGGGGTTTCAGCATTGTGCTTACACAATCGAGGAAAACGTCACATGGAGACTTAACAATGAGTTATGGAATTTTTATAAGAATTTCATTTCAACAAACCATTCCAATTCCTCCTTATGCATTAATCATCAAAGCCTTCCTACTAGAGTTTTCATGGCATTGTGAATTAATTGTGAATAATCATACCAAAATTCATGCTCACATTATGATTCAAACGCACAACACAATCTCATAGAAGGATAATCATTTCGGCATTCATGAGTGAGTAAAAGAAGCGGGAAAATACATCAACCATTATGTTCACCATTTTAACATGAAAGTTCAACTCATGAGTTCTGCATTTAAGCATCACCAGTTCGGCAATCGAGTTACCCATGTCGAGGAGCACACAAAGGCCACATATTGCAATGTTAACTCAATGAACATGTAAGAGAAGGGTGCTTACTTAGCTAGAGATTAATTAGCACAATTGAAATGCAAAAGAGAAAGAAATTTTGTGTAGCCCGTTAATGCAAAGGAAATGGCTTCCTCTCTTGGCTTCTCCCACTCGGCCGAGAATCCACAAAATGCACGCAAGAATTAATGAAATCCAATGCATGAAAGTGGTGGTGAAGTCATGCAAAATCTTTGGTATTTATAGTGCAGCTTGTGTGCATGATTCGGCTATGTGTAAGCTAAAAGACAAGGACATGTGATTGGACTAGAAGACAAGAAGTTAGGTAACAAAATGTTTGCAAACAAAAGCCTTGTCAAGTCTAGTCACTCTGTTGACCATACTCGGCCCTACCATATAATTCAAGCATCAAATGCATTTTCTACCGAATGATTTCAACTTCCCAACAAGGACATGCATTTATCAAATCGTCCACACATCGGTCTTTCCATGCATTAGTTCGGCCATATTACATTGTTCCTAGTTTTCCAACATAATTTGTGCACTAATCTTCCCACCAATTCACATAATTGTTTCATGTATTTCCTATCACTTTTTCCCAATTTCGGACAAATCATGCATAAAGTGATGAAAATGTTGTGTTTTAGTGATGAATGTATGCATGACATTTACTCTCATGTGCATATTTGATTTGCCAGCCTTTTTCCTTGCAACACTGTTAATCATCCTTTCATGATTTGATCTTTCACTACAATGCTCAGAGAAAATGTTTAGTTTACGCTTACTTGACTTAAGAAGGAAAAGATATGAGCTTAAGGCTTTGAAATCCAGAAGAATCAAATATTCTATAACTGGACTTGTTATCGAACCTCAGATTCGACCCGTGCCTTTTGTCAGCGCAGAGAATATTCTAGGCACATTTTACCTTTGTTGCACGTGACATCCAGATAACATTTTCCAGCTTCCTTGGATGATTTGTACTTAACTTGTATGCACTTCCACTTCTGTTACTGCAGCTTCTATTTTTGTTCTTTTCAGCTTTCCTACACAAGATCACACAAAGGAAGTGATACGAGATCGAGGTCATACGTCAAGTTCGATGAATTCAAAGTGCTCATTCCAATTGTAGAAGACGAGTCTTTCATTTGGAAACCTGGGATTGAAGAAAACGACGTGGACAGAAATCTACGTCGCGACGTGGAGAGGCTCCGATGTCGCGACGTCCACCCACGTCGCGACGTCCATCGTCACGCGTCGCGACGTCCAACAGTGACGTGATTTTTATTTTTAGGGTTTGTTCCCCGACGTCACGACGTCGGGCTCCCCCACGTCGCGACGTGCGGGAATTTTATGCGTTAATTATTTTTTAGTTTTTTAGAAACTAGGGTTTTAAGTTATTTAATGTTTCCTTTTATGTGCTATTTCATTTAGGGTTTGTAATAAGCCTATAAATAGGCCTTTTTATCAGTTGTCATGGGAGAGTAGAATTTTGAGATAAGAACACAGAGTTGTTTCTTTTACGTGAGTTGATTTCCTGAGGAGGGATTTTGATTTACTTTGTGAAGAATTTTCCTGAGGAGGGAGCTTTCTTTACGTGACTGTCGTGTTAATTGTATGTGAGGAGCATTCAATTAATTGAGCATACTGTCAATCTACGGAGATAGATTGATTCTACCTGTCCAAACTGATTTACGAAAAGATCGTGACCAATATTCCGCAACAACTATCGATCTACGTGAGGAGCGTGGTGAGATCGTTATCAAGTGGTATCAAAGATCAAGGGATTTTCGAAATCAGGTTTTTCAGTTTTACCTTAAAATTGAAACCCTAAATTGTTGTTCTTCGTAGCCTTGCATGATTTGATAATTGTGATAAGGTTACAACAATTATATCTTTTGTTTTTAATTCATTCGTATTGTGAGGGTTTGATCCGGTTGAATTGGTGTTGATTGTTGGTTTGAATATATATTGGATATTTGTGGGTAATTGTTGCTGTAGTAATTGTTGTGGGTATTCTTTGGAAAAATCTGGTTAATTGACAATCATGAGTAATCAAGGAGAATCAGATATGAATCGAAGGCTCGCAAGATTGATTGCAGCCATGGGAGATCAGATAAGCCAAATATCTGCTACCTACCAGCAAATTCGAAGTGACAATCAACAGTTTAAGCTGCGGATTGAACAGCTAGAGTCGAGATCTAGATCAGGTATTCCAAAGAGAACTCTATCTAAGAATCCTTGGGTTGAGAGTTTGAAAGAGTCTAAGTCAAAACCAATCCGATGTGCTATATGTATGGCTATAGGTCATAATTCTATTAGTTGTCCAAGATGGTATGATTTGTATGTTGAACCTCCAAATGTAAACCCGTCTGTCAAAGTTGTTACTATACCATTGTTGGAATGTGTTGAAGATCATGGGGATAATGAATTGCATCCATTGGAGATGGGACAAGCTCGTGAAATTGTTGAAACAATGGTGGAGGCCATTAATGAAGATCCTTTGTTGGAGGAAACTTTGTCATCGACAAAAATAAATCCAAAGGAAAATGAAGCTTCTTTGCAGGAAGTTCAATCACCTATAGTGGAGGTATCACATGATGTGTTTGAAGAACAATCTTGTGAAGATTTAATTCCTTTTATTGCTTTAGATGATTGTACTTTAATTGTTATTAATGATGTTTATCATGATAAGCAAGAAAGTGAATTGATTCATGATTTGAATGGAAAAAGCCTTGAGGTGAGGATTGTAGAAAAAGGCAAAGAGGGGGAAAATACTGAGAGTGAATTTCCATATATTTTGTCTTTTTGTCTTGATGATTTTTTAGATTTTGTGCTGGTTTTCCTTGTTACCAATCAACAAAATTTGAGGTCAAATCTTTTTCAAGTGGGAGGGAATGATACGAGATCGAGGTCATACGTTAAGTTCGATGAATTCAAAGTGCTCATTCCAATTGTAGAAGACGAGTCTTTCATTTGGAAACCTGGGATTGAAGAAAACGACGTGAACAGAAATCTACGTCGCGACGTGGAGAGGCTCCGACATCGCGACGTCCACCCACTTCGCAACGTCCAGCTGCGACGTGATTTTTATTTTTAGGGTTTGTTACCCGACGTCGCGACGTCGGGCTCCCCCACGTCGCGACGTGCTAGAATTTTATGCGTTAATTATTTTTCAGTTTTTAGAAACTAGGGTTTTAAGTTATTTAATGTTTCCTTTTATGTTTTATTTCGTTTAGGGTTTGTAATAAGCCTATAAATAGGCCTTTTTATCAGTTGTAATGGGAGAGTAGAATTTTGAGATAAGAACACAGAGTTGTTTCGTTTACGTGAGTTGATTTTCTGAGGAGGGATTTTGATTTACTTTGTGAAGAATTTTTCTGAGGAGGGAGCTTTCTTTACGTGACTGTCGTGTTAATGGTATGTGAGGAGCATTCAATTAATTGAGGATACTGTCAATCTACGGAGATAGATTGATTCTACCTGTCCAAACTGATTTACGAAAAGATCGTGACCAATATTTCGCAACAACTATCGATCTACGTGAATCATTTATTGGAATAACTCAACTACTGAAAAGATTAAACAAAGACAAGAAATAAAATGGTTGAGTTGCCTCCCAACACAACGCTTGGTTTATTGTCCTCAGCTAGATATGAAGGATTCTTGGTCAAGATAAGGGTCCATCAAGGAACTGAGCTTGTCCCTTGTCTTCCACAGCTGACTTGAAAATTTTCACCCTGTGCCCATTGACATTCTAACGCACACCTGAAGACTCACTTTGCACTTCAATAACTCCATAAGGAAAAATCTTGGTGACAACGAAGGGACCAATCCATCTGGATTTCAGTTTGCCAGGGAAAAGTCTCAACCTAGAGTCATACACTAGCACTTGTTGTCCTACCGAAAATTCCTTCACCTTAATTTTGGCATCATGCCATCTTTTGTTCTCTCCTTGTAGAGGCTTGCACTGATATATGAATTCCATTTGAACTCATCCAATTCATTGAGCATCATCATTAGTGCCTCTTGAGCCAACTCCAAGTTCATATTACGCTTTTGTACAGTCCAGTAAGCTTTGTGCTCCAACTCAACTGGGAGATGACATTCCTTTCCAAATACCAGCCTAAATGGTGAGGCTCCAATTTGAGTTTTGTAGGCTGTCCTATAA
The DNA here is from genome assembly GCA_016586305.1 of Ophiorrhiza pumila. NCBI lineage: Eukaryota > Viridiplantae > Streptophyta > Magnoliopsida > Gentianales > Rubiaceae > Ophiorrhiza > Ophiorrhiza pumila. Next base: position 21,475,600 of record BLIW01000005.1, read on the forward strand.
ACCCAGAGTGCATCATCAAGTTTAAGTGCCCAGTCCTTCCTCCCAGGATTTACCACTTTTTAAACAGATTACCATTCTTCCAGAAATAGTTTCTAGCATCATGTCTGAGCCTCTTCTTCTGATCATTGGAGAAGTGTTGTGGTATTAGTCCAGCAACTACATAATTGGCTATTTCAGAGAACCATGGTAAGTCTTGAGTGTGAACTCTAAAAATTTGTTCATCCGGGAAATTTTCCTCAATCCATATCTGCAGCTGGTCCTTACTCAAGGCTCCCAATTCAAGCCTAGACAAGTGGTCTGCTACCACGTTTTCACAGCCTTTTCTATCTTTGATCTCCACATCAAATTCTTGCAGCAAAAGAACCCAACGAATAAGCCTAAGTTTGGCCTCCTTCTTTGTCATGAGATACTTGAGTGCTGCATGATCTGTATGCACTATCACTTTTGATCCTAACAGATAGGCCCTGAATGTATCAAAAGTAAACACTACAGCCAACATCTCTTTTTCTGTAGTGGTGTACTTCAGTTGTGCTCCATTCAATAGCTTACTGGCATAATAGATGGCATGAAAAAATTTTCCTCTCTTCTGGCCCAGTACAGCTCCTACGGCACAGTCAATAGCATCGTACATTATCTCAAAGGGTTCCCTCCACACTGGTATGACTATAACAGGTGCCTCCATTAGCTTAGCTTTTAACAACACAAAGCTTTCTTGCATTCCTCATCAAAATTAAACTGTGCGTCTTTCTCAAGCAATGCACACAAAGGCTTGGCTATTTTTGAGAAATCTTTGATAAACCTTCTGTAAAAGCCAGCATGTCCCATGAAGCTCCTCACTCCCTTCACATTGGTTGTGGCTGGAAGCTTAGCTATCACTTCCACCTTGGCTCTGTCCACTTCTAACCCAGCTTTGGAAATTTTGTGTCCCAGCACAATCCTCTCATTGACCATAAACTGGTACTTTTCCCAATTTAAGACCAAGTTGGTGTCGACACACCTCTTTAGTACAAGTGACAGATTTTCCAGACATCCTTTAAATGTCATTCCAAAAATAGAGAAATCATCCATAAAGATCTCAATCACAATTTCCGCCATCTTTCAAGCAACGCTAAAATGTTGCTGGGGCATTACACAGGCCAAAGGGCATTCTCTTGAAGGCATATGTTCCAAATGGGCAAGTGAAAATGATAACGATCTCACCACGCTCCTCACGTAGATTGATAGTTGTTGCGGAATATTGGTCACGATCTTTTCGAGAATCAATGTGAATAAAATCGAATCAATCTATCTCTGTAGACTGACAGTAAGCACGATTATTTGATGGCTCCTCACCAATAAATAACAAGACAGTCGTGTGAAAAGAACTCCCTCCTCAGGAATAATCTTCACAAAGTAAATTGAATTTCCCTCCTCAGGAAAACAACTCACGTAAAAACAACTCTGTGTTTTCAATTCTCAAAATTCACGTCTACCTCATTACAACTGATAAAAAGGCCTATTTATAGGCTTATTACAAACCCTAAACGAAATAACACATAAAAGGAAACATTAAATAACTTAAAACCCTAGTTTCTAAAAACAGAAAAATAATTAACGCCTAAAATTCCCGCACGTCGCGACGTGTGGTAGCCCGACGTCACGACGTCAGGAAACAGACGCAAAAAAAAAACTCAAACCTGTTGGACGTCGCGACGCGCGACGATGGACGTCGCGATATTCATGGACGTCGCGACGTCAGACGAGCTCTACGTCACGACGTGTGTTTCTGATTTGCTGCCCACGTCAAAATTCTCTTCTTTCTTCTTTTTAGGCCTCCAAACGCGAACCATTCTCCTTAAACACCCCTTGATTCGCTCCCATAACCCCGGAGGCTTTGGTTTGGACTTCAATTTGCTATCATTCCCTCCCCGATCGAAAGGATTTGTCCTCAAATCTGATCCAGCATGCCAAAAGTCCCCAACACCAACTCTAGAATGTAGAACCACTGCACACAAGTCCTCTTGAACTCCAGCATCAACTCCCATTGACTGTAAAGCATTTAATATCTGACGTTGGTCTTTATATACCTCAGACGGATGCAATGATGTCAACAAAAACTTGTGACCTTGCCATTTAAATGCATAGGTATTGTCTCGCCCATGATGCACAACATCTCGATCAAACAACCATGGCCTTCCAAGAAGCACATGCCCAGCCGACATTGGCACCACATCACAAAGTACTTGGTCCCGATATGTCCCAATTGCAAAGTCTAACTTGATTTGCCGAGTAACCTCCTCCGCAGTTCCCGCATTAACCCACTGAAGCTTGTAGGGCTTAGGATGAGCAACTGTAGTCAACCCCAACCTTTCAACAAGTAATGAACTGCAATATTCGTGCAACTTCCACTGTCAATAACCACATTACACTGCTTACCACTTATAAGACATCGTGTATGAAATAATTGGTGGCGTTTATACTCGTCATCCGCCTTAGATTGTGCGCTAAAACATGTCTTAACACCAATGCCTCACCTATCACATCCTCAGGACGAATGATCTCTTCTTCAGGACCCTCCAGTTGTGGCATCCCATCATACTCAGAATCTACCTCCACGACTTCACTATTAGGTTTAATAAGCATAGCTCGAGGACTACCACACTGAGCAGCTACATGCCCATACTCGTGACACTTGAAGCACTGAACCGTCTTCCCCTTTGAACTCACATTATCTAGCTTACTCTTGACTTCTTGACTAGATGATCCTTGTGGGGTTCCCTTGAAAACGGACTTCCAAGAACGACTACCATCAAATCCAGATTGCTTCTCCATTTCAAGCTGTCGTTCCACTTCCTTGGCTTTGTGAAGCAAGTCCTCCAGATCAGTGTATAGATGTAAAGCAACATATTTGGCAATACCTTGGTTCAACCACTGAGAAATTGCGCGCACTATAGTCACCTCCTTTTCCTCATGAACTCGTGCTCGACTCATGAGAGTTCGCATCTCCTGATAGTACTCTTCAACGCTCTTGTCTGCTTGGGTTAAATTCTGGAGTGTCAACCACAATCCTCTAAAATAATGAGCAGGGACAAAACGGTGCCGCATTAATGCCTTTACCTCATCCCAAGTGCGTATTGGTCACTCTCCTAGCAAGTCGCGTTGACTAACCAAATTTTCCCACCATGTACTGGCATATCCAGTGAACTCCATAACCGCCAAATGAACCTTAGTGTCCTCGGAATAATTATAGAATTCAAAGATTTTATTTACCTTTCTAACCCAATCCAAAAACACCTCAGTACCCTCCCTTCCCGAGAATGGTGGAACACGTATTTTGCCTTCTTTATCATTAGACCCTCCTTTGCGCACTCTCCTGTGAACACTATCATCAAAATCAGTCTCATCCTCCTCTAAACCATCAAACCAAGGATTTTTAGGTGGTGTCTTCCGTGGAGTGCCTACTCGAGATCCCAACTCCAACTGTTCAATCCGCTGCCTATTCTGTTGACTGTCCTGCCTAATCTGTTGAGTTTCAGCTGTTAATTGTCGTATCTGTTCAGACAGGGTAACCAACATACCTTCTAGGTTTTGGTTAGTAACAGTACCTTCTGCCTGCTTACTCATGTTGACAAGTAACCAAAATTTTTCCAAGAATGTCCACAACAATTACTACAACACAATTACCCATAAATATCCAATATATATTCAAACCAACAATCAACACCAATTCAACCGGATCAAACTCTCACAATACAAATGAATCAAAAACAAAAGATATAATTGTTGTAACCTTATCACAATAATCAAATCATGCAAGGATGCGAAGAACAACATTTTAGGGTTTCAATTTTAAGGTAAAACTGAAAAACCTGATTTCGAAAATCCCTTGATCTCTGATACCACTTGATAATGATCTCACCACGCTCCTCACGTAGATTGATAGTTGTTGCGTAATATTGGTCAAGATCTTTTCGAGAATCAATGTGAATAAAATCGAATCAATCTATCTCTGTAGACTGACAGTAAGCACGATTATTTGATGGATCCTCACCAACAAATAACAAGACAGTCGTGTGAAAAGAACTCCCTCCTCAGGAATAATCTTCACAAAGTAAATTGAATTTCCCTCCTAAGGAAAACAACTCACGTAAAAACAACTCTGTGTTTTCAATTCTCAAAATTCACGTCTACCTCATTACAATTGATAAAAAGGCCTATTTATAGGCTTATTACAAACCCTAAACGAAATAACACATAAAAGGAAACATTAAATAACTTAAAACCCTGGTTTCTAAAAACATAAAAATAATTAACGCCTAAAATTCCCACACGTCACGACGTGTGGAGCCCGACGTCGAGAAACCGACGCGAAAAATAAAAACTCAAACTTGTTGGACGTCGCGACGCGCGACGATGGACGTCGCGACGTTCATGGACGTCGCGACGTCGGACGAGCTCTACATCGCGACGTGTGTTTCTGTTTTGCTGCCCACGTCGAAATTCTCTTCTTTCTTCCTTTTAGGCCTCCAATTGCGAACCATTCTCCTTAAACACCCCTTGATTCGCTCCCATGACCCCCGAGGCTTTGGTTTGGACTTCAATTTGCTATCAGAAAATGGTTTTCTCCTGATCTTTTGTATCAATGACAATTTGGTTGTATCCAGAATATCCATCTAGAAAGCAATAAAACAGGAACCCAGCTATTCTGTCTAGAAGTTGTTCAAGGAAAGGTAGAGGAAAGTGATCTTTTTGGGTGGCCTTGTTCAACTTCCTATAGTCCATGCACAATCTCCAAGCATTAATAATCCTAGTGGCCAGCAACTCATTGGCTTCATTGGTCACCAAAGTTACTCCTCCTTTCTTAGGTACACATTGTACTAGACTGACCCACTCACTGTCAGAGATGGGGAATATCATCCCAAAATCTAAAAGCTTAATAACCTCCTTTTTTACCACTTCCATCATCTATGGGTTCAAACCTTCTTTGCTTATCTCCTGTAGGAATAGCCTCCTCTTCTAGCAGTATCTTGTGCATAAAACCACTTAGGCTTATTCCTTTAATGTCTGCTATGGTCCATCCTATTGCCTCTTTGTGCATTTTCAAAACATTTATCAATCTGTTTTCCTACCATTCCTCCAACTTAAATGAGATCATCACTGGAAGAGTTTCATTTTCTCCCAGAAATGTATACTTCAAATGTGGAGGAAGAGGCTTCAACTCCAGTTTGATAGGCCTCACAATTGAAGGCATCAGCTTCTCATTCCTGTTTTTAAAAATTTCTTGCCTCACCTCAGTGGGCACAACTTCAACATTCTCATTAGTTTTAATAACAGAATTTGACAATATTTCACATAGTTTACCACTTTCAGCGTTTTCATCAAAAATATTTTCAAAATCCATTTCTACAACGGACTTGTCTACTACACAATATTCAATTATGTTTGTCAATTCATGCAAAATTGCATTATCCTCACCATTCAACATCAACTCACATTCCTCATGTTCTTTATGTTTAGATGGCTCAAGTAAAGCAAGTGAAAACTTATGTTTATGTTCAAGCTCCAGTAGATGTTGGTTACCTTCCAACAGGATATGTAAAGAAGCATTGCTCTACAGAATTGGGATATTTTATTGCATAGTCCACATTGGAGACAACCTGCTCTCCATTCACTCTGAATGTGATGGTCTTACTCTTGACCCCTACAAGCGCATCTCCTGTGGCTAAGAACGGTCTTCCAAAGATTAAGGGTACCTCTGGGTCCTCCTCCATATCCAAAATGATAAAGTCAACTGGAAGCACAAACTTGTCCACCGATACCAACACATCCTCAATCATCCCTGTGGGTTGCACCAAGGATCTATCAGCCAGTTAAAGTAGCACAGCCACTGGTTTGATTTTATCTCCAAGTCCAACATTCTAAGCAATGGAGAGGGGCATCAATTTTATCCCCGCTCTAAGATCACAAAGGGCCTTGTTGAAAAATCTAGTACCAATGGTGCATAGTATTGTACAACTCCCAAGGTCCTTCAATTTTGGAGGCAAATCATTGTTCATCCATGCTTGACTCTCCTCTGTGAGTGGAATTGGAACCTCGCACTAAAGGATTTGTTCCTTGTTTACTATCAGGTCCTTCAAGAATTTTGCATATCTGGGTACAGCAGTGACCAGATCCAGTAGTGGCAATTCACATTCACATTCTTTAGCATGTCGAAAAACCTTGTGAATTGAGCTCCCTTTGTGGTTGGGGGTGGAACTCTTTGAGGGTATGGAGATAGTGGTGCATCTTCTGGATAATTGTAGGGGCTTGAAGGCCCTCTCTTCCTTTTGGGCTCAAGTGCCTTCACACTTTCCCGTCCAAATTCTTTCTCTGGTTCTTCCTCCTCAAGAACTTCAACTTGGGTCTCTTCTATGACCTCCTCCGTTGGATCCTCTACCATCTTGTCTTTCTTGTTCCCACTGAGTTCCTTCCAAAATTTCAAGGTTATAGCATTGCACACCTCATTTCTTTTTGGGTTGGGTTCAGTGTCACTGGGAAGAGTCCCTTGGGGACTTTGGTGAATTGGCTTGGCCAGTTGGTCCATCTGCACCTCTATGTTCTTCATTAACGCTTCACAATTTTTTCCTTGAGCTTCCAACACTGTGGTTCTTTGCTCCAACTTCTCTAAATCTTTTGAAGCGTGTCTTCCTCATTGGTCCTTCTATTATCCCAGTTGCTTGACTCTCCACCTTGGAAGTATTGCCTGTTTTGATTGCCTTGCCCCTAAGTGCCTTGGCCATTCTGATTCTTGTACCCACCATATTGCTGCCTATTGTTGTAATTGTTAATGTACTATACCGACTCTTTTGTGAGTTCACATTCATCAGTGTGATGTTCATCCTTGCATAGCCCACAAGATAGTACTTGGGTAGTGTTAGCTGATTTCAACGTTTGAACCTGCCTTGTCAATGCCTCTATCTTGACTTCTAAAAATGTCTCATCGTCCAGGTCTAGAACTCCTCTTTGTCTTCTCATGGGGGTCTTCCTTGCCTCTGGGAATAGATATTCATCATCAGCAATGGAGTCAAACAACTCCCTCAATTCAGGTACACTCTTATCTTTTAATGCCCCATTTGCACAAGTATTTACCATAAGTGATGATTCAGGTGATAAGCCTTTGAAAACTGTATTCAGCTCCCTCACTTCTCCCAAATCGTTATTTGGGCACTGTCTGAGTAAATCATTAAATCTATCCCAGGCTTCTTTAAAGGTCTCTCCATCTTGTTGCTGAAAACTTCTGATTTCTAGCCTCATTCGCTCCAACTTTGCCGGGGGAAAAACTTTGCCAGGAACTTCCTCTCCAACTCCTCAAATGTAGTAATGGAAGGTCCTCCAATAGATTTAAACCAGTGTTTGGCCTTCCCTTTTAAAGACAAAGGGAATAGGACTCTCCTCACTTCATCGTGTGGAACTCTTTGGAGTTAGAAGGTATTACATAGTCCCAAAAACCAATCGAGGTGCTCATTAGGATCATCATTACTCAACCCTTGAAATATCTGCCCTTGAAATATCTGCCCTTGAGTTATCATAGACACTATTTGGGTTGGGATCTGATAACTTTCAAGATCGATTCCTTGGTGGTTATTTCTCCTCTCAAAGTTTACAGCAAAATGATCCCCAAACTGTGGAGGTCGAGGTCTAGGCCCTTCCTCATTTTGTTCAGCCACTTCTAGAGCTCTTCTTCTCTATCTTAAAGTCCTCTGAAGTTCAAGATCAAGTTCAAATTCTGTTTCTATTCCACGAATTCATGCTCCCCTATGCATAAACTAAGTTGCCTACACAAAACAAGAACACTTCCAACGTAGAAAGATTACTAGAACAAAATCAAACAAGAGAAATGAAATGAATAACTTCAACAACTGAATCTCAAAACTTAACACAATCAGCCAAATCAAAACAGTAAATACTAACACAAATAACAAAGAACCAAAAACACAAAACTATCACAAATCAATTCCTCACACCTTGCCTCTCCCCGGTAACGGCGCCAAAAATTGGCTAGAGCTGTCGTAGGCTCACCAATTTTACCCAACCCACTAAAGATATGTAGTAGCGGTGAATGGGATCGTATCCACAGAGAGAGGGTTATGTCACGGTACAGATCTAGTGATAGAATGTAACAGTAAAATGTAATGACTAGAACAAATGCACTGAATCGAACAAATTGTAAGAATGGTATTGCCTTGAGGGGGTATCAATCAGTACGGATCTCTAACTATTATCACTTACTTGTGTGCATGCATGAGGGGAATATAATGCTAGTGTTGTGAAATCGATTAACCTGGTGGTTCTCACAATTCTATTGCACAAAACTCCTCAAACTTCCCTTAATAGGGCAGCTCCTTGGCACAAATTAAGACCCTAGATCCCTACTCTGCACAACAATTCTAGTTCCATTTTCAGTCATCTCCCTTGGTAGGACAGCTAACTAATGCAAGCATTCAAATTGTTCTACAAGAATAATCTCAATTCTTTTCCATAAAATTGACCCCAATTGTCAATGGATACAGCACAAGTGAAATCACAAAGCAATCAGATCTTAAGACTCACACAAGAATGTTACTAAGTTCAATTCACATTGAGTTCAATTGCCTTTGGTAGATCCATAATGATCTCAGTGGGTACCGCAGATCAGATATAGATTTAAGCCAAATCGTGCAAGCCCATTGAATCTAAACGTGTAATAAACAGTAAACATGTTGAACACAGATTAATTCACTTCAATTGTCTCAAATAAGTCAAGATCCGTACATATGAAACCCTCAAGGCAATACTCTAAATTTAGCCTATCATATTGATCTGCTCAAATCCAACAATTACAAAGAGTGGAATATGTGTGTAAGCTATAGATTTTAGTCCTCTCTTTGCAATCGTGCTCTCGTTCTAGCTCTCTGATTCCAATCTTTTTTCTCCCTCTCTCCTCAGCTCTCTCATCCCTTGGTCCCCCTTTTAGAGTTCTCCTCCTTTGCCTTTTATACCTTCTCTTGAATGGCGTGTCTCTATCGTGGTAGTTGAAAGCTTTAGCCAGATGTGAGATTCCTCCACGTATCTGCAAGAATGAGTCAACATATAAAGTGAGATCATCTGATGCGTTTGCTTAGGCATTAAGAATTCAACTCATCAAACATGTAGTGTGCCTCTGAATGTCTGTGCTTGAGAGATTTGTGTTGCTATGCATGTATAAAAAGGTGTGAGTGAATTGAAATGCATGAAATGAAGGTGTGAGTGTGCAAGTGTATGGCATGAATGCATGAGTTTGTGTAGAGGTGCAAGGTGAGAGCATGTGTGCGCGCGGTGTGGGCGCCCACCACATGTGTGTGTGCGGGCACCTGAGTGTGTGTGTGTTGTGTGGACGGGCGCCTAGGCGGCCGCCGTGTGTGTGAATGTTGTGTGTGTACGGGCACTTAGGCACCCGCATGTGTTGTGTGTGTTGTAGTGCTAAGAGTGCTTGAACTCTCTTGTAGTGCTTGAGACTTGTGAGGCCACAATGGCTAAGTGTGTCCGTGCTTCCAATTCATACGAAAATCGTACAAATTTACATAGCATTTACACAACACTTAGACATTTTCCACAATGTGAGATTATGAACATTCCTACACATAAGACATTCATGAAGCACTGATTTCACTAGAATTTCATACAAAGGTTCACGTAAGCAAAGCAAATAAGTCGGTATAAACCCGACTTATCACCTACCTTTAATACTTGAAACCCAGTGCAAAAATTATAACAATTGTCAAAAGAAAAAGATAAATTTTTTTAAAAATCTCATCATACTACTCACTTTTTCAAAAAATACATGTATTTATATATATTGCACATACTTTTCACACATTAGACTTATTTATACTTGTTACATGCATTTTTATATAATATACATTTTACATGTACTATATATATTTTCACGAATTATATATATGTAGATATACTTCAAGTATTATACATATTTATACATACTACACACATTTTTATTTTATACATATTTATATGGGAAAACTGCCAAAATTGTCACTGACATTGTAAAAAAAATTATTTTGTCATCCACATTAAAAATGATGCACTTTAGTCACTGACATTAAAAAAATGCACCAAATTAATCATCAACAAATTTTTGTTAACTTTTTTAATAAATAAAATGCACATTCACATCATGTACCACTTTATAAATGGGTAAAAGAGTAAATCAATTTATTTTTCAAACAAAACTCTTCATGATTTATTTATATTTTGTCACTAATTGAGAAACCGTCCACCTATAGAAGGTGGTGAATAATGAATAAATCATTTTATTGAAGAATAAATCGAGCTTCAACTTTTACTTTTTCATTAAGTTCTCTGTGATGTGAACGTGCATTTTTTCTGTTAAAATACGTAATATAATTTGTGCTGGCGCCTAATGTTGTGTGTGTACGGGCACTTAGGCACCCGCATGTGTTGTGTGTGTTGTAGTGCTAAGAGTGCTTGAACTCTCTTGTAGTGCTTGAGACTTGTGAGGCCACAATGGCTAAGTGTGTCCGTGCTTCCAATTCATACGAAAATCGTACAAATTTACATAGCATTTACACAACACTTAGACATTTTCCACAATGTGAGATTATGAACATTCCTACACATAAGACATTCATGAAGCACTGATTTCACTAGAATTTCATACAAAAGTTCACGTAAGCAAAGCAAATAAGTCGGTATAAACCCGACTTATCACCTACCTTTAATACTTGAAACCCAGTGCAAAAATTATAACAATGGTCAAAAGAAATAGATAAATTTTTTTAAAAATCTCATCATACTACTCACTTTTTCAAACAATACATGTATTTATATATATTGCACATACTTTTCACACATTAGACTTATTTATACTTGTTACATGCATTTTCATATAATATACATTTTACATGTACTATATATATTTTCACGAATTATATATATGTAGATATACTTCAAGTATTATACATATTTATACATACTACACACATTTTTATTTTATACATATTTATATGGGAAAACTGCCAAAATTGTCACTGACATTGTAAAAAAAATTATTTTGTCATCCACATTAAAAATGATGCACTTTAGTCACTGACATTAAAAAAATGCACCAAATTAATCACGAACAAATTTTTGTTAACTTTTTTAATAAATAAAATGCACATTCACATCATGTACCACTTTATAAATGGGTAAAAGAGTAAATCAATTTATTTTTCAAACAAAACTCTTCATGATTTATTTATATTTTGTCACTAATTGAGAAACCGTCCACCTATAGAAGGTGGTGAATAATGAATAAATTATTTTATTGAAGAATAAATCGAGCTTCAACTTTTACTTTTTCATTAAGTTCTCTGTGATGTGAACGTGCATTTTTTCTATTAAAATACGTAATATAATTTGGTTGATGAATAATTTGGTGTGTTTTTTAAATATCAGTGACTAGAATGTATCATTTTTAATGTAGATAACAAAATAATTTTTTTGTGTAATGTCAGCGACTATTCTGGCAATTCTCCCTATGTATATTTACTATACACATTTTGATATATACTATACACATTTTCCCATACTATATACATTTGCACTTCTTCACCAATAATACATATTTATAAATACTATTCACATTTTTTAACACTATACAAATACATATTATATACATTTTCAAGCACTATTCATATTTACACATATGTGACACTTTTCGTGCAATATACATATTTAAGCATACTACACGCTTTTTCACACGATATATATATATATATTTGTACTTACTGAACACATTTTCACACACTATACATTTTACACATATTGTCACGCACTATTGATGAGGGTTTGTCGCATACCTCTCAACAAATACCCTAACACTACTATAGTAGTGGTGAGAGGGATCGTATCCACAGAGAAGGGTTAGTTGTTTAGAGATTGTTTGTTCAAGAATCCAAAAGAACACAAAACAAATGAAAAACAGAATGAATGCAAAATGAGAGAGATATCAAATGCACGCTAACTAAAAATGAATGCAAAATGTTAGTATTCAAATAAGAAACTGATAAGAGAACTAGTTACTGTCTTGAGGGGGATCCCAATATGTTCAGATCTCTTCCTAGTATCATTGACATGCGTACATGTATGAGGGGACCTTCTGCTAGTGTCGTGAAACCAGTTAACCTGGTGTTCTCTCAATCTGACTCTACTTACTCCTCAAGCTTCCCTTGGTAGGGCAAGTTCTTGGCACAAATGGATTTCCCAGATCCCTACTCTGTAAGATAATTCTAGCCCATGAATTTACTATCTCCCTTGGTAGGGCATCTAATTCATTCATCTATTCAAAGTGTTATATAAGAATATTCCCAAGTCTTTTTTACAGATGTGTCTCCCTATGTCAGTGGGTACCGCACACATGAAAACATCAATGAAACTAGACGTGAGAACATGAACGGAATATTTCCAAATTCAATTCACATTGAATGCAATTTCTTTCAGTAGATCTAAAGTGATCTCAGTGGGTACCGCAGATCCGCTATAGATTTAAACATTCATTTGAACACATTGAAATCAAACATGCAATGAATAGAAATCATAATGGAACACAGATCAATTTCAATACAAATGTCTCAACTAAGTTAAGATCTTTACAGTCAAGCCCTTAAGACAGTATAATGTTAGAGAGAGACGAGAGAGAAAATCCTAATCTAGACTAAAAACTCAGAACCCTAATCTATCAGCCTGTGTGTTGTTGTGCGACCGCTCTCTTCTTTCTTCCTTTGATTGATGGATTCAGCCTCCTATTTATACCTTCCCTTTTTTTGACATGGCACCATCGTTGTGGCTGATCATTCCTTTAGTGCATGGTTCTTTTCCACGTGTCTGCAAAGTGAGTCAGCATATAGAGTGAGGTCATTTAATTCACACATTCGCTTAGACATTAAGAAATCAAATTATCAAACATGTTGTGTGCCATTGAGTGTTCTGTGTGCTGTGTATGCTAAGTGCATGGAAATGGTGCGAATGCAGCAAAGTAAGTGACTTGAGTGTGCGAGTGTTTGGACTAAATGCATGAATTATATGTATAGTGCGGGGTGAGTACGGGTAAAAATGCATGAATGTGCGAGTGAGTGAGTGCGTGTGTGTGCGAGCGCACGCGAGTGTGCGCGCGCCGTGTAAGTAGTGGGCGAGCGCGCTGGTGCATCCGCCACATGCGTGTGTGCGATGTAGGCGGGCGTCCTGGTGCACCCGCAGTGTGTGTCGTGTGTGTGGTGTGGGCGGGCTAGGCGCCCGCACCGTGCATTGTGTGTGTGGTGCGGGCACGCTAGGCTCCCGCACCGTGCGTAGTGTGTGCTAGGCGGGCGCTGTGGTGCACCCGCCATGTGTGGGTGTGTGCATGTGTTGTGTGCTTGTGAGTTGATTTTGCTTATGTGTGCTTCGGGACCCTTGTGTAGTGCTTGAGACTTGTAAGGCTATGGTGTCTAAGTGAGTGTTCGTTTCCAATTCATGTATAAATCATATCATTTTCACAACATTTTAATAATTTCCACATTGGACAGATCAAGAGCATTCTTGCACTAAAGTCATTAACCAAGCACCATTTTCATCAGTGTTTCAAACAAAAGAATAAGTAAGTAAAGCAAATAAGTTGGTGCATACCAGACTTATCAACCCCCCACACTTAAACCCTTGCTAGTCCCGAACAAAGTAAGGAAAAAACTAAGTCCCTTTCTAGTCTCCACATTCAACACTCACAACAACATCATCTATCCATTCTTTGAGATTTTAGCATGCAGAAAAACAAAACTTTGCTAGCGCAAGTTCACAATCCATTAAGTCATACCAATTGCCGATTAAGGTACAATGAATAAAGACCAAACCGCCAGTGTGCTGTGTGTGCTAAGAGTTTCTCATGCTCCCCCACCCTGTCTATGCAGAGTACTCACGTAAACACTTAGTTAAAAATTCTTGCACTACAATCCTTTTGTCCACACACACGAGCACTTCACACTGAAACAATATTCATTGAACTTAGCTTGCACATTGGTGCTTGATATTTTCTTTCAGTTTCATGCCGCACTTTAGTGCTTAGGCTGCCAGGATTTTATGGCTATTTTTTCCCTTTATTTTCCACTGGCTTTTTCCTTTCATTAACATCTTTTCTCATTCAGCAATCCATGCCTGTGTGTGTCTTCAATAGACTATATATTCAGAATGCAAGAATAAGTGTTTACGAGTAGAGGGCATATACAAGTAAAAGATTATAAGCTCTCTCCTATGTCAAATAGAGTGTTGGCATTTCTATCTTACTTTAACATCGTACTTTACCCAGCAACTTGTATGAATCAAATGGGTACTGTGCACTGAAAAAAAAATCAAATGGGTACTGTACACTGAGGAAAAATAAAAATTTTCGCATACATCTCAATTGAACAACGATTTATGAGGTTGATAATGATATTGGAAGTGCTCGTGTGTTAAATGGCTAGTGACAGCAATTGCACAACACAACAAGCACTTAACATTTATCGCAGCTGAAAGATAACCACACGACAAGGCACACAATAGGGCTAGTGTTAACCCCTGCCTATTTTTCTTCTCCCAACACTTGAACAAGAACACACCTCCTACATGATACTAATATAATACTAGCACACCACCTCCATTCCCTAATATATAGCAACACACAGAATGGAATTCAAATTATAGGCACTAGGCCGCAAACACACAGCACAAGCAAACTTGCATCAAATCACAGCAACAGGTAAGAACATCACCAGTATAAGAGCTAACCAAGTAAGCACATAACATAACCACTAATGTAGCCAACCAAGCAAGCACATAACAAAAAACGTATTCATGAAGGAAACTAAGCATGTAAATCTCAAAGGCATAAACCATGGCAACATTCCCTCCCCCAAACTTAGAATTAAAAGAATAGGTTCAGGAACTCCCTTATGTTTGTAGACTATGACATTCAATGCTTGTTGGTTTGAGTGCCTTTGTCCTCAACTTTTCCTTTATGACTGTAATTCTTCAAAGTCCACATGCACTATGCTCAATAGCTTTTGCTCTCCTTTTTGACTGCTTTTGCACTTGCAGCTTTTTTATAGCTTTTGTTCTCACGCAAAACAGCAAACACTAATTTTAAATGTGCAACATGTTCATCAAGTGATTTGCTATAAATAAGAATGTCATCAAAGTAAACTACAACAAATTTCCCAATGAAGTGACCAAAAACGTGATTCATGAGCCTCATAAAAGTACTAGGTGCATTAGATAACCAAAAGGCATAACTAACCATTCATACAACCCATACTTTGTTTTAAAAGCAGTTTTCCATTCATCACCTTCTTTCATTCGAATTTGGTAGTATCCACTTTTCAAATCAACCTTGGTAAAAATGCAAGAACCATGCAAGCATGTCATCTAATCTAGGAATTGGATGTCTATACTTAATGGTGATCTTGTCAATAACACGGCAATCAACACACATTCTCCAAGATTTATCCTTTTTAGGAACTAGAATAACAGGAACCGAACATGGACTTAGAGATTCTCGAACAAAACCTTTGTCAAGGAGTTCATCCACTTGACGTTGAATCTCTTTGGTTTCCTCAGGATTTGCTCGATAAGCTGGACGATTTGGAATTCGAGCTCCAGGTATGAAATCAACTTGATGTTCAATACCTCGAATATGTGGTAAATCTATTGGTAAATCCTCGGGAAACATGTCTCCAAATTCTTACAAAAGAGATGAAACAACACTAGGCAAAGAAGCAAGGTGATCACTATCAATAATAAGTACATCCTTGCGAAAAAGTAAATACAATGGTTGCCTATCTAGTATTTCTCTCTTTAACTCACTCATGGAAGCAAAACAACATGATTTTGAATCAACTAACTCACGGCTATCACTATCACTATTTTTAGTTACAATGTTTCGCCCTATGCTGGTTACATTCATTGGTTTCTCTTGATCATTCTTATCTTTTACTTCATGCAATTCTCTATAAGCTTTGGCGATTCGGGCTTGGTCTTCAAAAGCTTCGAATGGACTTAGAGCTCTCAAATTGAATTTTTTACCTTGATGTTCAAAATAGTAGAAATTCTTCTTGGCATGATACACAACATCTCAATCAAATTGCCAAGGTCTCCCAAGCAATATATGACTAGCCTCCATTGGAACCATATCACATGTAACTTTGGATGTTTCATGCAAGTCAAATTCAGCTTACATACAAATAAAGTACTTGCTACATTTGTGCAACTTCCACTATCAATAATAACAGTACAAATCTTATTTTGAACCATGCAACGTGTATGAAAAATATTTTCACGATGGATCAAATCTTCATCAACATGTGGATTTGCATTAAGTACTCTACGTGAGACTAGACAAAAATCACCAACCTCTAAGCCTCAAGATCCTCACCTTCTTCACTTGCATACTTCTCCTCAAGTGTGGGCATATCAGCACATTCCTCATCACTTTCCACTTCTCCATTATCACGAAGAATCATTAACTTGCGGGTAGGACAATTGGATTGATAGTGGCCATAACCTTGACACTTAAAATGTTGAATGTCCCTCAATCTTTCAGTGGATTTTGACGCCGGTTTTGAAGAAGTTTCAGCAACATTACGGACTGGTTTTGGAGCATTGATAGGTGTGTTTGACATCGGATTTGGTGTGAATTGCCTCGGCTTTGTTGGCGGAGTGAAAGGTGTGACATTCGGCTTAATATCTCTTTTCCAATGCGGTTGTGGTTGTGTGAATCGCCCCTTGGATTTTAGATGCTTTTCGATCTTAATGGCTTTATGAACTAACTCATTAATATCAACATAACTTTGCAAATCAACATGGTAAGCTAGTTCGGAACCCATACCTCGAAGAAACCTTTCAATAGTGGAATCGGGATCTTCTTGAACATTGGCCTTGATCATTAAGGATTCCATCTCATGGTAATACGCTTCCACTGGCCGATTTCCTTGCACAAGAGAGTGCAACTTTTGGTTTAGCTCACGGTTATAATGAGAGGGTACATACTTCTTCCTCATAAGAGCTTTCATTTGGTTCCAAGTCTTGATTGGCCTTTCACCATCTTGGCGTCTAGTTCTAATAACATCATCCCACCATAAGCTAGCATAATCCTTGAGGTGCATGAAGGCTATGCGATATTTCTTATCCTCGGGATAATCATTGCCTTTAAAGAAGTGATCTAATTCTCAAACCCAATCAAAATATGCCTCGGGATTTGCCTTTCCATGAAAAGTAGGTATGGTTAGTTTAACAGAACCAATTGAAATTTTAGACTTGTCACCTTTGCTTGAAGACTCCGTGATCTCGTCCTCCTCCTCATCATTATCATTGTCAGACTCAAACTCATCAAACTTGAGTTTCTTTGAGGCAGAACTCTTAGATGCTGATGCCAAATAGTCTATTTGAAGTTGCATCTTTTGGAGCATCATAAAAAGTACCTCATTGGCAAACTTTTGTTCAGCTTGTGATATTGGTTTATCACCTTTTTCTTCCTCCATTGGTACCTGCAAGATTAGTAAAGAAAACGCAAGAAAAATATGTATATTCCTCACGGGTTCTCACTTTGGGGAGTAGGTACACTTACTCTCTTTTTGGTAGCTTTTCTCCTTTTTCGAATACCCTATACACTACACTCTTTAATGATAAATTACCTAAACTAAGAATTCAACAAGTCACGTTGATCTATAGAATACAAGAAAACAAAGATGTTCAATGCAACACAACATACACAAGTTAAATCAATTTGAGTTTTAGGTAAGAAATCCGCCAAGAATATTTAAGATTCGTGAGTGTATAATTCGATTTAGTTTATGAAACTACGAAAAACAGAAAATAGAAGGAAAAACAAGAATTTGGCAATTGGAATCACTTAATTCCTATTTATATCAAGAAAGATATTGCAATTTCAATTTCAGGTGATCTTGAAGAAAAACTAGCTAAGAACCCTTAGTTCTTTTGAATTTAAAAGTCCGAAATATTTCCTTTTTTTTTTGAATTGGACCGAACAGCCTTTGGGCTCTCTCTTGTTTTTTTTTAAGTCGGTTTTTTTTTATTATTCGTACAAAAACCTAGGACAAATCAAAAGTTTAAGGTTTTAAGACACAATCCTAGGATTTAAGGTTGTTTGTCTTATGTTGTCCAAACAAACCTAGGATTTTAAGGTTGTTGGTCTTGTCTTAACCTTAAATTTCAGCAATCAAAAAGTCTCAAGAAATCACCAAATAATCAGATTTTGAATATGCTTCAAGAACAAGAATTCCAAGATTATTTCCAAAGAACAAGATTAGAGTTCAAGATTCTATTTTTATGCACTTCGAATTTTCAAGAAAATCAAGATTCTCAAGAATTCAATCAAGAACTAATCTTTTTGAGAAGAAACAAAAACTTGACTAAAGATGGCAGAATGTAGATAGAAAATAGAAACTATAGCAAAAGAAACAAGATCAATCGGACACCAAACAAGAAAGTTTCAAAAATTTGAAACCCTAACCCGAGTTTGTGGCGGTTTGATTTTTGATTTCAAGCATGCAATTTCTATTTGATTTCAGCACTATGATCGACACAAGAATAGCAGAATTTAGAAAACAAAAGACTCAAGAAAGAACGAAAACAAGAACAGCATCAAGACAACACAAAACGACGTAAATTCAGCAACCAAACTCATAAGGATTTTGGCGCAAAATTCAACTATGAACCCTATATGGATATTGTACGATTGGATGAATGTAATGAGCAGAATTATGACTCGAATTGCAGCAACACAATTGACTCTAAGAACAGCAACAAAGACGCACGAAAACAGCAGCACAAAGAATGACAAAATAGCAAGAACGGAAAAACAAAACAATAAATAGATAAACCTGAATTTGAAGTAACAAAACCTTTGCTCTGATACCAATTGATGTGGAATTGCTCGAAGGCTTCCACGAACTCACACACTTTGGAACGTTGCTACTTCAAGACACGAACAAGAACATGCAAAGCTGTGGAAATAATAACACAAAAACAAAGATATGCGGAATCGAAATCAAAGGGAGACGAGAAGATTGGATGAAAACCAATCGAACCCCCACGTCTATATCAAGCAATCAATTCAGCCTATGTAAATCATGGACTAAACTAATGGTTTGAGGCGTTCTTGAAATCAAGAACTTGAAGGATCTCCTATAGGTCACGCTAAAGGATCTCGGTCAATGAAGCCAACTAAACTTAATTGATCTTCAAGGTTTTTCACAACTTTTGAGGGCTGCAAATTTTCTTAGCAAAAGTTAAAGCTCTTTCATCAATCTTATTCTTAAAAAAACATCAAAAGGCCTCCTTAAATAAGGAAGAAGTCGGCCAACAAGTTTAGGAAACAAGAAGCAAAGTGCAACTTGACTTCTTAGCTAACTAACTAACAAACTAACAAACTAGTTTCCTAATCTAATAACACAAGCAAAACACGGTTTGCTTAGCTAGAAGAAACACACCTAAAGCTCTTAAAATGTAGGAGATTACTTTCCTAAAGTTTCCTAAAAAATAGGAGATTACTTTCCTAATTATCATGCAAGATAATTGGGCCAAGTAATTAACTTATTAAAAGAGGAATTAATTAAAGTCCACATTAATGGTTCGGACTTAATTAATTAAAACACAAATAAACCCTAATCATTAAAATGGCGTGATCCAATAATGCAAAGCCCAAGCACGCCTTCTTGGTCTTCAATGTGATTGATCCATGAACACTCTTCAAGGTGGAATTTCCTCAAGCTCCAATGTAGAACTTTCAGAAACTTCTTCATGAATTGTGATTGAAGATATATTTCATAAAACTCCATTGGTGGAAGATGTTTGGACCGGATCAAGAAACTCTTCAAAAATGTCTAACTCCTCACAATGAGTTGTCAATAATGCTTGCAACGCCTCTTTCATCTTCTTGCTCCTTGACCTCGTCATTTGACCATCAAGATTCGTTAATGGATGAACAAGTGGAGTCGGCCTTGGTATGGACACGGGCAGATTGCTATCAGTTGATGTGCAAGAGAGAGTAGAGAAAAAAATGTGGTGTGCAAGTGAGTGCGTCTTGGTGGTGTATAATGGGTCATGTTAACAGCACTTTGACAACTCCCCACACTTAGCATTTGAGAGGCCTTTTCTTGAAGCTGCACATAAGAGACACTCTACGTAAGGCAAAATAAAAACCAAAGCAACTAAAAACTCAAACAACAACTTATTCAATAAAATCAAAGTAGTTCTGGGTTTATTCAGTCTCCAGCTAGACTTTATTCATAAAGCCTCTTTCTCAAGATTCAGAGTAACCATCTCTGTACTAGAAGAATGCTCTTTCATAAGCACTCTTTTTCCTACAGTAGGGCACTAGACGAATGCTTTTAAGAAAGAGGTGTTGGAGCTCATGTGCATGGGGAACAATTTCAACAAACTCCACTTTAAACCATGTATGCTCCCCCATAGGAAACACCTCTTTCACTTCTCCCACCAAATTTGGCTCTGAAATCCTACAAGGCTCAACTACAGATTGTGCATCTATAGTCTCAACAAATTCATCAGTAATTTCAAAAATGGATGCATCAACAAAGCAATTCTCTACCATGTTAGCTATTTCCTTACAAAGCATTAACTCATCATCACAAAAGCTAACATGGGTCTCATTGTGGGTCTTTCCTTTCACTAGTACAAAACCGGGATTTTACACCGGTTAAATCTTATTATTTACACCTGTTATTCTAAAAATGAACCGGTGTATATACAGGCGGTGTAAAAGGTACAAATTTCTTACACCGGTTTTATAAACCGATGTAACAAGTCTTTGTTACACCGGGTTTATAAACACGGTGTAAAAATATTTATTTTACACCAGTTATTTAACCGATGTATTAAATTAAATAAAAAATTATTTTTAACATCAAAATTCCCTCTTTCGCTATAATTTTGAATTATCAAATCATACAGCAAAAAATTATTTATTCCCATGTCCAAAATCCTACCAATTCTCTCAAATTTATCATCTTTACGAAGAATTCTCACAATAACATACCAGGTAAACTGATTCTCTAAGACCCCATTTCGAATCATTGAACTATAAGCACACCAAGCCAATCTAATCTCATTCTTATCTTGCAATAAATTCAGCAATGCATTACAACCATCAGCTGCAATAACACCATGCCCCAATTCGTTTGCTTTAAGATAAACTTTTAAAGCTTCCAAATACAAACCCCTATTACAATAGCCCTCAAGAACATAAGATAAAACAGGGGAATAAGTGTCAAAGTTAGCAACTTTACACAATGAACTCACAATTTGAGCTGATGGGTATGCTTGAATGATTGAATCCAAGATGGGTTTTGCAAGTTTGGATTGTCCGGACCCGCAGAGTAAAACAGTCAGTTTGCACTGACTTTCGAGGTCAGGTTGAAAATGCAGGATTTTCTGTGCCCAGTTAAAGAAATCGAGGGAGATTTGTACGAAAGTTTGTGTCTTTTGAAGGACTTGAAGGAATAGAGATGGGGTTAAATGGGAGAGTTTGAGAGTGGACTTGAGGAGGGGTGCCCAATATTTTGTTTGTCTCTGTAAGATGATCGTGGAGACATGGGAGATTAGTTGAGTTTCTTGAGCTTGTATTCTCCAATTACAACTCTCAGGCGATCATTTTGAGTTTTTTGGTGATGAAGTTGATGGGATTTGGATGAAAATTTTGTGAGGCAACTGCATGTGTAGTAAGATGAGGTTTCAAAGTACATATTTCGCTGCAGAAGAGAAACTCTCTCTTCAGTTGTACCAAGAACAGCCCTTTAAAAGTACATATTTAAGTGTAGAATTTTCTTGTTATTTACACCAGTTAAGAAAAACTGGTGTAATAGTGTACTATTTATACCGATTTTCTTATAACCGGTGTAATATATAAACTATTTACACCAGTTATTGTTTAAACCGGTGTACTAAGTTTAAATTGTACACCGGTTATAATAAAACCGGTGTAAATAGTTCGCCTGTCACTAAATTCTTGTTTAATATTACGATAATGCCACCGCGTTTTTATAAATTACACCGAATTATGTTTAACAGCTCTAAAAATGGAGGTTTAAATCCGCCATTTTGCAGTAGTGTTTGTTAACAAAATTACGTTCACTATACACATTTAACAAAGGTATCTCATTCTTCTCTATTTTTTGGTCACCATTTACAATTTGAGATTTATGCACAGTTTCGAAAGTTGGTGACTCAACAAAATTCTCAATCAACATGTTGTCATTTTCATTAGCAAGTGCATCGTTGGTTTCATTCATGTTCACACTTTGTTCAATGATAGGTGTCTCTTTACATTTCATAGGGCATTCAAGGGAAGGAGCATCTAAAGAAAGTCTTACAACATCATTCTTCTCATGAAATTCCATGGATTCAATATAAGACCTAGCATTAGACACACCCTCCATTTTGACAGTAAGGAACCAAAAGGCCCTAAATTCATCATATGTAAGCTCATCACAAGAGACATCATTCTCATCAGAAGGACTCAAATGTTCATGCACAACAGAATCATCATTAGAGCACTCATGTACAACCTCCCCAACATTTGTAGACTTCAACTCTCTTGGATACTTTAAACCACAATTAACATTTACATTCATATCAAAATGATTTTCCTCAGAAATGGGTGTTTCAGTAAGGAGGCATATACCTTGTGAGTGGCCTTGAGCATCTTGAACTAGTGTCTCAAGTTGTTCCCACAAGTTGCTCATTAAGGCATTGATTCGTTCAAGTCTCTGTTGTCGCCTTGGAAGCTCCTCTTCCATTTGAGCCAACCTTGTTTCTAGTCCTTCCAAAATCTGAGACAACATGTCTTCCCGTTTTTGCTCTTTTCTGATATCAGACTCATTGCTCTGTTGTTGGTCATGCCATGATTCATGGTATTTTGGTAGGGAGATGTTGCCAAATACTCCAGGTGTTGGTCGTGTGTTATCCACTCTATTTGGTAGGAAATCATAATATGGCTCAACAAAGTCCCCAAACCACCTAGACATATTTGATTTGTTGTGGTGTGCACAATTCACTTTCAATGAAGTTCAAAATTCTCTGCACTTACCACACTTGATTACAGCAAACTAGAACACAGAAGAACAAAAACATGAAACTAACTAACACACAAAACTAACAAACAAGAAAGCAGAAAACACCACTAAAACAAAACAACAAAAGCATGAAGAATTAACAATTCAAAAGAACAAATAATCTCCAAAAACCGTGCCTTCCATGGCAGCGTCGCCATTTTGATAAGGGTTTGTCGCATACCTCTCAACAAATACCCTAACACTACTGTAGTAGTTGTGAGAAGGATCGTATCCACAGAGAATGGTTAGTTCTTTAGAGATTGTTTGTTCAAGAATCCAAAAGAACACAAAACAAATGCAAAACAGAATGAATGCAAAATGAGAGAGAGAGAGAGAGAGATCACATGCACGCTAACTAAAAATGAATGCGAAATGTTAGTATTCAAATAAGAAACTGATAAGAGAACTAGTTACTGTCTTGAGGGGGATCCCAACATGTTCAGATCTCTTTCTAGTATCATTGACTTGTGTACATGCATGAGGAGACTATCTGCTAGTGTCGTGAAACCAATTAACCTGGTGGTTCTCTCAATCTCACTCCACTTACTCCTCAAACTTCCCTTGGTAGGGAAAGTTCTTGGCACAAATGGATTTCCCAGATCCCTACTCTGTAAGACAATTCTAGCCCATGAATTTACTATCTCCCTTGGTAAGGCAGCTAATTCATTCATGTATTCAAAGTGTTATACAAGAATATTCTCAAGTCTCTTCTACAGATGTGTCTCCCTATGTCAGTGGGTACCGCACACATGAAAACATCAATGAAACCAGACGTGAGAACTCATGAACAGAATATTTCCATATTCAATTCACATTGAATGCAATTTCCTTCAGTAGATCTAAAGTGATCTCAGTGGGTACCGCAGATCGGCTATAGATTTAAACATTCATTTGAACACATTGAAATCAAACATGTAATGAATAGAAATCATAATGGAACACATATCAATTTCAATACAAATGTCTCAACTAAGTTAAGATCTTTACAGTCAAGCCCTCAAGACAGTATAATGTTAGAGAGAGACGAGAGAGAAAATCCTAATCTAGCCTAAAAACTCAGAACCCTAATCTATCAGCCTGTGTGTTGTTGTACGGCCGCTCTCTTCTTTCTTCCTTTGATTGATGGACTCAGCCTCCTATTTATACCTTCCCTTTTTTGACATGGCACCATCGTTGTGGCTGATCATTCCTTGAGTGCATGGTTCTTTTCCACGTGTCTGCAAAGTGAGTCAGCATATAGAGTGAGGTCATTTAATTTATGCGTTCGCTTAGACATTAAGAAATCAAATTATCAAACATGTTGTGTGCCATTGAGTGTTCTATGTGCTATGTATGCTAAATGCATGGAAATAGTGCAAATGTAGCAAAGTAAGTGACTTGAGTGTGCGAGTGTTTGGACTAAATGCATGAATTATATGTATAGTGTGGGGTGAGTGCGGGTGAAAATGCATGAATGTGCGAGTGAGTGAGTGCGTGTGTGTGCGGGCGCACGCAAGTGTTCGCGCGCCGTGTGCGAAGTGGCGCGCCCACCGTGTGCATGTGTGCAATGTGGGCGGGCGCACTGGTGCGCCCGCCGTGTGTGCCGTGTGTGAGGTGCGGGCGCGCTGGTGCACCCGCACCGTGTGTGCTGTGTGTGTGGCGCGGGCGCGCTAGGCTCCTGCACCGTGCATAGTGTGAGTGGTGCATGCACGCTAGGCGCACGCACCGTGCATAATGTGTGTTAAGCGGGCGCACCACTGTGGGTGTGTGCATGTGTTGTGTGCTTGTGAGTTGATTTTGCTTGTGTGTGCTTCGAACCCTTGTGTAGTGCTTGAGACTTGTAAGGCTATGGTGTCTAAGTGCATGTTCGTTTCCAATTCATGCATAAATCATATCATTTTCACAACACTTTAACAATTTCCACATTGAACAGATCAAGAGCATTCTTGCACTAAAGTCATTAACCAAGCACCATTTTCATTAGTATTTCAAGCAAAAGAACAAGTAAGTAAAGCAAATAAGTTGGTGCATACCAGACTAATCAACTATACATATTTATACATATCTTATGCACTATACATATTTACATGTACTTCACACTTTATATATGTTATACACATTTGCATATAATATTCATATTTTACGCATTTTCACACACACTATACAATTTTACACACGCTACACAATTTTTCATACGCTATATATATTTATACATACTACGCACATTTTTACACATTATAAATATTTATAATTACAACGCACATTTCACATGCATTATACATATTTAGACATTTTCATACCTTATACATGTTAACATATACTAAATACTTTTTACACACTATATATATTTATACATACGTTTTTGTACACTACATATATTTATACTTACTACGCGCATTTTCAAACCCTGTACATTTAAATATTTTCGTCAACTATATATTTTTATACATATTTACACATATGACTTACATTTTCAAACAAATACATTACACATTATAACACAATATATATTTTCGTATGCATATTTACACATTTTGACATAGTTTATATATTTACACGTACTATACACTTTTTGCATTGCATATGTGTAATATGTATAAATATATGT
The DNA here is from genome assembly GCA_016586305.1 of Ophiorrhiza pumila. Lineage (NCBI taxonomy): Eukaryota > Viridiplantae > Streptophyta > Magnoliopsida > Gentianales > Rubiaceae > Ophiorrhiza > Ophiorrhiza pumila. The sequence goes on from BLIW01000005.1 coordinate 21,501,334, forward strand.
TATGTGTGAAAACATGTGCACTATGTGTACATATTTATACATATTACACGCATTCGCATACATGTTATATATTATCCATATTTTCACATGCTATACATGTTATGCATACTATACCAATTTTCGCACACCATAGATATTTACCTATACTTCATAAATTATACATGCTATACACATTTTTGCACAATATTCATATGTATACATACCTTATACATATTCACACACGATAAATATTTAAAAATTTTACGCACTATACATAGTTACATATTTTTACGCACTATACATATTACACATTGAACACAAAATTTCAAACATATACATATTTATATATGCTACACACTTTTTCACTTACTATACCTATTTAGAGTCAATAAACACGTATTTACACATATTACACAATTTTCATGCACTCCATATATTTATACATACTAAATGTGTTTTTTCACATTATACATATTTATACTTATTGCGTATATTTTCACACAGTTTACATTTTACGTTTACTATTCACTTTTCACACACTATACATTTTTGGATTTACCTCACACATTATTCATATTTATTCATAATATACACATTTTCAAATAATATACATATTTACATATACTTTACATATATATATATATATATATATATATATAAATTGCGTATTCACATATACTTTACATACTTTACATATACTTAACATACTTTATATATTTTCGCACACCATATATTTATACACCGTTCACAAATTTCTTTTATACTATGCATATTAGCGCATACTATGCACACTATACATTTTTACAACCAGTAAACAATTTTTCACAAACTATACATTTTTATGTGTATTTATACAATTCACTACATTGTCACACACTTTCGTTGCTTAACATTTAATGTAGAATGTTAATACCTCATTATTAAATTATAATTTATTATCATTTTTTAGGTTGTTTACTTAAACTTAATCAAATCACAATTATATTATTCTCTAATATTATACTCAATACATATTTATAATCACTAATACAAAAATTTTATTCCTATATAAGATAAGTTAGTAACATAGCAAGAAATGGTAAGATATATAGTAAATATTCACATCTTTGCCTTTTTCCTCAAATAAAATTTCGTTTGTTACTTGTGTTTTATAGGCAAGCAACCTAGTGATAATACCCAACAAATTATTTCCTCTTCAATCTATCTAATGTTCAGTCGTGATATTGATTTGAAATGCTGTTTTTATGAGGAGTTTAGATCATCAAATCAAACTATGATGGTTAGTATTATTTTCTAAATTTTAATTTTTTGCATTTATATTTTTTAACACAAAATTTATATTTTTTAGGAATTGCCGCCTATTATGAAGTCAATACTTCCTGAAAAATATTTCCAGAATATCACTTTGGTCGTTAGAGAGAAAAATTATACTGTCACACTACAAAAAAATACTTTAACGGAAATTAGAATTATTTTGTACTCGACCATCAAATTCAGCACAGAGATGTGATTGTGTTTATTCCACAAATTGTTCAGACTTGCGTCTATACCTATGCTGTTGTGATTTTTAACAAGCATGGTATTGAAAAGTTGTACCCTTAGCATTTTAAATTTTGTACAACTATATGAGACAATAGAATATTTCTATCTCTTTCTCATTGTTAAAATACATAATTTATAATTACGAATTTATGTTCACTTTCATTTATCCTAATAATTATATATGGTTACCTATTCTACTATCAACAAATTCTGTATATTTATATATCACAAAAAAAATGTGCACTGTAATATTCCATTTTGCTTTAATTACAAATTTTAGACATCTCACTTATAAAATTATAATCATCAATAACTATACATATTCAATTCAAAACATTTTTTTTATTCGACTAATGATCATCAATAACTATACATTTACACAATCAAAGCAAAATTCCAAACATGTGCATATTTATATTTTATTTATATACACTACACAATTTTCCACCCATTATACATATTTACAGTCGCTATTTATACTTATTTATGGATACTGCACAATTTTGACACGCTCTAAATATTTTGGACGAATGGCAACTTTAGTCCCCAATGTTATAGGCCATGGCAAAATTAGTCCCCAATGTTATTTTTTGACCGGAGAAGTCCCCAATGTTTCAAAATTTGTCCAATTAAATACATTTAACAAAAATTTTGGATATTTAACAGATCCATCACGTGAATCTCACGTGTGCCGTTAGTAGTCCTTTCTTAAAAGCCCTAAATCCTTGTTAAACTTTTTTTTGTCTATTTCCATGTTCAATCTGTTATGAATTTTATGAGAGCTGCTTCTTTCCTCAGAAGTGCTTCTTATACGCTGCCTAAAGATACCACCAACAGTGACATGAAGGTTACGACCAACAACAAATATCCTTGAATCACAGCTGTTGACAGAAAACGGTTTGCATATCTGCTCTGGCAAGGCAGGTCCATCCACGGTTTCCCAAGAATCATTCTCCATGTCATAAACCTTGAGTCTTGTCCTTTCATGTTCTGAAACCACAAACAAGTGCCCATCAATTACTACACTTGAACCAGTCCAGCCTTCTCGCAGCCCAGTAGCCATACTCTCCCAATTGTCAGTGCTTGGATCATAAATCTGACCGCGTGGTACAACATAGAAAGGCCAAAACCAGCCTTCGGTAGCTAGAAGCTTCCCATTCAGTACTGCTGCATTATATGAGGCCATGTTCGTCCCCATGCTCGCAACAGGACGCCAAGACACATTACTGGGATCCAGGACTTCAGCAGAGTTAAGTTCAAAAAGATCTGTGCTATTTCCTCCGGCCACATAAACTATAATACCCACAACCAAATATATGGGCCTTTTCATAAATAAGTAAAAATAGAAGGGTTAATTTGCAAATTGTGAAAATGGATCTTGAAAACTCTTTGTTTCCTATTGGGTCTTCATTTCTTTCTTCTCCATTTCCTCTTCTTTTCTTATTCATACTTTTCCCTATTTTCCATCTCCACTAGGGCAAGAGGAAAGGTTGGATTGAAGGGAGAAATGAGTCCATTCTCATCCTTATTTTTGCCCAATACAAGGTAAGGAAACTCTTGAGCCTATTATCCATGTTAATCTCTTTCTTTAATATCTTAAATTAGTAAGGGTTTGAAACTTTGGTGATAATAGGATATAGGTTTGATCATGTAAGCTCAAGTACACTCATATAAGGATGTTAGTATTCATTTGATTAGGAATAGAACATGAATTGGTGAATTTAAGTTAAATTGTGAGGATATTGTGATTGAAGGAAATTATGAGAATAATATATGTATGGGTTTTAGAATTGTAAGGGAAATGAAGTGTTTTAGATTAAGAATGGTGTCTAAGAGTTATTAAGCTCTATTTTGATTGTTCTTTTGTCTTGGGTATATATTTTTATAGGAAAGTGAAGTAAATAGGTGGAGGAAATCTTAGAATCAAGGGCTATATCGGATATTGGCTAAGGTAAGTGGTTATGATATCCCTTTATGTTTTATAAAGCTTTTGATGAAACTTATTATAAAGCTTTTGATGAAACTTATTTTGAAAGTTGATTATGTTATTATCTTAAAATGGATTAAGCATGAATAGATTGTGATTTGATGATTATGAAATGTATGCAATGGCTTTGTGAATGTAAAGCATCTTGTGAAATGATTTGAATGTATTTGAAATGTTTTGAGCTCTTGAATGTTTAATGAACAATTTGGGGGAACATGTTCCACCTATTGTAATGGCCCTTCCTAGCGGGTTATAGTAGCTAGGAACCATATGTAATGGCCTACCTAACGGGTTATAAAAGTTAGGGCTGGATCCAGTATATGACCCAAGAGTGAATTGAATGATTCATGAGCTAAATGTGAAATGTTGATAAATGATGACAAATACTCAATGTATTTGTGAATGTTTTGATCAATGATGATGCCATTGTTATGTATATGTATGTGTGTGTGTTTTGAGTTGAAATGCTTTCAAATGATGGTTTTCATGTGTCAAATAATGTTTTGAGAAAGTATATTATGTATATAACGTGCTCAAACCAAATAAAGGAATGTCTTAACTACTTACTGGGCATAGTGTATGCTCATACCACCAATGATGTTATCTTTGCAGATTCTAAAGTTCCGAATGCATAGGAGGTGAATGATAGAAAGCATGGAAAGATATTTTGTGGATATTGTAATTATGTAGAGATGTTTATGGTAATGATGTTTATAGTCATGTAGAACGTATAAGGAATTGTATAGTTGTGATCTTAAGCGACGTCATTTTGTTATAAGCTGTATATACAATGTTTGTTTGGAGAAAGATGATATATATATATATATATATATATATTAAAGATATAGGTTTGAATGTGGTGTGTTAGAGATGGGAATTTGAGAATGTACTTATTGTCTATTAGGTAAAGTGTGGCCTAAATGTATATATATATATTGTTTGGAGATAGTCAACATTGTGAACAGGAGGCTTCGCACGTTTGGAGTCGGTTTCCAATCGTGTGGCCGTGTCATGTCGGATTTGGGGCGTGACATAAACCATGCCATCAATCACTCCCCTTGCAAAGAATGACCTTGCAGTGATCATTTTCTTCATCACTGTCCAACGATTTTTCCTCACTTCATATTTCAGTACTAAATTAAGAGGGCAATCCACATCAGACACCACTCCACCACAGACAAAAAGAACGCCATCCCCAGGAATCGAAACACACCTAAATCTATGGGGACAGAGACCTTGCCTTTGCAAGGCATAGCAGGAATAGTATGCCAAGCAAAGTGAGTAAGGTCAAGGACTTGCCATTGAATTTTTCCAATGCATTTATGAAAGGCAAACACAAAAAGGCAAGGATCATGAAAACCAAGCTCTTTTCTACGCATAAAGATCCTCTCTTTACTACCAAACAGCGAGTGCCAACGTTTACAAACAGTCCTGCACGTTGTATGATTAACAACTGGTACCCGAAGAAGACAATTCAGAGCAACAGCATCAGGAAGTCCTGGAATTAGAGACTCACCTTTGAGCCACAATTCCCTGTCTAAAGAGGGATCTAACAAAGCTGATTGCATTGCAGCTAACCTAAATTTTGGTGATAGTCATTGAGTGTCTCCAAGCTTATGCACTGGAGCTTGGTGGGAGGAGACTCGAACCCTTTGCATATTTCTCTGTTTTAGGCTACAAACAAGACCAAAACAGAGGCTTTCCCCAATATGTAGTCATCTAGGATATCCAAGCAAATACCGTTTTATTTAGAGAAATTACTGCTGCAGTGTCAAATTCCAGTATTCAAAACCAAACCCCAAAGAATTAAACAGCCATAGCAAACTCCACATAAATCAAAGATGCCCTCCACTTATCCACTAAAGATTTCCCTAATTCACAACATTTACCCAGCTATATTTCATTTTTGGCTAAACCCCTCATCATCAAGAACTATATATATCCCAAATTTCACATGATCCTCCCAAAAAAGCCAAACCCCAACTATCAAAGGGTCTAAAAAACCCAACTTTGATTGCTAAAAACCAAAACTTTCAGTTTTAGAGCACAAAATAACATGACTCCAGAATTGCTAACTAACTTCACATAAACAAGAAAAACAACGGCAACGAAAACGAAAACCCAACTTTGATTTTTTTGTCTATTTCCATGTTCAATCGCAGCTCTCACGAAATGAAAATAAGGCTTTTAGGAAAGGACTACTAACGGTACACGTGATATTCACGTGATGGATCTGTTAAATATCCAAAATTTCTGTTAAATGTATTTAATTGAACATATTTTGAAACATTGGGGACTAATTTTGCTACGGTCTATAACATTGGGGACTAAAATTGTCGTTCGCCCAAATATTTTTATATATTTATACTTACTTCCTACATTTTCACACAATTTACATATTATGGATACTATTCACATTTCACACATTATATATATATATATATATTTTATTTCACAGATTATTCATATTTTCATATTATACACATTTCCAAACAATATACATACTTAGATTTACATTACATTTTTTTATTTTATAATATTGTGTATTCACATATACTTTAATCATTTACGTATTGTACATGCTTTGAGTATTTTGCCACGTTATATATATTAATGTATGCTTCACAATTTCTATCATACTACAAACATTAGCACATACTATGCATAGGGTATATTCTCACAACACTATTTCCCTTTATATACTACACATATTTATATATACACACACAATTAAACATTTTTGCATATGAACACAATTCGTTAGATTATGAAACATATTTGTTCTTGACATTTACTGTCAAATTTTGATTATTCATTATTAAATCATTATTTATTATCAATTTTAAGGTTGCTTAATAAAATTTAATCATTTCTAATGACTCGTGCAATTTTTTTCCAGGGCAAATCTCACCGCCCAAGCGCGGTGTTATCTTCTAGTTGTCTATTTAATCAAGACAGTGCAAAACAGAATTTGGTTGAAATTGCTTCAGAGAATTAGTGTATCCTTACTTTTTTTTCCCCCTCACTCTCACTGATTTAGTCCCTAAATTTGCTAGAAAATAGCTAATATTAACTCATTAATGGATCTAAAATATAACTCCATCAAGTTTTGTACTTTTTCACATATGTTGGTTGGGAGTCAAAAACAACCTCAACTAAGTAGATTTGCATAACAAGGATCTCTGTGTCTACAATTTCCAAAAACATTTTTTTTAAAAGGTGGTGTGGTATCCGAAATAATCCATTATTGGTTAAAAAATGATTTGGTTATTAACACATATAAAGATTAGTGTGTGACCAAATTCATCATTGTTCAATCATGAACAATTAAAGATTAGGGTGTGTTTGGTTGTTTAAAATTAGAATTGAATTAGAATTAGAATATTATAGAATTGTAATTCAATGAATTGAAAGTCTAAAATGTTTGAATTCCTTTGTTTGGCAAAACAACAAAATTCATATAGAATTGAATTATAAATCCAAATCCTTTGTTTGAAAGTTTAAAAATTGTATGAAATTAGATTTCACTGATAATTAGAATTGACAAAATAATTTATTTTTAATCCTTTGTAGACATATTTTCACACACTATACGTATTTTACACACACTACACACATTTTATACGCACTACACACATTCTCACACACTACACATCTTTTCACACACTACACATATTTTACACATAGTACACACATTTTCACACACTACACATATTTTACACACACTACACATTTTTTCACATACTACACACTTTTTCACACACAACACACTTTTTCACACACTACACATATTTTACACATAGTACACACTTTTTCACACACTACACATATTTTACACATAATACACACATTTTCACACACTACACATTTTTTCACACACTACATATATTTTCACACATTACATACTTTTTCACACACTACACACTTTTTCACACACTACACAAATTTTACATATAGTATCACACATTTTCACACTCTACACATATTTTATACATAATACACACATTTTCACACACTACACATTTTTTCACACACTACATATATTTCACACATTACATATTTTTTCACACACTACATATTTTTTCACACACTATACACATTTTCACACGCTACACATATTTTACACATATGTAGTGTGTGAAAATGTGTGTAGTGTGTGAAAAATTATGTAGTGTGTGAAAAAATGTGTAGTGCATGAAAATGCGTATAGTGTGTGAAAATGTGTGTACTATGTGTAAAATATGTGGTGCGTGAAAAAATGTGTAGTCTGTGAAAATGTGTGTAGTATGTGTAAAATATGTGTAGTGTATGAAAAAATGTGTAGTGTGTGAAAATACGTGCAGTGTGTGAAAATGTGTGAAAAAATGTGTAGTGTGTGAAAAAATATGCAGTGTATGAAAAAATGTGTAGTGTGTGAAAAAATGTGTAGTGTGTGTCAAAATGTGTGTAGTGTGTGAAAATGTGTGTAGTGTGTGAAAAAGTGTGTAGTGTGTGAAAATGTGTAGTGTGTGTAAAATATGTGTAGTGTGTGAAAAAATGTGTTGTGTGTGAAAAAATGTGTAGTGTGTGAAAATGTGTAGTGTGTGTAAAATATGTGTAGTGTGTGAAAAAATGTGTAGTGTGTGAAAATATGTGTAGTGTGTGAAAATGTGTATAGTGTGTGTAAAAAATGTGTAGTGTGTGAAAATGTGTGTAGTGTGTGAAACAATGTGTACTATGTGTAGTGTCTGAAAATATGTGTATTGTGTGAAAATGTGTGTAGGGTGTGAAAATGTGTGTACTATGTGTAAAATACGTGTAGTGTGTTGTAAAATACGTGTAATGTGTGAAAATGTGTGTAGTATGTGTAAAATATGTGTAGTGTGTGAAAATAGGTGTAGTATGTGTAAAATATGTGTAGTGTGTGAAAATATGTATAGTGTGTGAAAATGTATGTAGTGTGTGAAAATATGTGTAGTGTGTGAAAAATGTGTAGTGTGTGTAAAAAATGTGTAGTGTGTGAAAATGTGTGTAGTGTGTGAAACAATGTGTACTATGTGTAGTGTCTGAAAATATGTGTAGTATGTGTAAAATATGTGTAATGTGTGAAAATGTGTGTAGTATGTGTAAAATATGTGTAGTGTGTGAAAATGTGTGTAGTATGTGTAAAATATGTGTAGTGTGTGAAAATATGTGTAGCGTGTGAAAATGTGTGTAGTATGTGTAAAATATGTGTAGTGTTGACCCGCGTGTTGACCCGAATTTGTATAGAAATGGAATTGGAATTTTTTTTATCCAAGTAAAGAATTGAATCCAATGAATTGGACCATTTTGAATTGGAATACAGTTCCAATTTTTGTGATTTAATTAGGAACCAAACACAAGAATTAGAATTGAACCCTCCAATTCTAATTTAAAGGGTCCAATTCAATGCTACCAAACACAGCCTTAGTGTGTGAGACCGCGAATCAAAAATTGAATGATTCAATACTTGCTATCAACACAATACAAATTAAACAAATATAGTTTCACATCCTCTTCTTCTCAGTCGCAAAACCAAGAAAAAGTTTTTGTGGGGATTTACTTGAAAATAATTTTTTTTTCAATTAAATAAATATATTTAATAACTAAAATTTTAATTCACCATTATAAAAACATTAAAATATATATACAACTATACTATTAGTTGACACTTGATGAACTATTAGTTGACACTTGATGAACTATTAGTTTTAGTTGTGTTAGTGCAAAGAAGAGGATATAGTTGTATTCTACGTGAATATGTTGAAATCTCTAATTTAAATTCAAAATTCATATTTTTCCTATTTTAATTCATAAAATCCACCAATTAAAAATTTAAAATCCCTAATATAAATTTACATCCAGAACCCCCAATTTTCCTATTTCAATTTATAAAATCATTAATGGAATTTCTAGAATTCATAATGTAATTTACATTCAAAATTCCTAATTCTCTAATTCAAACAATAAAATCCTAATTTCAGTTCAAATAAAAATTAAAAATTAATTCTAATAACCATAAATCCTAATTATTCAAACCTAAATTGATTTAATAATTTACAAATTTAAACTTGCAATTAACAAAATTCAAATAAAAAATTATAAATAAAAAACTAACATTGGCCAAGAGAGTAGATGAAGCAAGAGCAAAAATGTTGGACAAGAGCAGGGACCATGCGGCTCTATGTACGTTAGATAAATGAGAGAGAGAGAGAGATGGAAGGGAGGAAGGATTAGACGTGTGAATTGTGCTAATGAGTAAACTACGAAGAAAATGGCGTGGGAATGTAATAATTTTATTTTGTTATTATTTTTAAAAATTAAATGGAACAGTGCCACTTTTGTTAAAAAAGATTGAGACTAGACAATATAGATAAAATTAAGTGGAACATGACTATTTTTGTTAAAAAGGACTGACACTAGATAGAAAAGGTGAATCCCGTAGGGATTGGACCGCTCCTCTCCAGGATCCAATGAATTGATAGGACCTTAGTCAAAAAACCACCTCAAAAGCTAGTGAGGTACGAAAACCTAAAATCATATAAATCTCACGCTGAAAGTACATACTTTTGAGAGCAGATCTTCTGTTCAATATTATCCTATCCTGTTATGTTTAATGTTCAAAACGGCATAGTTTCACTAAAATTAGGGACTAAAAGCATAAATATCACTAAAATTACATTACAATTAATATACCCTAACTAAAAAATGAGTGAACCCTACTACGTAGTTTTAATTTAAGACATAATAAGTTTGGACCGAGCATCCGATCTCCATACTTTCGATGTGGGATCTAAGTCCTATACCTTGCAATTAATTCAGATCATGATAATCCACCACGCTCCGCAACCGTGGTAGACAGCTTTGCACTAGACAACTTTATACTAAACGGCTTTGCACTATATTTTTCTTAGTCTTCGGCGAACACTGCAATATTGGCGTCACTGCTAGTTTCGGACGAACACTGCAATATTGGCATCACTACTAGTTCCGGACGATGCAATACTTATGTCACTTATCTAGTCCCGGGGTGAACACTGTAATATCGGCGTCACCTATCTATTCCCAAACGAAAATTGCAATATCGATGTCACCAACCGGGTCGCACGATTGCAATTGAGAAGGGTGGTGGAAAGCTCTGATACCAATTAATACGACCTTGGCCAAAGAACCACCTCAAAAGCTAGCTAATGAGGTAGAAAAACCCACCACACTCAAAGGCCATACTTTCGATGTGAAATTCAATTCTCATACATTGCAATTAATTTAAATCATGACAGGAACTAATCCTACCAACCCCACCTAGTTCGAGAGTGTTTGTTCCCCCTCTTTTTTGTCTACATCAACATACTATCAGTACCAGTTATGTATTAAATCTTGCCAACGTTTTATTCCCACATTCCAATGAAAATATTGGAACGACAGTATGACGTAATTAGCAAAGTTAATAAAATGTACAATTTAAATATGATAATGTTATAAAATAGTGTACATTGCTAAATAGGTTTGAGAGAGTAAAAATTAAGGTAAATTAGCAATAAATTTGAGTTTTACCAACTAATAAATTGACATCAGATCCTCTATTCAATATTATTTGTCATATTTTGTCTAATGTTCAAAATGATGTAGTTTAACTAAAATTAGGGATTAAAAGCATAAATATCATTAAAATCACTTTACAAAATTATTAGACCCTAAACAAGAAATGAGTAAACCCAACGATGTAGTTTTAATTTTGGACATAATAAGACATGATAATCTTGGACAGATGATACTATCTCTAATAAATTTAAATGAAGCCCTTGATGACATTTCCAATTTCAAATCTTTTTGTTTTTAAAATTTTCAATTATTTTTAATCACCACGCTCCAAGTTAAAATTCCACTTATCTTTTTCAATTTGCAACACCTTATTTTTTTTTCCCACTTTTCTATTTAACATTCAATTCACTGATAATTTTTATCATCTTCTTAAATTAAACAGTAGAAACTAATGGTTTTTTTATACTTTTGGATCTTCTGTTTCATTCCTTATTTCAATTTATAAATACACGCTGTGTGTATTTAACTAAAATCCTATCAAGTGATTAGTAAACTCTAAAGGATAAATATTAAATACATTGGCTTGTATATGTAGAATGAAAAAGAAATTGATACATGGAATGTAAAATAACATCCATTAGAGTTTATTTTCCCTGAAGCAAAACTTTCACTTCTATAAATTAATTTTATAGCACATACAACATTTTCCATCTCCAAATATTCAACATTTCAAATCTTGGGCCCATTTTGTCAAGCAAGATTAGTAAAGAAGGGTACATTTGATATTATAGCTTCTCAATGCACACAAATTACAGACAATTGGTAGATAACAATTGGTAGATAACTAAAGTCCGCTTGAACTATTACATTTTCTGGAATTTTCGTCTCTCAAAATTAAATAGCATATATTCATAATATTATAAACCCTAAACCCTAAGATTGATGGCAAACTATTACAGTAACTTGCAGAAATACCATCTTACTTGTCATTTGATTATTAGGTTGATTACATACATTCAAAAAAGAAAAAATAGAATTGGAGTTGTTTTATTAGGTTGATTACACACATTCAAAAAAAAAAGAAAAAAAGAAAAGTAATTAAGGGACAGATTGATTCAATTAGACAAATAAGGGACAATATGAGAAATATATACTTTTCAAGGGTGATTATGTAATTAAAATAAAATTAAAAATCAGTCAAATACCTTTCGATAGCAAAAAAACAGCAACACAGTCATACACCAAGACATTGGCACACATTGGTATCTTGATTAATTGTGTATGTTCAAGTCATGTTCAATCGTCAAATCAATTTGTCACTGAGGTAAGAGATCAAGGAACCCTCAAGAATTGTACATCTTTGGATACTATTTTTCACTTTAGAACATAAATTATGCTTGTTTAGTTCTATCCACATCTGTGAAATTCTTTGATTGTTGTTAAAGTTTGTGTCTTTCGGATACCCTTTACTTCATTATATTCATTGTATCCAATTTACCTCTGTTTCTAGCCCATTTTGATTTTAGTCGTCAGTGTGCTTGTTTTTCCACTGTTCTTGTTTGCTGTATTTTTGTCTATATTTAGCATTTTGGAGCTTGGTTTTAAGTGATTGTGATAGAAAAATCTTGAAACAATGATGGGTCAGTCTCAGAATTTTCTGTCAAGAGATGGAATTTTTGGCCGGAAAATTTAGGCCCTAAAGCATTAGCAATGATTGGGAACTTTTTGTTTCAGTGTGTTTGTTGGGGTCTTGATTTATACTATAATTGCTGCAACTTACAAGCCTGAAGACCCATGTTTCACTCTTCAGCAAAGATCACAAATTTTTAAACATCTAAGACCAATGCCACGTTTAAATCTGATATGACTGTTGTTGAGACTGGTGAGGAATTTATGGCTGCGAATCAGACTGGTGTTAAGGATACTATGGAAGATTTTAAAACCACGCTAATGAACTTATCTGGTTTTAAGGATAGTTTAATTATGGGGAAGTTTGAGCCTGTGGAACCCGACAATTACTGGTATAGGGTGTGTGAGGATGAGACAGTTACTGGTAGTTCAAAGGCCATGGCACCAGGTATGGAAAGTCTAGATGGTTGATGGACATAGTATCAACAATCGCTTCAAGGTTAAATTGGGATTATGACTACTCAGTTCATATTACCAGAGGAGAAGGCTAGGAACAAAGAGTTGTGGTCTAATCTTGATGCAACATGCTATACCTGAAGCTCTTCTCTCAACCTTGCAGGATAACTAGAAGATGGCAGGAACCTTTACAGTGCAACAAATGAGCCCGACACGTCCTCCTTTGACCATTTGATGGATAAGTATAATAGTCATTTTCTTGAAGAATAAAAAGATCTGTGGAATGAGAGCAGTGTGTGGTATGAAGAGACGATGAAACTTAACAATGGAAATCCTATTGAATTTGATGGTTACGTGAGGATTTCTGTTGATACAGAAGTTTTCCTGAGAGCAAAGAACGAGATTGAGACTTTTTAGTGATCTTACGAATGACTGTTAATGATGGTATTAACACATGCACTGCTTCCAACTGATCACTTTGCAATACTTTTAAAGCTTTGATATTGCTTCATTTCTTTACATGTTAAAAGGATTTGATGTCAAAGCTAGGGATGTCAAAAGATTCAGCTTTCATGTGTTTGAACTGTTTGATGAGTGACAATTGCGATGCTAGTACTATGTGGTCCTTAGATGATGTTTATCAACTCTGTGGTTCTTTTTCTAATGCTTTAAGGTTCTTGCTTATGATATGCATCTGGTGATGCTTTTCTTTCAGACATTTTCTTTCTGCTTCATTAATGAATGTTGTTTCTCCCATCTCCTCTCAACATTTAGTTTTTTTTTTGGGGGTATTTTGGAGGGAGGGTTCTATTAGATTTGAATTTCATTCCAACAATAGGTGCTAGAATTTGAACTCAAAATTATAGCTTTTATGGGCAATTTTCAGGTCACAAATTTGAGATGGATATCATATCGCAATTGCAAGAACAGGTCAATACAATTGCAGGACTAGCCTTTAATACCTTTGGTACGCTACAAAGGGATGCTGCTCCAGTCAGGTTGTCTCCTAATTATCCAGAACCGCCAGCTAATCCTGCTAGTGCTGTAGAAGATGCAGCCAATTTTGCCGAGCAGCCAAAGCAGATGAGTGCAGCACTTGTCAAAGCGGCCAAGCAGTTTGATTCTTTGGTTGCTGCCCTTCCATTAGCTGAAGGAGGTGAAGAAGCTCAATTGAAAAGAATAGCAGAACTTCAGGCTGAAAATGATGCTGTAGGCCAAGAACTTCAAAAACAACTGGAAGATGCCGAAAAGGAGTTAAAGCAATTGCAGGAGTTGTTCAGACAAGCAACTGACAACTGCTTGAACTTAAAGAAACCAGATTGAGGGGTAGGCTAATTTTGAGTTAGGCTTAACTGTTATGTAGTACTGCATTTTTTATCAAATGGTTTTAGCCAAGTGAATTACTTCTGAAGGTTTATAGCCCAAGTAATCTATTACACTGATTTTATCTTTATGATGTCGTTGAAGTGTTAGTTATGGTAGGGAAGATATGAGAATGGATGATAAGTTATGTTGTGTAGGTTTCAATATCTTCCATTGTCTCTGTAAAAGCTTGATCGCACAATTGTTTTTAGTTTTAATTATCCTGAAGAAACACTAGAATTCAGATATCAACGATCGATCTCGTGAAGAAGAAAATCAAAGCTGCATATAAAGGAAAAGAAAGATTTCCAACTAGATGAAAAAAAAAACATGCAATACAGAGCTAGACAAGGTAAAAAGAGAACCAACTCATGTACTTGGTAAAGCTTAATTGCTAGTTGAAGCAGCCATGAAGATCAGTAGAATGCAACATCATTTCAAAGGGCTAACAAACACAGCTTCTTGAATTATACCAATGATGTGGCAGCGCAGATAAGACTTCAAATGATTAAGAAAGATACTGATACATTCAAAACTGAAACATAAAAACTTTTTTTGTACATAAAAGAAGCTTAACATATAGTTCACAATTCAACACCCTTGACATAAAGCATAGCCATGCAGAGACCAACATAGTGTTCTAAATTGATAATGGCACAACTTTCTCGTTCAAAAGGCCTTTTGATGATTTTGCAAATGACATGCATAACGAGATGTGTTATGTCCTCTCATCTTCAATTTCTTTTCCCTCAATAATTTCTTCTCTAGATCTTTCACTCTTCCAGAGAGGTTAGAAATGGCAGCTAATTGTTCATTTCCTGCTTCAATTATTTTCTGCATTATCTCCTTCAACTTCTCATTTTCTTCAATTAGTTTCCGGTCAAATTCTGTTGAAGCATCATTCCCAAGAGAGTTCTGGCTGGCAGTTAGTGGTGCTGGGGAGAGCTCTCCTTCCTTTGAATCTTTTCCACCCAGTATAACAGACTTCATCCGATTTTCACTATCTTCCTTCAAAGGTCAAGAGCCAAGTGGATGTGCAAACAATTTGTCATCCGCAGCAGCTAATCCTGATGCCCAGATTTTGATCATTTTGTTTTGCAGCTGTTGATCATTCTGCAGTTCCCGGCAATTGGTTTCTCCAACAGAAGCATCGCACTTCAGAGTCAAGGCTATTTCATCTTTGCAACTTGGAGAGATCTTAACATCACTAATAGCATTCCCTCTCCAGGATGCACTTTGAGTTTCATTGTCCATGATGGAGGGTATTTGTAAAAGTTGTTCCTCATTTGGGACATTACTTGCTTCTCTTCGTGTTTGCGTAGAGCATGTATTTACCTGAAAATCACTAGTGCCAAAATCCTTTGCTTCCATCTCCACTGGAACATTAACATTCAACTCTGAGTTATCCTCCAATTTAGAAATGAAGTTCATGTCGTCTTCCGAAGCTTTAATGGACTTTTCATGGGATCCAACATCCACCTTTACAGAGAACTCCAAATTGCCATATGCTTTTCCATGGCTTACCAAGTTCTTATTCGTTCTGAACTGACTGGTATTTTGACCATTTCCTCACATATCTCTTCAACATGATCTATATTGAGAACCTCATCAATTAGAAGTTCTGCATTAGTATCCACGCTCTCCTCATCTTTTAAGACATTTCCGTCATTACCTTCACAGTAAGCATGTTTGTAGGACAACTCAACATTATCATTAAGCATCCCTTGTGGCACCTGTGTCAACTCCTTTAACTCCTTTACTCTTGAATCATTCTCCATGAACAATTCATCTTGCAGGGACATGTCACCCCCTTCTGTTTGCTCCTGCATCGCTTCTTCTTGATCCATATGAAGAACCTCATCATTTGGTAGTTCTGCATTAATGTTCACACTCGCCTCATCCTTTAAGACATTACAATAATTTCCTCGAGAGGAAGCATGCTTGTCAGAATCCTCCACATCATCATCAAGCATACTTTGTGGCATCTGTGTCAACTCTTCTACTGTTGAATTATTTTCCATCAATGCTTCAACTTGCAGGGATTTGTCATCTCCCGCTTCTAAAGGCAAAAGACAACTATCCTGTAGGTTAGCGTCAAGCTGAAATACTTTTCCTGGAAGCAATTGGATGTCCAACTCGGGCCTCCTCAATCATTGAGGAAGCTGTTTCATCAACCCCAGTGATCTCTTCACAAACCTGTGGAAGTGAAATTTTAGCAGAATGTCCTTGATCACCACAGAATACAAGGTCATTCGAAGCATATCTGACCTTATTTTCTGATTGTAATCTCGCTTCTTTCTATAATACGAGCCCCCAGGATTCTGCCATTTTTTCCAACGAATCAACACCTGCATCTTCATCATGTTTAACCATTTCTGGGATCTCCAAACTACCGGGGTTGGAAAAATTACCCATCCCTGTAGGAGGCCGACTTTCATAGAGCTCCTCAGGATAAACTTCATGCATGCAAGTTTTGGATATATTACTTTCCCGAGAAACCTCTTCCTCTCCTTGATCTTCTTGGCAGCATGGATTCTTTCTTATCTCCGCATCTGTGTCAGATTTAGCACTTGAACCATGTGCACTTTCAGATTTCTTTTAAGTCAGACAATCAATCTTCTCCTGTAGGTTCACAAGCTCCCTCGCCAAGGATTTCCGGGCACCTCTTATGCTGGGGTGCAGCCCCTGAAATCACAAGAGATAGGGGTCAGTTATTTTCTTCCTCAGTGACAATTGAACTGTCTCATATACAGAAATGGAGTTGTAAAAAGAAGTATGAGAATAACCAGAATCAAGGACTTCAGAACTAAGGTAAAACTGCAAATGATGAACCTTCAGTAGAACAAAAGAAACACATCATACAAAAATTTATAATGTTTTCTAATGAAATATCACTACTGATGTCAACAATTTTTTCTCTAAAACATATGCAATGGCTATGCTTATGTTCCTAAACAAGATTTAAGAATGAAGGATCTTCCTTATACTAGTTAAGGATGAACAAATATCAGGTAATTCGCCAAACAAAAATATATGAGAGACACTTAATTTAGTGACTGTTATCTCAAGTAAAAATCAACAATGCCTCCAAAGCACATTTAGATCGTAAAAAATCGAGTAATGAATGAATCTTTTTGCAAACATAGTCTTTTGAATATGATTTAGCAAACCTTAAACACGTACCATGCTTACCTGAATGGTATCCAGTTTAGCAGAAGGTTCATTATAGCTTCTCCAATCTCAATCCTCCACTTGCCATCCTTCCCAGTATCAGAAGATGATTCCAACGCCTGGATACGGTTGCTTAATAAGACCACTTCCTTACTTATGTTGGCAATTTGTTTTAATTTCTTTACAGGTTCCCATCTACGCATTTCATAACCACGATAAGCTGACTGAATTATGATAGCTGCTTCATCTTTGGACAGCATTTTTCTTCTACTGTCCTTTGTTTTATCAGCAGTGTTTCCACCTTCCTTGTAATTTTCTTTATCCTTGTTTGGACATCTGGAATCCACCATTGTCCCTTGGTCACCGATCTCATTGGCACTCATTGAATTCACCTTTCTGGAAGCTACATCAGGGCAGGCATCAGGGCCATGAGGACGAGCTAAGTTTATATCTTCAGTTCCTTCTTGCCTGGTTCTCCCTTCAGAAACTTGAATCATTTTTACTTTTCTTTCAGGTTGCCCCAAATCCTTTGACAATTCTTGCGCACACCTTTTCAAAATCAGTAGCTTCCTTTGCATCTTCTGAAGCAGGCGGATGAATGGTGTCCCTAGTCAACTCGCTTATTTTTTCCTTGTCAGCAGGAGGAATAGGGGATCTTGAACTGCCCCTAACATTTTTCTTCTTATGCAGAGGATCAACTCTCAGACAAATAGGAGGTAATTTTGATGACTTCAATGGAGAAGGAGATTTGCTTTTAGCAGAACTTTGAGATGAATTTGTTTCTTCAGAGTCCTTAATATGCTTTGTGGAAGAACTTATCATTTTCTCCTCATCATTTTCTGGGATTTTCCTTTCCTCCGTACGATCTACTGACTTCACAGTAACAGTCTTTTGGACATTGTTTTTATCCTCATCTCTTTTAGATGCATTTTTCTTGTCTTGGGAATCAATAACCATCACTGGAGTGACCTCAAACTCGGAAGGTGTTTCTTTAGTGCATTCTTCACCAATATTCAATTTTTCCTTGTCCTTTGTCTCCATAACATCAAGATTATAGGCATCCAGACTACAGGAAACGGAAACTGCTGCTTATCTTCAACCTGACGTTCTTGCTTTCTAGCTGAATCACCTCCTTGCTTTGCAAATCCAGAGTTGTCCTTGACCAAAGGAAGACATCCATTCAGGAAACTTTTCTGTAGTTCTGAAGTTTTCACTCTCTCATTACCCTTGGCGGCATCATGATACTTATCCTTCTCTGCAGGGTGTATGCCATTCAAGTCATTATGTGCTGTATTCATCAAAAATCCTGGAGGAATCCACACAACTGGAGACTGATGATGATTCTTGAAGTCAAGAGGAGCGACAGAGTCATTTGCTCTCTTTCCAAAATCAGGGTCGGCTTCTTCAATCTAGACATTCGTTCCATCAATCCTCTTAATGTATGGTTGATTTGGACAACCACAACAATGACCATATTCAGAAACTCCCCTAAGATGCTGATAATGCGGCATATCCATTGTATAACCATGAGGAATATTAATATTGCAGCGAATAGGATATGCTACCGGAGGTACAGCCGTACAGGACAACTGCTATGATTGTAATTAGGTGAAGCATAAGAATGAGTGTAAAAAGAAGGCCTCGCCGCAAAGTAGCCCGGATAATTATTAGCGTCGGAGCAGCCATTACAATGAGCAGGATAAGGGTAGGTATAACTGTCCATACAAGGCCAAGATTGATAGTAAGGAGTACATCTTTCGAAATCTGCTTTGGTTTGACATGGAATAGTCTCAAATCCAGGATGATGAGGTGATATCCAATGCATTCTATTCATCATTTGATTGGGGAATGAGTCCATGAGTTGATTAAGAGTTAATGCACTTCGTCTATAAACTTGTGAGGATGATAGCAATAATCAGAGATCAAGAATAAGAAGCCAACAAAATCTAACATCAAGAATCAATGCAGCAAAAGAAAGATGGAGAATTCGCTGAACTGACAAAAATTCACAAGGACAAGAAATGACACTATCCCAGAATCAGAACTAAGTTCAAATAAAATGCATTTCGAAAGGAAGAATCAAAACAAAGTAATCAATGAACTTATGGTTCTTAGATGAAAAGGTATGAAAAAACAACTCTCTCCAAACGTTTTTCACACAATTTTCTTAATGCCATGAGCTCAACACAATCCAAAACAGAGGAAAGGAACATTGCAACAAAAGAAAGACGGACAATTTACAGAACTGCTCAACAAAAATTCACAAGGACAAGAAATGAACCATGAATCCCAGCAATCCCAGATCAGAAATTAAGTTCAAATAAAATGTATTTCGAAAGAAAGAATCAAAACAAAGTAATCAGTGAACTTACAGTTCTTAGATGAAAAAGTATGAAAAAAACCAACTCTCTCCAAACAATTCCGCAATAAACCAAATGTATCAATAACCGGAACAAATCTGTCCACCAACCCAAAAGCGAAAAAGAATTAAAAAGAACGCCGAGATGGTTTGATCACTGCTTCTTGAACCATTCTCTAACGTTAAAGTTCGAGTTGGTTCATAAAGGGTTGGAGGAATTTGTTTGAATACAACTACATTGTTATTGTTATGAAAATATTAAATGGGGATGTTCATTATCTGGGTTTATGTATATCGCCTCTGGATTCATCCCTTTGTAAATGTCTAGATTGAATGAATCTCAAACGTCTAGACAAATGGATAAATATCAGTTATCATCTTGAAATATTAAATGAATAAACAATTCAGCTACCTAATTCAGCTACCTGGTTTCATCTATAAATAGAAGGTGTTGTAATTCATTTTAGAGAATCCTGTTAGAACCCTATCAGAACCCTGTAGGAACCCTGAAAACTTGTAATACCAGAGAATCTATATAGAACTCTGTTGTAGTAACCACTCTTGTACTGTAAATTACTATCAATAAAAGTTAGTAAATAGAACCATAATTCCATTTACTTCTTTTGTGTATTTCTCTTTATTATAATTTTCTTTTGCACTGTTATTTAGTTGTATTACATAGAAGTAGTAGTTTTACATCACGTTATTCAAATCTGGACGTTGAAGCTTTGTTGGTTACATATCTTTGCACGAGATTCTACTACTGGAGCAAATCAGATTCAAATCTAGATTTTGAAGCAATTGGTGGTTACATATCTTTGGTAAGATTTTGAGATTTGCATTTTTGGTAAGTTCACGAGGTAATATTTCTTTCTTTTTCAATTAATTTATTTTAACCATAAATTTGTGCCTTTTTTATATTCTTGAAATAAACACTTATCTTGAATATTGAGAAATATTCAACCATCTGAAGTTGGTTGTAATTCCAAAAGTTCGGTCATGGCATAAATTGCCTTATAACGATTACATACTACCGTGACAAGAAATGAAATAAACCCCAGGAGAGGTGATGATAAGAAAAATGGCAAAAATAAATGCCCTTGATATGGTATAAAATCCATTAATCTCGTACATGTTGTACGATAGATCATCTTGTTAGCATTATTGAAAAAAAACGACCAAGTTGTCGAAATAAATTCCATTGATTAGATTTCTCATCTTGAGGTGCAATTTTGATCATATTAACTTGAACACCCTAAAGGTGTAATATGATCATATTTATATACCGTAAAGGTGTAATATGTTTATGTAATTTTTATTTTAATTGTTCTAATTTTTGCATCTTTAGAATTTTATTTGCGTCTTTTATGTAATTTTATTATGAAGTCTATTTATGTTTCTTTATAATTTGATACATTCTTCCTGAATAATAGATTGGTATATTTATTCCTGAGGAAGAAATTGGTATATTTCTTCTTGAAGAAGAAAGTTGATACATTTCTTCCTGACGAAGAAAACTTATACATTTCTTCGTAACGAAGAAACTGATACCTTTCTTCCTGAAGAAGAAACTAATATTTTATTCTTGAAGTTTATTTATGTTAATTTATTGATTAATGTTTATTTATTAAAGTTTATTTATATTTTGTCATATTCTTCCTGACGAAGAAATTTTGGTACCTTTCTTCCTGACGAAGAAAATTTGATACTTTTCCTGACGAAGAAATTTGATACCTTTTTTCCTGACGAAGAAATTTGATACCTTTCTTCCTGGCGAAGAAATTTGATACCTTTCTTCTTGACGAAGAAATTGATACCTTTATTCCTGAAGAAGAAACGGATGTTTATCTTCCTGAAGAAGAAATGAATGTCAAATACATGAGATCAAATAATGGTGATAATATTTGCTTTATTGATAGTGCTACTACTCACACTATCATTAAAGATAAGAAGTATTTTTCCTACCTGAAGATGGGCAAAACTAATATTAATACAATTAGTAGTAGTGCTAAACTGATTGAAGGCTCCGGGAGAGCTAGTATATTTCTCCCTGGAGGAACCAAAATTGTTATAAACAATGCACTACTACCTACAAAGTCTCAAAGAAATTTACTGAGTTTTAAAGATATTCGCCGAAATGGATATTATATCGAGACTATGCATAAGATAAATAGTGAATTTTTGTTAATTGCAAATACCATTTCTGGAAGAAAATATGTATTAGAAAAATCACCATCTTATTCATCTAGTTTATATTATACAAAAATAAGTGCAATTGAAAGTCATCACCTAGTAGATCAGAAGTCTACAAATCCCAAATATTTTATGACATGGCATGACCGTCTGGGACATCCTGGCTCTATAATGATGAAACAGATAATTAAAAATTTACATGGCCATTTATTGAACAATCAAAGAGTTTTGAACTCTAACGAAGTCTCTTATGTTGCTTGCTCCCAAAGAAAGTTAATAATTAGACCATCACCAATGAAAGTGGGGACTGAATCCACTGCATTTCTAGAACGAATTCATGGTGATATATGTGGGCCTGTAGATCCACCATATGGACCATTTAGATATTTTATGGTGTTGATCGACGCATCAACAAGATGGTCACATGTAAGTCTATTATCTACTCGCAACTTGGCGTTTGCGAAATTACTTACTCAGATAATTAAATTACAAGCACAATTTCTAGATAATCAAATTAAGAAAATTTGTCTAGATAATGCTGTGAATATTTATCGCATGCTTTTGATGATTATTGTATGTCGATTGGAATAAGTGTTGAACATCCTGTAGCTTATGTTCATACACAAAATGGTCTAGCTGAATCATTTATTAAACGATTGCAATTAATTGCTAGACCATTACTTGTGAGGTCTAAACTTTCTTTATTTGCTTGGGGACATACTATATTACATACAGCAACACTAGTGAGAATCTGGTCGACAAGTTATCATAATTACTCCCCATTATTTCTCATTTGAACCCAATATTTCTCATTTGAGAATTTTTAGTTGTGCAGTTTATGACCCGATTGCACCGCCACAACGTACTAAATTGGGCCCCGGACGAAGATTGGGGATATATGTCTGGTATGAATTACCTTCTATAATTAAATATATTGAACCATTAATAAGTGATTTATTTATTGCGAGATTTGCTGATTGTCATTTTGACAAATCGCATTTCCCGACATTAGGGAGAGATAAAGTTCAACCAAAAAAGGAAATTAAATGGAAAATATCACTTGATTTCCTTGATCCTCATACAAAAGAATGTGAACTGGAAGTTCAAAAGATTATACATTTGCAAAGAATTGCAAATCAATTACTGGATGCATTTACTTACTCCAGAAGAGTTACTAAATCACATATTATTGCTGAAAATACTCCGGCTAAAATTGATATCCTTGAAGGACAAATTGTAGACCTCTCGATTCCAAAGATAAAAATCCTCGAAAGAAAAGAGGATTAAACGAGAGTCAAGAACTCCAAAATATTGTTAGTGACAAAATTCAACCTTCTGAAGAGGTTGCTCCTGAAGAGTCTACTCCTAAAGAGGTAACTCCTGAAGAGAATGATATTATAGAAACTTCAATAAATTTTGTCACTACAGGAAAATATTGGAATCGAAGAGAAATAATTATTGATAATGCCTTTGCATATAATGTTGCACTTGATATTATGAAAAAAGACGAGGATCATGAACCTAGATCGGTTGATGAATGTCGGAAAAGAAATGATTGGCCAAAATGAAAATATGCGATCCAATCTGAATTGGATTCACTGGCAAAACGAAAAGTATTTGGGCCTGTAGTCCAAATACCAGAAGGTATAAAGCCACTTGGATTTAAATGGGTATTCGTACAAAAGAGAAATGAAAACAATGAAATTGTGAGATATAAAGCACGACTTGTGGCCCAAGAATTTCACAAAGACCTGGATTTGATTATGATGAAACATATTCACCTGTAATTGATAGAATTACATTTAGATATCTTGTCAGTTTAGCAGTGCATGAAAAACTTGATATGCGTCTGATGGACGTAGTCACTGCTTATTTGTATGTGACATTAGAAAATGATATCTATATGAAAATCCCTGAAGAATTTAGTATGCCTGAAGTATATAAATCAAATCCCAAAGAAAATTATTCCATTAAATTACAAAGGTCTTTGCATGGATTGAAACAATCTGGACGTATGTGGTATAATCGCCTTACTGAGTGTTTGGTTAAAGAAGGTTATACAAATGACTCAATATGTCCATGTGTTTTCATAAAGAAAAATGAGTCAAAGTTTGTAATCATTGCCATATATATTGATGATCTTAATTTAATTTGAACTCCTGAAGAGATCCAAATGGCAGCTGAATATTTAAAGAAAGAATTTGAGATCAAAGATTTTGGAAAAACAAGATTTTACCTTGGTTTACAAATTGAACATTTGCAAAATGAAGTTTTCGTTCATCAAACTGCGTATATCCAGAAGGTATTAACGCGGTTTTATATGGACAAAGCACATTTATTGAGTACCCTAATGGTCGTTCGGTTACTCGATTCTATTAAGGACCCTTTTAGACTAAGAGAGGATAATGAGAAGTTCTTGGTCCCGAAGTACCATATCTTAGTGCAATTGGTGTACTAATGTATCTTGCTAATTGTACAAGGCCAAATATATCATTTACAGTAAACTTATTAGCAAGATTTAGTTCATCTCCTACAAAACGATATTGGAATAGTATTAAACATATTCTTCGTTATCTCTAAGGAACAATTGATCTTGGATTATTTTATCCATATAATTCTCGACCTAAATTGCTTGGTTATGCTGATGCTGTGTATTTATCTGAACCGCATATAGCAAGGTCTCAAACTGGATATTTATTTACATGTGGCAACACAGCTATTTCGTGGCAATCTACGAAACAATCAATATCTGCCACATCTTCGAATCATGCTGAAATTATAACAATTCATGAGGCCAGTGGAGAATGTGTTTGGTTAAGATCAATGACCCATTATATCCAGAAGAATTGTGGGTTATCTTTGAAAATCCTCCAACTATATTATATGAAGATAATGCAGCTTGTATAGCGCAATTAAAGCGAGGATATATTAAAGGAGATAGAACGAAGTATATTTCACCAAAATTCTTTTTTACTCATGATTTGCAAAAGAATGGTGAAATTTATGTGCAACAAATCTAGTCAAATAATAATTTGGCAGATTTATTTATCAAGACATTACCGACTGCAACTTTTGAGAAATTGATTACTAATATTAGAATGCGTCGGTTAAAAGATCTCAAATGATCTTTGAATCTGGAGAAGAAATAAATACACAAGAATGATGTACTCTTTTTCCTTCACTAGATTTTTTTCCCAACTGAGTGTTTTTCTAGTAAGGTTTTAACAAGGCACACTCTTTGTGTAAATTAACATCCAAGGGAGAGTGTTACGAAAATATTAAATGTGGATGTTCATTATCTATTCAATGAGTTCAACTACCTGGTTTCATCTATAGATAGAAGGTGTTGTAATTTATTTTAGAGAATCCTATTAGAACCCAATCAGAACCCTATAGGAACCCTGAAAACTTGTAATACTAGAGAATCTATATAGAACTCTGTTGTAGTACTACTCTTGTACTGTAAATTGCTATCAACAAAAGTTAGTAAATAGAGCCATAATTCCATCTAATTCTTTTGTGTATTTCTCTTTATTATAATTTTCTTTTGCACTGTTATTTAGTTGTATTGCATAAAAGTAGTAGTTTTACAACCGTTCTAGACATTTTGCCTGTTTGTTTCTCTTTATCGAGAAACTTCTTTATATTTGTTTATTAAAAAGACTAAGATGCAATTGGGGCTTGGGCTTGATGTCATATTGATGAAAAATTTATAAATGAAAATTGACACAAGGATGTGTATTCGTAAAGCCCAACTAGCTAAGGTACCACGGGCCAAAAAGGCTATTACATAGCCCACCAATATCCCCGACAATCAATCCCCGATCCGGCTATTAGGGTTTTACATGACTTAGAACTGTGTAACCGGTTGGTTAATTGATTTAACTTGTTTTGATTTGTACCAGTTTCTCCAATTTTAGTATTAGCCGTTAATCAATCGGTATTATTTACGGTTCTATCAGTTCCAATTAGTTTATTGGTTAAACCAGATAACTCTTTTTTTAACATAAAGTTAAAACATAAACTAATAAATTTAATTTTTTTTACTTAAATTATTATCATTTAAATTTTACTAATTACCATATAATTTAACATATTCATAACAATAAGAAGTACTTAAATAACTAACTAAATAAGCACTTAGTTAATGTACTAAATATTTATATTCGTAGTATTATTTACTTATAAGCTAATGTACTTAATATATATTTTCATAAACTCATAGTATTACTTATTTTCAAACTATAATGGACTTATTTTATTTAATTTTTTTCCACACAGAATTATATCACATGTATACCTTAAGTTTTGAAACTCAATTAACATATACTTACATCATACGTATAGTTTTAGTTTCGATAACTAGATTTGGGGGTTGAAAAAGATCTAAGTGATTCTCTATGGCCAAACCATACTTATTTTTTATTGTTATTAATGTTAATAATATAAATTACAATAAGATAGTAATAGTAATTTAATATCTTCTTGCTATTATATCACAGTTTATATAGTAAGATTACTATAGGAAAAAATATAATTTAGAATATACTTTTATTTTTATGTTAAGTTACTTATAGACTTTAATATCTGTACTTTAATTTTTATAATAATAATAAATTATAATAGAAATTACAATAATTAAATATAAAATTTTTAGAACATTAATGCATTAAAATTTTAATATATATCTATATATAGATACTAGTTATTTAGTTCCCCCCATGGGGAAAAGATCCAAACCGGAACCAGACTAATTAATCTGTTATAATCAATTAAATAAAAATGAAAAATTTGGATAACCGACAATTCCAATGTAATTCCCAATTTTCCAATTTTGGTGCATAGCCCTATTCACTTCTAAAGCAATTAAACAAAACTCTGAATGGCCATAAAACAAAATTTGAATGGGATAAAGTGAAACTAGAGGATGAATTAATCATTTTACATTTGTTAATGAATAACATTTTTAGTGAAAAAAAGAAATGAAAATAAACAAAGCATGTGTTTGATTTTGGTTTGGTGCTTGTTTTTGTTAGATATCTTTATTAGTGGAGTTTTCGTGCGCCAAAGAAAACACATTATTCATTATTGGTTTGATTCAACAAAATATATGCAGTCTTTCATTATGAGATCCTTCTTGTACAACTTGCTCCATCCACTTTATCAATAACGTCAAAGAATTTTGATGGTGGAAGACCATTCAATATATGTCATCTATGTTGAATTCTTAATAGTTTACCAAAATTTTGTTCTTCATCATCATGATATGATTGAAGAAATTTAAGGTAGAACTAAACTTGTATTTTTTCAAAAGCAACCGTGTACATCATATTTATACTCAGACAAGCAGATAACTAAATAAGGAAAGATTATATAAAAATAAATCCGTAGATTATATTCCCTTTAATTAAGAGAGAATTAACTCTTTGATTGTGATTGAGCATAATCCCTTCAATCAAAACTAACTCTTTGATTGTGATTGAACATAATCCCTTCAATCAAGATTGTGGAAACAAACTTATCATTCTATAATATTATTTTCTTGCTCTAATTGTGGAGATGATTGTGGGAATGGTGGTTGAGTTGTATTAATATCTTTCCGCAAACTCTGCTGAGGCTGGAAGCAAAGTTTGAGCCTATATATGAATTTTTCTTGTTGTTGTTGTAGTAATTTGTTTGTTCACCAAAGTTATTGGTTCCTTGATTGTTGTGATTTTAATTATGTGCTTAAAAGCTACTATCATTGAAATAGAAACTATTTTGGGACTTGTGATTAGTAGACCCAAATTATTGTTTTTGTCTATAAAAGGGCAGTTGATATGTTGGTGTATTGGTAGTGAGCCAATTTTGATACTGCTCATGTCTTTGTCAGTAACTGAGCTTCATGTTGTTGTTGGGTTGTTGCAGGTGCTCTTGGACTTGTGAATATGTTCAACAATTGTGACATTGTCATCTTTGTAAATATATTTCAAATGTTGTCGAAGAGTAAATTCTTTTTTTTTTTAGCATGTTGAGTATAGCCTTCTTTTAGAAAACCAACTGCTTATTCAGAAAGAGTGCCAATAACCATCCACGAAGAGAACTGTTTGATTTTCTTGATGCTGTGATTTTGTTAGTTATAGGTGACTTTGTTAGTTGCAGATGTAGAGTCACATTTGTTGTTGATTCAGCCATTTCACCCATGATGTTCGATCAAAATCTTGATTTTTTGCACAGAAAAAAATTTGTTCTCACCATAGTGGGTAATCGTCTTGTTTAAGCAGCTAACATTGTGAGAGAGAATTTATTACGTGAGAGAGAAGTTGTTCATAAGTGTCCATACCATGAAGAAATTTAAGATAGAACTAAACTTGTATTTTTTCAAAGTGAGCAACCATTAGGGTGTACATCATATTTATACTCAGACAAGAAAATAACTAAATAATGAAAGATTAGATAAAAATAAATACGTAGACTATAATTAATCCGTTTAATCAAGAGAGAATTAACTCATTGATTGTGATTGAGCATAATCCCTTCAATCAGAATTAACTCTTTGATCGTGATTGAACATAATCCTTTCAATCAAGACAGTGGAAACAACATTATCATTCCATAATATCCTTTTCTTACTCTAATTGTGGAGATAATTGTGGAAATGATGGTTGAGTTGTGTTAATAATGGTTTCCAGTAAAATGAGTCCACTAGTGAGGCAATAAATATGCATAGTCTTTGTACTCAAAGCTAAGAATGAGAGAGCATATATAATAACTAGCAAATTCACTTGTCAATAAAGACAATATTAACATTTCAAAACACTTGCTTCAATTATACAATTACTATCTTAAACAACAAAACACACGACTACCAATTGAAATTTAACTGGCAATATCATTCGTTTTGCACATCAAATACTAATGGGAGAACGGCGAATATAGTGACCCAACTATGACAAATTATGACTTTTGGTTACTAAACTTTTTTTCCTCCCAAAACGGTCACTCAATTCTTTTTTTTTTTGGCAAAATAGGTCACTTCATCCATTTAATTTGTCTAAGCAAATGAAACTGCGATCACATGCTCAACGCATGCGTATTTTCAGGTAAATTTTTCCAAAGTCCCCTCAAAATTGCTATAAAATCTTTCAAAGGAAGAATATTGATCTTAGAAATCTACTTTCCCAATTCCATTGTTTTCAATGAAGTTGATCATATGGGTGAAGCCCAAAGATTTAACAACAATAGTTACTCAAAGCTCCGCATTCAATGTACACTCAAAACAACCAAGCTCCCCATACAATTAGAAAATCGACCATGTCAACGAGAAAGATTTGTTCCAATATCCAGACAACCTCAGCAAAACCCAGCCTTCACTATTTTCCTCTCATTCCTAAAGATCCCAGCTTTCTTTCTCTATGGTCTCCATAATTACGTTCATCCGGATGATGTGACTACCAATAACTCTTTACGTGCGAGTGGTATCAAAGATGCAATTCGTAGACTAGTAGGCCAGGTGCGATTGACTCTGAACCCAAACCCATAAAGAAATCCAAAGAAAATTTTAAATTCGACAAGAATAAATTAAGCTTAGGTCTTTAGACTAAATCTCAATGACTCTTACTTGGAAACATGGATTTATTCCAAATAGTTTGGCAGTGTTTTCTAATTCCACCATTGTAGCTCTTTATTCTTTGTTGCTTCACAAATTTTTGAGGGTAGGTGAGGATTACGATATTTTGAGAAATGGGTCTGTGATTGAAATTTTACTGGGAGTAGTTGGAGTGTGTAGATTATTCTTTTTTATTATTAAGATTTCCTTGGAACGGTCGGTGGCATCTAAGAGGTCCGATAAGCTATTGATTGTTTTATTTGGGTTTCTTGGATTTCTGTGGGGTATGACCATTGTCTTTGAGATGTTCCCTAATGGATTTGGCAAGTTCTCAATTGTTGTAGATTTCTACTCCATTGTTGTTCTAAATTCTTCGAAAGAGTTTATGGCAATTTTGAGGGAACTCTTAGTGGACAAATTTAACCCTGAAAATAAGCATTTGTTGCGCACGTGTTCACAGTTTTATTTGCTTAGACGGATTAAATGGATGGAGTGACCCATTTCACTAAAAGAAAGATGTGAGTGACATTTTTGATTGGAAAAAAAGTTTATTAACCAAAAGTCATAATTTGTCATAGTTAGGTGACCATATGCACCTTTCTCCCAATACTAATCATATGCCTTTAAAGGTTGTTTCTTCAATATGGAGTATGCTTTAAAAAAAAGGAGCAATTAACACCCCTCTTAATCGTTTTGCACATCAAATACTAATTGCGTGTCTTTAAAGCTTGTTTCTTTGATATGGAGTATGCCATAAATCAAATCCATTTTTATTTTTGCAAAGTTTTCATGGCTTTATTCCACTCACCAAGAATTTTGGATTAAAAAATAATCAATGCCATTTTCTATACCAAATCCAACTATCAGAATATTGTGTGACAAATAGAGCCTTATTTTGAGCCTTTTCTTTAATCTCAATATCTTTGATGTCGGACCCATATATATGCCCTAGTTTGACAAATTAAAATTTTACTCATATGAATATTTAATGTAAAAGTTTAATGCACCTGTCCATTGTATTTATAAAAACTATCCTAAACTTCTATATAACTGGTTAGAGTTTGTAGAAATAGGTGTAGCATGTGAAAAAATATACAATATGCATAAATATGTAAAATGCATGAAAATATATGTAGTGTGATATTATGTGAAAATGTATGTATTTTGTATAGATATATCTACTGCCTGAAAATGGGTATTGCATGTGAAATTGTGTGTTAGTATAAATGTGTAGCATAAAAAAACGCGATGATTAAAAAAGTGTGGTGTGTAAAAATATATGTTGTATGTGTAACTTTGTATAATATGTAAAAATATATATTGTGTGTGTAAATTTTGTAGTATGGGATGTGTATTAATATGTACAATGCTTTAAAAATCTAAATAGTCTATGAAAATGTGTGTTGTAAGTGTTAATATGTTACTGTGCAAAACAATTTGTAGTTTACAAATATATATATAATGTGTGAAAATATGTGTTATACCTATAAATATGTTAGTGTGCAAAAATATTTGTAGTTTATAAATATATTCATTGTATGAAAATCTATGTAGTGCATAAACACATGTAAACATGTGATAATCTATTGAGTATAATTTATAAACATTTGTAGTTTATAGAAGATTAATCATTTTTTTCATGAAATGGGATTTAATTTCATGATAAGAATTGGGAGTTAAGTTGTACTAAAAATTGAAATATCATAGGTTAATTGGCAGTTAATTTTACAATCATTTTTATGCCAAGCTAAAAACAAGTGCAACTTTTAGTAGTTCTTAATTTTATGATACTAGCAGAAAAAGACCGTGCCCTGCACGGTAGGGTAACACAATAGTTTTATAATCATTCTGAATTCAGTAAATAACAAAATATAATTTTAAAGTCATTTGTAAAAGACCTAATTTGACTACCAACCAGATGAATCTTTAAAAGTTGTCCACCCATTCGAAAGATTGCCTTTTGTTATTTTGAAGTTGAAAGATTGTCTTCTGTTATTTTGAAGTTGATCAAGTTGTCCACCCATTCAAATGATTTTATTTTGTTATTTTGAAGTTGAAAGATTACTTTTTTGTTATTTTGAAGTTGATTTGCTCAATGAGCATTTGATATAATTCTAAGTATTTTTCCTTTATTTTACTCTATTTTCATTTTTCTTTGATCTCATGTTAGATGTAATTTGCTATTCTAAAATTTATATTAACTGAATATCACATTATTATTGGTCTTTCTATAGGTTGTTTATACGGCTTTCACTTTAGTCTGTACATGAATTATGAACGGTTAATGATTGGTGATGCACTTTTGGAATTTGTTTAGATTAGTAAATGTAAATACGAGTTAAGAAACAAAAAGACTTTTGTCCAATTAATCAATTTTCAATATTATACATAGAGGTTTAAATTAGATTCATTATCTTATTTAAGTTATCAAATAAAAAGACATAATTGAATATAAAAAATTAGGCACGTTATAATACCACTAAAATAATAATAATAGCAAGAGAATAAGTTATTTAAGAAAATTAATGATTGTTGTTTATTTAAACCGCAATAAGGAACATTTAAGGTATTTCACTAAAAATATACAAAACCAATTAATTATTTTTGGGTACATGAATTATGTCCCTTAATTTTCTCCCAAATTTGACTTGATGATGATTTGACTGAAATTATAAATTTTAATAATAAAAATTTAATATATTCATGAAAAATAAAAAAACCAAAAAATATTCTTTGCCTTGCTTTTATTTACAAAAATTGTTTTTACATAGTGAATTCATCACATCAATTTTGGGTTGACTACATTTATGGGATTCTCAATTCAATATTTCAATAAAACATCTTCCCTAATAACGAAATAAAATATACTTAAAAAATGGAAGAATTTAAATATTACAATTAAAAATACAAGAGGTTAATTCAATAGGCGGAAATAATTCAAGGAGATCCATTATATTTTATCTTTATCTTTATCTTTCTTTCTTTATTTCCCTTTTTTTATTAAATACAAGGTTATAGCCGATTAAATATATATTGTACTGTAATTAAACTTAATTATATACCACACACTACAAAAGAAAAAATATATTGTTCAAACAAAAGGTAATATAAAATGGGAATATCCGAAATTAGTTTTCTCTTTACAAAAGCATATTGTTTCAAGTTTTTTCATCCAAAAATTGACGTAATTTTCTCTTCTTTCACTCTCAATATCTCAAATGGAGGCCTAAATCCATTTCGTCTTTTGCATCTTTTTAATTCAAAAAACAAAAAATAATACAAAAAAATTAATGCACCCCTCATAAAAAAAGGGAAAGAGAAACAAATAACTTGAACTCATATAAAAACATGAAAGGATAAAAAAACGGTGGACATAAATTATTACAACATTAATAACATTCATAAAGCCACCAAAAAATTGCACTCTTCAATCTCTTTCAACATCAACAAAAACAAGTTCGATGGCAAGAAAAATTTAAAAGAAGAAATTAAAAAACATAAAAGGAGAAGAAAATGAGAAGAAAGGGTCAAAAGAAAAAAAATTTGAGAGGAAAAACAGAGGGGAAGAAGTAGAAAGAAAAAATTGAAATAAAATATTTGAGAAATCTAATATTAGGAAAGGTAGAGAAATAAGTAAGGGAACAAATGATACTAATGAACATTAAATGCTGATTAAAAGGAAAACCAAAAATAAAAATAATGCTCTTTGAAGAAAAAGCTAAAGTGAAAAAAAAGTGAATTAGGAGGACGATTACGAATGACACGTATGAAGTCCCACTCTACTCATTCTTAGAACTTATACATAGATGTGAGACATGCACTTAATATTAATTTTCTTTTTGGAAAATGGTGATTTTGCCGTAAAAAACTTTAGAGTTTTGAGAAAGTCTTGTGATTTTTACAAAACTATAGTTTTTTGGAAGGTTTGTTTGCGGCTTTAGGACATTTTTGTCGTTTCCTAAAAAGTTTGAGTAAAGCCTTGAGGTAGGGAAGCTGAAATTATCTGTTTCCCTTGAAAATGTATACCCGAGAAATTTTTCACATGTTGCTGGGAAATATCCTTATTTACTTAAGTTTTACAGTGTAGGCATAATTTGGTGCGAGTACATAGACATAATCAAGGTTCTGGAACCGACGGTTTCTCTGTGGTCATGAGAACTGGAACCGAACCACTGAGGACGATTTCGGTTTCGATTTCTGTTACGATTCCGGTTTTGTTCCCGTTTCGATTCTGACTTTGTTCCAGTTTCGATTTTTAGTTTCAATTTTGATTTTAATCCCACTTTTAAATTTGATTTCTATTGAAATAATGATTGAACTAGTAATTGAAATTCAAATAATACAACATAATAATATAATTAGAATAATAGTTGAAATTGAAATTAATATATAGAGGTTTTAGAAGACTAGAACTAGGAAGGATTAGATAAGTGAGATAGAAAAATATAAAAATAATTCAAATAATTGAACATTTGAATTATTAATTGAAATTCAACTAGTATAATATAATAATATAATTAGAATAGTAGTTAAATTGAACTAATATATAGACTATTTATAATAATAGAATTATGAAGGATTAGATAAATGATAAACAAAAATATAGAAAGAATTAGAGTAGTTAGAGATAATTGAACTATTAATTGAAATTCAAATAGTGTGTTAGCATAATATAGAATTATAATAATATAAATTAGAAAAGTTGATACATAATATAATTGAAATAATAGTTGAATTGAATTAATATATGAAGTTTTTAGAAAAATAAAATTATGAAGGATTAGATAAGTGAGAAAGAAAGATATATAAATGATAAGAGTGTTGAAAGAATTATTGAACTATTAATTAGAATTCAAATAGTATATTAGTATAATATAATAATAGAACTAGAATAATTAATTATAAAAGTTGATATCCTAAATCTAAATCTAAACCCTAAACCCTAAACTCTAAAACCTAAAATATAAAGATTAGAAAAGTAAGAAATAATATTAGAAAAAGAATAATGTAATGAAGATGGAGAGATAGAAATATTTATAGAATTATAAAAATAAAAAACAGTAAATTTATTTATTTATTTTTTGTCTGGTTCCACATTTCTAGGAACCGAAAACTGGAATCAGAACTTTCCAGTCAGTTCCAGCTCCGGTTTCGAACTGGGGGCCCCACAGTTCTAGTTTCAGAACTGGCCAAGTGGCCATGTCTACGAGGTCATGTGCATTGATACAGTTTGGCATGTCGTATTGACAAGGCTATAGAAACTAGATCCAGTCAAGGGTTTAATTTTAGGCAAAGGTTATTTCTATGAAACTAGGGACAATGCACAAGAAGAAAATATTGATTGTTTAATAACCACCAATTCATTAGTTAATTTTGTGACTATTTACCAATGCCATAAAGTCATATATCTTGTGATACTAACATAGCTCGTTGCTCAATGTGCACGGTCACATAATAGGTTGGATATGATGGTGCATGTAACATTTTATTAGTGATGGTTGATCACCAATTCAGCTTATGAGTTATAGTTATTAACCACCTAAATATTTTTTGGGAAAATGCAGACTTGTGAAATAGAAGTATCTGTTTCACTTGATTTTCATAAATTCGTGCACTATTTTTTTGATTTTTTTGGTTTCCTATGTACAAGCTCTTAATGGTTATCGAATCATGTACATTGCTTTTCAAAATATCTTTTGGTTATTGTGTAAATGTCAGAAAGCTTCAACATAGAAATTTTGAAGAATATTGGTCATTTCTATCTCTTGAAAAATAGTTTGGTTGGAGTAAACTAGCAGTACGGTAAAAACGTGTATTTGTTTTTTGTTGTTTTAGTTTTTCTTTTTTTCAAATTCAATTTGATTTATTTGTTTTGTCCATTTTCTTTACCAAAATTTTGAAACTAAAAATAATGATATAGTAATTATTTTTATATTTTTTATAAATAAATTATTAATTTTAATTTTAAATTTTGTAGTAATAATCACTTTTTCTAACATAATTGTTTACCAAAACCAACTCATAAAATATTAATTAAAATTAAAATTTTAAAATTTTATTAATAATCAAATTTTCAATACAAATTTCACCAAAACAAAGTTCTTAATTCAAACACCTTCAAAATATTTTTTTATAATAAATTCTAAAAAAAAATTATTATAAAATCAAAAAATACCAAATCCAATCGAAGAGTTTTCTCAAGTGGAGAAGCAATTTGATTTATATCACAAGATTTGAGGAGGTTGAGTTTATGCCTTTCCATCTTGTTCTACATAACTTTTTCATTAATTAATAAAATGCAAGGGGTAGAAAACTTTTAAAAAGAAAAAAAAAACTGCTATTAGTGTCTATTAACAACACCCCTTCCACCAACTTTCAATCAATTTTATTTTTCATCAATTGAGAATTTCATCTCTTAATTTGGAAATATTGATACAGTAATCCTTTTATGATTGAACTTTGACTTCTATTTTTTTTATTGGGTAATCATCCCAAACTCGGGGGCTCCACTCCCAATTTTATTAATAAAAAAGATAGGTTACAAAAGACAATGGTGGAAATATCCACACCATTAGTACAAAAAGAAAAGTTATAAATAGGGAGAACTCCTTCCTTACATTGTAGCTCTTATTTCAAGAGTTCAAGTGACTATTGTTCTAAAACACAAGGGAAAAGAGATTAAATCCTAAAATGCTTCTAGATTAACCATATTAGGTTTAATTTCAAACCACTCGTTTCTTGAACCTATGAATGATAAATAAATAAATAAGGAGTGTTCTCTCTCCTAAAAGAGAACACTCCACTCTTATGAGGAAGTTCCTGACCACCAGAGATCAGATCTTGGAGAGGGAGAGATCGGTAGACAAGGCGAGGGTGAGGATGGAAGACTGGAAGCAGCCCGGTCTCACCAAGACGGCTTACCAGTATTTCCACAGTTCGGCTCAGAAGGTACCTTGGGCGGCGACTGTTTGGAGCTCTTATATCCCGCCTAAGTATTCCTTCACACTATGGCTAGGAGTTAGGAAGAAGCTACTCACCAAGGACAGGCTGGGCTACCTTGGCATTGACCAGAGATGCGGCTTCTGCAACGCTATTGAGGAATCTGTGCAGCACCTGTTCTTTGCTTGCCCTTTCTCTAGGGCAATATGGGACGACTTGCGGAGTTGGTGCGGATTGAGGAGGGAGATGACCACCCTGGATGCAGCTCTGAATTGGCTGAAGAAGGAAAGTCGAGGAACCTCCTGGAGGAGCCGGAAGTGCAAGCTAACTCTTGCATGTACGGTTTATTACATTTGGCTCACCAGAAACATGTTATATTTTGATAGGGTAGCGCCTATTCACCATGATATTGTACATAGGATAAAGACACATGTGTACATGATCGGTGTATCTTTGTACCCTAGTGTCTCTATCATTGACTAGTCCTATTTTGGGATCCTAGACTAGTTCTTTTGATGGATGTTATTAAGCCAGACCCGGTTATGCCCGGTGTACTTTGTATATTAAACATTCTTTGATCAATATAATTTTTATATTCGATAAAAAAAATAATAAGGAGTACACTTCCTCCTTTACAAATATGAGGATGAGAGAATTAAGAATAACATGACTGCCATAGTATATATTTACAACAAATTCAATTGTTCTTTTATTTTATTTTTATAAAAAGAATTAAGGAAAATCTATATAAGTCTATATGGATATTTAATGTTCCTCGGACATTTTGAGATTGTATTTCATTGTTTCCTTGACGATTTTCTATTCCTTTCCTCCTGTCAATCCAAGGATTATAGCTTAAACCAACTATGTATGTGACTTTCAATTGTCATGGATTACAAAAGATTAAATTGGAGTAATTAAGTAACTTTGAAGAATAAAAAGTATAACTTTCAATGATTAATAATTCAATTAGAAATATTGGTTTGTATTATATGGTTATTATTTGATTCTCTCTTTTTCTATTATGCGAGGACGGTAAGAATCTAAATAGTACACGTGAAATACTAGAATAGAAAAAAGATCAGAGAAGAATGACGAAACTCTTCTTTGTTAGTCATTGAAGTTTCGAATGAAAATAGAAAAGAAAAAGAAAAGGGTAACTGATGGTTGAAATTGTTTATGTTTGAAAAGAATATTAAAAAATTATCGTTTCAGCAAAAGTGAATAATAAGAAAATTACCCATGTTTCAAGTAACGTATCGAACAATTTGGCAAAGAATTACATTGGTGCAAAGCAAATCTAACAACCC
Organism: Ophiorrhiza pumila; assembly: GCA_016586305.1. Lineage (NCBI taxonomy): Eukaryota > Viridiplantae > Streptophyta > Magnoliopsida > Gentianales > Rubiaceae > Ophiorrhiza > Ophiorrhiza pumila. Next base: position 21,539,391 of record BLIW01000005.1, read on the forward strand.
AAATGTTAGGGTCACAATTAAATTAAATTAAATTAGAAGTAGTTTAGAGTAACAAATATTCAAAGGAAAAGTGATGGGGGAATAGAATAAAATAATATGTGAGACTCTTTGATTAACATATTATTTATAGGCATGAAAAGTTTCCATTTAGATTGGGTTTTTTATTTTATTTTATGATTGAATCTTTTAATTTTTTGGAGATTTATTATAATAAAAGAATATTTTGAAAGTGTTTAGATTGATAAGTTTCTTTTATTGGGATATGTATTGGATAATTGTTTTACTAATAAAATTTTAAATTCAGATGTAAATTAATATTTTATCAATTTATTTTGGTAAGAAATTGTTTTAAAAAAATTATTTATTATTAAAATTCGTTGTAACAAAAATAATTCATTGTGGTATGTTTTTTATTTTAAAAATTTTTGTTAAAAAAATGGACAAAATAAACCAGACAAATTTGATTTGTGAAAAAAACACGTAAAGCGGTGTTAACCAAATAGAGCAATTTGCCAAGTCATTTTTACTCTGATAAGCTAAGGGAAGTGGGGAGAACATGAAGAAAAAAAAAGGGAAAAAGAATGGAGTATTTTGTGATTCAAACTTCCGTAGGAAGATGAAAAATGACTAGCCCATCCATCTTTATTTGATTGTGAGTCTTTATCACAAATCAAGCAAGACTAATCTATGGAAAGAAAAAAACAATTCGAATCAAAGATAACCCATTAATCTAGAATGACAAATGTAATCTATAAAATATTCAGCAGTTCTTGAAGATGTTAATATATACTAGGACAATATAACATTAATCATACAATTTAAAATTTGAATCACTACAAACTGTGGATGAATTTATGCTATAACCATAGTTGCAAGCAAAGTTTAAGAATATGTGTTTTTTATTCTAAAGAATTGGAATTACGTGTATATATCAGTTGTTTAATTACTTGATCAAACAAATGATATATTCTTTGAGTGAGAGCGCATACAAATTAAGGAATTAATTAATTCATTCATGTATGCCATCTCTACTCTTAGTCTCTATATATACTTGAACTTATTTGCTTCTCTTATCCCCACAAAAAACACTACCAATTCAAGAAAAACAAATCCATCCAACCAACCAACATAAGCAATGGCTGAATTTCTTGTTCCCAAGTTAATAGATCAATTGAGTGATGTTGCCTTGAAACAACTCGGGGAAAGGGTGAACCTAGTGATGGGAGTTGAAGAAGAGGTGGGAAATCTCTCCTCCAAATTTTCAACAATCAAAGATGTGCTGCGTGATGCTGAGAGGAGAAGGCTAACGGAGGAAAATGTTGGGGGATGGCTGGAAAGGCTTGAAGGCATAACCTATGAGATGGAAGATGTGCTGGATGAATGGAACGTCAAGATTCACAAACCAAAGAATCTTGATCAGGGATCTCAAAATGTTAGAAGAATGCCAACACTCTTTGAGAAGGTGTGTTCTTTTATCCCATCCCTTTGTTCTTGTCTTAAACAAGTTTCTGTGCGCAGTGATATTGCTTTAAAAATAAAGGATATCAATTATAAGTTAGAATTGGTGTTGAAAGAGGCAAATCAATTTAACTTTGTGACGAGTCGTAGTGGACGCTCTTTTGATTCTAACGAATTTAAGCGCCCTATGACTACCTCTGTCTTTGACGAATTAGAGGTGCACGGTCGAGAATCCGACAAGGATTCTCTACTCAAGCACTTACTGCCTGAGAGTAGCAGTAAAGAAGTTGGGAAAGATGGGATTAAGGTTATCTCTATAGTAGGGGTTGGGGGTAGTGGAAAGACCACACTTGCTCAAATGCTCTACAATGATGATAGAGTAAAAAATGATTTCCAACTTAGAAAATGGGTATGCGTGTCGGATCGTTTTGATGAGAAAAGGATTGCAAGTGCTCTCCTTGAGGGCTCAGAAAAAAGTGATCCTAATGTGTCAGAATTGGAGTCATTGTTCCAACGTATAAAAGAGTCATTTTCTGGGAAGAAATTCTTACTTGTGTTAGATGATGTTTGGACTGAGGACAGTTCAAAGTGGAAGCCGTTGAGAGACTGTCTCAAGGATGGTGCTTCCGGAAGCATAATCCTAGTGACTACGAGAAGTGAAAGAGTGGCGAGAACTGTAGGCACCAATTACCAGCATCCCCTAGGCCTAATTTCAAACTCAGATTGTTGGTTAGTATTGAAAAGGATAGCATTGTCAGAAAGATCTGAGTTGTGTGAGAGAGTGGAGAAGATTGGGTGGAAAATTGCAGAAAAATGCAAGGGCTTGCCACTCGCTGCAAAGACTATGGGAGGTCTTTTGCTGTTTAAAGACACAGTACAAGAGTGGCAACAAGTGTTGGATAGTAAGATATGGCAAATGGAGGAAGCATCTACGAATCTTTTCCCTCATTTCTATTTGAGCTATAACGCACTGTCCCCACAATTGAAACGTTGCTTCTCATATTGTGCGGTCTTTCCAAAAGATACCACTATATATGTTGATGAACTTATTAGATTGTGGATGGCACAAGGTTATCTTGTTAGAAGTAGAGGAGGTGATGAAAGGATGGAAATGAAGGGCCTTGAGTACTTCAAAAATTTGGCAATGCGGTCTTTCTTCCAGGAATTGTGGTTAGATGGTTATGAGGAGAGCAACATAGTCAGTTGCAAGATGCATGACATAGTTCATGATTTTGCTCAATTTCTCACAAAAAATGAATGTCGTATAATTGATAAAGTAGATTGTGAGAGAGTGAATGCAGAAAATTCATCCAAAGTAAGAGCTCGTCACGTGACATTATGGCATGGAACAATTGGAACAATAAGTTCATTAGTCTTTGACAGTGGAAATTTGCGAAGTTTGTTTACGGTTGATTTTGATGGAGAGCTTCCCAAAGATTTGTTTAGCTGTTTGAAATGTGTTAGGGCTTTGAGTTTGTATAGGGTTCGAGTAAAAGAAGTCCCAAGGGAGGTAGGAAATTTGATTCATTTGCGCTATTTGAACTTGAGTTTCAATCGGAATTTAGAGGAATTGCCAGAAGCAATATGTAAGTTATATTATCTGGAAACTTTAGATATTAGTTCCTGTGAAAACCTTTCATGCCTTCCTCAAAGGATTGGAGAACTTGCACACTTGAGACACCTTCTTAATGATGAAACAAGTAAATCACAACAGCCAATGGCGCAAGGGTTTGAAAAATTGACTTCACTTCGTACTTTGAGGGAGTCCAATGTCGGTGGCAGTTACAGTGACATTGTATTGTTGAAATATCTCAACCAACTTGAAGAACTAGCGATTACGGTTCATGGCAAGGTAGATTTTGGAAATGCACAACTTGGCAAAAAAATTTACATCCAAAACTTTTGGTTACGTTTTGAAGAGGATCATATGGAAAACTCAAGTTGGATTGAGGTATTGGAACCCCCTCCAAACATGCAATCGCTTCATTTTGCTCAATATCAAGGACCCCAATTACCAAAATGGATCGTGTCTGAGTCTCTCATTAATAACTTGAAAAGTTTGAGATTATGGATGCTCTTGAATATCTCCTCCTTGCCTTGTCTGTGGAAGTTGTCATGTCTTGAATGCCTTTGGCTCAATCATATTCCAAGGCTAACACATTTAGGTGTTGAATTCTTTGGAATTTCCAAGAATCCTGATGATGATGATAATGTTGTTGAAACAGTAGCATTTCCCAGTTTAAAGATATTATATATTGAAAGTCTATATAATTGGGAAACATGGGAAGATCTAAGTAGTGAAGATGATGATGAGAAGATCTCAGTGATGCCACGCCTCCAGAAGCTAAAAATACACCACTGCTACAGCCTAGAAGCATTGCCGCATCGCATCCTTGGAAAGACATCAAAGCTCAAACTTTTGAATCTCGATTCTTGCCCTACCATGGAAGAGCGTTATTCAGACAAAACAGGAGAAGATTGGATGAAAATATCACACATTCCACAAGTTGTCATACAATCATCATTAGTGCAGGTATAGTATATATGCTTATTCAATAAAATTTGTTTTTTTAGAGCGTTTATAAAATATTTAGGCCAAATTACAAAAAAAAAAAAAAAAATCCTTATGGTTAATTTAAAAAATTTTCAATTTACCTTATATAGTTTAAAATTTTACATTTTACTTTCTTGTGGTTTTATTTATTTTCTTTTTAAAAAAACACATAAAATATATAGAGATTTTACATATTTATTTTTGTAAATCTATTTAATTCAATACGGAGGTATAACTTTTTATTGTTGATTTGAACTAAATTGTACTTTATCTTTTTCAAAATCATCGAGTTTTTCATTTTTTTTTTAATTAAAACTATAGGGAAACAATTTGTAGGTTTTTAAACTACATGATGGTAATTTAAAAATTTTCCAAACTATAGGGGGGCCTTTGTTAGAATTTATTCAAATATTTCTAAATCAGAAAATTGCTTCATAGTGTTACAGTAAATTACTATTATCTTGTGGAATGAGATACATATTTATTTGTGTGTGTATTTTTTAATATTTATCTTGCTGGTAGTTATGTTATCTTTATGAAAATAAAAAGTGCATTTTTTTCACCTTACTTTTGACAGATTTTGCCTTTATTTGTTATATTGATTTGTATTATATAAAAATAAATTTAAAGAATTCAATTTACAATTAAAATTCAAACTTTTAACTAATCACAAGAAAGAAAGTAGTTGATTCATTATGCTGTTATTCAAGATCTCTAAATAATTAATTATTAAAAAACCAATAAAGAAATTAAGTGGAATTGCATGTTCACCTTAAATAACATATGTATGCAAATGTAAATAAGTCTCAATCCCTATTATTATGGGTTTTATGACACTTAATGCTATAAATATTATTTCATTAATCCCTATTATTATCTTTCAATCACTTTGATAAATCCATGATTACCTAATTTTGATTACCCACTAATTTGCTTACTATCAATTTTGATTAACCTCGGCCTCTATCAATTAATGTAGAGATGGTAAGTACACATATTTTACACACACTATACATATTTTTACACACTAAAACATATTTTCACACATTACACATATATTCACCGTATATATATTTTCACACATTACATATATTTTACACACATTACACATATTTTCACACACTATATATATTTTCACATATTACGCATATTTTACATATACAACACACAATTTTACACCCACTACACATACGTTCACACACTACATATACTTCACACACAACACCTATTTTCACACATTGCACATGGTTTTACACATTACACATACTACACTTATTTTTATACGCTACACATATTTTCACATATTACACATATTTTATATATACTACACACAATTTTACATACACTACACATTTTACATATTATATATATATATTTTCACAACTATATATACATATTTGACACATTACATACATGTTTAAATATATCACACATTTCACACACTACACATATTTTATACATACTACAACTATTTTCACACACTACAACTACCCACATGTTACACATATTACATACATTAAACACACCACATGTATTTTCACACTGCATACATTTCATAGTAAAATTTGTATAGTGTGTGAAAATATGTAATATAATATATTTAGTGTGTGAAAAGATGTGGTGTGGTAAAATATGTGCAGTGTGTGAAAATATATAACGTTTGCGAAATGTGTACAGTGTGTTTAAGATATGTACTATAGTATGTAAAATTGTGAATATTTTGTGTGAATGAGTGCATTGTGTGCAAATACATTTAAAGTATGTGTAAAAACATGTAATATGAGTAAATACGTGTAGTATGTATAGAATGAAAATTTAAAATTCATTGTCAAACATAAGCAAATTAAACCAAACATATTTGTTAGAAATGAAACTCAATACACGATTGAATCAAATATGATGGAATTAATGGTATAATCACATAATAATAGTGGGTTTAGTAATTCATATTGCCATTCTGATGGAGAAATGTGAACCAAATGGGTGGTAAGTAGAATATTAATTTTGTGCATGAGGCACACAAATTTTTATGATAAAAATTTTAAACAGTATTTTACACACTAATACTCATGTCCCTAAACTTTTAAAGATACATCACTAAATTGTTAAACTTTATAAGGACAAACTGCAAAATGTTCTACTTTGTTATTCACACCATTAATTTGCATCTTCCCTTTTTTGCTCTTGATATTCTTTGATATTTCAATTTCAAGCCGGGAAGGGCAACAGTGGAGATAAATCTTGGAATGGAAGAAGTAATTTAATGGCAGAGAGGGAAACAAAGACAGAGATAGATCACAGAGCCACAACCTTGATCTGCACTCAATCATTGCCTATATATTCTCTAACATAAATATTTGTTAGATCATGATAAATCTTGGAGCATACATTTCAAACCTTTATGTTCTGTAACTTTGATATTTTTCATGTTCCTGTTAAATATTATCGATCGTATCATTGTATAAAATATCCATGTTTCAATTATTTGAAAGCAGAATTGTGTGCTCGTTCATTATTGATAAGTATGAATAAAAGTCTTCTCATAATTGTTTCTAATGACATTCTTCTATTTTTTTTAAGCGTTTACATATATACATGTCATATTCCTTAATCCGAATGAGAATAAAAATGATATGGGTTTATGTCATTTAACCCCATCATTGATAATCGGAATGATATGAGAATGATATGGTTAAGGAATTGAATGTGTTTCATTTCTATCCTAGTTCTTTGATTTGCTTGTTTTTAGTAATGCATTTCAAATTTTAATTTTCAAAATATTTAAAATAAAAAGTTGACATTCGTAATATTGAAAACATAATAAAATTATTAAAAAATCTGATAATGTATTTCAAACAAAATTTTCAGATTTTAATTCTCAAAATATTTAAAATAAAAAATCAGCGTTCTTAAAAGTTGTGCCGTGTAAGTTTAATTGGGTAATCGAATTAGTAATTAAATGATATTGATAGTGTTTAATCAAATAACATCTATAGTTTTGAAGTTAACTAAAGTGTGCCAAGTTAGTGTTTAGAAAAAAGAAAAGGGGATAAAATGAAAAGGCGGTGCTTGTTACTGTATAATCATTCCCTTAAACTTATTTTCATATTCTGGTTTTGGTGAATACTCAATATTCTCTTGTTTGGGGGAATGAAATTACTATCATTGCATCATATAAATAACTATAATTTATAATATATTACGAATTTAATGCAAAACAAAAAGTGTAACAATTTTGATTTTAAAAAAATTTAGTAAACCAAACACCATCAATGATAATCATACTCATTCTCCATTTTCAAACAAGCAATATTAATTTAATCACCATACTCATTTTCATTTCTCACTGCTATTATTATCATTTCTATTATTATTCCTTTTTGTGAACCAATAGCACTATTAATTTTTTATTAATTAATAAAATGAGAGTGGTTCAAAACTCTAAAAAGAAAATCCATCTTCCACGCCCCATGCCAGATGTACAAGTTGTTCTTTTCCCATTTATTTGTTATCAATGAAAAATTTCATCTCTTATTTTGGAAATACTCACTACAAAAAAAATGTACATTAGCATCGAAACTCTAGTGAGAAAAGTATACTCTTCTCGCAAAAAGTATTAATTAGCGAGAATTTTTAAAAAATTTACTGTTCATCATAAAGTCTTGCATAATTGGCGAGAAAAACAAAATTCCTTGCCATGTTTTGTCGCAATTGGTTTGGCGGGAAAACTCCCCCCATTTTATCTATGTAATAGTGACAAGTTTTTCCTTTTATTAGTGAGAAAAACTATACTCCTCACCGAATATGATAACGATCTCACCACGCTCCTCACGTAGATTGATAGTTGTTGCGGAATAGCGTCCACGATCTTTTCGTAAATCAATTTGGACTGGTAGAATCACCCTATCTCTGTAGGATGACAGTATGCACAATTATTTGATGGCTCCTCACCAACAAACAACGAGACAGTCGCGTAAGATTTAATCCCCTCCTTAGGAACTAAAACCCACAATGTAAATTGGAATTCCCTCCTCAGGAAAACAACTCACATAAAAAAAACAACTCTGTGTTTTATTTTTCAAAATTCTACTCTCTCTATTACAACTGAATAATATGCCTATTTATAGGCTTACAAAATAAAACCCTAACTTTCTAAACAAGTAAACTAAACTATCTCTAACAAATTGGACTTAGATTACATTAAATATGGACCTTAATATTTAAATAACACATTAATTATAAAGCCCAATACAATTAAACCCAAAACAAAAAAAAAAAAAAAAAACGAAAATACTAAACTTCCCGAAATTGTCCGCGTTATTACATGACATGCAACTTCACGGCGTGTTTTCACCTTGATCCCGTCAGAATCTGGAAAAATGCAAAAGATCAAAGTAGCTCTGGATCTTAGCTTTCTAATGCCGCTGGAATCAATCCATTCCGAGTTAAATTGAGAGAGATATAGGCAGATTACTAAAACGTGGCAGAATCTCTCAGCAAACAATATTTGACTCCTCTTGTCATGAGTTCCTTTGTTATCCCATTTTTGAGTCTCGGACCTCCTTGGGACTAACATGAGGCTTATTCTCCATCTTATTCCAGGCCTCCATACATGAGATTCATCTTTAACAATTGGAACAAGTACCTTGGATTTTCCGGAATATGTGATCACACATGATTTCGTATCATTCCCTTCCACTTGAAAAAGATTTGTCCTCAAATCTTGTGGATTGGTAACAAGAGAATTCATCACAAAACCTGAAAAATTGTCAAGACAAAAAGACAAAATATATGAAAATTCACACTCATTATTTTTCTCCTCTTTGCCTTTTTCTACAAACCCCAATAAAGCTTCCGCCAATATGGGTGAGTGAATTTCTTGCAAAGAAACTTCATCTTCCTTAGATTCATTCTCCTCAATGGTAGGCTCAATATCCTCCAAAATAACCTTTGGCCAAGGCATATCCGAAAGAAATTCGTCGTCACCTTCGGGCTCAATAATGATCTCTTCAATTGTGTTTGCCACAATTGGTTGTGGAATGGCATTATCCCATGCCCATGTAGAAGGATCACCAATAACATAAGATTTTGGATCTTTAAATTTAGCAACCCCATCAACAATAACCATCCCCAATCGACTTGCGCATTTAATTTCAGTATGACCATATCCAAGACATGTACCACATCTAGGGATCTTTGGTTTGGGATTTTTCAAGGCATGTAAAGCATCCCTACATTCTTTCTCAAGTTCAGCATCAGTTTTAAGAGGTAAGGAAGATATATACCTCTGCACTTTTTCATATTGTTTTTCCCAACTCAAATCACTCTAAACTAAAGCAACACCCATGTCATAATATCCAGATATATTCAATCCAATTTCCAACCAGAGCAATTCCACAATTTCAATGAAACAAAAACAAAAGATATAATTGTTGTAACCTTATCACAATAATCAAATCATGCAAGGCTGCGAATAACAACAATTTAGGGTTTCAATTTTAAGGTAAAACTGAAAAACCTGATTTCGAAAATCCCTTGATCTCTGATACCACTTGATAACGATCTCACCACGCTCCTCACGTAGATTGATAGTTGTTGCGGAATAGCGTCCACGATCTTTTTGGAAATCAATTTGGACTGGTAGAATCACCCTATCTCTGTAGGATGACAGTATGCACAATTATTTGATGGCTCCTCACCAACAAACAACGAGACAGTCGCGTAAGATTTAATCCCCTCCTCAGGAACTAAAACCTACAATGTAAATTGGAATTCCCTCCTCAGGAAAACAACTCACATAAAAAAAACAACTCTGTGTTTTATTTCTCAAAATTCTACTCTCTCTATTACAACTGAATAATATGCCTATTTATAGGCTTACAAAATAAAACCCTAACTTTCTAAACAAGTAAACTAAACTATCTCTAACAAACTGGACTTAGATTACATTAAATATGGAACTTAATATTTAAATAACACATTAATTATAAAGCCCAATACAATTAAACCCAAAACAACTAAAAAAAATGAAAATACTAAAATTCCCGAAATTGTCCGCGTCATTACATGACATGCAACTTCACGGCGTATTTTCACCTTGATCCCGTCAGAATCTGGAAAAATGCAAAACATCAAAGTTTTAGCTCTGGATCTTAGCTTTCTAATGCCACTAGAATCAATCCATTCCGAGTTAAATTGAGAGAGATATAGGCAGATTACTAAAACGTGGTAGAATCTCTCAGCAAACAATATTTGACACCTCTTGTCATGAGTTCCTTTGTTATCCCATTTTTGAGTCTCGGACCTCCTTGGGACTAACACGAGGCTTATTCTCCATCTTATTACAGGCCTCCATATATGAGATTCATCTTTAACAATTGGAACAAGTACCTTGGATTTTCCGGAATATGTGATCACACATGATTTCGAATCAGAGTAGAATAAAAAAAAGGTCTACATTCCTCGCTAATATAATAGTTTCTTTTAGCGAGAACATATATTTCTTGCAAAAGATCAAAATTATAAAATAGCAACGAAATAAATAGTGATGAAACTAAATATTGTCACTAATATATCATAATGCAATAGAATATTTTTGTTATTTTTTTTTGTCCTCTTTTCTTCCTTTTTTCTTTTCTCTTTAAATTTATTATATAATACTATTTCAAATATTTTACTAAATACTATAAATCTTAATTGCATGCATGGTAATCAAATTATTTTTACTAAAATACTATAAATAATATTAATTTCTTTTCAATAAAAGTTGAAAATTAAATTTTGCAAAACTATGAGTATTCTAATGCAATAGAGATTTTCATAAATTTATTTTGATTATCTCTTTTTTTCTCTTCTTTATAAACCTTTGATTTATAAAGAAAGTAATATGTTGATAAATTAAAGAGTTTTTTTTGGCAATTAAAGTTATAAACTATCTTAATTCACTTGCTTTATGGTGGTTTCTTTATAAATTTAACCAACTTGTAATCAAGATTTTCATGTTTCTTATTCATTTATAAAGAACTTATTATTAGTATGATAATAGACATAAAAAACTATATATATTGCGAACGTTCCCACTTGTATTTATAACAAACATGGGTTTATAAAGTTTCCCTTGTTAGGGCTAAATTGTTAAAATTTATACATGGAATGTTTTATATTCGAAACTCCTGTGCCACATTAAATATTTGTATACAAGCTATTGTTTTTAATTTAAAACTTAAAATACCATCTTAAATCACATTGTTGCTCTTGCTCAGATGGCAAGTATCTTGCTAAAGAATGCTAAGGTCACAGGCTCGAATCCACTCCATTACTACATTAATGATAATTACTTTAGTACTAAATATTTTCATAAAAATTATTATATTTAATTAAAAAATTAAAATACCATTTAAAAATTTGTTGTTGTTGTAGCTCAGATGGCATGCATCTGTCTAAGGAAATGTAAGGTCAAGCGATCGAAACCGCCCTCCTCCAACTTCTATTTTCAGGTTTAACGATTAATTGCTCTTTAGTCCATCAAATTTATATCTCTTTAATTAAATCTCTAATTAAATAAAAATAGCCTTATAAATTTTAATTGATCTTAATTTAAAGGAATTAAATCTTAATTAAACAATAAAAATGACCTTATAAAGTCTAATTTATTTTGATTAAAAGGAATTGCATCTCTAATTAAACAATAAAAATGGCTTATCTTAATTCAAGATTAATGCGAAATTTCACTTTGATCCCTCAAATTTCTATCTTATTGAATTAGATATATAATTAAATAACAAAAATGGTCTTATATGATTAAATTGATCTTAGTTAAAGGAATTAGATCTCTAATTAAACCAAAAAAATGGCCTTATAGGTTTTAATTTTTCTTAATTAAAGAGGTTTAACGAGAAATTGCACTTTTGTCCTTCAAATTTATATCTTCTAAAATTAGATCCCTAATTAAATAATAAAAATGGCCTTATAAGTTTGTATTGATCTTAATTAAAGAAATTAAATCTCTAGTTAAACAACAAAAATAGTCTTATAAGTTTTACTTTATCTTAATTAAAGAGGTTTAACAAAAAATTACACTTTGGTCCCTCGACTTATACCTTCTTGAATTAGATCTCTAACTAGATAACAAAAATGACCTCATAAGATTGAATAGATCTTATTTAAAAGAAATTAGATATCTTATTAAACAATAAAAATGGTCTTATAAATTTTAATTTTTCTTAATTAAACAAGTTTAACGAGAAATTGCACATTGATCCTCAAATTTATATCATCTTGAATTAGATCTCTAATTAAATATAAAAAATGGCCTTATAAGTTTGAATTAATCAAAGGTAAAAAGAATTACATATCTTATTAAACAAAAAAAATGGCCTTTTAAGTTTTAATTTATCTTAACTTAATGTATTAATGACAACAAATTTCCTAGAGATTAATTTAAGAGGTTTTTATATTACTTTCATACCATTTAACAACTATAAGAGTACAAGTTATCCTTATGTAGTATAGTGCTTTTTAAATAAAAAATATACTAAAAATTGTATATCTTGCTAAAAATTTACCTCAAAACGATAAGTATAGAGTGTAACTTATGATTGAAATAAAATATTAAATGTGTGAATCTTGTTAAATATTTACCTCAAACTGATGAACAAATAGTATAACTTATTATTGAAATAAAAAGATTGATATGAAATAAACATATTAAGCTTATAGATTGGTATGCATTTTCAAAAATTAAAACTACAAAGAAATAACTCATGGGTTTTAAATCATAAAAAACTAATTTAAAATTTGTCACTATTGGGATACTTTTTGTAATTTACTCTAATTAAAATGATGTTATACTATAAAACTTTGAATTAACACCTACAAAATCTAGAACTTACAAATGTTACTATAATGTTATAACGAATTCAAAATGTTAAAAAAAAATTAATATTTTTCTATAAAAAGGAACTTAAGAAAAAGAGAGTATAATTTCATAAGAACTACTAGAAATATAATAAGTAATTGATCCGTTGGATTATAACACCATACACTAAATGAATAAATTTTTATTCATTATTATTTATTCTTTTCAATGAATAAGTATTAAAAACACTAAAAACTAATGTTTGATGACTTCATATCAATGAAAGTAACTATTCACTTGATGTATTGCAAATTATTACTATAAAATAGAGACTTTTTACATGACTTTCATAAACGTAAGTATATGTTCTATAGCTAATACTTGGGATATTTTTTTATATAATAAGCTTTTGTGTTCATATTTGAAATAAAGATTTATCTAAATATTGGGGGGATAAAATTCAAATATATTGAACCAATTTCACATCAATTTACTAGAGTAGTGACAATAATGAACATTTTAACATGTGAAGTTTATTGAATTAGATAAATTGTGTGAATTTGGTTAATTTATTTGGATAAACATAATTTGTATTATATGTTGATGTCAAATTTTCACTAAAAATATATTTAAAATTTACTAAAAAATGGAAAATCTAGTTACATAAGAAGTAAAAAAAGAGGGAAAAACAAAATTCATATAATTTTTGGGATAAAGAAAGGCGCGCTTAATTTGACAAATACTGAAAACTTTAGGCTCCGTTTGGACAAGCTATTTTTAGATTATATCATGAAATGTTTTTTCTTGGGATTTGTTATGAGAAAAGAATATTTTGAGAGTGTTTGGAATGAATGATTTTATTTTGTTGGGATTTGTATTGAAGATTTTTTTATTAATGGAAGTTTAAAATTTAAATTTGAATTAGTATTTTATTAGTTTATTTTGATGGGAAGTGTGTTAGGAAGAATTGTTTATTATTAAAATTTAAAATTCAAATTCAAATTCAATATTTTATTTGTAAAAATTACTGTAGCATTGTTTTGTGTTTTAAAAATTTTGATGAAAAAGTTGAACAAAACAAACACCTCATTTTGCAATTGTGAAATAAATCACAAATTTTGCTTTATCCAAACAGACCCTAAACTACGTCGTTTTCTTTTACATTCTATCTATACCATAACATTCATTTTTATAACTTGGCAAAATTTTCATTTCTCAGAGACAACGGTGCTTCACTCTTCCTCCTCTCTTCCCTTTGTCCACCTTAACTCTCATTTTAACACTTGAACAAAATTTTCACTTCTCAAACTGTACTCCATACTGTCCTCCTCATCCTCTTCCTCCTCCTTCTCTTATCTTTGTCGTGACCCTTGTTCAGTGCAGGGTTCCTATCTGCTTGAGTTTTTTTACTTTTTGATTTGATTATGAGTGGGTACTATTGTGAAAGGTAATTTCTTGCAACTGTTTAGATTTGAAACTTTCTGAATTGGATTTCAATGATATGGAGGAGCTTGTTGATTTCCATGTCTTCAAACATCTTGGATCCAACATACGAGGTAATATTGGTTCTTTTTTATGGATTTATATTTAACTTAATACAAAATATTATTTTTATCTTAGATTTCAATTTTATGCTCAAAATTGTATTTAAATTTACATTACACTCAATGGGAAATCTATGTTTTTAGCTAAGACTTAAATTTTATGGAAAAGTTTGAATTTTTCAGGTATAATTTTTATCTCGAGGCTAGAATTTGAGGGTCCATTCCCTTCTCTTCTGAAAACACTACTTTTCCCACTCTTCTTCCTTGTTTATCTATTTTGAATCTCTGTGGAAATGATTACTTCGAAAATCAAAGAAATGGGTCTATTTCTAGCACTAGAATGGTAACACAAATGTCTTGTTTTTTTTATGCAATTCATGGTTTATGTTAAATAATGTGATATTATTATGGAAAAAGATGAAATTTTTTGTGCTTTTTGATTTTGATATAGAATTTTGAAGTACCTAAAGTGAAGTTAATGAAGATTTCAATATGAATTTTAGTATTTTTATTAATTTCTACTGTTACTTATACTCTCAATGTTGTTTATTGGCATTTTCTGGTTTCTGATTGTTTGTGTAGATTGAGAAAGTTTGTTGAATAGTGATAGAATTTGGTTTGGGTTTCTTTTTTTAGGTTCAAAAATCATTTTCTCGAGGCAAGGTGTACAAGAATCCGAGCTCATTTAGCTACAGAAGATTGCTAACATTTCTAACGGACATGGCGTAGGATGATTCTTGTAAGTTCATCCCCTTTAAACTAATTGTAATGTTTATTTATGTATGAACCTGCGTTTGGATATATCAGTAGGAAGATTTCTCATGTTTGATATTCTGGTAAATTGTCGGAATATGACTCCAACAAGTCTCTTGACATTCTATACAATACTTGCTTGATAGGCACTTCAGGAATTAAAATTGCTAATGAAGATTGTAAAGTTGACGACTCGGTTCATGTGGATTCTAATGCTTCATCAGTTCTGACTGATTCTAAATTTACTGAACATGAACATATTGGTGAAAATTCTAAAGGTACTAGGCCATCTGATGAAGGACCTATTCAGAAAGTTGAGATCCAACTTGAGGTTCAAGGGCAGGGTTTGTGCGATCCTGAAAAGGGATTGCCTCAAAATGAAGAGGATGTGAGATCATCTAATGTGGAGGGGAAAAGTCATGAAAATGGTCTAATTGGAGGTGATGAACTGATTGAAGAACGTATTTAGACAACACCACCTGATTCCACCATTTTGAGTGAACTTGATTTTCATTATACTGATACAAATGGAGAAGTTAATAATTTGAAAACTGATCTTCCTGTCCTTGGTTACCCATCAACGGAAAGATCTTATGTTTTGCTCTTTTTGTAGAAACAAAACAAGACTTTGGATGAGGTCATTCCCTTACAAAGGCATCACCATCATTCTGTAGAATTGATTGAATCGGCTAACTATTTCGCCAATTCTAAAGAACTAGTTCTGGTGTGTTTTGATGGATTTGGGACTAATGGAATTGCTGTATGATTAGTAAGCACAGAAAGATTATAACACTTGATTTGATTGAGTCGAAGTTTTCAAATGATGAGTAATTAAATGGGCATTCGACACAGTTCTCATTATCTTTTGCTAGTAAGTTCTGTCTTCTCTATCTCTTTTCTTTTTTTTTTAAATTATCATTATTAATGAAATTTACTGCAAGAAAATATGACAACTTTACTTGTAGAGATTAATTTGTGTAATGTATACAAGTGCCAATGTGTGTGTGTGTGTGTGTGATGTTTTTCAGTGATTGGTTATTGAGCTGAATTGAATATGTGCTTTTAGGAACAAGTAGTTAAAACTGTTAAGAAAGTTCTAGTCGATTGACTTGAATGCAGTTTCTTCAGGTATTCATGGTAACTATTTTTTTTCTGTGATTTCTAGGGAAATTACTTTGGTTCATAGTTTATTCAGAGTGTCTTTTGAAATCTGCATACTGCAATTACTATTATATAGTAATCTTTCAATTGCCACTATTTTAATTGTTCTACATCGATGGGATATTGAGATGAATGTGAATTTTGTTTTCGTGGCAATCAATCAACATATTGACGCTGCTAGTAATATTCATTATTACAGTTCATTTGGACTGTGAATCCAGTCTAATTTGTTAGAAGACTTATAGTGGATGATTTTATCAATGTGGCTCATGGAGAATCATATTATATTATTCTCTCCCAACATTATTTTTTACCCTTTCTCAACCTAAACTTGCAGGATAAAATATTCCTGAAAAAGTTAAATCATGAATTCCATAGTGTTGTAGTAAGCTTTCTTAATGATCATTTCCTCTCTTATTTTGAGATGATGCATTTTATTTTCTTTTGTGGAATTTGTCCTGTTTCATTAAATAGATGATTTGTTCTTTAAAAGTTTGGATTTAATTTTTTTCATGTTTCTTTTCTCATAAACATGTGGTTTAGGATTTGGAATCATATATTGGTTGTGAATGCTAGTTTTAGTGGAAGGCAAATTGGTTGAATGTTGAGATTTTCTTTTCACTTTCGTTTTGGTTTTTAGTGGCTTATATGCAATGTTTTTAAGCTGATAATATTTATATTATTTCGCGGTACTACCATGTTAACCTTAATGAAACCAGCCTCCAAACCTTATTTTTCATACATGAATACTGGTAGCGATCTAACTAAGATCTAGTGTGATGCACCTTGTATCAAATGCACACTAGTAATTGTTTTCTTTCTAAAGTCCATATTTATCATTCTTCAAATTTTGGGCATTTGATTTTGATAATAGTATAGCTTTATTGTTTAATATCAAACTTATATTTTTCTGTTTTTGCATGCCCTCACAATCTTTACTAACCCAATAGAAACCATGTTAGATCCAATTATGCTTCTCTTCAACCTACCAATTATCAATGTGAATATCTAGACCAATTTGGCTATGAGATTGAGTTTCTTGATCATGGGTCATTTATTTGTATACTTTTTCAAGAGGTATTTTTTCAAAAGATTTACCAATGACAACATTTCAGCACCTTGCCCTGTATATGGGTAGGTAATGTTTGAGTTTATTTTCTCTGTGTGATCATTTTGCCTTTTTGTTGGTGATGCTGAATTTAATATTCTCGTTGATAACACACTCTACTTGTTTATTATAATAAGTTAGTGTTTGATTTATAAGAAATTTATGAGAGATTCTCTTTTGTAGTCTATAATCTTTAATTGTAAAGGTTTATAAAAGATTAGCTTTTGTAGTTAATGCAGATTATTTTGTTGATCATCAAAATGGAATTTGAATATTTGAGAGTTCACATAATGAAACTTAATTGCTAATCTGAATAGAGTTAGACTATGATGTATTTAGATGAATCTTAATTTTCTTTTCCTCAATAGAATAGAGTTGATTATGATGGATTTAGATGCATTAACTTATTGAATAATTTTTTTCTCTATCTTTGCAGTGCAATTCAAATGATAAGAAAAGGTTGGGGACAGTAATTTTGCTAGACATCTTTCAAGGCCAATGATGTATTTACATTTTAGAAATTTGTATTAGGAGTTTTTTTCTTTAGTGTATTATCATTACAATATTAGTGTTCTTCTTAAAGTTAATTTCTTTTATTTGGCTACATACTATCAAGTATCAAGTGCTACAACATTTTCTTGTAAAATGGATCTTAACCATGAATAACACTTTGCCAAACAATCTAATTACAGAGAAACCACCTCGTGACTAGTAACAATTTGTGAGAAAAATTGTCCCTAAACCATGACATTTAGAAAGCAATATTTTCTCGCTAATTTGACAATTCTTTTGTCATTGTGTTCTTTAGTGAGAAATTGTTATTCATTACTATTACAATTAACAAGAAAGAATCAAATCACTAGTGATAAATTTTTCTCGCTAAATCTCCGCTTTTAGCAAGAATATATAAATGTTCAACGAGGATACTTTATGTCCATTTTTATCTTTATCGACAAAAAATTTACTCACTATTTTCAACCTTTTGCGAGTAGTTGTTTACTTTTTGCTAGGAAGGGCATAATTTTCTTTACAAAATTTTTGCTAGGAAGCCATTTTTCCTCACTAAACCATAGACCATTTGCGAGGTTTCTCAAGTTTTAGCGATGAAATTACATATGTAATAGTGAAGAAAAATTACTCACTAAAGCCCTAAAAAATTTGTGAGAAACGTATTTTCTCGCTAAATGCTCACATTTTTAATGAGGATTGATTTTTAGTTCCTCGCCATAATCTTTTGCGACGCTAAACTAGCTAGAAAACTCGTTAGCGAGGAAAGTTCGTCACTTTATACTTTTAGCGAGCATTTTTCATTCTTTGGCGGCCATTTTCTTCCCTCGTAAATGACATTTTTTGTTGTAGTGACTGATATTGTTTACAATATTTGCTACCACAAATTGCTCACTTGTTCTTTTATTTTATTTTTATAAAAAAATTATTGTACAAAAAGAATATTTTGGAGGTATTTGAATTGATGAGTATGGTTTTGAAAACCTTTTACTAATTAAATTTAAAATTTAAATTTGAAACTAATATTTTATGAGTTCATCATGAAAAATTAAGTTGTGAAACTTTTTATCATTAAAAACTTAAAATTAATATTTAAAATTGAAATTTATTAATACAAAAGAATAAAAAATAAATACTATAACTTTATTTTCAGCTTTAAAAATTTCTCTAAAAACAATGTACAAAAAAACCAAGTCAAATTGTATTTCTAAACGAAAAAAAATCTAATATTGAGATAAGCAAACAATGGCTTAATTAGTCATAATTTTATCTGCCTTTTCAAGAAAATATCTTATTAGTTCATAAAACTATGAACATCCAAATGTTTATAAGGGGCGTATATAGTCTATGACTTATGTGTAAATCTTAAAGTGGTGGTGTGGAGTGTCTATTAATATATTTAGGGTATAACATTTATGAGAATCATCTTGATAAACTCTTTATCAGGTACCAATTATTGAATATCAAGTAAGTATTTTTTTTTATTGTTTCACCATAATAATATTAATAGTATACTTCACTTATACCATATAATTAACTAAAATCCTTGAAATACTAAATTTATAGTAAAACAATTAAATGTATCAAGATGATAAATCCTTCCATAACTCATCCATATCATTTGTTTAAGATTATCATGTCTTTATTCTGTCCAATGTTCAAATCAATAAAATCAAACATTAAAAAAATAAAATATCACTAAAATTAAATCTACAATTATTAAGCCCTAACCAAATGTGGTTGATTTCGTATGATATTGTTTCATTAAAATCAGGGATTAAAATAATAAATATCAATAAAATTAAATCTATAATAATTAATCCCCAATCTATATATGAGTGAACTCTACCATATTATTTCACTAAAATAAGGAATTAAAAGAATACAATATCACAAAAATTAAATTTACAATTATTAAGCCCTAACCCAAATGTGAGTGAACTCTATGACGTGATTTTAATCACAAAATACGTTATAATAATCTTAAATAAAGGATGTCATCCCTCTTTTCATGACGATTACATATGTTGGAGAGGAGGGATTTATTATTTTGATTGATTTGTTGATATTTGAGAAAAGATCAAAGATGTTGAGAAATATGTATCTTTAATTTTTGTCAAGAGTTGATATTATATTTAATATACTAATATGCTAATATTGTATTTGATATGCTAATTTTTGTATAGGATGATACGCTAGTATTATATTTGATACGCCAATTTTTATATACTTGATATGATAATTTTTGGTATTGGATTGATATGATTAGACTGAAAACTGATATGCTAAAGTGAAAATTTCATACGCTAGAATGAAAATTTGATAATTTTTTACGTTAAAGTGAAAATTTGATACACTAATGTACAAATTTGTTACGTTAAAGTAAAAAATTTATTACGCTAAAATAAAAATTTGTTACATTAAAGTGAAAATTTGTTACGCTAATTTTTGAATTGATATGCAATTCGCATGCATGAAACAGTTTCATAGGAGTATGCCCTAATAACATTTTATGATTCCTTGAATAAAGTGGAAAGAACATAGCAAGATTTTTCAAGAGTTGATGAGTTTTTGTTTTGATTGATTTCCATTTATGATTGCAAAGATGTCCATTAAATTCAACCCGGAAATTGTGCAAATTTGGTTTAGAACAAGGATAGTGCTAATTTATAGTCTCTTGTCTTTATTGCAAGATTCTATATATGTTATTGATGAGGATAAATCTCATTACCCACCTACCCAAATTATGAACACCATTTGAGGGACCAATTGAATTCTTTATGTGATGTTGAAACCCTACAAGTATGTTATGAACACCATTTGAGGGACCAATTGAATTTGTATGGGATGTTGAAACCCTATAAACACATACTGCAATTTATACTCATGGAAATAATAAAAAAGAATTCCTACATTACCAAAAATACAACACAAGTATATAAATCATATATAAATACCACTTTACAAAAGAGTAATGATAGGTAGAGTGAAAAATCACAGTGAAAACATAGAGTGAATAATGTGAACCAATTAGTGATATACATGTGTCACTTAATGGAATCGATTGCCCATACGTATTTATCACCAATTGGTCCACATCATTCACTCTATGTTTTCACGAAGATTTTTTACTATGTGTATAAAAGGCTGGATTCAAAAAAACTCTCGTATTTACTTTTGGATATTGTAATTAAGATAAGTGTCGACTTACACACATCAGAGTGGATTTCCCATACCACTCGGATGGTTCATCTCACGGTTATTTTGTAGGTTGTTCCGATAGAGTTAGGAGTTTTCAACCATTAATTTACCTCATAATCGAGAGTCAAATGAGTTTCTTGAGCAATTAGGAGCACATTACGATTCTCGGTTTCATCGGTTACAATCTACAGTCCTATTGTTTTTTTTTAAAAAATAGAAACCGACCTACATTCATTCAATCAACTCATGAAAGTGTATATTAGTCGGAGGTATATTCCAACTGATGTGTTCATAATCGTATGCCTTACAAAGTTGGCATAATTCATGTGCAGTTATATTTCTATTTCTATGTATCTAAGCAACGATTTTAATCCCTAGTCGATCTACAATGGATCTAGTATCTGCAATGATTCCACCATACTCCGTAAGGTTGACATTTTTTGAGTTGATAGTTTGGATTACTGAGAGCGCTCCCTAAAAGAGGTGGGAGATGATAGAGTTAATATTTTACATTTATTTGTAATAATTTCATGCCTTTTTATTAGCAGTCATGTGTTGGAAATCATGGTTTTGTTATTTTTCAGGTTTATGTGAAAAATGAATGGAATGATAAAAAAAAAGAGCTAAAATGATGCAAGAAGTTGAGAAGATTTTACTGGAAGGTTTTTTACTAAGGAGAAGAGTGTTTATTGAAAGGTGTGGTTAAGTTAGTTGGGAAGGAATATTTTTTGTAATCAAATCTCCTAATATTTTGGAGATTGAGATTTTGGAGTTTGTTAAGAGTTATCTTCTGTCAGGAATTTTAGTATTGTTTGTTGGGAGAAATCTTTAAATAAGTGGTTTATTAGAGTAGAGGGGGGAGCCTAATTTTCTTAAGAAGTAGGGAGTTTATTTGTTTTCACGTAATAATTATTCAAGTAATATTTTTTGAATTCAATTGAATTTTCATTATTTAAATTTCACCAATTTTAGTTAAGAAAATTGAGTGGGTAAGTTTTTTGGACAAGCATTATCTATTTCCTTTGCTATTGGGATTGGATTATCTTCAACCATAACTCTTACCAAGAGATTGTCAACTACAGGTTATCTTTCTGATTCATTTCATTTATTCTATTCAAGGTAAGTTTATCTTTTATAACATTCATTTTTAATTTGATAGTTTTGTTTTCACTTATGATGAGTAGCTAATTACTTAATTTCGGTTAAAGTAATTATCAACATTAATATCTTGTGATAACAAATTAGACTAAAATGATTTATTAATTAAGTTCCTATTTGTGTTCTGTGATAGAAAGATTTAATGCTATTCTATGATAATTAAATAGTGTACAATATTTAATTAAACATAGAATATTCTAAAACCAATTAAAAGGTCGGATCTGTAATTGTCCATTTACTTTTAATTAGTAGTAAAACTGTCATTCATCGACAGTGGGCATAAAAGGCTATGGGTTCATATAGGCATATTAGAATCATGTTCCTTTTAATCGTTAATGCAATCAATAATTTAAATCTAATGAGGGTTCTCTTAGGTTAATTATTGGTTAAGAAGTAATTAATAAGGATTCTTTTAATTACTAACAAATAACAATTAAGAAGGACCAATAGATAGTCAACTACTGGTTTCTTTATGATTCATTTCATTTATTCTATTCAAGGTAAGTTTATCTTTTATAACATTCATTTTTAATTTGATAGTTTTGTTTTCACTTATGATGATTAGCTAATTACTTAATTTCGATTAAAGTAATGATCAACATTAATATCTTGTGATAACAAATTGGACTAAAATGCTTTATTAATTGAGTTTCTTTTTGTGTTCTGTGATAGAAAGATTTAAGGCTATTATGTGATAATTAAATAGTGTACAATATTTAATTAAACATAGAATATTCTAAAACCAACTAAAAGGATAGATCCGTAATTGTCCATTTACTTTTAATTAGTGGTAAAACTACCATTCATCGACAGTCGGCATAAAAGGCTGATATGGGCATATTAGAATCATGTTCCTTTTAATCGTTAATGCAATCAATAATTTAAATCTAATGTGGGTTCTCTTAGGTTAATTATTGGTTAAGAAGTAATTAATAAGGATTCTTTTAATTACTAACAATTAAGAAGTAATAAGGTTGTGTCAGTGGGTTCTGGTAACTATAACTGATTGATTTAATTAATCGAGTACATAATTGCATCAATAATCAAGAATAATATTAATGTTGATTCAAAGCTTTAACCGAAATTTATTTATTTCATTTTTTTTAGAATTTTTGTTATTTGGAAACTAATTCTCAAACATTTGGTTTGTGACAATTTTTGTGAATGAAAAAAAATACGATCATTCTCTTGGGAGACGACCTTATTCATCATTATACTAGATTTATTATAGTAAGAAGAATAGAAAATTAATTTTGGTTGCAAACGACACAGCCAAATTTTGGTGCCGCTGCCGGGGAGCGGTTTTAGTTATTATTTTTCTTCATGAATATTATTTTGATTTTCTTGTGTATGACCCATTTTAATCCTGCAGGACCATTGTTATTTGACCTTGAAATTGAAAAATCTGCAAGGAGGAGAAAGAAGGAAACCAAAAAATCAAAACAAGTTCTTGAAACACATCGAGAAGAAATCATGGCAGAACCTGAACACCCTCAGGGAGTTAGCTAACCCTGATTTTAATGTGCAACCTTTGGGCATAACACTCCCCACCATAACTGAACAATTTGAGTTAAAATCTAATTTGATTCAAATTTTCCCTAAATTTCATGATCTACCTGGAGATGACCCCCGTAAACATTTGCAAGATTTTCAACTTGTTTGTTCAACTGTGAGACATACTGGAACTATTGCTGAATATGTTAAGTTGTTGCATTTCTTTTTTCATTGCATGATGATGCTAGAGATTTATTGTTTAATTTGCAAGCTAGATCAATAACTTGTTTAATTTGCAAGCTGGATCAATAACCACTTGGAATGAACTTAAAAGAAAATTTTTAGAAATTTTTTCCCTGAATCAAAAGCCGCAAATTTAAGGAAAGAAATATGCGGGATTAAGTAAAATATTGGGGAAACTTTTCATAAGTATTGGGGAAGATTTAAAAAATTGTGTACTAAATGCCCACAACATCAAATTTCTTAACAGTTACTAATTCAATACTTTTATAAAGGTGACTCACAGCCAGAGACACAATTGATGCAGCAAGTGGAGGAAGTTTGATGAACAAAACGGCCACGGAAGTTGAGACTTTAATTTCCAACATAGCCATTAACGGTCAATAATTTGGTATTGATGAATCTCGTCGCATGATTGAGGTAGGAATGGTTAAGGATCCTCTTGTTGATGATTTAATTAAGTCTGTTGAAAAACTTGTTTCAGGTTTGGTGCAAGTGCAACAAGTTAGAACTTGTGGAATATGTAAAAATGGGCATCCCACTGATTTATGCCCAACCATGCAAGATGAAGAACCAGAAGAAGCAAATGCTATAGGCAAGCCGCAAAGACAATATAACAATCAACAAAATTCCAGCTGGCAGTATAGACAACCTCCTGGATTTCAAAATGCTCAACCTAACAAATTTCGACCCAACGGTTATCAACAGCAGTCTAATATGACTTTTTCATCACCTCCACCACTGAAAATAGGCCCAAGTCTGGAAGAAATTGTCAAAATGATGGCTTATGATCATCTCAAATTCCAACAAGAGACAAGGGCGGGTTTTACTAATGTGGGAACACAAATTACTCAGATGGCCAATGCAATAGCAAGGTTAGAAGCAAACCAAGGAAAATTACCTTCCCAAGTGGAGGTAAATTCTAAGGAAAATATAAGTTCCATGACTCTCCGTAGTGGTAAGGAAATATAAGAGCAAGAAAAACATAACAATTTTGTTCCCTTGTCAGACTTTGAAAAGCAAGAATCCAACCATGTGCCCATATCAAACTCAAAAGAAAATTCTGAGGTAACTATTGAGCATAAAGTTAGTAAACCTGCAATTGTATTGACACCACATTTTCCTAGCAGGTTTGCAAAGAAGAAGAAGGAGAAGGAGATGCAATACCTTTTAAATATTTTTCGGAAGGTAGAAATTAACATACCCCTTCTTGAGACTATTCGTCAAGTACCAAAATATGCTAAGTTCTTGAAAGAATTTTGCACAAAAAAGGTAAGACACAAAGAAGACACGAAGGTAATTGTGGGTGAAAATGTTTCTGCCATAATACAGAAAAAATTGCCTGAGAAATGCAAAGATCCTAGTATGTTCTCTATTCCTTGCTTGATTGGAACAGAAAAATTGAGAAGGCAATGCTTGATTTCGGGGCATCAATTAATGTTACGCCATTGTCAATTTACAAAGAATTGAATTTGGGACCTCTTAAAGAAACTTTAGTTGTAATTCAATTGGTTGATCGATCAATTGCTTATTCTACAGGAATATTGGAGGACGTGTTGGTTAAAGTTAATGAACTAATTTTTCCTACAGATTTCTATATTCTTGATATAGGTGCATCTACTTCTCCTCATAGTTCTGTTGTTTTATTGGGCAGGCCTTTTATGAAAACAGTAAAAACAAAAATAGATGTGGAAAAAGGAACCCTAACGTGTGAATTTGATGGAGAAATTGTTATATTTAACATTTTTTATGCAATGAAATGTCCATATGATAAGCTAAGGGAAGTGGGGAGAACATGAAGAAAAAAAAGGAAAAAAAGAATGGAGTATTTTGTTATTCAAACTTCCATAGGAAGATGAAAATGACTAGCCCATCGATCTTTATTTGATTGTGAGTCTCTATCACAAGTCAATCAAGAATAATCTATGGAGAAAAAAACAATTCGAATAAAAGATAACCCATTAATCTACAATGACAAATATAATCTATGAAATATTCAGCAATTCTTGATTATGTTAATATATATATATACTAGGACAATATAAAATTTGAACCACTACAAGCTGTGGATGACTTTATGCTATAACCATAGTTGCAAGCAAAGTTTAAGAATATGTGTTTTTTATTCTAAAGAATTGGAATTACGTGTATATATCAGTTGTTTACTTGATCAAACAAATGATATATTCTTTGAGTGAGAGCGCATACAAGGAATTAATTCATTCATTCATGGATGCCATCTTTACTCTTAGTCTCTATATATATATACTTGAACTTATTTGCTTCTCTTATTCGCACAAAAAACACTACCAATTAAAGAAAAACAAATCCAACTAACCAACCAACATAAGCAATGGCTGAATTTCTTGTTCCCAAGATAATAGACCAATTGAGTGATGTTGCCTTGAAACAACTTGGGGAAA
Source organism: Ophiorrhiza pumila (assembly GCA_016586305.1). Classification (NCBI taxonomy): domain Eukaryota; kingdom Viridiplantae; phylum Streptophyta; class Magnoliopsida; order Gentianales; family Rubiaceae; genus Ophiorrhiza; species Ophiorrhiza pumila. The sequence goes on from BLIW01000005.1 coordinate 21,565,849, forward strand.
GGGTGAACCTAGTGATGGGATCGAGTTGAAGAAGAGGTGGGAAATCTCTCCTCCAAATTGGCAACAATCAAAGATGTGCTGCATGATGCTGAGCGGAGAAGGTTGAAGGAGGAAAGTGTTGGGGTATGGCTGGAAAAGCTTGAAGGCATAACCTATGAGATGGATGATGTGCTGGATGAATGGAACATCAAGATTCACAAACCAAAGATTAATCTTGATCGGCGATCTCAAAATGTTAGAAGAATGCCAACACTCTTTGAGAAGGTGTGTTCTTTTATCCCATCCCTTTGTTGTTGTCTTAAACAAGTTTCTGTGCGCAGTGATATTGCTTTAAAAATAAAGGATATCAACGATGAGTTAGAATTGGCATTGAAAGAGGCAAATCAATTTAACTTTGTCACAAGTCGTAGTGGGCGCTTTTTTGATTCTAACGAATTTAAGCGCCCTATGACTATCTCTGTCTTTGACAAATCAGAGGTGCACGGTCGAGAATCCGACAAGGATTCTCTACTCAAGCACTTACTGCTTGAGAGTAGCAGTAAAGAAGTTAGGAAAGATGGGATTAAGGTTATCTCTATAGTAGGTGTTGAGGAAAAAACGGAATCTCACGTTGTATCTAATAGCCCAAAAGAATAATAGAGACAGTAACGAGAAAAATAAATGAGAAAATGGACACAAAGATTTACGTTGTTCGGTCAATGTGACCTACGTCTACGGCTGGAGGCGGTGCCAAAATTCACTATTTTGTGGAGATAAATTTACAAAAATGGAACACAAATTTCCACAAGGCTTTAAAGCAAAAGAATTGAGAGAACAAAGAAAGAGAAAAGAGAACTAAAAGCTTTGAAGCTTTGTTTTTTTCTTTCTTTCTTTGTTCTCTCAATTCTTTTGCTTTAAAGCCTTGTGGAAATTTGTGTTCCACTTTTGTAAATTTGTCTCCACAAAATAGTGAATTTTGGCACCGCCCCCGGCCGTGGACGTAGGTCACATTGACCAAATCACGTAAATCTTTGTGTCCATTTTCTCATTTATTTTTCTCGTTACTGTCTCTATTATTCTTTTGGGCTATTAGATACAACATGAGATTCCGTTTTTCCTCAACATATTGGTATCAGAGCCATATCTCATTTTAGATATTTAGCCACGATGATAGTAACTAAAACCTCTATTAAAAGGTTTGATCGGAGTATCAACTTTGGTACATGGCAACTCAGAATGGAAGCCATTATAATTCAGGATGGGTGTGAGTTAGCTCTTGAAGGAGTAGAGAAAAAGCCACCAGAAATGGCGCCACAAAGATTCTTGGATCTAGATAAAAATGCTAGATCAGCTATTATATTAAATCTCTCTAACGAGGTTTTGCAGGAAGTTGCCGGTGAAAAGACAGCCAAAGGCATGTGGGAAATGTTAAAGTCCATGTATATGAAAAAGACTGTGGAGAATCGGCTTTATTTGAAGCAAAAGTTGTACATGTTAAAAATGACTGAAGGTACATCTATTATCTCACATCTTGATAAATTTGATTCTATTTTGGATTTGGAGAATGTAGATGTTAAGATGGAAGATGAGGATCAAGCCATTTTGTTGTTATGCTCTCTTCCACAGTCATTTAAACATTTTCGTGATATCATGATTTATGGGAAAGAATCTGTCTCATGTAGTCATGTAACATCTTCTTTAAAATCTAAAGAACAGATTGATAGAGATATCACAGGAGAGACTAGTGAAAGTCAGGCAGATGGATTAGTGATACAGGGGAGACCTGAAAATAGAAATTTTGATAATAGTGGATCCAAAAGTAGGTCTAAATGCAGACATAAAAATAAAATTTGTAATTATTGCAAGAAATTGTAAAGAATGGTAAGCTACGATCGGCAGATCTCGACAAGAAACGATTTAACGCAGCTAAACTACCTGTGAGCCTCTGAACGTCATTCAAACTTTGGGGCGGTTTTATATCCAAAATTGCCTTAATCTTTTTCGGATTTGCTGCAATTCCTTGGTTTGAGACCATGTGGCCAAGAAATTTTCCTGATTCAACTCCAAATGTGCACTTCTTTGGATTTAACTTAAGACCAGTTTCTCCTAGTTTCTCCAAAGTCTCCCTCACATCATCTAAAAGTGTTTCTATCCTTTTGTTCTTAATAAGCATATCATCAACATAAATTTCCATATTTCTCCCAATCTGATCAGAAAATATCTTATTTACCAATCGCTGGTATGTAGCACTGTCGTTCTTCAATCTGAAAGGCATTTTTGTGTAACAATACATGCCCTTCTCAGTTATAAAAGTTGTTTTTTCGCATGATCTTCATCTATCTGAATCTGATGATATCTCTTATAAGCATCTAGAAAACATAAGACCTTAAAGCCAGAGGTTGCATCCATCTTCTGGTCAATTATCGGCAATGGATAACAATCTTTTAGACAAGCCTTATTCAGATTCGTGTAGTCGATACACATTTTCAAAGAAGCATCTAGTTTTGGAACCATAACAGGATTGGCAAGGCAGATCGGATAGAAGATCTCTTTAATTATTTTTGCCTTTAGCAATTTATCCACTTCTTTAGATATGGCCCGATTACGATCTGGTGCATACTTCCTTTTCTTTTGTCTGACTACCTAAGCAGACTTATCAATATTTAGCTTATGAACTATCAGGTCAGCAGATACTCCTTTCAGATGACTCCAAGCAAAAACATCTTTGAATCCTGACAAGAGATTTGTTAACGATCTCTTTATTCCCACGGGCAATGATGCACTGATGAGAACTGTCTTGTCTGCTTCAAATTCTTCTAAGGAAATAGCTTCTACCTTGTCTATTAACATCACAGGTTCAGCTCAATTTTCTGTTCTAACATAATTTATGTTTACCATTTGCTTCTTTTTGTTTCCTTTTAAAGCAATCATATGGCATTCTCTTGCAAATTTCTGATCACCTCGTATTGTTGCAACTCCTGCTTCTGTAGGAAATTTCATAACAAGATGATATGGAGACCAGATAGCCTTTAATTGTACCATAGCAGGTCGGCTAAGAATAACATTGTATGGAGACGTGACATTACGAACCGTGAACTCAACATAGATGAGCCTTTCCCTGGGATGTTCTCTCAATGTCCCTGGCAGGTTTATCATTCCAATTGGCATTGAAGTTTCTCCTGAAAAGTCGATAAGGTGTGAATGACAAGGTTTTAACTGTTTCTTGTCAATACCCATTTTTGGCAAGTTTCGTAAAATAGAATATCGGTCGAACTGTCGTTGTCTACATATATTCTGTGGACTTCCTTGTTAGCAATGATTGCTTTAATTAGCAATGCATCGGCATGTGGGAATCTGGTCAGTACCGCGTCTTCTTCTGAAAAAGTGATGGTATCTGTTGGCTTAAACCGTTTATGGACTTGCTCTTGCTCGGGAATTCCTCTGTTCTTCGACTTTTTGGAGGTCATAGAATCTCCATCATAAGGTCCCCCGATAATGGTGTGGATTACTCCCGTGATGTTCCTATTTGCGTCGGGATTTCTGTCATGACCATTATATTTTCTCCTTTTTTTATTAAGAAGATCTGGATCTTTCTTATCTTCAGGTCGGTTTGATGAATTCCCAGCTCGGACAAATTCTTTTAAATGACCGTTCTGAATCAGCTTCTCAATATACTTTCTAAGGTTTTTGCAATGCTCAGTGTCGTGACCATGTTGATTATGAAATTTGCAAAAGAACTTCTTATTCCTTTTGTTGTCTGGACCTGTAATCCGTTGTGGATACCTTACATTTCCTCGGTTTTCCAGGATAGCAAGTACGTCGGTTCTCGTCTTATTCAGTATAGTGTAATTCTTGTCTTCACCAGTTGCAGACGAGTTATATAGCACTTTATCAAACTTTTGATTTCGGTTTCCACCACCGGATGCTTTGGCTTTTTTTTCTTTCTTCTTTTCAGGTCCTTTGTCATTGTCTCGTTTTCTCTTTTCCGTATCTTCACCCTTTGCGAATTTCCAAGCTCGTTTCATCATATATTCGACACTAACAGGAGGATCTATTACAAAATCTTTGTACAATCTTCCAGGTCGTAAACTGTTAGTAAAAGCTTCAATGACTACTTCTTCCGATCTGTGCCCTACTCCCAAACTTTCGTTTATGAATCTAACAATGTATTGAGTTAACAACTCCGAATCTCCTTGCTTCACGTTGAGTAACTCAACACTTGTTTTCACAAACTTCTGTCTTTGTACAAATCTGCTTTTAAAAGCTGCTTTAATGTCGCTGAACTTATGAAACGTCTTAGGCTTAAGGTTGTCGTACCACAATCGGGCAGTTCCCATCATAGTTATGCCAAAACATTTGCATAGGATTTGATCTGGATAGTTATAAATCCTCATGATTTGAACATAATATTGCACATGTTTTGATGGATCTCCTTCTCTATTATAGTATAACAAATTTGGCATTTTGAATCAATGTGGAAGAGGATAATTCTCCACGTCATCCACAAATGGAGAATTTACCTCTGAATCATTATCATGCCTTGTTAGTGAAGTGGGTGGCAGGTCGGATGGACCTATTTCTCCGAAACTCAAATTCTGATTTCTCGGCTATTCATATAGTGTATACAGGTTATCGTGATGCACATCGTGAATATCTTGGATGAGACGAAACTGAGATATGATCTTGATCTCTCTTGTTAGCGCATTCCTCAGCTCTCATCCTAAGTTTATGTTCTTCTCGAAGCCTTTGGCGGAGGTCACGCTCATGGATTGCTTGGTTTCGCTCTTCTTGCTGTCGAGCAGTATAAGCTTCTCGTTCAGTCAAATTAACCAGAGCGTGATTCGCTATCATTGTTTGAATCCGTTCTCCATTCTCGATCAGAAACTTGAGTACATCAGGCGAATTCAGATCAATAAAGGGAATTGAACTTCCATCTTGATTCTGAGAATCAGAACCTCTTATCTTCTGAATAGGTGTTCTATTGGATAAATTTGCAGTATCTTCCCTCAATGGTGGATTGTTCTCCTCCTGATGATCAGGAATCGGAGAATTTTGAATCTGCTGTTTGTCATGTTTTGACACTTGCAAACGAGTAGTATGCATATTATTTTCTGCCCCACGGTGGGCTCCAATTGATGAGTATAGAAAATCTCACGTCGTTTGGCAGGTCTTCTGGTCGTCTGGAAAACACAGAATACTTGCAAAGTCCCCGGGATTGTTCCTAGGGAGTAAACTCCGAAGCTTAAGTCAATTATGAACCTTAAGCTTTTAGCGATATATAATTGAGAGTACGAATATCGAATCCCCGTCCCTAGTGAGGGAGGGGTTGTATTTATAGAATACATACCTGAATTAGAGTTGTATTGAAACTCTAATAACATATATTGAAGAATGGTTTATTGTAGTGTAAGAGTTATAATAGAATTGTAACTCCTAGTACACATGCGAAATAGAAATAATAGCTGAAAAAGAATTGGACTCCTATGAATTGAAGAGTACTTGTCACCTTAGAAGTCTATTTCTGAGGTATTATACTTGTAGTAAAATTCAACCTTCATCACCCCCTTCCTCCGGAGAAAAGAGTAGTAGTACTCTTTTACACCAGTGTCGCACCCTTTCCGTGACTCTGTCATGGTGCCGCAACATCAAGAGCCAGAGCAAACTGAAAAACAACTTCAGCAACTAAACTGTAAAAAAAACTCCAGCAAGAAGACAGATTCATTGGGTTGATATTGTGAAGACTGGTACACTCAAAGAGCTTGCACCCTATGACCCTGATTGGTACTATGTCAGAGTTGCTTCTATGGCAAGGAAAATATACTTGATAGGAGGTATTGGTGTTGGTAGCTTTTTGTAGGATTTATGGTGGTAGCAAGAGGAATGGCAATCGTCCACCCCATTTCGGTAAGAGCAATGGTTTGGTTGCTCACTTGCTCGTCACATTCTTCAGCAATTGCAGGCGATGAACATAGTTAACTTCAATCCTAAGGGTGGAAAGAGAATCACATCCAGTGGCCAGAGAGATCTTGATCAAGTTGCTAGAAGAATTGTTGTAGCTCATTAAGAGAACTGAGATGAGATGAGGCCATGTGATGTACACCTTAAAATACTACTTGTTACATCGTTGTGATATTCATTTGGTCGATAATAGTAGATTCATAATGTCTTGAGTGTTCCTCTTGATGGATTTTCAAGAAATGTGCCTCTTTTTGAACTAACTTGTAGTTTTGAGTTCTTAATCCTTTTGGTATTTGGGTAGCCATTTGGGAGAATGAATGTTTCTTTGTGGTTCGTTGAATTGTTAAAAAAAAAACTATTCATTTTTTTTTGTTTTACTCTTTAACTAAAACGATGTCATTTTACTTAAAGATTTAAAAAGAATTACTCTTAAGTAAAACTACATCGTTTTGTTTAAGAGTAAAACAAATTTTAGAAATTTCTAAACTTGATTTTCTAAACTCTAATTATTAAAATCTAATCACACTCTAATTTTTAAATTCTATGGGACTCAACCCGATAACGTTGTGTTATTGATCAATTGTTAAGCGAATCAATTATAATAGTTACACATTTATTTTATGAAAAAAAAAATTCTATTAAATTTAGCCTCCTTAAAAAAATACTCTAGTTCCGCCACTACTTTCTTGGGTCGCGAGTGTATTGGGTTTGGACTTTGAGAATGACTTATTCAAGTTGATTTATGGAGTGGTTATTTTTACAAGTATTCAGTTTTTTCTGATAAACTTTTTTTTTGTGCACTAAATGTTCCAAATATGCTGACTTTTTATATGGAATCTTGATGATTTTACAAAGCAACTATGAATTTCTTTCATTTTATGCTCATTTGTTTATGTTCTTACTCTTTAACTATGAATTTTACTGCCATATGGCTAAGATATTTCAATTTACAACATTATGACTAACGTTTTTGATTTTCCAATTTAATGGTGCATATCTTGTACCTTTATTTTATGCCGTAAAGATTATTTTCTTTGGTCTCACATTTTGGTGTAATTTTAATGATAAAGAAACATGTTACACAATTGTAAGGTTCATGCCTATTACTATTATTGAGGTGTTGGAATGTGCCACACTATGCCAATTATCGTATTCTAGTTTTTTTTATAATCTTTTTTTCCTTTAATTTTTAACTGCAAACACTGTCATCACTTCAATGCTATGTTCAACTTCATATGGAAGAGTGGCCTCGAGTTTATTAATTCAGTTTTCTTTGGTTTCCCCTGCGCTCTCTGTATCGATTGTTTTCTCAAGGACTTATAGGAAGATAATTAGAAGTTACTGCTTCAATTGTATCTAACAGGGCTTTCATTGTGAGATGGAGCACTGAGCCATATTTTTGGATATTGATGAAAATGTGGAATAGGCATCTTTTGTATTTGGATGAGTGGAAATTCAATGTTGCAAACTTAATTACATAAGTCTCTCTTGGTAAATTATTTGTACTACTATCATCAATGTTTTACATCTAGAGGAATTGTCAATTGAATTGGATAGATTGGTAAGACTATGCCGGTATGATGATGTCTGAAACCACCTAGGTGCTGTGAGGCCTTCCCTTGGTCACTTGCTCCCTGATCGTTGTTGGAAACCTAGTATACCTGCAACACACGTGTCAGAAAATACCCCCGGACTGTACCGGGGAGTATGCTCCGATTCTTAAGTCAGTTTGGGTGCCTGAACAATAAGCTTAATGCGTAATAAAAGTTATGGAGAAAGTAACCTTTTACCTGGTGATAATAAGGTTACTTTTATAGAATCATACCTCATAGAGTTCTAGTAGGATTGGAATTCCTGGACTCATTAGAAGTCTTGTCCCGAAGAACTCGGGTTGAGATAGGATTTGTCCAATAAGAGTCCTAGTGTAATTCGAGCCTTATTAATAGCCCCTCAGATCGGTTTTGATTATTTTAATCTTAATCGGTCTGATTAACATGTCTGACCTGTGAAGCCCCATACGTTTAAAGACCTTACGCTGAGTATTTCGCGGATCGAATTTAAGCGTCACAATATCTACCGAACTCTGGACCTTGTACTCATGCCACTGAACCGTCGCCAGCTAATCTTGCAAATCTCAAGAATGTATCAACGGTGGAGATCATCCAGCCCATTAGCCCATGAGGTTTCTATAAGTAGCGCCATACATCATAGTGCATATCTCACCATCTGCAAGCCAATATTTCCATGCGAGTAAGCTCCCTAGCTCGGATTCATCTTACTCTCAACTTGAAGCTTAATCCGAACTCAGCTTATCACTTAAGCAAGTAAGTATGTCTACTTCTGATCACTCAAATTCCTCTTCAGCTATTAATTCCGTATCTAAGTCGGGTGAATTAGGTAGTCCTAATTCACCGAACTCAGTGTCTAGTACTTTAGGGGAACCCCAAATTATAGAAAATCGAACTACAGATCTTAGCACCGCACGACCAAGGCATGACTCCGACCTCCGAACCAATACAACACCCAACTCCGCAGTAGATACTGCGAATAAAAATATTGAATTAGGAAGTACATCTGGTGTTGCCCAAGAACTTACATCTAAATTAGATACTTTAGATTCTTCGCTCTTCTATACCGAAGTAGAAAACATTGCTCGACGAATCTTTATTCCAGCCGACATAGGAGCCCGAACTCCATTGCCTAGTTAGGTTGCTAGCCGACCTCCAGAAGGCTTTGTTAGTGTTTATGCTGAGCAATTTGTAGGAGGATTAAGATTTCCCTTGTCTGACTTCGTCAAATCTATCTTGAGTGAGCTCGCTATTTCTATCACTCAACTTACGCCTAATACTATCCGAACTCTGAGAGGTTTCGAAATGATCTGCCACTATCTAGGTATCTCCTGTACCACTTCCCTGTTTAGGTTCATATATAGTCTTAAAGCTTCTGGTCGGGATGTCGGGTGGTTTTACTTCTCCCGTCGCCGATGTAGAGTAGATTTATTTGATGGATTTCCGAGCTCGATCCATGACTGGAAGGATAAGTTCCTCTTTGTTGGAGCTCGGGCAGTGGGTGAAGAAACCTTCTGGCGTTCGTACAAGTCAGTTTCAGATCGGTCGCCGAAGAGTATAGTTGCCATTAGAAAATCCTTAACCCAACTAGAAACCTTTGTAAACGAAAATGTAAAACTTTGCCTTACTAACATCCCCGAACGAGTGTTAGTATCTTTAGGACTAAGTTCTGCCGAGCTGGGGCCTGATTACGAAGATGAAGTAAACAAGCTCGGTTATAAGGGTACATGTCTCCTTTTAATAGTTTTTACTGTTTGCAATATTTGCTGTATAAGCCTATTAATTATTTCTCCTTTACAGTTATGCAGCTCAAGGACATGCCCGGGCGTCAAAGCCCATCAAGAAAAACCGACCTCCAAAAGTCAAACCAACTGCAGCTATTTTGGGTCTGGAGTCTCCCGTTGCGCCCCCTCTTCATACACCCGACGGGACTATCAGTACCGAGGTCATTCAACAAGCTCAACCGAGCTCGGGAGTTACCTTTGGGAGACTGGATAAGCCAAAGAGCTCCAAAACCATAACCGAAGTCCCAAATGATCAGCTTACTACTTCGGGCAGAGAATCTCGCAAGAAGAAAAAATGAACTCAAGAGGCGTTGGATGAAGCCAACAAAAAGATGAAGACGATCTCTGAACTCCAGGGTCCTTCGCTATTCGGAGAACTAGTTGTGCCAAGACTTACATTTGGCGACAAAGTTGTCGAAGTTCCCGAATACCAGCTACTTCCGAACTGGGTATTAACACGAAATGACCGTCTATCCGTAGAGACCTCGGTAGAATTTGTTAAAGAAGCTATCCCACCTCGGGATAAAGAAGCGCTCCAAAGCTTTAAAAAGCGCGAACTACGTCGGCGAGCTGCGCTAGGAGCATCTCAGGTAAACCTGAACTCTGATTTCGTGTGCTTTATTTCATTTGTACTCAAACTTCTATAATTTCGTAGAATTTGGCTCTACTCGGAGAATTGATTGCCCGTTCAGAGAATGACGACGCAGTGAACAACAAGATTCTTGCCGAGTTGAGGGCTGCAGAAAAGAGCCGAGACGATCTAGAAACTTTCAACCAAGAGCTCGGGTATAGAGAGCAAAATTTGAAAACTGAGCCGGGGAAGAATCAAGAGGCTTTATCAACAGCCAATAAGAGAATTGTCTAGTTGGAGGCAAACAAAGTCCAGTTGGAAAACCAACTTTCTGCATAAAAAGCCAAGAAGGCCTATTTCAAAGGTGCAGGTGCTGCGGAGCTCGTCCATCATATGTTCTGCTCTGACGTCTTCGGCAAATTCCTGGGGGAGATGATAACTCCAGCAAGGGATTACGGCTATCATCTTGCCTTATCTCATTTGGATTTCAAGTATCCTGATCTTGGGATAAAGAACGAGCAAGGCTATGATGAGGATTGCCATGAGGACATGGATGTTAAGCTTGCCAAGCTGAAAACTGGAAAGATCAGCATTCCTATCGAATCGTTCGTTCCCTCATTTCCGGAGATCGATTGGATTTCTGAGGAAGACACAGATGCTGAGCTTGCCCCAAGGGGTTCCCAAGATGCAGACTCATCCCGGGCTGAGAACTCTACCCGAGCTGAGGACTCTACCGTACTATGAGCATTAAACTTGTAATAGATTAGGCGTATGGCAGTTTGGGATTCTGCGAATACTTGTAACTCATCCTTGAGAATTTATGAATATATTTCAAGTGTTTTTCAGTTCCTTTTTGTTATTTATTCCAATTTACCTGAATACTTGATTGTTGCATAAATCGACGTTCTCATGCTTCATAATTTTAGGGAAACTATTTTCAAACTCCGGTTCTTCAGGCCTATTTTCCCGAACTCAGGGTTCTTTAAACTTATTTCTCCGAACTCGGGGTTCTATAAGCTTATTTTTTCGAACTCACGGTTCTTTAACCTTATTTTTCCGAACTCAGGGTTCTTTAAGTTTATTTTTCCGAACTCAGGGTTCTTTAAGCTTATTTTTCCGAACTCGAGGTTCTATAAGCTTATTTTTCTGAACTCAGGGTTCTTTAAGCTTATTTTTCCGAACTCTGGGTTCTTTAAGCTTATTTTTTCGAACTCAGGGTTCTTTAAGCTTATTTTGCCGAACTCAGGGTTTTTTAAGCTTATTTTGCCGAACTCGGGGTTCTATAAGCTTATTTTTTCGAACTCAGGGTTCTTTAAGCGTATCTTTCAGAACTCTGTGTTCTTTAAGCTTATTTTTCCGAACTCAGGGTTTTTTAAGCTTATTTTGCCGAACTCAGGGTTCTTTAAGCTTATTTTGCCGAGGTTGCGACCCTCAGTTATCTTTTAAATTAGCTACTGCTCATTTTTCCGATTTATCTTTCCCAAAAACATCTGGGATTATGATTCAGAGACGAATGTATTCATCTCCGTTCTATAATTCTCAAAAATCTTTTGAGATTAGAATAGCATGCTTTTTGTTTGGCAGTTCTGCAAGAGTAAGAATAAGCCAAATTCAATGAGATAACAAAGAACATCAATAAATGAATGTTTTGACATCCTAAAAATTAACTAGTAAAATAAAAATTCGATCTCTGCATATGGCTAACTAATCAGCTGCAGCCGAACGGCACAGGTCTTTATTGCTATCATAACATGTAAGAACAACTATATGTAAAACTTCCTCAAATGCGAAATATTCCACATTCGGGGGATCATCTTCCCGTCTTGGGTTGATAACTTATAATTCTCAGCTCTTCCAGCCTCGACAACTTGATACGGCCCCTCCCAATTTGGGTCTAACTTCCGAGTTCCTTCTACATTGCTTACTTCAATCTTCCTCATTACTAAATCCCCAGGTCGGAAATAAGCACTTCTAACCCTTTTGTTGTAGTACCACGTCATGCCCGACTTGTACTTAGCCTCCTGGATAAACGCACCTTCTCTCTTCTCTTCCATCAGATCTAGGTTGAGGAGTAGAGCTTCATTGTTCTTGTCTTGTTCATGATTAAGAACTCTTGTGCTCGGGAGGCCTATCTCAGCTGGAATGACTACTTTAGATCCATATACCAAGCTGAATGGGTTTCTTGAGTGGCCGTTCTTGGCGTAGTTCGATAGGCCCACAACACATTAGGAAGGTGGTTAACCCATTCTCCTTTAGCATTTTCCAACCGAGTCTTGATCCCTTGAATGATAATTCTATTCATCACCTCGGTTTGGCCATTGGCTTGAGGATGAGCTACGGAAGTAAAGTGCTGATGAATCCTGAGTTCCTCACACCAATTCTTGAACGGATCGCTTGAGAACTGTGTACCATTATCAGACACGATGATCTTTGGTATCCCGTATCGACAAACAACATTCTTCCAGAAGAACTTAAGTATATTCTTTCCAGTTATTGTCGCCAATGGCTCTGCTTCGATCTACTTAGTAAAGTAATCAACTGCCACCACCAAGTACTTGACTCGTCCCGGAGCTTCTGGGAAGGGACCTGCGATATCTATCCCCCATTGCATGAATGGCCAAGGACTTTGCATAGTTACTAGTTCGACCTGAGGTGTGTGATAAAGCCTTGCGTGTTGCTGACACTTTACACATTTCTGCACCAAGTTGTGAACATCTCGGTGAATAGTAGGCCAATAATACCCTGCTCAGATAGCTTTCTTAGCTATTGTTCGAGCTCCTTCATGGCTGCCACACGACATTTCATGTATTTCCCTCAACACTTACTCTGCTTGGTTCGGACCTACGCATCTCAGCCATGGTGTTAGATATCCCTTTTTATAAAGAACTCCATCCTTTGTTTCATACCTAATAGCTTGAATTCTCAACTTCCGAGCTGCCATTTTGTTGCTTGGGACCTCTCCCGAGCTGATGTATTTCATGATTGGAGTCATCCAATTTTCTTCTTCCTCAATGAACTGCACTGTCAGCTCATTAATGCTCCTAGCTCCCAACACTTCTACTAACACTTTTTTCGTCAAATGTGCATATGCTGACGATGCCAATTTACTGAGAGCATCAGCTCGTTTGTTCTGCGATCGTGGAATTCTATCAACTGTAAAAAGATCAAAACCCTTAGCGATTTTTTTCGCTTTCTCTCGATATCGCTTCATAACTAAATCACGAGCTTCATATCTCCCAGTTACCTAGTTTACAATGAGTTGCGAGTCACTGTAAACCTGTAACTCTCGAGCTCCCATTTTCTTTGCTAACTTCATACCTGTAATGAGGGCTTCATATTCCGCCTCATTATTCGTGGCATTGAAATTGAAACGAAGCACATAAGTGAATTCGTTACCTTCAGGACTCTTCAAAATAAGACCTGCCCCAGATCCTTCTTCACTAGAAGCCCCATCAACAAACAACACCCAAACATTCGTAGTTGTGTTCCCCACAACCTTCATGGTTTTGTGTGTATGATTTGGTATCTGAACATCCCACTCATGTGGTGTTTCGGCTATAAAATCAGCAAGGACTTGGCCTTTGGCTGCCGATCTGGGCACAAATGTGATATCATGTTCACCGAGTTCAATAGCCCACTTCATTAAACGGCCTAAATGATCAGGTTTATGCAGTACTTGTTTCAGCGGTTTATCAGTGAGAACTCGGATAGGGTGAGCTTGGAAATAGGGGAGTAACCTCCGAGCTGCGACGATTAAAGCCAATACCAACTTCTCAAGACCTGGATATCGTTGTTCTGCTCCGTGCAATGCCTTACTCACATAATAAACCGGCTGTTGGATGTTATTATGTTCTTTGATCAAAACCACACATACTTCATTATCTGATGCCGCTAAGTACAAAGAAAGAATTTCACCATGGCAGGAATGGCTAGAGATGGCAATGTGCACAGATACTTTTTGAGGTCTTCAAAGGCCTTTTGACATTCCTCTGTCCATGAGAAATCCTTGATTTTCTTTAATGTATCAAAAAATGGCATACAACGCTCTGCAGATCTGGATAGGAAGCGATTCAACGTGGCTAAGCGCCCAGTCAAAGTTTGTACTTCATGAATATTCCGAGGTGAGGTCATTTTCAAAATGGCTTCCACCTTCTCAGGGTTCGCTTGTATACCCTTCTTTGAGACCATATAGCCCAAGAATTTTCCTGAACTAACTCTAAAGGTACACTTCTTGGGATTCAACATTAAACCTGTCGTCCTTAAAGTTTCAAAAGTCTCTTTGACATCTGCTAGTAGATCTGTCATTTTTCGACTCTTGATGAGAAGATCGTTGATGGGGGCAAATATGTATGTAAAATGTGATCGTGGTTGCTATTTACCCCTACTCAAAAATAAGCTTAAACAACCCCAATGAAGGTGATAGTAAAGCGACTTCGTTCTCTCAGGGAAAGGGCTATGTTGGAATTCTAAAGTAAATATTTTTGTGTTTTTGTAATTGACAAACTGAAAGTAACAAAAGGAACAACAATTAACTAAAATAAAGATGGTGATATGATTTAAAACGCAATTCAAGCAAGTGTACTCCCGAGATTATATGATAGGGTTACATAAAGACAAACACATTCATTCTATCTATGGTCATGCAAAATAAGGATAAACACACATACTCACACCCTCCTATATATCGGTAGGAAAGGAGTGATTGATGCACTTAACTACTTAGATATTAAATAACTCATTGAACACTCCTATATGGCGGTAGGTACAGTTCACTTCCTTAATTAACCCGGAATCTATTGCAACTACCAACTCAACCAAACCCTCAAGTTCAACCGCCCCTTTATGGCCGAGGCAACGCCGGAACCAGTCACGCTAATGCCAAACTAACCCCCCAAATTCCTCCTATATAGTGGTAGGTGAGAATTAAGGTAAATCAATCTAACAAATTCACAACCAACCCACAATAGATTCCAAACAACTTACTCTAACCCTCCTATACAGCGGTAGGACAGATTAAAACAAGTTATCTCTAAGCAATTTACTGCACATTATGAAGATATTCATCATACATAATTAAGGCCTTAAATCATGCATAATTATGAAGAACACAGTAAAACTCATTTACAAAGACCATAGAATAGAACTTAGAATGTAGATTATGCACAAAAACCCTTATTCATAATCTCGGGAGCACATAAGATTTAGCCTAGCATGGCTAGATCAATCATCTTAATATTAACAATTAAGCACAATATAGAAAACATGATTATAAGGAAAGAAGACACCTTAGATATGATCTCGACTTGTAAAAACATGAATCCAATAAGAGATGATGTTATTCTCCGAGTAATAGAAGAGGTAGAAAAACCCTAGCTATTACAAAGGAAAACCCTTGCTTGAAATCTCCTATTAATGTCACCCCCAAAATCTGTAAACCCTAGCCCTATATATAGTAATTCTATGAAAGTATTTGCAACTAAGTACTTTACAAAAGTCTTGTCGGAAAAGGAAACTCAAAGTGGGCCAAAATCACAAATTTCCAAATTTTGAGCGCAAAACCGTCGTTTCCCGATGTCGCGACGTGCATGGTCGCACGTCGCGACGTCCACGAATTTCTAAAACAAAACGAAACAGTGATCCACATCGCGACGTGGAGCTTCTCCTACATCGCGACGTCCAGAAATGGCCATTTTTTGCCATGATCCCGGCCGAATTTGGAAAAACCCAAAACAGGAAAGTTGTAGCTCTATCTCTTAGCTTTCCAATGGCACTTGAATCATCCGATTTGGATGTAAATTGAAAGAGATATGATCAACATACCAATGCTTGACATATTTCTTCAGCATTTGTTTTTCATCACCTTTCCTCGTGTTTCGCGATGTTAACCCTTCTTGGAGTCTCGAACCTCAATGGGATCAACTTGGCACTTATCTTCCACTCTATCCAAGGTCTTTTAATATAGGATTGATCATCAAAAATTGGAATTAATACCTTGAACATCTTGTGAAACACGGAACCAGCTTCTTTGTGACGAAATGCACCTTTTTGGCCTAATCACGTCTTTCTTGATCTTTCTCAATCTTTTCCTCTCATTTTGGATCTGATTCGACTCTTGTGTGATTTTCCTCTTCCAAGCATACACCATGGTCGACAAACCTACAAATAAAACACTAAAACGAATAAAAAAGAACAAGAACGACCAAAGAATCAAGTATAAAACCACAGATAAAAGGAGAATAAATTCACCTCATCAATCGTCAACATACACTTCCATGTTACGGCCGATCTGAGAATCAAACACTTTGTTCATCATTCTCTGGTAAGTGGCACCCGCGTTTTTTAACCCGAAAGGCATTTTCTCATAGCAATAAATGCCTTTTTCAGTGATAAATGCGATTTTCTCAGCATCTTCCTCATCCATAAAAATCAGATGGTACCCTTTGTAAGCATCAAGGAAACAAAGTACGTCGTATCCCGCTATGGCATCAACTTTCTGATCAATTAAAGGTAAAGGATAAAAATCCTTTGGACATGCCTTGTTTAAATTTGTGTAATCAATACACATCCGCAGCCCGGCATCTGGTTTCTTAACCATGACTGGATTAGACAGCCAAGTCGAATAGAAAACCTCCCGAATGATCTTAGCGTTTAGAAGTTTATCTACTTCATCACCAATTGCTTTGTTCCTATCCGGAGCGAATGGCCGTTTCTTTTGCCGAACTGGAGGTATCGCATCATCGACATTCAACTTATGTACCGCAATAGCTGGCGAAATGCCTTTCATATCCTCAGGTCCCCATGCAAACACATCCTTGTATTGTTGGAGTAATCTAGTAAGAGATTGCTTTACATCGGGAGGTAAAGCTGCACCTATCTTGATTGTTCGATCTGGGAATATTGAATCGATGGTGACAATCTCCAGGTCGTCCATTATTACAGCAAGTTCTCCTGAGTTCGTCAACTCTTCCTCAGCTTGGTATTCTTCCACTGTCGGGAGCAACTCACCAGAAATACAATTTACCTTAGATGTACCAGTGTTTTTGTTCGCATCCCGCAAAGCAATCATATGACATTCTCTTGCCATATTTTGATCACCGCGAATAGTAGCTATTCCCCCAGCTGTAGGAAATTTCATCACCAGATGATAGGCGACCAAATGGCTTTTAGCTGAACCATTGTTGGCCTTCCAAGAATAATATTATACGGAGAAGTTATATCCAAAACTGCAAAATGAGTGTAAATCAATCTGTCTTTCGGAGCTTCCCCTAAAGTCACTGGTAAGGTAATTGAACCAACGGGTTGCGTCACCTCTCCTGAAAATCCGATCAGGGGACCAGGACATTTCTGTAGCTGCTCTCGAGGAATTCCCAATTTCTCAAATGCATTACGGTAAATGATATTTGAAGAATTGCCATCGTCTACATATACCCTATGGACTTCTTTATTTGCTACAATAGCTTTTATTAATAAGGCATCGCAATGAGGGAACTTACTTGGTACCGCATCTTCCTCTGAGAAAGTAATGACCTCGGAGTGTTTGAAGCGCTTATGAACTGGCTCCTGCTCGGGAACTCTCCGTGATGATGATTTACGTGCCGATCTAGATTCACCAATCAGGCCTCCCACGATGGTATGAATGATACCCGTCACAGTCTTATCTTCCTAACTGGGTTTAGCATACCCATCCTCCTTAGACTTCTTATCATGATCAGGTCGGCCTCTATCCTGAGAACGACCTCTGTGGCGACCCTTCTGATATGCCTGTTGTACAAAATCAAGAAGATGGCCACTGGCTATGAGTTTATCTATTTCCTTCTTCAGATCTCGGCACTCTTCTGTATCATGTCCCGTTTGATCGTGGAACTTACAGAAAAGTCCCTTATTTCGTTTACCTTCGGGAGTTGTCATCTTCGGGTATGACTTTATCAACCCCTTCCTTTCCATGATGGCTAACATCTCTGTTTGATTTCGCGGAGCTGAGGAGTTCATGTAACCCGTCGATCCTTGATTTTGAGATTTATCAAAAGACAACCGATCAAATACCGGAGTTCGCTTTCCTCCAGCTCCTGAACGACCCTGTAAATTATCCTTTTTCTTCTCGGGTATTCTGCCCAAATCGCGCTTGATCAGATCTGCATCCTCACCCTTAGCAAACTTCTCAGTTCGGTCCATCAGTTTATGCATGTCCCGAGGTGGATCGATGACGAGTTCTCGATAAAGCCTCCCAGCTCGTAAGCCGTTAATTGATAGTGTCGTTATGCCACCAAAATTAAAACCTACTCTTCACTAGTATAGCAATGGAGTAAGGTCGTCTCCCAAGGGAAAGGTTGTAACTTTTCTTCGGACTTGTCACAAAAAGGAACAATTAAACAAAATAGACTATTAGAGAAATCAATAAGAAATAAACTCCAGTTAAAGCATTGAATCCACACTAATTAATAACTTGATCCTTGATGCAAATATTAAACATGTAATTCAAATAGACCAGTTATAGTTACCGGGAACGCCCCTAACATAACCTCATTTCTCCTTACTTGTTGGTAATTAAAATGACGCCTTATTAACTACTTTCTAATTAATAAACAATCTAAGAGGACGCCTCGTTAGATTTAATTCATTAACAGCATTAAGATGAGAGAAACCTAATTATGATA
The DNA here is from genome assembly GCA_016586305.1 of Ophiorrhiza pumila. NCBI lineage: Eukaryota > Viridiplantae > Streptophyta > Magnoliopsida > Gentianales > Rubiaceae > Ophiorrhiza > Ophiorrhiza pumila. Next base: position 21,584,363 of record BLIW01000005.1, read on the forward strand.
TGTTCATATGGACGCCATATGCCCATACCATCCCCTTATGCCCACTGCCGATGAATGACAGCTTTGCCACTTATTAAAACTAAATGGACAATTACGGATCCACCGTTTTAATTGGCATTAGAATTTCCTACAATAAATTAAATACTGCGCAATATTCAACAATCATAGAAAATTCATAAACTCAATATCATGGAGCATAAAAAGGTATTTGACTACAGATTTATTTAAATCTAATTAGATCTCACAAGATTAAATTAGTGTTTCATCAATAATTTAACTAAAAAACTAATTTAGAATAAAGACATAATTAAACAAGAAATAAAAGAACTAAATAAGATGAAATTCATGATGTACTAAATAATAAAATAAAGTAAAGATGAACTTGAAAATAGAAACTAAAATTACTTTAAGAACTAAGAAAAAACTAATGAAAACTAAAAGTTTAAAATGAAGCCTAAACTAAAAACTACGTAAACTAAAACTGAAGGCTCCTCTTATTCTGTAGCTTGATTCTCTATTTATAGAGCTACTCAATAGTTCCCTAATATTAATCTAATTCCCCAAAAGTGGGAATTATCCCTAAATACTGAATTTATCTTTAAAAGCTATAATTATCTAATTATCTCAAAAAGAATAATTATCTAATTATCTCAAAAAGATAATTATTTGGAATAAATCAATAAAACTAATGTCAATCCCAATTTCAATCTTCATATATCTTTGACAGAATTTCTCCAAATAAATAGGAGACTTTTTCTCAAACTTTGTTGCTTCCTTTTGTTATTCAACTGAACTTCTTCAATTATCCCTTAAGGATATGTCTTTGAATCTTCTCAAAAGTGTGTCTACATCCATTTTCCACCATTCTTGCACTTTTACTGCCCAACAACTTCTTCCAGATAAATCTACAATTATCAACACTTTTTCCAATTAATAATGTCAATATAATCCAAATTAAATATAGATAAATACCAAAATATTGACATTATCAACTCCCCCACACTTGAATCATGCTTGCCCCCAAGTATGGTTAACTCATAACAAACATCAAACACATTTACACAAAATGACTAAAAAAACTCTAAAAACACATACGACTCAAACAATGCCTTTAACTAAAATGAATAACAACTTGGATTTGAACACCACCATTTTACCAACAAAAAAAAATCTCTATTTCAAAACAATTCAAAATACCCCTTCATTCTACTGAAAATAAACAAGAATTAATATCCTCTCAATTTTCACTCATAATATCACACATTGATGAATAGGAAATTCCACACATCACAATCAAATGACATTACCATAAATTTGCAATGAGGTCATATCTCCACAACATAAGAAAATGACTTTATGCATAAATCAAGAAGGTCTTTAATAGGTTGAAACGGGGCTAAGGTTAAGGGAATGATAAAAGGATATTAATTGGCTAGAATTTATCAAAGAATAAGTAACCAAATCAAAATCTTTACAACCTTCAAAAATACTCCTTGAGCTTTTTTTATCTTTTTAAGCAACCACGGCTGCTTTTCAATCAACTTTTCAACCAACAACAATTATTTTCATTATTCTTCATCTTTGTTTTTTTTTCCTTCTTTTTCTCTTTTTTTCTAAGGAGATTTCTTTCATTTTCTTTCTTCTTTTCTCCTTTTCTTTTTTTCCATTTCCACAACAAAGATTTCATAACTTGGAACACATATACCCAAGGAGTATTAAATAAATTCAAAACTTAGCCAACATATTCTTTGACAAAATGGGCTGAAAAAGAAAGTTAAATATTAAGGTTTATGGCTGATTTTTGTGGTTTTAAAAACAAAGAAAAGGTTTAAGCTCAAAGGGGTTCACTACGGGTTAATTTTAAAAAGGTAGGAATTTTTAGAAAGTTAAAAGTGTTTAATCCTAGTGCCTTAATCATTTTTATGCACAAATCACAAATAATTTCAACATGTACCTCAAAGCAAATTCTATAATGTCTATTTAATTATGATATACTCTCAAAAAAAATATTCATTAAGCACCAAGAAAGTGGTTCTTGAGTACTTAAGTTCAAAACTCACATTAATAGTTTAAAGAAAAATTAATTCTTGCAATTTCTCATTCCGGAACACATACAAGGTATTTAAATTATTCTAAAACAGAGATTATAACCAAAATTTTCCAAAACATGCTCAAATCCAAACAATTATTATTCAGAAAGTTTAAGGCATCTAAAAAAAAAAAATTTTTTTACTAAAAAGACTTTAATGACAAAAACTTGACCTTTTTGAAAATATCAAAATAATAATAATAATAATAATAATAATAATAATAATAACATTGAAATTTAGAATTAAATTGAAAAAAAATAACAAAACCAAATAAATTCCCCCACACTTGAATGATACACGGTCCTCCGTGTATAAACAAGCATGAAAGAAAAAAAAAACACTAAGAACACAATACACATTTCGCAACAAATAAAAATAATAATAAACTTAGAGTTGAATGAAAATTGATTGGCAAAGTTGTGACTTGGAATGTTGAGAAATTGAAATCCAACGGCAAAAAATCGTGAAGATTGTGGGATGATTTTTATTTTTCCTACAAAAGAAAAAAAACATACTTAGAATTTATTATTAAAAAAAACATCTTTTTGATTTTTGAATAAACTAAACAACTAAGAAAAATAGAATTTATTAAAGAATGAAAAGAAACTATGGGTTGCCTCCCATTAGCGCCTTTAGTTATTGTCTTTGGCTAGACATGAATATGATACTCAAGTAATTGGCGTGGTGTACTTCAAATGAGCAGGAAGAGGTTTTGACTCCAACTTGGGTTCCTGCAAAATGGGCATATGGATTGATATTACCTCATTCATTTGGACAAATGGGCATATGACAATATCCCTATGCCATTTAAGATCATCCTGCACAAAAATATGTTGCACAAATTCTTCAACCAGTGGTTCAATAGTATCAACATTAAAAACAAATTCCTGGTCATATGGGCATTTTATGGCCTCAATGAGTGGGACATTAATCTCCACTTTTTGGAAGATGTTCAAGAGATCTTGTGTCTCTTCTTCCTTCTTCTCTTGAGCAAACCTGTCAGGAAAAGGTGGTGTCAAAACAATTTGATGCTTAACAACTGTAGGTTTGCTACTTACCTCGAATTTATGTATAGACTCTGAAATGGGCATGTCATTTGACTCCAAAACAGGCATATGGTCAATTTCTCCCTCATAAAATTCTGAAATGGGCATTTGATCAGCTTCTTTCTCGTAGAATTCACTTTCAAGCATTATAGCACTTACATTCTCCAACGGATTCACCTCCACTTGTAATGACAATTTACCTTCATTAGTTGCCAACTTTGCTATTGTTGTGGCCATTTGAGTGAGTTGTGTGCTCATATTAACAAAATTGGCTCGTGTCTCTTATTGAAACTTGAGATTTTCACACGCAAGAGTTTTAAGCACATCTTCTAAATTTGAATTCGGTATGGACACGGGTGGTTCTAATAGTTGTTGTTGTGGTACAAAGGCAAATGACTGTTGTGAATAAGGTAAGTGAAATTGGTCGAAATGGGCATTTTGGTATTCAGTTGACGTATCGGTCAAATTAGGTTCATCATGCCAACCGAAATTGTATTGGTTAGGAATTGGTTCATAATGCCCCTGTGGTTGCCATAAGGGCATTTCATCTTGTAGATTTGGACACATATATGTTGAATGCCAATTTATGCAAATACTACAAAATTGTACCTCATGCATTTGGTGGGATGTATCAACTCCAAATATTTGCCCACTATTAGCCATGTTGGACATCCAAGCATGCATATCCATTGTCTAGTTTGTCCTCACCTTGCGAACCTCTCAATTTATGGATTGTAATTCAATAGTCCTGCAAGATTAGAAAATATCACAAACTCAAGAGAGATAGAATAAAATATTAATGAAGAAAAAATTACTGATGCCGCTCCCCGGCAACGGCGCCAAAAATTGATAGTGTCGTTATGCCACCAAAATTAAAACCTACTCTTCACTAGTATAGCAATGGAGTAAGGTCGTCTCCCAAGGGAACGTTTGTAACTTTTCTTCGGACTTGTCACAAAAAGGAACAATTAAACAAAATAGACTATTAGAGAAATCAATAAGAAATAAAATCCAGTTTAAGCATTGAATCCACACTAATTAATAACTTGATCCTTGATGCAAATATTAAACATGTAATTCAAATAGACCAGTTATAGTTACCGGGAACACCACTGACATAACCTCATTTCTCCTTACTTGTTGGTAATTAAAAGGACGCCTTATTAACTACTTTCTAATTAATAAACAATCTAAGAGGACGCCTCATTAGATTTAATTCATTAACAGCATTAAGATGAGAGAAACCTAATTATGATATGTTCATATGGACGCCATATGCCCATACCATCCCCTTATGCCCACTGCCGATGAATGACAGCCTTGCCACTTATTAAAACTAAATGGACAATTACGGATCCACCGTTTTAATTGGCATTAGAATTTCCTACAATAAATTAAATACTGCGCAATATTCAACAATCATAGAAAATTCATAAACTCAATATCATGGAGCATAAAAAGGTATTTGACTATAGATTTATTTAAATCTAATTAGATCTCACAAGATTAAATTAGTGTTTCATCAATAATTTAACTAAAAAACTAATTTAGAATAAAGACATAATTAAACAAGAAATAAAAGAACTAAATAAGATGAAATTCATGATGTACTAAATAATAAAATAAAGTAACGATGAACTTGAAAATAGAAACTAAAATTACTTTAAGAACTAAGAAAAAACTAATGAAAACTAAAAGTTTAAAATGAAGCCTAAACTAAAAACTACGTAAACTAAAACTGAAGGCTCCTCTTATTCTGTAGCTTGATTCTCTATTTATAGAGCTACTCAATAGTTCCCTAATATTAATCTAATTCCCCAAAAGTGTGAATTATCCCTAAATACTGAATTTATCTTTAAAAGCTATAATTATCTAATTATCTCAAAAAGAATAATTATCTAATTATCTCAAAAAGATAATTATCTAATTATCTCAAAAAGATAATTATCTAATTATCTCAAAAAGATAATTATTTGGAATAAATCAATAAAACTAATGTCAATCCAAATTTCAATCTTCATATATCTTTGACAGAATTTCTCCAAATAAATAGGAGACTTTTTCTCCAACTTTGTTGCTTCCTTTTGTTATTCAACTGAACTTCTTCAATTATCCCTTAAGGATATGTCTTTGAATCTTCTCAAAAGTGTGTCTACATCCATTTTCCACCATTCTTGCACTTTTACTGTCCAACAACTTCTTCCAGATAAATCTACAATTATCAACACTTTTTCCAATTAATAATGTCAATATAATCCAAATTAAATATAGATAAATACCAAAATATTGACATTATCATTAATGAAGGCATTAATCACCACATCTTCTGATCGGTTCTTGACTTGCACGCTCTCGTCATAAAACCGATCAACATAGTTCCGAACTGACTCATTGTCACCTTGACGACTGTTTAAGAGCTCGGCAGAAGTTTTATCGAATTTCTTCCTTTGCAAAAATCTACTATAGAAGAGATGAGAGAGCTGCTCATAGGAAGAAATCGAATTGGGCTTCAGACCTTCAAACCAACCACGCGCTTTTCCAACCAGGGTCGTTTCGAAAGCCTGACACATAGTCGCATCCGGTGCTTGCTCAAACTTCATAAGCGAGGTGAAACGTGCAAGGTGATCCCTTGGGTCAGTATCTCCAGAATACATTTCCATAGTTGGGATTTTAAACTTCTGTGGTTTAGGAAAATGACTAATAGCATCGACGAACGGCGTCACTGTTCTATAAGCTCCCCCGGGTCCTACCCTCAATATATTTTGGACTTCATCGTGAATGCGATTGTTAATATGATCCTCCTGATCATCATGATGATCCTGACTGGGATGTCGTCTATATCTTTCTAGGGAAGGATGCAAATGACGATCTTCGTAGCTATTCTTTTGCTGATTCCGAACTGGAGATCGGTACAGAGGTCGCCTATGATCAGGGTCATTATCACCTTGAGACTCTGGACTATAAGATGAAGAAATCTGCATCCGATCATACATATCCGAAGCTCTTTCTGTTTCTTTACCAGGTCTCTGTCCAGGGTTTACAATTGCTTTGATATGTTCAAAATTTTCCGTAAGGAATTTAACCACCTCCGAAGAATGAATGTCGATAGGAGGATTGTTACCTCCAACATTTCGTGCCGAGGGGTTTGGTTCCCGCCTCGGGAGATTGCTACCTCCGCCCAAGAGCAATGGAGGATCTTGCTCACTTTGCGGATTCTTTGGATCTGCACCAACATTGCCTTCGTTACCAGTAGTTGTTCCGCGCGGAGGTCTACTGGTAGTAGCTCGAGTAGAAGGAACATCCTTGGTGCCCGTTTGTGAGCGAGTAAGCGTCATCGAAATAAAAGGTTTTTAATTCGATTCCCATAGACGGCGCCAATTTGATGATGTCTGAAACCACCTAAGTGCTGTGAGGCCTTCCCTAGGTCACTTGCTCCCTGATCGTCGTTGGAAACCTAGCAGACCTGCAACACACGCGTCAGAAAATACCCCCGGACTGTACCGGGGAGTATGCTCCGATGCTTAAGTCAGTTTGGGTGCCTGAACAATAAGCTTAATGCGTAATAAAAGTTATGGAGAAAGTAACCCTTTACCTGGTGATAATAAGGTTACTTTTATAGAATCATACCTCATAGAGTTCTAGTAAGATTGGAATTCCTGGACTCATTAGAAGTCTTGTCCCGAAAAACTCGGGTTGAGATAGGATTTGTCCAATAAGAGTCCTAGTGTAATTCGAGCCTTATCAACTATTATTGAGGTGTTGGAATGTGCCACACTATGCCAATTCGTATTCTAGTTTTTTTTTAAATTTTTTTCCTTTAATTTTTAACTGCAAAAGCTGTCATCACTTCAATGCTATGTTCAACTTCATATGGAAGAAGTGGCCTCGAGTTTATTAATTCAGTTTTCTTTGATTTCCCCTGCGCTCTCTGTATCGATTGTTTTCTCAAGGACTTATAGGAAGATAATTAGAAGTTACTGCTTCAATTGTATATAACAGGGCTTTCATTGTGAGATGGAGCACTGAGCCATATTTTTGGATATTGATGAAAATGTGGAATAGGCATCTTTTGTATTTGGATGAGTGGAAATTCAATGTTGCAAACTTAATTACATAAGTTTCTCTTGGTAAATTATTTGTACTACTATCATCAATGTTTTACATCTAGAGGAATTGTCAATTGAATTGGATAGATTGGTAAGACTATGCCGGTATGATAAATCAATTTAAGTGTGAAAATTAATTGATTTATATATTGACCAAATACGTTTATTTGATAATTAAAAATAGAGCGTTTTGGTGGGTGGTATAAAAATATTACAAAAACTTGTAGTATTATATTATGTAACAAGTTGCTATTTCACCACTAAAAAATAGATGTATAATATTATGTTATTATTGCTACTATAAAACTATAACTAGTAGTATTCAATATGGTTATAGTAGTGGAAGCAATGTAGATAACAAAACTACATTATAATTTTAGTTACTATTCTTTTTAATTTACTTTGACTGCTCATATGTTAAAAATGATATACTGATTTTCAATCTATCAAATTCAACCATTATTTATAATTTCAACAAACTTGGAAAGATTTGGGGAATGACCAAGCATATAGTCATTTGGGCGGTAGAACTTGGTACTCCAATCCCCATCTTGTTTTGCCATAAATTGTACGTTTAAAGTATTACGGCAAGACAAATGTAACCATTATTAAAGAAAGAAAAGCTTAATCACGGAAAAGTACGTAAAAATTAAAATCTAAAAGAAAATTTTAATCATTATTAAAGAAAGAAAAGGTAAACCATGGAATAATACCAAATTAAAGTTTAAAATCACAATAAATAAAAAAATTTTGAATGCACTAACCCTCAATACAGGCCAATCTATGTGATTTAACTTGAGTGCAGTGGCAGATTTAGAAACGTTTGGATGGTGGGGAGGGGTAAATTTTATAGTAGTTGTGATAAAAGTTCTATTCTAATTTTTGGGAGGGTATGCATAATTCTAATTTTCTTAAGGAGTTAATTAAAAAATTTTAATTTTTATAAAGATTTAAAATACTTTTTAAAATTTTGGGGGAGGCTTCACCTCACGACCCCATTGCTTGAGTGTATAAATGGAAACGCTCAAAAAGTGAAAGAATGTTATAACTAGAAACAATTATGAGGAGAGTTTTATTCACAATTATAAATAATAAATTGAGTACACAATTTATTTATTTTTTCAAATATTTCAAAACACACAAATTTTATACAATTTTACGATAATATTAATTTAACAGGAACATGAAAAATAATCAAAGTTACAGAATACAAAGGTGCCAATTCCAAGGACTAGAAATGTGGCTCCAACATTTGAACGTGAACAAACAAATATATTTTATGTTATAGAATATGAAGACAAATTAATGATTGAGAGGAAATCAAGGTTGTGGCTCTTTGATCTTTTTCTGTCTTTGCCATTAAATTACTTCTTCCATTCCAAGATATATCTCCACTGTATCAATCCCTTTGCAGCTTCAAATTAATTGAAAACCAAGGAATAGTTTCTGCATGCCAAAGAAATTCAAGAACCAAAAAGGGAAGATGCAGATGGTATGAATTCCCAACTCAATAGTAAAATAAAAAAAGTAGAACATTTTGCAGTTTGTCTTTAATAAAGTTTAACAATTAATTTAGTGACGTATCTTTAAAAGTTGTAGGACATGAGTATAATTAGTGTGTAAAATACGTACGTAACACTTCAATTTTTTATTATAAAAATATTTTATGCATCATCCACAAAATTAATATTCTACTTAGTGGTTTAATTAATTAATGCTTAATTACATTTGCAGACGTTTGGTATTTAAGGTGAACATGCAATATTTTCACTTAATTGCTTTATTAGTTTTTTAAGTAATTATTTATTTATATATACTTGTTGAATTACAGCAGAATTAATGAATCAACTACTTTCTTGTGAACAGAAAAAAAGTATGAATTTTAATTGTTAAATTTATTTTTATATAATACAAATCAATATAACAAATAAAGGCCAAATCTGTCAAAAAAGGTGACAATGTAGTTTTTTTTCATAAAGATAATATAATTAATTACCTATCAAGATAAATTTTAAAAAAATACACACAAATAAATATGCATCTCATTCCCCAAGATAGTAGTAATTTGCCGTAATACTATGAAACAATTTTTTCATTTATAAATATTTGGATAAATTTAAAATAAAAAAGCCCCTAATAGTTTGAAATTTTTTTAACTTATCTCCCTATGATTTAAAATGTTACAAATTATTTCTCCGTAATTTGTTTTTTTTTTTTTGAAAAAAAAAGAAAAAATTGATTTTTGAAAAAACTAGAAATAGTGCAACGTAGTTCAAATCAATAATCATAAAAAAGTTATACACACACATTAAAAGATCAGACTAAAAACACTCCAAACAAACAAATTAACTTGGATAACGCTATAAGCATAGATACGATACCTGCCCTCATCATCGTATGACTGACAACTTGTGGAATGTGTGATATTTTCATCCATTCATCTCCTGTTTTGTCTGAATAACGCTTTTTCAATTTGTCGCAAGAAATGACCTCCAAAAGTTTGAGCTTTGATGTCTTTTGAAGGATGCGATGCGGCAGTGCCTCTAGACTGGGACAGGACTGTATGTATAGTTTCTGGAGGCGTGGCATCACTGAGATCTTCTCATCATCATCTTCATCATCTTCACTGCTTATAAGATCTTCCCATGTTTCCCAATTAGCTAGACTTTGAAAATGTTATCTCTTTAAACTGGGAAATGATACTGTTTCAACAACATTATCATCATCATCAAGATTCTTGGAAATTCCAAAGAATTCAACACCTAAATGTGTTAGCCTTGGAATATTATTGAGCCGAAGGCATTCAAGAGATGACAACTTCCACAGACAAGGCAATGTTGAGATATTCAAAGGACTCACTAATCTCAAACTTTTCAAGTTATTAATGAGAGATTCAGACACGATCCATTTTGGTAATTGGGTTCCTCGATATCGAGCAAAATGAAGCGATTGCATGTTTGGAGGGGCTTCCATTACCGCAATCCAACTTTAGTTTTCCATATGATCGTCTTCAAAATATAACCCAAAGTTTTTGATGTAAATTTTTTTGCCAAGTTGTGAATTTCCAAAATCTACCTTTCCATGAACCGTAATTCGTAGTTCTTCAAGTTGGTTGAGATATTTCAACAATACAATGTCACTGTAACACTTGTTGCCACTCTTGTACCGTGTCTTTAAACTTCAAAAGACCTCCCAAAGTCTTTGCAGCCAGTGGCAAGCCCTTTGCACTTTTCTGCAATTTTCCAACCAATCCTCTCCACTTTATCACACAATTCAGATCTTTCAGACAATGCTATCCTTTTCAATATTAGCCAACAATCGGAATTTGAAATTAGGCCTAGGGGATGCTGGTAATTGGTGCCTACAACTCTCGCCACTCTTTCACTTCTTGTTGTCACTAGGATTATGCTTCCAGAAGCACCATCCTTGAGACAATCTCTCAATTTCTCCCACTTTGAATTGTCCTCAGTCCAAACATCATCTAACACAAGTAGGAATTTCTTCCTAGAAAACGACTCTTTTACGCGCTGGAACAATGACTCCAATTCTCTCACGTTAGGATCACTCGTTTCTGAGCCCTCAAGGAATGCACTTGCAATCCTTTTCTCATCAAAAGGATCCGACACACATACCCATTTTTCTAAGTTGGAAATCATTCTTTACTCTATCATCATTGTAGAGCATTTTAGCAAGTGTGGTCTTTCCACTACCCCCAACCCCAACTATAGAGATAACCCTTAATCCCATCTTTCCCAACTTCTTTACTATTAATACTGCTACTCTCAGGCAGTAAGTGCTTGAGTAGAGAATCTTTGTCGGATTCTCGACCGTGCACCTCTGATTCGTCAAAGACGGAGGTAGTCATAGGGCGCTTAAATTCGTAAGAATCAAAAGAGAGCCCACTACGACTTGTCACAAAGTTAAATTGATTTGCTTCTTTCAACATCAATTCTAACTTACCATTGATATCCTTTATTTTTAAAGCAATATCACTGCGCACAGAAACTTGTTTAAGACATGAACAAAGGGACGGGATAAAAGAACACACCTTCTCAAAGAGTGTTGGCATTCTTCTAACATTTTGAGATCCCCGATCAAGATTAATCTTTCGTTTGTGAATCTTGACGTTCCATTCATCCAGCACATCATCCATCTCATAGGTTATGCCTTCAAGCTTTTCCAGCCATACCCCAACACTTTCCTCCTTCAGCCTTCTCCGTTCAGCATCATGCAGCACATCTTTGATTGTTGCCAATTTGGAGGAGAGATTTCCCACCTCTTCTTCAACTCCCATCACTAGGTTCACCCTTTCCCCGACTTGTTTCAAGGCAACATCACTCAATTGGTCTATTATCTTGGGAACAAGAAATTCAGCCATTTGCTTATGTTGGTTGGTTGGTTGGATGGATTTGTTTTTCTTGAATTGGTTGTGTTTGTTTATGGGGATAGGATAAGAAGCAATTAAGTTCAAGTATATATAGAGATCAACTAGAGTAGAGATGTAAATTCCTTACTTTCTTTGTGCTCTCACTCAAAGAATATATCATTTGTTTGATCATGTAAACAACTTATATATACACACGTAATTCCATTTCTTTAGGATCAAAAAACACACACACATATATATATATATCCTTAAACTTTACTTGTAACTATGGTTATAACAAAAGATTACACAGTGTGATTGAAAATTTAATATATAGATCACATTTGTCAATGTTTGATATCACAAAGCAGATTAATATATGGGTTATCTTTGATTCGAATTGTTTTCTTTCATAGATTGCTCTTGCTTGATTTGTGATAGAGACTCACAATCAAATAAAGATGGATGGGCTTGTCATTTTTCATCTTACTATTGAAGTTTGAATCTCAAAACACTCCATTCTTTTTTTTTTCCCCTCTTTTATTTTTTCAGTTTTCCTGCTCTCCCCACTTCCTTTATCAGAATAAGAATGGCTAGCCAGATTTAGTTTGTATATCTATAAATAATATGTTCACTAAATTTATAGTCAATTAATTAAAAGAGTCTTACATATTGTTTTATTCTACTCCCCATCACTTTTCCTTTGAATCTTTGTTACCGTAAATCACTCCTAGTTTAATTGTGACCCAAACATTCAGGTTCTTAGATTTGCTTTGCACCAAAGTAATTCTTTTCCAAATTATTCAATGCTTTACTTGAAACATGGAAACTTTTTTTAAAATAATTTTCTTGTTTGCTTGAACAATAATTTTTTAATATTCTTTTCAAACATAAATAACGTAAAAACTCTTGTAACACTATCTCATATATAAGACGTACTGTGTGAATATACTTTATATGCTAATACGCTAATTTTTTTATATGTTATATGCTAATATTTGATACTTTATATGCTAATATGCTAATTTTTTATATTTTATATCATATTTTTTTATACTTTATATTCTAATCTTTGATACTTTATACAATAATTTTTTATACTTTATATGCTCGTTTTTTATACTTTATATGATAAAGTCAAATTCGTTTGCAAGTCTCATATATGAGTGGGTCGCATGGCCCATAAACAATTTTAACCATCAATTATCTATCTTTTTTTTCATTCAAAACTTCAAGTCTTCAATGATTGACAAAAAAGATTTTCTTCATTCTTGTATGTTCTCTTCTCTTCTAGTGTTTCATGTGTACTATTCAGATTCATACCATGCATCCTCACAAAATTGAAACAGGATAATCAAATAATAACCATATAATATAAACCAATATTTCTAAATAAGTTATTAGTCATTAAAGGTTATGCTTTTCTTTTGAAACCCATGACTAGTGAAAGTCACATACACAGTATGCTTATGAGTATGGTGAATATCATTTAGTTGTAGAAGAGGGAACAAAAATATATCTTAAGGGTAAATTAAAAAGTCAATTTGGGGTTCATTTTGTTTTTGTTCTTAATCTTTAAAAAGTTTTATTTTTGTCCTTATGTTACAATTTGATTTAAAATCATCTTTTGTCCATTTGTTTACTTCAATTTTAATTTAAATAAAAATTTAACACATATATGAAAAATAAAAATATATACAAATTGATAGAATTAGACATATGCATGTTAAATGGTTATTAAAATTGAAAATTTTACCATGCAAAATAAAAAAAGGACAATTAAAAATTAAAAATGCGACATGAAGGAAGGAAATGAAACTTCTTAAAAATTAAGGATAAAAACAACATAAACCGCCAAATTGAGAGACGGTTGAAGTAATTTACCCTATATCCCAATGTTTTTCAAAAATTCCAATTCAAATTTTGCCATAATTTTTTGATTGCCAGGACGAGCAAAGGAACAGAAAATCATCAAGGAAACAATAAAATACAATTTCAAGACATCGAAGACACTTTAAATCTAGACTTAAATAGATTTGTCTTCTTTTGGGAAAATTTTGAAAAATAGGTCATCTCAAGTCATTATTATAAAATAAGACACAATTTTAACATATTAAAGACATTAAAATAACTTTTTTTTATATGATTAAAAAAAACTTTTTTATCCTATCAAATACTTATACGGTAACTTATGTTTAAATACTTATTTTTTTTAAAAAAATTATCGTTAGTTTAAACTAAGTACAAAACTTAATTGCAAAAATTAATCAAAAAGATTAGAGTCACCACAAAAAATAGAATCTTGCAAAATTAAGGGTTTAAATTAGTGATAAAAATATTAAGGAAAATAATGTATTAGAGTAATTTACTCTATAGATGTTGGGAGGATAACAAAATCTTTTGCTGATTATATAAAACAATAAAGTTATTTTGATACCCTCAATAGTAAATATGTTAAATTTATGACTTATTTTATAATAATGGATTGGGAGGATGCACTTTTACCAAAATTTTTCAATTGGTTTTATAAAAATAAAATAAAAGAACAATTGAGCAATTTGTTGTTACAAATATTGTTAACAGAAGTCAATGGTCAGTCATAAAAGGACTAGAGTATCAATATTTCCAAATCAAGAGATGAAATTCTTCATTCATGAAAAATAGAAATGATTGAAATTTGGTGGGAGGGGTGCTGTGATCAATAGACACTAATAGAAATTCTTTTTTCTTTTTAAACGGTTTGAACCCCTCGAATTTTATTATTCCATGAAAAATTAAGTAGAATAAGATAGAAAGGCACAAGTGCTTTACCTTCTCAAATCCTGTGAAATAACCTTTACATAATTTTTAGCAAATTACTTCTTTACTTGTTGTTTGGTTATATGAGTTTTAATGGTTCATTTCACAAATTTAAATTCACTTGTTTGTTTTCTCTATTTTTTATCAATATTTTTAAAACAAAAAATAATATTACAGTAATTATTTTTTATACAACATTTATTTTATATAAATAAAATATTAAATTTTGGATTTGAATTTAAAATTTTTAATAATAAACTATTTTTCCTAATGCAATATTCCATCGAAATCAAACTCATAAAATATTAATTCAAATTTGAATTTCATTCAAAATTTATTAATAAAAATTTTTCTAAGAAAAATTCCATCCAAAACAAAATAATAAATTCAAACATGCTCAAAATATTATTTTTTTATAACAAATTTAATTAAAAAAATTCTATTATAAAATAAAAAATATTCTATATAAACTGAGCCTAGTTGTTATAGTACTACTTGTTTACTCCAATCAAACTTGCGGAATTCAAAAGATGGAAATGAACCAGATTCTTCGAAATTTCTATGTTTGAACCAATCCGAAAACATGCTCAACTTTATCTTTTTTTGGGTCCACTAAAAAACTTTTATGGCATTTATACAAACACAAAAACTTTTGGAAAATCATCTCCATATATAAGACGCGATACTTAAATTATATTTTATATGTTAATATGTTAATTTTTTTATATATTATACGCTATTATTTGATACTTTATATTTTAATACGTTAAATTTTTATACTTTTTACGTTAATTTTTTATATTTTATATGTTAAAGTGAAATTCATATAGAAATCTCATATGATATGATTTTAGAGAGAATGGCCTTTATACAATAACAAAAGTAATTTTGAAAAAACAATGTACATGATTCGATAACTATCAAGAACATCTACATACGAAACTTCTATTTCACTATAAGTTTCCACTTGTGCACTGCACATGCATTATGCTCGCGTGAGTAATTTTTGCCTAACATTAAACCCGAGACACGGGCACTAGTTTCACACACTAGAGTGCACTTAATAATAAGAGCCAAAATGTACATAGAGAAAATTCCGAACTCCATGAGATTATGAGAAGGATTTTTTTCTAGTTTTACTCCACTAGTTTTACTCGAATTTCTCAATATAATTTCAGACTTTTTAATGCCTTAAACACACACAAAGTTATGTTGTGGATAACCCCCAGCCCAACACCAACAAAAGCATTCTAAGTGTTAAACCAACAGAGTATCAACTCCCGCCCTTATGCGATTACAATGCGTGTCCCATGCAATATTTTGAAAATTGAACCGCAGTACGACCCGGATGAGCTACTGGATCAACTCAGTCAGGTAGGACGACAAAATCAAATGACGTTATCATCACTTCATAAATAAATTTAAAATATAAATATATTAATAATTGAAAAAAAATATCTATACCCAACTAGAACACATTTTTAGGGGGGCTCAATTGTATTTGAAAAAAAAAAATCATTGCTAAAGTATCAAATTGAGCATCTAGATCTAAGATGGATCAGCTAAATTTCTTCAACTCAATACCAATCACTACACTGTCTTCCAAGCAGAATCCTTGAGCATCTGGATCTAACTACCCTCAGATTTCTCCAAAGCTGCCAATAAAGAAGTGATAAGAAAGTGATTTTAGTTAGCGAATAACAATATTAAGACTAAGAAGATTTCTACCTTTTCAATCAGCAACATGTAAGAGAACAGCCCAGAGCTACTATTTGACAATCTAACATTAACCAATATTCATGTTCACATGATATGATATGATGCCAGCTAAGGATTTCCACACAAATAGGTGGTGTTGTTGTTGGGAATTAAACAGGCATAAGCAGCGGAAAATAAAAAATTTAATTCCCTAAACCAAGATCAGTTTAAAACAACAATCTATTATGTGTTTAGAACATACCGTTTTGGTGCGCCTTTCGTACTGTTGAAGCATCAACAAAACATGAACAATTAGATCGTGTCTCTACGGTATCCACACGAACAGCTAGCCCTTTATTCTTGTTAATTAGTTGATTAATTCAACACTTGAATTAATCTTTGAGCAATATAGTAGAGTTTTCATTCTCAAAACTAAACTGTCTCATAGACCTCTCTTGGGATGAAACATATGTTTCTTCTTCTTCTGGAGGCAGACAGTTGCATGAGATGTTTGTAGGCTTAGGGTATTTATAGGCTTAGGGTTTCACAAACCTTAGCCAAACAGAATATTCTTAATGATATTCTGATATACCTTTTATTTAATTTATTTCCTTAAATAATTAAATAGGAAATCAATTAATAATCAAATCCTAGTCTAACTAGGAAATTAATTAAAATATATACCATATATATTTATTAATTAATTATGACAAAATCAAAACTTAATCCTAGTCTAACTAGGAAAGTTTATTAATTGCTCAAATAAGATTCATCTAATGAATTTAAAAGTTCTGAATTACTTACTATTCTAAGTGTGCGACCCTATAGGTTCCCGTAATGTTGGCAATAATTATAAAATCATATTTCATAATTATAAACAATGAGCGGTGTCTAGCAACACATCATTGCTACCCAAATTACGAAGAATTATATGCTTCAAAGAACCTAAACTGTGACTGATGTTACCATGTTGTAAATTCTTTTTGTTCTCGATATCTAGATTAAACACGAGACATGGACATGTCATTCTCGTATAGTTTAATCTTTATTTCTTGATTCTTGAATTAGCTAATCAAAACAAATGACAAATCATTTGGGCATGGCCATGCACTTATTAGCTTAATTCAATCAAGAGGCCATAGATATCATTCCCATGTTATAGGAAGAACAAATCCCATCTTGATCACTCACAACCCACTACATAAATTATTATATATCCAATCACCATCTTTATAATCACCTTATTAAGGATAACGTTTGATGGAGTCAAAATATACAATTCTTTATATTGGGCACCATGGTGACCTCAGGTCTAAGGAACAGTCAACACCATCATCACTATGAAATCATTTATGATTATCATAACATGATCCATGCAATGATTTCATAGCGGGTCGGTCCAGTACATGAATTCTCTAATTTATGCACTTATGTATTGTCCTTAATATCACATATTAATCAACTACACATTAGTCTTACCGTATTATTAATGTCCCTCTTAATAATACTCGACTAAGGACATTTAAGAATATACATTATATTCTAGGGACATTATTATTAAAATAATTCATATAACAATTATAAACAATGGTGACAATAATAAAATGCCTTTAATTAATAGAATATTCATGATGATAAAATGTCAAACAATCATCAAATGATTGACTTTAGGACATTCATTCCAACAAACTCCCACTTGGACTAAAGTCAATCACTAACATATCTAATACCTAGTGACTCAGTGTGCTGATCATACTTCTATTGTGTTAGAGGCTTGGTCAATGGATCAGCTATATTGTTGTCTATAGAAACTCTGCATATTTTCACATCTCCTCTACTAATGATTTCTCGAATGAGATGGAAACGTCTAAGTATATGTTTGGATTTTTGGTGAGATCGAGGTTCCTTAGCTTGTGCTATTGCTCCATTATTATCACAATAGAGCTCAATTGGGTCTACAATGCTAGGAACAACCTCTAGTTCAGATATGAACTTCTTGATCCAAACAGCTTCTTTTGCTGCTTCGAAAGCAGCAATATACTCAGACTCTGTTGTAGAATCAGCAACTGTATCTTGTTTTGAACTCTTCCAGCTTATAGCGCCACCATTTAGGCAAAACACATATCCAGATTGCGATTTAAAACTATCCTTATCGGTTTGAAAGCTTGCATCAGTGTAACCTTTTACTCTGAGCTCTTCATCACCTCCATATACCAAAAACACATCCTTAGTTCTTCTTAAGTACTTAAGGATTGTTTTAACAGCAATCCAGTGACTATCACCAGGATTACCTTGGTATTTACTCGTTACACTTAGTGCATACGAGACATTAGGACGTGTACATACCATCGCATACATGATAGATCCTATAGCTGAAGCATAAGGCATCTTACTCATGCGTTCTCTCTCATCTTGTGTCTTTGGACACATATCTTTTGTGAGAGTGATGCCATGTGACATAGGAAGTAGTCCTCTCTTGGACTCTTGCATGCTAAACCGATTTAACACCTTGTCAATGTATGTACTTTGACTTAAGCCAAGCATTTTCCTTGATCTATCTCTATAGATCTTAATACCCAAAATATAAGTAGTCTCGCCTAAATCCTTCATTGAAAAATAACTCCCCAACCAAGTCTTAACTGATTGCAGAGCTGGAATATCATTCCCAATTAATAATATGTCATCTACATATAACACTAGGAAGATAATGGTATTCCCACTGAACCTTTTATATACACAAGGTTCATCTTCATTTTGTATGAAACCAAACTCTTTGATTGATTCATCAAAACGAAGATTCCAACTCCGAGAAGCCTTCTTCAACCCATAAATGGATCGTTGCAATTTACACACCTTGCAAGGGGCATTTGGATCAACAAAAACCCTCAGGTTGTGTCATATACACATCCTCCAGGAGCTTTCCATTAAGAAAAGCTATTTTGACATCCATTTGCCAAATTTCATAGTCTTGGTGTGCTACAACAGCAAGTAAAATCCGAATAGATTTAAGCATCGCAACCGGTGAAAAGACTTTGTCATAGTTTATACCATGAACTTGTTTGAAGCCTTTTGCAACCAATCGCCCTTTATAGGTATGCACATTTCCTTCCATGTCGATTTTCTTTTTGAAAACCCACTTGCACCCAATGGGTTTTACCCCTTCAGGTGGGTCAACCAAAGTCCATACTTGGTTGGTATACATAGAGTCCATTTCAGATTTCATGGCTTCAAGCCGTTTCTCAGAATCTTGCCCAGTTATAGCTTGTTCGTAAGTTGTAGGCTCATCTTCTTCAATGAGCATCACGTCCCCTGGTTGAGTTACAAGAAAATTATATCTCGCAGGCAACCTACGTGACCTACTTGACCTACGTGGGCCTTGTGTATCTTGAGCCATTTTCTGTTCCATAACTTCTTGCGGAATTATCTCAGGTTCCACAACTACTTGTGAAACTGGCTCAAAATTCATCATCGGTTCTATGTTTCTTGTGGTTCTTGAACAATTTCAAGTTCTGCTTTCCTTCCACTAGTTTCTTTAGAGACAAATTGTTTCTCTAAAAATACTCCAGTTCGAGCAACAAATACTTTGTTCTCTGAAGGATTGTAGAAGTAATACCCTTTAGTTTCTTTAGGGTATCCCACAAAATAACATTTATCAGATTTTGGTGCTAATTTGTCGGAAGCTAGATGTTTTACGTAAGCCTCACAACCCCAACATCTGATAAAAGACATACTAGGACGCTTCCCAATCCATATCTCATATGGTGTCTTTTGAACTGCTTTAGATGGAACTCTGTTCAGTATAAAAGTTGCTGTCTCTAGAGCGTATCTCCAAAAGGAGATTGAAAGATCTGCGTGACTCATCATCGATCTAACCATGTCTAACAAGGTTCGATTTCTTCTCTAAGACACACCATTTAATTGTGGTGTAGCTGGTGGAGTGAGCTGTGAGACTATCCCACACTCTTTCAAATAGTCACAAAATTCTTGACTTAAGTATTCACCACCTCGATCTGATCGAAGTACTTTTATACTTTTGCCAAGTTGGATTTGTACTTCATTTCTGAATTCTTTGAACTTTTCAAATGATTCAGATTTATGTCTCATCAGGTAGACATAACCATACCTACTGAAATCATCAGTAAATGTAAAGAAATACAAATACCCACCTCTAGCTTGTGAACTCATTGGTCCACATACATCAGTATGCATTAGACCCAATAAGTCATTAGCCCGTTCACTGTGTCTAGTAAATGAGGTTTTTGTCATTTTTCCTAACAAGCAAGATTGGCATGTTTCATATGATTCAAAATCAAATGAGTCCAAAAATCCATCTTTATGGAGTTTTGAAATGCGTTTCCCACTTATATGGCCCAAACGACAATGCCAAAGGTAAGTTGGGTTTGATTTGTTTAATTTAACCCTTTTATTATTTATGTTATAAATGGGCATGTCAAGATCCAATTCATACAAACCATTGATCATTGGAGCATTACCATAAAATATTCCTTTAAAATAAATAGAACAAATTCTATTTTTAATATCAAAATAATATCCTTCCTTATCTAAATAAGAAATAGAAATAATATTTCTGGTAATTGACGGAACGTAATAACAATTATTAAGTTCTATAACAAGCCCAGTAGGCAAAGACAAATGATATGTTCCTATAGCTAATGCAGCAACTCTTGCTCCATTTCCCACTCGTAGGTACACATTACCCTTGCCAAGTCTCCTACTATTTTTCAGTTCCTGCACATTCAAACAAATGTGAGAACCACAACCGGTATCTAATACCCAAGTAGTAGGAGTTGAGAGATTAATCTCAATAACATAAATACCTGAAGTAGAAGTCTCACTTCTCTTCTTCTTCAGATCTTCCAAATACACTTTGCAATTCCTCTTCAAGTGACCAATTTCACCACAATGGAAGCACTTTGCATCCTTTGTAACCCCTCCTTTAGGTTTCAGTGCAGCAGCCTTGGGTTTAGGATTTTTGCTTTTCTTGTCCTTGCCCCTTTTCTTGCTATTACCCTTTTGAACCATCAATATGGACCCAGGGTTCTGCTTTTGCATATTGCTTTGTGCAGTCTTTAGCATGTTATGGAGCTCAATTAAAGTTCTGTCCAAACTATGCATATTATAGTTCATGACAAATTGACTAAAACTGTTTGGCAACGATTGCAGGACAAGGTTAATAGCCAAATGTTTATTCAACATAAATCCTTACCTTTCAAGGCTCTCAATGTACCCAATCATTTTGAGCACATGAGAATTAACAGAACTGCCTTCTGTCATTCTGCATTGAAACAGTGCCTTAGAAATGTCATACATTTCTTGTCGAGCTTGCTCTTGAAACAATTGCTTGAGATGCTCGATCATTTCAAAAGCCTCCATGTTTTCATGTTGCTTCTGAAGCTCGGAGTTCATACCTCCTAACATGAAACATGCAACATCCCCAAAGTCATCTTTATGCTTCTTGTAAGCATCTTTGTCTGTCTTAGGGGCAGATACAAGAGGTTCCTCAGGAATCTTTTGCTCTAGGACATATAACTTCTTTTCTTGTCTGAGAACAATTCTCACGCTTTTGTACCAATCAATGAAGTTGGTCCCAACCAGTTTATCCTTCTCAAGGATGGATCGCACAGATATGTTGTGTGTAATATTAGATGCCATGTTATTCTACAACAGAAAAATATGCCAGTATAAATATCATGAATTAAATTATTTAATAGGACTTTAATTAAATAATTCTCCCACTATTTTATTTGAATTAATATCCCTCTTATTAATTCTGAAAGTTCTAAACTTCCTAGTGGGCCAAGATCCATATTTCACCAATTATTGAGACAGCTTTGGCTAAAAAACTCAAAACTTGGCTATTTAGGTAAGCAACTCTTTGCTAATTGCATCTCTATACAATTCTTGGAACAGTTGGGTAAATAACTCTTTATTTAACTTCATTTTATAGATGAAGGCCCAACTCTTTTCCTCTAGACTCCCAATCATATTGGGCTTGTACTAGTTAAGTCTGACCCAATAGTTAATCGATGGAACAAAGTACACTCTTTGGCAGACTCTACATTTTCCTCTACACCTTTTCAAGATAGAATCAAGCACCCCACTTTGGCGGAAACTACTTTAATTCGATCAAGAATTTGACGACAGATAACTTATTGGAAGGAAAAAACTTAATATATTTTTAATAAGAGATTATCTCACTAAATCATGAATTAAACTATTTAACTCAATTAAATTTGATCTTATCAAATTATTATCACATACTAATTATCACATAATAATTATGCATGAAAATAAATTATAATTTATCACATAATACATATGCATAAGAATAAATCATAATTTATCAGATAATACATATGTATATAAAATAAATCACAATTCACCATTATATTAATTTTATAGAATTTGATTTAATCAAATTATATTATAAATTAATCTTATCAATTATATTTTATTTGATCTTATCAAATTGTATTATAAATTAATCTTATTAATTTTATACAATATGATCTAATCAAATCAAATATATTATGAATTAATTATATCAAATTTGATCTCATCAAATTATATTATAAATTAATCTTATCAATTCATAATATTAAAGTAAATGATAAACATCACACATGTATTATTACTATTACTTTATATTTAAATTAATCTCATTAAATTCAATATATAATTTTTTATCTTATCAAATTATATTATGAATTAATCTTATTAATTCTATACAATTTGATCTCATCAAATTAAACATGATATGATTCATCATGCAATTATTTAATCGTGCAAATAATTATCAAACAGTTTACATAAAATCATTATGTAAACAGTTTACATGAAATCATCAGTTTACATAAAATGATGCAATTATTTTATGCAAATAGTTTACATAAAATCATGCAATCATTTAATCGTGTATTCAAAAAGCATGTAAATTTGATCTTATCAAACAACAAATAATTATATCTTATATATAAATAATTTATTTACATACTTTCAATGATAATAGACAGTGTTTTAAACATATGGCTCTGATACCACTGTTGGGAATTAAACAGGCATAAGCAACGAAAAATAAAAAATTTAATTCCCTAAGCCAAAATCAGTTTAAAACAACAATCTATTATGTGTTTAGAACATACAATTTTGGTGCGCCTTTCGTACTGTTGAAGCATCAACAAAACACGAACAATTAGATCGTGTCTCTACGGTATCCACACGAACAGTGTAATCTCCGAACTCGTCTCACGAACCCGGATAGAACTCCCAAGAACTTGGGTGCTAGCCCTTTATTCTTGTTAATTAGTTGATTAATTCAACACTTGAATTAATCTTTGAGCAATATAGTAGAGTTTTCATTCTCAAAACTAAACTGTCTCACAGACCTCTCTTGGGATGAAACATATGTTTCTTCTTCTTCTGGAGGCAGACAGTTGCATGAGATGTTTGTAGGCTTAGGGTATTTATAGGCTTAGGGTTTCACAAACCTTAGCCAAATAGAATATTCTTAATGATATTCTGATATACCTTTTATTTAATTTATTTCCTTAAATAATTAAATAGGAAATCAATTAATAATCAAATCCTAGTCTAACTAGGAAATTAATTAAAATATATACCATATATATATTTATTAATTAATTATGACAAAATCAAAACTTAATCCTAGTCTAACTAGGAAAGTTTATTAATTGCTCAAATAAGATTCATCTAATGAATTTAAACGTTCTGAATTACTTACTATTCTAAGTGTGCGACCCTATAGGTTCCCGTAATGTTGGCAATAATTATAAAATCATATTTCATAATTATAAACAATGAGCGGTGTCTAGCAACACATCATTGCTACCCAAATTACGAAGAATTATATGCTTCAAAGCAATCTAAACTGTGACTGATGTTACCATGTTGTAAATTCTTTTTGTTCTCGATATCTAGATTAAACACGAGACATGGGCATGTCATTCTCGTATAGTTTAATCTTTATTTCTTGATTCTTGAATTAGCTAATCAAAACAAATGACAAATCATTTGGGCATGGCCATGCACTTATTAGCTTAATTCAATCAAGAGGCCATAGATATCATTCCCATGTTATAGGAAGAACAAATCCCATCTTGATCACTCACAACCCACTACATAAATTATTATATATCCAATCACCATCTTTATAATCACCTTATTAAGGATAACGTTTGATGGAGTCAAAATATACAATTCTTTATATTGGGCACCATGGTGACCTCAGGTCTAAGGAACAGTCAACACCATCATCACTATGAAATCATTTATGATTATCATAACATGATCCATGCAATGATTTCATAGCGGGTCGGTCCAGTACATGAATTCTCTAATTTATGCACTTATGTATTGTCCTTAATATCACATATTAATCAACTATACATTAGTCTTACCGTATTATTAATGTCCCTCTTAATAATACTCGACTAAGGACATTTAAGAATATACATTATATTCTAGGGACATTATTATTACAATAATTCATATAACAATTATAAACAATTGTGACAATAATAAAATGCCTTTAATTAATAGAATATTCATGATGATAAAATGTCAATGATTGACTTTAGGACATTCATTCCAACAGTTGTATACAGTCAATCGAGTGGCTTTTCATGAATGGATGTAATTAGGACTACTTTAACTTATGCAGCCCAAAAACATATGTTCTACAGATAGATTCTGTCCTATCAAATGGCGTCAATCACTATTAGTTAATATCAAGATTATGTACCCTCCATATCCTTTACCGGTCCATAATACTAAGAGGATGTAAACAGATGATGTGCAAAGCATAGATGTGCACACACACATACAGATAGAGAGAGAAAGGGTACTATTGTAGTTAAGAAGCTTCTCTATAAGATCCACGTGAGTCATCAACATCCTCCGACAGCAATACCGAACCAAACCCCGTGCATCAAGAGCATTTCTGGACAGCATGAAAAGTCACCATCAAATTCGGAGTTCAATTACCAATAATGCAGGATTATTACATTAAACCAAATCAAGCTTCCAAGAAAAATATATGAATCCACACAATTCTCATATATGGTCAAGGATAAGACATTGGATAGCCTTAAGTCACAATGGAGTTAATTCCAAGCTTATTTCCTTATCTCAGCAGTAAGGAGATAAGCATTGCTTTTCTTTTAAGCATTGCTTTTCTTTTTGAGGAGTTGTACAGTGATAGCTATGATAATTCTTAAACATGAAAATGTCAATTAATAAATGGCAAAAATTTAAAACATCTGTAAACCATGGGAAAATCAAAGTTGTGATGTTTTGCTTATTATATCTGACAAAGAAACAGCTAAAATCAGACACTACTAAACATCAAATTGTCTAATTACATAAATTACAAAATCCCAAACATTTGAAACCCCCCAGTAACACAAAGTTTATTTGTCCTGTTTATGATATCTGACAAAAGCAACAACTAAAATCAAGAGATAATAAATAATCAACAAGAATGCAGCAGTAGGTCTAATATTTCAGAAAATTTAATATATGAACAAGACACTGAAATGCATTTCATCTCAAGGAAGAAGAGTCCCTTGATCACAATGTGCTGCATTATTAACCGCGGCCCCCATTTTTAAGTACTTCTAATCTAACCTAGGAATGCTAGGTGATGTCCAGAGCTATTCCCTCTGCCCGAGTTCCTCCTAAGTATAAGAATGACAACTGCAATACTTACTGAATCATTGAGTTAGTTTTAGACAATGTTGTCAGAAACAAAGATTATGGCATTCCAGAGAAGGTTGGAACTTACTCAACAACAATAAGCTACACCTATGAAGCAAATCAAGCAATGAGTACCATAAATGATGCTTAAACTAAACTTCTCAGCAAAAGCTGTTTGCAAATAAACAGGGGGATATTAACTTTTACTAAAAAGGTTCAACCCTCTCGGCTGCCGACAATAAAACTTATGTAACTACAAAATAATTTTTTTTCATATTGACCTTCTTGAAAACTTTCTATTCTTGTATTGTACAGAACAAATTACATATATTCTACAGATACAAACGACAATCCATAAATTGGCGTCACCAAATCATACACTAATTTTCAAGCTAGATAAACTTTGCAAGAAATAGACCCACACTTTCCTACTCATAAAGCAATAAAAGCATCTGCATCACAGTAACTAATAAATATTTTTAAAAAAGCACACAAAAAGAAAACCCACAAAAATTTTCAAGAAACTACTACATTTGATCTTAACATGGCACGATAGTTCCCAGTATAAGCTTCCAAGAAAGCATTTTTACCTAAACAAAACGAAAAAGAAGCGTTTTTTTTGCTTACCCTTCAGTAATCAGTATAATCAGCTTGAAGAAGATCAGCTGCGGCACAGCGGCAGTGGTGGGCAATGGTGGAGTTGAGGATAACAGCAGCAACAACCCAGCTCTCCAAGCTGCGGTGACAACCCAGCTCTCCAAGCGGCGGCAGCGCCCTAACAGAGTCACCACAGGGTGGGCGGGGAAGGCAAAAATATATAACTCTACCTTATACTCCAAAATGAACCTTAGTTCCGCCACTGCACCCAACTATAAATGTTTACTAAATCATAACTAAAATACATAAATTAATAAAATACCGTTAATTCATCTAAATATTAGTATTATTTAATATCAAACATAATAATTCTAAAATAAAGAAAAGATAGAAAATATTTTTGATAGTTTATTTTATCATCAAACGATTCAAAATGTAATAAATTACATAATTATTATTTATTAATTTGTTTAATTTAGGTTGGCTAAGAAAAAAGTATAAGTTTATTCATACGAAATAGCAATAGAATCATATAGATATATATATGTGTGTAAGTAAAAGATATAATTTATAAACACAATAACCCATATATTTGTAATATGAATTTTTTTTTTATTTTGAGATAACACAAATGTTAAAACCCAAAGTAAAGAAAGACAAATTTAAAGATAACATAAGTCCAAAAGTTTAAGGCCCAGATAGTAAAAGGAAAAAGTAAAAAGAAGGGGTTGAAAGAGAAGACAACTGGTCAAAACCGAATTTTAACCGATTTTATTGGTCAAATTAGAATTTTGACTTAGTTTGACTATATTCGATTTTTATTAAAAAAAAAGGACCAAATCATAGTCTAGTTCTCGGTTGGACCGATCAATCTGATCCGATTTTAATAACATTAGTCTCATATTGCTCAACTTCGCGGAAGTGCTCTTGATTGATTGTGTCTAGCATTCAAATAAAATATTCTCACATTTGGCGCCCAACACATAGCCAATAAGCAATTGGCAAGGTCAGGTCCGTCAGCTCCGAACGCATAGCCATGTCAATCTCGCATGCCAAACCGTGTTCGGTTTACATGCACTTGCACTAAATTATGTCTACATTGCAAAACTCAAATATACAAGCATAATTCCCTACAATATATGAGAATCTTCTTGCTAAGGTATACATTTTCACGCAAAAAGAGCCAATTTTAGCTTTAGCTCATCTATACTTCGCTCAAACCTTCTCTATGATATAACAGTTTGGAAGATTATAAATGATTGTAGGAGAGAAAACTCTTCAGCAAATGAGCAAAATGCCCTAAAACCACAGCCAAAGGTTCCCAAAAGTTATGATTTTGTAAAAATCGCTAGACTTTCTCAAAAGTCATGGTTTTTTACACGAAAATCACCATTTTTTAGAAAGAAAATTAATATTAAGGGCTTATCTTATGTTCTTATTATCAAATAATACATAACTTTAATATATTTATTACTAAAGGTATTAAAATAATTTTATTATTTTGCTATAATTAAGGAACGACTTTTTTTATCCTTCTTATAAGTGATACATGATATTCTGTCCAAGATTTTGTCTGTCTTATTCTATCTTAATTAAAATTACGTCGTAGGGTTCACTAATCTCTTGGTTAGAGTCTAATAATTGTAAAGTAATTTTAGTGATATTTATGCATTTACTCTCTACTTTTAATGAAACTACATCGTTTTGAATGTTAGATAGGATAAGATAGGATAAATATTGGACAGAGGATCTGGTTTCCTTACAAGTCGTGACCACGGTTTTGGTTCTAACCGAAATAAAACTGACAGTTTTGGCTTCGAAACTGAAACCATGATCCCCATAGTTTGAAACCATAACCAGATAGTCCAGTTCAGTTAAAAATGAAATTGAAATCAAAATCGATAGTTCCGGTTTGGTTTCGAATCAGCCAAGAATTTTTTTTATTGTTTTTTATTTTTAGAAATCTATAAATATTTTTATATCTTTTCATTTTCATCACATAATTTTTTTAATATTATTTTTTACTTTTCTAATCCTTATATTCTAGATTTAGAGCTTAGGATATCAATTTTTCTAATTCTATTATTATATTATACTATTTGAATTTCAATTAATAGTTCAGTTGTTCTTTTTATATTTTTCTCTCTCACTTATTTGATCCTTCATATTTCTATTCTTCTAAAAGCTCTATATTAGTTCAATTTTAACTATTATTCTAATTATATTATTATATTATAATAGTTGAATTCCAATTAATAGATTAAATGTTAAATTATTTTTTCAATATTCTTATTATTTTTATATTTTTCTTTCTTACCTATCTACTCCTTCCTTGTTCTATTCTTTTAAAAATTAATTCTATATATTAAGTTCAATTCTAAATATTATTCTAATTATATTATTATATTATAGTATTTGAATTTCAATTAATAATTCAATTATTATTTCAATAGAAATCAAAATTAAAAGTGATATTGAAATCGAAATCGAAACTAAAAACAAAAACAAAAACCAGAACCGCAACAAAATTAAAACTAAAACTAGAACCGGCAGTTCTGTAACCAAAACCAGAACCGCTCATCAGCAGTTCGCTTCCGATTCTCATGACCACAGAAATGGGAACTGATGGTTCTGAAACCAAAAGTGGTAGTTCCGAAACTTTGGTCATGTCTACTTTTTACTAACCACAAAATAAGCTATGATCAATACTCTATTTTTATTTACTCTTTTGTCAATAAAATACATTAATTATATCTCACTCTTCATTTTTGACAATCCAAGTAATTATAAGCTATTAATCTTTTGTTGGTTTTCCATTATTGTGGTAGATAAACTTTGATACTAATTAATTTTACTCGTTATCAAACCTTGTTAAATCGTAAACTTAATTTTTGAAAAATACACAGGAATTGATCATATAAACTTTGATGCTAATTTACTCATTATCAAATCCTATTAAATCGTAAACTTAATTTCTGAAAAATACATATGAATTGGTCATATAAATGTTAATGCGAATTTTACTCATTATTAAACCCTTTTAAATCATATGCTTAATTTCTGGAAATACGTAGGTATTGGTCAAACTACAGTATTACGCTAATTTACTTGTTATCAATTTCCATTAAGTTGTAAATTTAATTTGTGAAAAATACACAAGAATAGGTCTAGATCATAAGTAATCCTTATGAGTGTTGAGTTTTTTTTGTTAAAATTTGAATGAACTCACATCTCTATTGAAGTAATCATTTGATGAGTTGTTAAGCACATACAATTATTAATTTGTAATCTTGTATTTCTCAAAAGTTGTAAATTCCGAATACCCAAACCGGGCCATGCTACCTCTGCCCTGGGCCAATGTAATCTTGTATTTCTCATCGTTAAAGGTTTACGTGTCTTTGTAGGCGGTAATGGGTTATTTAATTATCTTTAAGTCTTGCAAGTTGAAATATATTTATGATATTTAATCATTTTCAAATCCTATAACTTCAAATATATTCATGGCAAGAATTTTTTACTGATTAACAGAGTTTGATAATGAGTAAAATTGCTATCCATTGTGATTACCTGCTTAGGTAAAAGACGAAAAGTTAAACATTTTGAACTTATTCTTTCTTGATTTGTAGGAAGGGTAATAAAGTATTTTTATAATTATATAACACAATGAAGATATCTTGACATTTTTAATAATAAATATATTAAAGTTATTAACTATTCAATAATAAGATGGTGAGATGTGCCATTAATACTAATTTCTTTTCTCTTTTCCAAAACCTATGGTTTGGACCAGAAAATCACCATTTTATGAGCCCACTATATATATATTTTTTTGGCTAAGAAAAACTATCAATTTTTAAATTACTGTTTTTAGTTGGAAAAAATCTCCATTTCTCAAAACTAAAGTTTTCCCTTCAAGACCTGTGGTTTCTCTCAAACACTTCTTTTATGCATTATAAACTCATAAAAACCTCCCTACGCTATCATAAGTATAAAAATCATATACTTTTGTTTGGAATATTTGTAGGTAAACTTTACCCTCTTGACACCTAATATGTAGAGGAACAAAGAGTTTTTACCTCTCCCCTCCCACAAACGATGCAAAAAAATAAGAAATAAATTAAAAATTTTGGAAGAAGTGTAAAGTTGCTATGTAAGCCATTTGATTGATTTGGTATATCTTCATATGAATATAATCACTTATATTGTAAATGAAATGCCAAAGAAATAATTAAGCCTTTAAAACATACTTTTATGAGTAATTAAACTGAATATAAATTTTCAATCAAAAGCAAATAACCAATAAAAGAAACAGTTTGCATGTTTGCTATAATTAATCATTTTTGGATAACAATATTAACATCTATTACTAATTCACCATCCTCTTAATTTCTTGAGTGAAGATGGAGGAGGGTTGTCCATACTAGCAAAATAGAAGCCAGCTTCTTGTACTAAATAGAAACATGTATTTCCAGACTTAGCCGTGCCACATAATTGATCAGCAATCAGTTTATTAAAAACATCAAAACTTGTATCTCTATTCCACCAAAAATGACAAAAATACAAGGTGCTACGCCTGTTATTCATGCGAAAATGCCAACGAATTCCTTATCTTGTTTGAAGGTAAAAATCTCCAATATCATCATCTTTGGATTGACAATGAACATGGAGGAAATTGGTATTATTTGGAAACCCACTAACTACAATAACATTGTACGGCTCAAAAGCTGCAAATGCAATATGAATAGTTTGGAAAAAGCAAAATGATAAAGAAAGAGCAAGGAGGAAAATGTTTTTGATTTCATTGTAACTCATTTTAACTTTTAGGAGATCATATTTGTCTAAAATAAGGGTAACTCCTTTAGGAGTATTCATATTAAACACGAGTGCTCCCACCTTCGTCGTCGTCGTCGTCCTGCGCTCCTTAGTTGGCCACGACTACTTGCTGATGTGGCTTTCCCTGCTGGCGTTTCTGCATGTGTGGATGGGCCCACTGATGTGTCTGCTTGAGTGTCGGTGGGATCTTACTGGCTATTTAAGCTGATTCAAACTTGCTCTCAATTATTTGTAGGGTTTCTGCCTCTTCACATTATGCCTTCTGCTTATCCAAAGGAGGAAAATAAGGAAAAAAATAGAGAAGAAAAGCGCCTTGCTACTGCTTTCTTTCTCTCTACTCTCTCATGCTCTTTGCCTCTTAGGGTTCCTCTCATTGCTTTTTATCTCTATGCCGCCGCTCGCCTCATTTTTCTTCACACACGAAATAAAGAGACTGATTTTCCAAGGGAAGCCATGGGAAAGGGAGTTTCCTGTATGCTAAACTTATGAACAATGATTAATGTTTGATCTCCCGTGGATTTCCTTATGTAGGATTAGGATTTTGATGCTGAGAAAGATGATGAAGGCTCCCCTACTGTGGTTCCCTCCAGTAGAATTTTTTCAATTTATTGATGTCTTATTATTCATGCATTCTCGGTCAATGTATATTTGATAGGCAACTTTAAATGTACTTCTACTATTTTATTAAGGGTTCTTATTTTTTTTCTCTATTGTTTGTGTAAATCATATATGCACTAATACGTGTGGGTTAATTGCATAAAGTTGGCATTTTTTGGGATCTCATTGATGTTGTAAATTTTTTTTGGGAAGGAATTAAAAAAAATTGGTAACTTTTTTCTGTCATTAAGAGAAGTTGCTATAAAGATGGAAATGAAGTAAGTTTTGGTAACTGGTTGAGTGATGAGTGGTCTGGGAAAATGGCTGGGCTGATAACAAGCAGTATGTGTTACTTCCATTAAGATTTGTATTATTGATAACCACTCTTCTTCTGAGTTGAGGTTATCTTATTTTGGTTCAGTTCTGTAATATGTCTATCTTTTTCATGCAGTATACATGTCAGAGCAGTTGGCAGAGAAGTACAGCAACATTCCTTTTCTTCTATACTGTCTGATTTTGGTCTCTGTTGTATTGTTGCATCACTCGTTGTACAGGTGAGATAGCTATGGAAACAATGCAAGCAGTTTGTTCTTTGTAAAATGCTCTATGATTCTTTTAACCTGTACTTTCCCTGGATATTTATTTCTTTATTGAGTAAATAACTGAAACAATAGTTTTCCTCAGTTTTTGTCATCAAACTTGGAAAATTCAGGAGAGGAGAGTTTCTGCTGTCTGTCCCTGGCCAAGACCTTAAACCATACTGGCAAATGCTGCTACTTTTTTCATACGCTATTTTTTCTTGGGCTGTAGGATCATGTTTAGTATTGTTTGCTAAATCCCTGTGAGTTGCTGTTTATAATCTTTCATTCCATTTTTTTCTAGAATTTTCCAGTTTTGTTTATTGTTTCTGATGCTATCTGCTTTCACTTTTTCCAGCTCAAACCTTTTAAGATTGTCTGTTTCAAGTGGCTATCAGTTGCGTAGCTGGTTCATGTACTCCATGCTTTTATTGTTTCTTAGTACAGCTGGATTCTGGGTAAAAATTATAAATTCTTATGTCCTGAATTAAAATTTCAAAAGAGTACCCACCAAATCATGAGGTAATGGAGTATGCTACTTCTGATTCTCATTCAGTTTTCTCGTGCTGCAGATGGCCAAGACTAAATGAGGGATTATCGTTGTTTGATGCCATACTCATTGTACGACTGTTTCAAATTGCTTGGGCCTTTTTGTACAGGATTTGACCAAACTTTGCTTGGGCCATTTGTACAGGATTTGACCAAATCATGAGGTAATGGACTATCGTTGCTTGGGTCATTTGTACAAGATTTGACCAAACTTTCATTTCTGAAAAGATGCATTCTTTTTAATGTTTGGTTGGGGTTTATTTTTTAAGGGCTGATATGTTTTTTTTTTGTTTCGTCCCTGTTGGGGTTGCTGGAAGGAGAAAGAAAAATTTGGTTACTCTTATGTTGTTTTTCTCGTTTCAGTTTGCTGTTTTCATTAGATTTGTGAATCGGACTAAACAAAGTTTTGATTTTTTTTCCATTTTTATCTGTCCCTCTTTTGGGGTTGAATTTGACAATATGTAATAGTTTATGTTCTTAATTTCTTCAAATGGCTTTGTTTTGTGATATTTTGGTTGTTATTTTTGTAGACAAGACTCTTATTAGAATGAGTGTGTGTTGCATCATGCTTCTGTAACCTTAATTCCTTCAGTAGTTGGAGTATTATGGCTTTTGTTTTTTTAATTTTTTTAATCATCAACATGGTTAAAAGTTTAAAGAAAAAGGTTTTAAATTTATTTTTGATTTTTTCTTTCCTTTCTTTTATTATTCTACAGTACTTTATATTTGTGTATTGATGAGTATGCCTACAAAAATTTAAATATCCATATAAGCACTGTATGGAACTGTACAATATGATTGGTGTAACCATTATTTTCTTCTGAAGATAATTTTTTTTTGTATAGTGATAAATGTTGGATTGGTATTGACATCAAAGGAAGTTTGGATGAACTGGCTGCTGAGTACTTGAGGTTCCATAATTCAGAATCCCTTTGCTTGGTGAGTTTTTAGTTATGGTTTCTTATCAACTATGGATTTCAAAACTTATAAAAAAAATTTAAAAGTCAATTGAATGATTCTGATGGTTTAGGTTTTCAGTGGAATCATACTGCTGATCACTGGAAAAGAATAGTCAGAGCCAACGTGATGATTTTATAGCTCTGTCGAATTGGAGGACTGTGAATAGACTACATGACAGAAATGAGACATAATACTACAGTGTAAGTGTGACTTCAAATAGAGTTTGTTAAAAATGGAGCAAATTTTTTTTGTCATGGTACTAATTAAACTTGCTAATCAAAGTGCAGAGACATTTTGATATTTCTCTGATGGCAATCAAGTGGTCATGATTTTAATTCTTTGCTCTTGTTGAGGATTTCCATTAGTTAAGCGGATAAATGAACCTCTAAATTGTTTGCTGCAGAGCAAAAGTGAGCTAATTTTGATTAAAATTACAGGTTTTGTCCCTACAATGGAGTATTTGGTAATTTGGAATGTCAGAGGTGTGGCTTTTGTAAGTTTGGATAAAGAGCTGTGCATTTGTCTCATGCATGTATGTTTTGGAAAGGGCTAAACTTGTTTTCATGGGTTTTCTTTTGTATTTCTTTTAACTCTTGGGGTTGGAGGTGGGAAGCTAGGTCCATAGATGACCTTATGGGGGTTCAAACTTCCCATCTTATGGAATAGGGGACTGGATAATTCCTTTGATTTTGTAGATATAGAAAGAGGAATTACAGCTTGGCATGTTGGGATACTTTATGCATTATCCTATGAAAGTATGAGTGGAAGTGTTATGTCCTTGCATTTCCATTTTTGTAAAATTTTTTAAAAAATTCAGAGCTGTTTTTCTATTTAAAAATAGTATTTTTGCTGGATTCTTTATTTGGGTATATGGGGTGTTGTTTTTTGTAATGCTTGCAATTTCTTTTTCCTTTTCTTCTTTTGACCTTTTCTGATTTTTATGGGCATGACTGAACTTGTTGTTGGCTAACTAGATATCTATCGGAATAGTTTCTCCAAATTTCATGCCTTTCTGCCCTTCCAATAAATCAGTAGCAACATTGTCCTGTAGAAAATCTTTCCAATGTGTTTCCACTTGAATTCTTTTTTATTTAAATTGTGTAATTGTGAAACATATGATTCATTGATCCTATTGTTGAATGATTTATTTTTCACTTAAACTAGGAAACTGATTATATTGGTACGTAAGGGGTTTATTTCTCATATATTTTTGTTATCTTTCATGAATCTGGATGTATCTATTTCGCAATTTTGGATTTGCACTATCACACCAAATTAATTATGTAAATCCATTAATCAATTTTGTATAGGAGGATCATTCCTGCTTAATAGCTATGGGTTTAAAAAAAGGGAGAAATTAGCAGCATGACTAACCAATGGCACATAAAGATGGAGATCCCTGGTCATTTTACATCTTTTAATATTGCTTTGCTAAGATCTCCCTTTTGACTCCTCTCTTCTTTTTTCTGATGCTTTTTAAAATGTTGTAGTCTCTATTAACGTAGTGCTGAAAGATTCTGTATGTTGTACACATCGAAATGTACTTATGCATGTAACATCCAGTAATTCCTTATTGAAATTTTAAACATGTCATTCTTGAAAACTTAAGTTCATTTGTACTGCCACCTTGTTAGGATTCATCATCAGAAGCTTTAGGATTTTAGCTAGGAAGCTCCTAGTTTGGAAGCTTGATCTACCTTCTGAAACTCAACTGATCATGATTAGTTCATTGATGATTAGAAAGTAAACCATTTTATATATTGTACCAAATGTAAGGAACTCTGAACAAGCTTTTTAACAATTACTTTGTTTAATGGGATCAATACCCATCTAGAATAGGGAATATAATGTTAGATGTCCAATTATTTATGTAGGGTCTTCTTTCTTGTAAATAATTTTCATATTGCCATGAGATTGATGCCACATTTTCTACTCCACAAAGCTGATGAGTTGTTTTTTTTAAGTATCATTTTCGGTATCTAATCTTAAACTTATGGATGATAACTATGTCAATCTTCCTTTTGTTAGGAGGCTTTGTTAGTTGGTCATTATGTGAAAATTTTAGGGGATTCCTCTGCTGCACTCAGCAACATATATAGAAAACACACATCTTACTGTAATTATATTCTCAAGCTAGAAACAACTTGAATGGGATCCTTCAGTTGTTCTGGTAAGGGGGACATTATATGTTCATTGGATTATTTTTTGCTAGGCACCTTCTTATCTTGCTTGAATTGTATCAACAAAAGCAATCTCAATACAGTGAGTTTTACAACCATTGTGTGTTGGAGTGATTTTAGGTGGAAAGTGGTGCGTCCCATACTTGGTTCATTTTTTACTGTAATGTTATTTTTATCTTCATGTCTTCAAATGCAATGTGAAATCTGTAATCAACTTTAACGTATTTAAAGCTTATTTATTACTCAGGAAGACAATTATTCCAGGTTAATTCTTCTACCTTTTGTCTTTTCAAATATGGGAAGAGAATCAGTTGCACAAATCCTCAGGATGGTTACTGCTGGTGCAAATCAGATAGCTTGCTGAAGATTCGGTACTTTCCTATAAAGGGTCTTCCCTGTTTTAGTAGCTTTTAATGTTTGAAGTGCCGAAGATTTGCTTAAGAGGCTTTGAATTTGTTCAATATTTGTTTTAATTAGTGGATATTGAGATTGTAATGAATGCCATGTATTTTTGCCGAATTAAGTTCGTGCATGGAAAAATGAGAGAAATATAAGGTTATGAAGAAATTTCTAGGAAATCTTATGCATGAAGCTCTTGTATTTTCGGTATTGTATAAGCAGTTTTATGTTTACATATGAAATAGCTAATTCTTTAATGTGATCCCATGGCAAGTGACTGAGACTGATAATGCCAATATTTTGTTATTTATCTATATTTATTTTGGATAATATTGGTATTATTAATTGGAAAAAGTGTTGATAATTGTAGATTTATCTGGAAGAAGTTGTTGGGCAATAAAAGTGCAAGAATGGTGGAAAATGGATCTAGACACATTTTTTGGGAAGATTCAAGACATGTGCTTAAAGGATAATTGAAGAAGTTGAGTTGAAGAACAAAAGTCAAGCAAAGAAGTTGGAGAAAAAGTCTCCAATTTATTTGGAGAAATTCTGTCAAAGACGTATGAAGATTAAGATTGGGATTGACATTAGTTTTATGGATTTATTTCAAATAATTATCTTTGTGAGATAATTAGATAATTATAGCTTTTAAGGATACTTTCAATATTTAGGGATAATTCTCACTTTTGGGGAATTTGATTAGTATTAGGAACGTGTTTAGCAACTCTATAAATAGAGTGCTAAACTTACGAAATAAGAGAGGCCGAAGTAATATTTGATTTCTGATTTTCATTTGTTTTAGTAGTAGTTTAATTAGTTAGTTTTCAATTTCCTTTCCTAGGAGTTTTAGAGTTTTGTCTTTAGTATAGTTCTTCCTTTATTAAAGCTTTTAGTATTCAGTTGTTATGAGTTCATCAATGTTTTATTATTCTTTTAGCATTATTTAGTCTTTAGTTTTAATCTATTATCTTAACTCTTCCATTTTTAGTTTTTAATTAAACAAATTAGTTCGTCCATTAGTTCCTATTAATTGGTAAGTTTTATTTTTCTTTCTTTAATTATGGATTCTAGTTTTCTTAATTCTTGTTTCCTTAATTTAATTATGTATT
Organism: Ophiorrhiza pumila; assembly: GCA_016586305.1. Taxonomy (NCBI): domain Eukaryota; kingdom Viridiplantae; phylum Streptophyta; class Magnoliopsida; order Gentianales; family Rubiaceae; genus Ophiorrhiza; species Ophiorrhiza pumila. Next base: position 21,622,005 of record BLIW01000005.1, read on the forward strand.
TATTCTAAATTAGTTTTCCAGTTAAATTGTTGATGAAACACTAATTTATTCTTGTGAGATCTAATTGGATTTAATTAAATCTGTAATCAAGTACATTTTTATGCTCTATGATAGAGAGTTTATGAATTTTCTATGATTGTTGAATATTGCGCAGTATTTAATTTATTGTAGGAAATTCTAATGCCAATTAAAACGGTGGATCCGTAATTGTCCATGTAGTTTTAATAAGTGGCAAGGCTGTCATTCATCGGCAGTGGGCATAAAGGGATGGTATGGGCATATGGCGTCCATATGAACATATCATAATTAGGTTTCTCTCATCTTAATGCTGTTAATGAATTAAATCTAATGAGGCGTCCTCTTAGATTGTTTATTAATTAGAGAGTAGTTAATAAGGCGTCCTTTTAATTACCAACAAGTAAGGAGAAATGAGGTTATGTCAGTGGCGTTCCCGGTAACTATAACTGGTCTATTTGAATTACATGTTTAATATTTGCATCAAGGATCAAGTTATTAATTAGTGTGGATTCAATGCTTTAACTGGATTTCATTTCTTATTGATTTCTCTAATAGTCTATTTTGTTTAATTGTTCCTTTTTGTGACAAGTCCGAAGAAAAGTTACAACCGTTCCCTTGGGAGACGACCTTACTCCATTGCTATACTAGTGAAGAATAGGTTTTAATTTTGGTGGCATAACGACACTATCAGAGACCATATAATTTCTTTGTAGTTCTTGAGCTAACTATATAATGTTGTCGTTTAGGTATTGATGTAGTACAATTTCTTTCATTAATTTCTAAACATTTTAGTGCTGACCATTTCAGTGCTTGGTAATGGTAGAATTTTATTCATTAATCACTGAAATGGTTAGTGATCATTAATGATAGAATGTTGAGGGTTAACAATATAATACTGACCTAGAAATTTCAACTGCACAAGATGTTCATTTTTTTAATTGCATCTATGCAAATGTATCTATACTATTCTTTGCAAATTCGACACTTGTTTTGTCCTGTCAGAGTCTTGATGTTTATAGAAGTGCTTGGAGTAATGTTGCTCCTATCACTAACAATTTCAATGCTTGATAATTTTTCTCTTTATGTATTAAACATTCTATCATTAATTTCTTTTGAGGAGAAGGATCAAGAATGCCAGTTTTGAATTGCATTAACTTTTATATACTTTGCCAATTGGTATAAAGTACTCTTAATATATCAGTTTTGCACCACAGTTCATTACTTTAATGGATAAAGTGTATAATTTGTAGTAAGGTTCTTTGCAATTCATTCAGTTCCTGTTAGCGTACCATTTAATGCTCCAAGTGGTGATTTAATGTCAAACCAAAATCTTTCATAGTTTACTGCTTTGAGTATTGTTCAGCATGTCTAATCAAATGTCTTCATTAATTGTTCTTTTTTTATGGAATTGGGAAATGAATTCCATGCCATGAATGCAAAAGGCCCGAGGAAATGTTTGTGCAATTGTGCGTGTCTTGGCTGCATTTCCATTAAAATGAGAGTAGAACAAAGTTTCTCCATTTGTCTGATGGATTGAATGAAAGCCAACTTTAAGTTTTTGGTAGGGGAATTATGACGCAACAACTCTAACCTACCAATACATTTATTTTCATATTTGGGATAGAGTAATTCACCAAAATTCTAATAATTTAGTAAAATGGTAAACATTCATGAAATTAAAAAATCGCGAGTCTTTTTAAAATGCATGCTACATTTAATACTTGAAACTCAGTGCAAAAATTATAACAATGGTCAAAAGAAAAAGATAATTTTTTTTAAAAATCTCATCATCCATATCGTCAGTTGCATCATTTAATTTTTAATGTGCATTTAATTTTTAATGTGTAGTAAACATGAAAATAAAATTAGAATAAATCCAAAAAAAAAACTTAAATCTTATATAATAATAATAATGGGATAAACCTTTACCTCATCTTCTCCAAATGCGTTTGGAAATTTCACTAATAAATCCTAATTTATTAAAAAAAATTTAAAATTGAAAAAATGTTATGCAATTATATATATTACACCTATTTTTACACACTATACATATTCATATATGTTAAATACATTTTGACACATTATACATAGATATGTATACTACATAGATTTTCACACACTATACAAATATTAGACATGTTTTTGCACATTTTGTATAATTACGCATATTAGACACAATTTTGCACACTACGTATGATACACATATTAGACACATTCATATTAGACACATTTTTGTACACTACGTATAATTACACATAGTATACACATTTTCACTCACTGTACATATTTATATATACTTTACACATTTTCACACAAATTACATATTTTCACGTACTAAACACATTTTTACATCTACTACACATATTTTTAAACACTATATATATATATATATATATATATTTATACATACTAACACATTATCACTCACAATACATGTTTACATATATGCTAAACCAATTTTGAAACACTATTCATTTTTATACATATTTGCACATAGTAAATATATTTTCGCACACTATCATTGTTTGACAACTCATTAAGAAGAAAATCAAATAGTTAAGAATTAATACAAATCAACAAAATTTATTAACAAAAGTATTCCTTTTTTCTCACAAACGTATACATTAATACAACATTTTTACACTTTTATACTGTTTACTTGGATTTATTTAATTCATAATTATATTAATCTCGCATATTATATTGAATGAAAATATTGGGCATTACAAATTTATTTCCTAGGCTATTTCAATTTAAAAATATTCATAATAAAAAATTTTAAACAATAAACTTAAAGATTAATTATACACAAACTTTTACTTAAAATTTATAAATTAATATCTACAAATTTTCACACCATACATATTTATAAATAGTAAACATATCTTCATTCAATATAAATATATTTATATATATATTTATATTTACATACACTATATTTTTACATATTATACATATTATACATACTTATAGTTACATATTTATAGTTACAACGCACATTTCACACGCATTATACATATTCAGACATTTTCATACTCTATATATATTTACATATACTACATACTTTTTTACACACTACATATATTTATATATACTACATACGTTTTCACATACTATACAGATTTATACTTACTACGCGCATTTTCAAACCCTATACATTTAAAACATTTTCGTCAACTAAACATTTTTATACATATTTTCACATATGACTTACATTTTCAAATACATACATTACACATTATAACACAATATATATTTTCACATACTATGCATATTTACCCAATTTGACATATTTTATATATTTACACGTACTATACACTTTTTAAATATACACTTTTTTGCATTGCATATGTGTAATATGTATAAATATATGTTGTGTGTGAAAACATGTGCACTATGTGTATATATTTATACATATTACACACATTCGCATACATGTTCTATATTACCCATATTTTCACATTCTATACATATTACGCATATTATACCAATTTTCGCACACCATAGATATTTACCTATACTTCATAAATTATACATTTTTATTATACATGTTATACACATTTTTGCACAATATTCATATGTATACATACCTTACACATATTTACACAAGATAAATATTTAAACATTTATGCACTATACATATTTAAATATTTTTACACACTATACATATTTACACATTCAACACAAAATTTCAAGCATATACATATTTATATATACTGCACACTTTTTTCACCCACTATACCTATTTAGAGTCAATAAACACGTATTTACACATATTACACAATTTTCATGCACTCCATATATTTATACATACTAAATGTGTTTTTTTTTCACATTATACATATTTATACTTATAGCGTATATTTTCACAATGTTTACATTTTATGTATACTATTCACATTTCACACACTATACATTTTTTTATTTACCTCACACATTATTCAAATAATATACATATTTACATATACTTTACATATATATATATATATATATTTATATTGCGTATTCATATATACTTTACATATTGTACATCTTTTACATATACTTAACATACTTTACATATTTTCGCACACCTTATATATTTATACACAGTTCACAAATTTCTTGTATACTATGCATATTAGCACATACTATGCACACTATACATTTTTACAGCTACTAAACAATTTTTCACAAACTATACATTTTTATGCGTACGTACACAATTCACTACATTGTCACACACTTTCGTTTGTTTAACATTTAATGTAAAATATTAATAACTCATTATTAAATCATAATTTATTATCAATTTTAAGATTGCTTTCTAAAACTTAATGACTCATGCAATTTTTTTCCAGGGCACACCGCGCAAGCGCGGTGTTATTTACTAGTCCTTACTTATTAACTTGCATAATTTATAGTGGTTGTTAGTTGTAGAGAATCTAAGGAAGTTGTGCAATTAGTTAAAGCTTCTTTATTATAATTCATATAAAGTCAAAAACTGTTGAACAACATTAATAGTCGATGGTTATAGTGGTTTTCTTTTTTCTTTTGAGTTATTTGAAAAAAAAAATCCTTTAAATATGGTGATTGCAAAATACCTTTTAAACTTTTAATTTTAATATTTTACCATAAGAGATAAATGATGGCACACATATCAATTTCTTATGGAATGTAATATAGAGTACAAAAAGATGGTGCAACATAAGATCCAATAATTTCAAGGTTCCCTTGTACACGCCCCTTGGTTATTAAATCATTAATATTTTTTTCTATTTTGAGGAGGGTATATTTCGATTTTCTAATTAATGCTAGGACATGTCTATTTTTAGTACTTTATTAATGAGTAATGATAGTGAGTACGATCGTTTTTACGTGATTTGTCAACTCGAACTATGTGGAATCCTAATTAATTGACATAAAATAAGAGAGAGAGAGAGAGAGAGAGAGAGAAAATTATTTTATTTTTTAATTATAATTAATTTATATATTTTTTAAAAGTATCCGGACTTAGAAAAAAAATAATTTCCTTGCAAATAATTTTATAATAATTTAGAAAAAATTTTAGAAAAAATTATGCATCCGGACGTTCGAGTGCAAGTCCGAATGAACAATTATCATCCGGACTTGCACCCGGACGTCCGGATGTAAGTCCGGATGCCCAATGTTTTTTAATGTTTTTTTAAAAAAATATATAAATTATTTATATAAATATATTTTATTATGTTATTATTTAATTTTATTATATTTAATTCATTATTTTAATTATTTTTGTTTATTTTTGTTTTATTTTTATTCCATATAATCGCATTTGCTGAATGTGATTTTACTGAGCTCGCATTCAGCAAATGTGAAGATGCTATATTTGGAATAGGGTTTGAAAAGAATCCTATTGTTAGAAAAGTTTTTAAAAACAATCATAGTTTGAGAAAAGACTCATCAATTCTGTCACCTCCAACTCCAGGGGTCGAAATGGAGAACTTATCTTCATCCTATTGATTTGCCCTTATTTTAAACAAAATAAAATCACGATCTTCAAAGAGATATATTATTTTGTAATTAAATATGTAACGCCCCAATTTTCGAGGACTGAAACACGCCGTAATCTCAAGATTTAGTTTCCATAATCTTGAGATCACAAGGCACATCTTACTGTCATTACTCAATAATAACATAAAACTAATGCCTTAATAATCATCCTTACAAATAGTAATTTAATAATTATCCATCATAAATACTCAAAGCATAGTCATGGGTCTAAGACCCATAAGTTTATTCATATGTTCCTATACTAAGTACTTGATCCCTTCATCTTTTACCATTCCCAGACCCCAGCCTCGTCCTTATCTACTCCATCGACTTCATCTGTAAAATATTATATATATATATATAGAAGAATGAGCGAATCGCCCAGCAAGTAAACCCTAGATCATTTAAAATAGTCATACTTTACAAAATAATATCTTTTCAATATAGCATTTAATCAAACAGACAAACTTCGATATTCAACTTACATGATAACATTTACATGTCCGTACTTATACTTTCATATAATTCCTGCATTCATACACACACACACATATATATATATAAATTATTTACGTGAGATATCTTAATGAATGAGTAACCATGACATCACATGCATTCACGGCTTACTGAGTACTCAGCCTAGCTGTATTTCCGCTAGGTCGGCATTAGCCCTTAGGCCACATACATGACTTTCATATATCCCCCTTGAGTCGAGGATCTTAATTACATAATCTAATCCCCCTTGGATCGAGGATTAATTATGTTGTGACATAACATGTTAGGAACACGTGTTCCTACTGGTAGGACACGCAATTCATGGAGTCAATTCATTAAAATTTCGTCATATATATATATATATATGTTAATTAATTGTATCAAAACAGTTTAATTAACTAACCAATCACATACAATGGTAACATTCCAAAATAATTTAAACCCGTACATAGTACTATGACTTTGAAATTTATAACCCGTAGACTTGAGAAAACCAATACTTGTAGTCTGTAAAACATGAAGTATAGTTCCATATATATGTATATATACCATGCACATATTCAGTATATTCAACCGAAATCAAACTATAATAAATATAGAATTTGGAATCAAACTTGATCAACATAATTATACACATATATAATCTGGAATCAAACATCACCATGCATATATACATATATATAAATTTTGGAATCAAAGGTAATTATACATATATAATCTGGCGGAATCAAGCATAATCATGCATACCTATAATCTGGAATTAAACATGATCATGCATATATACATATATATAATCTGGAAGTAAACATGATCATGCATACATATAATCTGGAACTACACATGATCATGCATATATACATAATATAAAAAAACAGCCTTCATGATTGTTTAATGATCACGTACCTCAATATATATACATAAATTCTTCATGATTACTTAATAATCATATACCAGTAATGATCACATATATATATATATACATATATAATGTTTAAAGTTTCTTCATTATGATTCCTTCATAATTTCATAATACTACTACAAAATGAGCCTATAGCAACACCCATAAAGTGTTGTTTTAGGCCCTAAAAATGTTGCTATAAACCTAAAGCAACACTTTACAAAGTGTGTTATCAGAAGGTATCGCTTTAGATCTATAGCAACACTTTTTCCGTTTTAAGCAACACTTTTTAGATGTGTTGCAATTGTCAGAATATGCAACGCTTTTATTTGTTCAACACTTTTTTCTCTAAAATGCAACACTTTTTTATGTATTACCTTTAAGCAATTGCAACGTTTTATGAGACGAAAAGCAACACTTTATGCTACGAAAATAGAACACTTCTTGCACTCTTTTAACCCAATAATGCAACACTTTTTCCTATCAAATGTATCACTTTTACATATATTGAACTGCTTTAAAGCATCAGTTTTTATGAATAAGTAACACTTTATTTGTGTTTCATTTTGAAAAAGATAATATTTGTACACGTTAATAGCAACATTTATTTTTCCTACTATATTGTTACTAATTCAATATCATTTACTAAAATGCAATAATATAAAATATATAATTCAAAATAATATTCGTATTACAAAAGTACTTCTAGTGTCAAATACAAAAGTAATATATGAAGTTATGCCAAATAATATTCCAACAAGGAATTTACAAAATTTAGTCCAACTAATGGCACATTCCAAAAATTATTATCGATGTTTGTACTATAGATGTGATGTTGTCGTTGAATATCCACAAAAGTATCTTTACAAAGCAATAAATGTCCTTCCCCAAAAGTCTTATGATTTCCTGTGTATGAAAGAAAAAAACAAAAATAACTTATTTAAGCAAGTTGAATATATAAGTGTGAGCACAATGAAAAAAACAAACCAAAACAAAATCTCATTTTAATGTATATTAATGAAATAAAGGTATGAGGTGAGTTTGATGGTGACAATTGTATCTACTATAGCCTACTATGACTACATTGATCATTATGAATTCAAACAAGGAATAAATAAAAGCATGCATTTATGCTTGGTCCAGTAATGGGCCAAATATCCTACATATAATCTATTTTTACTTGTATAATGCAATAAGGGATTTAATAAATGAAAATCTTATACATGTAACAAGAGATTTAATAAATGCAATAATGGTGACAGACATGGGGATGAGAGGATTAAGGATAGCATGATTGTCATAGTTGAAAAAACAACTATTAATAGCATTCATGCATACTAGGCTAATTAATTCGCGCGGTGCAAAGACTCCATAGTTGCTTAATTCAGTTTGTATGACATATCATTCACCACAAGTAAGAGTTCAATTTGATAACCTATGACTTGATGTAAGAAGAGAAAAAGCAGAGAATGTAAATGGCTTGACTAACATTGGTAACTATTGGCCTTTTTTAGTTTTTGCGTACTATAATGCAATTGAAATGCCTCAACAGGGCTGTCACATATTTGTATACGGAAAATTATGACAAATAGACCTAACACTAACAACCTATGAACTCAAACATTGGTAAAATAGCCTAAAATCAGCAGTTATTAACCATTCATTTTAAGCATTTATAAGTGCTATTGCAAAAGAATCTCTAATGACTTAATTTAGTTTGTGCATCATTCACCTAGTTTTAGAGTTCAATTTGAAAAACTATGATAGGATGCAAGAAGAGAAAAAGCATATGTGTATGGCTAAATGGCCTAACATCAGCAACCATTGGCCTTTTTTAATTTTTACTTACTATAATGTAGTTGAAATGCCACAACAGGGCTGTCACACATTTATAGACACAAAATTACGGCAAATAAACCTAACACCAACAACCTATGAACTCAAATATTGGTAAAATGGCCAAACATCAGCAGCCATTGACCATTTATTGTGAGCAGCCAGCAACATAAGTACATAAATCAAATCCAAAAGGTGAAATTCGCTCCAGACTGGGACAGATACTGGAGTTATTGCAGTCTTGTAAGGGATAGATTAAAGGAAAGAGGCCCTAAAAGTTCCATGCACCATGTCCAACAATAAAGAGCAACTGAAGAAAAAGAAGAACCATATGCCGTTTGTTGCAAATCTCATTGAATAAAATGCCAAGCAACTCTCATATGTGTTAAAAGAAGTCTGTTTTGACAGTAGGACTAAGTAGTTTTATTTTTCTGCATTTTCTTTCTCTCCAAACCCTATAGCCCACAGTTTCTTTTAGATCAGTGACTCCCAAGTACTACACTAGCAGGAACTTTATTTTTTCTTTCTTTTTTTTAGAAAGATTATGCAAGACATTTAAGCTCTTGTTAGCGCACCTAAAAGAACTTAGTTTTAGGTAAACCATTCACTTCAAATCATCATCATCATCATCTAACTTGATAAGAAACATTTCTATCCTATATTGAAATCACTTTGGAGGGACAACATATTAATTTGCGCTGCCTTTGTGTGTCATTTTAGTAGGTAACAGCTAATCACTAGATTAAAGGACATTACTACACAAGAAACGCAAATTTTGTAACAAGCTCATTAGAAGTATGATCAAACCAAAAACTGTCATTACCAATAAGGAAGCTGCAACAAAAATCTTTACTTGCTACCTTTAATTAATCTTTCCAACGAAACTATCTATAGCTACTGACAAACAACCGTCTGAGAGCATAATCATAGCACAATACTCAATCGTCCATGAACTGCCAACTCAATATAATAAAATCAAGATCCATTTAATCAACTTTCATAATATCTTATCCAGGAAGAAAATACCCTTGAATGTGTCTATATATGCATCTAAATGGTGTTGATAATGTTCTTAAAGATAGTACTTACTTCAACAGAACCTTTCTTAGCAACACTGGTCCAATCCTTAGTTGCAACACCAGGCGGGAGACAAACTCGGTAGCAAATTAGTGAATAGTTTGTAATTTGGTAGCAAATTACAATTTGCTGTCTTTGAGTTTAGTAGCAAATTACAATTACGCATGACTGGAACACGATCCTAACACTTCAAAGCTTACTGCTCATTATCAGGCTTTGGAGCTTCCTTAATCTCTTCAGTGCCATCATCCTACATCAGAACCAGAAATACATTCAGTTGGATTATTTTATCAACTGTGCTCAATAGATAAACAGAGATCAAAACGAGAAGAAGAGACCTTTACCTGCATGTCTGAACTCCACAAAGTGAGGTTATCCCGTAGAAGCTGCATTATCAGAGTGCTATCCTTGTAAGATTCCTCCCCGAGTGTGTCCAACTCGGCGATCGCTTCATCAAATGCCTTGCAATGCAAACAATACAATAAGAAACCATGGGCCTAATTATTGTATAATATGAATATAAGTGAAAAGATAAAATAGAAACTATTATAACCTCACAAAAACCTCAAAATTTAACTCCTGCAGCATACCTATTTGGCAAGGTTACATGCACGGTCAGGAGAATTCAGAATCTCATAGTAAAACACCGAGAAATTTAGTGCCAGTCCAAGCCGGATGGGATGTGTTGGAGCAAGTTCGGCAGATGCAATATCCTACAAACACAGAAGGGGAAAAAACATTCTTTATAACATTCCTTAGCAACCTCCAAACACTATTTACTTCTGATCCCAGAAAACAGATTATAAGATACAAAAATGCTGTCTTGATTTCATAACAAAACAAATTGAAAACAAAGACAATAAATCATGATATGAAGACTAAATTATGCCCCCATGAACTTGCATTATTTGCATATCAGCTTATAAACTATTCACTAATTTGAAAAAAATAATAACAATTTCACATACTGAAATTCCATTATTTTCCAGCTTTTTCCTTAGGAATTTGCTGAAATTCCATTTCAAATGACGTCAGATCAGCTCCTAAAAGTCAAAGGTCTACATTTGCAACTAAAATAGGAAAAAAATTAATTAATTAATCGCATTTGCCATCCATATTCGGAAAAAAAGTTAAAGAAACAGAGAAATTTAAAAACGGTTAATCATAAGAAAGGAAATAATTACAATTGAAAACGTTAAAAAAAATTAACCTGAGCAAATTTATAAGCCGAGAGAGTGTTCTCGGCGGCTTCCTTCCTCTCGGCTCCAGTATTGAACTCTGCCAAATAGCGATGATAATCTCCCTTCATCTTCAAATAAAACACCTTGGAGTCGCCGGAACCAGCCGCTGAGATGAGTTTAGAGTCAAGCAGTTTCAAAATGCCGTCACAGATCGACGAAAGCTCCGACTCAATTTTAGATCTGTAACTCTTAATAGCTGCCATGTGTCATTCGTTACCGCGGCTCTCTTCTTTCTGCTCGATCGAAGAGATAATCCGCCATGAGGCTCTCCTAGCACCGATCACGTTCTTGTAAGCAACGGAGAGGAGATTGCGCTCCTCCACCGTTAATTTGTCGCCACTGTCTGCAGCCGATACGACTTTCTCCATGAATTCCACCATCTCTTCATAGCGCTCCGCCTGCTCGGCAAGTTTGGCTTTGTAGACATTCTCTTCATGATGTGACGCCATTGTTGAGTTGAGAGGAAGTTTTAGAGAGAGAAAATGCGAATTAGTGAGAGAGAGAGTGTGTGTGTGTGTGTGATGAGTGTTAAATTTTCATATAAATATAATACCTCCGAAATAGACTTCTAATATAACAACTGTATTTCAATTCATGGGAATCCTATTCCTTCTCAGAACATATTCAGTTTACTCATGCATGCTAAGAGTTAAAATTCTATTACAACTCTTAGACTACAACAAACCCTTCTTCAAGGTATATTATTAGAGTTTCAATACAACTCTAATTCAGGTATGTATTCTATAAATACAACCTCCCCCTCACAAAGGAAGGGGATTCGATTCAAGTATTCTCAATTGCTTATCGATATTTGTTTAAGGCTCGTTACTGACTTAGGCATCGGAGTTTACTCCCAGGGATTTTGTGCAGGTCTTCGGAACGTACGGAGTGCTCAGACGACCAGACGATCCCGAAGACGACGTGAGTTTTCTGAGACTCATCAATTGGCGCCCACCGTGGGGCAGAAAGCAATATGCCTACTACTCGTTTGCAGTCATCCAGACGTGACCAACAACCAGGTGAAAATCCTCCTGATCCTACTCATCAGGAGACGAATAATCCTCCTCTAGGAGAAGTAGCCGTGAATTCACCTACCAGGACTCCTCATCAAGACGGACAAGGTTCTGGTCCTCGGAATCAGGAGGGCAGTTCAATTCCCATTGTTAACTTGGATTCACCAGATGTGCTCAAGTTTCTGCTTGAAAATGGACAACGAATTCAAGCTCTGATAGCAAATCATGCTACAGGTAGTCCAACTGAACAAGTTCTCATCTCGCCGAAGGGATTCACAATCGCCGAACAGACATGAAACACGTGTGCACTATCGTCAACGCACAAGAGCAGAAGGTCATGTCGGTGATAATATGTACGTGAGATACGACCAGCAAAGAAATCAGGATTTGCGATTCGGAGATATAGGTCCATCCGACCTACCACATAACCGGCAACAGTGAAACGATGATGATTTGGACATTAAATCTCCCTTTGTGGATGATGTGGAGAATTATCCTCTTCCACAAAAATTTAAGATGCCCACTCTGTTATATTATACTGGTGAAGGAGATCCGACAGAACATGTACATCATTACGTACAGAGCATGAGAATTTACAATTATCCAGATCAGGTCCTTTGCAAATGTTTTGGCATCACTATGATGCTAACTGCCAGACTGTGGTATGACAATCTCCAACCCAAGAGGTTTCGTAAATTTAGTGAGATCAAAACGGCTTTTACAAACAGATTTGTGCAGAGACAAAAATTTGTAAAAACAAGTGTTGAATTGCTCAACGTGAAATAAGAAGATTCTGAATCATTGACTCAGTACGTTGACAGATTCATAAACGAAAGCTTAGAAATCGGGCACAGGTCGGAAGAAGTGGTCATTGGAGCCTTCACTAATGGTTTACGACCTGGGAGATTGTACAAAGATTTTGTCATAAATCCCCCTGCTAATACTGAAGAGATGATGAAACGAGCTCGTAAATTTGCAAAAGGTGAAGACGCAGATAAGAAAAAAAGAGATAATGACAGACCTGAAAAGAAAAAGGAAGAAAAAAATAAATCATCTGGCAGTGGAAATCGCAAACAAAAGTTTGATAAATTTGACAAAGTACAAAATAACTCTTTCACAGTTGGTGAGGATAGAAATTACACTTTGTTGAATAAAAGTCAAACCGATGTGCTCGCAATCTTGGAAAACAGAGAAATGTGAGGTATCCGCAAAAAATGACAGCTCCCGACAACAAACGAAGTAAGAAGTTCTTTTGTAAGTTTCATAATCAGCATGGTCATGACACTGAGCATTGTAAAGATCTCAGGAAGTATATAGAAGAACTGATTCAGAACGGCCATCTAAAGGAGTTTGTTTTGAGAAATACTTCAAACCGATCTGAAGACAAGAAAGATCCAGATCTTCCCGATGAAAAAAGAAGAATAGAGAATGGTGATGACAGAAATCATGGAGTGAATAAGAATGTCACAGAAGTAATTCACACCATTATTGGGGGACCATATGATGGTGATTCTATGACCTCCAAGAAATCGAAGAACAGGGGAATTCCAGAACAGGAACCAGTTCATAAACGGTTCAAATCGACAGACACCATCACCTTCTCAGAAGAAGATGTTGTGCCGACCAAATTTCCACACGCCGACGCATTGCTGATTAAAGCAATCATCGCCAATAAGGAAGTTCACAGAATATATGTAGACGACGGCAGTTCGACTGACATCCTCTATTATGAAACTTGCCAAAAGATGGGTGTTGACAAGAAACAGTTAAAACCTTGTCATTCGCACCTCATCGGCTTTTCAGGAGAAACGTCAATGCCTATTGGCACGATAAACCTGCTAGTGACATTCGGAGAATATCCCAAGGAAAGACTCATATACATTGAGTTCACCGTCCTTAACGTCACGTCTCCGTACAACGTTATTCTGGGACGACCTGCCATGGTGAAATTAAAGGCAATCTGGTCTCCATACCATCTGGTCATGAAATGTCACATGATTGCTTTAAAGGGAAGTAAAAAACAGCAGATTGCAAATGTGAACTACGTAGAAACAGAAAACCAATCTGAAACAGTGATGCTAACAGAAGAGGTAGAAGCTGTATGCATAGACGAATACCAGGCCGATAAAACAGTTCTCATCGGATCATCATTACCGATAGAGACAAAAAGATCACTAGTAAATCTCTTGTCAGATTTCAAAGATGTTTTTGCTTGGAGCACAGATGACATAAAAGGAGTCTCACCCGACCTGATGGTTCATAAGTTGAATATTGATAGATCAGCTCAAGTAATTAAATAGAAGAAAATGAAGTATGCGCCAGATCGGAACAAGGCTATATCTGAAGAAGTCGACAAATTGTTGAGGGCAAATATAATCAAAGAGGTGTTCTATCCGACCTGGCTTGCTAATCCCGTGATGGTTCCAAAACCAGACGCTTCACTTCGGATGTGTATAGATTATACTAATCTGAACAAGACCTGTCCAAAGGATTGTTATCCGTTGCCAATAATTGACCAGAAAGTGGATGCGACCTCCGGTTTTGAGGTCTTGTGTTTTCTTGATGCCTACAAAGGCTATCATCAAATTCAGATGGACGAAGATGATGCAGAGAAAACAGCCTTCATAACTGAAAAAGGCACGTATTGTTACACCAAGATGCCGTTTGGTTTGAAAAAAACCGGTGCTACATACCAGCGATTGGTGGATAAGATTTTCTCTAACCAGATCGGACGGAACATGGAAATCTATATTGATGATATGCTGATTAAGAGCAAAAAAATAGCAACTTTTTTGGATGATGTGAAAGAAACTTTGACAAAGTTGAGAGAAACAGGGTTGAAGTTGAATCCAAAGAAGTGTACATTTGGTGTCGACTCAGGAAAATTTCTTGGTCACATGGTTTCAAGCCAAGAAATTGCAGCAAATCCCGAGAAAATTAAGGCAATTTTAGACATGAAACCACCACAAAGTCTGAGTGATGTTCAGAGACTTACAGGTCGTCTAGCCGCGCTGAATCGTTTCTTGGCCAGATCGGCCGACCGAAGTTTGCCTTTCTTTAAGGCACTAAGAAAAACAAAAAACTTCGAGTGGGACGCGAAATGCAACAAAGCATTTGAAGATTTAAAAGCATATCTGGCAAATGTACAAGTGTTATCCACTCCTGTTCATGGAGAAATCTTGTATATGTACTTGGCAGCAAGTGATGCAGCAATTAGTGTGGTTTTGGTCAGAGACGACCAGGTAGTGCAGAAACCAGTGTATTATACGAGCCGAACCCTATAAGGAGCTGAACAGAGATACCCAACCATGGAAAAGTTAGCACTGGCATTGATTAACACTTCAAGAAGATTGAAACCATACTTCCAAACATATGAAATTCATGTTTTAACTTATAAACCATTGAGGCAGGTCTTGCAAAAACCCGATTCTTCAGGAAGGCTCATGAAGTGAGCAATCGAGTTAGGAGAATTTGCAATCACCTTTTCACCTCGGACGACAATAAAGGGCCAGGTGCTCGCAGATTTCATAGCAGAAGTTCCAATTTCTGAGGAAGACCTTGTGAAAGAAAACGACCAGCGAAACCCTTGCAATAAAACGGAAGGTTTTTGGGTTTTATTTATTGATGGAGCATCAAGTGAAGATGGTTCAGGTGCTGGGCTGATATTAACTAATCCCAGTGGACAAGAGTTCACATATGCTTTGCGTTTTGAGTTCAAGTCTACAAACAATGAGGCAGAATACGAAGCATTAATAACTAGAATGAAGTTAGCTTCTCAGATGGGAGTTGAAAAGATAGGTTTTTAGTGATTCGCAGCTCATCGTAAACCAAGTAACTGGGGGGTACGAGGCCCGAGATCCGAATATGAAGAAATACTTGGATAAAACTGAAGACTTGAAGAAGAATTTTCAGAAATTCTTAATAGAGCGAGTGCCTCGGGCTCAGAACAAACGAGTAGATGCGCTCAGTAAGTTGGCATCTTCAGCACATGTTCATCTCACCAAAAAAGTTCTGGTGGAGGTCTTGCAAACTAGAAGTATTGAAGAGTTGCAAGTTCTGACAGTGGAAGAACTGGGAGATACTTGGATGACTCCAATTATCAACTTCTTGACAAATGGAGAGTTATTGCAAGATAAAATTTCAGCTCGAAAATTGACCATGCGATCAGCCATGTACGCTATTAGAAATGGGGTACTATTTAAAAAAAGTTATTTAATGCCTTGGTTGCGTTGTATTGGACTCGAGTAGGCGTTGTACGTCCTGAAAGAAATCCATTTTGGATCGTGCGGGAGCCATATCGGAGCACGTACATTGGCGAAGAAGGCAATGCGACTGGAATATTACTGGACTATGATGAGTTCGGATGCACATGATTTGGTGCAGAAATGCCCCAAGTGTCAAATCCATGCCGTCGTCAGACATATCCCACAAACTGAAATGGTCACAATTCAAAGTCCGTGGTCGTTTGCCCAATGGGGGATTGACATCGCTGGACCTTTCCCTAAAGCTCCTTGACGACTTAAGCACTTGGTAGTGGCTATTGACTACTTCACAAAATGGGTAGAAGCCGAACAACTTAGTTTAATTTGAACAGATCCAGTTCAAATTACTTACTAACAGAATACAATAAAAACGAAAATTGAATTGCACAAAAATACGATTGACCAAAATGAAGTCAATAAAGATCATAGCAAATTAGAATTAATATTCAAAAGACCAAAAATTGGTCAAACTGATGTTCAGAACATATATAAAAACCTACAGCTATTACAAGGTTATATGAGCTCGCAGGCTCAGATCTTCTCTCCAACAGATTCACCTTCCTCTTGAGGCATTTCAGGCACGTACTGCTGACCATCCACCTTCATTAGCTTGAGATCGGCAAAAGCTTGGTTCAAGGCCTCGTCGGCTTTAACATTGTAGCCTCTCTCAACAGTGACGACCATATCAGGACATCTTGGGGCAATCGCGACCAAGGCCCTGTGATATCCTAAGTTGCGAGCGGGTGCACACAACTTGATCAGCAGGTCACGCCCCTCGTCAGAAGAGAGAAAATTGGAAATGATCTGGGATGATCCTTCTCCTTTAAGAAAGGCCATTTCAGCTGATAATTTCGCGTTTGTCGCTTCTAATTCTTGGTTAGAAGAACGGATGGCGCTTAAATCATTCTTGAGCAGATCAATTTCCTCCCAAGTGCTTTGCAGATTTTCTCTCCTCGTCCTTCAAAGAAGTTGAGACAGTTGAAAGATCACGCTGATTGGCTTCGTTCTGAACGGTCAGTTCGTCGATCTTATCTAAAGCGGCATCATTGCGGTAGATGGCTTCAGAAGCTAATCCCATGACCTGTAATATACGTGTTAATAAATGAAAATGGCAATTTAAGTAAGGAAAGTGAAATATAATGATTACCTGTGCTACCCCAAGGGAGAGACTTTGATGAAGAGAAGAAAAATCCATTTTTCTCAATAGTTTTCTATCCCGACGTGGGATCGTGTTGTAAGCAAAATCAAGCGAAGTATTAGCAGTAAGCCTGTCGTTGATGCCCATCTTTGGGTCAGGATGAAATGATGATAAGGGATAGGAGCCTTCACCCTCAGGAACACTTGAAAAAGGGATGAACAGCCTCTCAAAAAGAGTTGGGCCTGTCACCTCGGCTTCATCGACCTGAACGTCCACCATTCGAGGTTTCTTTTGAGTCTCGTCAGCTGAACTCTCTGCTTTCCTCTTAAGAACTTCGTTCACGATTTTAAAGCTTTTTCCTTTGCCGTGGACGATCTTTTTTCCTTTTCCTTTGCCCGACGAGAAAGTTGGTTTGTCAGTTTTCTTTTCCAACTTAACCTCATCGGTAGGGGCTCCATGGGTATCAGGAATCCTGTTTTCAGGAACTGAAGTGTCAGGAGTGTCGTCTATTATTATAGCTTCAGGAACGTCCCCCATGAGGTCGCCAATATTCATCACCGAAAATCAGAAAAATGAGAAAATCAATACTACGATCAGAATTATACATAAAACTATGTAACAAAGAAGTAAAGAAGTTATACCCTTCCTCCCGTTTACCACGAGATCTTTGTGGTCGGATGGAAGAACGGCTGAACTCATCCCAGCTGATACTAAAACTCTTTCTAGGAAAAGAATGGTATTAAGGATTCGTTTCTCCTTTTCTAATTTTTCTGCAAGCTCATTAGGAAGTTTTCTTATTGAAATGGGGTCGGAAACGCGACCTGCGTCTTTCCAATACCACTTCAGATCTAAAGATCTGAGGTTAAGATATAAAAATTTATCTTTCCGTTCATGAATGGAACTGGGTTTTCCACCAAGAAGTTGCTATTTGTTAAATCGGCGGGTGAAGTAATACCAGCCGAGATCTTTTCCAGATGTTTTCAGGCAAAACAAATGCCTGAAATAAGGAACTGAAGTTTTATGGTCAATGAGTTTGAAAAATAACTCGAATCCGACCAGAATTCTGATCGCGTTCGGAGTTAGCTGAGTTAAGCTGATCATGTAATCAGCAAGGATATCTTTGAGGAACTGAGATAAAGGAAATCTCAGTCTGGCCCTAAACTGTTCTACAAAAATGCTTATGAAACTTTGTGGAGGTCGGCTAGCTACTTCACCCTCTCCTGGAATTCTAATTTCAATATCGGGGGCGATATGAAAATCTCTAATAATCTCGGCCAAAGAAGAAGTGGTTATGGTCGATGTCAGGGTTTCTAATTTTAATTTAAGGGGTCTTTTGATCGGATTGGCTGGCTGAGGATTTACATTGGTAGGACGGCTTGATAAAGGCTCGTCTTCCGGAAACTCTATCGCTAAAGGGATAGGTTGAGAGATAAACTGATCATTAATTCCTAAACCTTGATTGCTAGAGGCATCTAAGTTTGTTTCTGCAGTGTTTTCCATATCTATTCGAGCTGAATTAAACTTCTTCGTGGTTTTTAGGGTTCTAGCTAGATTTTCTTTCTTGTCTTGCCTGTTTGAATCACTAGACGAGCTAGAAGAATCAGAATAGCCACCACTAGAAGTTGAAGAGTCGTGTGCAAGTGACTCTTGATCTAGATTATCTTCAGATCGAATTTCAGAAGAAGAATTGGAGTGTTCGGAATTGGACATTCACTTACTTGTTAATAAGGGAGAAGCCGAACTGAGAGATGAAAAGCTGGGAGTAGATGCTTGAATATTTCTGAATAGCTGAACTGAAGAGTGAAAGCTCTGAATGATTGAAATAGCAAATAAATTTTGAAACGTCCTATTTATAGTAGTGTGGGAATTCGAAAGGGCACGACAGCTGTAATGGGAGAACGTGCCGCCTGAGATGCCTATCATGAAAATCGTGGTCGAAATTGTGAAAACGTGGAAGCGCATTTTTTGGGCACGAAGCACAAGGCGATGGACGTGTGTCAAATCGGTGATATACTCGAATCAATATTCAGATCGGAATGAAAAAAAAATTTCAATCCGATCTGAGGGGCTATTGATGAGGGTTAAATTTTCATATAAATATAATACCTCAGAAATAGACTTCTAATACAACAACTGTATTTCAGTTCATGGGAATCCTATTCCTTCTCAGAACATATTCAGTTTACTCATGCATGCTAAGAGTTACAATTCTATTAAAACTCTTAGACTACAACAAACCCTTCTTCAATGTATGTTATTAGAGTTTCAATACAACCCTAATTCAGGTATGTATTCTATAAATACAACCTCCCCCTCACAAAGGAAGGGGATTCGATTCAAGTATTCTCAATTGCTTATCGATAATTGTTTAAGGCTCGTTACTGACTTAGGCATCAGAGTTTACTCCCTGGGACCAATCCCGGGGATTTTGTGCAGGTCTTCGGAACGTACGGAGTGTTCAGACGACCAGACGATCCCGAAGACGACGTGAGTTTTCTGAGACTCATTAGTGTGTGTGTGTGTGTGTGTGTGTGTGTGTGTGTGTGTATGTAAATTAGTGAATAGGCGGGAGACAAACTCGGTAGAGGCTGGCGGCAAGGGGAGGCGACAGAGGGAGGCGACGGAGGGAGGCGGTAAGGGTAGGCGATGGAGGGAGGAGGGAGATGGGAAGAGTAGGGCAGAGATAGTTGGAAAAAAATTGGGTTTTAGGTTTAGAAAGTGTTGGCTGTGATATAAGCTTTTGGCTTTTTTTATATTTTTTATTAAAATGCATTAGTTTAGTTTTTAACTAGTTTTAATTATTAAAAAATTAAATCTTTATGTTTTTTTTCAATTCTATTATATTTATAAATGTTTCTACTATAATTTTTTTTTCTTTTTTATACAAATTTTATTTTGAAATAGTTTAATTCTATTAAATACAAATGAATAGTAACAAATAATTAAGCTTAACAAATTAATGACATTATTCTTCATGTAAAGGTAGATATTTGTAATAATATAATATTATCATGCTAAAACATGACTAATTCAACTTATAAATAAAATGGTTAATTATTTAATGCATCATGTAATACTTATAGTTATATTTTTTTTATTTTTTCTTTACTAGCTAATTAATTTATACTATTTTATTATTTCATAATATACCAAAAAATTTAACTAAATTTAGTTAGCATAGATCATACTCTTATTAATTGTTGTTTACTTTATTTCATGTTACTACATTTATTGTTAATAATTTTAAAATTAAATTTTACTAATAAATAATAATAAAATATTAAATATAGTATTGTAAATTTAGACTAACATTGTAAATAAAATACATTTTACCTAATTATGTTATTGAAGAACCACTTAATTAATTATAGTAAGATTTTTGCCTAATGCGAGTTAGTGATATATTGTGCACATTTACTATTTGTCCAATAGACTATTTAAATTAAGTATTGAGTTTTTAATTTGTGAATAATTGAGTTTCTTTCTATTTTCTAATTATGCGCTTAATTATAAATTTATTGCCATATATCACGTTAGTTAACTACATTATTTTCTTGTAATAGTGTATGGGTCAATTTACAAATATTAGAGTGTCATAGTATAATTAAACTAAATGTAGAACAACATTACAAATATAGAATTTTTTTGTCATTTCATGTTATATAATTATTGCTTTAAAATACTTATATATATTTATGTAACAATTATTTTTTTATATAAAATTAAATAACCAATTTGTTATATTTATACACAAAAACATTAGCTTCTTTAAAATACTTATAATATTTTATAAAGTGTTACATATTATATAAAGTGTTGCATATATTATATAAGTATTTCTTTAAATGCCCAACAAAGGCAACACTACTTAAACGTATTACATATTCCTATAATAATTGTAACACTTTTAGACAAGTGTTGCATTTAACATGTATATGCAACACTTATTTGAAAGTGTAGCAACTTTTCTAAAAAACCCGTTCAAATGCAATATTTTAAAAGTGTTGCCATGAAAGTGTTGCTACAGCTTCGTTTTGTAGTAGTGTAATCATTACCTATGGTCTCATCAATTAATATTACTCATTCCAGTAATAAAAAATATTCAAAATAAATTACTATCATGCACTTTTTCATATGCGTCCAATTGTAAAATGGTGGATCTCTAAATCCTTAATGAATCCAGACGGTAATATATGTCTTAATGCAAATCGTATTATACACTAAAGTAATTTGAAAAAGATCTAAGAATTTTTAACTATGAAAGGGATCTAGAATTTACTTACCGATTATTGTGGTTGCTATCAGCCTTTCCTCTTGCTCCAAAAGTCCTTACGTGAATTTTCTTATGAACTAAAGGGTCCTATTTATAGTGTTTGATTAGGGTTTACATGTACTAGTTTCCTTATACCTCAAGTATTCTGTTTCATAATTTTTAGTTTACATGTACCAGTTTCCTTATACATAATTATATTTTTACGTATTAATTTACCAAGGATTTCTTTCACTCATTATTGCTAGTTTCCTTAAAACATTATTGCTAGTTTCCTTAAAATTTCTGAGACATTACATATTTACCCCCTTAAAATAAGTTTCGTCCTCGAAACTTGCTTGTCCTATTCCTCGAACAATTCAGAATAATTATTATTTCACACGTTCTTTAATCTTAAATCATTACTCTTGTACATTTTTAATCCAAATTTCCGAGACATTACATACTTACCCCCTTAAAATAAGTTTCGTCCTCGAAACTTGCTTGTCCTATTCTTCAAATAGTTACGGATACTTCTCTCGCATCTTTCCTTCTAATTCCCATGTGGCTTCTCTTGGCGTGTGATTTGTCCATTGAACCTTCACATATGGAATGCTTTTATATCGTAATTCTTGTATCTTGTGGTCCACAATTCTCAGAGGGTATTCTTCATAAGTTAGGTTCTCCTCCAGTTGAATGTTATCATCTTTCTCCAGTACATGGTTTGAATCATGTATGTATCTCCTAAGTTGTGATACATGAAATACATTGTGGACTCGAGACAGGTTTGGTGGTAATGCGAGTCGATAGGCTAAATTCCCAATTCGATCAAGAATGTCATAGGGTCCTATATATTTTGGGTTCAACTTTCCTGATCCTCCAAATCGCATGACTCCTTTTGTGGGTGAAACCTTAAGGTACACTTTATCGGCTATGTTGAATTCTTTTGGCATTCTCTTTAAATCCATCCAACTCTTTTGTTTGTCTTGTGTCGCCCCTAAATATATATTTTTTTTCCAACTTTATCCTGATACAACGTAATCGGCACTTTCCCTTATAAGATGCTTCATAGAGTGGCATACTACTATGATAACTATTGTCATAAGAAAATTCTACCAATATAATATACTTGTCTCAACTCCCATTAAAGACCATTTTCATAACTCTATGTATATCTCTTCTAAGGTTTGAATGGTTTGTTCAGTTCGACTATTTGTCTGTAGGTAATCTTAGTGCTTAAATTTATTTTCACTATCATTGGTCCTTGGAATTCCTTCCAAAATAGTGAGGTAAATATTGGATCCCTATTTGATACTATACATATAGGAACATCCTGAGATCTTACAATTGGGTTAGTGCAGAGTTGAACCAAGCTATATCATTTCCTACTTTGTATTTAGTAAGTAGAAAGTCAGTCAAAAAATAAAAATAAAATAAAATTGTCCAATAATCCACTAACTTCCATATGGTATAATTTTCATCCTTAATTCTTGGTATGCTTACAATAAGTTATCTAGAAATATTCTCCAGTTCTTATGTAGATATACCGAATAGTTGTAGAAATCTTAGAAATCTCTAATGTTCAATTTTGACTTTCTGGCATATCACAATATCAACTATGTGTCTCTTCATTCCATTCCATCAATATTGTGCTCTAAATCCTTATACACTTTTGTATTTCTTAAGTGGATTGAAAACTTGGAGTTGTGTATTTCTTTCAATAATTTTACTCCTAAATGGTCATTTTTGAGTATGCACAATCTTTAAACAAAATTTACACTTACTAAATTTAGCATATAATTTTTTTTTCTTAAAGTTTCGAACACTCTTCTTAGATGCCTTCAATAAATCTCTTCATTAGGTGTGTATATCAAAAATATTTCCTATAAATACTATTATATACTTATTCGAATTCTCTTTCATAACTCAATCCATCATATTCATAAAAGCTCTAGGACCATTAGTTAATCCTACGTATATCACCAAAATTCGAAATGCTTATATCTTGTCCTTGATGCACTCTTTAGTACATCTTCAGAATTTATCCTTAATTGGTAATATCTTGACTACAAATATATTTTAGAAAATATTTTAACTCTTTTTAATTGATCGAATAGATCCTTTAGCATTACAAAAAGGTTCTTATTCTTACTCGATCAAAACTATAAAATTAAATTTTTTTTTTAAAAACAAAATAGGTGCGCCCCAAAGCAAAATATTTCATCCAATAAATTTTTGTATCTAAAAGCCCTTGTAATCGTTACTTT
The DNA here is from genome assembly GCA_016586305.1 of Ophiorrhiza pumila. NCBI lineage: Eukaryota > Viridiplantae > Streptophyta > Magnoliopsida > Gentianales > Rubiaceae > Ophiorrhiza > Ophiorrhiza pumila. Next base: position 21,646,010 of record BLIW01000005.1, read on the forward strand.
AACTATTCAATTCTAAAGGGCATTTTATGTAGTGCTTTCGAAATTAATTTCCTTATTAATTTGAATATACTTCAAAATCAATTTCTTTCTCTTTTTTAATTCTTATAATTTTCTAGGGAATACTTTCACAAATTCATTTACTATTAGAAGTTTTTTTTTTACCTCTTCATATGTTAAGTATCCTTCACATTTTTTTTGGTATAACTTTGAAAATGATTATTTAAACCTTATCACCTTATAGTTCTCATCTCCCGTATTTGCAAGTGAGGACTCTCCTAATATGTCAAGACTATGGTCATTATTCATCCCTAAAATATCCATTGTCCGTTTCAACCCTTACTAAAATTACTGATTTTCCTCAAAGTTTTCCTTCTAAGTTTTTTTTTCTAACATTAAGTGTTATCAAAACAAATAGTAGCTCTACTCTCTCAACTCCAAATCTCAAAAAAAAAATTTCGATATTTTCTTTCATACCCTACTAAATATAATAAGAATTGAAATTAAAATACTTATACTTTGTTATATAATACCAAATATATATCACTTCCTCAAAAATCCTTTAAATCTCCATATGCTACTTCTAATATAATTTTTTTTTCATTAATTGGTTATTCTCCATTTCCTCATATTCAAACTAGTTTCTTGAACTTTCCTTGGTAGAATAAAATTTTAAATTTATTTGATCCATGTCAATTATATGATTACTCATAGCATACTATTCAAACAAATATCCAATGGGAATTACGTTAGGGTCCCACTTTGAATTTCCATAAGTGTATATATAAATATTTAAAATCTTTTAAACTTTAAATTCTTAATCTTTAGTTCCTAATTTTATCAAAACTTTTTTTTTTGTATTTATTCATCCATACTTAAAATAGGAAGAGATATATAAGTGTTACCTATAAAAATTCACACTTAAGGAATTCTCTAATCCTCAAAACAGTAGCCTTACTAGTTTCTGAAATGAAGACCTAAGAATCTTTCTCTCTGATACCACTAAATGTAACGCCCCGATTTCCGAGGACTGAAACACGCCGTAATCTCAATATTTAGTTTCCATAATCTTGATATCACAAGGCACATCTTACTGTCATTACTCAATAATAACATAAAATTAATTCCTTAATAATCATTCTTACAAAATAGTAATTTAATAATTATCCATCATAAATACTCAAAGCATAGTCATGGGTCTAAGACCCATAAGTTTATTCATATGTTCCTATATTAAGTACTTGATCCCTTCATCTTTTACCATTTCCAAGACCCCGGCCTCGTCCTTATCTACTCCATCGACTTCATCTGTAAAATATTATATATAGAGAAGAATGAGCGAACATACCATGAATCTAACTGTGGAGGCAATGATGCTGGATTCCAAGGCTACTGATCTTGACAAAGGTCCTATGGATGAAGTATCTAGGCTGCAAAGCTCAGTATAACATCTTCATTAACTGCTTTATGGTAATTCACGATCTTCTCCTAACTTTGTTAACTCTTTATTAGCAAAGTTAACTCTTTTGCACTTCACGATCTTCTCCTACACATAAAAATTCAATCTTTAGCATAAATCCCAATTCAAACAATGTCAAATTCAGTAATTTCAAAGAAACCAAAAAAAGGAAAAGATCCCACCTTTAGCAGCAGCCATACTCAAAATCCTGATAATGATCGAATAGGTAAATGGCCTTGAGTGATTAGGATCAGTAATGCAGAAAACAAACACGAGCAGACTGCGCTGTTGGAAATTAACCTCCATGCATTAAAATGCAACCAGCACCGCTGGACATTATCACCATTATCGTCTTGTGACTTTCTGCAGAGAATCATATGCATAGGACTTAAAATCCTAGTGTCGCCTCATTTGGTGAGATAATCCACAGTTACAAACTAACATCTCATGAACATCAACAACTCCTTTTGGGGCAATACCGAGCCAGGCAAGAATAGTCACCAAAGTAAGGGAACAAAGGAAACCCAATTCAGTACTATACCAACGTTGAATCAAAATTTCAGAGATAGCACATCATCAATTAAGAAAAACAAAGAAAGATACAACCACTATGATTTGAGGACAAAATATCGGAAAAGAGTTGAGGAAGTGTGTGAAAGAAAAAAAAATGAAAAAATGATGAAGAAAAATTATATCAGTGGGGAGCCCTTTGGAATTAGCGGGCGCAACTCACAAGGGAGGAGAGAAATTATTTTTAGTCTCTATAAATTGAAGCGTCATTCATCTGCGTGTGGAAAATGAAAATGCAGCCAGTAATTCTAATGTAGCGAAAAGACATTTTTAACCGTACAAGCAGCCATGTTGAAGTAAAAATCTTAGCAAGAACTTGATATTCCACTGCATAAATTAAATTACTATTTTGAAGATTTATCGCAATAGATATGAAGCAAAATACAATAAACTTCTATATTGTTCATGAGCACAAAAGATTAAATATTTTGTTTCCGCAACTACTATATACGTTTGCAACATTCTCTGCAAATGGATTCATGGGATTTAACCGATAGATCCAAAGTTATCATTTCTCATCAGTAAATCTTAATTAAGTATTAGGACAAAAAGTTATATACAGTATGTTGCACACACACACACACACATACTTAAATTAATCAAACCACTTTCAAGAGAATATATATTATATTCAGACTTACACGTTCGGACTGATTATGAACAGCAACTGCTCTACTCCTTTGAGTCGAGACAGAAGATTTCCCATTTCCCTTTTTCTTCTCCTGCTCAGCTCCCCTCTACAATTCCAAATAAACAAAACAAGAAAGATAATAAAAGAGTGAAACAAAACATGAATTTGATCCATGCACATATACATATTGCCAGCAGTTATATGCAATAAATCTATTAACAAAAAAAAGTTAAAGAAAAGGGTAAGCAAACCAAGTAAAAAATAACCATTTACTTGCCTCATTTCTGCTCTGACAAGCAGAGTCATGGCCATGAGCAGTGGAAAAAATGCTTTGTTGTTTTGTGTAAATCGATGGTATGTTTCCATCAATGACTGCTTAACAAATTGGCAAAATCATGCGGGAGAATGATATTTAACGAAATAAATAAGAAACAATATCAAATAGCTCATCATGTGAACTTGTCTATAGTTTAACTATAGTTTCATATTGCTGGGCAAACAGTCCATATCCAATAAGGTTTGTCACTTACTTCAATGATACTCTCCCTGTATCTGCATAGAGTCAAATTAGCAGAATGAGTGGTGACCTTAAGGTGGCTAACTTTGTTAATATTTTCTTTGGTAACTATAGTTAAAATTTTTGTGAAGATTTGGCCAAAATATATAAACTGATTCTCAGTTATCATTGATTCATGCAAAAGAGTAGATTTTTCGTTGTCAGTTGATTAATGCAAATTATAGAAAAAGTTAAACAAAAATTTAAGTAGCAAAAAACAGAATCCCATTTCTGTTGTATCATATATTAAGAAAATGGATATAACAACATGGCAATATCTGTTTGAGAGAGCTAACAGCTGTTGAAACATCAAATTTCACAAAGAGAACCTTCTTATCTATAGCAAATACACAAAAAGCACATCATATCCTATCTCAACAGAAATCTTGGTTAAGATCAAACAAGGTATATTAACATATTCTCATATATAAAGTCTCTTTCTCTGAAAAACAACACACTTAACTTGAGTATAAGTACATCACATCAACTTGGCAGCATTAATTGCTGGAATTATACTCCTATCCACCATTTCAATCTTCATAAATAAAATACGGTTGTTTACAATAAAAATTCACATTGAAAATTCAAGTTCAATGCTTCAAGAAGCCAACATTTTTACATTATCACGAAAAACTCACATGGAAAATACCACCACCATTAAAATAGTCTAGCAAGTCTCTCAGCTTACCTTGCTACCATGCTTCTTCATCTATTCAATGTCCGTTAAATAACCCCTATTACAGCCTAGCATGCTCTTTCTCAATTGCAGCCTTGCTTCCAAGATGTAAACCAAACGAGGCTTCAGTAAACAGAAAAAAGAACAGAAATTTAATCACTGGGAAAAAACAAAAAAAAAAGAGAATAGATGTCGATACACCACTAATCAAATTAAAAATAGATTTGTGTCCCATTTCTATTAAGCATCAAAGCACACATTGGAATGATTGCTTGAATGACCTGCATAAAATTACAGCCTAGCATTACCATTAAGTCTAGCCTATCTTCCAATACTTCAAGCTGATTTCTAACGTTGACAAATTTGGCAACCTGAAAATTTGCAGTATTCTTAGCAATATAGATCATTGTTCAAAACAATCAACCCAAAGACACGTTTTGATATTACTAAGACTACTATCAAAAGTACAGAGGCATTGCAGATCTACATATTTACTTGTGCTTTTAATTTTGGTTCGTAAGTGCTAAGAGAGAAGAGAAGGAGAGAGAGGCTACACTGATGTATGCATATTAATATGTGCTTGGGTTATGAAATGAGCATTGAGCCATATATAATAAGATGACGGCATCTCTTCAACATGAATTAATACAGAAAAGAAGGATTAAAGAATCCAAAAAAATATATAATGAATAGTCCAGAAGCTAGACAGATATATATATTTAAATTTTTATACTAAGAGAAAAAGACAGAGAGAGAGAGAGCATAGGGTAATACCTTGAGGTTGAGAGAAACAAGAAAAGCAAGCAAAGGATGAGACTTATGAGAATAGATAAAAAGGGATAAATTGAAACTGAGCAAAAACCATCCCACACAAAAATCAATAAAATCTAGCAAAATCCAATAAAAGTTCAATCTTTTTACAACTGGAAGACAAATTCATTAATCAAATTATCCACGCGATATAAAAAGCATAAATCACAATCAAACACTATAGAGATAGAACAGGTAGCAGCACAACAACAGACGTGCTTGTGCAATTAGGAGCAGAAGGAACGCCAAAAATCAACCAGACACCATAAGAGTCCTTTTTTTTACCAGAGTAATTTTTCTCATATACTACCAAAGCTAAAAATGGATCATCTAAGAAGAAAAGTGGGGAAAATATAAAAAAGTTGCAAACTTTCTATCAGGATTGATGTCAAATTAAGTTAAAAAGAAAGAAGAAGGACCTTAAATTAAACCCTAAAATAGTAAAGTGAAACAAGGGATAACAACAAACAACGACATAGAAATTAACCTCCATACATTACAATGCAGCCAGCACCGCTGGACATTATCACCATTATCGCCTTCTTGGTCAGGGTGATTTATTTTCAGACTTTCTGCAGAGAATCATATGCATAGGACTTAAAATCCTAGTGTCGCCTCCTTTGGTGAGATAATCCACAGTTACAAACAACATCTCATGAACATCAACAACTCCTTTTGGGGCAATCCCGAGCCAAGCAAGAATAGTCACCAAAATAAGGGAACAAAGGAAACCCAATTCAGTACTATAGCAACATTGAATCAATATTTCAGAGATAGCACATCATCAATCAAGAAAAACAAACAAAGATACAACCACTATGATTTGAGGACAAAATATCGGAACATACCTGAAACCAGTAAAATCACTGCATGAATATACCCTAAAGAATTCCTTGATATTATCAACCAGCAGAGGCACATAAATTCCATTATATCCTGTATGCCTCAAGGCAGGGTTGTGGAGAAGAGGACCCTTACTATGGCCTACTGGATTTGAGATGACCCCAAAAGCTTTTGTGTCTGAATTCAAGTGTTCAAGTTTATAGATTCCTTTGATGCTTTGTAAAGGAGGCAGCCCAGGTACAGTTTTATCTCCCAAGGATCCCCAGACTACAAAGGCACCATATTTTGGCCCGAACAATTGGCTTATAAGACCTCTATCTCCGGCAGCTCTTGCAATGAGTGGTACCTACACATGAGAGGTGTAAAGTCGGTTCTTTTAACATTACTAAATTTACATCAAGAAAACAGTACAAGCGTACAATATATTCTAAATTTACAAAGCCAAAAAGAACTGGAAAGGAAAATAAAAATGCCAACTTAAAAAAGGCTCTACATCTTTGTAAAAAAAGAAACTTTGATTGGGCAAGGTAATGGTGGCTGGAGCTGGGATGAAAGAAATACCTGAGAATGTGCAAGCATGTGAAAAACTGGAGCAACGTCAGTGATATAAGCGACATCAACCACAAGTTTAATGACATCTGCCCCAATAGATTGCAGGCATATAACTAAATTACCAAGCTTCTCTTTGCAAGGAATCCCACCATTGATATAGCTTGAGATAATTATCAAGCCAAAAGAAAACAACTTTTGAAAAATTTAAACATTTTACCTCGACTCACTGTCCGGAGGCTCAGTAGCCAACAAACTTGCAACATATGCCGCCGCAGAATCCAAACCCTTCATATCATCTTTAGCATTCTCAAAAAGGTCGTTTACATCAAACCCTATTATAAGGGTGAGAAAAAGAATATTGCTTGTAAGAAGGATATTTACCTCAACGGCTCTAGTAGAATACAAAGTTTCAAGATGGATTAGTCATAAAATTTGAATTATCTGATTGGAATACTAATTCAACATTAAACTGTAACCATATATGTAAATGTAATGATTCTAATACATTTCCCTTTTCTTTTTTTTGGGCAACATGACAATATGATGATAACAGTCGTCCAGGTAAGGGGAAGAAAAATGATTAGCACTTACAAGCAGTTGAAGGGAAACCACCAGACAGAGTAATTGGTTTCTGTGGAGCAGATGGGCAGATCCATTTAATCTGCAGAGTATACATTAAATGAAAACACAACTACACAAGATTCGAACAAAAGATTGTTCTTCAATCAACTGATTCTAAAGAGCACACACACATGCGCATGCATACAGACAGATAGAAAATTTTCTAGATATTTGGGTTGTCTTTTCTTTTTAAGTACCTGGTCAGTAATGCATAAAAGGTTGAACCATTTAAATTACATACGATTATCCTTACATTTGGAAGAGGAAGTGTCTCCAACAGAGTGGACCAGCTGGCGAAAAAACATTAAATGAAAGAATGAGAATTGCAGTTATTGCAATACTTATAGGTTTCAAACATCAATCACATCCAATCAGCTTCAATGCAAGTAAGAAAATCTTCCCAGTAATTGTCAGATTAAGTCTTTCACTGGAAAGCTACCCAGATATCACAAACTCATACTCCTCCTTAAGGATGAATTACAATAAATTCCAAATCAAATTTAGACTACACAAGTTATACATAGCTCACCAAAGGTAATTGCAAAATAAATGTGCATGGGAACAGTTCAGCTAAACTATATAGGGAAAAACATGTCATAGCGCAAGAAGCACGAAGCAAATGCAACTGTAATAAAGACCAATTTTGACCGAAGACTTCAGACAACCAAAATTATTTTCAACCATTAATAAGTATGATGGAAGCAGAAACGATATTACCTAGAGCCATTATCTCCAACACCATACAGCCAAACTATTGTTGCCTGTTTTCTTTTGGGCCTGATAACATAAGTCCTTCCAAATTCAAATGCCCTTCTAACAGTTCTACCACCTGTAGAGATTAGAGCAAAGTCCAGATATACAAATTAGGCAGAGAAGCACAGATGTGTGAGAAAATAAACCAAGTATATTTGACACCTCTGCCAGTAACGGCACAATGCTAAACAATCTACACTAAACTGCATTGCTCGGCAGATATATTTTCTTCTGCAACTCTTGGAATCAGGTCATGAAAATGAAAGAAATCACAGTATCCTATAGTGTCGTTCACCTGCAACTCTTGGAATCAGGTCATGACGGATGAAAGAAATCACAGTATCCTATAGTGTCGTTCACCTGCAACTCTCGGAATCAGGTCATGACCGATGAAAGAAATCACAGTATCCTATAGTGTCATTCCTATGTAGGCGAGTATAGGCTGAACTTAATCATAAGTATTAATCAGCTGTAAATACAACGTTGCTTAGGAGGCAATATTAAAGATAACTAACTTGCACCAACCAAAGGTCTAGTAAAACTCATGTTCCTTCTGATACAGGTGCTGCTAGTTCTTAAGCTTGGAAACTGTCCCCTGCATTAGAAAACAAAATCAGCTATACAGTAATTCAAGTTGTATAATATAACAATAAGTAAGGAGAGCTTGAAGCAAATTGCACATACCAGGAAAAGGGCTGAATCGGGCGAAAATAGTTGAGTTTGTCAAATTATCATCATAGCCTAGGTTCACTCACCGAAATGCAGAAAATAGGCAAAGTTCAAGAAAGAAACACACAACCAGGCATTTCGGGAGCTGCACTAAGTAATCCAATCTCCACCACCCCAACAAATAAAAAACGGAGACATACACATATAGAACGAAGATAAGAAACAAAAAGAAAAAACCCATATTGAAAGGAATCAAAGTTATTTGTCGATCTTTGCACCTTGAAAAAAAAACATTACAGTAACAATTTCAACTAACCAACAAAGAAGAAGAAAGGAGCGTTCCTTCCATTGAGATAACAATGACGATGGCTGGTTTCGTTCAATGACAAATTTAGCAAATCATTGGCACGTCAACTTCCGAAATTAAACACTAATATCACATTCACGCCAGTGTATATTGGAGTTTGTCGGACAGTAAACATATTAAAATCGAATAAGCTGTTGATTGATACGATAAAATTCAAATCAAGATGAAGATAACAAATTTAATGGGCAGGCTATACAATCAGCAGAAAACAATACCAATTGTAGACCAAATTGAACACCAGTCTGTCAAACAGCAAGGAGAAAAGCCGAAAACCAGAGCAAAAGATACGAACCAAGAAAAGGTGCAACAAAATCCCAAAAGTGTAATTTCACTTCAGCACTCTTCTCTTTCTGAATTTCTCACCCATATTCACACGGTCGAAGAAAATAAAGCATCGCACAAGTCCTCATCTTTCTCTCATACCCATGCAACTATCTCAAAGAGCTCAAACAAATCCAATCTAATTCCCTCATTTAATCCCTCTACTGTGTTTTTATACCATGATTATCTCTTGTTTGATGAAATTCCTCATGAAAAAATTGTTCTCTTCAACCTCCACTATAGTTGGCACTTCTTTGTTGTGCGAGAAAAAAGAGGAAATTTTAGTCTTTTTGATGGAATTGTTAAGATAGTGTATGCCTATAGAAAGGAGAAGAAAGGAGAAGAAATCCTCTGTAAAGCGTGGACAATTTCACTTCCAAATACAGTTGTACATACAGATATCAGCACCACGTACAAACAACAGAACACCAAACCCACGACCCATTTAAAAAACCAGTGCTAAAGAGTTTTCTTTCAAAATAGAAGCAAGCAGTGGCAAGCAGTAAAAACAGTGTGGAAAATTGATGACAGAGAAAACAGAGCCTGAAGGACAATCAGGTGGAAAAATTCTCAGATATGAAAAGAATAAGTTCAATGAACACCTGTCCTACTTTAACATTGACAGCAAATTGGGCATCCTAAACAGGCAGCTCTTCCTTGAAGCTCAAATTTACACGAGCATCCTAAACAGACACGTCTTTGCAGCTGCTGAAGGGAGCGAAGCGAACATACAGGTTTACCCCACAAATAAGCATGTTGAAGAGCAGCTTTCTGCAGCTCCCTCTTGTGCGTATTGTGTGTATGTGGAGCGAAAAGACAGTTTTACCCCCAAGCAAGCATGTTGAAGAGGAGCCTGCTCAAAAAACTTCCAAACTCCCCCTTATAAGTATTGTATAGATATACCGTGCACTTATTAAGTATATTCAACCGAAATCAAACTATAATAAATATAGAATTTGGAATCAAACTTGATCAACATAATTATACACATATATAATCTGGAATCAAACATCACCATGCATATATACATATATATATTTTGGAATCAAACGTAATTATACATATATAATCTGGCGGAATCAAGCATAATCATGCATACCTATAATCTGGAATTAAACATGATCATGCATATAGACATATATATAATCTGGAAGTAAACATGATCATGCATACATATAATCTGGAACTACACATGATCATGCATATATACATAATATAAAAAAAAAACTTTATGATTGTTTAATGATAACGTACCTTCTTCATGATTACTTAATAATCATATACCAGTAATATCACATATATATATATACATATATAATGTTTAAAGTTTCTTCATTATGATTCCTTCATAATTTCATAATCATTACCTATGTCTCATCAATTAATATTACTCATTCCAGTAATCAAAAATATTCAAAATAAATTACTATCATGCACTTTTTCATATGCGTCCAATTGTAAAATGGTGGATCTCTAAATCCTTAATGAATCCAGACAGTAATATATGTTTTAATGCAAATCGTATTATACACTAAAGTAATTTGAAAAAGATCTAAGAATTTTAACTATGAAAGGGATGTCCAAATCGTATTATACACTTAAAGTAATTTGAAAAAGATCTAAGAATTTTAAAGGGATCTAGAATTTACTTACCGATTATTGTGGTTGCTATCAGCTTTTCCTCTTGCTCCAAAAGTCCGTACGTAAATTTTTTTATGTACTAAAGGTCCTATTTATAGTGTTTGATTAGGGTTTACATGTACTAGTTTCCTTATACCTCAAGTATTCTGTTTCCTAATTTTTAGCCTTACCAGTTTCCTTATACATAATTATATTTGTACGTATTAATTTACCAAGGATTTCTTTCACTCATTATTGCTAGTTTCCTTAAAACATTATTGCTAGTTTCCTTAAAATTTCTGAGACATTACAAAATATTTAGAAATGAAAATGAAAATATTAAAGTTCAAGAGTATACGCCAAAAAATCATAGGTTAAGGGATTATATAATTAACTTTTTTTTTAAAAAAAATGATGAAGTTAGTTTTTGTATTAACTTTAAAGAAAATGTGGACTTCAAACTACATATTTGGATAAATTATAAAAAACTCCCTCGTAGTTTGAGAAATGTTTAAGTTACCTCTCTATGACTTGAAAACCTACAAATTACTTTAATGTGCTCTAGTTTTCCATTTTTTATTTTTGAAAAATTTGATAATTTATGAATAAGACACAATGCAATTTATTTCAAATCAACAATAAAAATTTATACTTACGTATTGAATTAGATAAAATTACAAAAATAAGTATTTGAAATCTATATATTTTAAACAAAAACCAAATCACAAACAAATGAAATATGAGTAAGTTTGGACAAGATTTTGTTTACTTTTGGAAAGAAAAAGTAAGTATCAACATGCGATTTATTAGAGAAAAAATATTTTTAGTCAAGAAATAGGTATTTGGACTTATAAGTTATGTTTTTGAGTGTTTTTACATAAATTATCATTTTATTATTAAAAAAAAGTTTAAATTTTTTTTTAAAGTTAACCTGCATTTGTCTGGTCGTTGATCAGCATTGACCACAAGCCAAGCAAGCAAAATTAAGTTAGAATCCGCGGTTCGCCGAGCCGGAAACTATTGACCACTATCAATCAAATGTTAAGCAGTTGATCCGTCTATAATGGCATTAAAACAATTTTTGTGCAAAAACAGTTAAAAAAAATTTATTGCCCATTACTTTTTAACTTTGCTGAAATTTACTTTTGCATTTACTATGAACATTTTCTGCTCTTTTTTAAGCATGATTTAGACCCACTCCCATGTGCAATTCTACCAAAAAGCATTGATAACCATGGGAACTCACATGCTACTCCATTTATTATTATTGTAGAAAGACAATAATTTGAGTCTTTTATTTTATGGCACATCATTATCAACATTCCCCTTTACTGACATTAATCCTCAAGGGTCCAAAACTTTCCCCATTTTCACATTCATCCATGCCTTTTTTCTTTTCATCTCTATAGAATTTGTTCTAGCCCTGATCAAATTACTTCTTGATTACACAAATCAGCAGTCCAAAAACTAGTATGTATATGCTATGTTTGATCGTCAATTAATCATCTGTTTTGACTTTTGATTCATCAGGAAAGCACAGAAGATAAACAAGAAACAACACAACTTGATTGAATTTGGTTCTGTACATTTCTGAGTTAAATATCATCAATCTTCTGTACCCTTTTGTTTGCAGTGCCCTGATCAGTGGTGGTGGTGTTAATTAGTCAGAAACTCCATTAGCCGATAGTTTCTAAGTAAGTTTTGTTTTCGAATGATTGATTCGTGCAATTTTAGTTTGTTTATTCTAAGAATTATGGATCTAAAAGTTTCCATTTTTTTTTTGGAGGCAATTAATTACATGGATGTCATATTTAATTTCTGATCCAAGCAAGCAAGAATTTCAGAATTCAAAATATAATCTTTGTCATATTGTAGAATCTGTAATTGGTGAAATTCTTTCTTTGTTTGATGATATATTACTATTCTTGATGGTATGATATGAACAATATTTGCTTCTTAGATAGAAGAAAGAGCACAAGTTGATTCAACTTAAGCCTCCACTCTTTTTCACTGTGATGCTATTGACTTTTTGACAGAGCCCAATCAATTATGTGCGGCCGTAAGAATATCGATCGCAAGACTCAAAGAAGAATTTGATTAGTGGCAGATATTAAAGTTGCCTCGAACTTGCTGGATCAAATTCTTGGTCAGTTTAAATATTGATTCTGTTTCAAGATCGACATTCAGAAACTAGGCAATGGTATTGAAGATCTTAGGATCAAGAATGACTGCAGGGTACAACATAAAGTCAATGCAGCTAAAGGTGATGAAATTACTGATATAAACAAGCAGTGGATACTTTAGAGGCAATAGAGAATGTTAAGGGTGCAAACATGAAGTCTCGTTATGTCTTCAGCAAAAAAAACAACAAAGATGCGTGGGGAGATTTTGGGACTTTGTAAGAAAGGCAGCTTTGGAAGCATATGTCTTGCACGACCAGTGCTAGTGATATATGCATCAAGCCAGGATTTTTGGGACTTCAACTAGGGATGAAGTCCTGGTTGCGTTGAGTGATAGTTCAATGATTGTCATTGGGATATTCGGTATGACTGGTGTTGGAAAAACGGTTACGACAAAGGAAATTGTCGACCATGTAAAAATGGAGAATGCTTTTGACAATGTGGCCTTTATTGTTGTGCCTTGAAATCAGGAAAGCAAGGAAGAAAAATCTCAAAATCAACTTATAATAAAGATTCAAGCCCAGCTTGCAGCTGTGTTTAATTTTTCCATCTCAGAAAATGCTAGCTTGCGTGTTAGAAAACAAAGGTGTTAGTACAGTGCTTCAAAAGGAAAGAGACCTCAAAGATCTTATCATACCATATGAGCTTTGGCAAGATCTTGATTGCAAGACATTGGAATTTCAACAGATCTTTGCAAAGGACCAAAAGTGTTACTAACAGTATGGTTCCTAGAAGTTCACAAAAAATACAAGAGCTCAGAAGATTTTTGAGGTTGAATTTTCCAACCAAGAAGAAGCATGGCATCTTTTCAAGGAGAAGGCTGAGAGGCTGAGATTTCTGATAATGCTATTGATTGAAAGGCATAGCAAAAAAGGTTGCAGACAAATGTGTAAAGTTACCTCTAGTAATTGAGAACATATAGTTTGATGCACTTGAACAATTGATGAATTGCTTGGTGACAAGTATAGAAGGAACACATGATTTTGTGTATTCTCGAATTGAGTGAAGCTATAACTATTTGGAGAACATAGAGCCAAAATCTGTACTCCTATTTTGTTCTGTGTACCATAAGATTTCAACATTCCTACATATCTTTTGACATGTGTAAAGGGCTTGAAGTTGCTGCTACTCAATGAAACAAATAAGATAGGATATACTGGATCATTCATGATTTGAAAGATTACTACTTTTTAATATGGATGGTGAGAACTTTGCGAAGATGCATGACGTTTTAAGGGATGTTTGCTGGATAATTTCGTCTAAGAAGCAAGTTGGATAATTAGCCATATTGGGATTATGGAACCAAGTTGGGTTAGCCATATTGGTATTATGGAACGCCTAGAGAGTGATGAGCACAAACCTTACAAAGCACTGGTCAATTAGATAAATTACCCTCTGATTTGTGTTGTTCTGATCTTCAGCTGTTAGTGCATAGAATCTTTTTTGCTCCCAATTTGTATAGAAAAAGCTCAAAATTAATAGGTTATATTTTAGTCGAGAAAATTGTCAAAATAGTCACTGACATTACACAAAAAAAAATTATTTTGTCATCTACATTAAAAATGATCCATTTTAGTCACTGGCATTTAAAAAACACACCAAATTAGTCACTCAACAAAATTATGCTAAGTTTTTTAATAAAAAAAACACACGTTCATAATACGGGGGACTTAATGAAAGAGTAAAAGTTGAAAATCGATTTATTCTTCCAACAAAATCCTTCAATACAATGATTTATTCATTATTCGCCGTCTTCTATCGGTGAACGGTTTCTCCATCAGTGACAAAATATGAATAAATCATGAAGAGTTATGTTTGAAAAATAAATTGATTTTCTATTTTACTCATTTAAGGAGTGGTACATGATGTGAACGTGCGTTTTTTATTTTGTTAAAAAAGCTAACAAAGTTTAGTTTTTTTTTTATATATATATATAACACAGTAGGTCGGGAAGCTAACCCCCTAACCACTGGGCTAGCCCCAATGGATTAACAAAGTTTAGTTGGTGACTAATTTTTTGTACTTTTTTAAATGTCAGCAACTAAAATGCATCATTTTTAATGTGGATGACAAAAAATATTTTGTACAATTTCAGTGACCATTTTGGCAGTTTTCCCATTTTAGTCTCATAAGTCATAATGAATTTATACTAGTTACTAGTTATTTGTACCGAATTTGGAGGTTGAACCCATGGCTTGAGAGAAAATGGTAGGAAACTCTGCAACAATTTTCATAAACTTTATAATATGTGCAGTTTTGATCAAAATCCATAATTGGATGGCTGAATATTGTCCAATCAACCTGATATTGAGATGATAACTGGTGATATAAAGGATTTAGTTCCATATTTTGAACGGTGAAAATCATAAAAATAAAAATTTTGGAGTACTGTTATTGCTTTTAACGAAGTTTTTCGCAGTTTTGTTCTTTATTTAGAATTAGATTGTCTTTATTGATTATTTCAATTCATATCTCAATTGTTTCACAGTTGAAAATGATCCTGTAGTTCTTGATTGATATATACTGGAGTTTTGGTGGTGGAGTCAAGAATCCAAAGATTTTTCCCATCAAAAAGTTTATGTTTCTCTTTTATTGTTTATTATATATTGTGCTTTGTGTTTGTTAATGCGCACACGTATGTGGCATTATATTTAATTGGCATTGGTTTTTTGGTAAAACAAGAGTATAAGGAAAGATATGATTAACTTGGAAGAATCAATCTATGCAAAGGAGATTGATTTGGAATTTAAATGATATCCTTACATATCTTTGGACTTATCTTGGTATTCTTGGTAATTATCTTGGAAAAGATATCTATGGAAAAGATAAGTTTGGAAGGCACATTATTTCCATCTTCTGTGAGAGTTTTATGTAAACAATCTTGAAGATAAAGATGGAAGATATTTTATATGCCCTATATTATGATCAAGAAGCCGCACGGAATTGTTAAGCCTTAATTGATTTATTCTTTGTGCGTTGATCATATTTCTTCGGTCTTCTTTGTAAGACTGTGAATACACTTCCTAGTTGGAATTGTTTTTAGAAGTGTGTTGGCTTTTAGTACCTCAATGCAATATTGTTGAAGGTGCAAATCTTTGCAACCATCATTGAAGTTTAACCTCGGGAGGAGGTTTTTAAGGAGCTCAGGAGGAGTTCAAACGTGTGCAAGGGGATCTTGCTGGAGCACGAATTCCGGGAGGAATCAACACAAGTCGAGGGGAGCTCGCACAATCCGTTCACTGCAGAAGATAGGAAGAGGCAGTAACAAAGATAAGATGGTGTCTTACCTTGTGTCATACTGAATGTCTTGTAACTTGTGAACTTAGTGGATTGTTCTTTCTGGGCGTGGCCCCGGAGACGTAGGCAATTGCCGAACTGCGTTACCAACCTCCTGTCTTTTTAATTTCCGCATTTTTAATATTGTCCATTATCATTTTATTATCGGTGTCATATCTAGTGTCGCTCACCCACTGGGACACCACATATCTAACCTAGATCTTTCAATTGGTATCAGAGAGGGTCGTCTTTGTTTCTTAGGCGGGATCCACAGGACTTGATCTTGGTTTTTATGTGATGGACTCTATGAAGGAAGGAGGTTCAACAATGCGTCCACCATTATTGGATGGGAGCAATTATGCTTATTGGAAGGCTAGAATGAGAGCATTCATCAAATCTGTTGATGAGAAGACTTGGAAATCAATCCTAACTGGTTGGGATCCTCCAATGACGACTGATGCAGACGGTGTCAAATCTCTCAAGCCAGAAGAAAGTTGGTCTACCACAGAAGATGCCTTGGCAAATAGCAACTCAAAGGCTCTTAATGCAATCTTCAACGGTGTAGATCCTGCTCAGTTTAGACTTATCTCAACATGTGTGACAGCCAAGAAAGCATGGGAAATTCTTCAAACTACATATGAAGGAACTTCTGCTGTAAAGTTATCTAAGATGCAGATATTAACTATAAGATTTGAGGGCTTAAAGATGCATGAAGATGAGAGTATTGGTGAATTTAATGCAAAGCTCTGTGATATTGCTAATGAGGCATTTGCACTTGGTGAGAGTTTTTCTGAAGAAAAGCTTGTGAGAAAAACTCTACGATCTTTGCCTCAATGGTTTGCTTATAAAGTCACTGCCATTGAAGAGGCAAAAGATGTCTCCAAGATGAAGTTAGAAGAACTGATGGGATCTCTCAGAACATTTGAGATGAATCTTGGAGTAGATCTAGAAGCAAAAGGTTAAAGGGATGGCTTTAAAAGAAGAGATGCAGAAGTTGGATGACCATGGTGAAGATGACCTTGAAGAATCTCTAGCACTGCTGTCTAAGAATATTGGCAGAATCGTGAAGAGATTTGGCAGAAATAATCCAGGTGTCAAGACCAGTGTCAGTAACACCAAGAATGAATTGTCAAGCAATAAGAAGTACAGAGAAGAAAATCATGCATCTGATCAACCTTTCAACAACAAGGGAATTCAATGTAAAGAATGTGATGGCTTTGGGCATGTTCAAGCGAAATGTGCTAATACATTGAAGAAAAAGAAGAATTTTCTCAACACATTCTGGAGTGAAGATGATTCAGATAGACAAGATGAATTTTATAATAATCACGTGGCTCTTGCTTCTAAAACTGAACAATCAGACAATGGTGTTGACAAGAATGTTACACGTAGTGTCACCGTAAATATGTCGACTTATAGTGACGAAGACGAAGATGAAATCACAGAAGAAGATATTCTTCTTGAATACAAGATTCTTTCTGAGAAATGTATTGAATTTGTTAAAGTAATTCAGCATCTTCGTACTCAAATTGGGGGTTTGAGAGATGTGAAGCTAAATCTTCAAAACTCTGCTGAAGGGTTGGAAGCCAATCTGAGAGCAAGCCAGGAGGAAGTGAAGAATCTGACTAACGAGCTAAATCACATAAAGAAAAATGTCAAGATGTTAAATTCAGACTCTTCCAAGCTGGATGAAATTCTTAAAACTGGTCAATCCAGTGGTGATCACTCAGGACTGGGGTATAAAGGAGAAAGCTCAGTGTCACAACCAGTGTCACACTCAGTGTCACAACCAGTGGATAATTCCAAAGTGAAGCAAGTTGCTGTGAATACTGCAAAGAACGCAAAACAGGAAAATCCTCATTATTCTTATCATGCTCCTAAAGGAAAAGGTAACAGATTTATTCCTATTTGCCATTATTACAATCGATGTGGTCATATTCGTCCTAGATGTTTTGCTTATCTAGCTGATTTGAGAAAAGGTACTGTTAGAAAGTCTTTTCCTCGTAGGATTTACAACAGAGTTGGGTGAGGAAACTAAATTTGAGGTGTAACTTCACATATACTTCACTAAAGGCTGCCACAACTGATGAGTGGTACTTTGACAGTGCATGTTCCAGACATATGACTGGTGATGAGAAGTTTTTGAAGAACACTGTATTCGGAAATATGGGAAAAGTAACATTTGGAAATGGTGTCACAGCTCGTGTCATTGGAAAAGGTACTCTAGATGTGTCATAGTTACCAAAACTAGAGAATGTTCTTCTGGTAAATGGTCTGCAGGCAAATCTGATCAGCATTAGTCATTTGTGTGATCAAGATCTGAATGTGAACTTCACTAAGGAAAAGTGTAATGTAGTTGATCATAACAACATGTGGATCATGGAAGGAGTAAGATCTTCGGACAATTGTTATCTCATCTCTACCTCATCTACGTGTCTTCGATCAAGCATAGAAGAATCTATCCTATGGCATCGAAAATTGGGTCATATGAATATAAGGATGCTGTAGAAAAGTGTCTCTAAGGGAGTGGTTCGTGGGATTCCAATGCTGAAGTTTGATGAAGAAAGAGTGTGTGAACCTTATCAAATTGGGAACCAAACAAGGGTGTCACACCCTGAGTCTCAGACACTAGGGAAAAATCGTATGCTCGAGCTACTTTATATGGATTTGATGGGTCATATGTCGGTAGAAAGTATTGGAGAAAATCGAGTATATCTTCGTGGAGAAACTGAAAAGACGTCCTATGAAAAATGGAAAGGAAGAACTCTAACTGTTAACTATTTTCATCCGTTTGGTAGTACTTGTTATGTATTGAATGACAGGGAATATAATCGCAAGAGTGATGAAGCTATTTTTCTTGGTTATGCTGTTAATAGCCGAGCTTATCGAGTCTACAACAAAAGAACTCGAACTGTCATGGAATCTGTAAATGTTCAAGTCAATGACTCACTGGAAGTAACTGCTGTTTCTCATGAAGATGTTACAGAATTTTTACATGAAGTAAGTTCCAGTGTTCCAGGCAGTGTTCCACTCAGTGTGACAAGTGGTGTCACAGATCAGAACATTGAGTCCAAAAATGTGAAAGAAGCCTTACCCGATGAATATTGGGTTGGTACTATACAAGAAGAACTTGGTCAATTCACTCGCAATCAAGTTTGGGATCAAGTTTTGTGCCCTCCTAATGTGAATGTCATTTGCACGAAATGGATATATAAGAACAAGAGTGATGAGCATGAAAATATCACTTGTAACAAGGCTCGATTAGTTGCACAGGGGTATACACAAATTGAAGGAGTTGACTTTGATGAGACATTTGCTCCGGTTGATCGCCTTGAGTCTATTCGGTTATTGCTAGCCATTGCATGTGTGTTGCAATTCAAATTGTATCAAATGGATGTGCAAAGTGCTTTCCTCAATGGTCTTCTTAATGAGGAGGTATATGTTACTCAACCAAAGGGTTTTGAAGACCCTCATAATCCCGAACATGTCTACAAGTTGAAGAAGGCGTTATACGGGCTCAAACAAGCTCATCGGGCCTGGTATGAAAGACTCACGGAGTATTTATTGTCCAAGGGATATGAGCGAGGAGGAGTAGATAAAACCCTTTTCATTCGCCGTGTTAAATGTCAGTTTTTAATTGCACAAATATATATTGATGACAAAATGTTTGGCTCAGTGTCACAGGCGATGGTAGATGAATTTGTTGCTTAAATGACTAAGAAATTTGAGATGAGTATGGTTGGCGAGCTTAATTACTTTCTTGGACTGCAAATTCAGCACCGTAATGATGGGATTTTCATTTGTCAAGGCAAGAATGCCAAGAATTTGCTAAAGAAGTTTGAATTGGAGAATGCTCGTCCAAGGCGCACACCTATGGGAACTCATAAGAAGATCTCTAAAGATGAGAAGGGAACTCCTATTGATGCAAGTCTATACAGGAGTATAATTGGTAGTCTTTTGTACCTAACAGCTAGTCGTCCAGATATCTGCTACAGTGTTGGTTTATGTGCTCGATTTCAGGCAAATCCACGCGAGTCACACTGGTGTCAGTGAAGCAAATTCTCAAATATGGTAGTGGGACAACTGTCTATGGGATCTAGTATTCTTTTGATACAAACACCAACTTAGTTGGTTATTATGACGCTGACTGGGGTGGAAGTTCAGATGATCGAAAGAGCACTTCTGGTGGATGTTTCTATTTGGGAAACAATTTGGTGTCATGGTTCAGCAAGAAGAAAAACTCTATTTCTCTGTCTACTGCTGAGGCAGAATATATTGCAGCAGGCAGTTGTTGTACTCAACTTCTCTGGATGAAGCAAATGCTGAAGGATTATGGTGTCACACAGGATGTCATGACACTCTACTGTGATAATATGAGCGCTATCAATATCTTTAAGAATCCTGTTCAGCATTCTCGAACAAAGCACATAGATATTTGACATCACTTTATTCGATCTCTTGTGGAGGATAAAATTGTTGCTTTGGAATATATGATGACTGAAAAACAAATTGTTGATATTTTCACCAAAACTTTGGATGGAACAAGGTTTGAAGAACTAAGGTCTTTCTTAAGCCTTTGTGTCTTATGAAGAGGTTCTTCAAGTGTTGTAAGTTTTTCTGTTGTATTGTATTTGTATTTATAACAATATAAAAAAAAATATGAAAAACACAAAAATATTGTAGAATAGCTATTTTGTTTTTTGTGGTTTCCCGCCTCACACTTTTAGGCGGCATTATAGCTATGGATTTCGTGTTTTGAGGATTCTGATCTTCAGCACTCCAAGTGTCACGTGGCAGTTTGGGGATTCTCGGCTGAATATATGGAATTGAAGAGTTGGTCTCGGTCACGTAAATTCTGACTGCAATAATTTCGGCTATTATTTATCCTTTTGATATTCTAAGGGTTTCTGGTTTTCTGGACTTCTACTACTTAAGGTGTTGAAGTCATCTCAGCCGTCTTCATTGTTGTAAGCATAATTGAAATTTCTGAGAGCTCCACTGAGTTAGGTTATCCAAAAATCTCAAGATGTCTCAGTCAAGTTCTTCATCTCCGGCTAGAAAAGTGATAGAAACAGTTGATGATGGTGAATTTCATGTGGCGGTCACCCCTGCCTCTTCAAGTTTTTCAAATGGAGATGGATGTTCCTCTCACTCATAGGAGAAGTCCACAAGTGTGGAGATTGATTTGACTTCAGAAGCGGAGATGGCCACTCCCATTCAAACAGTAGATCTGTCTGGTGTGAGAACTAGGTTTGGGCAAGCAAGTGGTAGCAAATTCAAGACAAGTGTTGTGCCTCCAAGAGAAACTGATGTCTCTAAGGTTACCATAGAGCCTCAGAGAAAGAGATTTCGAGTTGTGGATGAAGATTCCTCGGATGATACTTGGTCTGAAAAAGAAGATGATGTCAGAGAAGATGTTCCTTCTGATGATGATGTTCAGGATCTCTCTGATTCAGATCCGGTTAAGTCTCCTAAGGCAAAGCGACAGAGAGAAACTCTAGCCTCTGAATCTCAACGAATCACTCGTTCCAAAGCAATGTCAAAGGGCAAGTCTCCTGCTGCTGCAAGTAAGTCATAAGACTTTTCTGTACATTTGGATAATTTCAAGTCTGAATACAATGCTGATTTATGGAGTAGAGTCTCTAGGAGAAATATCTGAAATGAAAGGAATATTCATGATGGTGATTTCAAAAATTACAAAAAACTTGTTGATCAGTTGATTAGCCAAGGTCTAGGTAGGACAATTAAGGGGATTAAGCCCTATGTCAGGAGAATTGTTCAAGAGTTCTATTGCAATTTGGACTCTTCAGTGAAGGATTTTGAACACCTCGATGGTGGTTATGTGTATGTGAGGCGTAAGTTGTTTGAATTTTCCCCAGATATGATTAATACTTACCTAGGTAGCCACTGGGCAAATGTGGAAGAATTCACTCCTGATTACTGTAAGATCATTACTGATGTCACAGGAGGTGTTAGAAGAGTATGGCCTAGAGGGAAGGATTTTCCTGCATCTCAACTATCTGTTAAGTATGCAGTATTGCATAAGATTGCCATGAGAAATTGGCTCCCAACCTCACATGGAACTAGTGTGAATAAGTCCATGGCTACTTTGTTGTTCAAGATTGGGAATTTTATTGAATTTGATGTAAGGCAATTTCTATTTGATCAAATTGTTAAGCATGCAGACAGCAAGAATGAAAGGATAGCTTATTCTTTTCCGTGTTTGATATATAGGATTCTCTCATCACAACATTCTGTAATCCAAGCAAGGGAAACTCTTGAGATGGACAAAGAAGAAATGAGAATCAGTTACAAGCTGTTGAAAGGTGATCATGTCAATGATATAGAGGATGTCTCTGATTCTGATAGTGAAGAGCTTGGTAATTCAGTCTTACTATCGCGCGTACTATTAAGGTGCTGGAGGATGAATTGAAAACTCTGATTGCCCAGCAGTCTGAAATTGAGAAGAAAAGGAAGGAGGTCTCTTCATTGCTTAATGATTTTGTTGCTGTAAAGTATGATAAGGATGTTGCTAATAAAACAGCTAAAAGGAAGAAGCATTTTGCTGCAAAGGCTAAAACTGTTGCAGATGATTTTGCTGGTTCTTCAGGTGTTCCACCTGATGTCACTCAGGATGTTACAGCAGGTATTCCTCAAAACCTGTCTTCTATTTTTGTAGAATCTGAAATGGAGCCTGAAAATCCTATCATTGAAGAACATGTTGATTCTGATTCTGTTGATAAAGTTGTTGCAAAGGAAAGTCCTGTTCCTTTTGCTGTTTCTGGTGAAGGCACTACTGGTGTCACGACTGGAGTCACGACTGGTGTCACTGACAGTTATGCCCCTTCCAACACCCAATCTGGTGGGTATGATGCTGGTAAAAATGATGCTGTTCCAGAAGAAGCTGATGGGGTTCATTTACTTGCAGACTCAGCTGTCTTGGTGGATTATGGTTCAGATGACTCAGAATGATATTGCTCTGATATTTGCTTATGCTAATTGCTTAAGACATCTTTTAATTGCTTTTTTATACCCTTTTGTCTTTTTGTTGGCAAAAAGGGGGAGTAATTTTGGATATTTTACATTCTATTTTGTAATCCCTAAACATTTGTATGCTGGGATCTTGGTATCTCTTGATGTGTGATGCACAGTGTCTTGTGCAGTGATGTTTTGTTAGTAAGATCCGATGCAGGGGGAGTTCGAATCTTGATGTCTTTTTGATGGTTCATGTGCAATATTCTTGCAATGATGTTTCTTGTGGAAGTTTCTATTCAGGGGGAGCTTCATCGAACTTCAGTCTAAGCATACAAGGGGAGATTGGATTTTGCCAAAAAATGCCAAAAGGGGAGATTGTTAATGCGCACACGTATGTGGCATTATATTTAATTGGCATTGGTTTTTTGGCAAACAAGAGTATAAGGAAAGATATGATTAACTTGGAAGAATCAATCTATGCAAAGGAGATTGATTTGGAATTTAAATGATATCCTTATATATCTTTGGACTTATCTTGGTATTCTTGGTAATTATCTTAGAAAAGATATTTATGGAAAAGATAAGTTTGGAAGGCACATTATTTCCATCTTCTGTGAGAGTTTTATGGAAACAATCTTGAAGATAAAGATGGAAGATATTTTATGTGCCCTATATTATGATCAAGAAACCGCACGGAATTGTTAAGCCTTAATTGATTTATTCTTTGTGCGTTGATCATATTTCTTCGGTCTTCTTTGTAAGACTATGAATACACTTCCTAGTTGGAATTGTTTTTAGAAGTGTGTTGGCTTTTAGTACCTCAATGCAATATTGTTGAAGGTGCAAATCTTTGCAACCATCATTGAAGTTTAACCTCGGGAGGAGGTTTTTAAGGAGCTCAGGAGGAGTTCAAACGTGTGCAAGGGGATCTTGCTGGAGCACGAATTCTGGGAGCAATCAACACAAGTCGAGGGGAGCTCGCACAATCCGTTCACTGCAGAAGTTAGGAAGAGGCAGTAACAAAGATAAGATGGTGTCTTACCTTGTGTCATACTGAATGTCTTGTAACTTGTGAACTTAGTGGATTGTTCTTTCTGGGCGTGGCCCCGCAGACGTAGGCAATTGCTGAACTGCGTTACCAACCTCCTGTCTTTTTAATTTCCGCATTTTTAATATTGTCCATTATCATTTTATTATCAGTGTCATATCTAGTGTCGCTCACCCACTGGGACACCGCGTATCTAACCTAGATCTTTCCGTGTTTTTATTTATCTTCGCTTGCTTGCTTTTCCAAGTCTTATGCTATGCTCTAAATGTGTTATAATAAATGAGGAAAATTTTGACTTGGCACAATTTGTTAGAACAAGTGAGGAATGTAAGACAATATTATAAAAAGCAGCAAGTGAAAATAAATCAAAGACACAAAACATGGGGCTTTTACCAAAATATTGTCAATTTTATAAAAAATTACATAAATATTGTGAATTCCAAAATCTTTCCAAAACTAGAGAAAGTGAGGATGCCAATCTCGACTTTAAAAATTAGAATTTCAAAATTGACCAAATAAGTTTGTCTTATTTATAAAATAACCCCAGAACTTTTAATAAGGTTCATATAAAAATTATATATTCTTTAAGGAATATAATTTCGCATTGATCCCTTCGAGGTTAAGTATAACATTAGTTTAAACCAGTCCAAAAATTGGTATCAGAGCCATGTGCTCATAAAAATTTATAATTACCTAATGGAAAAAGATTATAAACTTGTTTTCTTCTATAAAGAAAATAACATGCATAACTTTGTTTTTCATAAACAAAATTTAGAATTGTGGTTAACCATAGAAACTCCAATTATTATTGGAATATTAAAAGAATTAATGAATATGAGTATAATACCAGATCTTAGAAAAATCATTTATGAAAAAATATTAAAGAACTTTAATTATACAAATTTTGAAATAGAAATAAAAGAATTTAAAGAAAAAATATATTCTGAAACAGAATATAAATGGAATTCAGAAGATTGGCCTTGGCCAGATACAGATTAAAAAAATAAATAAATAAATAAAATGTATAGAAGAACAGCTTCAAAAGTTTTTGAATCAACTAAAAAATGCTATGTTTGCATAGATTTTATATAAAGAATACAAGACGCTAATAAAGAATTAAAAATAAGAAAAGAAAGATTTCAAGAAAATCTTATAGCAGGAGTAAAACCAAAGGCCTTAGAAAGGCAAGAAATTGTTATAAAAGAATTAGAATCTGAGATTCTATATATGAAAGAAAAAGTAGACTTTCATGGAACTCATGGATAAAATGAGTAAACTTGAATCAATAGAGTTAATTCTTCTTAAACAAGAAGAAAAAATAGAAAAGTTAATACAATTAGTCATAGGATTAGAAGTAAAAATTAATACAATAGAAAATATGGTTAAATCTGTAGAAGATCAAATACCTAATAAGGTAAAAGATAGTAAAAAATTTCAAGAAAACAAACAAAAGGTTTTTGAAGAATTTTGGATGAAAAAGGCTCCAACAGGATATAGGCCATATGAGAAAGGAAGTTTAGACGAAAGATTTCATTTAAAAGAAATGAAAAGAATTAAACAAGAAAAATGAAACAGAAAGTTTCAAATGAAGAAATCAATCCAAGTTCAGAAGAAGAAATAGAATTAAAACAATAAATAGATAAAGAAATAGAAGAACTGATATATTCTTTAGAAGATTTAGTAATAGAAGAACCAATAAAGGTAAAAATGAATAAAGATACATCTGTAAAATTAGAAACAGATAAACCAAGTACTTCATCAGTACCTATAATCAAGGAATAACCCGTAGAGTTCAACCTGAAAAGGCAGCCATAGAATATACTTATTCACCTAGTGGAAAGTATATACCTAATAGACATATACCAGCAACTACAAGTTCTGGATTTAGATTTATGAACCTTGACTGCAAGCTAGATGCGTCAAAAACTTTACAACAATGGGGACAAGATATAGGTCTCTATTTTTTGACTGATAAAACATCCAACTTTTCGTCAGAAGAAAAATACCAAATATGCGTAGCAGCATTAGATGGAAATGTTAAAAACTAGTATCAAGGATTGTCAGATTCAACTAGAAATACAATAAGAGTTAATGTTATCAGACATATGGACACTTCTTTAACAAATGGAATTAGCACATTCATTAACTATATAGTATATGAATTCATGGGATATGATTGGAATTCAAAAATAGATTCATCAAGAATAGCTGAAAAACAAGAAGCTATAAAGAAGATTAATCAATTACAAATTTGTAATATGTGTGATATTAATTCATATATGTGTGAATTCGAAGAATATTATTATCAATATTTTGATAGTAATGAAGATATGACTAAAATAGCTGACATGCTATATCAAAAATTGCTAGGTATTTGGAGTTCATATTTTTTGACTCAGTTTTCAAAAAATCATAAAATAGAAGGATATTCAAATACTCTAGGAGCATGAATAGTTTTCTTAAAAGAAAAATTATCTGATCTTTGTGCACAACAAAGAATACTTTCAAAAGCAAAAAGAGTTAAATGAAACTATACGTTGCAAAGAAGTATCTGAAGTAGGCAATTGGGGATGTCAAGGATCTACCAATAAGTCTAAAAAACGTAAATCCAAAAATAAGATTTACAAAAAATATAAAAAATTCTTTAAAAAGAATAAAAAACAAGATAGAAAATATTATAAAAGAAATAAAAAAGATGGAGATAAAAAGAGAAAACCAACTAGTTATAGGTGCTATAACTGTGGTGAAGAAGGACATAAGTCATCTGAATGCAATAAAAAGAAAGTCAAAGTTTCAATACTTGACATAAAAGATATAGAATCTGATTTAGAAACTGTGTCATCATTTGATTCTGAAATGACAAAAATATTTGAAGTATTTACTGAATCTGATTCAGAATGAGTGAAATAGAAATCAGTAAAGAAGATGAAGGAATCCTCATACAAGAAGAAGAAGAAACTATAAAAGGATATGCATTAAAAGCATCTTTTGACCCTTCTAAATATAAAAAGATTAGGAATCTAGAGCTAAATTTAAGAGGACCTAATCAAAATGTGTTAAGTCAAATAGGAAATGCTTTCAAAAGAAAGAAATACGTTTATCATGAATACATGAAAATTGAAAAGGTTATACCTATTCAAGAAACTTCTGGAAATAGAAAATTAAATTTATTAACAAAAAAGACAATAACAGATTTGTTAAACAAACTGCCTAAAGAAAAGAAAGATAAAATGCAATATGTTTATCTAGCAGGCATACAAATTCTTTGTAAATCAACTTTTCAAGAAAGAATTGATTGTCCTTTAGTTATCAATTTATCTGATGAAAGATTTACAAATCTTAGAATAGTAGAAGGCAATTTAGCCTATAAAAAACTACTTTTCATGTATTATCCAAAATACTGTATATCTTTAAAAGATAAAGATTTCAATGATGCCTTGAGTTTACATTTTCAAATTCTAAGAAAAGGATTTTTCAAACCAGGCAATCATATAATGAGCATATATTACTGTGCATTATACAGTCTTACTAATTCAAACTATGGAAGTATTTTTGATAAAAAACCAGTAGTTGAATTAGATAAAGAATACCTAGAAATAGGAAGAATTCTAGAACCCACTAGAAATAATATAACTATTCCAGATAGTTATTTAATTGAATTCGGAACTTCAAAAAATTTAGAAGAAGGAACCTCTAGAGATATAGTCTCATATAATAAAAATAATATTGTGATAGAAAAAAGAAGGAGAAGTTATTCCTCACTCAATATATCAAGAAAAGAAGATACACCAAATGACTTAAAAGTGTTTGGTAAATATTTTAATGGAAAAAATTATGTTGAAGGATATAATATTCTTATAAATCCAAAAAGTGCACAAAATCATTTTAATAGTTATTTTGATGCAGGATTAATAAAGAAATATAAAGACACACATAGACATGTATCAAACAATGAAAATGAAAATGAGATTAATGAAATAGTTAAAGTTCCAATAATTTTTCAAGAAATCAAATTTAACATTAATTGTTATTTGGATATTTTAGACGGAAAACAAAACCATCATATAATCTTAGGAAAATCATTTCTAGACAGCCTAGATAATGTCACCATTGACAAATATGGTATTGAGATTTCTTTCGCAGGAAAAAATATTTTTCTAGAAAAGAAAAATGCCTAGCGAACAGAGATTTTCTGTAAGTATTACATGTTACGAAAAGAAAATTCTCACTTGTGCTCAGATTTATACAGGTGCAAAAATAAGTTTAGGAAAAGAATTCTTATTCAAAACCTGGATAACTAATCCAATAAAAGTCTCAATGCAAGGAAAAACAGGTGAGAAGCACTCTTTAGACAAGGTATGTTTTAAACCTGATATTATATTAAGAAGCAAAATAGTAGCCATAAAACAGCTATATGCTTATGAAGAATTAGATGTCGACTTACTGTTAGGAAACGAATTCGTTCAACAGTTTCAGACATATAATCAAACAATCTATATGATTAGTTTAAAAACCCCTTGTGGATATTGGATACGCACCTCGCGAATTCATACCCCATACAGAGTTCAGCCAGCACCGCGTGGTGATGGATATGAAAAAATTTGGTTACATAAAAACTAGATAAGAAAGTTGAATGTTAAAATGCTAGATATAGACAAAGTTAAAGATTTAATAGCTAGCAATTACGGAGAAAATCCTATAGCAAAATGAGATATAAAAAGAGAATTAGCTATAATAGAGCTAAAATATCCAAATATTATCATTAGAGTTAAACCAATGATATATTCAGAAGAAGATAAACTTGAGTTTAAAATTCAAATAAAAGAATTACTTAATCTGAAATTAATTAGAGGAAGTAATAGCCCTCATAGTTCATCAGCTTTTATGGTTAGAAACCATGCTGAAGAAAAACGAGGAAAAGCAAGAATGGTAGTTAACTATAAAGAGTTAAATAAACACAGTATTTTTGATGGATATTTTCTTCCAAACAAAAATAATTTAATCAATTTAGCAAAAAGAAAGAAATACTTTTCTAAATTTGACTGTAAATCAGGATTTTGGCAAATAAAACTTGCTGAAAAATCTATACCTTTAATTGCCTTTAGTACACCTAATGGAAAATATGAATGGTTAGTGATGCCTTTTAGATTAAAAAATGCACCACAAATATATCAGAGAAAAATGGATAAGATATTTTCTAATATATGCTTGTTTATGTAGATGATATTCTTATTTGCTCTAATGAATATCAGGAACATATAGGACATTTAAAAGAATTTGCAAAAATTTGCATGCAAAATGGAATAATCTTAAGTCAGAAAAAGGCTGAAATTAGTAAAATTGAGATAGAATTTCTTGGTATGATAATAACCGCTAATGGTATTAAATTACAGAGTCATATATCTCAAAAGATATGTAATTTTTCAGATAAATTAAACACTATAAAAGAAATAGAACAATTTCTTGGATGTTTAAATTATGCATGAGAATTTATACCGCATCTTGCTAAGAAAAGGTATTTGTTGCAAAAATTACTAAGAAAAAATAATACTAGTGGATGGTCAGATGATCATACTGAAGTAATAAAATCTTTAAAGGAAGAATGTAGAGAACTTCCTAAACTCAGAATGCCTGAACCAGAAGATAATCTTATTTTACAAACTGATGCTTCTGATTTCTATTGGGCAGCTATTTTAAAAACTGACATCAATGAGATATGCAGGTACACAAGCGGTACATTTAATACAGCAGAAGTCAATTATTCTACAAATGAAAAAGAATTATTGGCTATAATAAAAGGAATAAGAAAATTTTCTTTTTTCTTATTACCAAAACCTTTTATGGTAAAAACAGATAATACCCAAGTTGGTAGTTTAATTTTTAATAAATTACCTTCTGAACCTCAATTTAGAAGATTATTAAGATGGCAATCTTTGTTGTCTTATTATACTTTTAAAATAGATTATATAAAAGGAACTGACAATTTTTATGCAGATTTCCTATCCAGGAACCCCGAACATGGAGAAGGGTAAAAAACAGCAAATGTTAGAACTTTGCAGCTCTTTAGCTACAAAAATAACTCGGCTAGATGAAAGCATAGTGGAAAAATCTAATATGTTATTCTCCATTCGAGAGCAAACAATAAACCTTGTAGAGCAGCAAAAGCAACTACAACAAGAGATGAACAGTTTTGTTGAACAACAGGGAGAGATACTGACAGAATTTGCAGATCTCTATGAACTGGTAGAGAAGTTTTCAGACTCTCATGGAATATTGGGTGATAAACCAACTTATAGTGGTGAATCCACTAAAAATAAAAATGTTGAATTCAAATCAGCATATGATGATTCTACCATTCACATGGAGAATCCTGAGAATATAAATGTCAAAATCAACAACGAGCAACCCAGTTCTTCTGATACTGGAAAAACCAAAGTTGTTCGGATAAAAGGATCTTTCGATTCAAAAAACTTAAAAGAAAAAGAATATTATGAATTTGCTTAGCAGGTATACAATTTAGATAATGGAGAAACTTTCTTCAGACTTGAAGGATCCAGTATATATCCAAGGATAACTACGATTGAAGGAGTTCCAGCCAAATTCCTATACCAACTATTCAAATTCGGTTTTTGTGATCTAATTTACCCAAACATGGAGTTAAAAGAGTTCCAATTCTTTGACTCAATATTTGTTCAATGTCTTGAAAAATATGCAGAAGGCAAAAAAACTTTTCATTTAAGTGTATAGCATTGCACCGGAATATGATGAAAATGAAGAGTACCCTTGTTTTAACCTAGTTCATATCGCCAAGCTCAAAGGAGATGTGAGTCTACGAGTTAATAAACAAAAGGTGAAAATATCATTCTTCAATAAAAAAATGAGAACAATACAAGAGAGCTATGGGAATCAAAGCCATAGCAGGAATAATGGAGACTTTCTCTGTAAAAAATTTTCAAGTCCTCAACAGCTCAGAAAGCTGGATGATCGTGACAGAAGGAAATAAAAGATCACTGACATTACAAGAAAAAGTGAAAGAATTCAAAACCGACAGGTTTTATGGTAGAAGCACAATTTTACAAATGGCATGCAAAATGAGCCAGCATATGCACTCAAGAGAATCTTCACCAAAGAAAGACAGCACCATGTGAAGAGTGGTCCATACAACTACGCTCAAAATGGAGCATACGAAGAGTGGTCCCTACCACTATTGGAAGCAATTGCTGGAAAATAACAGCAATGGACCACATCCATGTGATGATAAAGATAACTCTTACCCCACTCATCTAGTAGATATGGATTCTTATCATCAATCCACCAATGAAGAAGGAGGCTTATCTCTTTACGCGGATTTTCAAACGCGGTTGAAGCCTATAAAAGGAGAACACCTTGAAGAATGAAGGCATCAAAAAATTATATCAGAAAACCCTCAACCTAAGAGTGTTAGAAAAAGAATGAGTTTCTAAAGTTTTCTTCTTTCCCATAGGGAAAATATAAGCATAGGGATGAGCTGATTAAAGCTCTTTTCTATTGTAAATTAGTTTGTTCAAATTCAATAAAAGAACGTTTACTTTTAAGAAATTGAGCTATATATTTCCATTGTTTCAATTCTTAAAACCCAAATCAGAATTTAATTCTGTACCCAAGGAAGGAGCTGTGGCAGTCAGAAAAATCTATTGAGGACTAGAAGGCGTTGAGGCAGGAGGCCGTTAGCCGTTAAGAAGTCCGAAGGTGTGAAGATTCTGACGTCTTTAAGTGGAAGGCCATTAATCATTGCCCAAACGGTGAAGCCAAGAGGCTGATGAGGTTTTAGGAAGGAGAACGAACAGCTTAAAGGAAGCGAGGTAAGACCCGAAAAATTTGAACTGCTAAGTTACAATAGATAGTGTTTTATCATGCTTTAATTATGCTTATATAAGTACCTAGGGAATATAAAAATAATCAAGTTAAAAATAAATTACTTTTGAAATATTCAAAGCTATTGTAGGATTTTAAATAAGTTTAAGGACTAAATACAAAATAGATAAATATTGATAACAATATTTTGGGGATAAGTTTCAAAACAACCATACTTTGGGAATAAAGTTCCAAAAGCACCATAGTTTAGTAAATAACCCCACAAAACATAATAAACAATCGAAAGGGAGACACGATTTTCGAAGTAGGAAAAATCACGAAAATGTTTTAATCCACTACTAAACCTCTACTATGTATTAATTAAGAGTGAATTACAACTTTCAGCAAGTAAACAACTGTGCTACGGCTTCAAACGAGTAACAAGGACAACTAGATTTCAAACTAAAGAACAAAATTGTGCAAAATTTCATTACAAATAGTTATAGTACTCTGAAATTTTTATTTTTATTTCTATGTAAAATTGTTAAAATCCGATCTTTACCATGCAAAGATGGAATTATAAGTCCTTTACTACTAGTTAAAATATTAGGCCGATCGAATAACAATTTGGACATTCAATTGTTCATTTGATCAAGACTACACTAGCTAAAATTTTGTAAAAATTTGTTGAAAATTGTTGCAAATTTCTTACAATTCTTTCTCTAAAGTGACAGGTCAACCTTCAAATTAGCAATAACTAGATACTGTAAATTTTTTAATGGGTCAAAATTCTAATCCATCAATTTTGGAATTTTTGTACATAAGTTGAGAGTACAAAAAAATCCAACTAGGCATACCAATGGATTTTTGTCAAGGGGTAAATTCACTAAAAATTTTATATTTTAAGAAAGTAAACCTCCAAAGTCCATTGCACTCTTTTTTATGAGCATTTGCAATTTGTGCTTGCATAATTTTAAATTTCACAGAAACTCATCCGTCATTAGTAGTCTTGAAAATCTTCAAATTAAGTCAATGGTCCCTAAAGTGAGATGAACATGGAAGGTACCATTTTTCAGGAGCAAGTTTTATGAAATAGCTACATCTTGATGTCACGTTTTAACCTCTTTTTTGCCTAGATGGTGCAAAAACGTGCCTAGGAGTTTTTGGTAGTTAGAATGGACAAGAAAAACCCCAATGTATACCTAGTCTTCTATAGAGGTGTTTAGGAATATGATAAAGTTTATCAGAATTATTATGATCAACCTCTTTGTCATACATCAATCATTTAGTATTATCTAAATTTTTTTTTTTTAATGTTAACCATAATAATAATACAGTTTACTTATATTATATATTATCTAATACTCAAAACAACGCCGTTTAACTAAAAGTAAAATTAAAATCATGTCATTAGGGCTTAATAATTATAAATTAAATTTTATTGGTAAACAGAATAAAGACAAATCAAGATTAAAATCATATAATAGGTTCACTCACATCTAGTTTAAGGCATAATTATTGTAAATTTGATTTTGGCGATAAACATAATAAAGACAACATAATCTTAAATCCAATCATGAAAGAGTTATAAAGAGATTTATTATATGAGTCCGGGTGTATTGTCAATATGGTAAAATATTTTTAAAAAAATGCTTACTTGACATTCAATGCTTGGTGTCTCACAAAGGGTTTATGAGGATGAACTTTATACTGTGTTAGGAAACACTTGTTTTTTCTTTAAGTTTTTCTCCAAATGTAGAGTTTTCTCCAAAGGGTGTAACATTTATCAGGATCAGCATGATAAACCATTTACATGCACAAATCATTAAATGTAATGTAAGCCTTTTTTTAGTGTTTCACGTTAATAATAATATACTTCTCTTATACTATATAATTAACTAAAACCCTTAAAATACTAAATTTGTAGAAAAATATTAAATGCACCAAGATGATAAATCCTTCCATAACTTATCTATATTATTTGTTATCTTCAATTTACCCCTATTAAAGATGATATTTAATCACTTTGCCCCCATAAAAGATTTTTATTAGCATTTTGCACCGATAAGGATATTCCGTTACTATATTTAAATGAAAAGTTTAAATTTTACCTTTAAAAAATTATTCTTTTTTAATTTTTTTTATATTTTAGACTATTTTACCCTTAAATTTAATTCTCAAAATCTTGTCATATTTTATCACCATTTTATTTTCTTTTTGTTTCATATATACTTTAACAAATTAAATTTCTTATTATTATTTTAAATAATAGAATAATATATATAATCTTACGAAAAAATTAGATTTTGGATACGGTTTACTATTTTTTTATAATTTGTTAAATATTTTTAATGTACTTTGCTAATAAAAATCTCATATGAATTATTTAAATTTTTGGAAGGTAATAAAATAATACATACTTTGTCCAATTTTTTTAATTCTTTAATAAAAAATTAATGAAACATTTTATTTTACCACTCTGATACCTATGGATTTTTAATTTAGAGTGAATTAATTTTTTATTAAATTTATTAAGTATAAAAGATATCTCTATTAGGAAAATATATATTTATAATAAATATACACCTTAAAACTCATAAGCAAATAGTTATTTTATTTATTTATTTTTTCTTTATATAATTTTATTGTGTTGATTAGATTACTTTAATATATATAATAAAAAAATAAAAATAATTAAGATATTAAATCAATGCTTTAAATTTTCAATAATACTAATAAGATAAATAATCATATTATAAAGACACAACAAACTAAAATGAGTAAAAAAATCATAAATTACAAGAAACATGACATATTTATTTATATAAAAGAAGATGAAATAAAAGGAAAAGAAAAAATGAAAAAAATAAATAAGTATCTTAATCTGTTAAAAATATTGATCAAATTTTTATGCTTCAAACTAATAATATTTAAGTATTAATAAAAAATTATGGAGAAGATAAATTGAAATTAATGTTTAAATATAAGAGGGACAAATATAATTTAATTTATTTTTTATTGATGGATAAAATTGTCATTTAAAATTAATAATTAATGATGTTATCAATTAGCATCTTTAATTGACAGTCAACAGTGCAAAGTGTTAATAAAAATCTTTTATGGGGGCAAAGTGATTAAATGTCATATTTCATGGGAGTAAATTGAAGATAACCCTTATTTGTTTAACATTATCATATCATTTGTTTAAAATTATCATGTCTTTATTCTATCCAATATTCAAATCATTAAAATCAACTATTAAAAAAAATAAAATATCACTAAAATTAAATTTACAATTATTAAGCCTAACTCAGGTGTGATTGAACTTTATGACATTGTTTCATTAAAATTAATTTAAAAATAATAAAATATTACTAAAATTAAATCCACAATTATTAAACCCTAATCCAAATGTGAGTGAATCTATAATATTGTTTCACTAAAACCAGGAATAAAAAAATACAATATCACAAAAATTAAATTTATAATGATATATTAAGCCCTAACCCACTATGAGTGAACCTTACGACATGATTTTAATTACAGAATAAGATATGAGAATTTTAAATAAAGGATCTCATCTCTTTTTCATGACGATGTTATATTAGAGTGGAGAGATTTATTATGTTGTGTTTAAAGAAGATATTGATTTCTTGGGGTTTGATTAAAGATAGATGTTGAGACATATATCTTTAATTTTTTTCACGTTTAATTTAGTGTTTTTAAGGGTTTTATAATTAATTATATTGTACAGGTAGGGTGCATTTAGTGTTTTTAAGGGTTTTATAATTAATTATATTGTACAGGTAGGGTGCATTTTTATTAAAGTGAGACTTTAAAAAATGCTGACATGGTACGAAATAGTTGGTGCCTGACAAGGTGTTTATCAGATCATACGGATAATGTTTTTCTCATTATCCGAATGTAGAGTTTTCTCTATAGACTCAATTACAACCGTTGAATTAGTTGCATCTCCATGGTTGGATGTAGACTAAATAATATAAGTCTGCTTTTAATTTTCCAATTTATCCTTAATGAGTCAAATTTAATTTTCCAATTTTTCCAATTTATCCTTAATGAGTCAAATTTCTGATTTTCTCTTTCCGCATTACCACAAGAGCTTATCAATTCTTTCTAACATCTTTCCTTTGTAGTTAGAGTTTTTTTTTTCTTTACACTAACTTCCTTACCAAAATTTTATTAATGTAACACTTATTTTCACTCACACTTATATTAAAAAAAATATTATATAAGTTAGTCAAAAATTAGTTTCCAGTCAGAAAAATAAATTTTAAATTATATTAATTAATGTTTCATATTTAGTGTAAAATTAAAAAGGAATTAGTATGAATTTCTTAATTAATCAACAAATAACACCAAGAAAATAACAAGTTAAAATTTTTGTTTAAAATTTTCACTAGCATAGCGACTGAAAAATTAGAAACTAAAAGAGTTAGTTAGTTTCAATATATTATAAGCAATTTAATATTTAAAAATATTAATAGATCACAAGAAAAAAATTATTCATAAAATTTTAAAATTCAAATTTGAATTAATATTTTATGATTTTATTTTGGTAAAAAATTGTGTTAGGAAGAAATTTTTATTATTATAAATTTAAAAGTCAAATTTAAATATAATAATTTATTTATAAAAAAATGTTAATAGATCAAAAGAAAAAAATTATTAATAAAATTTTAAAATTCAAATTTGAATTAATATTTTATAATTTTATTTTGGTAAAAACATTGTGTTAGAAAGAAATTTTTATTATTATAAATTTAAAAGACAAATTTAAATATAATAATTTATTTATAAAAAATGTTAATATTCAAATATGTTAATAGATCACAAGAAAAACAATTATTAATAAAATTTTAAATTTTAATTTTGAATTAATATTTTATGATTTTATTTTGGTAAAAACATTGTGTTAGGAAGAAATTTTTATTATTATAAATTTAAAGTAAAATTTAAATATAATAATTTATTTATAAAAATATTTTAATATTCAAAAATGTTAATAGATCACAAGAAAAACAATTATTAATAAAATTATAAAATTTAATTTTGAATTAATATTTTATGATTTTATTTTGGTAAAACAATTGTGTTAAGAAGAAGTTTTTATTATTATAAATTGAAAGTCAAATTTAAATATACTAATTTATTTATAAAAAAAATAAAAATTACGTAGCAAAAAATTTACTGTAACATTGTTTTTGGTATTAAAAATTTTGGTAAAAAAAATAGACAAAACAAATAAGTTAAATTGAATTTGTAAAATAAAATATCAAAACAACTCTAAACAAACTGAGCCTAAATTTTTTGAAGTTTATATTGACAAATATTTTATAATTTAATTGAGAGAACAAAACTATTAATAAAAATAAGTGTTATATTATTTTATATAAGATTTTTTTTTTGTATAAGTTGGAAATGAAAATAGGTCTTATATTAATATATATTTTGGCAAAAAATTAGTGTCAATGAGAAGAAACTGAAAGATCAGAGAAAATATGTTAAAAAGAATGGATAAATCTTAGTAATAAGGTGGGGGAAAAGAAGATAAGAACTTTAATTAATTAAGCGTAAATTAGAAATATGAGTTATTTATTGCTTTGAATGCTAATATTTACTCTGACATTAACAGTTCCCATAAAATATATGAGAGCCGAAGAATCGTCCATGATGCATGTGAACAAGATATAACAAATTGTGTCTTAGAATAACTCCAATATACATATCTAATTTTAACTTTAGATATAAATTAAATTCTTGTATTTTTGAATGTTTATCCTTCCTCAATTTTAAAGGTTCATAATTAATATGGAATGGGTTTGTTAAGTATTAGGCTACGAGTAAAAAACATGTTTGAATCAAAATTCTTTTGTTTTGATCACTTTTGGGCCTATTTTATTTTGCTAATCAATTTTGATTTATTTTTTTCTTATTTAGTTTTGGTTTTCTAAAACTATATCAGTATTTGTAGGGTTTTATTTTCCATAATACGAGATGACGACATTATTGATATTCAATATAACTATTTCAGAAGAAATTATATATAAGCAAAACAAAGGAAAAAGAATCAGGAATTTAAAAAAAATGATAGGGTTTATATTGGGTGCGATGATAGGGTTTTAATTTTATTTAAAAAGATATTTGTAACATTTACAGATAGATAGTGGTACACGGATTGATATACTGAATGATATAGAAAATTTAAAGTCGGCCTTATTATGTGAAAGTCAAGTCTTTTAAAGTTGGGGTCTCGATGCCTTTTCTCACTGATGCCATCAAATGCTCCATCTTTTATGGATTATGCATTGTCTTGTAGGCGTAATTTTGTTGTGCACCTGTTGGTTATTGTGGGCATAATAAGTTGTATCATGACCAGATTTTGCCGACTAACATACAGTGGCAGATGTAAGGGAGGGCGAGACGGTGCTGCCGCCACCCCTTCGTTTTGGGGAGCAAGGGGGTGGTATATATAATCTACCCCCTAACACCCCCTGTCAAAAATTTTTAGGGCGACAAAGTCTGGAGAAGTCTCTGCCGCCACTCTAGTTGTGGAAGAGGTGAAGAAGAATGGGCCTGAGTCGCTATGAAGAAGACGACAGTTTTTTGTGACTTTTGTCATTTTTTTTACACTTAAGTAAAACGATATCGTTTTACTTAGTGTAAAAAAAAATCAACATCGTTTTACTTAAGTGTAAAAAAAAAAATCAAATCTAAATATCTCTAAACTAATGCATGTTTCACTTTTCAATTCAGACTATTCACTCTTCCATCTCTGTGTCTTCAATTTTCTCTTCAGACAAAAGTCACAAAACCTAATTGGCTAATTCCACTCTTGCTTGCTGGCTGGCGGCTGCTGCTTCTTCTGGAGAGTGGAGCGGATTTGTGGCTGTAGCCTGTGGATTTTGGTGCTGCCTTCCAAGAGCTTCCTCAATCCTTCTTCAGTTCTTCTTGCTGCCAAGGCTTTAAATATGTAGTAAGTATTTTAAGTAAATATAATATATATATATATATTATATTTATAATATTTAAATTTTTACTTATATTTAATCTTTTTTTTATGTTAGCTTTTAGACTTTTAGTAATTAGTAATATTTTGAAGTTATGTTTATTTTCCAATATTCAAGTTTTTATTAATATTTAAAATTTTTATGCAAGTTTTTAGTAATATGTGTAAGTAAGTTTTTTATATTTTTATGTTTTGGTAATATTTAAATTTTTGTGTGCATATTTTTGTGAATTATAATTGATTATTATAATTAAATATTTATTAATAGTTTATTAGTGAATTGTGATTAATTAATTTTAAATCTATAAATTATAATTATTTAATTACAAAAAAAATAAGAGACTTGTTAGTGAATAGTGAGTTAATAAATGTGTTAAAATATATTAAATTTTTTTATAATTTTGTGGATTGTGATTATTTATTTGTGTAATTATTTTAATATTGTTATAATTTTTAATTTGGTAATTTTGATGAATTGTGGTAGGTTATGGATAAATTTTTAAGGCGAAATATTGATTCTTCTAAAAGTTCTAATGAAGAAAATAGTAGAGAAAAACATTCTCGTGTGGAATTCAATCCATATGATATTGTTAGTGATCCAAGTTTACGCAAACCAATCATAAAATTTGATGTTTTTATTAGAGACAGTGTTCGAAGAGAATATTTGACAAGAGGGCCATGTCAACCAATTGACCATATTTATCCCCGAAAACAATTTGGTAAAGAGCATAGAAGTTTACAAGCTACTTGGTTTAAAAAATTTCCGTGGTTGGGGTATAGTATATCAAAGGATGCATCCTTTTGTTTTTTGTGCTATCTCTTTAAAAATTCACATAGAGGATGTCGAGTTGGAGATGAGGCGTTTACTAATTCGGGGATAAATAATTGGAAAAAAGTAATAGAAATATTCAATACACATGTTGGTGGCGTAGCTAGTTCTCACAATGATGCAAGAATACAACTCGAAACTTTTCAAAATCAAAGACAAAGTGTATCGCATTTATTACAAGCACAGGGACGTGAAACAGAAATTGCCTATCGCACCCGCTTAACAGCGATTTTGGATGTGACGCGCTTTCTTTTAAAACAGGGTTTGCCTTTTTATGGACATGATGAATCTTTGAGTTCTTTAAACAAGGGAAACTTTCTTGAATTAATTGAGTGGTATACCCAACGAAGTAAAGTGATTGCTAAGACAATGAATGAGAATGCCCCTAGAAACAATCAAATGACGTCTCCAAAAATTCAAAATAAACTAACAAATGCTTGTGCTGCTGAAGTCACAAATGTCATTCTTAATGATATAGGGGACAATATATTTTCTCTTATAATTGATGAATCTCGAGATATTTCAGTCAAGGAGCAAATGGGAGTTGTTTTGAGATATGTGAACAAACATGGACATGTTATTGAACATTTTCTTACTATTATTCATGTGCCTGAAACTTCTTCTATTTCTTTTAAGAAAGCTATTGATGAATTATTTGCAAAACATAAGTTGTCGTTATCGAGATTGAGAGGACAAGGATATGATGGGGCTTCAAATGTGCGGGGTGAATATAATGGATTGAAAGCTCTCATATTGAAAGAAAATTCGTCTGCATGGTATGTTCATTGTTTTTCTCACCAACTTCAGCTAGTTGTTGTTGCAGTTGCTAAGAGTAACCGAAGTATTAGTGATTTTTTCCAATATGTTACTATGATTGTGAATGTTACTGGTGCTTCATGTAAAAAAAAGACAAACTTAGACAACTTGAACATGATAGACTTTTAGAATGTTTGGAGAAAGGAGATATTGTTAGTGGTAGAGGAAAAAATCAAGAAACCAGTTTAATGAGACCCGGGGATACTCGTTGGTGATTACATTACATAACTATTATTTGTCTAATGTCTATGTGGATTTCCGTATTACAAGTACTTGAAAATGTGCATAATGATGGTACTAATGATGATAATAACGGTATGGCCACAAGTTTGATTGATAAGATGGAGAGTTATGAATTTGTGTTTGTAATGCATTTGATGCAATATTTGCTGGGAATTACAAATGAGTTGTCCCTTGCCTTACAACAAAAGGATCAAAACATTGTATTGGCTGTCAGTTTGATCAAGACAATATAAGTTCGATTACAAGAATTCAGAGATGAGGGATGGGAGAATCTTTTGAATGAAGTCAATATATTTTGCGGTAACCACATAATTCTAGTGCCTAATATGGAAGAAAATATGAGAACTTGTGTTCGTAGCAGGCGAAATTGGCAAATGATTACTAATTTTTGTGTTGGAATTTTTTGTGAGGTATTACTTTTAAATTTCTTATTTCATCGTGTTATCTTCAATAGTATTTTTCTTATTTACTTTTGTAAAGACCTAGGGTCTTAATCTTACTTATTTTGATGTTTAACAAACAATTATGTTTATGCTAATGGTTGGGAAAAGTGTCTCAATTTGATAGAAACTCAAGGAAGCCAAGCATGGAGATTTATCAAGCGAAGAAAGAATTGAAATCGCAAAAGAAACAAAGGAATGGTAAAATAGGTCATTTCCCAACCCTAATCCCTAAATTGTGTAAATAGCTCAAAGAAAATGATTTACTCGTTTAAAGCTCAAGAAAAGTTTTCAAAATGAGTTTTGCATTCAAAAATACTTCAAAAGATGTTATACACACTTGCACTAAGTCTTACGGAATTGTACAAAAGATGTGGAAAACAAAAATTGAACTTAAGTTGAAGAAATTAAGTTTCCGACGACCTACACAAAGTTTCGGCCATCCGAAACATGCGTCCGAAACTGTCCAGAGAAAATGTTTTTAAAGTCTTGGGATTGGACGGTGCAGGGCAAGTTTCGGCCGTCCGAAAGTCCCAACGGCTAGTTTTTTCAAATGTCAAACACGAACGTTTTCTTGTCTTTTCTTTGATAGTATAAATACTAGCCAACACCAAAACGTTAAACACACTTTGACATTGAATCCTTGAGCATACAATATTGAAAAACATCATATACAACTCTAGCTTTTCATTCTTGAAACAAAAGATCAAAATTTCTTGAGATTTCTTTGAGTTCTTCATCTTATTCTGTGAGCTATATTATTTGAGTTGTAAACTTAATTTTAGGATTCATATTGTGAGCTTCATTGTAACATATCCACTCTAATTGAGAGTTGGTGCATCACCTCAACCAATCACTGTAAGTATAATTGTAAAAGGTTTATCAAGTGAGAGTAAAAACCTTGAACACTTAGCTTGGGATAGCTTGTGTTAAGGTTGAGCCTTGGGTGAGATCCTAAGTTGTGATACTTGGGTTGTAAAAGTGGTTCTTTTGATCTCACCACTTGTAAGGAGATCAATTCATAGTGGAAAGGTTTGAAATCCTAAGTTGTGAAACTTAGGTAGTGGATGTAGAGTGCTCCAAGGAGGAGACTTGAACCACTCTAAATCTTTTGTGTTCTTGATTTCTATTGATTTCATTTCTGCACTTATTTTAAACTGTTTATGCTTTAAATTGGTAGTAATTGTGTTGGATTATTGATTCATTATATTCTTGGACAATTGTTGTTGGATATAATACTTGTCACAATTCACACAATTCACTTCTTGTTGTTGAACAAAATTTGTGAGTATTGCCTTAAATTTTTAGAAACCTAATTCACCCCCCCCTCCCCTCTTAGGTTGCCTTTAGAGCTTACAATTGGTATCAGAGCTTGGTCTCTACTTGCTTAGGCTTAACAACCTTAGAGTAAAAGATTATGGCAACAAACAATGCTATGTTTATGGAGGGACAATCTATCTCTAGGCCTCCAATGTTTAATGGAACCAACTACAGCAGTTGGAGAGATAGGATGGAAATCTATCTCAAATCCATTGACATTGAGATGTGGTATATTGTAGAAGAAGGACCTTATAAGGCTGAGATTATCATAGGTGATGAAATTAGAGAAAAGAAGAGAAGTGAACTCACTGAAACCGATAGGAGAAACCTCACCCTAAATGCTAAAGCCACAAATGCTTTATATAACTCACTAGATGTTAATGAATCAAGTAGAGTTAAAGGATGTAAAAATGCACATGACATTTGGAAGAAACTTAGGGAAATCCATGAGGGAACCGAAGATGTAAAAGAGGAAAAGAAATCATTGTTAGTAACACAATATGAAAGCTTTAAAATGGATGGTAATGAATCTAT
This sequence comes from Ophiorrhiza pumila, assembly GCA_016586305.1. NCBI lineage: Eukaryota > Viridiplantae > Streptophyta > Magnoliopsida > Gentianales > Rubiaceae > Ophiorrhiza > Ophiorrhiza pumila. The sequence goes on from BLIW01000005.1 coordinate 21,688,976, forward strand.
TGATAAAATGTTTTGTAGATTCAATAGCATAATTAAAGACTTGGAGAACCTAGGTAAAATTTACCCCTTAGGTGAGCAAAATAGAAAGATTTTAAACTCTCTACCTAAGGAATGGGAATCAAAAGCTATAGCTATTGAAGAAGCTAAAAATCTGAGAGAACTACCCATAGATCAACTATTAGTTCACTTATGTCATATGAATTGAAGATCAAGTCTAAAACTCAAAAAGAAGAAGATACTAAGGCTAAAAAGAACATAGCACTTAAAGTGTCAAAGAATGAGAATGATGTTGAGGAAGATGAAGAAGACATAAATGAACAAGATGATGATGATCTTGTATTTCTCACTAGAAAGTTATCAAGGATGATTCAAAGTAGGAAAAACAGGTTTAACAAAGGAAGAAATTTTAGGAACAAAGATTGGATGAAAGAGAAGGGAGAAACATCCAAGGTTAACAAATGTTATGAATGTAACCAACCTGGACATTTTATTGCAGATTGCCCAAGAAGAAAGAAGGAGTTCAAACAAGACAAGAAAGGCAAAGGAAGAAGCTTCAAGGTCACATGGGATGATGACCAATCCGAAGAAGAAACTGAAAGAGAAAAATAAGGAGTTGCTAACATGTGCTTTATGGGATTTGAAGACCATGAGGTAAGTCTTTCTTCTAGTGATGATGATGATGATAATTGTAATGATCAAGATGAACTTGAGCTGTACATTGCTAGATTGGTAGATGAGTTAAAGAAAACCAAAACTCAAAATAAGAAGCTTAAAGCCAAAATGGAAGAAATCACCTCTAATAATCAAGAGTTGAGCACTAAACTTGATATTGTAGAAAAAGAAAATTATACATTGAAAACTGAAAATGAGAAATTGAAAATAGAAGGTAGCAAAGTCAATGATGAAGTTAAAAAGGAACATATAGGGTTAAGGAAGAGAATTGAAGACCTTAGTGAGTGTCTAGCAAAATTCACTCAAGGAAAGGATAACCTAGAAATACTTTTAGGTAATCAAAGAATGGGAAATAGTAAATATGGATTAGGATATTCACATGAAATAGGTCAAAGTTCCACATCAAAATCGGTAAAAATTACTCATACATCATATAATCAAAAAGGAGTAGATAAGCCAAATGGTAGAACTAATCAATCTCATGTAAGTAAAATGCCCAACCATAATCATGGACATAAAATGCATAAAACACATAATCATAATTATTGACATAACATATAACTTTGAACATAGGTTTGACTATACTAGAACACATCCCTATCATAAAACTTCACATTCTTTCAAATACTTTGTGATTTGTGATTATTGTTGTAAAAAGGGGCATACTTCAAGGAAATGTTTTGCTAGAATGAAAGTTGAAAATGGATCAAAAACATGGATAAGGAAAGATATTAATGATGCAAGAACTTAAGCACCTTATCTTGAATGTAGGTATGTTTACAAAATACAGTTTTGGACACAAAATGGTTCCTTGATAGTAGATGCTCAAGACACATGACCGGTAATCCCTTGTTGCTTAACAATTTGAAAACTAAACATAAGAGACATGTTACTTTCGAAAATGATAAAAAGGGAAAAATTGTTGGTATTGGAGATGTAGCTAATAACAATAGCAATGTGATTGAAAATGTGCTTTTGATTGATGACTTGAAGTTTAATTTGATTAGCATAAGTCAAATATGTGATAAAGATCTTGATGTGTTGTTTAAACGTGAAAAATGTGTTGTCATTGATCCTAAAGATGGTAAAATAGTTCTTACCGGATCTAGACATAACAATATGTACACTCTAAATTTGTGTGATATTATGGAACAAGATATGCAATGTCTTAGTGTTATGCATGATACAACTTGGTTGTGGCATAGGAGACTAGCTCATGTAGGAATAGATCACATAAACAATCTAGTTGCTAAAGAACTAGTTAGAGGATTACCTAAACAAAAATATGAGAAAGACAAAGTATGTGATTCATGTCAATTTGGAAAACAAACTAAAAGTACTTTTAAACCTAAGAACATGGTAACAACTTCAAAACTCTTAGAGTTAATACATATGGATTTATTTGGACCTTCACAAACTACAAGTTTAGGTGGTAAAAGATATGTTTTTGTGATAGTAGATTATTACTCTAGGTACACTTGGATAATATTCTTAGCACATAAAAGTGACACATTTAAAGAATATACTAGACTATTTAAAAAGGTTCAAAATGAGTTAAGTCTAAATGTGGTAAAAATAAGAAGTGACAATGGAACCGAATTTGTAAATGAAAGCTTTATAAATCATTGTGATGAAAATGGTATTACACATAACTTTTCAGTAGTAAAATCACCACAACAAAATGGAGTAGTTGAAAGAAAGAATAGAACACTTCAAGAAATGGCTAGGACTATGCTTTGTGAAAATAATTTGCCAAGATATTTTTGGGCCGAAGCGGTTAATACCGCATGTTATGTCATGAATCGTGCTTTAATTAAACCATTATTGAAGAAAACTCCATATGAGTTAATATATAAGAAAACTCCAAATGTTGGATACTTTAAAGTCTTTGGTTGTAAATGCTTTATCTTAAATGTAAAAGACACTTTAGGAAAATTTGATAAGAAATCGGATGAAGGAGTATTTTTAGGGTATTCGGAAATTAGAAAAGCATATAGAGTCTATAATAAAAGAACCATGATAATAGAAGAAGCAATTCACGTAAACTTTGATGAAGGAGAACTAAATAAAAACCATGATGAGAGTGATGAAGAAGTAGGAATAGAAGAAGATTCATCAAATCATCAAGATAAAATTGAACTAGAAAACAAAACATCTTCACAAAATGATCCCAAATATAATAATCAAAACTTAGATAATAATCTCCAAAAGAATGACCTTCCTAGAGCTTGGAAATTCCTTCAAAGTCATCCTAAAGAATTAATCATAGGAAGTCCATCTAGAGGAGTCAACACTAGGTCATCCTTGCATCTAGATAATAACTTGGTATTCCTATCACAAATTGAGCCTAAAAACATAAATGAAGCCCTAAAAGATGATAATTGGATTATAGCTATGCAAGAAGAATTAAATCAATTTGAAAGAAGTAAAGTATGGAATCTAGTAGAAAGGCCTAAAGACACCTCAATTATAGGAACTAAATGGATTTTTAAGAATAAACTAAATGAAGACGGAAAAATAGTAAGAAACAAAGCTAGGTTGGTGGCTCAAGGGTATAGGCAAGAGGAAGGTATAGACTATGATGAAACCTTTGCTCCCGTAGCAAGGCTTGAGTCTATCCACATGTTACTTGCATATGCTTGTTTTAAAGGATTCAAACTTTTTCAAATAGATGTTAAAAGTGCATTTTTAAATGGATTCATTCAAGAGGAAGTATATGTAGAACAACCCCCCGGTTTTGAAAACACTAAATTTCCTAATCATGTTTATAAATTGGTCAAAGCATTATATGGATTAAAACAAGCTCCTAGAGCTTGGTATGAAAGGCTTAGTGGATTTCTAATTGAAAAGAACTTTCATAAGGGTATTATTGACACTACTTTGTTTACAAAATATTGTGAAAATGATTTGCTTATTGTACAAATATATGTTGATGACATAATATTTGTTGCTTCTAATGAGTCTTTATGTGAAGAGTTTTCAAAGTTAATGAAAGATGAATTTGAAATGAGTATGATGGGAGAATTGACATTCTTTCTTGGATTACAAATAAAACAACTAGATGACGGGATTTTCATAAGTCAAGAAAAATACACTAAAGAATTACTTAAAAAATATGGTATGGATGATTCAAAACCAAATGGAACACCTATAAGTACCTCAACTAAGTTGGATAAGGATGAAAATGGTGTAAAAGTTGATGAAACTCAATATAGGGGAACGATAGGAAGTTTGCTTTACTTAACGGCTAGTAGGCCGGATATTATGTATGTTGTTTGCTTATGTGCTAGATTTCAATCATGTGCTAAACAATCTCACTTGCTAGCTGTAAAACGGATACTAAGATACCTTAGAGGAACAATAGAACATGGATTATGGTACCCAAGGACAAATACGTTTGAATTAGTAGGGTTTTCCGATGCCGATTTCGCCGGATGTAGGGTTGATAGAAAAAGCACTAGTGGAACATGTCAATTCCTAGGAAAGTCACTTGTATCATGGTCAAGTAGAAAACAAGCTTCCGTATCCCTATCAACGGCGGAAGCCGAATATATAGCCGCCGGAAGTTGTTGTTCTCAAATTCTTTGGATGAAACATACCCTTCTTGATTTTGGTTTAGATTTTGGTTGTGTCTCCATTAAATGTGACAACACAAGTGCTATAAATCTAACCAAGAATCCAATTCAACACTCTAGGTCAAAACATATTGACATTAAACACCACTTCATTCGTGATCTTGTTTTTAATAAGGAAATTCATATTGAATATGTTTCTACTAAGGAACAATTGGCGGATATCTTCACAAAACCCCTTCCCGAGGATCAATTTTCTCTCTTGAGAACTCTCATTGGCGTAGTCCAACTCAAATGATCCGAATACAAGGACTTCATTGCTCAAAACTGATTTTTCAAAATTCTGTCGAGTTTCGGACGCTACTTTCGGACGACCTTCAGAGTTTCGGACGTCCGAAACTATTCATCAAAAATTTGCAAACTCTCTGACGAGTTTCGGACGACACTTTCGGACGACCCCAAAAGTTTCGGCCGTCCGAAACTGTCGAATCTGGGTTAAACTTCCAGATTTTTCACACGAATTCTCAAACTTTTTCAAAACACCCTCAAACCCTTTTCTCCCCGCCAATTCTCATTTCGAATTCTAACCGATTAATTCCCAAATTAGTCCGTTAGAATCCTTCCTTGACATCTAGAGAACACTTTTACCGATCCAAATTTCAAAATTTCACCATCAAATTCCATCGTTTGATTCCTAGCCCTAGAAATTGGTTAAAACCCAATTTTTGCTATTCTTGAAGAAATTCTCCACAATTTCAATTCATTTTGGTACTCAAGGTTGCGCACAAACATGAGCACCTCGCGAGGACGCAAGAGAACCAAGGTGACGGCACCCCCACATGTTCAACACGGGTCACTAGGTGCATCCTCCCCTCCGCTCCCTCCATTCGTCAATGCCGAATGTGAAGCTAAGTATAATCACTACCTAGCATCTTCTAAGAAGATTATTGTTCCTAGGGTAGTAATAAAAGATGACTTTGATGGAAATTTGGATATTCTTGAATTATTTGAATATCAAGATTGGGAGGACATTTTGTACACAAATGAACCCATTCCCACCATGTTAATCTATGAATTCTTTGCCAATTTGCATATTCCTCCGGGCCTCAAATCAAGTCATGATACACTTAGCACTCGAATCAATTCTAAGGACATCAATTTGACCCCCGTTTTTCTTAATGAATTGTTTAAGTGCTATCATGAGTATGGCTTAGCTAAGGATGATAAACCCATCATGAAATATTTTAGGCTTCATTCTTGGTCGGATGCATCGCATGGGTTTAATTTAAGAGATCTAGTGAGTATTACTTTTAAGGGAGAGATGTTCACTAAAGCTAGTGAGGCACCTACGAAGAATTTAAGTCCTAAGCATCGCACTCTCTTTCATATCATTACCAAAATCTTTCTTCCAAACCATGGCCACAAGACCGATCCTAACACCATGAATCTTTATCTCCTTTATGCCTTACTTAAGCAAGTTCCTGTTAATTTTGGTTATGTCATGCTTAAGTACCTTGAAACTCATATTAAGGATCAAAGATGAAGTCTTCCTTATGCCATGCTCATCACCAAAATTCTTAGGCATCATAACATTCCTTTGGATAATGATAATATGTATCCTGTTCCTACTCGCAATATCTACGACGAAATCTTTCTTAAATCCATGGGTATACATGTGGTCAATGGTACTTGGACATATGACAAATCCGGAGATGGCCAAGGTGAGGATGAAGACATGGCGGAAGGAGATCATGAAGAAGAGGGTCACGAACATGGCCTAGGTCACGATCAAGATGTCCCCAAGCCACCTCAAGCACCTCATGTAGATGAAGATTTCAAAACCCTTATTCAAAGATACTTTGATTCTTTAACCGATCGTATTGATAGTGGATTCGCCGGTATGCATGCCAAAATGGATAGTAACATGGCGGAAATAAGGGGACAATTGGATGCCTTGACCGTTAGGGTTGATGATTTGGGGAATGAGATCTATTATGGGCATGAAGTGATGATGACTAATGAGCAACGTGAAGGGTTGGCTCAAGCCCGCATCAAAGGAAAGGCACCGGCACATGATTGATGCATTTGGTGTAATAGACTAGGACCATTTTCATTTGTCTCTTATTTTTTTTGGTATTTCCTAGTACTTTGAATGTTTTCCTCCTTTCCTTGTTGATGCTTTTGTGGTTTGAAGAACATTATGGTTTGTTAATGTTGACCTAAGTTATATCATGGTTTAATGTTAATTGGCATATATTGCTTGATGATTTCTATGTTTTTAAGGCACTTAATGTTCATGGCATTGGATTATGGTGATATTGAATGGAATGTTATATATTGTGCCTCTTTGTTCTTATGTTGTTTTTTTTTGGGTTGTTGACAGGTGGAAATGATCAAATTACAAAGGAAACTCTGTCAAAATTTCAGTAAAATTATTGCACTTAACCATTTTTATTATGCCTAGCCACCCTTTAGGTTGCAAGGAGTAGAAAGGAAGTCCTAAGTTATTATATTATCTACATTTCTCCACAAACAATGGTCATAAGGTAAAAGCAAGTTATTGATATCAAAGTTGTTTATGGTTTATAATAATCTGCTCACATTCTTATTTTGATGATGTCAAAAGGGGGAGAAGAAACGAGAAAAATAAAATCAAGAAAAGAGAAAAATAAAGGGGAACTTATATTGCATGAATGTAATGAATATAATGAGTAAATAACTCAAAGGTGAAAGGGGGAGAAAAATGAAAATAAAATGCTAGTATACATAGGGGGAGAAAAATGAAATAGGAAGTATACACATAGGGGGAGCATATATCCTCTAGTTGATTAAAAAGTAAATTATTGCACTTGTTATTTATTCTCTTACATAATTGGTTTATCATTATCAAAAAGGGGGAGATTGTAAAGATCTAGGGTCTTAATCTTACTTATTTTGATGTTTAACAAACAATTATGTTTATGCTAATGCACTACAAGAAAAACCCCCCTTTAGTGACGAAAAACATTTTGACCAACAAAAAATTGTCAATAAAGGTACCCTTTTGTGACGACATTTTCAGTTGTCAATACAATCTGGTCGACATCATTACCTTTATTGACGGAGTCTGAAAGGTCGTCAATACATCGTCAATAAATCATGGCGGCAATTATTCCCGCCATTTTTTTCATATTTATTGACGACCTATTGACGACAGGTAGTGACGACGTATCTTTATTGACCAGATGTTATGACGCAAATTATATGTCGTCAATAAAAATGTGAGATGTAGCAATCTTATGACAACATATTGTTGTCAATAGAATATTTTTGTCATTGACGACATTTGGTTGTCAATGAATGAATGTTTTTTTGTCAAAAATGGTCTCTAATATATATCATCAAGAACACTTAAAGTTTTTATTATTTTTTTAAATAGTATTATCAAACATAAATGATATTGCAATGAACTAAAACGGTAATAAATCCCAATTTGAATGATTTCATATATTCAATATGTCATAATTATAATTAAATATATTGAATCAATGTAGTTTGCTAAAAGAATCTAACACAAATTAGATTAATATATAGACACACACAAATATGTACATGTACAACTAGCATTTTTCTTGAAATAGTTGATAAATTTTCTAAAAGTTGAATTTGATGCCTATGAAAAATCTAGTTCATGTCCCCATATCCTCTTCAAAAGAATTAGTTAAATTTCTTCATTATTAGTGTAGTTATTATAATAAAAACCACTTATTTATTCAAAATCATATTTGCATACTACCATATATTATTTGTGCATGGATGTAGTTACTTAGAAATTATGATCCTTATTAATACTCCAAAAATCTTTAAATTACTTATAAATTTTGATATGAAATTAGTAATTTATATTAACACAAATATGGAAGTTGTTATGAATTTATGTAAATAAATTTTAACACCTCTCTTACAACATTTTAATAATATCCTATTGGATAAAGGAAAAAGAAAACATCTATAGTCTATGATTCATTTGGAATATAGGTGTTATTGTTAAACTAGTTAATATAAATTTGTTTGAAATGATTTTATTATAATTTAATTATATTGCAATTATTTGTTAGATAGTATATAGTAGTATAACTTAAAAAAATTAGTTAATTAATAACTTCAAATTTTGTTTGGTGATAGTGTAACTAATGTTTGTACCTAATTGTTATAAAAAAAATCATTAGCTATTTTTATCTTTAAAAGGATGTATTTATATGGTAAAAAAGCTTAATTCATAATAACAAAGTTAATATAAAAATTTGTATAAACACAATTTTGTTTCATATATAAACTATGCGCAATTATTTGGTTCAAATAAAAAGTAATAAACTTTAATATAGCTTAAATACTTGTAGAAAATAAATAAGTACAAGTTGATGTTTTTGCAGAAAAAAGGTGAAAAAATTGAAAAAATAATAAAATAAGATAAAGTGGAAAATAATTATCTTGGTAAAAATATTAAACGACGTCGTATTTGATTACTGTGAATGTGAAGGTATCAAAACATGGTTTTCACACTTAGAAAACTTTTGCTCCAACATTCATCATCCTGTCACTTTAGAAGCCTAACCCGTCTCCCTCAAGCACTTGATTGAAGAAAAATTGAACCAGAAATCAGTATTCATCACTATCCCGCCAATGAAGTAAACTACAATCAGGAAAGCTAAGTCCAAAGAAGAATACATGAGCAGCAACCGAAGCTCAACATTTCCGCACAAAACATCGCATCAAAACTTACCTTCGATGTGGTGAAGACCCAAGATTTGTCACATTTTCCGGCTGCCTCTTCTGGTAGCTACACAAATCTGACCATGGGCGGGTCCAATCACCACCACCGAAGCTATAGTAGTTTGGTCAGCTGGGCGTGGACTGAGCGTTGAAGAGCTTTGACCGATCGTAGGAGATACCGATTCAGCTATGAGCTTTGACCGATCTTGGACCGACCTTAGAGAGATAAGGTCAGATCTGTGAGAGAGAGTTGGAGCAGTCCAGCTTAGTCGCCGATCTGAGTTTGGAGAGGTCTGAATCGGCTTTCTCTTCTAGCTGGAGCAGCTTAGAGTTGAGCTTAGTGGCAGCTTGCTCTTCGATCTGTTGGGGCTGTTGTCGTAGTGAAAGAGTGAGAGATGAGGGTGATTTTGAATCGGGCCTTTTAGCTGTGGCTAGATTTTTACCTGCCTTTATTGAATTATTGCTTACACATGGAGCATGACTTGATCTCCCCTGCCATTGCAATTATTCAAACTACTATATGAAACTACCCTTGGAAGCTGCTCTTGAAGCACTCAGGTAAATTTTTTTTAATTCTTTGTTTCATTTCCTGGGCATAACAATTGAAAAGACTTTGAGGCTTTGGCTCATACTAGCATCTGATAAAAGATTTTTCATCCTTTACAACTGCCTTTGTCAAGTAGTTTGTATAATAAGAATGCATATATTTATTTTTCTTGGTGCTTTGTAGAGTCCTTCTTCATAAATTCATGTAGATGAAGGCTTTGGCTCATACTTGCTGTTTGCTTTGAAGTTCTTGATGGAATTGACAGTAAAAATCCATCTTTTCTTTTTAGCTTGGGTAAATAGAGACCCTTGAAAAACCTCGAAATTTAAGCTCTCTAAAGAATGAGGCAAATAGAGAGATGAAATTTCTTAAAGGGTGGTTGCCCTTCTTTGTTTAGCCTATGATTTCTTTGTAATTTTTATAGGAAAAGTTAACAGCCCTTAAAGAAACTTCGTTTGGTTGTGAGAAATAGAAGTAGAATTGGAACGCTTTGAACAATGGAAGTTTCTCTATTAATGGCGTTGTTGTTGTCGTTGCTGTTGTTGTTGTTGAGTTTGTTCTTTATGGCGATCATGATGGTGATGATAATGATTATTATTATTATTATTATTGTTATTATTATTATTTTTGTTAGAGTGGTTTAAAGAAAAACATGATAGGCCGTGATGATATTTCTTGAGAGCAAATGAATTAGGCATTGATGGCAGAATTTGATCCGTATCTTGGCGGGGCAACCCTGTTGGCATTGCTGGGTTGTTGATGATCGCCACTATGTTGGCATTTTCATGCTCCCTTTCTTATATGCAACTGGTGATTTGCAGCCATGGCGGTGTCATAACCTCAATGCCAGGTTAAATATGGATTAGAGCCTGATTCTGAATTTTATGTCTATGCGATAACTGTATGCATATTTTTGCTCTTGTGAATTGCTAATTGTAATTGTGACAATTTAGGATAGTGTTTTGTGATATATATTCTTTAGTGCGTTTGTGTAGAGACTCTAGTTGAAGTATATACATTCAAAAAGCTAAAAATTGTTGTAAAGTAAGCATTTTTAGAACTTTTTTAAACATTAGAACAAGTGGTTTATGCATGATATGTGCTATGGATCCCTCTTGTTCTTCCTTGTGAAGGACTTGCCTTATGGGACTAAAACTCATTTTTCTTGAAGATTAATCTTTTTATTGGTGGGCAGGACAATGGTGTCACAATTGGTGAAGCACGAGCAAATTGAAACCACGGGTGCAAAGGTAGCATTTTTATTCCTTTGTTTTTCTGTTTTGGGTCTTTTTTGGGATTATCTTGGGATGTTAATTATGGGTTTTCTTTGGGTAATTCTTTGGAATAATTGAAATGGGTTTGGCATTTGTATTTGTTAACTATGAAGAAAATTTTAATAGGAAATTGGCATTCTGTTTGTGTGAGTCTATATGTAGGTTTCTATTCTATGTTATTATTTTGGACTTAAACTGATCATTTTCTAGAAAGTAATGCTTGTTTGTCATACAATTGGTTGGAAACTTCAAAAAGTTCAAGAAAATGCTAGTGTTCTTTTTTGGAGAATTGTTTGAGAAAGTTTTTTTATTTTACATTAAAATTTGTGATTTAATTACGGAAAATGTAGCCACTAATGCTTTTAATTTGTCGAGTTTGTACCAGGATGAGTAATCTGCTTAAGCGTTGCATAAGAGTATTCATCTTTCTCCTTAGAGTTACTGCTGTAGTTTGTTGGTAGTTTTGCATGAATGCTAGGCCCTAATTTTAATTTTCTTTAAATAAATTGTAGGCTAAGAAAGTTCGGAGGCTTGCTGGCAACATGGTACAGCTTCAAAAAGAGGTGGGTATTGCTTGCATTCTTTAATGTTATATTATCTTTTGAAGTACAGGATAGATTTTAATTTGATGCTAAATTATGATGATATACAAGTAAAAGATACCATTTTATGTTTTTAAATAAGTTCATTCTAGATATTATGGAATGTCATCAAATGATGAAGAAAGAAAATGAAGAATGCTAATAGTAATCGAAATTCAAAGATATTATGGAATGTCACCATTTTATGTTTTTAACTGTCTAATTTAGTTCCGTTAACCTCAAATTCAAGTGCAATGAAAAATGTGAACATGATATTATGTTAAGCTTTTGTGTTGCTCCTACTTAATTTTTCTTGACTGCTTCTAGTAGCGATAGTAGTAATTTGTTGAATCTTTCTCCTACAGTAAAGTTTTTATATGCTCATTTTAAAGTATGCTCATTCTTTAGTTTAGACCTTTTAAGCAGCCCATGAAACTTGAACCAGAATTGCATTGTATCAAAGTTTTGTTGTCTTCTGCTTCTGGATATTATTAGTGAATGTATTTTTTATCCCTAACTTATTGCATCCATCACTTATTCTTATCCCTAGGCTTGTCGTGAACTCTGCTGACTTGTGTGCCTCGACTCTTGCTATTTCAAGTTGACATATATGATATTTCAATTGTACCAAAGTTATAAGTTTTCTTCTAATCCTCATTAAAAACTCATTCTCTTTAGAACAATGTTCAAAATAAATTTGATTGCTTATCGTGTTGCTGGCTTCTAATTATTTTGTTTCTTTTTGAATTTGGGTATTTTATAGTGACTCAGTCTTCAAGGGTGCAGAAAGAAGTACCGAGGGGCAAACAACGACATCTATCCTTAATGATGGATATTTAATATTGGGTTAGGTTGTATTCATTTATATGCCACTTAGCACTTGGCATTAGTTTGGGATATAATTTGTGAATGCTTTTCGGATTTTTTTGTGTGGATATTATTAGTGAACGTATTTTTTGGATTTGCTTTCATTTGTAGGGTGAAATGGAATAGAATACAATATGTGTATTGATGAATATTTGTTATATAGTGGCAATTGCAACGCAAAACATTCCACTACTATTTGTTAATAAATTCATTTTGATAGTGACAACAATCCTCGTCAATGCCTATCGTCAATAAAATTATTTTTGCATTTTGTTTTCTTTTGACAACATTTTGTCGTCAATACTGTTTGTCCCGTAAAGTTTGACTTTTTCCATTTCTTTTGACAACCATTTGTTGTCATTATATATCTTGTCAGTAAAGGGTTTGACCATACAATTTTTCATTGACAACTTTTATGTGTTACTATCGATATCGTCAATAAAGGACACCATTTATTGACAACTAACTACTATTATTGACGAGACCGTACTGACGATATGTTATCGTCAATATGTGTATTGACGACAAAAGTCGGTCAATAAAAGGGCTTTTTTACTGACAGTGTAAAAATGTCGTCAAAAGACCCATTTACTGATGACACTTTAATGTCGACCATTTGACGACATTTTCTCGTCACTAATCCATGATACTGACGACTTTTGCGCCTTTATTGACGTAATCGCTTAGTCAGTAATGCCCACATTTCTTGTAGTGATGGTTGGAAAAAGTGTCTCAATTTGATAGAAACTCAAGGAAGCCAAGCATGGAGATTTATCAAGCGAAGAAAGAATTGAAATCGCAAAAGAAACAAAGGAATGGTAAAATAGGTTATTTCCCAACCCTAATCCCTAAATTGTGTAAATAGCTCAAAGAAAATGATTTACTCGTTTAAAGCTCAAGAAAAGTTTTCAAAATGAGTTTTGCATTCAAAAATACTTCAAAAGATGTTATACACACTTGCACTAAGTCTTACAGAAGTGTACAAAAGATGTGGAAAACAAAAATTGAACTTAAGTTGAAGAAATTAAGTTTCGGACGACCTACACAAAGTTTCGGCCGTCCGAAACATGCGTCCGAAACTGTCTAGAGAAAATGTTTTTAAAGTCTTGGGATCGGACGGTGCAGGGCAAGTTTCGGCCGTCCGAAACTTAGTTTCGGCCGTCCGAAAGTCCCAACGTCTAGTTTTTTCAAATGTCAAACATGAACGTTTTCTTGTCTTTTCTTTGATAGTATAAATACTAGCCAACACCAAAACGTTAAACACACTTTGACATTGAATCCTTGAGCATACAATATTGAAAAACATCATATACAACTCTAGCTTTTCATTCTTGAAACAAAAGATCAAAATTTCTTGAGATTTCTTTGAGTTCTTCATCTTATTCTTTGAGCTATATTATTTGAGTTGTAAACTTAATTTTAGGATTCATATTGTGAGCTTCATTGTAACATATCCACTCTAATTGAGAGTTGGTGCATCACCTCAACCAATCACTGTAAGTATAATTGTAAAAGGTTTCTCAAGTGAGAGTAAAAACCTTGAACACTTAGCTTGGGATAGCTTGTGTTAAGGTTGAGCCTTGGGTGAGATCCTAAGTTGTGATACTTGGGTTGTAAAAGTGGTTCTTTTGATCTCACCACTTGTAAGGAGATCAATTCATAGTGGAAAGGTTTGAAATCCTAAGTTGTGAAACTTAGGTAGTGGATGTAGAGTGCTCCAAGGAGAAGACTTGAACCACTCTAAATCTTTTGTGTTCTTGATTTCCATTGATTTCATTTCTGCACTTATTTTAAACTGTTTATGCTTTAAATTGGTAGTAATTGTGTTGGATTATTGATTCATTATATTCTTGGACAATTGTTGTTGGATATAATACTTGTCACAATTCACACAATTCACTTCTTGTTGTTGAACAAAATTTGTGAGTATTGCCTTAAATTTTTAGAAACCTAATTCACCCCCCCCCCCCTCTTAGGTTGCCTTTAGATTACAACTTTTTTATTGTTACAATATTAGGTTGTTGATATGATGGTACAAGAGATGAATAATTTTCTGAAGCAAGTACGGAGTTACTAACTTGCATTGCATGCCTTGATCCAAATGACCCTTTCACTCAGTTTGACATTAGTAAGTTACTTCGTCTTGCTGAACTTTATCCGGAAGACTTTTCATTGACTGATCATATGGTACTTAAGGAGCAACTTAAGACTTACATTCATAATGTAAGAGCTCAATTTTCTATGATTGAGGATTTGGGAGGTCTCGCTAAAAAGATGGTTCAAACCAGAAAGAATGTAGTTTTTTCATTGGTATATCGTCTGATCGAGTTAGCATTGGTTTTACCAGTTGCAGTTGCTTCTGTTGAAAGAGTTTTCTCTGCCATGAAAACTATCAAGACTGATTTGCGTAATAGAATGGGGGATGAGTGGATGAATGACAGTTTGATAGTTTACATTGAAAAGGAGATTTTTGCCACAATCTAGAATGAACAAATTTTGCAACGTTTTCAACAGATGCAGACTCGTAAAACACAATTATCTCCTCTTATTTGTATGCCCGGAGTTAGTAGCTCAAGTGTGAACAAATAATTATTTTATTGGTATGTGTATATATTATATTTTTATTATTATGATTATTAATTTGATATTTTAGCTGTGAGAATTTTTTTTCTAAACACAATTAAGCCCCCCCTAAAAATACATTCTAGTTTCGCCACTACTAACATATGTCATATGGTATGGTTCTTCATGCATGTAAGGAGCCTTGATTGCTAAAACATACATAGATCTCTCTGGCAATAATGTGGTAATATGGTTCATGAGGTTGTTATGCAATAAATCTTATGTTTGGTTTTTTGTTTAGCTACTTTGAATTTGTAAACATTTTGGGATTTTAATGTTTCTTTGTTGTTATCAACTGTTTCTTAGACTTAATATTGCTCTATCAACAACTGTGGAAATTCTTGAAATGGCAAGCTAGAAGTCTTTTGTTGCATCAAAACATAAAAAATTGATTTAGCATCGACCAAAGGAGAGAAATAGGTTTTGATATCAGTTTTGCTTCATTCGAATTTTTTTTTGCAAAGAGATAATTTGAAGAGAGCATCTGGTAAAAAAAAACTATTTCAAGTTCTGCTAAATTTGCGTTGTTTGAGAAGATTGTTTTTCTTCTATTAAATTGTCACGTGTTAAATGCTATCAAAGGCAAAGATTTTCTCTTGTTTATGATCATAGTCAATCAAAACGGCGAATATGTGAGCCTTTTTGACATACTAAGGGAAGTTCAAGACTTAACATGTGCATTGCAAACCTTGATTGTTACGAGCAATGCAGATTAGTCAGGGCAATACAGGTGGTAAAGATGATGTTAGGAGAATTGCTAAAAAATATGTATATCAAGGTAATATGATATTACCCTAACAGACTCATAAGATTTTAACCGATAAGGATAATTCGTCTAATGAAGAGATTATAGAAATTAATGGTATATTTGTTGAAAGTAATGCAATTTATGACAATTTTGATTTATTTGAATATTTTGGATTATTTGAATTATTTGGTGAAATTGAAGAGGAAGAAATTATAAATAAAAAAGAAAAAGAAAATGGCAGTTTCACTTATGAAAGTAGAGAGAAATTATGAGTTTTTGAAGAGACAAAGAAAATCAAACACATGATTGGAGAAAAAATGGTTAAAATTTTGACATGAAAAAAATTTAATGTTATTGGGATAAATAATATATATTGAAAGGATTGTTAAAATTGAGGATTTAAATTATGATTTCTTATATTTTGAAAATTAGGTAGATCATTGTCTATTAGAAGAAAAATATCAATATATATATGTATATATATATATATATATATACACGAGAGTTTTTGATAAAAAAAGGTAATAAGAAAATATTTTCGCATACCACAAGAAGATCGAGACTGCAGAAAGGTTAAGCACGTGATGATAATGGTGTTGATTCAACTTGTGAACCCACCATTAAAAATTAAACCATAAATTGCGGTATATAATTTTTTTTGTGCGATGTGGTACGGTGTATGCACTTTAAACTTTAAGTATACCCAATACCCAATTAAAAAAAAAACATTGTCATAACTTATAAACAAAGAACATAGTAATAACTATATTAAATTTTTAAATAATATATAGACGTGTATGGATATAAAATTTCAAATAAAAAAATTAAAAGTTTGCTTATCTTAGCGAGACAATCCAACAAAAAGTGAAAAAAAAAACAAAAATTTGCTATAGTTACCTTATTAATGTTTTGATATATGACATATGCATATTATTTTACTATATTATTACATGTGAAAAGAAAAGTGTTGATGCGTATAACTAATCTAATATGGAAGGATGAATACGATCAATGTAAAGTAAGTATGAACAACTATTGCAAATTATTAGTACTTGTCATGTGAAATGATTTTATATAGAATTATATTACTATTGTAATATTCTTGAAGTGTGGTAACAAAAACCAACCATTAGAAAAAAAATAAAATCACACTTTACATATTATACCGTATTATGCTGTATGGCTTGATTGGTATGGAAGATTTTTCAATTTTATTGAACACCCTTGCTAGATCACTTGAGAGTGATTTCTTATCAAGTGAAAGGGAGGGAGATTCACGTGAAATGATTTTGTTGAGTATTGAACTACGTAGGAAAAATCGCATTTAGACCCAAATTCCTTTGTTTAATTTGGCCACTTTTGGGCCTATTTTATTTTTCTATTTAGTTTTGATTTCTTTCTTTATTTAGTTTTGGGTTTTCTAAAACTATATAAGCACTTATAAAGTTTTATTTCTACTATAAATTAGACACGTGCAATGCACGTATTTATTTTGTAATATGGTATATGGTATTTTAAAAGAAAAAAAGTAATTAGAATACGAAAGACAATTACCAATTTGAAAAAATAAATAAATTATAAATAAAAAATTTGGATTATGCAAATCTAATTTTTCTTTATTTTTATCTTTTTTTGTAATGTACTTTCTTTTTTTACGGTTTTGACGTTCTCTTCAAAATCTTTTTTTGTAATATAATTTTTTCTGTTTCCTTTATTTTTTTTGACGGGTTTGACTTTTTCTTTCTTGCCTTTTCTTTCCAACTTGGTTTTGTTGACTCTTCATCGCCTTATTGATGTCTTGAATTTAGTTGTGAACTTTACAATTATTCACTAAATTTTATTCTTGAATTTCTTCAATATCACTCGCAATCTTCGATATCCTTCCATGAGATTTGTTGACGTCTCTCATTTTTATTATGAATTATAATCCTTAACTACATAATTCATTATTTTCTGATAGTAGTGTGATCGCTCTTCTCTCTCTTTATGGTGATACTTTTTAATAATTACAATTTAATATTTTAATTTTGTTAGAAATTTTTTTAATCATTCATACATGATCATAGATTGAATCTTGTAACGAACATCCAGTAAATGATTTTTCTTTTTTGTTGAAGAGAATTATTGCATGAATTTTTGAACCCAAAATAATATGAAAATTAATTAGCTATAATTTATGTCATTATTTTTAAATTTATAGTAATATTAGGATCTTGATATCTCGTCATCTAGAAAGATGAATTTTTGTTTTTTTCTCAATCATTTTTCATTGGTAGATTCTTCCACATCCATTTTTCTTAGTAATAAAATATAGTCCATTTTGTTGCTCTCTTATCCTTCAGTTTGCTAATTGGAATTATTTTTATGCAAAGTATTTTATCATTTTTATTTCCTTAAATGAGTTTGTGCTTTGTAGTGGAAGAAGGCCTCGGTGTCTATATTTAAGGCCAAGTTATTTTAAATAGGTTTCTCTAATTTTTAACACAATGCCATCATCCTAACAAATGTTGGTATGGCGAATTGAGATGAGATCCACTGTGTAAGTCTGATTTTGTAGGGTTTATTTATATCTGCATTAGGAAATTTTTTTTTCATCTGCATTAGAACTTAATAATTATAAATTTAATTTTCGTAATATTTATATTTTTAATGCTTAATTTTAGTGAAACGACATAATTTTGAGTATTAAACAAAACAAGTCTGTAAATATTAAATATAGGATTCGATATCATGGGAAACTATGTATGCAAAAAAAATTTAAATAATGTTTCAACAAAGACAAAAGTTCTAGTGAAACTGATGCATGTATGAAATGTCTTTCATATATAAAACGGGTAAGTAGTGATCCTTAAAATTGTGATACTAATCTCAAACCGTTTTTTTTATTAAAATTGTGATTAATTTTTGTTTCATATATGAACCTGTTTATATGTGACTAATTATTCTACAAAAGCCAAGAATCATAATCTCTCACCACTCTATTACTACAAACATTAGACATCTTTGCATTGATGCGTTATAAATTATCACAATTTTTTTATTAAAAAAGTGATAAGAATGATACATTCAATGCAAATGACGCTGATTAATTGGTGATTGATGCTGTCATTATTGAAGATTGATATTGTCATATGTCATTATTGAAGATTGATATTACCATAGTTATGATGTTTTCATTTATGATGATTGATCATTAATTAGATTGATAGAGTGAGTGATCAATTTAATTAATGTAATAGATTTTTATATGCTTTTATCATTTTACTCCACCCCTATATAATAGGGTTCATTGTAATAGATTCAGTCAAGAAAATACAAACAGTCTTTTTCTTCACTTCTAATTTTCTTCATGGTATCAGAGCCTTCTAGTTCTTCAAATATTAGATCAACTATGAAGGAACCCACTCTTACCATTCAATCTTTTCATCAATGTGTCAGTTTGGTATCAACCAAATTAGGCTCAAATAATTATCTTATGTGGAGATCACAAATCCTCCATTTGTCTCGCAGCCTAGGAGTTCTTCATCATTTACAAAAGGATGGTGAAAAACCAAAACCACTGCTAGATGACAATGAAAAGGAGAATCCGGCATATCTCTTGTGGTTGACAAACGATGGACTTCTTATCTCATGGTTACTTAGTACAATAAAGGAGGAAGCTCAACCCTCAATTGGTGAAGAAGCCACTGCCTATGATGTATGGAGTTTATTGGAAGAAAAGCTATTGCCAACTACGATTGAAAAGGAAGGACTTCTGAAAAAATGTGTTGATGACTATCAAGAAAGGATCAAAATCCTTAGATGAATATTCAAAAGAATTCAATTCAATCTGTGATAATCTTGCAGCAATCAAGAAACCAGTTGATGATCTTGATAAAGTTTTCCAATTTGCTCGTTGATTAGGAGCAAAATATGAAGGATTTCGTCTTGCTATGGTAACAAAACCACCTTATCCAACTTTCAATCAATTTTTGATTTCTCTTCAGGGGTACGAACAAACTATTGCTTCTCAAAAAGAAGAAGAGAAAAGTTACATTGAACAAAATCAAGTCTTCTTCAGTCAACGAGGACGAGGTAGAAATGGTGGCGCAGGTAGACGAGGCGGTTTTAGTTCCAGAGGTAGAGCATTTACCCCAGCAGGACGATATAACAATTTTGGTTCGAGTTCAAACAACCTTACAAATGGATGAACCAAAGAACTTGAACGACATCAAGCAAAAGGTGACAAACCTATTTGCCAAATTTGTGGAAAAATGAATCATGTTGCTATTGATTGTTGGTACAGGTTTGATTATTCATATCAGTCAGCAGATATACCGCAAGCTTTGGCTGCTTTTAGCTTAAACAACAATGATCCATCTCTCTATATGGATTCAGGGGCTACAGCGCACATGACCAATGATGCAGGTATCTTGTCTAATTTAAAACCATATCAAGGAAATGATGTTGTTTATGTTGGTGATGGGAATAAATTGCCTATTACACATACTTGTACTACATCTGTTAGAGAAGTGAATTTAAAGGATGTTCTTGTTGTACCTCAATTGAAAAAGAATTTGGTTTCAGTAGGTAAGCTTACTACTGATAATACTTGCACAGTTGAATTCACGCCCTCTGATTTTGTTATTAAGGATCAACACAGGAGACAAATAGGGAAGGGGCGTAAGCATGGACAACTCTATGCCTTGGATTCAAATTTTCAAGAAGCATTGTCAGCAATAAAGAAGGGTGACTCTTTTTCCTTATGGCATCAACGTCTTGGACATCCAAGTGCGAAGATACTTTCTTTATTAAAAGGAAAGAAAATTATTGATTTTTGGCAAGTTAAACCATCCATTTGTGTTACTTGTCAGTTTGGAAAAAGTTGCAAGCAACCTTTCAGCTTGAATAATAAAATTTCTGATTTTCCTTTAAAAAAGGTGCACTATGATCTTTGGGGACCAGCCCCTAATGTTTCAAATCAAGGCTTTCGTTTCTATGTTATATTTATTGATGATTTCTCAAGGTTTACATGGATGTATCCATTGAAACATAAATCAGACTTCTATTCTTGCTTTCTAAAATTTCAACGATTAGTTGAAAATCAGTTTGATAGAAAAATCAAGATTTTTCAATGTGATGGAGGTGGAGAATTCAACTCTCTTGAGTTTCTTAATCATATTGGTCAGTGTGGAATTCAACTACAAATTTCATGTCCAGGAACACCAGAACAGAATGGAGTTGCTGAAAGGAAACATCGACATGTTGTTGAGACTGGTTTAACAATGTTATTTCATGCTAATTTGCCTTTATTTTTGTGGATTGAGGCTTTTCTTGCAGCCACTTATTTAATTAACAGGATGCCGTCACAAGTTCTCAACAATCAGTCTCCTTACACAAAGTTATACCAAAAGGAACCTGATTATCAAAGTTTGCGGGTTTTTGGATGTCTATGTTTTCCTTCTTTGAGATATCAAGGAAGAAATAAATTTGTTAAGAAAACTTATCCATGTGTGTTTCTTGGAATTAGCCCAGTTCATAAGGGGTATCGATGTTATGAACCTCAAACAAAAAGAGTTTATCTATCCAGACATGTTATTTTTGATGAAGGCAAATTTCCATACAAATCAGTTTCACAGGAATCAACTTTCATGTCTTTATCTCTGGCTGAATTTCCATCACTTGACGAATGGTTCAAAGCAAAAGCAAATAGTGATCCTACAACCATTCAGCAAGAAAATGAAACTATGGACAACTCTACAAATGTTAATGTTGATATTTGTTGCACTGATGATTCTTGTGATACAGATATTGGTGGCTCTCCTCATAATCCATGCAACTCTGTTCCACCAGAAAATGATGAAGAAGTAATTGTTGATACAGGTGACAATATTAATAATGATGTTCAGACACGTCCGCAACGACTTCGACAAGCTCCAAGTTATTTACAAGATTATGAGTGCTATTCAATTCAAACCCCATTATTGGTTGAACCTCAACATTATCTAATTGCACTCAAAGATCCTCGATGGATGGCTGCTATGAGAGAGGAGTTAGAGGCACTTCATTCAAACAAAACTTGGTCACTAGTTCCTCGACCCTCTGATGCAAATGTCGTTGGATCTAAATGGGTATATCACCTAAAACAATGTGAGGATAGATCCATTGATCGATTCAAAGCTTGACTTGTTGCTCGCGGTTTTTCTCAAATTTCAGGTATTGATTTTGATGAGACTTATAGTCCAGTTGTTCGTCATACTACAATTAGACTTGTTATTGCTCTCTCTACCTCTCAAAATTGGTGTATGAGACAACTAGATGTGAAAAATGCATTTTTGCATGGTCATCTTAAAGAAACAGTATATATGGAGCAGCCACATGGTTTTGAAGATCCAACCAAATCGGATTTCGTCTGCCTTCTTCATAAGACACTTTATGGTTTGAAACAGGCTCCTCGCGCTTGGTTTGATCGTCTATCTCAATTTCTACTTCATCTTGGTTTTTATTGTAGTAAGGCAGATTCATCATTATTTGTCTATAATAAAAATCTGATCAAGATGATGCTTCTTATCTATGTTGATGATATTTTGGTGACTGGAAATAATGAAACAGCCATTTCAGATTTGATTTTGCAGTTGAGTTCAGAATTTGCCATCAAAGATCTTGGTTCTCTAAGTTTCTTTCTAGGTGTCGAGATTAAATACTTTCCTGGAGGTGTAATTCTTTCACAAGGGAAGTATATTACAGATCTGCTCGCCCGCACTGGCATGACTAACTGTGCTTCCGCTGCCACTCCAATGGTTCTTAAGGATACATCTTCTGAATCAAATGAAATATCTGTAGACGTCACTTACTACAGAAGTGTCGTTGGGGCTCTTCAATATCTTACATTTACTCGTCCAGATATTCAACATGCAGTGAACAAAGTTAGTCAATTTTCTCACAACCCTACTGCAACAAATCTTCAGGCCGTCAAGCGTATTCTTCGCTACATTAGAGGCACGAAAGATTTTGGATTACGTTTTATTTCTCGAAGTCCACTTTCTTTATATGCATTTTCATATGCAGATTGGGCTGGATGTTATTTGACTCGACGAAGTACAACCGGATTTTGTGCATTTTTAGGTGCAAATTGCATCTCATGGTGTTCTAAAAAGCAACCTACAGTTGCTCGCTCGAGTTCAGAAGCGGAATATAGATCCATGGCATCTACTGCTGCTGAATTAACATGGCTTACATGTTTATTAAGGGATATTGGTATCAGTCTACTTCAGCCTCCACAATTATTTTGTGATAATATTAGCGCGCTTCATATGTCTGTTAATCCATTGTTTCATGCTCGAACGAAACATATATAAATTGACTATCATTTTGTTCGGGAAAAGGTTGCCATGGGAAATCTTGTTACCAGTTTTGTGCCTTCTAATCAGCAACTAGCTTATATTTTTACGAAACCTCTGCCCAAATTCTCATTTTTCTACTTTCGAAGCAAGATGGGACTTGATTTGCTTCCCGTCTCCATCTTGAGGGAGGCTGATAAGAATGATACATTCAATGCAAATGATGCTGATTAATTGGTGATTGATGCTGTCATTATTGAAGATTGATATTGTCATATGTCATTATTGAAGATTGATATTACCATAGTTATGATGTTTTCATTTATGATAATTGATCATTAATTAGATTGATAGAGTGAGTGATCAATTTAATTAATGTAATAGATTTTTATATGCTTTTATCATTTTACTCCACCCCTATATAATAGGGTTCATTGTAATAGATTCAGTCAAGAAAATACAAACAGTCTTTTTCTTCACTTCTAATTTTCTTCAAAAAGATGTGTAATATTATAACACAATTTTATTAAGATGTATGGCTTAATTACAAACGACAAGACAAAAACAAATTCTTGTGTCAAAGAAACAATATTTATATCTCAATAATATATTCATAAGAAGATGAGTAAATTTACAATATCATGTGTATGACACAATCGCAATACTTAAAGATTTTTTCACACGTACCTTTTTGAAAATTTTCAAATATACTAATTATTTCACTCTTCTTTCTTTCTTCTGCATCATCCTTATTTTCCTCAATTCGTGAAAACGTTTTTTGAAACCCTTTTTGAGATATATCTTTTTCTCTTTATACAAAAACTCTTGTGATACCGCTCATATATGACATGTGATACGTAAATTATGCATTAATACGCTAATTTTTTATACATTATATACTAATATTTGATATTTTATACACTAATACGCTATTTTTTTAATACTTTATATGCTAATTTTTTATATTTTATATGTTAAAGTAAAATATATGCAAGTCTCATAAATATGACGGTCTCACAAGAGAATCATTCTCCTCAACCTGCGTCACTTTTTTTATGATTTAATAGTTCATTAAGTAGGGTTACCAATTTTTTAAAAAGAAACTTTATACTTCCTATCATTAGGATAATGAAAGGATTACACTTATTTGTCAAATGGTAGAAAAAATATTTATATTCTCATTGTTACTCTTAACATAACAGCACACTTGAAAAAGCTTCCATAAATACAAAGAAAGCTAGACTTTAACAATCATTCTTAGTAGACTTATATCATTGAAACCAATCTTAAAAATTGGTTCTCTCCATCCAACCAAACAAGAAAGAAAAAAGAAAAGTATAAATAAAACTTCCAACAAAGTACCACTAATGTACAATAAAGTACACCAATTTAATAACCCAAAAAAAAAATCATATAATAATTAAAAAGAAAGACCATAACATTGAAACCAATCTTTATTCTATAAAAAATTTACCTAAAAAAAAATGATGAAAATGTTCATTAATTAATTCATTCAAAACCCTTCTTCAAAGGCAGAGACTTCTCATCCTTCTTTTTCTTTTTTCTTTCATTTCCACCAAATCACACGCAGACACACACTATCAAACCAATAGTCTTTCCCTTACACATATAGATGCACATATTATTATATCATAGTAATTAAATACACACAGACACACACTAATTATATATATTAATATAAATACTCATAGTTTTGACATTTTTGTGGGGTGGGTTTTGTGGAAGAATTGGGAAAAAATGACTAGTGGAGGAGGAGCCAAAGTTGGAGGTGGAGGTGGAGGAGGAGGAGGGAGTGGGAATAGGGTTTCAATTCCAAGCAATGTGAGGAAGACGATCCAGAATATAAAGGAGATCACGGGTAGTCATAGTGAAGAAGACATCTATGCAATGCTTAAAGAGTGCTCTATGGATCCCAATGAGACTGCCCAGAAGCTCCTCCTCCAAGGTTACATTCAGTTACATAATACTGCCCTTTTTCAATTTCTTGCTGTATTTAGTGGTTTATGTGTTTTCATGATCTTGATTTCACTTGTGATCTAAGGCAGTTTTTTTTTTGGTTGGTTTAGTTTTATTGGGGAAAAGGGTCTCTTTTTTTCTGGGAAAAAATTAGTCGGCGGGGGAGGGTTTATTGAGAACTATGTGTTTGTGGAATGGAGTGAATTGGGTTTTGTATGAAAGTGTCAGAAAGTTGAAGTATTGATTAAAAATTGAGATGGGTTTTGGTGGAACTTAAGGTGTTTTATTGTTAATTATAACCTTTTGTTTGGGCTAGTTCTCTTTTGTTCATTTTACCGTCATCTGCATGAAAAAGAGATTTTTTTTGTTATATTTTTTTATGAAACTGCCAAGCACCTATTGAGGTGGTAGTTGTGTTTGTTGTCTGAATAAATTTCTTTCATTTTGAGATTTAAGTTTGGGAATCCAATTTGTTGTCTCGATGTGGATTTCCCTTTTGGCATGTAAGTTTTTAGGAAGTTCGATTCACATTATGATAATTGCATAAATTAAGGTCGATAGACTGCTATGCTTTAGTTTGACATTTTTCAACATTTCAAGCTGTTCATATTGTTTGTTCTTAGTGAATTTATATAACTTCTTTGCTTTGTTGTCTTGCAGATACATTTCATGAGGTCAAAAGGAAGCGGGATCGAAAAAAAGAGGTAAACTCATTTCATAACTTGCTCTTTTAGCTGGAGAGATGGACCTTGCCCTGTTTTTAACTCCTTGCTATGAGTTAGCTTGCATTTTATGTGTGGTGGTGACATTTTGACTTCATAGAAAGTTGTTGAATTTGGAAGTTGCCTAATCACTAGATTGTGTACAATAATTGGTTACCTACATAGATTCATGGTGAAGAATCATTTGGCATAAAAACAAACATAATGCCATTTAAATGTAACATTATGGTAGCCCTCGAGAAGTGCAAATTTATATGTTTTCTTGAGTGTATTCTCTAACTACCAGGGCTTATTGGGCTCTTAGATCAGATTTTTAGGTCTGACCACTATTTAGCTGATTTCTTAGGCCGGGTTTACTAATCCATCTGGAACCCTTATTGGATACAGGTGGATAAAGTCATCATGGAAGGTTTTCTGCTTGTTTAGCGCAGTTAGTCGCTAGATAGGAGGGCCTCGATCACATTCTTGCCTTTCAAACATATCATATTTGTTTTGCTTATTGGCTTTATATATATATATATATATATGTATGTATATATTCTTCTTAGGGCTTTTGAATAGTTATTATTGATTCATTTGTTTCAAGTAACTGCTTTATGAAGTTTTTTGAGGGCTATTGATTTACCAATTCTTAGAATTGGAGTAACTCTATGAAAGTTTAATTTGCTTGTTTCTGATCAATAGATGTTAGTGGCAGCTACTCTAAATCGACCATAGAAAAAAAAAATTCTTCATTTTGGACAAAATTTAAGGACAATAAAATACATTTCTTGTTTTATGGATATGGTTGTATTTGGATTGTGACTTATTTTTTTCATAATTGGCTTTTGTTAGTTTGCTGTCATTTTCTGCATCCTGCTTAGTAAGATTCTCCTTTTTCATTTTGTGCAGAATCAAAGTAAGGATCCTACAGAGCCAAGGTGGAAACCAGGAATGCAAGGTCGGGGAAACAGGAGTGGACGTGGGACCCATTCATCCCGTAATTTGTCGCATGGTAATTCTGTAATTCTTTAGTTTGATAGAAGTTTTTGCACAATAGCACCAACATGTCTAGAATTTAGGCTGCTTCTAGTTTGATCAGACGATGTTAATCTTAGAAAAGAGTTGTGAACTATTTTTTCTGTGATAAGCATAGCCTCTTCTATTAAAGTCAGAGACTCTGCTTTTTTTTCCTGTGATATGCATAGCCTCTTCTATTAAATTCAGATATGCTGCTTTTAATTGTGTATCTCTCTTCTGGTTTTCATTTGAGAAGTCTACTTTTTTTCTTAGCTTAACTTGCTGGAACATTGAAACATCATTCTTTAGCGCATGCTAAAGGCTCATCGTTTTTATCTGGTTGATATCAGCTATTTTCTTTTGACAGAATAAGAGTACCATTGTGTGTAAATTTCCCTTCTGATCTTGTTTTTATTGCTTGTCAGATGCTACTGCTGGTGGAAGAAACTCAGCTCCTGCAAAGGAAAATGGGCCCAATCAAGATTCAGAGAAGGATGGTAGCATATCTTCCTTGCCTACTTCATTGGAAACTAAAAGCAAAGAGGCAAATTCTATCGCGAGGTGCTATAGCTTATCAATGTGTTTCTATTTCTTAGGGGTTTTTAATTTAGTGCTCTCAGCAAAATTAACCTGCATTCAAAATACAAGCCCTCACTTCTCCAATGCTCTCATTCTGAAGGAGAAATTGTTGGCAACTTTCAGCAAAAAACAAGCATACAAAATACCAACCCTCACTTCTCCAAACCTCTTAGCCTTCCTTGTGATTCCTATTTTCCTACAAAGGAGCCTTATCCAGGGGCTATGCTGAAAAGTGGTTTGTGCCTCCTTTGAACTGGAGGAATTTAGTGGTAGAAGTGATGATTTTGTTTTCCCAGTGAAAGAATTACCATATTTTCTAACCAGTCATTCCTCTATATATTATATACACACCCAAATATTTGTAAATTTTAGTTTCAAGTAATTGTTGCAAGACAGTTTTTGCTTGTTTATTTATGCTATGGTTTGTTTTTCAGCTTATTAGCTGCCAAAACCAATGGTCCTACTGCTTTAGTTACTGGGAATATGAGTATCATGCATGACACCCACACATCTACGCATTCTGGTCCTGGAAAGTTGGCTGAAGAGTGGGCTCCTTCTGAAACAAACAAAAACCCTGTCACTGCTTCTGGAACCTGGGATCAATATGTGCAGCAGATTCCTGATTCTAGTAGCTGTTCAACTTCTACAACTCCTGGAAAGTCATCAGTAGCTTATTTCTCGTCTTCAGATCCTGTACTTTCATCCTCACAAGAATTGAAGCTCTCTGGAGTGGTGGGTACAGCTAAAAGTGAAGTGGGAATCCAGCAAACTGTCGTGGAGCAGATCTCAGCTAACTCTGATAAGAGCAAATCAACTTCCGGTGAGGAATTTATGTCCCAATTTGGATGCTTGTAAATTAGTGTTCTTAGGATGGGATTTTTGGTTATCTGAAATATAGCTAATGGATTTCATTGTTGTAAATCTGCAAAGTTGCTTCTGAGGCTGGGAGCTCAAGCATCCAAGGAAAGATTCCTAGCAAGTCACTGGATGGTGGAAAGGATCAGCACTTAGATTCCTCCCAAACTACATCTTCTCTTCATACCATTGCTCCTGTCAGTAGACCCTCATCTAATTATAGCAATAGGTCACAAGTGATTGGTCCACAGAAAGGTAAGTGAAGTACAGATACTCTAGTGTACCTATTCCGTTGTTTTGTCTTTCTCTAGCTTCGTTTCATGGTAAAAGATTGCCTGTCCTGAAGCTATAAAATGATTTTGGTTTGTAGGAAATTATGGGATGCAACATTTGTTGCCGTGAGCAACCAGTCTGGCCATGTTAGTTGATACAACCAGCATGTTAGAATTTTGTTTTCTTAATTTCTGAAGTGCATGAAACACTAGAAATGAATAAGCATGAATAAAATGAACAGTAAGAATGCAACTTTAACCAATATCGCTTACAAGTATAGTTCATTCTTCAACAATGAATGGTGATAGGGCGAAAACAGATTACATCTTTGAGTTTTACTTTATTACGCACTTGCTTTACAGCTATGTAAAACTTCCAGTGGAAAATAGACCCTATGCACATGTTCTAGCTGTGATACCTCTTTGCTTAACAACAGTATGAATTTAAATCTTTATAGTTTACTGCTTCTTTGGAAATTATGATAACCTTGATTTGGATATTAGAAAGTTCTCATATTTTTGTTGACTTACTATTTTTTATGCATATTTCACGAATCAAATAGAAAGATGTTTATATGTGATGAAAACACAGCTGGGTATTCAAAAATTATTTAAGTAAATTCGGCTTAGTCATTCATCTTATACTGTAGTTCCAGATGATTGGCAAAGGTGTAGAGCTCAAACACAGGCTTAGTAAGAGAATCTATGAGCGTACTTAGTGGCTCTCGCTCCGAGGATTCTGCTTAGTTTACTTATTTCCTGCCTATGATTTCTGAAGAGCAGAGAGTAGTAGTGTGTTTTACCAAACCAGCATATGCTGGTAGAAGCAAAAGGATCCGAATGTAACATGATTTTGGCAACTTTGTGGTAAACCAGGAGTGGCATAAATGCATAATCTTGAGTGAAATGCTGCAGATCTAAGCGATAAATTTTTTGAAACCTGTAAGAATTTGAAGATGATTGTGTGGTAAAATTACTCATGAAAAAATGTATTATAAATGGTGGTCATGATTGCTGCTTTTTCTTAATTTCTTTTCTTCTCTTTTCTTGCCTTCCGTTTTTCCTTTTCTGAGGCATTGAAAGGAGAGGAAGAGGTTTGATGGATCCGTGTTGAGATTTTGATGTTGGTGCTTGTATGGTATGATGATAGATGATTGGTTTTGTTTGTGGGGTATGGCATCTACAGTGCTATTGGTGGGGATTGTGGTTGGTTCTTGTTGGGAATATAATGTATGATAAAGATAGATGTCATGTTTGAGGTCATAGATATGCGGTAGTTGGTGTTTTTAGCACTATGAGAAGAAAGATGAAATAGCTGGTGTTCAGCTTGGAAAATGTATTTATGTTTGGATAACTGCAGATTGAACTCAATTTCTTGGTCACCATTATGACTTATGTATTTCAGAACACTGAGTTCAATGTCCATTGAACCAATAACTGATAGATGGTTTAGGTGATATATGTGGTGGATTGGAAATCTATAATGAGTAGGTCTCACTCCAATATCCATTCACAGTTCTGATGAATTCTTACATAAGGATTTCGGGACATCATTAAGATCCTTTAGCCAAAAAAAATACTGCCTAAGATGAATGGTTCTCAAGTGATTTTTTCTAAAAGACCTTCCCCCCTTAACCAAAAAACTACTTTCTAAGATGAATATCAAGTGATTTTTTTCCCCCTAAAAGACCTTCCCAAATGCAGATCCACTAATCAGAAAGAACCCTGTAACTATACAGTAAGCTAGGATTCTTCAGCCAGGGAAAAGGGGGTGAAAATATTCCATAAACTTAATGACATTTTCTTCCCCAGCTAGAAATTCTAGAGAGCTGAACTTCAATTTCAACACTAAAATTAGAAGAACCAGCTAGCACTTTGGTATGCTTCAAGGCTATAAAATTTTTGGAACTGCTAATTTAGTGGGCGGGGAGTGTTAATCTTCAGTACAGTGAACTTTTTTTTTGGAAATCGGCTTTGTTTATGGTTGTTGTATTGCTGTACATACTAAAATTAGAAGAACCAGCTAGCACTTTGGTATGCTTCAAGGCTATAAAATTTTTGGAACTGCTAATTTAGTGGGCGGGGAGTGTTAATCTTCAGTACAGTGAACTTTCTTTTTTGAAATCGGCTTTGTTTATGGTTGTTGTGTTGCTGTACATGTGTGTAGAAAATATACTTTTTGAAGCAACAACTAAGTCTTTGTTGCACTATGTGGGGTCTGCTTTATAGATATTATTTTGCCATCGTATATATACATGTTTTCATTTATATTTAAATATATTATATATTTTTTTATCGTTTCTTTCCAATTTTTTTTAAGTCTCCCCCTTTTCTTTCAATTTGAGTTGATGTTTCTCTTTTTTTACTCGCCTTATTGGGGCATTTAGAGGTTTCCTACATACATGTTCAAACCATCTTAAGCATGCTTCTCTCATTTTCTTATCTATGGAGTTTCCTCCACCTTTTTTCTTATCCATTCATTACTTTTTCCATCCATTCTAGCGTGTCCACATATCCATTTTAACATTCTCATTTATGCTACTCTTATTTTTTGTTCATGCTTGTATTTAGTTGTCTAACATTCTGATCCATAAAGTTTCACTGGCCTAATGGTTGTTTTATAAATCTTGTCCTTCAATTTTAGCGGTACATTATGATTACAAAGTATAGAAGATGCACTTCTCTATTTGTTGCAATCTGCTTGAATCCTATGTGTAACATTTTTATCAATTTCCTCATTGTCAACAAATGATCCTAAATATTTAAAATCTTTAGATGCATTTAATTTATGCTCACCAATTTTCACATTTATTCTATTATTATTTCTATGGTTACTAAAGTGGCATTCCATATATTCATTTTTATTACTACTTATGGTAAACACCTTTTAATTCTAATGCCTCTCTCCAAAATTTCAAACTTAGCGTTTATTCCCTCTCTCGTCTCATCAATTAAAACTATATCGTTTACAAATAACATACATTGAGGAATGACTCTTTGCAAATGTTTAGTAATCTCGTCAATTTCTAATCTAAAAAGGTATGAGTTTAAATTTGATCCCTAATGCAGACATTTAGCTGCTTGGTTCACTTAGAGGAATGGTAATGGTAATAGGTTTGATAGTATTATGGAATGGTAATGGGTATTATGTCAAATCCACCAAATTGATAAGGTAAATTACTTGGATATCAGTGTACTTTTTTCAAACCCATACCCATCAACCAAGCATGTTGAAATGGTATGATACCCATAGAATCAAATCCATACCACTCTACCAAGCATTTCAGGAATTCATCAGATATCCTACTGGCATCCTTACACAAGTTGTTAAATTTTTGTTTTATAACTCCTATATATGCATGCTACTCTTACTCTCTTTTCAGTACATGACACATTATGTCCTGATTGACTTTATCATGTCTTGTCGAGATCAATAAACACCAAATGTAAATCTTTTTTCTTTCATTATAATGCTTACATAATCTTCTTATTAAATGTATAGCTTCTATTGCAAACTTCCCTAGCATAGAATCAAATTGAGTATCTAGTATATTAGTCCCATTTCTCACATTTGTTTTTATTACTCTCTTCGACGATTTCATAGCATGATGCATTGATTGAATACTCCTATAATTTACACAGTTTTGTACGTCTCGTTTATTGTTATATATATAGGTATTGATATACATTTTCTCCATTGATTAGGCATATGTTTAGTTTTTATATTTAAATTAAATAGATTTATAAGTCATGTAATTCCAACTTTTTCAAGGAATTTTCATGCCTCAATTGGAATATGACGGAATTGTTTAATGCTCTTTTTTTACTTCCAAAGGTTGAATTTTACGATAGTATGTAAAATTTATAATTTCTTCATGGTGGCCTAACTCACCTAAATGTAATTATGTGTTCTCTCTTTCGGGTTTAGAAGTAATCAATTTGTATCTTATAAAACCGCTTTTAAATGTAATTAGGTGTTCTCCCTTTTTTTACAACCTATTACCTATATCTAAATTGTAAATGACTGCAAACTCTAAAATGTTTTTACATTCATTATTTATCGATCCAAAACTATAACTCCAATGAACCCTATCATACTCCTCATTACCCTCTCAGTTAACACGTCCATCTAAATCTTCGCCTATAACAATTTTTTCATTTTGAGGGATTGTTTGGAATAAAGCTTCTAGGTTTTCTCAAAATTTTGTTTCAATGGATTCATCTAATCCTTTTTGGGGTGCATAATAGGTTCATTTCCTATGATAATTCCAAGAGTTATAATTCTATCCCCTTTTCTAACTACACCTATCATATGATCTATCAATTACGAGTGCTATAATTCGCACCCCATTCGTATTTCTATCTTTACCACTATACAGAAGTTTATACCCTGTGGCATCTAAAACGTTAGCTTTTTCACCTACCCATTTAGTGTTTTGAAGACACATAATATTGATGTGTCTTCTCTTCATAGTGTCTACCAACTCAATCACTTTACCTGTCAAAGTACTAATATTCCAACTACATATTTTATAAGTTTTAGTCTTATTATATTTTTCTTTAGTATCCCTCCTGTTAATGTATGAGGTCACTCTTAATCTCCCTCCCTAGAGAGCTGATGTATGCATTTTTTATTGGATAAACAGATGTGGAGGGCAGGAGTATGTGATCTCCAATTAAAACTGTGGCCAATCTTTGGCTCCATTGGTTGCACATGGCTGCTCTTTTATTGCCATGCAAAATTATGTAGCAGCTAATGAGTTGTGTGAATTGAGTAATAAACTTAGATTTGCGAACTCTTAGATCAGCTTGTAATAGAAATCTTTGCTGAATGACCATTTTTACTTTGGAATCCAAGTTTTTCCTTCTTTTATGTTTTGTTCCATACTTTTCAATGTTTTCATTTCGTATCATCTATCCATTTAATTTATCATATATTTCCTAGTGTTGGGATGAATTAGTGATCCTCGTGTTTCTTGTTATTTCAATCTTCTCTAAGAATTTTATCAGACACGGGCAATTTATAGCACAGCAACCTTAAAGAAAGATTGTATCATTTAAGCTTACAATTAAAACTGTGGCCAATCTTTGGTTCCATTGGTTGCACATGGCTGCTCTTATATTGCCATGCAAACTTATGTAGCAGCTAATGAGTTGTGTGAATTGAGTAATAAACTTAGATTTGCGAACTCTTAGATCAGCTTGTAATAGAAATCTTTGCTGAATGACCATTTTTACTTTGGAATCCAAGTTTTTCCTTCTTTTATGTTTTGTTCCTTACTTTTCAATGTTTTCATTTCGTATCATCTATCCATTTAATTTATCATATATTTCCTAGTGTTGGGATGAATTAGTGATCATCGTGTTTCTTGTTACTTCAATCTTCTGTAAGAATTTTATCAGATGCAGGCAATTTATAGCACATCAACCTTAAAGAAAGATTGTATCATTTAAGCTTACAAGTATGTGGTCTGACACGAAGTTTGTCGGCTGGTTAAAGAACCCAGCAATATTCTCCTCTACTGGTTGGTTGCACTGGAAAACAATGGTCATAATACAAGCATATGAAAAAACATTAGTGGAATATATCACTGGTCTTTAGCTGGAAAAGAATTCTGTCCCTCAATGCTAGCACCACAAAAACTCCTTGTGGTGGGATAGAGAATCTGGATGTGGATTAGGGCAGGCTACAAATGTTTGCTATTCTTCATTGTTTTTCACTTCGTGGTGTTAAAGATTCCTAGTCAAGTGGTCTATCTTGTTGCAGGGACATTGAGAGTGCTTGGTTCTCTTTGTATAGGATGCTGAAGTTAACTTGTTTCTTGTCTTTTGGGAAATGTCTCACTTTTTTGTCAGGGAATCCCGAAACTGACGATTAACAAATTCTGTACACTATTGCAATTTACGCCATTGAGGTTATCCTCATTTTTCTGGCAATCTCGTTGAGAAACAGCAGATTTGTTTTCTCACGAAATGTGGTTGTACCTTTACCTCATTATCACCTCAACTGATTCATGTGTGTATATTCTCCAGAAGTATCTTTCCTTGTTTTCAATATGGCTGTAAGCATTTGAAGACATGGAGAATGCTTGTCTTTTCTTGTACGTTTGTAATGTACAGAGCTGATTGAGTTTATCATTACTAATAGAAATATGTAGTGAAATGCAGCGACTCATAAACCTTAATAGAATAGCTAGTTAATCCAGATTAGCTTTAGAAACTCAAACTTGACTATTATTTATTCCCTTAAAGTGAACACTGTGATGCTCCACTGTTAATTGTTCTTCTGTTTTTTTTTTAGTGGGTCCTAGTAAGGAGTGGAAACCAAAATCAACAATCCCTACTCTTACTCAGGGATCTGGGGCAGCTACTTCATCTGAGGCTGCTTCTATTTCTGTTGAAGCTAATGTCAAAATGTCACCAGCACTAAATGCTCTTGGCTCAAAGGAAGCTAATGTAGAGCTGCATAAGAAATTAGAAGAATTGCGTATTTCTGGTGGCCAACATGTGATCATTCCCAATCACCTTCATGTCCCTGAAGTTGAAAAGCTCGGATTTTGTTTTGGAAGTTTTGATGCTAGCTTCGGTGTAAGCACGGGCTATAATAGCAGTCCCGAGAACGACCAGACTGCACCTCTTTCTGAAACCTCTGATGGAAATGATGAAGCCCCAGAAGAACAGTTTTCCAGGTTTCTTTCAACTTTTACTCTCTACCGTCCTCGTCATACCCTAGGTTTTATTGATAAGCATTTTGGTTCCTCCTAATGGCCATCTCCTTTTGATGTGGTTTGATGTTCAAAGTGTGGCTGTAACCATTTCAGTATAATAATCTTGGATCTTGTATGTACCTTTAACTTGTTCTATAGTCTCCAATTTGGACTTTGTTAGTTGTGTGCTAGACTATCCTAAATTGTGTTACCTGATCAAGTACCATGAAGTTAATCTAGTTAAAGCAATTTAATGACTCAGGAAGCAGACACACTTTAGATGCAATGTACAGTAGTCTAAAGTTCTTACATATCGAAGCTTTTGTTGTCCGATTATTCTGCTACCCTTTTCTGTTTGTTATTTCTTGGCTTGTACTACTAAAATGCAAATCTGTTGACTACTTTCATGGATGCTGATTAATTGGCTCTATTGCTCTCTCTACATGCGTAGCTCTCTTTCTTTCTTTCTTTTTTTTTTGTTTTGGAGGGTTGGGGTGGGGGGTGGTTGGGAGGTGATTGTTGGGGTGTATTCGGGAAGATTCCATTCCAGTCCTTTCAACTTTTGAGCATCACTGTTTTGTACTCCTTGAATGTACATTTTTTAGCTTGTCAATCATTCCAATTCTTGAATGAAATATGCTGATCCTGCATAGAATTCTTCATATTTTTTGTCTGAGGTATTTTGTTTTGTTTATAGAGTAAGTAATAAATGCATTACAAAAATGGGTAGTTCCAATAGATGAGAAAATGAGAGAAACATGCTTAAGATGGTTTGGACATGTACATAGGAGACCTTTAGATGCCCTAGTGAGGCGTGTGGAAAGCAACGAATGATTAACTCAAATTTAAAGGGGAAGAGGAAGATAAAAAAAGAATTAGAAAGAAACAAGTCGAAAAGATATCTTATATTTAAATATAAATGATAAAATGAGCTTAGATTGAGTACAGTGGCGAAGTGTGATCCATAAAGCCAAATCCACATAGTGGAATCAAGGCATAGTTGGTGTTGATGTATTTTGTTTTGTTGTTCGCCAAATGAGTTATAAGGACATATCTTCATTTTGTATATGTTCCTGCCTGCAGTTTGTGATCCATCGTTGGCATTTGAAGAATTTTCCTTGAACTTCTATTAATAATATCCTTGCTTATTGCTTAAGTGTACTTTTTTGCTTTCCCTTGATTGGTAAAGCAATCAAAATGCGTTTGGAACTGTGGATGAAGTTGATTTTCCGGAGAATAACCAGTCATCATCCTATGGACCTGAAAACTTATCATCTAGTGATGGTGGAGTCTCATCGTCTAATGTCCCGGAATTTAATGACTCCAAACAAGAGGCTATTCCTGAAGGCCATGAATATTCTGGAGCTCCTACTTCAAACTATAGCTATGGTTTCATGCCTCCAATACTTGGCAATCAACTTCCACCTTTTGAAAACTCTGAGAGCCAAGCTCATGATGTTTCTCGGCTTCCAACTTTTGTTGTGAGTCTTCATGCACTTCACTTTGTAGTATCTTTCTGTTCTATATGATCAATACGCATGGTAAATTTCCACATGATATATTCTGGAGTATTAATATTATATTTGCCTTCTAAAGTTCATATATTTGACCCGCACAGTAGGCAATATAAGTTCTTTAATCTTTTAATGTGCAACTTTCCAAATTACTTCAAAAGTTATTGAATGTTTTTTGTTGCAGGTTCAACAGCCATTTGACCCAACCAACTATTATGCGCAATTTTATCGTCCTGGAGCAGACAGTGATGGTCGCGTTTCACCCTTTCATTCAGCTGGAGTAGCAACCAAGTACAGTGGAAATTTGACGATGGTTTCTCCTCAGACTTCTCAATCTCCTCAAGAGGTTTGGACGCATAAATCTTTAGTTACTGACGTGCTCTCATTTCTTGTTTTTGTCCTGTGCCTTCAAATCTTCAATGTGCGACAAATTTGTTTATGACCTTTATTGTTCAAATAAGGTGAAAGTGAAAACATTAGGTTTAGAATATTGTGTTATTCGTGGTAGTTTTTGTTTCTTGGAGGTTTTCTTGTTTGAATATGCAACCTTGAGCTTTTGGAAGCTTTTTGATATGTTCGCTTTGCCTTAGTTTTCAACTAGAGCTGCCTGTTCTTTCTTTTTGTCACAAAAAACAATATGACATCTCTGGCTCATTTTCATTGATTAACAATTTTCCTTTTTGACATGTTGCAATGAATATGCATATGGTTATGCAGGGGTCTGTGTGGATTATACGAATGCTGTCAACAGAAAAGTGCTTAGGGATCTTTGCTGCTTTAACATCACTTATCATTTGCATACTGTTTGACCGATTTGGCACTATGAAATTTCCATGTATGCAAACAACAAATGCGCTCTTTTTAAGTTTTCGTATATAATTAGCCTTATAATGGTTAGTTAACTACTAGAGAATACCTCATAGATTTCAGTTTCCGTTTATATCTATAGCTAGAAACTAGAGATTTGGCTGGAAGGCTGAGTTTTGGAACACTTTATAATAATTCTGGCTAAATTACAGCTATCCATCTTATTGTTTGTCATTCACCGATTTTCTTGTTAATGTATTCCCCATGTAATTAGTGTGCTCCCAGTTGGTGCCCTCATATATAAAATTACTTTACCTTCTCAAAACACAAAGAGACTAGAGATTTGATGAATATTTTTTCTGTGATCTACTCTAGATGTAAGTTAGTGGAGAATATATAGGTTATTCGGGTTGACACCATAATAAAACACAACATGACATGAAATTTGATGGGCTTGCTCATATCATTATTTTCAATCACAAACTTCATAGTGACATGGCATGACATGATCCATTGCCATCCCCTACATTAACACTGCCATACTTTGATTCTGAATAGATGTTAAGGAGTAGAATGAAATAACTAAGGCAAAAGTGGGAAAATTTTTGCAGAATTAGCTTTTTGCCTATGTAACCGTATTTCTTCTTCTTCTGAATGGATGTTAAGGAGTAGAATAAAACAAGTAATAACTAATATCTAAAGCAAAAGTGGGGAAAAACTTTCAGAATTAGCTTTTTGCCTATGTAACAGTATTAAGAAAGGCACGATATGGTTTTTGCCAAGTACTGAAATCTTCCCTTGGAGGAATTTGACATGGAAAGAAAATCATATGTTATGTTTTGGAAATTTGCTGGTCTGGTAAACTGGATAGTTGTTTTGATCATGTGTTTTGATGTAAGATAATATGTTTATGCCAAGTCCATCCAAGGATTCACAGATGGTTATCGATATATATGCAGGTCGGCAACCCTTTGGTTTTGTCCACGGCAGCTCCTACACCACTTGTAACTCAAGCTGCTGGTATTATGCAGAGCTCAATGGGTGTAACTCAGCCTCTATCTGTCTTTCGACCACCAGCCGGTCTGCATCTTCCTCATTACCCATCAAACTACATCCCATATGGTCACTACATCTCTCCATTTTATATTCCACCCCCAGCGATCCATCAGTTTTTAGGCAGTGGTGCATTCCCTCAGCAGCCTCAAGGTGGCAATGTATATCCAGCTCCACCAGCAGCAGCTGCCAAATATTCACTTCCACAATACAAGCCTGGAACTAACACAAATAACTCAAGTCATGTTGGAATTCCCGGAAGCTATGTGACATACTGTTCTGCCATGGCCAACTACAATCTTAGTTCAGCAACAGCAGCTGGAAACTCAACTTCCAATGAGGATCTCGCTACCTCTCATTTTAAAGAAAATAATGCCTACGTGAGTGGCCAGCAGGTCTGTCAATTGACAATTTAATAATTTAGACCACTGTCATATGCTTGATTCAGTTTGGAAAAGGGCTAGGGATCATCGAATCAATAGCAATAAGCCCCGGTTTGTAGAGGTTCATATACGGAACGCCGCGAAATAATACCCGGGGGCAGGAGATTTCACCTCTACCATCAATAGGTTTAGCTAGGGTGTTTATAACACGCCCCAAATAGGCCTCACTCACCGGTATCTGAGCAATTCTTCCTGTTGCTTTTACCGAGCTTCCCTCTTGTATCATCAATCCATCACCCATTAATACAACACCAACATTATTTGCATTAGAGCTTCCCATAGTGGGCATCTGAAACTTCTTAGTTTGTTTGGATTGGATTAAAGATGAAGGAGCATAGCCCTAATTGTTCTTAAGTGATCGCAATCATATTTTTGCATTGGTCTTTGATAAATTTGCAACGGTAGAAAAACCTTTTAGAGCTAGAAATTTGGTCAGAACTGAAAACAGTTGCTCACAAGACCCATACTCTTAAAATGATACGCTAATGCCAGTTAGTGAAGTCAGGGACATGTTTTCCTTGCTCAGCTCTCGGAGAACATTGGAATGTTAGGGCATGACCATTCACTTTTGCTGAATGGCATCAGGTGTCACTGTTTTTTTGGTCCAGTAGTTTGCTCAGTCAATTTCTTTGACTCTGTACCACTATGCATGCTTTATGCATCTCATTTGAGCTATTTGAAGAATGTTGTAGATTTCAGTGCTGAATTTTGTTTTGCAGAGTGAAGGTTCAGGTGTGTGGATCAGCCCTCCTGGTCGAGATATTTCTAGTATTCAGGCGAGGTCATTTTACAACCTCCCTCAGGGTCAGATGGCTTTCGCACCTGCCCAACCTGGCCATGGAACCTTCGCAGGTGTATACCACCCAGCACAACCTGTAAATGCAACAACTGTTCACCCACTGTTGCAACAGTCTCAGACCGTGGCAAGTCCCGCTGATATGGTTGGACCTGCTGCCAGCGTATACCAGCAACCACAACATTCACAAATTAACTGGCCTAGTAACTTCTAATCAGCAAGCTTGTGATCTATTATGTAAACCACAGAGCAGAAAAGCAGAAATAGCTTGGTTGGAATCTTTTGAGATTCCCAGCCTGTTCAAATGCAAGGGCGAATCATTCAGAACACGAAGCCATAGTCGGACGAGCTTAAATTTAAAAAATGAGGCCAGAAAAATAGTGGGCAGATGGCATCTTCTGACTATAGAAACAAGTGAAATGCTTGTGTATCGATAATTGACCTTTTTAAGTTAGACAGGCTTTGTGCAGGTTTTCTCTGTATTGCTGCTGGGACATGGTTTAACCATTTTCTCTTTGCAACTTAAAAGCCCTCTTTTGTGTTTCCAATTTAGTAGAATCATCTTGAGAGTTGAGAGTTAAAAAGATTATTTGTTTTCGTCTCTTCCAATCTTCTTGGAAAGTTCATTGAAATTCCTCTTCTAGGACTCTCAGAGTTAAAACGAGCTTATACTGCTCTCCTGTAAAGTAAATTTTGATAGCAACGATGTACTAGAACTGTTGTAATTGGTGTCGGTATAAGCAAATGCAGCATTCTATTCTTTTCATTGATGTGCAACGGACCATATCTAGATATGGGAGCATCTTTAGGTTCAGTATTTTGATATTCAGAGAATTGTATCTTTTTACTCGCACTAGTACGATTCAGCCTGTTTACGGTCCTACAATTCTACGCAATTCTGTAAGCCAAGATCGAACACTTTTGGCAAGTTTGTTGTAGCATTTTCTATAGAACTGTAAACAGTTTTAGGAGTACTAGTACGAGTAGGGATACATTTCTGTCGAAGAATTCTGTACTCAAAACTTTCACCATCAAAAAACAGTGAGAAGCAAAAGAGGCATGGATACAAGTCTTATTTGAAGAATTCTGTACCCAGGCATTCACCAAGTGAGAAGCAAAGAGGGATGGATAGTGGATACAAGTCTGTATTCAAGAATTCTGTACTCAGACATTCACCATCCATCACCATCAATCCAAATACAGTGAGAAGCAGCAGAGTCTAAGATGGCTGATGGCTTATATATATATGATAAGGAAGAAAGAAAAAGAAAAAAAACTAGAGGGCCATTTTTTTTTTCTTTTTTCCTCTTTTTAGATTTCATTATGACCATTTTTACAACAAAATTTAAGATTTTTTGTAGCTTAACTATATTGAGTGCTTCTCCAGATCATATTCATGTTCTGTTCATTAGGGTTCTTTTATTTTCAAAAGAATGGTTGTTTTCTTTTCTTTTGTAGTGCACAACTAATTTATTTAGTAATGGAAAAATTCTCAACACTTTTCTTGGTTTCACAGGTGCAATTTGCTAACATTACAAATAGTCTATGTTTACAGAGCTTGGAATGATTTTGCTAACCAGTCGATATTCAGCTTGACAATATTCTATTTAGCAACCTCTAGTTAATTTAATAGTCAATATTTTTTTATAGCTGGTTGAAAGTTACCTATTTTGGATTGGCACACGAGGTATTACAAAATCACACATATATTTCTTTATGTTATATGAGCTCTTTTTTTTTTTTAATATTGTGAAGCGCGTTCATTTATGAAAATACGACTTAATTACGATTTTAACGCGCTATAAAAGTAACAAGAAATTAAAATCACGTTTTTAACGATGATTAATTAATTATACATTTCATATATCAATAATATTTTATACTATATGAAGTTACATGAGTTTTTGTTTTATCATGATTATATATATGTGTACGAATACATAGATGTGCGTGTGTATTTCTCTTTTATCAAATTGTTAAGATAATGGCAGTGGAGCAAAGTGAATATGAACATTTGTTTGGAGAAAGAGTAATGATATATAGGGATTACATTTTTTTTTCTTTGAATGTTATAAATAAACTTACGTAAAGTTATCACATCACTCATTCACTCAATATTAATTTATTCATAATAAATGTTCATTTAGTAACTAATGACAGATATTTGTGTAAATAAAATTATGGTATCACATAAAAAATTTTCACTAGCTTTCTTATAGCCGGTCCCAATTTGAAAAAAAAAGAGGAATATAACCTTTAACCAGAAACCGACTTCATATATAAGCAATTGTTTCACAGAGCACGTTCGTCTATACCTACAATACCAATAATATATATTGGTGAGAACTTTCATGAGATTTTTTTTTTCTAAATACTTAAATTAGCCTTTTAGATATTCAATATATCAATCAAACGTTCCTCCATATGCATAAGATATTGTATTTATAACTATAAAATGGTACTTGAAAATGAGTTGTTACTCCTATATATAGGAGTCAAATATCCCACGTAAATTAAGTCTCAAAATTACAATTCAAACTAAGAGTAATATATAATCCTTGAGTAAGTAAATTTCCTTAAGCATTATCTTGCTCTCTTAAAGTTATACGCTGTGCATGTGTTGGCTTCCTTATTAGGCAACTAGTTACGAAAAGTTGTCATAGGTTAATGGTCCTCGTAAAACTTTTTCGTTTATAGTAGATTATATTAGAAATCATATAAATGCGTCGTGAAAAAGTTTAATCTGATCCCTACCGTTATCCTCAGGGAAGAAATTAAGATGGCCATTACCATAGCTTCTCTTAGCTACTGTCATCATTTTCATTGTGGTTATACGAAAAATATTTAGGATAGTGAAAGTTGGAATTGGAAAACAATCAACTTATCGTGCTTAATCTGCATTCACCACGCATCTGATTGAGATGGTAGTGCATGTTTTAAGCTAAGATATGCAGTCACATATAAGTATATATATATTGTTTAAAACAAATCCAGCTATTGTATGATGAATGTACAGCGAGCTGGTTAGATGTTTAATTATGGTTCATTCTCCTTGAACCCATCTCATATAAGAGTTGTGTATATATTTTACTTTAACGTATAAAATATAAAAAATTAGCATATAAAATATAAAAAATTAACGTATTAATATATCATATTAACGTATAACATATAAAAAATTAAAGTATTAACATATAAAATATAATTTACGTATCAGCGTATAAAATGTAATTTACATATCACGACATAGTCTCACAAGAGGTTTTGCATTAATTATGTAGAATTAGTACGGTTGCCACTCCTTCAAAGTCCAA
This sequence comes from Ophiorrhiza pumila, assembly GCA_016586305.1. Lineage (NCBI taxonomy): Eukaryota > Viridiplantae > Streptophyta > Magnoliopsida > Gentianales > Rubiaceae > Ophiorrhiza > Ophiorrhiza pumila. Next base: position 21,731,968 of record BLIW01000005.1, read on the forward strand.
ATGAATGGATAAAAACAAAGCAAAATGATATTTCTAGATGAGGATATTAATCTCCTAACATTAAGAAGGCAACAAAACATTACGAACTCTCCTTAATTTGCATTGTTGTTATCCACAAAGGGATTATGACACTCTTTCTCATTCGTGGATCGGCATTTTATCAAAATCCAAAAGCAAGAAAACAGAATTGCCGGCTCTTGGATTCATCGATGGTCAAAATCCTTGCAAACTATAAATATGAGAACACTTTCTCGTACTTAATTCATGCCCAAAAAATCTTAGCATTTGATTCCAAACTTTTGGCACTTTTCATTGGCAATAACCAACATGCTCCTCAAGATCTTTGGTGCAAGAAAATTAGCTCTAATTCCAATTTCAATAGAGGATGAGGAGGAGGAAAGATCATCAGTGGCCTTAAAGATCATCCATGCCGGTGGACTTGTTGAGCTTTACTACATGGCTGTGCCAGCTGCCAAGATTATTGATAAATATCCCTCTTTCATGCTAGCTAGGCCTGACGTTTTTCGACGGCCGTGGGATGCCATTGTAGCCCCTGAAGAAATTCTTACTCCGGGACAAAAATACTTCCTCGTTCCACTTCGAACTGTTAAGAAACTCCGACGACGAATCAAGAAACAAAGTGGGAATGGCACAAATTCAAGCCTTGTTTTAGCCACTTCTCAATCTGGAATAGTTGCTTCTTCATCAGAAGAGATGAGTTCCAATAGTTGCAAATCATCATTTGCTAAAAACAAGTTTGGTATCTTGATCAAATCCAAAAGCAAAATCAAGACTAGTAATCATCGAGTGCGCTTTTTTGGCATTGATATTAAGCAAAATACAGTTTCTTCACGAAAAAGCAAAAATGGTGCAAAAAATAGTGATGCCAACAAGAGCCAAAATCCTCAACATGACAGAAAAAAGAGGAGAGGAAGAAACATAGTTCAATGGCAGCCATCATTAACTTCTATCACTGAGGACCATTGATTGTACATATGGTTGAGGTTTTCATCTTTAACTTTTAACTGTACTTATAGAAAATTTCAGAAACAACAACTGCTTTATTTTATTGCTCTAAGCAGAACCAAATAATGTTTAATTCTTTTCTACTTCTTGTCAATGGATAGGAAAAAAAAATGTCATTTGAAGGAAATTTATCTTAGCATCATGTTTGTCTTCATATCTTCATTTAGAATGGATCAATAACAGTGCTCAATTATGACAACCATTTTCATTGCATCAATATATATACATATTTTAGGCACAACAAACATGAAAATTATCTATTCCAAGACCTTGAGGTCTAAGTTATAACTATTGCTTTAAAACACAAAAATAATACATACAAATCAAAACCCATGGTATAGAATTATCAATCAAAAATAAAGGGAAAAAAATACAATAAAGATGAAATCTTTTGGATCAAAGGGCGCTTCTTGTCATTCCTACTCCTTGTCACTCAAGGTTTGTTTTACCTAGTCTAGTCTAAATCTAATCTAAGCTAACTAAAACTCTTACGATTTCCTAGTGAAATTGGCATCTAAAGGTCGCTAAGATGCACAAAGAAGCTCTTAGGTCATCCACACTAAATTCCCATAGTGTCGTTGTTAAACTATGCATACCAAGAGAAAAAGATACAGAGAAAATAAAAAATAATGGATATTTTATTATTGCTAAGTCGTACATGAATATACGCTAAACAAGAGCTATATATGTTAAAGAGATAAAAGGAAAAATACTAAACTACCCTGAAATAATATTAATATTGTTAATATTCCCCTCAAACTCATGATGCATTAATAGGAAGCATCGAGAGTTTGCTAATTAAAAAACAAAAACGTAAAATAGTATGTGCCTTGGTAAACAAATCTCCAATCTGCATAATAGAGAAGACATAGGGTAATTAAATCGATAGTGGCACTCTGATACTGATGGCGAGTGAAATGACAATCACTCTCAATGTGCTTTGTGCGCTCATAAAAAACTAAATTGCGAGTGATATGAATAACACTGGTATTATCACAATACATGGGAGTTGGATAAGAAAGAAGGATGTCCATTAGCAAGTAACCCTCGTAACCAAACAATCTCAATAATAGTAAAAGCCATAGCTAGATATTCAGCTTCTGTAGATGATCAAGAGATAACAGTCTGCTTTTTGCTCTTCCAAGAAATAAGAGAATTACCCAGAAATATGCATAAATCAATAGTCGACTTACGATCAGAAGAATCACTCCTCCAATCTGCATCGGAGTAAGCTTGAAGTTCTAAAGTAGAGTGGAAGGAAATAAGAGACTCTAAAATTGAGTATCCCAAAGATACCGAAGGATACGAAGCACAGCTGCCCAATGAACTGAAGTAGGAGAAGCAACAAACTGACTAACAATATGAACAACATAAGCAATATCAAGCCTAGTGATAGTGAGATACACTAAACTACCAACTAAAGTACGATACAGAGTAGGATCTGGTAAAGGGACACCATCATTAGAAGAATACCAAATATTAATCTCAATGGGAGAATCAACCGTGCTATTGTCAGACAAATGAGTTTGCTCAAGGAGGTCTGCTATATGCTTAGATTGAGAGAGAAGGGAGCTACGAGGAGAGAAAGCCACTTCGATCCTTAAAAAATAATGAAGAAGGCCCAAATCTTTCATCTCAAATTTACGAGCTAGATGCAATTTCAAATCAGTAATCCCATCAACATTGTCCCCAATAATGATCATGTCATCAACATATAAAGAAAGAATAATGCGACCAGAAGAGGTACATCTGACAAATAATGGAGAATCATATGGAATGGAATGAAAGCCAACAGATGTAATTACAATGGAGAACTTCTCAAACCAAACTTGAGGAGCTTGTTTAAGCCTATATTGAGCTTTTTTTTTTATCTTGCAAATTTCATTCGGATTATGAAAAACACCAGGTGGAGGTAACATGTATACTTCTTCTTGAAGATCACCATTTAAGAATGCATTTTTTTACATCTATTTGAAAAATGGACCATTGACGAACATATGCAACAGTGATAAGAGTACGAATGGTTGTGAGTTTCGCAACCAGAGCAAAAGTTTCCTCATGATCCATACCATACTGCTGCGAGAATCCTTTAGCAACCAAACGAGCTTTGTATCGCTCAACAAACCCATCAGATTTAGTTTTAATCTTGTAAACCCAATGTGAACCAATGACACGTTATCCTAAAAGAAGAGGAACAAGATCCCAAGTACCTGTTTTATGTAGAGCAGAAAGTTCTTCTGCCATAGCCTGCTACCAAAGAGGATTAAGAACAACCTCTAGATAAAATGAGAGCTCTGAGAGGTAATGAATAGAACTCAAAAAAGAAGAAAATAAGGGTAGAAAATATGGAATAGACAAAGTTAGGTAACCGAGTAGACTTACAAATGCGCTGAGGGTAGCGAGAAGAAGGATCCACAATCGTAGAAGCATCACTATGGAAGGCAGTAGGAGTAGGAGGTGAATCAGAGAGTGGAGTGCCTGGAGTTGTAGAACTAGTGATATCATTCCTGCACGAATCAACATTAGAGGGAAGGGTGCTCTAATGTTTTGCAACACCTGAATCAGTGGAGAATGGATCAATATGAGTAAAATCAAAGTTTTTAAGAGTGTGTATGCCAGGTGAAATAGACTAGAAGGGAATATATTCAAGAAACACAAAATACCGAGATACATAAAGCTTTTGGGTTTCAGTATCATAACAACGATATCCCTTTTGATCGTTACCATAACAAAAAAAAAATACAAAGTGCTGAACGAGAAGTGATTTTGCTACGTTCGGCATGAGGTCAAAGAACAAAATAGGTGGAACTTAACACTCTAAAAGTAAAGTAATCAGGAATATGACCATACAATTTTTTGAAAAGAGAAACTCCTGAAATAATAGAAGACAAAGTGCGATTAATTAAATGGACATCAGTAGAATGGCTTTCCCCAAATCTCTTTAGAAATAGATGCAGGTAACAAAAGAGAACTGGCAGTTTCAACAATGTGTTTGTGTTTTCTTTCAACAACACCATTCTGTTTGGGAGTGTTAGTGCAAGAGGTTTGATGCAAAGTCCCATCGAAAGCAAGTAAGTCAGAAAAGCGATTATAGATATATTCACCACCTAAGTCGCATATAAAACATTTGATAATAGCATCATGTTGAGTTTTAATTATTGCTCAAAACATATGATAAATGCCAGAAAAGTTAGAACGATGTTTCATAAGATAAACCCAACAATATTGAGTACAATCATCCAATCGAAAGAAAAGATAAATACCCAAGGATGCCACCATTGCGTAAGAATCAGAGGATAATCCCCAACACATCCAGAATGAATTAAATCAACTGGTGCAGTCAGCGAAAGTATGAAACGTCGTTTGTAAAAATAGGCCAAAGTACGAAAATTTAGGCCAATTTGCAATCACAACAATCTGAAATATTTTAAGTTTTCAATTTTTCTAAAACTCCCGAAGAAGCTAAATACTTTAAATGAGAAGTAGAAACATGTCCAAAATGGGAGTGCCATAAATAAAACTAGACGAAGAAGAACTTAAACGAAAAGAAGACAAGTCAACACTCAAAGCTGCAACATCTAGAATTCGCAACTCATCCAAAATGTATAATCATCCCTGCCTACGGCCTATCTTAATCAGCTTCTTAGTGTGCGAATCCTATACATAATAAAAAGATGAGAAAAAGAACATATGGAAACCAGAATCAGATATTTGACCAATAGAGGCAAGATTCAAAGTAAGATTTAGAATATAATATACATCAGAGATAGACAATTGAGATGAACAAATTGAACCAATACCTATTAATGGCATGGAAGTGCCATCAGCAGACATGACAAACATAGAAGATGCAGAACATAAGGAGTCAAAGGAATTGAAGTTAGGTGACATATGATATGAAGCTTCAAAATCAAAAACCCATATAGAAGAAGATATACCTGAAGTGATATTAGATGACAAACCTATATGTGAAGAGGGAGACAACATGAGGCTGTGAGGCGAGAAACTTCTGAAATTGCTTGTTGAGAAAGGCAATAGTAGTATTGGAAGATTGATTGCCTCTAGAAGAATACATAAACCCATGAGAAAGAGAGTTAGTAGATGGAACAACTGCTGCTGCATTACCAAGCAAAAAAGAAGGCCGGAATAATCATTACTGTGATGGATTGTTGAGTTTCCAAGACGAAGAGTGTTGATTTGGTTGCATGCGATTCAATATCTCGAGACATTGAGCTTTTCAATGACCTTTTTGCTTAGAGAAGCTGCACTCGTTATAACTAACCTTCGTTTGAGACATATTCTGATTGTTGAAAGGAGGTCGAGGAGGAACAACAAATACAGATGGAGTAGTAGGAGGAATCCCCTTTTCTGCACTTTCTTTATCTAACTGAGACTTCAAACGAATCTCTTCATCTAACAACTCATTAACCACTGAGTCAACAAAAGGTAGAGGATTATGATGCAAAATTGTTCCACGAAAACCTTCAAAATCATCGCGGAGGAGCCATTAAAATTAAACCAAACGTTGTTCTTCTCGACGAGCAATATAGGTTGCATAATTATGTAATTCTACAGATTCAGTAAGAGCAAGATGGTCTCAAAGATTAGACATAGCAGAATAAAAATCTTGAACAATCATGTTATTCTATTGAATGGCTCAAATGTCAATTTCTAACTGATACTATTTTGCAAAATTAGACAGTGTGTATAATCTTTCTAAATGATCCCAAACTATCTTATCCGTATCATATTTCACTAATTGAACACCTATGGATTGTAAAAAATAATTGTTGATTCATAATATAATTTTCGAATTAGAGGCATCCCATAGTTCTATCTGTTCTGCATATTTCTCATCTTTTTCATTCGTTGGCTTACTAACAATTCCAGAAACATAGCTCGCATCCTCTACCCTTCAAAAAATTACTTATCACATAACTTCAATATGAATAATTGGATTCATTCAATTGCACACTAATAGATTGAAGCGAATCATCTTTTTTACCAGACATTACAGCAAAGAAACAAATATCCGATGTAGAAGAAAATAAAATAGAGAATAAACGAAATAAGAGCAAGTACTAATCTTATGAAATAGATGCGTAGAAAAGACAAGACGTATTGAATCTCGCAAAAATCAAATTGTAAGAAAATGAAGACAAATCAAGTCGTGCAAAATACAAATTGAATCAACCAAAAATAATTTTTGGTGCTCTGCCCTAAACCCTAGACAGGTGGGCTGCCCTTCTGTGACCTCCCGCCAACTCACTGCGAAGTTGAATCCACGAGAATTGAGGATACTGCTACAGGCTTTGGTACCATGTTAAACTATGCATACAAAGAGGAAAAGGTAGAGAGAAAATTAAGAATAATGGAGATTTTATTATTATTAAGTCGTACATGAATATACGCTAAACAAGAGATATATAGGCTAAAGAGATAAATGGGAAAGTACTAAACTACCTTGAAATAATATTCATATTGCTAATCGTTAACGTTTGTTGTATATCGATTCCACATTTCCCCACTCATGACATAATTTATTGAGATATCATGATTATTAGAATTCAGTTACCTAAATTTATTCTAGAATTTTATTATCTGTTAGGTCCGAAATTTTGTTAGATTTGTGATTGATATTTTAGAGTTTGGTGCTTACAATTTTTTTTTTTGTGTTTTATTGGCATAAATGAGTTTTACTTAAAGTAAATAATTAATGAGTTTGTGGAGTAGTAATTTTATTTTAATATAAACATAAAAGAAATAGCAATACTTTATTGTTATTTCAAAATACTAGATGTGACAAACGGGTGAGTTCGGAGGAGTAGTAGACGAGTATTAAACGAGTTTTAAAAAGTTGGCATATAGCCACCTATATTTGTTTTATTGATGGGTAAAAATGGGTGAAAATAATTAATTTGTGGATACCCGCACGTACCCTTATTGAATAAGTTATGGATATTTAAATCTATTTTCAAGATCCAAAACATATATATTCATTTTTCTTTTTTTTATTCTTTTTTATATCTTTTTTTTTTCTTTTTAAATAAGTGTGTCCAAAATAAGAAATTCGTTCTACATAAACTCTTGGAATTGGGCTTTAGTTTTATCATATTTTTCTTTAAAAAAAATTGATTTTCATAAAGATATAATGCCATTCAGTCAAATGATGATGATAAAGAGATATAAAATGTAGTTGATATATGAAAATCCATCTAAGACAAAGGGAACACTGTTTAACGGATACAAATTAATTTGTATATAATAACTAAATATATGATATGAACACTGAAAATTTTAAAATAAAGTCTACAGAAACTTTATAAATTTGTGCAGTCTTAGATTTAGAATATTATATAATTTCTTTCAATTATATGCCTAGATATATATATTAATCTTAAGACTAGTAATATTACATAATTAATCTAGTCTACAAACTAAATGAGCCCATAATAAATGTCTTCAGAATTTTTATTACCTGTATATGCAGAATTAAACGAAGTTTTAATTTCCTAATAAGAGTTGTCCTATTTTTTAAAGTATAAATAAATGTGGGGAGTAGAGATTTTGTGGTGTACACCAAAATAAAAATAAAAAAAAATAAAATTTCATATCCTGGTGTGGAAAATTTTTGTTGTCCTGGATAAAAAGATTTAGCATCTATTTTGTTTTCTTTATAAGCCACACTGCTTAGTGAATAAAAGTCTTGCTGCCTTGTTTTTATCTTTGGTGTGGAGCTGGTTTATTCTTCTTACAAATAAATTTTACAACTTTTTGAGTTCCTTGGACAAAATTTCGTTGTTCAGTTTTAATTAATTCGATTCTAGTATAGCATTATGTGGTAGGTTAAAATTTGTCACGCTCAGAAACCACGTGCCCAATAAACCTATAGGCACATATACACACATAAGCTTGTGACACGATTAGAGACTATCACACTCAACCCCGACTTAATTTGACTTGTCGTCGCTATGCCAAAATGGATATCCCAAGTTGAACTTGCATGCTAGGCTCATATTTATATATCTTAGTCAACATTGTTATAATACACATATTCGATATGGAACTGGGGTATAACATTCATTCCCCCTTAAGGCTTTAGGGTGCTCGCAAGGCCTAAACTAGACCCAAACTAGGATCCCAAGTAGACCCACCTCGGTGGTGAAGAATTTTAGAGGTGGCTCCCGCCCTTAGGTCGACATAATATTTTGGTGAAGAATTTTAGAGGTGGTTCCCGCCCTTTGGTCAACATAAGGCCCTGAACCCGAGAACCCAATAAACCTCCGTAGGCCCACAAGCGCACGCAAGCCCGTAATATGACTAGAGCATGTCGCGTCCAACTCCAACTTAATTTGACTCGTCCTCGCTATGTCAAAATGAATATCTCAAGTTGGACTTGCATGTTAGGCTCACACTTATATCTTAGTCAACATCCTTATACATAACCGATGTGGGATTGAGATATCACAAAATTTGGCTATTTATTTTCATATTTGAGGATTTCATTAAAAAAAACTCTATGTAAACTCACTCTCATCTAATTAACTAAAGTTTATGCTGATAAGGCTTAACTTAAAGACTGTCAGAGCTGATCCACAATGATAGCTGGAAGTATGAGCAACAAAGGGATTACTGATAAGCTGATAAGGCTTAACTCTCCTGCCAATCGATTATTCATTGAAAGGAGACATCAGGTAAGGTCTCATGAACCTTCATTTGCTGGCCCCATCCTATCGATGTTAGGGATGGTTTGCCGTGGAATTGTTAAAGGCCCCGGCCTGCTGATGTTAGGGCGAGGTTGCCGAGTTCTGTTAGGCCACAGCCTGCTGCGGTTAGGGCTGTTTTGCCTGTGTCTTTTTCTATTATGGGGCAAGGTGCAGGAATCCAACGTCATGCTGCACACTATTGGGGAAAGGGACTGTGAAGTAATCAGTTACTGTGTACAAGATGATTGGAATCTGAATTATTCAACACCGGAATGGGAAGGAGAAGTGCCTGCGTTGCTGCTATATCGAGCCACAACCATCCTGCTGTTGCTAGGGTGGCTTGTTGTAGGGAATCCACACCAGTGGAGTAATCAGCCTCCACTACTTCAACCTGATGGGAGAATAGGTCCTAAACAGCTTAAGGAGAGACACAGCCCCCCAAATGGAGATAGGCTCATGCCAAAGTTTAACAAGTTTGACCTGAATCAGGCACTCCATCAGCTGGATGATTGTCCACAAAGCTCAACAAATCAGAAAGCTCATTACAGATTCAGGAAATAGTGGCAAGCAACTAAGTTTATTGATTGCAGACTTGAAGGAGTATCATCAAAATCCCATAAAAAGAGGGATCTTTTGTCACTCCTTGTGATCAAAGTAGTCTTTTGTATAATTATTAAGTTTCGTATCTGTAAATGGAGGAAGTACTCCATATTTGTGGCTTTACAAAACCACGTGAACATGGTTACATTGCATGTACATGGTACTGTGACCAAGTGGTCGCTTTCTGTAAGGGTGGCATTAACATCCACCACCCAACAAGGCATCTAATAAATTGGGAGATTTAAAAAAAAAACTAAAGTTTATGCAATCAGGTAGGACGTAGACTTTCGAATCAAATTTGTGTAAAATCTAAAATTAAAAATCAAATGGTGAAATGTTATTATTTCTATGTATTTTTTGCATGTCATTTAATTTATATCAGTCATGAAATCAATTATCAATCGTTTTAAGTTTAAAAAATAATAATATTCTTATAAATTAAATTGAGGATCATCCCATTAGGACAAAATAAACAATTTACATAGACAAAAGAAGCGCTATTAAATGATTATTAATTAAAAAATGTACTATTTTAATATTATTTTCAATTTTAATTAAAAAGTGTATTAGTTCGAAAATATTTGTAAAAAAAAGTTATTTTAGAAAAAAGTACCATTTTTCTTCAACAAAACGTCCAAATTTATGCATGTTAGGTTTATTGTGTTGTGTTCAAGCGAAAAAAGGAAAAAAAGAAAAAGAGAAAGAAACTTGGGAAGGTTTAATGATGGTAATTGAAAGATCAAGGTTAGACACATGATGTTCTAGTGGGTTGAAACACTAGATGCGACACTGATAATAAAAGCGATAATGGACAGTATTAAAATGCGGAAAATAAAGAGACATGAGATTGGTAACGAGTTTGGCAATTGCCTACGTTTGCAGGGCCACGCCCAGACATAAAATAATTCACTAAGTTCACAAAGTTACAAGACACCCGGTCTAACACAAAGTAAGACTCCTATTTTCTTTGTCGCCGACTCTTACTAACTTCCCAAGTGAATTTGTTTTGCGAGCTCCGCTCGACTTGTGCGATTCTTCCCAAAATCTTTATGAGACAAGATCCCCTTTTCAATGGCGACTCATCCCGGAATCCTTGTAAAGCAAGATCCCCTTGCCCACGATCAGAACTCTCCCGAATTTTTGGTAGCCTCCTCCCGAGACTGAGTTTCAACAAAGATTATAAGGATTGCACCATCAACACATTTGTATTCAGATGCGAATAGCCAACACACTTAATAAAGAATTCAAACAAAAAATGTGTTCACAGTCTTTCCAAGACCGAAAGAATAAAACCAATTCTACATACACAAAACTATGTGAGAAGAACGATCTTTATAGAGCAAACAAAATCTTTCTATGTTTATCTCCAATATTATTTCCAAATAAATCTCATAGAAAGAAGGAAATCGTGTTCATCCCATACTTATCTTTCCAAAGATAATCCTTCAAAGATAATCACCAAGAATACCAAGATAAGCACAAAAAATACCAAGATAATTACCAAATATATCAAGATAGCATAATCTTCAAAATCAACCTCCCTTGCATAGATTGATTCAGTTGATTACTGTAGCCAATTACAATCTTTCCTTATTTGCACTTTTTCCTTATTTGCCAAAAAATCAATGCCAATACAATCTTTAGCATTAACAATCTCCCCCTTTAGTATTTTTTGGCAAAATCCAAACTCCACCTGTATGCTGGACAGAAGTTCATTGAAACTCCCTATGAACAGGAACTTACAAAAGAAACATCATTGCACAAGACATCGTGCATGACACATCAAAAGACATCAATATCCCAGCATACAATGTTTTAGGGATTACAATACCAAAACATAAAATACTCCCTCTTTTTGCCACAAAAAAGACAAAAGGGTATAAAAACAACTAACAACATAGCAAATTGTCTTAATAAAGCAACATAAAAAATCATCAGAGCAATATTAAGTGGAATCATCAAAAACATACGGTACGAGGCCAACTGAATCTGGTAGCAACTGAACACTATCACCTTCTCCTTGAACAGATTCATCTGTACCAGCAACAAGCCCACCAGATTGGGTGTTAGAAGTACCCTGAGTGTCTGTAACACCAGGAGTAACACTCGAAGAAACCACACTAGAAGGATCAGAAGGAACGGGAATTTTCTCTTCTGGGACATCCTTGGTGACATCACGTGGAACACCTGACGAGCCAGCAACATCATCCGCTATAGTCTTAGCCATTACATCGAAATGCTTCTTCCTTTCAGCAGCCTCAGCAGCAACTTCTTTAGCAGACCTTATTTCCACAAGATCATCAAGCAACGAAGAGACTTCTTTCCTCATATTCTCAATAACATAGTGCTGCATGGTCAGAACCTTCAACTCATCCTCAAGCACCTTGATAGTGCGAGACAGTAAGGCAGAATCACCAATCTCCTCCTTGCCGGAGTCAAAAACATCGTCCATATCATTGATGTGATCACCCTTCAGAAGCTCATAGCTGATTCTGATCTCCTCCTTATCCATCTCAAGAATCTCTCTAGCTTGAATCAAAGCTCGTTGTGAAGAGAGAATGCCATATATCAAACAAGAAAAAGAAAAGGCTATCATTTCATTCTTACAATCTGCATGCTTCACAATTTGATCAAACAAAAACTGCCCAACGTCAAACTCAATGAAATTTCTAATTTTGAACAATAAGATAGCCATGGACTTATTCATACCAGTTTCATGAGAAGTAAGAAGCCAATTTCTCATGGTTATCTTGTGCAAAATAGCATACTTAACAGAGAGTTGAGAGGTAGAAAAATCTTTCCCTCTGGGACACACTCGTCTGACACCACCTGTGATATCTGTAATGAGCTTACTGTAATCAGGGGTGAACTTCTTAACATTAGCCCAATGACTGCCCAGGTGAGTGTTTATAACATCAGGGGAGAATTCAAATAGATGACTCCTTACAAACACATGTCCACCATCAGGATGCTCAAAATCTTTCACATAGGATCTAAATTGCAATAAAATTCTTGGATAACTCTCTTAACATATGGCTTTAAACCCTTAATAGTCCTTTATAATCCTTGACCACCAAGTTGATCTACAATTTTTCGACAGTCCTTAAAATCTCCATCGTGAATATTTCTTTCACCCCAAATATTTCTCTTAGATACTCTATTCCAGAGACCAGCATTATACTCAGATTTGTAATCATTCAAATTAACAGAAGGAACTGAGGACTTACTTGAGATGGGTGACTTTCATTTTGACATTGACTGAGAGCGAGTGATTCGCTGAGACTCAAGTGTAGGATTTCCTTTTGTCGCTTAGCCTTGGGTGACTTAGTAGGTTCTGGATCAGAGACCTCTTGAACATCATCATCAAAGGAAACATTATCTTTAGCATCTTCTTCATCTACCCAAGCATAATCTGATGACTCTTCATCCTTTAGCCGAAACCTTTTTCTCTTAGGATCTGTATGAACCCTAGAAACAACTGGTGCTTTATGAGGAGTAGCACCAGTTTTGAATAGACCACCACTAGTCTGCCCAAAATGCGTTCTCACACCTGAAGTATCCACTGACTGAATCGGAGTAACCATTATGGCTTTTGAGGACGTGTCACTCTTAGAATCTGAAGATAACTCTCGTGTATGAGAGGAACTTCCTTCACCTTTTGACAAAGCTGGAGAGACAGGAGTAACAACAGCATGAACCCCGTCATTGTCTATAGTCTTTACCACCTTGTTAATCTGAGATGAAGACTTTGGCTGAGATATCTCTGAAATTGGGTGCATTTTGACTTAATTTTCCTTTAATACCATTGATGATTATCACGAAAAAGAAGAGACTGTGTTTAACCAAATGCTTGTGAAGGCGAAAACCAAAATACAATAAACCCTTGGAATAGCAGAGAGAGAGAGTGAGCGAAATAATTGCAGTCAGATTTTGCGTGAAAGTGAGTAACTTTTCAACTCTTCGATATTAGCCAAAAATCCCCCAATACACCACATCTCACTTGGAGGGTTAAAGACCAAAATTCATAAAAAAAATCCACAACTACAAAACTGCCTAAAAATATGAGGCGGGAAACCAGAAAAAAACAAAAAACTACTCTACTATATTTGTTTTGTTTTTTGTTTTATTTATTTATTTATGATTGTTATAAATACAAATACAATACAAAAACTTACAACATTGAAGAACTTCTTCACATGATACGAAGGACTAAGGCAGACCTTAATTCTTCAAATTTCGCTCCATCTAAAGCTTTGGTGAAAATATCAGCAATTTGTTTTTCTGTCACCATATGTTCCAAAGCAAGTTTTGTCTTCCACAAGAGATCGAATGAAATGATGTCGAATATCAATATGTTTGGTACGAGAATGCTGAACAGGATTCTTGAAAATATTGATAGCACTAATATTGTCACAATAGAATGTCACGACATCCTGTGTGACATAATAGTCTTTCAGTATTTGCTTCATCAAGAGAAGCTAAGTACAGTAACTACCAGCTGCAATATTTTCTGCCTCGGTCGTAAACAGAGAAATAGTGTTTTGCTTTTTACTGAACCATAACACCAAGTTGTTTCCCATGTAAAAACATCCACCAGAAGTACTTTTTCGATCATCGGAACTTCCAGCCCAGTTGGCATCACAATAACCCACTAGATTGGTGTTTGTATCAAACGAATACCAAATCCCATAGTCAGTTGTCCCGCTAATATACTTAAGAATTCGCTTCACTAACACTAGGTGTGACTCTCTAGGTTTTGCTTGAAATCGAGCACATAAACCCACACTGTAGCAGATATTTGGTCGACTAACAGTTAGGTACAAGAGACTATCAATCATACTCCTATGTAAGCTTGCATCAATAGGAATCCGCTTCTTATCTTTGAATATTTTCTCATGAGTCTAATCGGTGTTCTCCTTGAACGAGCATCCTCTAACTCAAATTTCTTCAACAAACTCTTGGTATACTTGCTTTGAGAAATGAAAATCACATCATTTCTTTGTTGAATCTGAAGCCCAAGGAAATAATTAAGCTCACCAACCATACTCATCTCAAATTCCTCAGTCATTTGAGCGACAAATTCATCCACCATCGCCTATGACACCAAGAAAAACACTATGTCATCAACATATATTTGAGCAAGTAAAAACTTACCTTTATTATGACGAATGAAAAGGGTTTTATCTACTCCCCCTCGATCATATCTCTTGGAAAATAAGTACTCCGTGAGCCTTTCGTACCACGCTTGAGGAGATTGTTTGAGTCCGTATAACGCCTTCTTCAACTTGTAGACATACTCGGGATGATGAGGGTCTTCAAAACCCTTTGGTTGAGCAACATACACCTCCTCATGAAGAACACTATTGAGGAAAGCACTTTTCACGCCCATTTTGATACAACTTGAACCGCAACACACATGTAATGGCTAACAAGAGACGAATGGACTCAAGACGAGCAACTGGCGCACCCCTTTAATTTGTGTGTACCCCTGGGCAACTAACTGAGCATTGTTGCGAGTGATGTTTCCATGCTTATCAATCTTATTTTTGTATATCCACTTGGTTCTAATGACATTTACATTAGGGGGCACGACACTAAATCCCAAACTTGATTCCGAGTGAATTGACCAAGTTCTTCTTGCATAGTACCAATCCAATACTCATCTAACAAGGCTTCTTTCACATTTTTGGGCTCAATGGATGAGGTAAAGCACGCCATTTGGATAATTTCTCTTGACTCTCGGCTTATCTCTTGTCCGAACACCATCATTCAGATTTTCAATAACTTCATCAGCAGGATGATTTTTCTGGACACGAATGGATGGTTGCCTGTTAGTCGAGATGACTTCCTCTACATTATCAATCACTGCACCCTGATCGGTAACATCACTTATGACATTGGTAGAAACACTGATTGGAACACTAGAGCTTACTTCATTTAGAGATTCTGTCATGTATTCTTTAGAAACATCAGTTATTTCCAGTGAATCATCGACTTGAACATTCGCAGATTCTATGACAGTTCGAGTTCTTTTGTTGTAGATTCGATAAGCTCAACTATTGATAGCATACCTAAGAAAAATAGCTTCATCACTCTTGCGATCGAGCTTCCCTTTATGTTCCCTGTCATTCAACACATATCAAGTACTACCGAAAGAATGAAAATAGTTAAGATTTGGAGTTTTACCTTTCCATATCTCATAGGGTGTCATTTCCTCCACGAAGATACACTCGATTTATAATGTAATATGTTGTGTTCATAGCTTCTGCCCAAAATTTCTATGGAACATTTCTTTCGTGTAACATTACACGTGACATCTCTGCTATAGTCCGATTCTTTCTCTCAATGGCTCTATTTTGATGAGGAGTCTTAGGTGCAGATAATTCATGAGCTATTCCATGTCGATTACAAAGATCTGAGAATTCTGAGTTTTCAAACTCTCTTCCATGGTCACTGCGAATGCGGATAATCTTCACGATGGCACAATCCTTCTCATGTTGAAGATGAAGACACAATGACTTGAAAGCATTAAATGTGTCGAACGTTTCTCGAAGAAATTCCCCCATATATATCGAGAGAAATCATCAACAGTCACATAGGTACACCGTGTTCCTCCAATACTCTCCACGGGCATATGATCCATTAAATCCATATGAAGCAGCTCAAGCACACGAGTTGTTCTTGGTGTCTAAGACTTGGGATATGACACTTTTGTTTGCTTTCCAATCTGACATGGTCCACACACGCTGTCTTTATCAAACTTCAGTGTGGGAATCCTACAGATAGCTCCCTTCGAGACAATCTTCTGCATCATTCTTACATTCACATGGCCTAATTTTTGGTGCCATAGGACAGAATTTTCCATGCTTGAACGATGACATGTGGACGAAGCGAAGATGTGATAACAATTGTTAGAAGATCTTACTCATTCCATGATACACATGTTGTTTTGATCAAACACCTCGCACTTCTCACGAGTCAAATTCACATTCAGGTCTTGATCACATAAATGGCTAATGCTGATCAAATTTGCCTTTAGACCATTTACCAAAAGAACATTATCCAACTTTGGTAACCAGGGCACATCTAGCATACCTTTCCCAATAATACGCGTTGTGACACCATTGCCAAAATTCACTTTTCCCATACTTCTGGACATAATGTTGATAAGTTGTGTGTGCACCAACTTATTTGGTTTTATTTGTTCTCTCTTACTTGAACTTTGCATGCATTCACAATGAAAAGAACATGTGTCGAACATCTTTTGTGTGAAAATGTGTTAAAGCTTGCAAACGAGAGAATAAGTGGAGTGTTGAGAAAATGTGTCATGAATTGATGTAATTGTGTGAAGGAGGATGTAACTAGATCACACTTGGTGCGGTACAAGTCACATACACTAGCACACCATCACTTCACACAACACAAAACAACACACACAACACAACACACACACATACAGGTCGGCCGTCACTCCTGACGGCCGACCAAACATACACACACATGGGTCGGCCGTCACTCCTGACGGCCGACCAAACACACAGTCACACACATGCACAAGTTGATGTTGGTGGGGTTTGGGTTGGTTGATGTCTTGAATGCAGTGTGATGAATGAATACATGATGAAAATGGTTTTTTGCGATGAAGTGTTAACGAGACATGAAATGAGTTGTACATGCGATGAATTGTTATATCAAACACCTATACTTGCACTTCACATTCATGCATACGCACACAACACAAGCATCACAAACACACCCAACACAAACACACACAAGGCAAACACACACACACGCACTCACACGCCAACCTGACGGCCGACTGGTTGGTCGGTCGTCACTCCTGACGGCCGTCGGACCTACTCACCCTCACACACTCACTCACTTACTCAAATGCTCTCACTCTCAGTGCACTAATGCGTAACACAAATACTCATTCACAACTCACTTCACTAATTTACATGCTTACAACTAAATCACCTTACTCATGCACTAGCTTACTACTACACTCTCACATGCACATTCCCATCAGCTCATCACCACTACCCTTGCACACTTAACTGCATCCATAGGACAAATGCCCTCAAGACACACACACATGTGCACACACAAAGGCATGACACTCACTAAACACACAAGGCATAAGCATAGCATTGCATATGTTCACTAGGTGTTTGTGATTGTGCATTTTCTAAGTCGTAACGATTGAGTCATAGGGGTGACCACGTGAGCTCATTTTATTCCTTGATTGGTACAGGACACGTGGAGGAATCAGGCATGGAGGAGGATGCAATTCAACCAACATGATCAAGGATGACAAGGGGAAGGTATAAAAGGGAAGGATGAAAAAGGAAAGAGAAGATGCAGTCGGGGAGGAAGAGAGAAATTCATCGTCCAGACACCAAAAACCCTAAGAACAACTAAGAGCAAAATACAGAGGGAGATAGATTGTAGCTTGAATTCATTGACTGTAATCATGGATTGTGAGCCGATCATCATGATCGGCTAACTTCATAGTGTTGCCTTGAGGGTTCAATTGTATGGATTTCTGATTCATTTGAGACAACTGAAATAGAATTTATCTGTGCTAAATCTTGATTGATGTTCATTGCATGTTTTGTTTCAATGGGTTTATATAAATCTGTTCAAATCCTTACTTGATCTGCGGTACCCACTGAGATATGTGTGGATCTACCCACGTCAATTGGATAAAACATACAAAGAATTGAAATCAACATCTTGTGAGTCTCAGTTACTTATTTGCTTTGTGATCTTAGTTGTGTGGTGCTAACTGACAATCTTAAGGTCGATTATATGATCAGGATTGGGTTTGTCTGAATAGTTCAATTTGAAAGCGTAACTTGGTTGTTTGCCCTACCAAGGGAAACAATTAAGCGTAGAAATAGAGTTGACCTATAGGATAGGGTTCTAGGGTATTAATTGGAACCGAGATCTTGCTCTATCAAGAGAAGATTTAGGACATCTGTGATCTGGAGTTGTGAGGGCCAACAGGCCAATCAGCCTCACATCACTAGTAGATACACCCCTCACATGATACACAAGTTCGTGATAGTGAACAGAGGTCCATGCTAATTGTTTATCCCTCGAGGCAACGCACTTCACATTACTGTTTATTTCCCCATTTCATTTGAGTAATATCATTTCGTTGTTATTTGCTATCATAATTGAAACCGAGACATAACCCTCTCCCTGTGGATACGATCCTTCATCGCTACTACATAGTGTTTTAGGTTAAATTGGTGAGCCTACGACAGCCCATTCCAATTTTTGGCGCCGTTGCCGGGGAGAGGCAGAGTGTCAAGTTTGATTTTTGTGATAGTTTCACTTTGTTGTTACTTTACGAATTCTTATTTGAAATTGTTGATCTGTTTGTTTTGTTGAAATCTTAATTCATTACTGTCTCTGTTGATTTTGTTCTATTGATATTCTGCCTAGTGTTGTTTCTTCTTCTTGTGAGAATTCCCAGTTTATGCTACCTAGAGCAAGGCTACGAGGGGAAGCTCCGGAATTTGCTCTTGACTTAGAATTGGAAAGGACTTTAAGAGAAAGGGGAAGGATAATAGAAATGGCGGAACAAACTGTGGAGAGGCCTCAGCCCCAACCACCTCCATTTGGGGACCATTTTGCGGTAAATTTCGAGCGGAGGAACGATCATCAGGGAATTGACGTCGAAAGTTATCAAATTCTGACACAAATCGTGTCCATGATCACCCAAGGACAGATCTTTCAAGGCCTGAGTCATGAGGATCCTAATGAGCATCTAGATTGGTTCCTAGGACTTTGCAACACCTTTAAGCTGCAGAGGGTTACTCCAGACGATGTGAGAAGAGTTCTATTTCCCCTGTCTCTCAAAGGGAAAGCTAAGCACTGGTTTAACTCGATTGGGGGACAGTCAATTGCCACATTTGAAGAACTGGAGCAGAAGTTTTTAGCTAAGTATTTTCCTCCAGCAAAATTGGAGCGAATGAGATTGGAAATCCGCAGTTTTAAGCAACAGGATGGCGAGACCTTCAAGGAAGCCTGGGATCGATTCAACGACCTACTCGCCAATGCCCAAACAATGACCTGGGGGAGGTCAGGGAGCTCAACACATTCTTTAAGGGCCTAACTCCGGAGTCCTCGCTGATGGTCAAGACGTGTGCTAATGGGGCTTTAAAAAACAAGAGCGTGCCCGAGGTGAGGGAACTCTTTGACTCGATTGCGGACGATGAATACCTATTTCCAGAAGCTAGGAAGACTACCATGAGGAAGCAGCGCGGTGTGTTGGACTTAGATGAAGAAACCTCTTTGGAAGCAAAAGTTGAGGCCCTCACAAGACAAATTCAGAATCTAAAGGCTGCTAAGGTCGCTCCAGTGTTGATGTGCGGGCTGTGTAAGGGAGAGCACCATACGGATGAGTGCGAGCTTACTCAGGAATCAGTGCAGTATGTCAAAAACTACAACAACCGCCAACAATACAGTGGTTATCGAAATCAATCAGGCCAAGGCAATTGGGGGCAGAATAATCAGGGAACTCAGCAAAGGCAGTACTACCAGAGTGGGGAGTCAAGCAACCGGGAACAGGGAAAGACAACTGATGATTTGCTCCACGAAATTCTGGGAAAAATCGACATGTATGAGAAGAGGACCTCCACATTGGAAACCCAAGTGAAAAACGTGGAGGCTTCTATCAAGAACATTGATATGCAGATGGGACAGTTGGCTAAGGCAAGCCATCAGAGACCCCAAGGTACCCTCTCAAGTGATACAGAGCCGAACCCAAAAGGAAAAGGACCAGAAATCTGTAATGTCATAACTCTGAGATGTGGTAAAGAAATAAGTGGAAACAAGAAGAAAGAACAAAAGGACGATCCTGAAGAAGAAGTCATTGACGAAGAGATTATCGTGGAGGAGGAAATCCAAGAGGAGAACAAAGAGGAGAGTGTGAAGGCGCCTGAACCAAAGAAGAAAAAAGGACCTCAAAGTCCTTACAACTACCCAGAGTATGCGTCACTACCTCCATACCCTCAGAGAGCCCCACTTCAAGCTAAGAAGGGAGCCCAATTTACCAGATTCTTTGATATGGTAAAAAATGTGAATGTCAATGTACCCTTGTTGGACCTGGTTACTGCTATGCCCCGATATGCAAAATTATTGAAGGACCTGATTGCCAACAAGGAACAGATCCTACAGTGTGATTTCCCAATACCCCTTACAAAAGAAAGTCAGGCATGGGTAAACAATGACCTACCTCCAAAGTTGAAAGATCCAGGAAGCTGCACCATACCATGCACAATTGGTACTAGATTCTTCAACAAAGCCCTTTGTGATCTTGGAGCGGGTATTAATTTGATGCTCCTCTCCATTGCTGAGAATGTCAGTTTGGGGGGTAAAATCAAACCAGTAGCAGTACTACTCTGTAAGCTCTAAAGGTAACCTAAGAGGGGGGGTGAATTAGGTTTCTAAAAAATTCTAAGTGCAACAATCAATTTAAATTTTCTTAACCAAATTAAATCCAACACAAATGAGTATGTAGTGTGAATCACAACAAGTGTAAGATATATATATATTGATATTCCATAAATTCAATCCACAATATCAACACTTCAATATCAATAACCCAAAGCATAGGCAAATCAAAATAAGTGCAGAAATAAAGAAAATGGAAATCAAGGACACAATCAATTTAGAGTGGTTCAAGTCTCCCCCTTGGAGCACTCTACATCCACTACCCAAGTTTTCCAACTTAGGATTTCAACCTCTTCACTATAAACTGATCTTTTCTTGTGGCAAGATCAAAAGAACCACTTTTACAACCCAAGTAACCTTACTTAGGATTTCAACCAAGGCTCAACCTTTACACTAGCAATTCCAAGCTATGTGTACAAGGTTTTTACTCTCACTTGAGAAACCTTTTACAATCACTTTCAATGAATGTTTAGAGATGAAGTACAATCCCACAAATTGGGTAGATATGATATTGTTTAGCTCACAATATGATTCCTATAATGAAATTTACAACTCAAACTATATAGCTCAAGAATAAGATGAAGAACTCAAAGAATGCTCAAGAAACTTTTGATCTTTTGTTTCTTTTGAAATCAAATTGAAATGTATGAGTTGTAGAGAGTGTTTTTCAAGATTGGAAGCTCAAGGAATCAAGGGAGAAGTTGTTAAAAACGTTTGTGCATTTGGTGGTATTTAAACCCTTAAGAAAATGACAAGAAAACGTTCATTTTTGACATTCAAAAAACTAGCCGTTAGAACTTTCGGACGGGTGTTTCGGACGGCCGAAACTCCAATGGAGGCGTCCGAAACTTGACAGCCATTTTTCTATATGTTTCAGACAGAATTTGGAAAAATGTAAAACATCAAAGTTGTAGCTCTTCCTCTTAGCTTTCCAATGGTATCTTAAGCATTCAATTTGGATGTAAAATGAGAGAGATATGATCAAAATTCAAAACCCTGGAAGAAGGGTCCGAAACTCCAATGGAGGTGTCTGAAACTCAACAGAAAATTTCATCGTCTCTGAAGTTTAGGTTCGGACGGCTAGGTCGTCCGAAATGGTCGTCCGAAACTTGTGAGCCATGTTTCGATATGTTCCCGATAGAATTTTGAAAAACATAAAACATAAAAGTTGTAGCCCTTTCTCTTAGCTTTCCATTGGCACCAGAATCACTCCATTTGGACTTAAACTGAGAGAGATATGATCGAAATACTAAACCCTGGCAGATTTCTTCAGCATGAAAAAAACTTTGAAAACATTTTTACTTGAGCATCATTTGAAGATCAATTTGAAAACATTTTTACTTGAGCCTTAAAAGAGTAAAACAACTTCTTGAGCTATTTAAACAAATGAACTAATTTACCATATTTTCATATCTTTTGCACTTCCAATTCTTTCTTCATGCAATCCAACTCCATGCTTGGCTTCTTTTGAATCTTTTCATCTCTTTTGCACTTCCAATTATTTCTTCATGTAATCCAACTCCATGCTTGGCTTCTTTTGAATCTCTATCATATTGAAACACTTTATGAACCATTAGTATAAACATAATTGTTTGTTAGACATCAAAATAAGTAAGATTAAGACCCTAGGTCTTCACAATCTCCCCCTTTTTGATGATGACAAACCAATTATGTAATAGAATAAATAACAAGTGCAATAAGCAACTTTTGAATCAAAAGATAATATATGCTCCCCCTAAATGATTACTTCGTTTTCATGTTATTTTTCTCCCTTTACATATACATCTTATAACTTATAATTTTCATCACATAATTACATTTTTTAATATATTTCTCCCCCTTTTGGCATCATCAAACTAAGAAAGTGAAAATAACATTTCATTCTTTTTGTTTTCTTTTTCTCTCCCTAAAATTTAGATTATAGAACAATTCTCAGCACTTAATTACATAAAATACCTTTCTCCCCCTTTTTATCATCAACAAAATAAGTAAGCTAAAATGATATGATACCATAGAATAACATACCTTTCTTCCCCTTTGGCATCAATAAAATAAGTGAGCTAAAAATAATATGATTTCATAACATATTTATCTTCCCCTTTCATTCTTTTGTTTTTCTTTTTCTCAAACAACATATCTTTCTCACGCTTTCATTCTATATTTCTCCCCCTTTCATGTTCATTTTTATAACTTATACCTATGTATATTTTTCTCCCCTTAGAATATCTTCTCCCCCTATGTGTATACTTCCATTTCATTGTATGCTTTCTCTTTTCTAATATTCTTCTTCCCCTTTATTTTTCTCCCCTTTTTGATATCATCAAAATAAGAATGTGAAAATAAGAATGTGAACACATATAAACCATACACCTCATTTTTTATTTACCTTGTTTCCTTTGCATGGTGAACAGTATATAGTGTTAAGGAAACAACATCATATCTTAGGACTACCTTTCCACTCCTTGCAACCTAATGGGTGGCTAGGCATAATAAAAAAAATTAAGAATAGGAAATTTTGTAAAAATTTTGGCAGAGTTTCCTTTGTTTATAGACTAATTCCACATGCCAACAACCCAAAATTTTGACAAAAATTCAATGCACAACATATAAGTATACAATCATATGACATTCACAAGAGTCATAGATACTAAAGTATAATCAATTTTTCACCAAGGAATATAGCAAAGATCATAAATGTCTAAAACAACATGGATACCAAATTAAACCAAGAATGATACCAAATTAATAACATCATCTTCATTAATAATGAATCATAAGAAAAACATAGTAAACTTATCAAGCTTTCTCATTAATCACATGATTGTACTCTAATGCCAATTGAAATGCACAAGGCCGTCATAATGCCAATTGAAAAAGGAAATCTTCTCAAATGTTTACAATCCAATACAAGTCACAAAAATATGCACAATATAATGTATTGCAAAGGTTGCAACCCTAATGTACAATATAACCTCAATTTGCACAATACACAATATACCAATTTTCAAAGTTTCCAAACAACCTATAGCACCATTTTGCACAATATACCAAATGCACAATGTATCATGATCACCATAGATATTAATGCACAATTTAAGCTTTCACTAAATCCAATAGTGGTTAAACAATTGAAGGAATTAGATAATGAACATCAAAATTTCAATAATTAAACACAAATGACTAATGCAAATCCTAGGGTACCACAATCCATGTTTTACCTTTCCTTTGAGGTATTAAGTGTGAATGATTTGCACATGATTGAATTCTAGCACATTATCATTTGTCATTCACAATAAGCATAGAAACTAATGCATAATTATATTTCCACCAAAGAAGATGGCAAAATCCATGAATGATTAAACAAGATGAATAATGGGATAAATAACTGTTCTTGCAAAATAGACAAAGTCTTAGCAACTCCAAAATGTCCCATTAAACCACCCCTATGTGCGTCTCTAACCAACAAGTCACGTAATAAGCAATTTGGAATGCACAACTTATTTTCTCTTAAACATAAACCGATCATGCCTATAGATCTTTCCTATAGCATATTTTTCACAAGCTTGATAAGCCTTCACACAAATCAAAATCAATAGGATACATTTCCTTATCAAGTTCAAAAACAGGAATCTTTGCATCAAGTGTAGAGATAAGAGATTACCTCCTTGAGAGTGTATATGCCGCAACATCTTCTTTGCCTTTCTTGTACTTGATGACGTAAGGAAATATCTCCACAAAAACTCCATCCATATTTCACTTAGCTCTTTTTGACCCTTTTTACACAATCTTGCATGTTCTTTAAAGGTATCACTTTTATGTGCCAAAAATGTTATCCAATTGAGCCTAGAATAGTCATATACTATTACAAATGCATATCTTTTTGCCACCTAAACTTGTAGTTTGTGATGGTCCAAACAAATTCATATTTATTAACTCCAAAGGTTTAGAAGTAGTTTCCATGTTTTTAGGTTTGAATGTACTTCTAGTTTGTTTTCCATATTAGCATGAATCACAAATTTTGTCTTTTTCATATTTTTGTTTGGGTAAACCTCTAACTAGTTCTTTAGTTACTAGATCATTTATGTGATTTATTTCTACATGAGCTAGCCTTCTATGCCAAAACAAAGTTGTGTCATGTGCACTAAGACAATTCATGTCTTGTACCATAATATCACACAAATGAAGTATATACACATTGTTATGCCTAGAATAGGTAAGAATGATTTTACCATCTTTTTGAACAATACATCAAGAAATTTATCACATATTTGACTTATACTAATCAAGTTGAATTTCAAGTCATCAATCAAAAGCACATTCTCAATCACATTGCTATATTTAAAAAAAATAACTTCAAGTCCACCATGACTTCTAATGTTTGATTGCCATGCTTGATTCTCATTCATTTTCTTCATGTTAGCACAAATACCAAACAAAATTTTTTTTTTTCACAAAACTCACTATTTAAAGTCAACAAGTTGATTTGTATTCAAGCATGAATTGCAAAAAGAAATGAACAAAGTTGGAAAACATTTTCTTTACTCAAATGAATCGAATTCATGAAATTTGTTTTGTCCATACTTTCCTTGAGAGAAAGTAACACACTCTCTATGCAAGAACATCATAAAATGTTTGATACTTTCAACAAACCACATGTATTCAAAATTGAAAATCAATTTCATGTAAGACACTTAGAGTTTTAAGCATTTCAACTTGCCCTACCAATTTACTCTCATATGTATATTTTGCAATTGACTCACATATAGGCATCCAAACTCTAGTATCTCTAAATAAACACTCAATATGCTCAAAGTACTCATCATATGAAAGTTTAGCACAATCATTCCATACTTGAATCACTTCATGAGAATTTTCAAGGATCTAATTGGATTTAATGAAAGATATATTTTCCATAAAATTAGCATTCAAAGGATGCTTCCTAAAGATAAAGAAATTAACAAGTAATTGACATTCTTTCAAAGCCACAAAACTAGAATGCAAATGAGCAAAAATATTATGAAATTCATAGCCTCTTAAGATATGAAAATTTTATTGTAAAGGCACCATCTTGAGGAGATCATACAATGCATTCTTCAATACAAAAACAGTTTGTAAATTCAATATGTTTTCCAAGCACAAAGCTACATCTTGAAACATATCAAAAGATCTAACACATGCACTAATATGCACTAATCCAATTATTTTTCCCTTTTTATCATTTCCAAAAGTAACATGTCCCTTATTTCTAAAATTTTTAAGCAATAAGGAATTGCATGTCATGTGTCTTGAGCATCCAACATAAAAGAACTATTTTATATCCAAAATTGTATTTTCAAAAATACCTACATTTAAGAATCAATGTGTGAATTTAAGCTCTTACATCATTGATATCTTTTCTTTTCCATGTTTTTGATCCACTTTCTACTTCCATTCTAGCAAAACATTTCCTTGAGGTATGTCCCTTTTTACAACAATAGTCACATATTACATGGTATTTAAACGAATGTGAAGTCTTATAGTAAGGCCTAGTATTGTGAAATCTAGGTTCAAAATCGTACCTCTTATTTCCATAATTTGAAATATACATTCTATGTTCATGATGTATTTTATTCATTCCATACCCATGATGTTGGTGATGTGTATTATGCATCCAATGTCCATGATGTTGGTGAGATCTATTTTTAGGATCTTCAATCCTTTTATCATGATTGTATGATTTGTGAGTCATTTTTACCGGTTTGAATTTTGAACTTTGACCTACTTCATGTGAGTATCTTAATCCAAATTTGCTATTTCCCATCCTTTGATTTCCTAGAAGTATTTCTAAGTTGTTCTTACCTTGAGTGAATTTGGCTAAACAATCACTAAGGTCTTCTATTCTCTTTCTTAACCCTATGTGTTCTTTCTTGACTTCATCATACTTTTTAACCTCTTCTTTAGCCTTGTTACTATCTATTGTTAGTTTTTCATTTTCAGTTTTTAAGGTACAATTCTCTTTAACTACACTATCATATTTATTGCTCAACTCTTGATTACTAGAGGTGATTTCTTCCACTTTGGCTTTAAGCCTCTTATTTTGAGTTTTGGTTTTCTTTAACTCATCTACTAGTCTAGCAATATACAACTCAAGTTCATCTTGATCATAGCAATTATCATCATCATCTTCACTAGAAGAATTACTTACCTCATGGTCTTCAAATCCCATAAAGCACATGTGTGAAACTTCTTCCTCTTCTTTTTCAATTTCCTCTATGGATTGGTCATCATCCCATGTGACTTTGAAGCTTCTTCCTTTGCCATTGTTGTCATGTTCAAGCACCTTCTTTCTCTTTGGAAAATCTGCCACAAAATAATCAAGTTGATTACATTCAAGGCAATTGTTGATTTTGGAGGTTTCTTCCTCATGTATTTCTCTAAGTTTGTTCCAAATATCATGTGCATTCTTACATCCTTTAATCCTACTAAATTCATTTACATCTAATGAGTTATATAGAGCATTTGTAGCCTTGGCATTCAAAGCAAGATTTCTCCTATCAAGTTCATCAAGTTCACTCCTCTTCTTTTCTCTAGTTTCATCTCCTATAGTTATTTCAGCCTTGTAAGGTCCTTCCTCAACTATATACCACATCTCAATGTCAATGGATTTAAGATAAATTTTCATTCTAACTATCCAATTGCTATAGTTAATTCCATTAAACATTGCAGGCCTAGAGATAGATTGTCCCTCCATAAACATAGCATTGTTTATTGCCATAATCTTTACTCTAAGGTTGTTAAGCCTAATCAAATAGAGACCAAGCTCTGATACCAATTGTAAGCTCTAAAGGTAACCTAAGAGGGGGGGGTGAATTAGGTTTCTAAAAAATTCTAAGTGCAACAATCAATTTAAATTTTCTTAACCAAATTAAATCCAACACAAATGAGTATGTAGTGTGAATCACAACAAGTGTAAGATATATATATATATTGATATTCCACAAATTCAATCCACAATATCAACACTTCAATATCAATAACCCAAAGCATAGGCAAATCAAAATAAGTGCAGAAATAAAGAAAATGGAAATCAAGGACACAATCAATTTAGAGTGGTTCAAGTCTCCCCCTTGGAGCACTCTACATCCACTACCCAAGTTTTCCAACATAGGATTTCAACCTCTTCACTATAAACTGATCTTTTCTTGTGGCAAGATCAAAAGAACCAC
Organism: Ophiorrhiza pumila; assembly: GCA_016586305.1. Taxonomy (NCBI): domain Eukaryota; kingdom Viridiplantae; phylum Streptophyta; class Magnoliopsida; order Gentianales; family Rubiaceae; genus Ophiorrhiza; species Ophiorrhiza pumila. The sequence continues at coordinate 21,759,971 of BLIW01000005.1, forward strand.
TTTTACAACCCAAGTAAACTTACTTAGGATTTCAACCAAGGCTCAACCTTTACACTAGCAATTCCAAGCTATGTGTACAAGGTTTTTACTCTCACTTGAGAAACCTTTTACAATCACTTTTAATGAATGTTTAGAGATGAAGTACAATCCCACAAATTGGGTAGATATGATATTGTTTAGCTCACAATATGATTCCTATAATGAAATTTACAACTCAAACTATATAGCTCAAGAATAAGATGAAGAACTCAAAGAATGCTCAAGAAACTTTTGATCTTTTGTTTCTTTTGAAATCAAATTGAAATGTATGAGTTGTAGAGAGTGTTTTTCAAGATTGGAAGCTCAAGGAATCATGGGAGAAGTTGTTAAAAACGTTTGTGCATTTGGTGGTATTTAAACCCTTAAGAAAATGACAAGAAAACGTTCATTTTTGACATTCAAAAAACTAGCCGTTAGAACTTTCGGACGGGTGTTTCGGACGGCCGAAACTCCAATGGAGGCGTCCGAAACTTGACAGCCATTTTTCTATATGTTTCAGACGGAATTTGGAAAAATGTAAAACATCAAAGTTGTAGCTCTTCCTCTTAGCTTTCCAATGGTATCTTAAGCATTCAATTTGGATGTAAAATGAGAGAGATATGATCAAAATTCAAAACCCTGGAAGAAGGGTCCGAAACTCCAATGGAGGCGTCCGAAACTCAACAGAAAATTTCATCGTCTCTGAAGTTTAGGTTCGGACGGCTAGGTCGTCCGAAATGGTCGTCCGAAACTTGTGAGCCATGTTTCGATATGTTCCCGATAGAATTTTGAAAAATGTAAAACATAAAGGTTGTAGCCCTTTCTCTTAGCTTTCCATTGGCACCAGAATCACTCCATTTGAACTTAAAATGAGAGAGATATGATCGAAATACTAAACCCTGGCAGATTTCTTCAGCATGAAAAAAACTTTGAAAACATTTTTACTTGAGCATCATTTGAAGATCAATTTGAAAACATTTTTACTTGAGCCTTAAAAGAGTAAAACAACTTCTTGAGCTATTTACACAAATGAACTAATTTACCATATTTTCATATCTTTTGCACTTCCAATTCTTTCTTCATGCAATCCAACTCCATGCTTGGCTTCTTTTGAATCTTTTCATCTCTTTTGCACTTCCAATTATTTCTTCATGTAATCCAACTCCATGCTTGGCTTCTTTTGAATCTCTATCATATTGAAACACTTTATGAACCATTAGTATAAACATAATTGTTTGTTAGACATCAAAATAAGTAAGATTAAGACCCTAGGTCTTCACATACTCCAATTGGCTGACAGATCTTTGGTGCAACCCACTGGAATAATTGAGGATGTGCTTGTGTCTGTAGACAAATTTGTGATCCCTGTTGACTTCATCATATTGGACATGGAGGAAGACCCGGAGGTGCCATTAATATTTGGGAGACCCTTCCTAGCTACAGGGGATGCACTCATAGGGGTCAAGAGTAAGACCATTACATTCATGGTGAATGGGGAGCAAGTGGTTTTTAATGTGGACTACGCAATGAAGTACCCAAATCAGTGGAGCAATGTTGCTTTGTACACCTTGTGGAAGGTAATCCTTGTCTCCTTGAACTAGAACATAAGCGAAAGTTTTCTGTTGCTTTACTTGAAACCTCAGATCAAGACAAGGATGAATCAATTGAATTTGTTTTGAATGATGAAGAACGTGAGATTATACATGAATTGACGAATTTGATTGAATGTTGTGTGATAGATGAATCTGTTGTAGAAATAGAATTTGAAAATGGTTGTGATGGAAATGTTGAAAGTAATGCAATGTGTGAAATGCAATCAAATGTTGATTTTGAAACTGATGAACATGTTGAAGTGAAGCCCACTGAGGTGAGGCAAGAAAATCTTGAGTGCAGGAACGAGAAATTGCTACCTTCTACTGTAAGGCCACCCAAGTTGGAGCTGAAACCACTTCCTCCATATCTGAAGTATGCATTTCTTGGGGAGAATGAAACACTTCCTGTGGTTATATCTTCAAGGTTAGAGAAATGGCAGGAAGAGAAATTGCTGGAAGTCCTGAAAATGTACAAGGAAGCAATCGGCTGGACAATAGCAGATATCAAGGGGATCAGCCCCAGCATTTGTATGCATAAGATATTGCTGGAGGAAGGAGCTGTCCCATCAAGAGAAAGGCAAAGGAGGCTAAACCCACAAATGATGGAAGTAGTGAAAAAGGAGATAATCAAGCTGCTTGACTTTGGGATGATATTTCCTATCTCAGATAGTGAGTGGGTTAGCCCGGTGCAGTGTGTACCAAAAAAAGGAGGAGTGACAGTGATAACCAATGAGGCAAATGAAATGTTGGCCACCAGGGTCATCAATGCCTGGAGGATCTGCATGGACTACAGGAAGTTGAACAACGCCACTAGAAAGGATCACTATCCTCTACCTTTTCTTGAACAGCTCCTGGACCGAATAGCCAGGTATCTCTTTTATTGCTTCTTGGATGGATATTCTGGGTATAACCAAATTGTCATTGACCCAAAAGATCAGGATAAAACTACCTTCACCTGTCCCTTTGGAACTTATGCCTTCAAGAGGATGCCCTTTGGACTATGTAATGCACCAGCCACCTTTCAACGTTGCATGATAGCAATATTCCAGGACATGGTGGAGAATATCATAGAGATCTTTATGGATGATTTTTCAGTGTTTGGAATGTCATTTGAAGGATGCTTGGAAAATTTATCTCTAGTATTGAAGAGATGTGTGGACACCAACTTGGTGTTGAACTGGGAGAAGTGTCAGTTCATGGTGAATGAAGGGGTGGTGTTGGGGCACAAGATTTCAAAGAATGGACTAGAGGTGAACAGGGCTAAGGTAGAGGTGATAGCCAAACTCCCAGACCCAACCAATGTGAAGGGAGTGAGGAGTTTCATGGGACATGCTGGCTTTTACAGAAGATTTATCAAGGACTTTTCAAAGGTGGCCAAACCCTTGTGTTCATTGCTGGAGAAGGACACACCCTTTGTTTTTAATGAGAAGTGCAAAGAAGCCTTTGAACTGTTAAAAACCAAGCTGGTAGAGGCGCCCGTTATAATCACACCAGTGTGGGGGGAATCCTTTGAGGTAATGTGCGATGCCAGTGATTACGCGGTGGGAGCTGTGTTAGGCCAAAAGAGAGGAAAGATTTTCAATGCTATATATTATGCTAGCAAGCTGCTTAATGGTGCACAGCTGAACTACACTACCACAGAGAAAGAGATGTTGGCAGTGGTGTTTGCCTTTGACAAATTCAGGGCCTATCTTTTGGGATCAAAAGTGGTAGTCCATACAGACCACGCAGCTCTAAAATACCTCATGGCAAAGAAGGAAGCTAAACCTAGGTTGATACGTTGGGTGCTGTTACTGAAAGAATTTGATGTTGAAATCAGGGATAGGAAAGGTTGCGAAAATGTGGTAGCAGACCACTTGTCCCGGCTTGAGATGGGGACTGTGAATGAGGAACAATTACAGTTGTGGGTTAAGGAGCATTTTCCAGATGAGCAAGTCTTCATAGTTCACACCCAAGCGCTGCCCTGGTTTGCTGAGTTAGCTAATTTTGTAGTTGCAGGACAAACGCCAAAACACTACTCCAGTGATCAAAGGAAGAAACTCAAACATGATGCCAGATATTATTTTTGGGAAGATGGTAGTCTGTACAAATGGTGTAGTGACCAAGTGATCAGAAGGTGTATACCAGAAGAAGAAAAAGAGGAAATTCTCAGGGCTTGTCATGAATCACCTTTTGGAGGACATTTTGGAGTAGAAAGGACTGGACACAAGATTTTACAAACCGGATTTTACTGGCCACAAATATTTAAAGACTCGAAGTTGTGGATAAGCCAGTGTGACAAATGCCAACGCGTGGGAAATATATCCAGTAGAGATGAGCTGCCCCGAAACAATGTGATGGTAGTGGATTTATTTGATGTCTGGGGCTTGGATTTTATGGGTCCATTCCCACGATCTTGTGGGAATGAATACATATTGGTTGGAGATGACTACGTATCAAAGTGGGTGGAAGCTGTAGCATTACCCCATAATGACAGCAAAAGTGTCATGGGGTTTGTCAAGAGAAAATCCTTAACAGATGTGGGACTCCAAGGGCTATTATAAGTGACGGAGGGAGCCACTTTTGTAACAAAATGTTCAAATCTCTCCTGACTAGGTATGGGGTACAACATAAAGTGTCCATAGCCTACCACCCCCAAACCAATGGACAAGCTGAAGTGTCAAACCGTGAAATCAAGAGGATCTTGGAGAAAGTGGTAAACTCAGGAAGAAAAGATTGGGCACTCAAGCTTGATGATGCACTTTGGGCTTATAGAACAGCTTATAAGACCCCAATTGGCGCTTCACCCTTCAGGCTTGTATTTGGAAAGGAATGCCACCTTCTAGTTGAGTTGGAGCACAGGGCTTATTGGGCAGTGCAGAAGCTAAACATGGATGTAAAGTTGGCCCAGGAAGCAAGAATGATGAAGCTCAATGAGTTGGATGAGTTTAGATGGAATTCTTACATCAGTGCAAACCTGTACAAGGAGAAGACTAAAAGGTGGCATGACGCTAAGATTAAGCTGAAAGAATTCGAGGTGGGGCAGCAAGTGCTTGTTTATGACTCCAGGCTGAGATTGTTCCCTGGTAAGCTGAAATCCAGATGGGTTGGACCATTCACTATCACCAAGATTTTCCCATATGGAGTCGTTGAGGTGCAAAAAGAAGCTTCTGGGACATGTTGGAAGGTGAATGGGCATAGGGTGAAAATCTTCAAGTCGGCTGCAGAAGACAAGGACAAGGGACACGCCCAGTTCCTTGATGATCCATCATCTTGACAGAAACTTTTTCATGTCTGGCTGAGGACAATAAACCAAGCGCTGTGTTGGGAGGCAACCCAACCATTTTAATTCTTGTCTTTCTTTAGCTATTTTCTGTAGTTACTATTTACAATAAATGATTGAACCCTCCCTTTCATTTCTTAACAGAAGATGAAGGCAAGTCCCCCAAGGAAGCTGAGAACATCTCCTCCAGAGGTCACGGGACTTAAAAAAAAAACAAAATGCAGAAGAATATTCTCTACACCCCCAAGGACAAAGACAAAACCCAAGATTGTATCATCTCTGAGCAGTGGAAAATCTTAGATTTTTCTGGCTTCGAATCTTTAAGCTTGTAGACATTTTCCTTCTTGATTCTAATTTATCTGAGCATTGCAGTGAGGAGTCAAATCATCCAGGGAGTGAAGAAGCGACAGCAGAAAAGCAAAGAAATTTCATGCATATATTCATACATCTAACAATGCATTGGTTGTGCATATATTCGGTTGCTTGTGATAACACATTGACATGTAGGACCAAGGTTTTATCTGGTAGTGAAACTTGCTCACATGACCGAAAAAGTAAAAGTAGAATGGAGTGATAGGCAAAATTCTTGTTGGCATTCATGTTGTTATCTAGTACTTTGGATTCTAGTGAGTTTACATGTAAATTGTCAAGTAGCAACACAATAGCCGATTGTGTCAAGATTGAGAGGCTTTTAGGTGATTTGATAATTCAAAACTTTTGTTTGCATTTACTTTGGCTTGTAGCAATTCGTCTTCATTAGCAATCACAAGTGTTTGTTTTTATTCTCACCTATGACCAAATGATGCATACATTTCTTCTATAAAGACCACACCACATGCATGTAAACTCATCATCGGCACTTGCTAACTCTTGTTGAAATTCCGGCCAATTAAGAAAACCAGGAAGAAGGCAAATTCGTGGTCTGAAAAGCAGAACAAAATTCTTTTCTGTTACTTGCATCTTATTGAGCTAACCTCCGGAAACAAGTAAGTTGTCCTACTGTGCTACCATTGAATTGAAATTCGAAATTCGAACTTCATGACTTGTATGCACTTCTTGATGGTTTTGAACTCATGGCTGAGTAATGGTGCATAAGTAAGAAGTTCTTGAGTTAAATTTTTGTGAGACCTGGAGAACATGATAGCTACGTGAATCTTGATTGCTCCTGGACAAAAATTGTGAATGCTAATTAGTCAAAACGTGTGAATTATGTTGCATGACCAAAACCACAATGAAAAGTATAAATCATGGCAAGATGCCAAGTAAACGTCACATGCTTGAAAGTTACCCAAGATTGTGAAATTGTGAAAATTGATGTTAAACATTAAAAATGAACAATTTGTGGTGTTCAGAGCATTGATGAGTTTCCTTGGCTACTTGTGAAGTTCCCCTGGACATGGTATTGAATTGTGTCTTAATGTTGGAATCTCACTGAATGTGTGAATTGCAATCATGTGTTACGTTTGATAGAAATGGCATGATAACATGATCCAAAGATACATGAATTGTGAACTTTGAAAAATTAGAGTTTATTGTGTGTGAGAAGGCTCCCAAACTTTGTATGAATTTTGTTGCCAAAATCATGTCTTGATGCCAACGACTGATGCAAAACATTTTTTTGTAGGAAACATGCCTCCTAAAAAGGTTGGGCAAGCGTCAACATCGCGAGGGCAGAAAGGAAGAGGAAAAATAGGAGTGCCCACGCAAGTGATAGATGACTCCAGCTCAGGTGACGAATATTTCCCAGATGAAATGGAGGAAGAAGAGGAGTTAGACCAAGAACAAAAGAAAAGGAGGACCTCACCTATACCAAAATTTGCAAATGAGAAGGCTCAGAACAAGTACTGTGACTTTGCTATGAGACTCATACATATTGAGAGACCGTGCATAATCACAATGAATCCCTACACCGACACGCTCATAGAATACGGTTGGCAGCCGTTGATGGTGGCTCCTCAAAGCTGCAATGTGGCAATTGCTAGGGAGTTCTATGCTAACGCCGCCGGAATGAAAGAGCAAGACAGAAAGGAGAAAGGTGCATATGTACGAGGCAAGTATTTGAAACTGACATCTGAAGTGGTGAAAAAGCATTATGAACTCGATGATGACCCTCAAGATCAACTAAGTGAGCTGAGCAGGGCGGGAGACCCAGACACAATACTGAGCACAGTGACAATTCCAGGATCCGACTGGGTAAGAAACCATCAAGGGCATCCAAAACACGTGGCACTGAAAAACTTAACTACCGAAGCAAAGACATGGCTTCTGTTCATTAACTCCAGGATCATGCCAATGACCCCCAACAGTAAGATTGCCAGAGACAGGGTGAATCTGATCTATGCCATAAAGCACGGGCTAACAGTGAACTTTGGGAGGATTGTCATGAATCATATTAACAAAGCCATAGCGGATGAAACTCAGGCCATGTTTTTTCCTCATTTCCTATATGAGTATGCAGTGAAGCAGGGAATAAGGATTGCCCCAAGTGAGGATTGCAAGGCGTCAATGAGCCCCATCAGAGACAGCCACTTGAGAAATTACTAGCAACAGGAGAAAGCAGAAAGAGAAAGGAGGGAAGAGGAAGCTCAAGAAGCAGACCCAGACATTGAGGAAATTGAAGAGGAGCTAGAACAGCAAGCACACAACACGCAGCCAGTCCAGGACTTTACCAATTTTGCACCAATGCAGAACGCCCTGGCAGAGGTTCAAGCGTCAATGACAGAACAACACCTCTCGATGGTCCGTCACCTTGATGAAAAGTGGGGGAATTTTTAGACAAGTGTGGAGACGCAGTTGAACTCAATGACACAGGAGCATAACAGACATTGGTCGGAAATAGAGAACAGAATGAATCAATGCCAGACAGGAATTCACAATCTAAATCTGATGATGGTGTATCACCACCAAACAAGGGGCCCTAATTCTTACTTCCCATCAATTGAGGAGATGGAAACGCAGAGGATGGTTGTCGACACCTCGAGGAGAGTGGTGATGCATGGCGGAGGCATTCATCCGGGGAGCAGCTCCTCCAACTTTAATATGCATCAGGGGGCCAGCCCATCCAACTTTAATATGCCACCAAGGGGTAACACATCCAACTACCATGAAAACCCCAACATCAGAAACATGAATGTTCCATTCCCTGGTTTTGCTTGGTTCTCTGCTCCACCACCTCCACCAGGCACCTAAACAGGGCAGTGTCTCTCCCTTTATCCCCAATTGATGTCATGGCATACTACAAGTGTGGGGGGAAAGAGAGTGAGAAGAGAGTGGGGGGCTAATCTCTGGGTTGTTGCTGCTGTTCTATTTCTGAGTCTTGTCTGGGCTACTGATGTAGTTGCTGTCTGAGTATTCCTGAATTGTTATTGTTGTTTGTTTTTCTTGTTGATTGCTTTCTGGGCCATTGTTATGTCTGTTGTCTGGGTTGTCTGGGTCGATGAGGTCTATTCCACCGGTGGTACCTTGAGTGCTGATGGTTCAAGTTTTTCATGTGTGACTGAAAAAAAAAATGTTGAAGGTGTGTTGTAATGAAAGCTTATGCTTGAAATCATTCTGTTGTGTGACTTTAGGGTCGAGAGCCTAGAAGAAGATGTTGAATGTGTGTGATGTAATGCTAGGAATATGAAGAAAGAAAAGGCAGTGCCTGGCACTGGCCTTACCATGAATGTAATGTGCTGTGTTAAGTTTCAGTGATGATGAATATGAATGTACGTTGTTGTTGTGTGTGAAATTTTCTATGTCTTGCTCCATTCAACACATCAACACACTCACAAGACACTAGCACTCCAAATCTCATCAACAATCCCAAATGTTACCTTTGTTATGTATGCAAAATTTTTGCGAGTTTCACAATGTTCAAATGATGCATAGACTTTGTTGGGTAAAGTGCGGTGTTAAAGTAAGATAGAAACGCCATCACCCTTCTGACATAGGAGAGAGACTGTGATCCTTTACTTGTATGTGCCTTCTACTCGTAAACACTTGTTCTTGCATTTTGGATATATAGTCTATTGAAGACACACACGAACACGAATTGTTTAAAAATGATGCAAATGTGAAGAAAAGCCAGTGGGCAGCCAAGCACCAATGTGCGGCAGGAATAAAGGGAAAAAATAGCCACAAAATCCTGGCAGCCAAGCACCAATGTGCGGCAAGAATTGTAAAGAAAAAATTATTCAGCACCAATGTGCGATGTTAAGCTCAATTAAGTTTTGTATTAAGTGATCGTGTGTGTGGACAAAAGGATTGTAGTGCAAGAATTATGTTCTAAGTGTCTACTTGAGTACTCTGAATAGACAATGCAAGGGAACACAAGAAACTCTCAGCATACACTGCACATTGGCGGTTTGGTCTTTATTCACTGCACCTTGCTTGACAAAGTGTATAAGTCAGATGAGTTGTGAACTTGCCTGAATACAGGTTTCCTTGTGCATGCGAAAAAAAAATTTTTTTTGCGGGACAATTGATGATATGGTGAGTGTAAAAGGGGTATTGTGCAGTGATGGATGATGGGAAGTGTTGTAAATTGCTTTGCTCGGGACTAGCAAAGTTTTAAGTGTGGGGGGTTGATAAGTTGTGTGTGCACCAACTTATTTGGTCTTATTTGTTCTCTCTTACTTGAACTTTGCATGCATTCACAATGAAAAGAACATGTGTCGAACATCTTTTGTGTGAAAATGTGTTAAAGCTTGCAAACGAGAGAATAAGTGGAGTGTTGAGAAAATGTGTCATGAATTGATGTAATTGCGTGAAGGAGGATGTAACTAGATCACACTTGGTGCCGTACAAGTCACATACACTAGCACACCATCACTTCACTCAACACAAAAGAACACACACAACACAACACACACACATACAGGTCGGCCGTCACTCCTGACGGCCGACCAAACACACACACACATGGGTCGGCAGTCACTCCTGACGGCCGACCAAACACACAGTCACACACATGCACAAGTTGATGTTGGTGGGGTTTGGGTTGGTTAATGTCTTGAATGCAGTGTGATGAATGAACACATGATGAAAATGGTTTTTTGCGATGAAGTGTTAACGAGACATGAAATGAGTTGTGCATGCGATGAATTGTTATATCAAACACCTATACTTGCACTGCACATTCATGCATACGCACACAACACAAGCATCACAAACACACCCAACAAAAACACACACAAGGCAAACACACACACACGCACTCACACGCCAACCTGACGGCCGACTGGTTGGTCGGTCGTCACTCCTGACGGCCGTCGGACCTACTCACCCTCACACACTCACTCACTCACTCAAATGCTCTCACTCTCAGTGCACTAATGCGTAACACAAATACTCATTCACAACTCACTTCACTAATTTGCATGCTTACAACTAAATCACCTCACTCATGCACTAGCTTACTACTACACTCTCACATGCACATTCCCATCAGCTCATCACCACTACCCTTGCACACTTAACTGCATCCATAGGACAAATGCCCTCAAGACACACACACAAAGGCATGACACTCACTAAACACACAAGGCATAAGCATAGCATTGCATATGTTCACTAGGTGTTTGTGATTGTGCATTTTCTAAGTCGTAACGATTGAGTCATAGGGGTGACCACGTGAGCTCATTTTATTTCTTGATTGGTACAGGACACGTGGAGGAATCAGGCATGGAGGAGGATGCAATTCAACCAACATGATCAAGGATGACAAGGGGAAGGTATAAAAGGGAAGGATGAAAAAGGAAAGAGAAGAGGCAGTCGGGGAGAAAAAGAGAGAAATTCATCGTCCAGACACCAAAAACCCTAAGAACAACTAAGAGCAAAATACAGAGGGAGATAGATTGTAGCTTGAATTCATTGACTGTAATCATGGATTGTGAGCCGATCATCATGATCGGCTAACTTCATAGTGTTGCCTTGAGGGTTCAATTGTATGGATTTCTGGTTCATTTGAGACAACTGAAATAGAATTTATCTGTTCTAAATCTTGATTGATGTTCATTGCATGTTTTGTTTCAATGGGTTTATATAAATCTGTTCAAATCCTAACTTGATCTGCGGTACCCACTGAGATCTGTGTGGATCTACCCACGTCAATTGGATAAAACATACAAAGAATTGAAATCAACATCTTGTGAGTCTCAGTTACTTATTTGCTTTGTGATCTTAGTTGTGTGGTGCTAACTGACAATCTTAAGGTCGATTATATGATCAGGACTGGGTTTGTCTGAATAGTTCAATTTGAAAGCGTAACTTGGTTGTTTGCCCTACCAAGGGAAACAATTAAGCGTAGAAATAGAGTTGACCTATAGGATAGGGTTCTAGGGTATTAATTGGAACCGAGATCTTGCTCTATCAAGAGAAGATTTAGGACATCTGTGATCTGGAGTTGTGAGGGCCAACAGGCCAATCAGCCTCACATCACTAGTAGATACACCCCTCACATGATACACAAGTCCGTGATAGTGAACAGAGGTCCATGCTAATTGTTTATCCCTCGAGGCAACGCACTTCACATTACTGTTTATTTCCCCATTTCATTTGAGTAATATCATTTCGTTGTTATTTACTATCATAATTGAAACCGAGACATAACCCTCTCCCTGTGGATACGATCTTTCATCGCTACTACATAGTGTTTTAGGTTAAATTGGTGAGCCTACGACAGCCCATTCCAAATGTTCTTCAAAAATTTCTCGTCACCAATCATATGTCTAGAACACCCACTGTCAAAGTACCACTCATCAGTTGCGGCAGCTTTTAGTGAAGTATATGTGAAGTTGCACTTCAAATTTGACTTCATGACCCAACTCTGTTGTGAATCTCTGCGAGAGGAAGACTTTCTAGCAGTATCTTGTCTCAATTCAGTAAGATAAATAAAACATCTAGGGCGAATATGTCCACGACGATTGCAATAATGGCAAATAGGAATAAATCTGTTACCTTTGCCTCTAGGAGCATGATAAGAATAATGAGCATTTAACTTTTTCACTTTCTCTGCAGTACTCTCAGCAACTTGCTTCACTTTGTAATTGTCAAATTTTAGTGACACTGACTGTGACACTGAGCTTTCTCCTTTATAACCCAGTCCAAAATGATCACCAATGGATTTACTGGTCTTGAGAATATCATCCAGCTTGGAAGAACCTGAATTTAGCATTTTTGACATTTTTCTTTATGCAGTTTAGGTTGTTGGTCAGATTCTTCACTTCCTCCTGACTTACTCTCAGTTTGGCTTCCAACTCTGCAGCAGAGTTGTGAAGATTGAGCTTCTCATCTCGTAAACCTCCAATTTGAGTATGAAAATGCTGATTTACTTTAACAAGTTCAGTCTATTTATCATGAAGATTCTTGTACTCAACGAGGATATCTTATTCGACGACTTCATTATCATCTTCATCACTATACGCTGACATATTTCCAGTGACACTTTGCGTAACATTCTTGACCCCACTATTTTCTAATTGTTTAGTATTAGAAGTAAGAGCCACATGATTATTCTGAAATTCATCTTCTTTATCTGAATCATCTTCACTCCAGGTTGTGTTGAGAGAATTCTCTTCTTTTTCAATGTATTGGCACAATCTGCCTGGACATGCCCAAAACCATCACATTCTCTACACTGAATTCCCCTGTTCTTGAAAGACTGATCAGATGTATGATTTTCTTTCCTGTACTTTTTATTGCTTGCCAATTCATTCTTGGTGTTGCTGACATTGGTCTTGACACCTTGATTATTTCTGCCAAATCTCTTCATGACTCTGCTAAGATTCTTAGACAGTAATGCAATAGAGTCCTCAAAGTCATCTTCATCAAGATCATCTAACTTCTACATCTCTGCTTTTAAGGCCATCCCTTTAACCTTCTTTACTTTCGAGTCTACTCCAAGATTCATCTCAAATGTTCTAATAGATCCCATCAGTTCATCTTGCTTCATCTTGGAGACATCTTTTGCTTCTTCAATAGCAGTAACTTTATAAGCAAATCGTTGAGGCAGAGATCGTAGAGTTTTCCTCACAAGCTTTTTTTCGAAAAACTTTCACCAAGATCAAACGCCTCATTGGCGATGTCACAGAGTTTGGCATTGAACTCAACAATACTCTCATCTTCATGCATCCTTAAGACCTCAAATCTTGTAGTTAGTATCTGCATCTTTGATAACTTCACAACTGACGTCCCTTCATAATTAGTTTGAAGAATTTCCCATGCTTTCTTGGCTGTTACACATGTAGAAATAAGTCTAAACTGAGCAGGGTCAACGTCGTTGAAAATTAAATTAAGAGCCTTTGAATTACTGTTTGCCAAGGCATCTTCAGTAGCAGGCCAACTTTCTTCTGGCTTGGGAGATATGACAACACCAGCTGTGTCAGTAATCATTGGGGGGTCTCATCCTATCATAATTGATTTTCAAGCCTTCTCATCAATAGCTTTGATGAAGGCTCTCATTCTGGCCTTCCAATAAGCATAATTGCTGCCATCCAATAAAAGTGGACGCATCGTTGAACCTCCTTCCTTCATAGAGTCAATCACACCAAAAACCAAGATGAAGTTCTGTGAATGACGCCTAAGAAACAAAGACGACCCGCTCTGATACCAATTAAAAGATCAAGGTTAGATACGCGGTGTCCCAGTGGGTTGGAACACTAGATATGACACTAATAATAAAAGCGATAATGGACAGTATTAAAATGCGAAAAATAAAGAGACAGGAGATTGGTAACGCAGTTTGGAAATTGCCTACGTCTGTGGGGCCACACCCAGACATAAAACAATTCACTAAGTTCGCAAAGTTACAAGACATCCAGTCTAACACAAAGTAAGACTTCCTCTTTTCTTTGTCGCCAACACTTCCTAACTTCCCAAGTGAATTTGTTTTGCGAGCTCCCCTCAACTTGTGCGATTCTTCCCAGAATCTTTAAGAGACAAGATCTCCTTGTCAATGGCGACTCCTCCCGGAATCTGTGTATGGTAAGATCCCCTTGCCCACGATCAGAACTCTTCCGAGTTCCTGGCAGCCTCCTTCCGAGACTGAGTTTCAACAAAGATTACAAGGATTGCACATTCCACACATTCGTATTTAGATGCGAACAGCCAACACACTTAACAAAGAATTCCAACAAAAAGTGAGTTCACAGTCTTTCCAAGACCGAAAGAATAAAACCAATTCTCCACACACAAAACCGTGTGAGAAGAACGATCTTTATAGAGCACACAAAATCTTTCTATGTTTATCTCCAATATTATTTTCAAATAAATCTTATAGAAAGAAGGAAACCGTGTGCATCCTATGCTTATCTTTCTAAAGATAATTCTTCAAAGATAATCACCAAGAATACCAAGATAAGCACAAAAAATGCCAAGATAATTACCAAATATATCAAGATAGCATAATCTCCAAAATCAACCTCCCTTGCATAGATTGATTCAGTTGATTACTGCATCCAATTGCAATCTTTCCTTATTTGCACTTTTTTCTTGTTTGCCAAAAAATCAATGCCAACACAATCTTTAGCATTAACAGTAATTAATGAGAATGATTAAAAAAAGAGTAAATTGTAAAATTCCGTATAGAACTATAGTTGAGTTTTAATATATCTCTTAAACTTTCAATTTCAATATTGTACCTCTTTAAATTATTATTTTTTTACAAATTACAATAATTTTGTGAAAAATAAATATTTAGACCAATCTTACCTTATTATTCATTTTGTATTTTTCTAAAATATCCTACAAGAGACTAAATATCAGTTATTCATATCCACTTTCTTCTTAATGATGTATTATTTAAACCCTAAATAAAAAAAATTAATAAAGATTTCATTAATAGAGATTTAGTAAAATTAAAGTGAAAAAAATAGCAAAGAGACTAAATATTTCAAAAAGAATTGTTAATAATCGCAAGTCTCAGAGGTAATATAAAATATGTCTTTTTTTTAATTTTCACCATAAGTTATTAAATTGACCTAACAAGCAAAAAAAAAATAGTTTAAAGATATAAAGTATCAAAATTAAAATTTAAGTTATAATTCGACTATAGTTTAAGGTGATATTTGCAATTTACTTAAAATAAAGAAAGAAAGAAACTTGGGAAACATTAATAAGAATGAGTAAAAAATAAGAAAATGGTTTTATCAAGAAATGATAATGGGTTAAATTGTGACTTCAATATAACATAAAATTGTAATAAACACTTTCTCTTGAAGAAAATACCATCAAAGCTTCAATATAATTAGTGTCTTTAATATCTTGAATAGCATATGAAATAAATTAGGAGAATACATAAACAGTAATTTGAGAAGAACATGTTGTTAATGATAAAAACTTTAAAATGTTATTCTTATACAAACATGACAAAATTAGAGCTCTATTTGAATAATAATAAAAAAAAGACTACAAATTAATTATTGACAAATTAGACCTCTATCAGAAAGGATTAATGACGGTAATTAATAAGCAACAGGGGAAAAAAAGAAAATAGAGAAACATGAAAAGAATTAATAAGGATACTTAATGAGAAGCAGAAAAAAAAAAAAAGAGAGAGATAATTGGAATGTTTTAATGATGGTAATTAATGAGGGCACACACTTTTGGGTACTCATTAACACCCGTTTATGTATTAATATATCCGTCCACATACTACTCGTGTTCATTATTACTCTACCCGATTATATTTAATTGTCAAAATTTTGCAGATTGGAATGAGCTATATTGTAGCAAACAATGGGCGGGTAACATGCTTTAATTTTGCCAATTCTAAATCTATTTAAACCATGATAATTCTTTAATGTTCTTTTAAGTCTAAATTTTTTTTGCCTTTTACGTGCAAGTAATGAGTTTATGTGCAATTTTTAAATTTTATAAAAATAAAATACTCATGGCTCCTAGGTTTATCCTGAATTATTTGTCAAAAGAATCTTAATTAATAGCCAAATGTAGCATTTGACACTTTAGGCTCCGTTTGGACAGCCAATTTTTCAATCTATTTGCAAAAGCAAAATAAATTCCGTTTGGCACCCTTTTCCTCTACCGTTTCCAATTACAATTGTAAAAGAATGTACAGTAAATTTATCAAGGCCTATTATTAAAATAATGAATAGAATTACTTCCTCAATCGATGAACAGTGCATTGTTGACCGTTTGACCGCTTGGAAAGCTTCAGCGTTTGACCGCTTGACATGTTTTTTTGACCGTTTTGTATGCATTGTTGCTGCATGCCTGCATGTGTCAATTCTTTGGGTCCTATATCATTTTATAATTTAATTATATAACAATATATCATCTAATCATTACATATATATAATAATAATTTTTTCTATATACAATCTTCAATAAATTAACCAAATTTATCCATCCAAACACATCTAATCATTTTATAAATATTCCTTTCTAATAACAAATGTCAAGAAAATCATTTCATAAATAAAACCAAAAAACACTCCATCTAAGCGGACCCTTAGTGACTTTCAAGAGTTTTACTTATCAATAGTATAGACGGAATGGAATCCAAAGAGTTAAGAGGACAAAGAAATGAAAATAAAAATTAAATTCCAATATTGATAGAGCACAGTGATAGATGGCAACGCTATAATCAATTAAATTTAATATGCTTATCCATTCGAAAATATTGATTCAGAGAATATGAGAGTGCATACGTACGATTGTTTTTAATCTTTCTATTTAAGACTTTAAAGATCAGACTGTTGTTCTTTGTTGAATAATGTGTTTTATTTTTCTTTTCTTGTTAATATATTTTGCTAAAGTTGTATTTAGGTACTCATTCTTTTTTTTTTAAAACTTTGACATCAAACTTTTTGGAAAGAATGATTTTATTTCATTTTCCGTAGACTGGCCCCTAATTCATCATGTACACGCACATGACAAACAAAATTATTATTGTTAGTTTGATAAAAAAAATTAGCTGAGTATATTTTTCACGGCGAAATTCAATTTAGGACTATTATTTAAATTTTTCAAAAATGAGAACTAAAACATAATTAATCCTCAAATTAAGAGACCACTGGTGTCATTTTTCTCAAAATTATTTTGTATCATTAGTAGGGGTTTGATTCATTGATTGTGTGATTTTATTAAAATATCATATGAATAAGAAAATAGCTTTTATCAAGAAATGATAATAGGTTAAATTGTGACTTTAATATAACATCAAATTATAATAAACACTTTTTCTTGAAAAAAATACCAACAAAGCTCCAATTAATTAGCGTCTTTAATATCTTGAATGGCATATAAAATAAATCAAGAAAATACATAAGCAGAGATTTGTGAAGGATATGTTATTAATGATAAAATTTTTCAAACATTTTTCTTATTGGAACTTTACAAAATTAGAACTCTATTTGAATTTAAAAAAAAAAGACCTCAATTAAATACATGAATAACAATCTACTATCGACATCTTGCATTCGTAATTTCGTACATGCTTTTTGAAAAATTTGTGACAAAACAATCTCTCAATTGTTGGGTCAAACACATCAACCAATTTATGTGTAATAGTCAATATAAAAAACTTGACCTTGAAAAATATCGGAGAAACAAGGAATGTCAATTACAATCTTGAAATTCACAAACACAAAAAAAAAAAAAAAATTATATTCACCTCTAGTTGTTAAGAAAAATAAAATTCTTTCAATCCCTATAAGAGGTGGAAAACTGTCGGTTGATATACAAAAGAAAACTTGCCATGCTATCTTGAAAGGCTTCCCAGTGCACCCATTCACACAAGAAGCGCTCAATAGGATTTCGAGCATTAGGATCAATCATCACCTTTACACAAGTAATTATGAGAAAATATTAATCTCAACAGAAAACGGACATGCCATTTTCAAATTTGGACATTATAAATATTTTTTTATAATTATATAAAAATAAAAATACATGTGATTAAAAGTGTTAATGGAAAAACTGAAATAATTATTAAAAACAGATAGAGAAAAGAGAATTTAAATTAACCATGGTGGTATTGATCGTGATCGCCAGTAATGATTTTAGGACTAAATGATGCAATTGTTAGTTTGATATCGCAGCCATTAATAATATGTATGTTGCTAAAAGAAATCGACATATATACTGTCGGGACAGATTCATCGGCTACATCACCGATAATTGTTAGTGACAAAAAAAAGTTAATGAAAACATGTGTCACCACTATTGAAGAACATCATCATCTTTTTACACGTGCAGTGATTTCGAGGGTGTTGTTGTTATTGTATATAAACTATTAAATATTAATTAACCATTGATGTTTAATGCACATTCGCACCTATTCGCACAAGGAGCACTCACTAGGATTCGAAACATCATGATCGATCATCACTTATGCATAAGTAATTACAGAAAAAAATATTAATCTTAATAGAAAATTGGCATGCCATCTACAAATTTGGACATTATAAATATTTTTTAATAATAATATAAAAATATTTAGAGAAAAATACATGTGATTAAAAGTGTTAATGGGAAAAGTGAAATAATATTGAAAATAGAATGAGAAAAAAAAACTTTAAATTAAACATGATATAAATTGATCGGAATCGCAGTAACGGTGACTTTAGGAGTACAAAATGTAAGTGATAGTTTGATATGCAACCATTAGTAACATGCTTGTTGCTAAAAGAAACAGACATATTCACTAACGGGATAGATACATCGGTTACGTCACTCGTAACTCTACCAACTATTATAGGATCAATATTTGCATCCAATTGAGGTTATTTGTAGAACTTTTAAAAAATAGCTAACAGAAGAAAATAAATTAAGTTCTAAAGCGAGTAGAATAGTGCACAGACTGCATATTGGTTGTTTATTAGAATTCAATTTCAACACAATTTGTAGAGAGTCATAAAAAAGTTAATGAAAATATGTGTCACCACTACCAAAGAAAATCATCAACAACAAACCTTTATTTGTTTTTGAGCAAACTGCCCAGAAGGTCACTAAACTTTCACTATGTCCGGCTTTTGGTCACTAAACTTTTAAAATTGTAAAAAAGGTCACCAAACTCTTCAAAAACACAACTTTTGGTCCTTCCGTCCAATAGCTCCGTAAGTGGAGACGGAAATCACCTTTTTGAGGGGTATTTTTGTCTTTTTCTTCTTCTTCTTTCTTCATTCTTTTTCTTCAAAACCCACTTCTTCTTTCAAAACTCACTTCTTCTTCTCCATCCTCAAAATCCACTTATTCTTTCAAAACCCCCTAATTCACCCGTCATGTTTCACTCTCCATATATATATAAAAGAGTTATTTAAGTTTTGTGTGAAACAACATTAAACTTTCTTATGGAAAAGCAAAATTGGACGGAGTAGCTCATCTTACTCACAACCGCCGCATCCCGTTTATCAATGCCAACCAAAATTAAACTGCTTTCATCCAGGTAATACATTGACTTCAAATAAAATCATTAAAAAATTTCCATGACATTAAGCATACTTTGCAAATAAAAACACATTTGAGCACTAACCAGTAATGATGGAATAGCAGAGCACAAAAGCCATGTTGCAGAAATTGCTGCCTGGAAACATATACATAAAAATCCATACTTTAGTCTTTTATGTCAATATTTCCTAACAAATTTTTACCTCTCTATTGCCACAACAAGCATAAGTAATAAAACATATTACAAAAACTAAAGATTTCTTAATTTTACTATTAAATTAAGCACAAATTAAACCTCAGGATGTGCAAAAATTTCACCTTTATATCCTCTTTTATTTTAGCCCAATTACAAAAATGGTGCAATATCAAATTTTTTTAAAATTAATCAGTGAACTATCTCAATTAGCTAAAACCCATAAAAAACCCAATTCACAATTTCGGTTTCCACACATAAAATCAATTCACGATCAGAAAAAAAATTATTTTTGTTAATTAAATTTAATAAGTATTCAATCAAAACCCAAAATAATTATAATTAGAGAGAGATGGAATACTGCGCAGGCCATGAAATTGAGAATGTGAGTGTGGCGGTGAGCTAAGAGTCCAGTGAGAGAGATGAATCGAAAAAGGAGACGATCCAACAATCGAGGTTGTGAAATGGGATGAATCCGACGGCTGAGTTTGCTGATGCAGAGATAATGACATGATAAACCTACGATTCTTAACCGGTAAAATGGAACGGCGGCGGCGGTTGTGAGTAAGATGAGCTACTCCGCGCAACTGGGGATTTATCAAGAAGAAGAAGGAGGAGTAAGAAGAAGGAGGAGGAAGAAGAAGAAAAAGAAAAAGACAAAAATACCCCTCAAAAAGGTGATTTCCGTCTCCACGGAGCTATTGGACGGAAGTACCAAAAGTTGTGTTTTTGAAGAGTTTGGTGACCTTTTTTACAAATTTAAAAGTTTAGTGATCAAAAGCCGGACATACTGAAAGTTTAGTGACCTTCTGGGCAGCTTGCTCTTTGTTTTTTATACGTGGAGCAATTTCGAGGGTGTTATTGTATGTTTTGAAAATATACAAGCTATTAAATGTTAACCATTTAAGAATGTGAGTGTTAATGTCTGAAATGATTTGAAGGTTATTAGTCACCGGACGGCTTTTACATTATTTTCAAACTTTAGAAATCACTACTTACGTAAACTCGTAAAGGAGGAAGTATTCCTAATTTAATTCTCAATATATGTGCTTCAATGCAAGTGATGAGTCCTCCTTATTTATAAATTATCTTTTTGTATTAATAGTGTGGGTATATTCGTCATCCTGTATCTTCATTCCTATTAATAAAATTAGGAGTGGCGTTAGCCAAATAAAAAAAATCATTGAAGAACGTGTTTAATGTTTCAGATTAAAAAAGTCCACACACATTCGCACAAGGAGCGCTCACTAGGATTCAAAGCATTAAGATCGATCATCATGTATACACAAGTAATTATAGGGAAAATATTGATTTTAACAGAAAATCGACATGCTATTTTAAAATTTAGACATTATAAATAAATTTTATAATTATAAAAAGTATTTAAAAATACATGTGATTAAAAGTGTTAATTGGAAAAGTGAAATAATTGTTAAAAATAGATGGAGAGAAAAAAAATATTATATTAACCATGGTATAATATTGATTAGGATTGACTGTAATTGTTACTATAGAAATACAAGATGCAATTGATGGTTTGATTTCGCAGCCAATAGTAATATGTGTATTGTTAAAAGAAATAAACATGTTCCTTGTCAGGATATATACATCGTCTACTTCACCAATAATTCTGTCAACTATTATAGGATCAATATTTGGAGCCATTTGAGGTGATTTGTTAATTTTCAAAATATAGCTAACAGAAGAAAAGAAATTAAGTTCTAAAGTGAGCAAATAGTGCATGTGACTGCAATTTGGTTGTTTATTAGAATTCAAAACAACCAGAATTTGCAAATCTGATTGAAAAAAAAAAGTTAATGAAAATATGTGTCACCACTATCGAAGAACATTATCATAAAACAAATATTTAAATGATTTCTTTTTACACGTTCAGTGATTTCAAGGGTGTTGTTGTACGTTATAAAAATATACAAACTATTAAATATTAACCATTGATGAACTTGTTTAATGCACGTTCGCACCTATTTGCAGTTTGCACAAGCAGCACTCACTAGGATTCAGAGCATCACGATGAATCAGTACTAATAGACAAGTAATTATAGAAAAAATATTAATATTAACAGAAAATTGACATACCATCGGAAAATTTGGACTTTATAAATATTTTTTATAATTATATAAAAATATTTAGAGAAAAATACATGTGATTAAAAGTGTTAATGGGAAAAGTGAAATAATTGTTAAAAATAGATAGAGAAAAAAAAACTTTATATTAACCATGTTATAGTATTGGTTGACATTAATTACCACTAATAGTAAACTCTAGGAGTACAAAGATGCAATTGATAATTTGATATCAAAATTATTAGTAACATATTTGTTGTTAAAAGAAACATATATGTATACTGTCTGGACAGATACATCGGCTACATTACCGATAACTCTGCCAACTATTATAAGATCGATATTTGCAACAATCTAGGGGTATTTGAAGAATTTTCAAAGAATAGCTGACAGAAGAAAATAAATTAAGTTCTAAAGTGAGTAGACTGGTGTAGGAGACTGCATATTGATTGTTTATCAGAATTTAAAATCAGTACATTTTGTAAAGAGTGATAAAAAAAGTTAATGAAAACACGTGTCACCACTACCGTAGAAAATCATCAGCAACAAACCTTTAATTGTTTTTTTTACACGTGCACCAAATTATAAGATGTTATTGTATGTTTTGAAAATATAAAAACTATTAAATATTAACCATTAAAGAACACGTTTAATATTTCAGATTAAACAAGTTTGCACACATTAGCACATGGAGTGCTCACGGAGCATCAAGATCAATCATCACCTTTATGCAAGTAATCATAGGAAAAATATTAATCTTAACAGAAAATCGACAATCCATTTGAAAATTGAACATTATAAATATTTTTTATAATTATATAAAAATATTTAGAGAAAAATACATGTGATTAAAAGTGTTAATGAAAAAAAGTGAAATAATTGTTAAAAACATATAGAGGAAAAAAAGTCTTTATAATAATCATGGTATAATATTGATTCGGATCATCAGCAATAGTTACTCTAAAAGGACAAGTTGCAATTGATGGTTTGATATTGTAGCCATTATAGTAATATGTCTGCTATTAAAAGAAATAGACATGTTCCCTGTCGGGACAGATACATCGGCTACATCACCGATAATTCTATCAACTATTAATTATAGGATCAATATTTGGAGCCATATGAGGTTATTTGTAGAATTTCCAAAAAATAACTAATAGAAGAAGAGAAATTAAGTTCTAAAGTGAGCAGAATAGTGCAGGAGCTTGCATATTGATTGTTTATTAGAATTTAAAACCAACAGAATTTGTAGAGAGTGAAAAAAAAGTTAATGAAAACATGTGTCACCACTTCCGAAAAAAATCATCAACAACAAACATTTTTTAATATTTGTTGACACGTGCAACAATTTCAAGGGTGTTGTTGCACGTTATGAAAATATAGAACTATTAAATATTAACCATCATTGAAGAAACTACAACTTTTGTAAAACTCCTAAATGTAGATTGCTAAACTTATAGTTGAAAGGATTACAATGTAATGGAGTCGTCCTTATTTATTGCTTCTCATTTTGTACTAAAGGTATGTATATTTCTCCTTTTTTGTATTTTTATATTTTATTAATAAAATTGGGAATGACGCCCGAATTTTGAATGATTAACCAAATAAAAAAACCATTGAAGAGTGTATTTATTGCACGTTCGCACCCATTCGCACAAGGAGCGCTCACTAGGATTCCGAGCATCACGATCGATCATCACCTATACACAAATAGTTATTGGTTATGTACACTGTATGGACTTATACATCAGGTACATCACCCATAACTCTGCCAACTATTACAGGATCAATATTTGCTGCCATTTGAGGTTATTTGTAGAATTTAAAAAAAAAAAATCATATTGGTTGTTTATTAGAATTTAAAACTAAGTACCAACCAACAGTTTAAGCACGCATAGTTGATTTTGTGCACTCTGCTTCTAGGGTTTTCCTCGTCTACAGACCAAACAAACAAAGAAATGAGCCGGCATCCTGAGGTGAAATGGGCCGAACGGTTGGACAAGGTATATCTTACTGTGCTACTGCCAGATGCTAAAAATGCAAAGGTTAACCTTGATCCAGAAGGCATTTTTACGTTCTCTGGATCAGCCGGAGCTGAAAACCATGTATACGAGCTGAAACTTGATCTTCACGATAAAGTTAATGTAGAGGAAAGCAAAATAAACGTTGGCATGAGAAATATATTCTGTGTTTTGTAGAAAGCTGAGAAGAAGTGGTGGAAGAAACTATTACGCGGAGAAGGGAAGGCCCCTCACAATGTCAAAGTAGATTGGGATAAGTGGGCAGATGAGGATGATGATGCTAGTCCTGCAGACTTGGGTGGCATGAATTTTGATGCTATGGGTGATGATTATAGCGACGATGAAGGGCAAGAGGTCATGAAGCCCGCAGAGAAAGCTGCCGACGAGGCAGGTCAGGAGCTGAAGTCTGCAAAGGAGAACCAAGCTCTTGAGGGCTTTGTCAGAGGGAAATTTTGAATTATAGTCCTTACCTTCTTGGCTTGGTATCAAATCTAATGCATGCTTTTCTTAACAAGAGTGAAAGTCTTCTATCCAAATTTAGTGTTGACAACACTGTTATTTAATTCCTACTCTCTGGGTAGGAACTGTAATTCTATCTTCTGCGATGCAAGATGCAAGAGTGTTGTGCTTTAGCAACTTTGATTGACAAACACGAAAGACATTAAAAAAAAAATGCATGTAATTTTTGTTGGGACTTGGGAATGACATAGTTACTTGAATGCGAAAAAAATACATATATATTAGAATTTAAAACCAACAGAATTTATAGAGAGTGACAAAAAATTTAATGAAAATATGTGTCACCACTTCCAAAAAAATTAACAACAAACATTTTTTTTTTGTTGTTGACACGCCCAACGATTTCAAGGGTGTTGTACGTTATGAAAATATACAAACTATTAAATACTAACCATTGAAGAATGTATTTAATGCATGTTCGCACCCATTCGCACAAGGAGCGCTCACTAGGATTCCGAGCATCAGGATCGATCATCACCTATACACAAGTAATTATAGGAAAAATGTTAATCTTAACAGAAAATCGACATTCTATTTGCAAATTTGGACATTATATATATTTTTTATAATGATATAAAAATATCTAGAGAAAAATGCACGTGATTAAAAGTATTAACGGGAAAAGTGAAATAGTTGTTAAAAACAGGTAGCGAAAAAAGACTTTATGTTATCAATGGTATAGTATTGATTTGGATTCCAGTAATATTGACTTTAAGAGTACAAGATGTAATTGATGATTTGACATTACTATCATTAGTAATATGTTTGTTGCTAAAATAAATATAACTTTTCTTTATCGGTACAGATACATCGGCACATTACCGATAACTATGCCAACTATCATAGGATCAATATTTGTAGCCATATTAAGTTATTTGTATAATTTTCAAAAAATATCTAAAAGACAAAAAGAAATTAAGTTCTAAAGTGAGTAGAATAGTGCAGGTGACTGCATTGCATATTGGTTGTTTATCCGAATTCAAAATCAACACAATTTGTAGAGAGTGACAATAAAGTTAATGAAAACTCGTGTCACCAGTACCAAAGAAAATCATCTGCAACACACCTTTATTTGATTTTTTTTGACACGTTTAGCAATTTCGAGGGTGGTGTTGTACGTTATGAAAATATACAAACTATTAAATATTAACCATTGAAGAATGTGTTTAATGTTTCATATTGAGAAAAACATTTAAATATAATGCAAAATAGAAATGTAAATTTGTCGTTTCTTGATCCAATAAAAATTTTCATCTCATAAATTTAAAAACTTGCATGACTACTTTAAATTAATTAATTAGTCTTTTATACATTTCTCTTTTCAATTTTTTTCTCAAACTCATAATTAAAATTTTTAATTGTACTTTGAATGAGACTAATTGCTCTCGCTTCACATCCATGACTTCATGCTCCTTCTATTATTCATGTTTAGATATATAAGTGCATTCTTTATGGTAATTATGCTACTTTACTCATCTTCCTTTAAGAAATTATCAATTTAAGAATTTATTTTGCACCTCCTATATTCTTGGCTAAACTCTGTGTGTCACAATAAAAATTGCATAAATCTAATCAAACTGAAATAATTGTGTGGTTGACTTTTTTTTTTAGTTTTTCAATTAATGTAGTGGAGTTGTGATTGCTATTTTAAAGTTGTGTTTGCTAGTTTTTTTAAATTGTGTTGGCATAAATTAGTTTTACTTTTAGGAAATAATTTGTGAGTTTATTACATGATACCATCTATGACCCTCATGGGCCTCATCCACCAATTCTTATTTATCACTGTTAAGGAAAAGTGAAGATAACAAAGTATTAACTTTATCTGGATATAACCATAAGAGAAATATATAGCATACTTTATTATTATTTCATAATACTCTATTTAAACCATTATTATTGTTTAATGTTCTTTAAATCTCAAACTTTTTACCTTTTACGTGCAAGTAATGAGCTAACTATGTACAAGCAATTAAACCAACCAGCATGACACTAACATAACTCAAGGTTTCATACGTACAAGTATTTGATTCATATCAATTGTACAATAAACTTGTTATAGTTGCCAAACACATTTTTGCTCTATAAACTCGAGATGCCAACTAATTTAATATTTCTTCACATATTTATGGGTAAAATTTTATTCACACAATTAACTATCCTACTCGTTCTACGTGATCTTATTTTGACATCTCTAGCAATAGTGATGAGAGCATAATAGTTCATATTTCTTATACACTTTTTAATGTGTTTGTTGGGTGAAATCGTGCTTAATTGATATATTTGCTGCAGGATTTGGAGGTTCCTAGCTTGAAGGGAGATTGTCATAAGAAAGATGGATTTAAGGGGTTTCTTGGGAAGATTTGAAGGTTTAAATGTAGCAGTGAAGAAAGAAAAGACAGAATTCAGATTTGTTGGCATTAATTAATGAATTAAATTGGTTTGGGAAGATATTTTTTTATAACCGAATGAGGTTGAGTAATTTTAGGAAACTATAAAGATTTATTTGTTGAGTTTAATTAGGAAAGTTGGTGTCTTCTCCTCTATTTAAGTAAAGGAGATAATTAGGAAGCTATCTATCTTTATCTTTTTAGAATTTTGGAGCGCAGCTTTTAGATTTGAAGTTCTGCAGTTTTGCAGAGAACAAGAACAGCAGCCCGTCGTTTGCCCAAACGACGGGCAGCCTGGTTTATTTTTTTATTTCAGTATTAATTTAATTTCCTTTTTAATTAATGTTCTGTTTTATGTTAATTATGAGTAGTGAGTAAATTCTTCTCTGGTAAGTAAGTAAGAAACACTAAACATGATCAAGTTGTGAGATCAAATTGTGTTAATCCATAATTCGTTATTCAATTCCAAGAGTCTTCAGTGAATATTGTTTATTACTTAATTGAATTAAAGCTTGATCAACTTTAATAAGATTAGGTAGAGTCAATTAATCTCTAATTAAATCACTGGATTGAATTAGTAAGATTAATTAGTGACAAAGCTGCTGTCTCGATAGACGGAGACAATTGGTTAACAAATTATTGTATGCTGATCATAACTTAGTTTGTTAAAGTTGGGTCCTTCTAAGAATTAATGCTTTTCTAATGTTGAATTGGGTGATCGGCTGATTCCGGCTTAATTGCATTAGAAATAGGGAACAATGGATTAAGCTGATTCTTGTCTATTGTCAAATAAGTAAGGAGGGATTTGAACACGTCAGAGCTGATTCTCGGTGTTTTATAACTAGCTGATTGAATCGGAATTATTATTATTGCATCAATGATCAACATGTAGAAATTAGTGTGGATTGCTTACTTGCCAGACTTTTAGCTTAAGTAATTTAATTCAGTATTTGTTTGATATTAATTTCTTCTTTTTATTAATTTGAGAATTTGTCTATCTTCCTTCGTATTAATTTCTTGTTAATTTTAATTACGGTGACAATTGCAAATTGATTAATTAAGAGAATTTGTTGTTCCTCGTGGGATCGACCTTACTCCCATTATACTATTGTAATCTTTAGAGTAAGAATTAAATTTGGTACAAAAACGACACACCAAATGTTGGCTCCGTTGCCGGGGAATAGCATTATTTTCTTTTTAGTTAATTTGTTTTGTTCTTTGGTTGAATTCCAGATTTTCTAACTGCAATCTGTTTATCTTTAGATACTAAAAAAATTGCACAGGTTGATAAAAGAATTGAAGGGAAGATACCAAGAAGTCATTTCTGATTCTGGGGCAGTCGCCGTTTGCCCAAACAGAACTCATATCAGATTCAGAATCAGAATTTTACACAGCCACAAAAATGATAAATATGGCTGATTTGAATTGTGTCCAGAACCAGAACCACCAGCAGGGAGGACGCACTTTAAGGGAGTTGACTTATCCTTTAATCAATTTTAGATATTCTTACATAGTTTTGCCTAAACTCAATGTTGATTTTGAATTAAAAGCATCATATTTGAATTTCTTGCCCAAGTTTCATGGTTTAGATGGGGAAGACCCATATAATTTTTTGCATGAATTTCTTAGAGTATGTGGGACAATAAATAAAATAGGGGTATCACAAGAATATATTGCATTGGCTAGTTTTCCTTTTTCTCAATCTGGAACAGCTAATAAATGGTTTAACAACTTGACTCATAATTCTATCACCTCTTGGGATAACATGCAACATGTATTTCATCAAAATGTTTTCCCTACATCTAAGATTGCATCAATTAGAAAAGAAATTGTTGGAATTGAACAAAATTGTGATGAATCTTTGTCTGCATATTGGGAAAGATTTAGAAACTCATGTGAAAATTGTCCTCAACACCAAATACCCGATGATTTACTAATTCAATATTTTTATGAAGGGTTGCAATCTGAGGAAAAGAGGATACTTGACACTGCAAGTGGAGGTGCATTCATGGACAATAATACAACTCAAGCCACGAATTTGATTGTCAAGACTTGTGAGTCTCGCCAACAATATCAACCCATTTGTCGTGCGACAAAGCAAGTTGGTGAAATTTCTAGTTCCTCTCTTGAAAACAAATTGGAAGTTTTGACAGCATGTGTGGAGAATTTGGTAACAAGAAGGGGCGTAATTCAGACAGAAAAGCAGAAATTAGCAGCACAGTCTGCCCAAACCAATTCTAATTTCATAGCCACCACAAAATTAGGAGTACCTCTTGAACATTTGATAATGAATTTGGCAACTTCGGTGACGTTGATGCAACATGGACAAATTCAGAATCAAGAGGATTTTCAAAAATTCTAACAAGAAACTAAGGGAGCCATTGATGATTTGAGCACTCAAGTCACTTACTTGGCAAGATCTATCAATTCATTGAGAGGATATCAAGGAAGACTACCCTCACAGGTGGAGGTAAACCCCATGGAATATGTCAGCCAAATCACATTGATAAGTGGACAAAAGATTGAGGAACCAGAGGCAGAGATCAAAATTGAACAACCAATCAGCCCAGAAATGGAGGCGTCGTTCGACCATACGACGACTGGGCAAAAATCAGAGGTAAGTCCTAAATTGAATTTTTCCAATTCTGAAATTAAAATACCTCCACCTTTTCCAAATAGGTTGAAAAAGAACGCCAAGGATGAGGATTTGGATGACATCTTGACCATCTTCGACAAGGTGGAGATTACCGACACATTCCTTGAAGCAATTAGAAAAATGCCAAAGATTGCAAAGTTTGAAAAAGATTTTCTTGCCAAGAGAATCCAACATCCAAAAGATGAGATGGTGGTGGAATGTGATGACATGCCGGTTGTTCTTGAGGATACACTGTCACATGAATGTAAAGAACCAGATTCTGACATTAAAGAATTGAAGGATGAAGAGATTGGAGATGAAACAATGTCATTGAATCTGATACAAGTGTTTTCAAGTAACCCAGAAAGTTCCCGTTTGCCCAAACGAGACCCGGCTGATACAAGTTTTTCTTATATTTTGCAAGTTCCAGTTCTGCAATTTATATCATTGATTAAACCTCTGAAAGTTGTGTTTTTGAGTGAGGAAAAGATGCAGCCCACTGTCAACAACAAGAATCTTACTCAAAGCTCATGGATCAAATTGATTTGATACCAAAGAAGCTACAAGGAAATTGTAGGAAAAACTTTGACTTGCACACAAGATGTACCTTCTCCAAGACCACCTCCGGAGCCTCCTCCACTGGTTTACTGAGTTCGACACATGCTTGGTCTAGCCAAAGACTTTAAACAAAGGCACTTGTTAGGAGGCAACCCAATTTTAAATTATTTTTGCACTTTTTCTTTCTTGTCTTATTTATTTTATTAGCTTTTCTTGACAGTTAATAAATCTTCTTCTTGTTCCAGGAATATTGGCACTCGTGGTTTAAAATTTGTTGCAGACATGGAGTTGGTTGATTAAAAGAAGTGGAGACATATTTTTGTCCATGGAATTTGGGCCCAGTAAAAAACCATTCTTTTTATTCCAAAGGCCCATAGTTTTTTATTATGCAAATCCAAGGGGGTCCCCTTACCCATTCTCCCACTTGTCTTGTACCAAAGCCCTAGCTGTCACCCTTGTTGCTTCCTCCTCGCCAACAGCCGTCGACGAGCTCAACCGCCGGCCAGACCTTCGCCCACGCACCCCCATGGTCAATCTGACGGTCGGTGTCACCTCCACCGGAACACTCTTAACAGCTGGTGGCTCCGTCACCACTTTCTCATTCGACGCCGACCGCTCCTTCTTCACCACCGCGAGAATGGATTTTGAGAGGCAATTGGAGAGAATTTGGGGCGGATTTTTGAGAAGAGTACTGCCAGTTCTGTCACCTCCGGCAACAAGGATGCTTGCAATGACTTTTCAGGATCATCCAAACCGTTGATGACTTTTTGTATTATCCAAGTGACCGAGCTCTCTTCTGGGGGTTGTTCCAATCTGAGAACTCTGTCTTTCAATTGACCAAATTATCAACCCGAAGTCAAGAGATGACGATTCAGTCACTTTTTCATTGGGTTCAGAGTTTCCAATCCCCTTTTCCCAAACCTCCCAAAGTAGCAATTGTGCTAATGCTATGAGGATGATGTTGTTGATTCATGAATTCTTATGAGTGGAATCATTTGCAAGTTTGACGGTATTACGGCAAGATGTGAAAGATTTGTGGCTGTTGATTTTGGCCATTTATGCAGAAGATGCCATCCATCAGCGAAACACCCCCACTTGCTAATCCGGAGGTAATATTTATTTGGGACATTGATTTGTGAATGGGAGGATAGTGAAGAATCCAGAGTTTAAGAACTTGATGGAAATATTGCCCTTCTCTTTTTAACTGGATTTTGCATTTAATATCATTTGCTCAATTTGCTGTGGATAATTCATTTATGTTTTGTGTTTTGGGTAATCATGTGGACTTGCTGAATTTTGAATGATAAACATTTAAGGAGAGTCTCGGTTGCATTGAATCTGGAGACAGTCTTAAATAGATCAGGAAAATATTTGAAGAGCCTTGGCTCTTTGGTGCTTATGTGAACATCTTTTTGCACAATTAGTCCAGTGCTTAATGACTAATGAATCTGAACTTGAATGGGGACCTTGATGAACACTTGCTATCAGTAATAACTGGGTGAGCCATGTTGGCCTTGCTGTTTTGCATATTCTAATTGCTGAGTAAGAGCTGGTTTCAATCATGTGCTTTTCGAATTAATTGCATATGGAATATTTTGGTGAAATGGAGATAGCACAGTTCTTGATCATTTGTTGGTTAGCATCACCGGTTCCTTTCACACCCAAGCAGAGACCCGTGCAACCAAGCCGAGCTCAGCGCCTCCCAGGTTGAACTTTTACAGATTCTGCACGCTCGGTTGACCTCCATTGAAACGGCGTCCAAATCCGCTGCATATCCCACCAGAATACAACAGGCTGTCCCTTTTCCCTTTTCATTTGTTTTTATGTGTTTTAGTTTTTTTAGTTTGTTTATTTTCTGTTTTCGTAGTTAATCCTTTCTAACATGAGGACATGTTAATGTTTAAGTGTGGGGAGGGTTTTATGTGTTTTAGTTGTTATGTTATTTCTTTTATAAAAAAAAAAAAAAAACTGGAAAATCTTTGAACAAAAATAAGTTATAGTTTTGTGTTGTTTTTAGTGTGTGTTTTAGGATGCTTTTTGACTGTTTCACTTTTATAAACATTGTCTGGCCAAATTGAATATGATTAAAACTTGTTTAGTTCATCATGTTGGATTATGCATAATTTTGAATGACTCCAAGGATGACGAATACAAGTTCTGAGTTTATTTTGCCCACTTAAAAGTGAGGATTTGAGCCAAGCACACAATGACCACTTTGTTGGTGCTTAATTGAATTAATTCTTTGAAAGAGTGTGAATTGTGCATGGGAACTTATTGGATTTGCTTTGTTGTACATAGATGCTATATGATGTTGAAATTGACTTGAATATGATAAAGGCATTTAGGATCTCATCCTTTTTGGCTTTAAGTTTCACTCCTACCTTAAAATAACACTTAGTGAACCCCGTTGAGCCTTAACTTTTCTTTGTGATTAAACTGTTCAAAATTATACCCGAAAATCTTTTAGCTTTCTTTTTGCCTACTGAGATGTAAGAAAACTTGAGCATATTCTGTACCACTTTGGTGGAAAAAGAAAGAGAGTGCATGAATAAGTTTCTATTATTGAAAGTATTTCAGTATGTTTTGGAATGGAATTTTGAAATTCATGGTTTGCTCGAACAGCACCGGGACAGAAGGGAGAGAATTGAGGAAATATGTAGAATATTGTTTGTGTTGTTTGCCTAAACTATGGCAAGAAAGAGAAAGAACAGCAGCAAAAATAATAGAAAAAAGTGTGATCTGCTGATTTGAAAAGAAAAGAAAAGGAATGAAAAAGAAATATTTGATGTGCTGAAATTTATTTGAGAATTTGTTGAGACTTAGTGCAAGTTAAGTGTGGGGATATTTCTTAATTGAGTTGCTTACATCTTGGTTTTAATTTTACACTTTTATCTATCGTAAACCATGCCTTAAAAACCTTGGCCCCATTACAACCCAATAAAGTCCTTTTGATTCTTGTTCAGTTTTTGATATCATGGTTATTTTATGACATATTTGCAAGTTCGTTATAAGTTTCCTGTGTGCAATTTAAATGAGTGGTTGAAGCCAAAATTGTTTATAGTTAAGGAGAGTTTGGAGTGATCTTAGAGAGTAACTTATAACTTTGTATTTTGACTTGGATGACTTGATTATGTGAGAATAATTACTTGGATTAAGCATGGATTTTTGGAAAAATTTCTTTCTCAGTTTGGACAGATTAATGTTTATATTGAGTGAATGGTTTAGTTAGTTTGTATTAGTTGTTTTAGTTGTTATTTTTATGTGAATGCTGAGGGACCAGCATAATCTAAGTGTGGGGATATTTGATGAGAGCATAATAGTTCATATTTCTTATACACTTTTTAATGTGTTTGTTGGGTGAAATCGTGCTTAATTGATATATTTGCTGCAGGATTTGGAGGTTCCTAGCTTGAAGGGAGATTGTCATAAGAAAGATGGATTTAAGGGGTTTCTTGGGAAGATTTGAAGGTTTAAATGTAGCAGTGAAGAAAGAAAAGACAGAATTCAGATTTGTTGGCATTTATTAATGAATTAAATTGGTTTGGGAAGATATTTTTTTATAACCGAATGAGGTTGAGTAATTTTAGGAAACTATAAAGATTTATTTGTTGAGTTTAATTAGGAAAGTTGGTGTCTTCTCCTCTATTAAAGTAAAGGAGATAATTAGGAAGCTATCTATCTTTATCTTTTTAGAATTTTGGAGCGCAGCTTTTAGATTTGAAGTTCTGCAGTTTTGCAGAGAACAAGAACAGCAGCCCGTCGTTTGCCCAAACGACGGGCAGCCTGGTTTGATTTTTTTATTTCTGTATTAATTTAATTTCTTTTTTAATTATTGTTCTGTTTTATGTTAATTATGAGTAGTGAGTAAATTCTTCTCTGGTAAGTAAGTAAGAAACACTAAACATGATCAAGTTGTGAGATTAAATTGTGTTAATCCATAATTCGTTATTCAATTCCAAGAGTCTTCTGTGAATATTGTTTATTACTTAATTGAATTAAAGCTTGATCAACTTTAATAAGATTAGGTAGAGTCAATTAATCTCTAATTAAATCACTGGATTGAATTAGTAGGATTAATTAGTGACAAAGCTGCTGTCTCGGTAGACGGAGACAATTGGTTAACAAATTATTGTATGCTAATCATAACTTAGTTTGTTAAAGTTGGGTCCTTCTAAGAATTAATGCTTTTCTAATGTTGAATTGGGTGATCGGCTGATTCCGACTTAATTGCATTAGAAATAGGGAACAATGGATTAAGCTGATTCTTGTCTATTGTCAAATAAGTAAGGAGGGATTTAAACACGTCAGAGCTGATTCTCGGTGTTTTATAACTAGCTGATTGAATCGGAATTATTATTATTGCATCAATGATCAACTTGTAGAAATTAGTGTGGATTGCTTACTTGCCAGACTTTTAGCTTAAGTAATTTAATTCAGTATTTGTTTGATATTAATTTCTTCTTTTTATTAATTTGAGAATTTGTCTATCTTCCTTCGTATTAATTTCTTGTTAATTTTAATTACGGTGACAATTGAAAATTGATTAATTAAGAGAATTTGTTGTTCCTCGTGGGATCGACCTTTCTCCCATTATACTATTGTAATCTTTAGAGTAAGAATTAAATTTGGTGCAAAAACGACACACCAAATAGATTATAGAATGATGATAGTTTCTAAAGTAACTTCTGAAAATAAAAAATAAACAATAAACAAAAGAGCTATCATATATAAAGTTTTCCATTAATGCAAATCAAATCATATTGTTTTGTAAATAGAGTTCAACATTGGCTGTGCCACCATGCCAGAAAATAACCTAGTGATGCATTTTGCTCAAATAAGACCATTATATAGCGACTAGTGGGCGTATAACGCGCATTGAGCGTTGATTTATGCCCATGGTTTGAAAAAAAAATTAAATAAATTTTATACGTATGTTTTTGAGAAATGTGGATTTAATAATTTTGTTAAATATGTAGATATATATATATATATATATAAATGGTTACTCATTAATATTTACATATAGAAAGATGTATAGAGTTTTATATATTTGCATATATATATATATTTGTGTTTTATTGGATATATATACCTATATATATGTAATTATGTATTGAAATAAATATATTTTTAGGAATAGATAGAGTATATTTTGTTGATGAAGTAAATTTTTTTTTATGTATAATATTTGAGAGTATGATTCATTGTTGAAAAAATGCAAATTTGAAAAAATGTCTATAGTGTGTAATATTTAGATATTATTATTTATTGTTGAAATAAAATAGTTTATATTTTTTAATATGAGTAATTCCCAAAGAGTAATTTTCTATATACTAATATTTATAACTTATAAAGTGTATGTAAAAATTTGTATGATATAATTAATGTGAGCAAAAGGTATAGTCTGTGAATTAATATTTAGGTAATAGATATAATATAATTGTTGAGAAGTTTTTATTGAAGTTTTTGTTTTATATATAAATATTTATTAAGCGAAGAGTCTAGTATTGATATATAGTTGTAATTTTTGTAGTTATTTTTTGTTTAATGTTTAATAGTGGTTTAGAATTTTTTTTCTAATTTTGTTTGAAAGAATTTTGTATTATCAATAATTTGTGGGGATAAATTTATAATATATTTTAAGATATGTTAGTTAATGGAAAAATAAGGGAGAACTGAAAAAATAGTGATTGAGATAATAAAAGAAATAAATTTTTAATTAAGATTGAAAATGATAAATTTTATTATTTGAGATTTGAAAAGGAGAAAAAATTAGTCATTTAATGGAACTGTGTTAAGTTTTTAAAAGAAAAAATAATGTTTATATAATGGGTAATTTAATGAAAAAGTAAAACTTTGAACTAAGATTATTCTTAAAAGAAAATAGTTAAATAAAATGATTTATTAATTATTCAGTGCATTGTATAGGTGGATAGTTTGTGTATTAATGAAAAAATATAAATGAATCATTAACATTTTTTTAAAAGAAAAAGATTTGTTTTTTATTAATTTATAAAGTTGTTCATGGGTTGAATATGTAATTTATTTGTTAAAAAAATTTAAAAACTTACTTAGTGATTTATTTGGTGAATTTTTTTAACGCTGTTGAGAAAAATGAATTATTTTTAATATTTATAAAAAAAAATGAATTTGGTGTACTATGTTAGTGGCAGTTTTTGGATTTTTCCCGAAAAATCACTGTGTAAGATAACATTTTAATATTGTTGGAGTCAATATATATTTATTGTTCATAATAATTTTTTTTGTGATTAGTTTTAGAGATATAATTCTTTAGGTAGCATATGATTTGTAATTCATTTATTTTATGTGATTTTGAAATTGTGTAAAAAGAAATTTTTTATTTATATATATTACAATTTTTGCGTAAAACATTTATTTAAAAAGGCAGAATTTATAAGTTAAAAATATATAGGTCATTTTCTATGCAAAATGTCATAGTAGGAGAAAATTACATGCTTTTAGAATAATTTCTAACTAATTACTACAGCATGTAAATTTGGAATTTAAAACAAAGTTTTTACATTAACGTGCAGTAGTAAAATATGTTATAATGAGTTTATTTGGAAGAGGCTTAGTTTTACACTCTGTAGGGGAAGGGGTAGAAGTTTTGAGATCAGAGAACTGAATTCTTTAAAATGTCCACTTTGAGGTTGATCTTGCTAGTATCAGTTGCAGCAATATGAAAGATGCAGACGTCATTCGTTTCTAAATTATTGTCAACAACAAATTTACGCCAGCCTCCTGCAAATATGAACCTTTTGTTCTCCTTAATTTGAAAATTGACATTCCATTCTTTCTATTCTGTGTGAAGAACAACAACTTTATCTCTGGTAGGCATATTTTTGCGAGCCCAATCAGACTTCAGGGTCTAGTAGGCAAAACAAATTTGATGCTTTCATAAATGATATGTATAAGAATGTAAATTGGGAAAATTATAAAATAGTTATATGATAAGCAATGGAGGTAATGAAGTAGATTTACCAAACTAAATGCTCTTGATATGTACGAGGGCCTCATGACCATAACAAGTTGTTGAGTTTCATCTTCTTCAGATGCTTCTAGCTTTGGAGATTCATTGCTGTTTTTTGTCTTTTTGGTTGGCAGGAGTAGTTTAGCCTTCTTCTGCTTTTTGTAAGCTGTTTAAAAATTGTATATACATTAAACCAATTTGAATACATATAATTTAATGATGGAGAGTTAGAGCTTGTGTAATATATGCTAATGATGGTTTAAAGCATAATATACTTATTTGTGTAATTATGTACATAATAGAATGATCTACAAACTTGAAGATTATAGAAACCATTGTTTTGTAAAGTAGAAGTTGAATGGAAATGAGTATAATTAATTACCTTGTTTCAAGTGGACATCATTCAGAGGTGTGTTCGGTTAATCCATTGGAGCATTGTGATCAGCATTTATATTGTGACCAATGAAATAGGATGCTTCCTTTTCACATCTAGTGTGAGCACTAAAGATTAAGACTTCAAAAGCATCTCCTTTATTGTAGTCAAAGAAGAGAAAGTCACCTTCTTCCAGTAAATGTTGTTTTACAAAATCTTTCCATTGTCCAGCAAAATAAAACACATTGTTATCGTGAATTATACTTATTTCCATTGAAGATAATTCTGAATGATGCATATTAACTTTTTTTGGTAATATGTGTTCCATTTTTTGCACAAAACGTGCTGGGATAGGCTGCATAAATTGAGGAATTGTTAAATTAGAAAATTAAATAGATATAATTGAAGTAAAATATTATATGAGTGCATGATAAAATTTAATTATTACTTGCATAAGAATGTCGTAAATAATTCTATAGAATTGCATAATTTAAAAAGAAAAAGGAAAAATTTAAACGAAAAAAATGTGGAAAAGAAAATACCATTTTTTCGTTCTATGAATTATTGTACTTTTGGCAGAATCGTGTTTTGTCAAAATTTTTCCAGTAGAGCTGCAGGCATGGATCTTCGAAATTGGCTTCCATGTTTTAGTGTTCAATGTTGGATGTGTAAATTTGGTTTTTGCGTACATAGAAACGGTAATTAAGTTGAATTGATATGGAATAAAATATAAAATGGAATTTTTAATTTTAATTAACTTTAAGATTATATTTTAACACTGTTTAAAAAATTTAAAATTCAATAATCTGTATTTTTCTGAGTACATGAAATTGTTTGTTAGCAGAAAAGCATGTAGCTAAAATTATTAAGATAACAATTGGAACTTAATTTTCTGTATTTAGAAGCAGTATCAATTTGTTAAATGTAAATAATTAATTTGAATCTACATTTAACCGCTGTTTGTAGCTACATTTACTTACAGTTACTTTGAGAGACAGCGTCTACTTACCTGTGATGAAGTAGATCCTGGTTTATAAGATCCAGTAGGAGATGGTGCGTAAATCTACGACAGAGCAAGCTTCTGGAGAAAATTTTCAGCGAACGTCTTGGTAGGGAAGGAGCTTGCGCAGCTACTGATGTTAATTTTTTAGAAGTTCTATTAGGGTAAAATGAGATGAACTTTGTATATATATATATATACACACACACGTATATATGTTAGATTTGATAGTTGTTTGTAAGTTGAAATATAGCAATTGGGCCTATTATGATTGTAGGATTAAATTCTCAGTATGTTTGTGGGCTTTAGTTTGTGGTAAACTGTTGCATAGCTCGTTGGATTAATAAGGTGAAAAATATGAATATTGGAAATATTTGAGTGTATTTGATATTATTTAAATTAATGTGAAAATATTTTATTTATATATATTTGTAGAAAAGTTTGTTGATAATGTGCTAATATAGTATATTTTATAAATTACATATGTTTAGTATTGTACATGTTCTGTGAGAGTTATATTTTTTTTTTCTTGTGAGTTATATAAATGAAATGATATATTTTTTATATTTGGTTGTTATATAATGAATGTATAAGAAAATAATATTTTTTTTATAAATTTAGTATGTAGTACGTATAGGTTATAAATTTGTAGGTTTTCAAGGTGACTGAAAATGTGATTTTTATTTATTATAATTGGCATGAAATATGTCGAGCATGTAGAGGTTTTAAATTTTTTATTTTGAATATGTTATTTACAGATAAGATTTCTAGAATTCATAGTTAATATGGGATTCGTTATTTATGTTGAAGTCATTCGTGATTTCATAGTTTGCCATCTTACACTTAAGTTAGGAGAGCTGAAAAATTTTCCAACGGATTTAACTTTTAACACTGAAGTTGAAGTTGAAATAGCAGAGAAGTTTTAATTTTTTATGAAGTTGTAGACATGGACATGTTTGTAAATGAGGGCAGGCAATTTCTTGAATGATCATATATGTGTATGTAATTTTTTTTAAATTGAGTATTAAAAATTGTACTTTTGTCATATATGTGTGTATGTGTATATATATATATATATATATATGTTTATATATAGATGTATATTTAAAGGTCAGTTGAAATAGGGTGTACATATATAAGCTTTTGAATATATGAAACATTAGAAATTTGAATAATTGTTTTACCCTTTAAGAAGGTTGTATATTATGTTTAATCTTTAAAAGACATGTAAATAAGTTTTTGCAATGAATGAAAATAGCTAGAAATGCAATGTATTTTCACTTCAGTGGGAATATTTATAATATAAATTGTAAGTAGAAAATGAAAGGCTTTTAGGCAGATTAACATTGTCCGATTTCTGAACAAAACTGATGTAGTTCTTCATAAGTGAACCAATTGCATGTCATCTACAATTTAAAAGAAATAAAGAAATATTTTGGTATAAGATTAGTGTGATTAGAAGTTAAGTAATAATTGTTTAAGGAAAAGGTAGTTAAGCTAACTCACAAAGTAAGGGTGCAAAATAATACAATATAATTTTCACAGTAAAATTCTAACTCACAGTAGAATTTTCAGATGCCTCCTGTAGGAATCGTGCAAAATAATACAATATAAACCTTCCACAATTATCAATGTTTGTTTGTTGTGGTACCTAAGAAAAGAAGTTTGAAGTTCATTACTTAATTAAATGTAAAGTAAATTTATTGGAATTTTTTATACAACTTGCCTTTGGAATTAGTAGTGGAATCTTCCGAATGTTTTTTTCAGCTTCTAGTATTTCTGCTGCTTTATATACATCAACAGTGAACCTGTATATAATGAAGAATAATGTAATGAAAAATGATAAGAGAGTGTTAGTGTGCTTAATTTACATAATGTAAAATGTAATGTCCAATATGTGTAATGTCAATCCTTTCTAATTAATGGAAGGAGTCCTGTTGCTCCAAGTGTTTGGAGTGAATCTAGCAAAATCATGTAAGGAGGGTGAGTTATAAATTTGAAACTTCCATCAAAGTGACATAAAATCAATAGGTTCCAATGTGACCTAAATAATATACAATTTCTTAATAGATAAAAGATAAAAAGATAAAATAAATGTAGTAGTAAAAAATATGTAAATAAAATACATACCACATTATGATTGGAATGAAAGAATATGTCTTTTTTCTTAATCCAATTGAGAACTTTTTCTTTGTATAACGGTGTTGTATACATGTTAAACCACATGCTATCTAAATATGTAGATGAAATTTTTTTTACCCCGTCGGATTTATTCCATATAAGCCTAAATAAAATAGGTATAAACAATGAATTTATGCCAATTAAAGTATATGAAAATTGGAATAACAAAACATTTTACTCACTCAAAATAGTCAGCAATTGTTTGTGAGTCTATCCTTCCTCCATGTGAGATTCGATTATGAGTGTTCGGAAGTGCACTTTTATGGTAAGATATGCTCCCGTCTTTGTTGCTCTTTCTTGAATTGTTTCTTTGAGATTGAACATTGTTGAGTTCATGAGGATGTATTTCTGTTTCCTTAGTAGTAGGAGCAGAGATTCCAATTTTTGTACCAATGAAGTATGCAGATTCTTTTTCACAACTTGTTTGACCATTGTAAATAAGAATATTAAATAAATTTTTTTCCTTGTATTCAAACATTAACAAATCTCCTTCAACTAAATGATGAGTTGCGACAAAATCCTTCAATTCTCCTCCAAAAAACACCATTTCTGAATGTTGGTTAATATCAACTTGCAAACAATACTTTCGAGGGTCATGCATAGTTATTGTTCTTGGCAGGACATCTTTAAAGTATGAAGTGAATCTTTCTGGGATCAGTTACAAAACATATTTATTTAATATCATAAAAAAATGATTCTTATAATGCTAACATGTAGCATTTCATGTAATTGTAAGTATGTAATAGGATTCCTATTATATAGTGAAATTTTAACAGCAATAATATTGATAAGATAAGTACTTTTAATTTTTTAGTCTAACAATGCAGTAGTGCAAGAAGCATCAAAGACCGTTTAACTAACAAATTCATTTTTGTAGGTGTTTTTATACTCTTCATAGAATCGCACTTCTCCAAAGTGAGTCCAGTATGTACACTCTTTGAGATGATTTGGATATAGATCCATTTGGATTTTCCTTTGGTTTCTGTACTTGAGAATAGTAATATTGTCAGTATGTATTTCGGAATTTTTATTTAATAATTTTCATACTGCAAGTTGTATAGGTAGTACTAGTAAAAATATTATTTAGAGAATATACGAACCTAAAAAGTGGAAAATATTTTATACATGAGAACTGTTAGTATTTTAGTATATTATTTATTGTGGATTTGAAAAGTTTTATAATTGCAGATGTGAAGAAGAAAAATTTTAAATCATTCAAGCAGACAATGAATATAACTCGAAATTTATACAAATAATGGTTAGAAGAGATACTGCACTGATTTTCTCATGAAATATGTAAAACGTTGGTGTTATTGTGCACATGATTTTAATTAATTTTAATAACTAATTTAAGGTATAGAATGCGGATTGGCTCATATAAAGACAGTAAAATTGTAAAGAAAATACAGGAGGAGGGTTAAAAACCTTTGTATTAGAATTTGTTGATATTTTACAGGCTAGAGTAAATAAAATGAAAGAAAGTAGGCAGAGATAATGATGAAACAATGAAAGCATAGCAGCTTATGTAATCCCTTGTTTTGTATTCGTAGATAACCTTTGAGAATGCGCTATGGAAGATAATGTTGTAGTCGGAAAAGTTGTCGGTCGGCAAATTTTGCTTCAATCGATGAACTTTTTGATCTGTCGTTTCAGTGATGGTTTTGAAGACGATGATCAGAAATCTGCAGGAAGAAGGTAAAGTGAAGTAATTATTTTATAGCTGGTCAAATTCTCGAAGAAGAGGTAATTTTTTTTATTTGATTAGGGCACGGTTGAATTAATTGTAATAAGACTCATGAGTTGGGTATTTAAAGCGATGCGGTCCAAGAGTATGTAATGGGCTTCAATTTCTCAATGGGTTAAAGTGAGATCTATTATTTGTCAGTTTATAGATTGCGGTAAAAATTTGTTAATCTGATGAGCATAAAATAGTTCATAATTTTATGCACATAATAATGTGTTTGGTGGGTTGAATTCTTACTTAATTGGTTTATTTGCTGCAGAATTGTGGAGATTTAGACAAAGAATAGGCTGCTGAAGTAAAGTTGGTTTGAAGGATTTGTTGAGGGAAATTTGAAGATTGCATTGGAAGATTTGACAACAAAAGGAGTTTGTGGAAGGCTGTCAAGAGAGAGAAGAATATTGGTAGTTACCAAAAGTGATAAATCAGATTTGAAAGAGGATTTGTAACAACCCAGTTGGTTGATTGATTTTTGGAAAGAGGAAAATTTCTTTGTTGAGTAAAATTAGGAAAAGGAGTTTATTCTATTTTATTTATAAGGGAAGAAAATAGATAGAAAAGATGTTTTTTTGGAGAACATCTTTTAGTGCGCGTGGATTTAATCTTTTGGAGCGCAGCTTTTCTGCGGTTTTATTTGTAGAGCAAGAACATAGAACCGTCGTTTGCCCAAACGACGGACTGGTTTGATTTTCTATTTCAGTATTAATTTAATTTCCTTTTTAATTATTGTTCTGTTTTGTGTTAATTATGAGTAGTGAGTAAATTCTTCTCTGGTAAGTAAGTAAGAAACACTAAACATGATCAAGTTGTGAGATCAAATTGTGTTAATCCATAATTCGTTATTCAATTCCAAGAGTTGTCTATGAATATTGTTTATTACTTAATTGAATTGAAGCTTGATCAACTTTAATAAGATTAGGTAGAGTCAATTAATCTCTAATTAAATCACTGGATTGAATTAGTAGGATTAATTAGTGACAAAGCTGCTGTCTCGGTAGACGGAGATAATTGGTTAACAAATTAATATATGCTGATCATAATTTAATTTGTTAAAGTTGGGTCCTTCAAAGAATTAATGCTTTTCTAATGTTGAATTGGGTGATCGGCTGATTCCGGCTTAATTGCATTAGAAATAGGGAAACAATGGATTAAGCTGATTCTTGTCTATTGTCAAATAAGTAAGAAGGGATTTGAACACGTCAGAGCTGATTCTCGGTGTTTTATAACTAGCTGATTGAATTGGAATTATTACTATTGCATCAATGATCAACTTGTAGAAATTAGTGTGGATTGCTTACTTGCCAGACTTTTATATTGATTAATTTAATTCGGTATTTTATTGATATTCATTGTTGGGTTATTAAAGTGAGAAATTGTCAATTTTCCTATACATCAATTTCTTGTTAATTTTTATGGTGACGATTTGCAAATTGATTAATTAAGAAGAATTGTTGTTCCTCGTGGGATCGATCTTACTCCCATTAGACTATTTTAATCTTTAAGAGTAAGAATTTAATTTGGTAGAAAAACGACCACCAAATTTTGGCGCCGTTGCCGGGGAACGGCGTTATTTTTCTTATTAGTTAATTTGCTTTTTGGTTAATGTCCAGGTCTTCCAATCCAGATTTGGTTTTCGACCTAGAAATTGAGAAAACAGCAAGGCGGTTAAAGAAGGAAACAAAGGAAAAGGGCCAAGGAAATAATTCTGATTCAACACCAGGAACGTCGTTCGACCATACGGCGACAAGCAGAATCAAAGACCCAGCTGAATCAGACTCT
The DNA here is from genome assembly GCA_016586305.1 of Ophiorrhiza pumila. Taxonomy (NCBI): domain Eukaryota; kingdom Viridiplantae; phylum Streptophyta; class Magnoliopsida; order Gentianales; family Rubiaceae; genus Ophiorrhiza; species Ophiorrhiza pumila. The sequence goes on from BLIW01000005.1 coordinate 21,803,694, forward strand.
TCTTCTGACGAACTTCCTATGGCTAATCTTCCCCTTGAAAACCAACAACATGTGGTTAATGACCCACCTCCTGGATTCAAAAATCAACAAAGAGATCGTGGAATTAATCCAATTGGACAGAATCCAGCTCCACCTTTAGTGCAAGATCGACCATTGAGGGAGTCTACTAATCCCATTATTAATTATAGACCCTCCTGCATTGTCTTGCCTGCACTTACTACTGATTATGAATTGAAGGCATCTTTTCTGAATCTTTTGCCTAAATTTAATGGAGATTTTGGAGAAGACCCACATAGCTTTTTGCATGATTTCATAAAAGTCCGTGAAACTGTCAATAACAGGGGAGTATCACTAGAATATATTAAACTTGCTAGTTTCTCATGGTCTTTAACTGGAAGTGCAAGTGCATGGTTTAAAACTTTAACTCCTAGATCCATTACTTCATGGGATGGTATGCAACGAGTATTTTTGATGAATTATTTTCCAGTATCTAAAATTGCATATGGTAGGAAGGAAATTGTAGGCATTAAACAGGAATATGATGAATCTTTGACTGCCTATTGGAATAGATTTAAAAGATTGTGTGAGGGATAGCCTCAACATCAGATTTCTGACGAGCTTTTAATTCAATATTTCTATGAAGTTTTACAGCCAGAAGAAAAGAGGACACTTGATGCAGCAAGTGGTGGAGCCTTCATGGATAATAGTACTGCTCAAGCTACAAGTTTGATCACAAAAACTTGTGAATCCCGCCAGCAATACCAGCCCTTGCGAAGATCAACAAAACAAGTTAGTGAAATTACCAGCTCCTCTCTAGAAAGTAAACTGGAGGCCTTAACAGCAAGTGTTGAGAAATTGATTAATGGAAGGAGTGCGGGGCAGATGGAGAATGTTTGTGAGATTTGTCACAGCCCCAACCATACTACTGATTTATGCCAAATGACTCAAGAGGAAGTAGATGCCCAAGTCAATGCAATGGGTGGATATCAACAGAAACTATATGATCCTTATGCCAACACCTACAATCTAGGTTGGCAAGACCATCCGAACTTGAGCTACAGGGCTCGAGCACCTCAGCAAAATCAGATTTGACCATCAGCACCTGCCCAACCAAATAGGACGTTTGTAGCCACTTCAAAGTCAGGAATTCCTCTTGAGGAGATGCTTGGTAGTTTAGCCACTTCTGTCACTATGATACAGAACACCCAAGTCCAACACCAAGGAGAGTTTCATAAATTTCAGCAAGAAACAAGAGCTGCCATAAGTGGTTTGAGCACTCAAATGACCCAATTGGCGAAACACATCAATGAGACACAAGGACCTCAGGGTAAATTACCTTCTCAAGTGCAGGTCAACCCACGTGAAAATGTGAGTCAAATAACTCTGAGAAGTGGGAAGAACCTTGAGGGAACAACTGTTGAAGAAAAATCTGATATTCAGCAAAATGAGATATCGTCGTATGACCAAACGACACAAACCCAGCAAGCTGAGGTAACTCCTATTTTAAATTTGCCAAAATCTGAAATTAAAGTACCTCCTCCTTTTCCTAACAGGTTGAAGAAAGATGTCAAGAATGAAGAATTGGATGATATAATGACAATTTTCAGAAAGATAGAAATCAACATTCCATTTCTTGATGCCATTCGAAAGATGCCCAAATGCGCCAAATTTTTGAAGAATTTCCTTGCAAGGAAAAATCCTTATGCAGCAAAGAATAAAGTGGTGGTAGGAGAAAATGTCTCAGCTGTTATTCAACAAAAATTACCTCCAAAATGTAAAGACCCAGGTATGTTCTCTATACCATGTGTTATTGGTGAGAAAAAAGTTGAAAAATGCATGCTAGATTTAGGAGCCTCCATAAATGTCATGCCCATGTCTACTTACCAAGGATTGAATATTGGTTCATTAGCTGAAACTCGGGTAGTTATCCAACTTGCTGATAGATCATTAGTTTTTCCAAAGGGAATGTTGGAAAATGTGTTAGTTAAGGTTAATGATTTCATTTACCCAGCTGATTTTTATGTTCTTGATTCACACAATTATCAAGATTCGAATTCTGCAGTTCTGTTATTAGGGAGACCATTTTTGAAAACTGCTAAATCAAAAATTGATGTGGATAAGGGCATATTAACCTGTGAATTTAATGGGGAACATCATACCTTTAATATTTTTGATGCAATGGATTATCCTTTGGATGTAGAAAATGTGTACTCACTTGATGTTGTAGAATCAATGTCCAAGAACACCTTGAGACAAAATTTGTACAGGACAAACTCGAATTAGCAATTACCAAGAGCTGGACAGAATCTGAGATTAACCAGCACGCCAATGAGGAGATTGCAACAGCAATAATGTCCCTTCATTCCTTAGAGGAACAAGCAACCAGATTTGACCCTCATTGTTTGCCCAAACAGGAAGCACAGAATAATTTCCTCCCTTCTATCTTTAAAGCTCCTGTTCTTGAATTAAAGCCTCTGCCTAATGATTTGAAATATGCTTATTTAGGTGCTGAAGAAACTCTTCCAGTAATCATTAACAAGCACCTAACTCAAGGCCAAGAAGAGAAATTGCTACGAATTCTTCGTGAACGAAAGGAGGCCATCGGGTGGACACTCGCTGATCTTAAAGGAATCAGCCCCACGATTTGTATGCACCAGATTTTACTTGAAGCTAATTCTAAACCATTCTGTGATTCGCAAAGGAAGCTCAATCCCAACATGAAAGAGGTAGTTCTCAAAGAGGTACTTAAGTTGTTAGAACTCGGCATAATATTTCCTATTTCAGATAGTCAATGGGTGAGCCCAGTTCATGTTGTTCCCAAGAAATCAGGTTTGCAAGTAATAAAGAATGAGAAAAACGAATTAGTACCTATACGCCTTCAAACAGGATGGCGCATGTGTATTGATTATCGCAAATTAAATGCAGCTTCTAGGAAAGACCATTTTCCTTTGCCCTTCATTGATCAAATGTTAGAAAGGTTAGCTGGTAAAATGTTTTTCTATTTTCTTGATGGCTTTAGTGGTTACTTTCAAATTTATGTGTCTAAAGAGGATCAAGAAAATACCACTTTTACATGCCCATTTGGAACATTTGCATATAGACGCATGCCCTTTGGATTATGCAATGCCCCTGGTACTTTTCAACGTTGTATGATGAGCATATTCTCTGATATGATTGAAAAATATATAGAAATATTTATGGATGATTTTACTGTGTACGGTAATTCATTTGATGAATGTCTTTCTCATCTTGATAATGTGCTTGTTCGTTGTATTGAAAAGAACTTGGTCTTGAATTATGAAAAATACCATTTTATGGTTAGGGAAGGTATAGTTCTGGGACATGTTGTTTCAAATAAAGGCATTCAAGTAGATAAGGCAAAAGTCGGTTTAATTGCTCAATTACCTTATCCAACTAACGTGCATGAAGTTCGTGGATTTTTAGCTCATGCAGGTTTTTATCGAAGATTTATTCATGACTTCGGAAAGATTGCACAACCAATAACAAAGTTGCTGCAGCACGATGTCCCGTTTGCCTTTACAGCTGAATGCAAAGAAGCTTTTGACAAGCTAAAGAAAAAACTGATTTCAGCTCCCATAGTCCAACCTCCTCAATGGGATCTTCCTTTTGAATTGATGTGTGATGCGAGTGATTACGCAGTTGGAGCAGTACTTGGTCAAAAATTTGGCAAAGAGAGTCATGTCATATATTATGCGTCGAAAACTTTAAACACGGCACAATGCAATTACACTACCACTGAGAAAGAATTGTTAGCAATTGTTTTTGCATTTGAGAAATTTAGATCTTATTTGCTAGGTTCTAAAATCATTGTTTACACGGATCATGCTGCGTTAAAATATCTTTTTTCTAAGAAAGAATCGAAACCAAGATTAATTAGATGGATTCTTCTTTTGCAGGAATTTGATTGGGAGATAAAAGATAAAAAAGGTGCAGAGAATCATGTAGCTGATCACCTAAGCAGATTGGTTTCTGATGATGACCATATGCCCATACGGGAGACATTTCCTGATGAAGAATTGTACAATTTAGCAGGTAATTCAGGTAAGGATCCCTGGTTTGCCGACCTGGTTAATTATTTAGTCAGTAAGGAATTTTCTAAGGGCATTCCACATGCAAAGAAATTAAAAATACAAAGTGATGCAAAGTATTATTTGTGAGATGATCCATATTTGTGGCATATTGGAACAGATCAAATTTTGAGGAGATGTATCCCTGAAAATGAAGTTAATGACATTTTGCATCATTGCCATTCATTTGCTTCTAGAGGACATTTTGGTCCTAGAAGAACTGCACGAAAAATTCTAGATAATGGTTTTTATTGGAAATCTATTTTTTGTGATTCCTATTTGTTTTGTAAAAGCTGCCCAAGATGTCAACAGCTAGGGAATATGACCCAACGTAATGAAATGCCTCAAATACCTATTGTTGTATGTGAAATATTTGATGTGTGGGGTATGGATTTCATGGGTCCCTTTCCTAGTTCATTTTCTAATTTATACTTATTATTGGCTGTTGATTATGTATCAAAATGGGTGGAAGCAAAAGCCACCCAAACTAATGATTCAAAAGTGGTTACAGGGTTCTTAAAGTCAACTATTTTTAGTAGATATGGGATTCCTCGTGCAATCATCAGCGATAATGGCACCCATTTCTGTAACCGAACAGTTGAAGCTTTATTGAAGAAATATGGAGTGTTTCATAGACTGACCACATCTTATCATCCACAGTCGAATGGCCAAGCAGAGGTGTCTAATAGGGAAATCAACAAATTCTGGAGAAAACAGTGAACACCTCTAGGAAAGATTGGAGTCTTCGCCTTGATGATGCCTTATGGGCATATCGAACCGCCTTTAAGACACCAATTGGAATGTCCCCTTATCACTTAATTTTTGGTAAGATGTGTCATCTTCCAGTTCAAGTAGAGCATAAGGCATATTGGGCCATCAAGCAGTTCAACATGGATGAAGCTAAGTGTGGGGAAGAAAGGAAGTTTCAGCTCCAAGAGTTAGATGAGATCAGATTAGAGGCTTTTGAAAATGCAATGTGGTATAAAGATAGAACCAAGCTCCATCATGATAGACTTTTAAGGAAGAAGGAATTCAAAGTTGGACACAAAGTTCTTCTGTTTCAGTCCAAGCTTCGACTAATGGGTGGAAAATTGAAGTCTAAATGGATTGGTACATTTGAGGTAGTGACCGTATGCCCAAACGGCACCGTAGAGATTAAGGGAATTGCTTCTGGGAAAATATTTAAAGTTAATGGTCAAAGATTAAAACCGTTTTATGAGAATTTTCCAGCAGAAGAGGTGGAAGAACTGCAACTCTTTTTACCCAAACCTTGAGTTATCAGAGATTGTCTAGTCTAAGACATTAAACAATGACGCTCTTTGGGAGGCAACCCAATTTTATTTTATTTTTTATTTTATTATTTATTTCTTAAATAGTTAATAAAATATTTTTTCTCTTTTGGTTCCAGGTTTCTTGGAGTTAGTGAGGATGATGGAGAAAACACATGTGGGTCGAAAATAGAGAAGTGATACTGAAGTGGAGTTTGTTTTTCAGCAGCCGCATTATTAGGGATTTGGGCCCATGAATATTATTCTTTTTGAAGGATGTTTGTCAACAGGCCCACAACTCTGTCAACCCAAAATCTAAGTGGTCCCAAACATTTTTTCTAATTGTAAGTTGCCAAAACCCTATTTGTCATCCTCTCAATTCGTTCACATACCGCAGCTGCCTCCACGCGCCACCATTGACCACCAAATCGCCATCCACAAGAATGGTCCGATTAAAGTTCGCCTCACCTAGTGAAGCTTCTTTTTCTCTTATTGTGTTACCCCTATCCATTGAGCCACCACCAACAGTAGAACAATCACCACCAGTTGGTGAAACTTCACCAATCCCAAAACCAAAACCCAAACGAAGGAAACAAATGGCCATTAAGAATGCCACGCCTGCCATCAGTTTCTCCTCTTCGGATGAGTCATCAGACCAAACGAAAGGCATAAGCTCGGCAACAGAAAACTCTGCGCCGCCTACGCCATTTTCACCGACCGCCGCTTCCACTCATGCCGCTGAATCACCATTGGTGGATGATCCTTCAACCACGCAACCACCACCTGCAAAATGGCGGAAACAAATGAACAATTAAAGCGATACTGAGCGCACAGAGTCCGACCCAGCAGCGCAAGAATCTCTAAACAACGAGGGGGATGTTCCGATTCAAGTTCCATTTTCTCCACCGGCCAAGGGTAGACGTCAATCCAGTCGACTTGCTGCTCAGAACATTGGTGGTCCGGTCCCACGAACAACCCCTGCTTCATCCACCAAATGTGCTAATGTAGAAGAGAAAGGTAAAGGTCCTGCTTTATCTTCCACGACAAACACCACTTCTGCTGGTAATGTTCTTTATCCAAAATTTTAACCATTTACTAATGAAGAATTGCGTAAGAGGTTTGAAGTGGTTCAGACTCAATCGGTGGTTTATTATAAAACTTTTGATTTTCAAAGTCTTGCTGTGTTGAATATGGAAAAAAAAATTCATGCATATTTTGATAATGTTGGTTGGGCATGGCTGTTGAATTTCCCTGAACACAAATTGCCAGTTCGATATTTAAGGGAATTCTATGCTTCTTTTTCTTCTAAAGTTACTGAGTCTGCTGTTAAGATTCATGTGCCTGTAATTAAATTTCGATTTTTGAATGAATTTTATCATTGGTCCTTGAAAGAGTTGGGTGTTTATTTGGGTATTGAACCTGATGATTATGAGTATCCTGAAGGTTATTTGTCTAAGAACACAGGAGTACCAAAGAATGTTCCATATGCTGAATTCTGGAAAGAAATAGCCTCTTCTGATACTGAATCATACAGGCCTTCTAGGTCGAAAGCTCATTTAATAGATGATCCCGCATTACTTTTGTGTCATCGTTTTCTTGCTTATACGCTTTTTGGTAGAAATAATTAAACTACAGTCGTTTCATCTCATGAGCTAGCTATTTTATGGGCAATGAAGAATTCTCGTCAGTTGAGTCTTCCATATTGGATTTCTTTTGTGTGGCAACGAGTTTCCAAAAATCCTAAAAGAAATTTAGCTTTAGGACATATAGTTGCTATTTTGCTTGCAAGAGTTCCTTTATAAGCAAAATTTAGTCCATCTTGGCCTAATGATTGTACATCTTCTCCTATTGATATTTCATTTTTAAAAAGTGCTGGTTTGGTAGTTGAAGATAAGGATGGTAATCTGCACTTTAATGAGCCGAAGGTTCCATCTTCGAGCAATTTGCCTATTGCAGGAATAGCAGATTTACGACAAGATGTGAAAGACCTTCATTTGTTGGTTTCTAAGATTGCAGCGGGATATGTGGATACAAGGGAAAAATTCCAAATTCTAACGGCATCCATCACTGAAATAAAAAATAGTCAAGCCTCCATCTTCCAATTTTTGCAAGAAAGATTTCTTTCACCACCACCTCCACCATCGATTTGATAAGAATGTTCTGCTCCCTATTTTATTTTATTTTATATTATGTTTTCTTGTTAGTTTTATGAATTTTCTGTTTCTCTTGTGTCTTCTTCACATGAGGACATGTGAATGTCTAAGTGTGGGAAAGTTGTTAGTTATTGTTTTTCATTACTGTTTTGTTTAAATGTTTTGTCTCATATATTAAAATTTTCAAAAACAACAGAAAAATTCAGAAAAGTTTCCACAAAAACATGTTAGTGTTATTCTAGTTTGTTGTTTATCCTAGACTATTTCATTTTTATAAATAATGTTTGGCCAAACTGGACATTATTAAATTTGCTTAGTTAAATGTGATAAGTGTGTGCATACACTTGAATGACTTCAAGGATGACGAATACAAATTCTGAGTTCATTTTGCCCACTTAAAATGTGAGGATTTGAGCCTAAGCACTGAATGACTACTTTGTTGGTGCTTAAATGATTATTCTTGGTGAGTGAAAATTGTGCATGTTTTACTTATGAAGTTTGCTTTGTTGTTCATGGAGGTCATGTATTGAAATTGAATTTGAAAATGAACAAGGCACTTAGGATTTCACCACTTTTTGACTTTATTTTTCATTCCTTCCTTCATTTACCCTTAGTCAACCTTTTTGAGCCTTAACCTTTTTCTTTGTGATGAAACCACTAAACATTCTTGCTTTAGACCACTTTTAGCTTTCTTTTTGCCACTGAGGTGTAAGTAACTTAAGTGTGATTTGTTTCCCCTGGGTTTGACAAGAAAAGAAATGCATAAGTCTCTATGATGGAAATGTTCCAGTATGCTTTGATTGAATAGAATTTTTTGAAGCTCATTGTTTGCCCATACGACACTGGACAAAAAAGGCAAAGAAAAGAAAAATTCTACAGAATTTGATTAGTGTTGTTTGCTTGAGAATATATTAAAAAAAAAAGAGATCAGCAACAAAGAAAAAAAATGATGAATGATCTTTAAAAGAAAAAAAAAAGAAGAAAATATGAGAAGAGCACAAGAAATAGAATGATCATTGTGCTAAAATTACTTTGAAGTGTTTTTGGAATCAAAAGATGAGACTTGGTGCAGTTCAAGTGTGGGGATGTTCTTACAAGTGTTGCTTACACCTTTGTTCACTTTATGTTAAGCCTTTTAGACTATCTTAAATCATACCTTGTGAACCTTAGCCCCATTACAACCTTTTAAAGACCTTTTGATTCAATTTTGGTTTCGATATTATGACTATCTTGTGACATATTTGCAAACTTGATTTAAGTTTTATGTACAATTTGAATTGAGTGGTTGAACCCAATTGTACACATCTTGAGTGCTTGAGTGATCCTGGAAAGTTGTTCGGGATTTTGTATTCTAACATGGAAGACTTGATTATGCATGGACTGGTTACATGGATTAAGCATGAATTCTGTTTTGTTAAGAGTTTCTCGGTTTGGGCAGATTAGTGTTTGTGTAGTGAAGTAATCTAGTTAGTTGTGTGTTTTGTTATTTTCTTTTTAAATGCTGAGGGGCCAGCATATTCTAAGTGTGGGGATATTTGATGAGCATAAAATAGTTCATAATTTTATGCACATAATAATGTGTTTGGTGGGTTGAATTCTTACTTAATTGGTTTATTTGCTGCAGAATTGTGGAGATTTAGACAAAGGATAGGCTGTTGAAGTAAAGTTGGTTTGAAGGATTTGTTGGGGGAAATTTGAAGATTGCATTGGAAGATTTGACAACAAAAGGAGTTTGTGGAAGGCTGTCAAGAGAGAGAAGAATATTGGTAGTTACCAAAAGTGATAAATCAGATTTGAAAGAGGATTTGTAACAACCCAGTTGGTTGATTGATTTTTGGAAAGAGGAAAATTTCTTTGTTGAGTAAAATTAGGAAAAGGAGTTTATCCTATTCTATTTATAAGGGAAGACAATAGATAGAAAAGATGTTTTTTTGGAGAACATCTTTTAGTGCGTGGATTTAATCTTTTGGTGCGCAGCTTTTCTGCGGTTTTATTTGTAGAGCAAGAACATAGAACCGTCATTTGCCCAAACGACGGACTGGTTTGATTTTCTATTTCAGTATTAATTTAATTTCCTTTTTAATTATTGTTCTGTTTTGTGTTAATTATGAGTAGTGAGTAAATTCTTCTCTGGTAAGTAAGTAAGAGACACTAAACATGATCAAGTTGTGAGATAAAATTGTGTTAATCCATAATTCGTTATTCAATTCCAAGAGTTTTCTGTGAATATTGTTTATTACTTAATTGAATTGAAGCTTGATCAACTTTAATAAGATTAGGTAGAGTCAATTAATCTCTAATTAAATCACTGGATTGAATTAGTAGGATTAATTAGTGACAAAGCTGCTGTCTCGGTAGACGGAGATAATTGGTTAACAAATTAATATATGCTGATCATAATTTAATTTGTTAAAGTTGGGTCCTTCTAAGAATTAATGCTTTTCTAATGTTGAATTGGGTGATCAGCTGATTCCGGCTTAATTGCATTAGAAATAGGGAAACAATGGATTAAGCTGATTCTTGTCTATTGTCAAATAAGTAAGGAGGGATTTGAACACGTCAGAGCTGATTCTCGGTGTTTTATAACTAGCTGATTGAATTGGAATTATTACTATTGCATCAATGATCAACTTGTAGAAATTAGTGTGGATTGCTTACTTGCCAGACTTTTATATTGATTAATTTAATTCGGTATTTTATTGATATTCATTGTTGGGTTATTAAAGTGAGAAATTGTCAATTTTCCTATACATCAATTTCTTGTTAATTTTTATGGTGACGATTTGCAAATTGATTAATTAAGAAGAATTGTTGTTCCTCGTGAGATCGATCTTACTCCCATTAGACTATTTTAATCTTTAAGAGTAAGAATTTAATTTGGTAGAAAAACGACCACCAAGCCAGACTTTTATATTGATTAATTTAATTCAGTATTTTATTGATATTCATTGTTGGGTTATTAAAGTGAGAAATTGTCAATTTTCCTATACATCAATTTCTTGTTAATTTTTATGGTGACGATTTGCAAATTGATTAATTAAGAAGAATTGTTGTTCCTCGTGGGATCGATCTTACTCCCATTAGACTATTTTAATCTTTAAGAGTAAGAATTTAATTTGGTAGAAAAACGACCACCATATTCATATTGAATTTATTACGTTAATTAGATTATTTTTTTATGAGAAAACCGGTAATGAAGTAAGATAAATTGAAGAAAATATGTTTATGTAATAAGTTTGATAGATGTAATTTGAAATTTATTTAATTATATATGTTTTAATTTGTAATTTTAATTATTTGATAGAATATTTTGATCATTGTTATTAAATAAATATTTTTATTTAAAAGTTTCATTATTATATATGAATATCACATTTAAAAGGCTTATCTTTTGCAGATTTAGTAATATTTATTCTAGGTAATAGTATATGAAAAGAATAAAAATTTACATTTAGGAAGTTTTAATAATTGATTTAAATTGATTGCAAACTTCTAAATTTAAGTGGAACAAATTATTTATTAGTAATGTGAATTTCTTGTGTTAAGATAAATTCATAAATTTTATAACTGTTTATTGAAATTTATTTTATTGATTTAAAATACAAATTTAATGTTGTTAGACTTGATAAAAAATTATTTCATATATTTGTAATTTGTATTTATGAATCTTTGTATAATTTATTGTTTTTTAAGTTTAGCTAAAATTGTTATTTATAAATACAAGATAAAGATGTATATCATCAACCGAAAAAGAAGTACTTGTTTTTATAAAATTAATTTGCTAAATGGATTTTTTTTAATCTCTAAATGAAATGTAAATTGTTTATGTAAATATGGTTTTTAAAGAATTATGGTTGTTTTAAATAAATAAAGTTTTACAGTAAATGAAATATAAATTTTATAGTTTATAAAAAAATTCTTTAATCTTTAGACACTTAATCCATGTTGTTGTAAAACTGGAAATATTTTTTTGGTATTTTGATTGATTTTAATTTATCTTCAAAATTTCTATTGTAGCTACATTTATCAAAACTTAAATTGGATGAGAAAAAATAAACAACTTTAGGATTGACAGGTAAAATAAATTATTTTTATAGCATAAAATTTATAATGCCAATGATACAACTTTTCAATACCATATTTGTTGAAAATAAGAACAGCATAAATATGAATTTCATGTGGAATAAAAAAAATTATATCATCTTCTTGAAGACTATGATCGACAACAAATGAATTCCAATTGGTCATTAACTTGTTTTTCTTGTCCAAGAGGATTTCATAGCTTTTTCTTCCAATTATAAAAAAGAGTGAGCAAGAACGCTTTCTGTGGAGCAATACCTTCATAACCTCTGGTAGCTTCTGGAGAATGAAATAATATAATTAGAAGTGAAATTGTTATTTATTAATAAAAAAATCAATACTGACCTTTTGGTGTATATCTGATGATGTAAATTTGATATAAAAGCAGCATTCGCCGTTTGGGGCGCTCATGTGGTGAATAAAGGTTGGAAAAATCGATGAAGAAATTATGTACTGCTAAGGATCATTTTCTGTTGATTCTATAATGAAAATGAAAGTAATTAGCATAGTTCAATAGGAGCTAAAACAAAATTGTAAGGAATTTTCTTACCCTCTATTTTCATTGGTTTTGTATGTAACTATTTGTAAGATGAATGTGATCAAAGCATAATTTTGCACGACATCTGAGAAAAATTCGATCTTGATTTGTTATAATGTTATCTGCACAATATTGAGGCCATCCTCCTATAAAGTGTTGGTTGTGTATGAATATCATCCAAGTTTTTTGCCCATCACAAATGATGATTTCTTTGCCATCAATTAATCCAAGTGCTCTGTGGATATGTAAGGGTATTTTCTGTATGAAAGACGAAGAATGTGTTAATTTTTGCTAAGTACAATTTATAATATTTCATAATAAAATCTCACCTGTTTAATTGTATTTTCGCACACAATTAAAAAACACCAAGAGTTTTCTGTTGTTGTATAATTTTGAGGATTATGATGAGTAGAAGTGTTTGGTTCATCCATAAAAGCTATTGGATCTGTAGTAATAATTATTTGTAGCCAATCCTCTATTGACTGCAGAGAATAGAAATTAGGATGACCCAAATAATTGAATAAGAATGGATATGAACTGAAAAAGTTTTGGGATATTGAACAATTTAGTTTATAATCTTCTTCGTACACAGCAAAGATAACATGAATATGTTCACCTGAGGATGTTTTGAGATAATAATTCATTATATTATGTTTACACAATTTCTTCCACTTTAGAAATAGGTTTTGAATCTTATTCATTTTCCCTTTTCGATTTTCTGCAAAAAAGAGAGTAAATCTGATATTACAAAAAACAATTCTTCACAATATGATGATATGAATATAGATTTATAGTTGTATTAAAAGTTAATTACAAATGAATATGAGAAATAGTTATGTTGAAAAATTGAATATTATATTATGAATTCATAAAAGAAGAAATAAATTGTAAATAAATTGCAAAATTTGAACTTTGTAAAGATAAATAATGCTAACCTTTTTTCCTCCAGTTGCGATATTTTTGTATATAGAAGAAGTTGCGAATGATGCTGGTTTAAGTAGGAATCTACTTTATTGTATAAATATTAAATATATTTGGCTGCACGCATTTTTAGATGAGCATGTGAACTTATTATTGTACAAATTGTCTTCAATTCTGACTACACAAAGTTGATTTGTTATATTACATGTACAGGATTGAACCAAACAATTTTGTACACATGTATATTTTGACCAATTTGATATCGTGAAAGATTTTCTTGCTAATGTGAAATTAGATAAAAATGGATAAATTAAAGTACATGTTATATATAATTGTTTTTTAAATATTAAGAAGATATGAAGTTATCAATTTTTAAAATAGAATAAAATTTTTATTGGTAGGCATTTATAATAATATAATTATTATAAATGAGTTGTTTTAAAGTTTATAAATAATGTTAGTATAGTGAAAAATTTGGTGTTAGATATTCTGTTGTCATTTAAGTGAAACTGTGTGCCATGTGATTGTTTAGTTAATAGTGTATGAAAAGAAGACACAGTAGCAGTGAGAGATTATTGATAATTCTGTTAACAGGTATGTAGTACTTAACAAATGTAAATACGAATAGGAGATAATTTGTAATATTAAGAATTTTCACATAAGTACGCAAAAGTTAGAACGTAGATTTGAAAATAAGGTATAATCATAATGTTAAGTACTTATTTTCTACCGATCTTCTTATTGTAGAAGTTTAGCAATATTTTTTTAACTTTTGTGGAAGAAGTGTTATTATTTAGTTTCTAGTGAATAAAAATAGTTTAAATTTGTTTGATTTTTATGCAAAACCAGTGTTTTTGTATATTATGCACTCATTGTCATTTATAAATAGAATTAATCAGTGTATTAATATGCAACTATTTTTTCTAATATAAAAATAACCAAGTGAAAATGAACATTTGATTATGAATCTGGATATGTTTATGTGTTTTTTTTCTGTAAAGACAAGTTTAGAGTTCTTTTCATAATTTTTTTTTAAGAATCAATGTCAATTTTGACAAAATTAATGTATACAAATAACAATATAATATTTGGAGAATTTAAAAATTAAATACTTTCGTATAGAAAAGGCAATTTAGTTTGTACTTAATTTTAAATAACAGTAATATACACGAAATATTAATAATCAATAAGGTGCGTTAAGTTAAAATATGAAATTATATGCAATGAGCTAATTGACCATTGTTAATTTTTTTATTGCAACATTGTATTAGACAAAATATTAACATGTAGTAACATTAGCTTGTACCAATAAAATGCCTTTACAACACAAAATATAGCAAAATTAAACAAAGAGATTCCCAGCATAGAGTTTGAAACAAGATAAGATGTACAAACTTATGCATCATAGAAAGTAGGACAAAAATTTAGAATATATGCACTTCTTAGTTGTTCAACTATTGAAGTTAACACAAAATTACTGTTTTGGCTTTTTCAAAATAGTATCAGCAGCAGATAAGTTACCTCCATCTGCAAGCTGATCAGTGAGTGAGCGTCGAGCTTTGGTGAAGTCTTTTTTTTCTATAATGTAACGTAAAAAATGTGTTTACCATTTTCTTAGAAAGTGAATTGAAATTTTCGTATTCATATGATAAATATTTTAATTACTTTAGATTGCAATACCTGGACTGTTAAGATAACAATCACTTTGAAAGTGATGTGACATGATTTCTTCTGGTTGTTCATTGTCTTCTGCATGTGATGAACTTGGACCAGATTCAATAACAGGGAGATTGAAAGCAGTCTCATCTTTGTCATTACTAACAATTTGCACTATGGAGTATCGCTGTGTACTATCATCAGTTCTGAGCTTTGCTTGCTTAATGTGCACCAAGAATAATTTGTTTGCCAATTCTTTTTGAAGGTTTGCCACTGTCTCCTTTATTTTCTGCACTGGATCAGTTATAAAAGATATAGTATATAAATTATGAAAGCATTCAGAAGAATAGAATAAAATAATGTATAGATAATAAATTTTAACCTGTTCTGTATTAGTCATTGCATCAAGTGCATCAAATCTAAGTATTTCTTCAGCCTCGTCACCAAACAGGCAAGCGTTAATAGATCCGCTGTCATCTATCGGTTCAACTTCTAATCGGCATCTACAAATACAATATTTAATTTTATTTGAATAATAAAAATATAAATAAACATTATTGTAAGAATAAGAATTATCATTGGTGCTATTTTAATACCTTGGTTGAGCTGATTGAATTTCTCCACATGAATCGCAATTATAGTCAGTTGCATATCAAGCAGCAGTAGAACTGTAACATTTTGGGCATGCCATATACCAAAACCTTTGCACTATATGTTCAAAGAACAAGTGGACCTTCACAAATGCAAACTGAAAAATTGGAACAAGAAATGTTTAGTTAATGTTATTAATTTGGGTGTTGAGCGATAACGATTAAGCAATAGAAATAAAAAAAATTGATAACATAGTTACCTTTTCTGTAGGCAATAAATTTGCAATGAGGCCAACTCTTTCTCTTTCTTGCAATAAATGAGCAGCCTGATTCTTTAAATACATCTTTTTATGAACAAATTCATTCATCACTTTCTGATTCATTGCAACCCTATAAAGTATATTGACAAATCATTTAGTAAAGCTACAATAAATTAGATATTCTGGCAGAGTTTGAATATTTATATTTTATAACAACCAATCTTTTAGATGTTATGCATCCTTGTCAGGTGGATTCACGAGAACTGCAGTATCGAAGAATGTTGTCAATTCAACACCTACAATAATAATCATGTTAAAAACATTTACAGTTGTGATTTTTTTGTGTAAATATTTTTGTAAATATAGAAAGTATGAATTGCTACCATTATAATAGCTAGCTCTAAGTCGGCGACAAATTATGACAGGGAAAGTTTTCAAGCCGTCAATAATCTGTTTTCTTTCATTATCCAGCATTTGATTCCACATTGATAGAAACACTGATTGCAATCTGAAATATAACAGAACAAGATTAAACATACGATAACATTGGAAATTTTTATTTTACATAATTATGGATAAAAATTTGTCAGAAAACAAACCGTTGATTGATGAGAATAAACTTTTGCACTCTTGATTTTCCATTTGGTGTTGTTACCACTTTAACAGGTAAAACATCCATAACAACAGCCAGAATGTCTACAAATAATTGAATACATTATAATATATACTTAGAAAAGTATAGGATCTTCCTAAAAATAATTGAGGGATTACCTATTGGCTTCGTCTTGTCATCTAGAAAGTTTTTGAAATCATCAAATTTTGTATAACTGCAGTTCAACTTAAGCAAATTTTGCTTTTCTGTAATTTCTTGAATTACAGTTTTTGAGCTTATTACCCATTGGACTGTGATACCCTCACGCCAATATTTTTCAGCTAATGGTCTGATGTGCGCATTGCTGATACTATATTTCTTAAACACTTGAAGTTTTGAACTCATTCGTTCAATATCAGGATAAAAAATAATTCCCTCCACTTTAACTCCCTGCCAAATTCATAGAAAGTAGGAAATAACAAACTTAAGTACATAAGCAATAATATTTATTTATTTAAATAGAATAATATAAAAGTTAAATTCGAATAAGTATAAATTTCAGAAATTTAGGTTTTGACGTACCCTATCATCACAGAAGATGAGCTTTTGAAACTTAGTTGGGTTTCTAATTGATTGTATTGATTGCATCTTTTCTTGAACAGATATTATTGCATTCCAAGGCTGCATTTTGTCAGTTAATTGGTCAATTGGTATTGCAGCTGCCATCCTACATAATATGAATTAGTTAGAAAACATAAATATCAATTGAAGTTGAGCAAATTACATAAAACATTAGGCAATAAATATGAAGTGCAGAAGTCTAATTATTATGAAATAAAGACAGCATAGAATATATTAAACAATGCAAAACCTTTTGTTGAAGTGACAAAATTAAATAATCAGTTAGCCATTTCAAGTTCTTCTTGAAAGACTACATTTTTTGTAAGACAGTCATGCTTCTTTTCTCCAAGAGTTGGTGGCAAGATAAGAACTTTGACTACTTTTGAAGTCTTGGCTCTCGAAAGAGCAACATATAATTGACCATGAGAAAAAACTGGCTCTCGCAAGTATATACCAACATAATCAAGAGTTTGGCCTTGGAACTTATTTATTGTCATTGAAAAACACAATCTAACAGGAAACTGTATCCGTTTAAATGTAATACCATGTTTTGCATCATCTGTTACTCCAAAGGTATTTTTGGTAAGAAAACTTTTTTCCCAACATGTTGGCCGGTAGCTATTTCAGCACAAATTGTATGACTGCCTAACTCACGACAAATTAATCTTGTACTATTACATAAACCCTCAAGAGGATTCAAATTTCTCAATAACATGACAGGGCAATTAATTTTCAAGAACAATTTGTGAGGTGGAAGGCTACTTAGATTCAATGAATTAAGAAAATCCTCAAAATCACTTTGGTGTTTTTCATTTAGGGTTTGATCAATGCTAGTATAAACATGGAGTTCACTAGGGAATTTATGAATAAGAGTATTGTTCACATCATCCACGACATTGTTTTTCGGTGAAAGAATGTAGCGACCAATCATTTCATAAGGATTTAAAGCATACAAACGTAAATCAGTATAAACACAATCCAACAACCAGATAAAAAATAAGTTATATCAGTAATTAGAAATAGGGAAAAATAAACTATTTCTGTTAATGTAATTAAATCTTTAAAATTAATGCAAAAAGAAAAATATGATAACCTATGAAAAGATTCTTCCCCTTCATAAGGCAACATAATGTTTTCATTTTCATCCATAAGCTCTTGACCTTCACCAATCTTGAGTAAATACTCACAATAGTTAGGATCCAATAAAGCTCACATATTTTCTTTCAAAGTAAGCTTATGCAAAGATAACCAAAGAGTTGAGCTTATAATACTATTTTTAATCAACATGTCTCTTGTGCAACCAGATATAACTGGTAATGTTTGCCTAAATTCACCACCAAATACAACTACTTTTCCTCCAAACGGGTTATCAACATCCATAATATCTCCCAACAACAATTCAAAAGCATCAATAGCTTGTTTCTTGCCATAGAAGCTTTATCCCACAAAATTAACTTACATTCTTTAAGTAGTTTGGCAGTAGTAAATTGTTTACTTACTTGGCAAACATTTGATGCATTAAAATCAAGAGGAAGTTTAAACCTAGAATGGGCAGTTCTGCCACCAGGTAAAATAGAAGCAGCAACACCTGATGTAGCAACTGCTATTGCTATAAATCCTTGTGATCGCAAAGTTGCAAGAATAGACCGATGTAAAAAAGTCTTTCTTGTGCCTCCCTGACCATCAACAAAATAGGATTCAGCTGTATTTTGAAGAGCTGCTTTGATAATAAGATCATAAGCATCTTTTTTATCTGCATTAAGCTTAGAGGAAAGTAACAATTTTTCAGCAGAAACTACAATGTTTTTCTCAGTTTCAAACTCTTTTGTTAAAGTTTCTGTTGAGTCTATTGTAATAGAGTAAGAAGAAAAAGAGTAATCATTCAAATTTTTACCCATTTGTTGCAAAGATTTATTAATATCATTCAAAGCTTTATGTTCAGAATCACAATAGGTATTTTCAAAAGATTTATTGAACTTTATATAATCCACAGAAAGTTATAGTTTAAAGGTTTCCCAAAGTTTCTGCGGATCATTTGGAAAACAATAAACTAACAAAACAGCAAATAGAAATCTAAGAGCACACGGCATCTGAAAAATTGCACACTCTTTAAGTGTGTCTTCAATGTAAGAATCACCATGCAAAAATCCCATTTTCAGTGCTACTTCCCGAAAAGAAGAAAATTGTTCACCATTAAGTCTAAGTAAATTAGTGTAAGAAGTAGGACCTCTTATGTGAGACAACAAAAGTCTAAGATAATGACGATCACCTTCAATTGGGCTTACAGTAGCCATCCTACCAATGACAATACCACGTTTTCTTTGAGACCATTTTTTTTGTTGAATCCCATACAAAATACTGAGGGAACTCTTTATATAGACACTTTAAACTTATAGCTTTCTCATTTGATCTATTCATGCTGAAAAATTCAGTTGACATTGTTCTAGTAAAATGACCTAATTTTATAAGAGCTGGAAGGTTGGATTTTTTATGAAAACTTACCAATTGGCTATCTTGTAAATGCACTTGAAGCAAATAAACAGCTGGATTAATTTCATTTAATTTAAATGCAAAAATTCTCCACATTGCTTCAGGCGTTCCAACCCATCTTCCATCTTGAAAATCTTTTATTTCATCAATTTTGTCAGAATCTGAAGGATCCATAATATGAAAACTAACAACATCATGACCCTTGTACACATACTTATACATATATTTAATTAATTTAATTGTCGAACATATTTCCAAGTTCATATGACAGTCAAATAAAGACAATAGATATGGACTATATGGAACTACCTATCTATTATCTAAAATATGTTTTCTAACTTGAACTTTCCTGCCATCATTTCTTCTACGATATTGTGGATAACTATCATCTACGTGCAAAGTTTGGGAGACATATTCTTTGGGATACCTATTCCTACATATACCTTTTTTTCATGCAAGCATTTTCTTAATTCAAATAGCCACAAGGTCCATGCATCATATGTATAACAACAACAGAATATAGATGGGGCTCAACATGATAATCAGGCAATTCAACAGAAATAATTCGATCATAAGCATTGGGGTTCAAAGGTCGAAATTCTGGTTTCAAAATCAACAAAACATGAGCATGAGACATCCCTCTTTCTGAAATTCAATTGATTAAACAAAAGCAGACACCTCTCCAATTTTTTTTTTAAAGTTCAATTTTCAACATTTCAAATTTAGCTCTAAAAACTCGAGCTAATAAATCTGGACGATCAAAAACATTCTATTTAGCATGTAAATTTTCTTGTATTTCTATCCAATTTGGATTGCAAGTCATAGTAAGGAAAATGTTTGGCTTACTATAAATTTGCACTAATGCCATTGCATCTAAATATCTTTTACATATGTCTCTTGGACCACCTATGAACTATGATGGCAAAAAAAACCCTACGGCCAATTCTTGAACCTTCACTATCACCAAGAGACACACTATCTATAACACCTTATAAAATTTCTGATCTAATCTCATTCTGATTTTTTCGATGAAAATCAAGCCGTGTAGTTTCTATTTTCACATATATATCAATGACAAACTGTTGCAGTAGCCTACCACTGTGCAACAACATAGAATCATTATTTTCTCTCATCTGAAATCTATAGCAATAATATTCCCTTGCTGAAGCATTGCCTTTGGAATTTTTTCCTTCATCAGCAACTAAAACAACACACAATTATTTGTATTCATTAAATTTACACATAGACAGAACTTAAATTGCAATTTTGTTTAAAGCTTATAAGGACAGCAACTTACCTTCACTTTCTAAATGTATACATTCATTTGCACTTGATGCTAACAAAGGATTCTGTAAAAAACCCTTCCTCAGTGATATGATAATTGGTAGTCATATTTGCATAACGGTTTTTTTTCTTAATACCCAAATACCAACCAAGTTCACCCCTTGGAAATAATAGAGGATACTAAAGGGTATCGTAGCAAGCAAAATAATACTGGATTCGATGACTCATAACTGAATAGCTATAAACCTGAATATGAGCAGGTACAAATATTTTTTCACTTTGAATATTGCTGCAACTTGGGAAACTATTGGAAGATTATAGACTCGTTGATCTAAACCTGGATAGGCATTTAAAACAATAGTTTTGCTTTGAAGACAAGGAATATGTCTGAGGCTGAGGAAAAATTTACAATATGGATTATCACTCAGAATATCCATTATTATTTTAAGAGTAGGTTCACATAATTTTTCAGATGAATTTTTTTCTATTTCTATGTTCTTCTTTAGTGTCATAAAAGAAGAATTGAACACCACTTGGATATTCATTAGTAAGTAAGAGACTATTGAAAAAGTGATAAATTTGACCTTGCACTCTCAATGTATATATTCCAGATCGATTTTTTGTCAATTCTCAATCATATTTTGCTCCAAGAGAAGTAAAAGTGAAGTTATTATTATAAGATCTAATATTATTTCAAAATTGCAAACAGTTCTCATCATCACCAGTAAAGAGACTTTGAAGTTTTTTTGGTATTTTAGGACTACTTAGTAATATATCGCCTCCACCACAACAAAACGTAGGTGGTTTCTAAATGTAACCTTTTTGCATGACAGTGTTGACAGTTTAAAACAGGTGGAAGTACTAAAGTCTGTTTAGCACAGTCAACAGCTGATATTTCGAGTTTGCAACAATCATCAACAATAATAGTAACTAAACTGAAATGTTATATGCAATGCATTAATTATGAATTTAAAAATAATATGTACATCTAAAAAATGTAAAATTTAACATGATGCTATACATATTAGCAAAATTTTGAAGTAACAAGGGTCTGTATATAGCAGAACATACCCGTAAGTTCTTCTGAATGACCTATTCCAGTGGCAGTAGAAATAGTAAATTAGTTGTAATAACACCTGAGATAATTGAGACAGAACATTATTGCTTTAATTTTAAAAAGCCATTCTGTACTATGAAAAAATGTAAATTAAAACATAATTAATATTAAATTTGTTTAAATTTAATTACTACAAAAAATATATTATGAAAGGAATGCGTACATGTACAAAAGAGAATAAAAATTTATTGCAAAAAATAAGAAAAAGTTTTTTTTGCTTAGTAATAATGTTCTGAGAAGAACCTAACAAGTAACAATCACATATTATAGAAATGATCTTTACATATACAAAAGATAATAATCTATTTTGAAAACCATAGTAGAAAACGTACGGAGATAGTAATAAATTTTATAGAATAATATATTATGGTAAAGTTTTGACAGAAAATAAAATTCTACAACTAAATGTAATGCATTTTAGAATGGATGTTCTAAAGATATTATACAACAGGCCAAACGGCAATTGGTATATGCCAATTATATACCAAAAAAAACTATATTATAAATTCCATGTCGAATTAAAAACAAATCGCATATTGTCAGTGTATAATAATCACTAACAATAATAATAAACAGATTAAAAGAAAATGTGGGAAATTGCGAATTTAAAGCTGACAAAGTAAGGCACAATTCTAGCACATTAAATGATAAAATTCAGTAAGTTTTGTAAGCTAAAACATTTTTAAAGTAAACAAAAGTTCATTAAGGAGAATTAACTTGTGTAGACTTGTAAAGGAGTTTCTATGAGTCGAAATAGCAAATCAACAATAATTAGCAGCACCTAACACAATATATAGAAATATGTGTACAAAACATAAAAATTAGGAAAATTTATTATAGGAAAAAATTTCTTTGAATAAATAAGGAAACATGCATTAATTGGATAAGAAGCAATTACAATGAAAGAATTGTAATGCAAAAATATAATGAGCTTTACATAATACAAGAAAGTTTTTGCTTTCAAAAAAGAGTAAAAACAAAATGTATTTGCTAATAAATTTTATAGTATTAAAAAAGGAGACTTTATAGGGAAAAAACACACGTATCTAAATTTTATCTGTTACTCTGAAAGCAAGTGGGGATTTCTAAACTTAAAATAGCAAGTATAAATAGAATATAATCTTTAATGTACTTGTCATAAAACAGCCAAAACAGCTATAAAAATTTGACAATAAATTATAAGTTCCTAAATTTTTTTCTGTTACTGTCAATGCAAGTGGGGATTTCTGCACTTAAAATAGCAAGTATAAATACAATATTAACGCAGTTGACGGAAAAACCAAAAAACAGCTATACCAATTTGACAATAAATTATAAGTTAGTAATTTATTTTTTAAAATAAATAGAAAACTACCAAGGCAATACTTCAGAAATACTGAAAGAGAGAAAAAAAGTTTTTTTAAACAATTATGGAATATAAAATAAACAATAATAATTATATGCGTAAAAAACAGTAAAACAATATCAATGTTTTCAAATTTTCATATACAATCACATATGACATTTACAAAAGTAAATTCAGAGTAACCAATTGAATGTGGTTTAAGAAAAATAATATAACAAAAATAATTGTCATATTTTACTCTGAATTTACCCAGTGATAGAGAAAAATACCCAAAAAAAATTTTTTTAGAAGAAATGATGAAAAATGGTATAAAATTAAACTCAGTTACCAAACTAAAGAGGAAAAACAATAAAGTATTTGTTAAATTTTTTCCAATTTGTAAGCTAATCTATTTCAAATTTTAATTACAAAAAATACATATCAATTCAAAGAAGATTACCCATAGTATAAAAAAACATATATAAATATGTTTACATATTTTTTCCATAAAAGAAAAAAATGTGCCAATTAATATAGCACAATAATTCATGAGGAAAATTTTTTTACGACAAATAGTCAGCAGTTTAAATAAATATTAACTTAAAATTTTTTAAAGACACATGATTAAGCATGAGAAAAGAAGATTACCCATGGTGTAAGAAAAAATATCTAAATATGTTTACATATTTTGTCCATAAAAGATAAAAATTCGCCAATTTATAGAGCGGAATAATCCAGGAGTGGAATTTTTTTTTACGACAAACAGTCAGTAGTTGAAATAACTGTTAACATAGTATTTTTTAAGACACGTTATTACGTATAAAATAAAATAAAATAAAAATAAAATTATACATAAAAATATTATATATATATATATATATTATTTGGAAATGAAAAAATTTATTTTAAAAAAACCAGCAATTTTTATTGTTGCAAAAAAACATTTTACAAAAGAAAGTGTTGTAAAGCATAAAGAAGAATAGCAGAACAAAAGGGAAATTGCAGATGATGTCGCTGAAGAAGTAAAAACAGTGACAAATAAATTTCCCACAAAAGTGTCAATAAACATAAGACACAAGCATAAAGTTTCCCAAGTAAACAAAGAGTATAAAGGCTGAAGGAGGAGTTAAAATTTAAGAATATCATAGATGGCGAAAACGATCAGAATCGAAACAGAAGAAGGGTTTTTTACATACAAACTATAACTACAAAGAACAAAGGAAAAACGATGAAGTGAAAGAGCAAAAACTTTTGCTTATAAGGAAAGATTGTTAAAAAAGGTAATAATTGGCCAGAGTCAGATATGATGCAGTCAAAGAAGCGGGGAGAAAAAGAGAAAAAAGCTTTCATCTTCATGGTCAATTTGACATGGACGTCCGCTTGTCGGCGAATAAACGTGAAAATCTTGAAGGAGATCTGCATGGATTTGCAAGAAACAAGTAAACATTGAGCAATGTTATATATAATTTAAGAAGACTAAACATAATGACAACAGTAAAATAAATAAAATTACCATGAAAGACATTGATGGCAGAAAAATAACTGATAAGCGAGGAAAAAGAAACGGAAATTAGCAATACCAATTGCAAGGATGGAAGCGTAATTAAAGGTATGATTAAGAAGATAAGAAGTGTTATTGTACATGGCTAAGAATTGAAGCGAAAAATTGTACAAGGTGATTGAAAATGCATTAAATGCGACACAGCTTCAGTGGAGGAAGGAATGAGTACCAAAATCTTAAGGAGAGATATAAAGAGCGGAGGAAGTAAGAAAATTTCAGAGAGAAAGGATGTGAAAGTCAAAGAAAGAAATAGAGAAATACTCAGACACAATTAAAGCGATTTGACAGGTAATAATAATAATAAATTGAGGCAGTAGAAAGTGGAGATTTTAAAATGATTAAATTAAAGCTGTAGAAACTCGAGCTTTTATAAAAGGAAGAGAATTGTAAAACATTACTGCACAATAGCCTGGAGAAACGAGAAGGATTAAAGGTATGAGACAAAAAGTGAGAAACCGCGCATCGCGCGATAATGGGGTCTACTGAAGAAATTTAGCAACCGACAAAAAAGGCATGACTTTGGTGGAAAATTTCAGTTGAACAACGTTTGAAGGGGCAAAAAACACAAGGGAGTAAGCGGAATAATGCAGCTGAACAACACACAATCCAATTGAAGAAGGTAGAAGATGGTGAAAAGATGGAAAGTTCACACGTGCGACACCAAGCGTGAGAACGACAACAAGCCTGTTATACTTATATATAGACTAGTTGGTAACAACCGCGCCAGCGTGGTGTATTAGATGTTGTTATATCCTGTTATAATTTTAATTTAGTGTAATAGGTATAAGTAATATAATATTTGTAGGATAATACATGTATTAATATTTACGGTTGATATTTTCACAAATGTATAATACATCCAGAAAGAACCCATTTTTCCAAGCCACACAAGTTTCTCCATTGAGCCTTCTGCAGACAAAGAGAAAGAAATAATGGCCCTGGTCTAATATTGGTTAACAAATAGACGCCTTTTTACCTTCAATCAAGTAAGACATCCACAAATTGTCTAAAGATAGGCAATAGTTATTGTTCATTTACAACAACACACCCATTCTTCTATTTCATCAAGCAATAGATACAAACAAAATAGTCTACAAAATAAAAATACTTATAAGTGGTTTGTTGCAATATCAAACGACTGAAATGTCCAAAGGAGAATAGTTTTCTATTAGGAAATGTGACTTCAGGAAATAGTGACATCCATAACAAAGTTCTCCGGCTTTGTATGAATCACTCGAAACTCACATATGTCTCCTACGCAGATTCCATTTTCAAGCACAAACTGTCTCCATCCACCAGCAAATACAAAACATTTCTCTTTCACTAGATAATTAACTATCCATTGCCGACCATTGACTTTCAGAGTAATCAGCTGCGTCGTTTTGGGCATGTATAGACGCGCCCACTAGGACTTTAAAGTCTGCAGTTAGAGAAAAGAATTTTAGTGGGCAGCATGTGAAAAAACTCAATGCAGCCACTATCATGTATTCATAAGTGTGTGATCATAGTATTTGGCTAATTACAGATTTATTCACATACCAGATTTGGGAAAAAATATAAAAATATTATACAAATGGATTAATGACCAAATAAGCTGACATTTTGGCTAAACAATATATCTATATTATGCTAACTAATGATTAGAACAGTATACGTATTTAGAGATAGCGAAAAAATTACCAACGTGAATCCATATGATACATATGACCTTGACATCACAATGATCATATTTTCAGCATTTCCTTCGCGATTAGCTACAGTTTCATGTGGCAGTGAGTTTGCCTTTGGAAGTGTCGTTGTCATTGCTGTCTTAACATTGCTTCCTTCTTATATAATAAGAGCACATAACATACAACAGACAAATTAGTTAGCGTCCAATAAACATCAATCTGTTGATTCTGTATAGCGTCCATGATCCGTAGTAATTAGTTAATTCCTTATCCTATAAAGTAATAAGCAGCCTGATTAATAATTTGAATGATTGTTATATGTAAACACACATCAAAATAGAGAAGCAAATACTAAGTAAATTACTGAGGCAATAAAAACCTTTAATTAACATAGCATTTATAAATAAAACGACGCATATAATTTTCGCTGAAGTTCCTAATTCGCAATTAGTTAAACAGAAAAGAAGCAAATTCTGGACTAAAAATTGCGAGCCAAATCAGTTCTGATAGGGGTAACAAATTAGTAAACGGTATATGCACACGGCACCTAGAAAGCAGCATAATCCCTGTAAGTGTTCAGTAAGCCATGGATATAGAGTGAACGAGAATTTCATATTTTTATAAGCTAAAAGAAACACTTTTTGCTATAAAAGGACTGTACACCTTACCACCTATATATTCTAAATAGCTACTTTGAAAAAGAGAATTGTTTATATATAGTTACCACCTATATATTCAATCAGGACCATACGAAATACATTTATATTTTCGCTGATAATAGAATGTAAGAATTGTTTATATGTATTCATAATCAGGAAAAGAAATATGTATCCATTGATAACCTATAAAATACAGGATGGAGCGAGCTCTTCAATAATGCTGTCAATCGATCGATTTGATAAGTTCAATGAGGATGGGGTGCGTAGATTGCCGAAGAAGTTCTCATTCGCTGCAAACCGTGGTATAGAGAATTAGGAATTTTATGGAAGAAGGATTATTTTATTCAACATGATATATGGAGAAGATGGGAATTTTTTTTGGGGCGTACTTAACGGCTATAATTGATTAAGAAGGCCCATTTTTTAATTGGCCTAGAGTAATAATCTACCCAGTAAACATCGTATTTTAGAACGGGCCTATGTTAATGCGTTGGCCACAACACAAATTGGCCAAATTTCATCCTGTGCAATTTTCCGGTGGCAGCCAATTTTTTCTGCAAATAAGATTGTATAATTACATAGCATTTCATATTACATTTGATAAGTTTGTCATTGATGCATCTATCACTATATAATTTTGTACAACTTACTGTGGAATAAGAGTTGAATAACTATATCATGTTCTTTTTTCCTTAAAATTTATAACTTAAATCCCAACTTAATATTTTATTGGTGAAAGCACCATATAAGTTTGTACCAATTAGTTTGGAACAAAAAATGATTAATAGCTTTAGCAATTATTCACGTAGATTGCACATTTACATTTAATAGTATAATCATATTATATTTGTTACGATGCTAATAGAAAATATACCAACCCACGGACCGTTTTAAATATACAATTTAGCCGGCAAAGGAAAATAAATATGATAACTTTATTTACTATGCAGCAATAAATTTGTGCTGCCAAGGGTACATCTTTTCAACACGGTGCTCGTTAAAAATCAGGATAGCCTACATAAGAACACCATTATCAACATATTGTGGAATAAACAAAAGTCCATCATTGTTTACAAGTGCATGGTCGATCGTAAAACAATTATCTGTTAACGTATCATTGTTTACAACCAAATTGGGATTTTTGTGGAAGATGCCCTTTTTTCTCCACATCATGTATAAATCCGGGCCTATTTGAGGTATAGAAGCAAATTTTTTTTAGATCAATGTATAGAATTGACTGAGAAGGCCCGTTTTTTTAATAAGCCTAAAACAATATCCAACAAAAAAAAATGAGATAGTCTAGAACGGCCCTATACCAGTCTGATTGTTTTCATATTGGTGGAATCCCATTTTAAGAAAATTTCCAATGGAAACAAGAATTTGTTGCAAAAACTATTTCACACCTACGTAGTAATAAATATTCGATCATATTAAATTAAGTTTTATACTCAAGATATAATCAGAAGTTTTTCTTTGATGCATGGATTACTATATTATCTTGAAAAGTCGATATGAAAGATGTTTTAGTTGGTATCTTCGTAGATTGCACATGAAATGTGTAATTTATAAAAGGTACAATACTAAATGGGAAATTATTTTATATTGAATAAAATAGGTGTATATTTTTTATTATGATAATAGGCAATACTACATATGTCAAGCTGCTGCAAATATAAATTTGAACAACCACACGGAATAAAATATATTAAGACTCATCATTTTATAGCAAGAAATTTAAAATGCCAAGGGTACAATTTTTCAACACCGTACTCGTTAAAAATGACAATAGCATATGTAAGAACACTGCTATCAACATATTGTGGAAGAAACAAAAGTCCATTATTGTTTGTAAGTACATGGTCGACCACAAAACAATTCCAATTATCCGTTAAAGTATTATTTTGTAATTTGATGTCATAATTTTTCTCTCCAATGACCAAGTTGATTCGCGGATTTTTTCTTGTTGTGATCATGGACTTCATCATTAATGGCAATTTCTGTAACAAAAGCAAACATTAGAAATAAAAATAGGTGATCAAATATAAATATTAATACTTACCAATCTAGATCGATTTGATGATTTAAATTTCACATAGAAACAACATTTCATATGGATATCATGGCAAAACAACGGATGTATTGAGAAGGAGATGATTTCGTGGCAATGATCAGTATTTTCCTCACCTGAAAGAAGATATAAAAAATAAGAAAAGATAAACTAAAAGTAAAACATCTTGTAATATATATGTGTATCCATATATATCTTACCAATCAACATACTTCTATAATTTGTAAGCATAGTAAGTGGCGAAGTCCATGCCATAAAGCTCTGAATGTAAAAGGTTGTGATTTGAATTTGATCAAATTGATTTTGATCACGGTACCTAAGGAAAATACGATCTCTTGGCTTTATGATATTAGCAACATAATAATCACGCCATCTGAGATGAAAATGTCGATCATGTATGACCACCATCCATTTTTTCAAGCCATCAAATATTTCAATTTCTTCATAATTTTTTGTTAATCCAAGCGCATGATGTAGTTGATATGGGATTTCCTGTTTTAAAAGAATGACATTAATACATAATCACCTTTAAAAATAAAAATGTAATAATATATATTACCTGTTTTTGTGTATCTGTGCACACAAGTAAAAAGCACCATGGTTTTCCAATTTGTTTAAATGTATTCGGATCAGTGTGCATTGGCTTCTCCAGTTCACTTGCAAAAGCAATTGAATCTGCTCAAATAACAATTTGCAGCTAATCTTCTACAGATTTCAATGAATAAAAGTTTGGCTCACCTAAATAGTGATTCAAGAATGGATAGCAGTTCCAAAAGCTCTCTGAAAGGCTAAAATTGATGATTTCATTTTCTGCAAATTTGATATCCAACACATGTACACATTCACCAGAAAATGACTTCAGATAATACTTCATTTCATTATACTTTTGCACCCTTTTCCATTTCATAAATGGATTACATAATTTCTCCATTTTATGAAAGAAATTCTGCAAGAAAACCATAGAAATATTGAAAGAATTAATGTAATTTTCAAGACATGTGTTTATTATGTTTCTACTATGACACATTAGAAGCATGTCAATAATGTATTGGTTAATATATTAGAAAATACATACCTAATCAATCTGCAAAAGCAATATGTTTGTTTTTTCGACGAAGGAAAAACTAAACGATCTCCTCCAATGTATGTCCTGTGGGAATTTAAAATCTCTATATTGCTTTTGCAGAACTTTTAAAACATCGATTTGTTTAAATAAATAGAGCAAATGAATATATAGAGGAAGAATACATTTCATATAATAACAATAACAATTTATTTATATGTAAAAAATTTGTATAAAGTAGTATATGGTAGCAAAAGTACAGCCTAGGGAAATTGTAGAGCAGGGCTATGAATGAACACACTAAATTTGGAGAAAAAAATTTAAAACTATAAAGTATTATGTACTGATTGATGAATAGAACTTCATTTTAAGAGATCACAAAACAGAACATTCAAAAGATAGTTTGCTCCATGTAGTTGCACATAAGGGGAGATGGCAATAAATTATTATAGTCTTTCACTAATCAGTCTATTTAGTATTAACAAAAAAATGTGCAGTACAAGCTTTCATTTAAACAGAAATAGAATGCATACATATTCTTCCAAGTAAATAATAGTTACGAGGCGAAATCAGGGCGTTTGCATCTATTAATTACGACCTACAGTTTTTTCTATTGACACCGCATCTTGAAACTACAATTTTATCGAAAGTAGATAAAGTTGTACTTCATAAATGTCAAATCTTATGAAAACTGAATAGCAAGATAAAAGCATTGGATGCTGTCCTTGAATGGAGCATGGGTTGTCTTTCAACACATGCTTTCATAAGGGTTGTTGTCCTTTAGTGAGCCATGGGATCAATCTTCGATTGTATTCTTTCATAGATAATGATCTTGTAGACAAGTCTGGAGCTGCACTTCGTCTTTTGTCTTTCAATGCTTACGTCTATAAGGGTCAGTGTCCTTTAGTTAGTCATGGGATCCATCCTTGATTGTATGCTTTCATAGACAATGGACTTGTAGATAATTGTATAGCTGCACTTTGGATATCGGTCCCAAAAGCATCCAAAAAGTTGGAACTTTTCTATTTCATTGTCTGCAAACTTGACATTAAGAACATGTAAATGTTCACCAGAAGAAAGCTCATTTACTTAACGGGAGAATGCAATTCTCTATATTGGCTTTTGAGGAACTTTTGAAACAACATATCACTTAAATAGAGTACATGAATATACACAGAAAGAATATATTTCATATAATAGTTATAATAATTAAACACCTGTTTCGTTTGGCATTGGATTCTCAAGTCATTTTTTGTTTATAAAAAGTAGATAAAGCTGCATTTTACATACATTCTGTCTTTGAACCATGTGTTGCTATACATGAATAGGACATATATTCTGTCCTTGAACGCATGCTTCCATAAAGAGTTGCTGATAATTTCTGGACCATGTATGTTTAATATTCTGACCACTCAATGCATGCTTTCATAAATGTCGTTACTGTGTTTCAAGAAAGCAAAATAAGGAATCTATGTTGTACTATATTAGAGGTGCACTATGGCCATTATACGATAATAGCATATTAGTGGATATGTGTTTTGTCCTTCAATGCATTATTTGATAAACGCCATTTATTTAGAGAACACAGAGTAAGGAATATAGCTCAACAACCCATTTAAGAGTTGCGCCATGGCCATTACATGACCACGACACAACGCACCCAACAATTTAAAACGATACCTGTCTCGGCAAAGGCTCAAATACAACTGTTTTCAATTTTATTATCCGGATGTACACACCATGTAAAAACGGCTATTCAAAGTTTGTTACACACCTCATCATAGTAAGGAGGAAGACATATAATTTATCAAAGAGAGAAAAAAGACATGCCAAATTCAGAATAATATAGTCCCTTTAAGAGAACAAAGGCAAACAGTGGCATAAGCAAATCCAGATAGTACAATACACCAATTTAGATAGGTCTACAATTCACAGTACTTAGTTGATATTTTTGACGCAAATATAACACGGTAGGCAAAACTATTGCACCATTAACAGAATGACTTGGACAGTTTTCATAAAGCTAACAGTAGTTAAAGCAAGCTACTTAATTGCCATGCTAATAACCTAGATAAAAGAGACTATACTTTCAAGAACTGCTGGTTAATGAACAAAATAGTATTCAAACAGGATTCCTCAATCAGAAGGTAACAGCAGCTGCTCCTCGTGGCAAACACATGTTACATTGTTCATTCATGGTATAGACTTCTTTTTCTGTCTCTTGCTAGTTCCCTCGGAAACAGTCTCCAGCACACCCTCATCATTGGTCAAATTTACGTCCATTGTTTCAGTGAGAGAACGACGAGCTCTAGTTTTTGTAGTATGCTTATCTGAATTAAAATGCAAGAAAAAAACATATATTGGCATGTTTATCATAAAATAAATGAAGATTATATATATATATACACATTACTACAGCTAACTAAATATGAATACCTGTAGTGTCTACATTATCCACTGTTTGGGGAGCAGTTCATTTACACTGACTTCAGGACGTGAAAGTGTTGGTTCATCCGTAGCAAGGTTACTTGACTTTGGTTCATCTGTAGTACGGTCACTTGAGGTAAAGGTGGGAGTAGGGCTACTCAGCCCAATCTCAGAAATGTTGAGTATTGTGTAGCGCCTTGAAGAGCCCTCATTTTTTGCCTTTGGCTGCTTCACACGAACAAGGAATTTCTTTGAATCAAGGGCCTTGTGCACAGAGTCCAAAGGAGGAGTGGTACCCTTAGGGATAAATATAAAAAGAAGGACAAAATCATTAAACATAACCATACAGTAGTAAACATCAGCAAACAGACCAAACAATGAATTTTATATAGCACTACTCACATTGTCTGTGTGCATCATTGCATCAAATGCTGAGAAGCCAAGGATTTTTTCTGCTTGCTCACCAAAAAGCGAGGCAGTGATTATTCCACTTTGATCAGTCAGATCTAATTCTAGACGACACCTACATTCAGAAGAGTATGAGTGAGTCAACACATCAGGAAGTAGATGTGTGTGTTAAATACACACAAACTTCCAATCTCAAACCTAGGCTGTGGCATCTGTTTTTCACCGCAAAAATTACACTGGTATTCGTAACCAGGAGATGCTGATGTAGAAGCATAACAATTCTTGCAGCTCATGTACCAATAAGTCTGCATAATATTCTGAAATGATATGCTTGCTTTCAACAATGCAACCTAATGAATGTAACAGACATAATTCAGAAAGTAATGTACTACAAGGGAGTAAAAAAATACACAGTAATGAGTTATAAAAAATAATTACTGCACCGACATTCTGAGTAGACAAAATATTAGCAACCAGAGTGACATGTTTGTCGTCGAGCAATGTAGTATCGGGGGCATACATTAGATACGATTTTGCTCGTACAAACTCAGTCAATTCCTTTTCGTTGCGCGCAGCCCTAATGACACAACATAATAAACTTTTGTGAAGTTTGAAAGTAACCATGAATGACAAGATAGTAAGCAATTGAAAATGCAAATAATCAATTTTTTAATCGCATTGCTTCTTCATCACGTGGGTTAACAAGTATCATTGAATCCAGACATGTTACGAGCTCAACTCCTGGAGAAAATTCCAATCATAAGATAGTCAAAACTCATCGAAAAATCCCACACGCAGCCTATTATTAAGCACAATAGGATTCACCATTATAGTAGGAAGTCCTGACTCGCCGGCAGATAACAATAGGAAAATTCCGAAGGTCATCAATAATTAACTGTCTTTCAACAGTCACAAACTGATTCCACATTGAAAGCATGATGGACTGCATCCTAAACAACCATTATCGAAATTAAATGAGACTAAGCAACCAGAAGTAGAAGATGTAATAAGCATAAAAGCGAAAGTATATGCCAATACCACATAGATAATAAGCATTGGCAGTACTATAAATCTATATAGGCTTACTGTTCATTTACTAAGACGAATTTCTGCACACTATTTTCACCCCATGGTTTTACAACAGTCTTGACAGGCAACACGTCAATAGCAACAGCAAGTACATCTGTAAATTTACCACAAAGTAAATATGTGCGAGTAAAATTATTGTCTACAGGGCACAAACTTACTGACAGACTGCTTACCAACTCTTTTGGTCTTGTCATCATCATCAATGTAGTGGGTAAGATTATCGAACTTCGTATAGTTATAGTCCAAACGCATAATGGCTGGCTTTTCAAGAACCTCTTCAATGACTGTCCTTGAACTTATTACCCACTGCATTGTAATACCTTCACGAGCATATTTTGCTTTGACTGGTCTCACATCAGCATTACCAATTCGGTATTTTTTCAAAGCCTGAAGTTTAGGTGCCATGCGTTGGATGTCAGCATCAAAAATTATGCCTTCAACTTTAGCTCCCTATGAGAACAGAAACAATAAGCAATTCTGAGTTCGAATCAGTAGGAGCATATATAAAATGGCTGATATTTTCCATTTTCATAGGGGTAGAAGGCAACATACCTTTTCATCCGAGAAAATGAATTTTTGAACCCTGGTTGGGCTGTTAACTCCTTGGAATGGTTGCAGTTTTTCATCAACAGTGATAACAGCATACCAAGGTCTCATTCTATTAGTCAATTGATCGATTGGAATCTCAGTTGTCATCCTGATGCACAAATACATAAATAAGATATGCTCAATCAGATATCAATAAATAGCACAGGAAAAAAAATGTATACACAATGCCATGTACAAGGCGTCAGCAAAGCAGTTAATATCAGGTATGAAAACAATGCTTAATATGTTTACTGTGATGCCATATCAAAGACTTCGTGGAAGACAATGTTTCTCGTCCGGCAATCATTTTTTATTTCATCGATCATAGGTGGCAAGACAAGAACTTTAACAGCCCTTGAAGTTTTTGCTCTTGAAAGAGCGACATATAATTGACCATGCGAAAACAAAGGTTCGCGAAGATAGATACCAACATACTCTAGAGTTTGGCCTTGCGATTTATTTATGGTCATAGAAAAGCACAATTTGATGGGAAACTGGATGTGCTTGAAAGCGACACCATATTTTTCATGATCACTATTGAGAAATGGAATCCTCGGTAAGAAAACCCTCTTACCAATATACTGCACTGTAGCGATTTCTGCACAAATAGTATGCTCACTCAGTTCGCGACAAATTAATCACGTGCCATTACACAGACCTTCAACAGGATTCAAATTCCTTAATAGCATAACTGGACAATTTTCTTTTAGTACCAATTTATGAGGAGGAAGGCCCTTGGGTTTTAACGAATTCAGAAAATCTTCAAAATCGCCTTGATGCTTTTCATCAACAGTCTTATCTGTGCTAGTATACACACGAAACTGACCAGGGAACTTATCTATCATCATTTCATTAATATCATCAACCGAACTATTTGTTGGGCAAAGAATACACCTGTTTATTAGTTCATAAGGATTAGCCGAAAACAAATGCAAGTCTGAGAAGACGGAGTCCAACAACCTATAAACCAGAAAACATTAAAACGATAATTATGTAAAGGTGGACAAAGAAGACAATATTAAAGGTATAAAAGCAAGCAAAAAAAATGTAACAATATATATGGCCATATGTTACCAACCTATTCAATGATGCCTCTCCTTCGTCATAGGGTATAACTATATCCGCCGGGAGTGTAATATTTGCATCCTCATCCATAGGAAGCAAACCTTCTCCAACTTGTAATAAATACTCAGAAAACTGAGGGTCTAAAGCTGCCCTCATATTCTGCCGCAAGGATAGCTTATGCATTGAAGGCCACAAAGACAAATTCACAATGCTAGCATTAACTTGCATTTCTCTTGTTGCCTTAGCTATGACTGGTAAAGTTTGGCGAAAATCTCCACCAAACACAACACACTTTCCACCAAAAGGTTCATCAACCTCAGTTAGATCTCTCAATAAACAATCAAATGCTTCAACAACCAATTTTTCAGCCATTGTAGCTTCATCCCATAATATTAATTTAGCTTTAACAATCATTTATGCAACGCTACTTTGTTTACTCAACTGACAAACTTTACTACTACAAGTATCTAAAGGCAGTTTAAATCTAGAGTGTGCTGTCCTACCACCCGGCAAGATTGATGCAGCAACTCCAGAAGTTGCAACAGCAATCGCAATAAATCCCTTAATCCTTACAGTCGCTAGAATAGAACGGTATAGAAATGTCTTGCCAGTCCCCCCGGACCATCAATGAAAAAATACCTAGTTGGACCTAACAATGCAGACTCTACAACGAAATTATACGCTGCTGTTTGATCAGCATTAAGCTGAGAACAAAGCGCGACATCCTCAGGGGTAACCTAAATATTAATTTCACTGTCAAGTTCCCTTGTTAGCCGTTCCACAGTATCGCCAATAAGAAACGATGCTGGCACTAAACAGTAGTCATCCAAACATTTCCCCATTTGTTCTAAAGTCTTGTTTATATCTTTTAAGCAAGCTTGATGATTTCAATATCAGTAAGTTTACCATACACACTAACATTGCTGTAGTCGAATGATAATTCTGGCTGGAATTTATTCCACAACTTTCTAGGGTCATTTGGTGAACAATATACTAATAAAATGGCAAACAAGAATCGAAATGCAGATAGCATATGAAAAGTAGAGCACTCATCTAGTGTATCCTCAATGTAATTATCAGAGTTTAAGAAGCCCTTTTTAAGAGCAGCATCTCGAAACGAAGGCAACAGATCACCATCAACAGTAAGTAAATCACAATAAAACGTCGGAACCCTTACATGCGAGAGTAATAATCTTAGATAGTAACGATCACCTTCGCAAGGACTCAAACTAACCATTCTAACAATTACGGACTTATATTTTCTTTCTGTCCACTGTTTTTTAGTACTGTTCCATACAAAAAATTGAGGGAATTCCCTGTAAAGACATTTTAATTGTATAACCCTTTCACTCGTACTGTTCATAAAAAAAATTTAGTTAACATAGTCTTTGAAAATCTACCAGCCTGAATCATTGATGTAAGATCAGAATTTTTATGAAAGCAAACTACTTGCGAGTCCTCAAAATGAACCTGAAGTGTATAAACAGCAGGGTGCATTTCACTTAATTTGAAGAAGAAAATCCTCCACATTGCTTCGGGCGGTCCAATCCACCTCCCGTCTTGAAAGTTTTTAATCTCATCAACGGGTTGCCTTTCAGGCTGGTCTACAACATTATAGCTCACAAGATCATGTCCTTTATAAACATATTTATAAATGTACTTGACCATCTTAACAGTCGCACAGATTTCCAAATTCATGTGACAATCAAAAAGAGCTAACAAATAAGGATTATATGGAACTACCCATCGATTGTCTAATTCACGACGACGCACGATAGCCTTCCCACCATTATCTCGCCTACGATACTGTGGATACCCATCATCAACATGAGAGGTATAAGGGACAAACTATTTAGGGTATCTACTTTTACAACGGCCATTTTTCATGCATGGGTTTTGGGCAGTCAAATTTCCACAAGGGCCATGCATCATATGCCTAACTACAATAGAATATAAATGCGGTTCATGAACAGAATCAGGTATTTCAGCAGAAACAAAACGATCATAAGCTTCAGAGTTGAGAGGTCTGAATTCAGGTTTTAAAATTAATAACACATGAGCATGAGGCATGCCCCTCTTTTGAAATTCTATACTATAAACAAATGCAGCAACCTCCCCAAAAAGCTTCTTCTTAACAATTTCAACTTTAAGGAGTTCAAACTTAGCCCTAAAAACCCTAGACAACAAATCAGGACGATCAAATGCATTTTGGTTACATTGCAAGTTTTCCTAGATTTCCTTCCAATTTGGATTACAAGTCATAGTTAAAAAAAGATCTGGTTTACCATATTGTTGCACCAAGCTCATCGCATCCAAATACCTTCTATGCATATCCCTAGGACCACCTATAAAAGACGAAGGCAAGTATACCCTATGACCTACGCGTTTCCCATCACATTCTCCAACAGCGACACTATCCACTATACCACTTAACATTTCAAACCTAATTTCATTCTGATTTTTCCTCACAAAATCTAGTCGTGTTGTTTCTATTTTTTATATACATGTCAACAACAAATTGCTGCAAAAGTCTACCATAATTTAGAAGCATCGATTGATCATTTTGCCTTATCTGGAACTAGTAACAATAATCTTCTCGTGCAGATACAGACTGTTCACTCCTGTTATATTGAACAGCAGCTACAAAAAGAGAAACAAAGTAGTCAGTAACCAGTTTAAATCAGCAGCACTATACAACAAAACATATCAAAGGAAGGAAGGAAGTGTGTGAAACTGTAGTAGAGAAAATCACCTTGGTGC
The DNA here is from genome assembly GCA_016586305.1 of Ophiorrhiza pumila. Lineage (NCBI taxonomy): Eukaryota > Viridiplantae > Streptophyta > Magnoliopsida > Gentianales > Rubiaceae > Ophiorrhiza > Ophiorrhiza pumila. Next base: position 21,842,034 of record BLIW01000005.1, read on the forward strand.
TCAGAATATAGTAGCTCAGCTGGATCAGACACCAAAGACAAATCAATGGCAACATTTTCATGAGGAGGGTCTGAATTTCGACGCCGATTGCAGCTGAGTTTTTTTTTAATTCCAAAATACCAACCTGACTCTCCACGTGGGAACAACAACGGATACTGAAGGCTGTCATAACATGCATAGTAATGCTAGATTGCATAAGGGACATTCGTATGGGTATAAACCTGTATGTGGGCCGTTCTAGAGCTATCATCAAGCTGGGCCTCTTGGAATATAGCTGCAACTTGCGAAACAGAAGGCAGGTTATAGACACGCTGATCTAAACCTGGATAGCCATTCAAGACTATAGTATGTTTTTTGACATTACAAACATGCTTAAGGTTCCTGAAAAATGTTGTGTAAGGGTTAGAGCGAAGGGCATCAACAAGCAGCCTTAATGTATCCTCACGAAACCTATCTGAAGCATTAAATCTCTTATTGATTTCCTCTTCAGTATCATAAAAGTAAAACTGCACACCTGTTAACTTGTCACCACCCGGGGCTAAGCCATCTAGAAAGTGGTATACCTGGCCTTGCACACGGAACGTGTATATCCCAGATTTATTTTTGGTCAGTTCTTTATCATATTTCACCCCTAAAGACGTAAACGCGAAGTTATTATTATAGGACCTAATATTTTTCCTGAACTGGATGGACTACTCATTGGCCCCCTCAAATAAAGACCGTAACAAATAGGGTAATGGCGTAATTACTAAGGAAACAGCCCCTTCAGAACAGCAAAAACCAGGGGGTTCCAAATAAAATCGCGCAGCACCACAATGTTCGCAGTCCATGGCAGCGGGGAGGACCAAACTTTCCGTAGGCACTTTCCAACTATTCAAAGCTTGCCTTTCTGAAGCAAAAAGCCTACTATTAAAATGACACAAAGTGCAACACACTGTAACGGTACATTGCATAAATGTTTGGATGCGAATTAAAAAGAAGGACCCAAGTAAAATAAGTGGGATTCATTTTTGAAGAAGAGGAAAACTGGGAAGAATTTCAGCAGAACATAGTCTGAAGGTATATCTTTGTTTTCGAATAACACAACATCGCAGAAGCACAGCGACGACGAACGAGTTAGTATGCACATTAAGGTAGGACAGCAGTTTTAGAAATACATTAGGAACGTGTAGTTGTGGTAAGACCGAGCAAGGACAAAGATGTTATTAGTGCTAGTCAAAGCATAGCTGGTGCAGGGGTGCATTTGGCCAAAAGCAAACAATACGTAATATGCCGACAAAGGAAAGTATAAAGTTACAATTGCCAATTTAAACGAAGAAAACAGCACAAGTAAAATATTTGGGAGCCAATTAGTACGCATGAAAAGAATGGAAATAATCCAAGCAAAACAAATATAGAAGTTTTTTTTCTTATAATAATATAATATGTTCAAAACGAAGCCACGGCGAATGAGGTGGCCTGAACAGTAAGCAGAAACAACATTTCAAAATAGGGAACGTATATCTGGCTTAAACACACAGAAATAGTAATGATTTTATGAGTGTGTGTAAAAGGGTAGTTTGTGCATGAGTGGTATTCTCCATAGACAAACACTATCCGCTCAGCCTGAGAAAAAACAATGATTTTAAAGCCGTCTTCGTAGACCACGGCTGCGCGTTACCAGGTAATAATAATGACAACAATATTGTAGCACAAGGTATCAAGCAAGAGGAGGCATTTTTGCAGCAGAAACGCATTTCACGTGCTCTGATTACTTACAATATTAACTAACTACATTGTAGTATAAGAAGGTTGTGCACAACAGGTCCAAAAACTGCCTATATACGCTCCTGAATCCTAATCAAAGTGGCCTCGATAATCCTGCGAAGGCGCAACTATTCTACCACTCACTCCTACATATCCCACATCTAAATCCCCATTGGAGACAAAAGATAATGCATCAACTGCAGCAGTTAGCAGAATTATTAGGATCTCAACTTAGCACAATATGATTGCGTAGGAAAAAGCTACCAGTTAACACATATAGCAGCTCAAAAAAAGACAGTCACTTAAGTTTACACACAACACAAGTTGTGATAAATCAAATATCTCACCCTGCACAGCAGAAGCACGAATAGTGGAAGGACTATTGCAAGTAGCCCCTTCGACAGTGCGAGAGTCGGCAGTTCCCTGACTAAGCAGCCTCTGCCTCTTTATCTCTCTCACTTGTTTACGCCGATCCAAAAGTTTTTTTTTCTTCTGGCGGCATCTGGGCATAACGCCGACGGCGTAGCTCATTTTTATCCATCTAATAGCAGTAGCAGGCCTAAGAACTATCAAAATGGTACGGAGCAAACAAACAAATAGCATTAGGCAAAGCTTGCACATGCACAGACGCGGCTACTTGCAGGTATAAATAAACTGCGCATGAGCGAACACGAATATCGACAAAAAGATAAAGACAAGTAGCGAGAAAACAAACCAAGCACCAATAGCAAAAAGGTAAAGAGGAAGCAGTTTTAAGGGCACCACTTCTGAAAGATAACCATCAACGTAGTTCCATGTCACCTATACAACAGCTGATAGCTCAGGTGTAGAATATATGCAGGTGAAGAGAGAAGTCCAATCCTGTTGACAGCATAACAGAACACCGGTTATATGGATGCCAAGTGAAAAGCACAACAAGCCTAAAGCATAATAGTAAACAGTTGAAAAAGATAGAGAATCATGGAGACCGTAATAGAATCGCCACCAAAGAAGAAGACAAACATGTAATGCACTAAATGCAGTAGGAATGGAGTATGAACCAGGTTCTCAGTGGCCAACCATCAAATTCATCCGCTATCAAGTGAAAAAGTGTGGATCCGGTGTGAACCACAAGAAAACAACAAAGTGTATGAAGATGCCGGAACATCGAATGCTACTATATGGAGATACATTACACAGAAGCCCCAAGATAACAAATCACTGGGCGTATGAATTCCAAGTGGAAAACATAACATTAAACAGGCGAATCAAACAGAGCACCAAAAAAAATGTGCGAAATAAATATTAGCGAATAAGCAAGTAAAAGCATTAAATTGAGTACCAAGGAAGTCTGAACGAGGGTCGGCATCACCAACCATTAAATCCATGAGCGTGGATCGGGTGATGTACACAAGACAACAGCGAATATATGGGAAATGTTCGAACAACTACCATAGTGATGTGGAAATACACAACACAGAATGTCCCAGATAAGCAAGCAAAAGGATTAAATGCAGCAGCCAGGAATCGTGAATAAGGTTCCCCATGAACACTCACTGGGCACATACAACATACAAAATGAGGGTGTAGACAGGGTGATGTGCAGACCGGCAAAACAAAAAAACTTAAGATGTCAGGGGGGAAAACTGTAGTTACATATAAGGTGCACAACGCAGTAGTTCCAAGGGGAGGAAAAAAGTGCACATAGTGACAAAGAGAGCAACAAAATAAACGGAGCAAACAAAGCAGCAACAAAACAGTAACGGGGTCAACAGTCAAGAACATCATGTGCAGCAGCAACGAAGCACAAACAAAGCAGAAGCAACTGGCGAAGCAGCACGGACGATGAATATAGATAGACACAAACAACAACAAGACACATTGAGTATAAGAGGAGAGAGCATAGATCGGTCAAAGTGACAGCAGAAATACCAGAGCAGCAAGGAAGGTACGACTCAGAATAAATCGCTAGCCGAGAGAGGAAATCCAATTTGTTCAGGACAGGGAACTTTTGAAATGTCGGAGGAGTAAAACCGGAGGGAAACCAAATCACAAACGTGGAGGACGACAACAAGACAAACGGGGAAAAAGGCGTAGGTGTTCGGAGCCGGAGGATTACAAGCGTAGAAGCATGGTTCCAGAACCGACGAGGACGATAACAGGGGCGAACGGAAAATGGAACCAGAGGATTTCGAAGCCAGAAGATAGTCAGGGTTAAAAAATGAAGAGAGAGAGGAGAAAAATTGAAACCAGAAGGAGAAATGTAATAAAAGAAAACAATCGAGGGAAAAAAAGGGAAATATTTGGGGAAGAGGAGTTCCCCATTCATTGAATTGACAGGCGACATTGGCGTAAGCCTGTAAGCATTCGCCGTCACGAGAGAGTAGCATAGATAAATTAACCGAGACAGAAGGACCATTACAGCCGAGAGAGTAAGAGAAACCCGAAGATCGAAGGAAGCTGCTTCCTCGAGCAACACAAAGGCATCGAGCAACACAACATCAAGAAATTCCATCAGAAAGAATTTGACGGAAGCGATATTAATGCGGCTGATGAGAGCACATACATGAGATGTTTGAGAGTGGAGAAGAGGTGAGAGAGATGGAGAGATTACAGGCGAGGTGAGAGAGGTGAGAAACGAGAGAGAGAAGTGCATTAATTAGATGATGTCAAAATGGAAGCTATCCTAAGAGGAGCATTAAATGCAGTAGCATTATTTAGACACGACAGGGACAAAGAGGAAACGGCATCGTTTCGCAAGAGGGCATTCGCGCCTTGGAGACTATCACGTGATTGCAGCCTGGGTCACGTGAATTGGACGACCATCCAGTGAGGCTTATTACTTTATCTTAATAAATGCGAAGTGTTGGATGGGAGGCAATATACAATAAAATTTCTTTCCTAGCAAGAAAGTCATTCGTTATTATTTAAACTCATATACACTAATGCTACAAAAGAAAGAAGAAATTTTTATTTTAACTCATCTTTATGAAAAAGAAAAAGTTTTAATTCTACAACCGCTTCTTGAAAAATTAAAATACACAAATATATTTTTGTAATTTCTTTAACACAACTTTATCTAAGAATATAAACAATGCAAAATAAGTTTTTTAATTTTTTTTTCAAAAACGAAGGTGAGTTAATTGTAAAATAATCCAATATGAATACATTTTTTTTATCTAAAATATATTACGAAATGAGCATGAAGTCAAGGAACAATATTATGGATGGTGAGCTTTTGATCGCTTTCAAATTCAATTATAATTTGTAATTATAAATATGAGATAAAATTAGGAAAGGAAGTATATAGTAATTAGTTAATCTAAGGTTACTCCTAAAAGCTGCTTGTTTTATTTCTAGAGACCAATAACATTTAAAGATGTAGATGCAAAAAATGAAACATATATAATAGAATAAAAATCAAGTTTATTATATAAATAATAAATTTATGATGCCAAAAACATAAATTGTAACAAATGTGCAGAAAACAAAATTTGTCAAATAAAGAAAATGATCCAAACAATCTCTCAACTTCAAGGATGTACACATTTTGATCTATAATCTTGAAAATATTACATATAAGTTTTAAATTTTAATTTAATTAGGCAATGACTCAAAATTCATTTTCTAATCGAGTAACAACTCTTTCTGTAGCATGCGTGGCAGATGATAAATTGAGATGTAGCTAATAGGCAAACAAATATCTATATAATATATATACATACAAAATATGCTATAAGTTAATTATATATATACATATATTATTATTTATATTATATATTTTTTACAACATTCTCTCTTCCAATTAACTTCCTGTATGATACAGTTTTTGATTGCTTGAGTCTCATCTAAATTAAGATTGAAAAAAAAAAGACTCCATTGGCCATGTCTTGTAGGAATTCTCCAAAGCAGTCCAATATCTAAACCTATTAGTTAAAAATTAAGATAGCTTACATAGCGCCCAATGTCTCAGTAAAATCAATGAATACTCAAGAAATTTCTCAAAATCTCTATTGGATATCTCATCTTCTTTTTTTTGTTATTAGCAATAGAATTTTATATTCGATTCTAACTTACATTATTATATTGAGTGAACCAACTGGGTCAAAAGGGGTTAGAGTGAGAGAAATCTACCTCATATATCAGAAACATTACCGACATCCATATAGATTTAATGTCAGGATAAACTTAATAAATTAAGCAAACTCTAGTAATTAATCTCATAACCTACCTAGCACTGGAGCTTTAACTCCCTGTTGAAATGATCAATTGAAGGATATTGGATATTTCATATAATGGTGTAAAAAATAGTTAATTTCACCTAAATATACTAGAATCTAATATACCCATCATTTGGATACATCCTTCTTTTAGGTTATGGCATAGATTAATGGCAAAATATAACAAAAAAACAATCTAAATTTTATAGAAATAAAGTACTCAAGGCACTGAAATTTATTGAGTGAGAGATGACAGTGGCAGCACTTAAAAGAGTGAAGGCTGCACTCTCAAACACGAGGTCAACTACTTGCAGGAAAATCAGTCTACATTTTCCCAGGAATGGGTTTACTAGATCGAGATTCGTACCCTAACATAGGGTTTTTTGTCACTCATTATATGATCAAACCAATAGAGTCTTTTGCTCATTCAGTCTGATACCTAGCAATGTTAGGTAATAGAGAATTCCAAGTATTCTATGTGCTTCTATGATTATGAAAACAAAAGAATTGTTATCACTTGTGTTAATGGACATACTGTAATATAAATAGGAAGCCCATTGCAAGAGAATAGGCTTGACTATAGCATTTATATTATGTAAATGGAGTAGTACTCCACATTTACATTTGGTAATCCTTTGATCAAATTTCCATTAGGTGTATGCATGTAAATGGAAATTAGATTAAGTAGGGCAATATTTTTGTGGGAATGATATTAGGGTATATCCATCAATAAAAAAGTATCTAATATATTGGGAGTGGCGACCCACCTTGAAAAAAGATTCTGCAAAAAACAAAGAGTGAGAGATGACAGTGTCATTACTTCAAAATGGCCTTTTTAAACCTCCCTTTTTATAGCGGTTAAACAAAATCCGGTGTAAATTCTAAAAATGCGGTGGCATTATCGTAAAATTAAACAAGAAGGAGAACAATTTACACCGGTTATAACTGTAACCGGTGTAAAAAACAAGACAATGTCAAATATTTACACCGGTTATCATAAAACCGGTGTAAATTGTGAACATATTACACCGATTTTCCCATAACCGTTGTAAATTATGTTTTTCTTACACCGGTTATTAAAAACCCGGTGTAAATACATTTAATATTACACCAGTTTACGTATAATAACCGGTGTAAATTGTGTTATAAATTACGTCTCCTAACATTAACCACACATTTTTCCTTCTGCTCCAGCTTAAGGTCAGCATTATCTCTATCGTTTTTTTTCCAAAAGCTGCGCACGAAATCTTTTTGAAGACCAAATCAGAAGCTACAAATTAACTTTTGTACATTCAACTCAACCATCTGAGGTTAGCCAGTTTTATATATACTGATAACTTTTGTATGCGTTCTTCATATCATTCGTTAGAGCATTGACATATATATAGATCTGCATTTCATTTTTTAAAAAAATTTTAAAATTGTAGATTTCAATATATATGCTTTATATTTGTAATAAATTTAATAATGTGATGTTTTGTTACTTCATTTAGGAGTTCATGTGTATATTTTTTAGGTTTATTGATGGGTTTGCATAATATAAATTTATTAATTATTAATGAATTAATTTTGTCCTTCATTTAAATTGTGGAAGTATATATTTTGCATTTGTCTACTTTACATGGAGATAGAAACATGGATAGTAATTAATTAGTTTTTTATAATTAAAGTTATCCACCATCTGTGTGGTAATTAATTAGTTTATTTTCTTTTTTATATTGTACTCAACCACGAAAACAGCTTCAATAGCAATTGACGATGGAAGATAAAAAAACTTCATCCGAAGCAGTGAAAACCCAAAAAACTTACTTCTCTCCAGAATCAATACAAGAAAATCACCAAACTGAAATCATCAATCTCCCTATTGATTATGGACTTGATTTAAATAAATTACACTTTGATGAAGGACAGCTACATGCCGACCCAGAGATGCAAAAAGTTATCGTTACTATGTTGAAGATTATGTATCCAAAATTTTTCTAATCTGAAATTGGTGTAATTATGTTGAAGTTTTGTCATGTACCTTCGTTCTATGTCTTGTGGCTTTTTTTAATTAATCGGTATTTTTTCTTGTTAGTTGCTAGCTTTTGATGGGTAGATGAAAGTATGTTGTGCGCTTCTAAAGTGCTTTTCTGATTGTATTACCCTTTAAAAGAATTTAAAGTATGTGATTTTCTCATCTTAACGTATGTCTATTATAATTAAATTTAGAAACATATTTTGTTGATTAATTTATATGATGTAATATTATGCAATCTGAAATGCATTTATTTTGTTGGTTAACTTATTATAATTATTTTTTGTATAATTTAAAGGGAGCGATAGTCATGGATCGTAATGATATTATATTTGGTGATCGGACAACATCTGCGTATGAAGAAGAGGTTGAGAAATTTATTAAATGTGCTTATAAAAATTCCAAGTACATCTATTGTCCATGTAAGGGTTGTAAGAATTTTGCGGTTTTCGACGACCCTGACACTATAAGAGACCATTTGTATCGGAGGGGATTTGATCCTGCTTATAAAATATGGAAATGGCACGGTGAGAGCGATATTTCATCGAAACAAGAAGAATATGAGGTTGAAGATGATGTTGCAAATAAAAATGATCGATTGGATGATATGGTTGAGGATATGGTCGGCAGTTTTGCCGATAAGCCTGATGTTCTTGCTTCGTTGTTGAATGATAGCGAAAAGCCTCTATATCCTGGGTGTATTAAGTACACACGATTATCGGTTACTTTAAAACTGTACAATTTGAAAGCGACACATGGGTGGAGTGATACTAGTTTTACAGCACTGTTGAATTTACTGAAGGATGTACTGCCAGCAGGTAATGAACTTCCGAATCGCATTTATGAGGCTAAAAAAATCTTGTGTCCTATGGGTATAGAGTATTAGAAAATAGATGCTTGCCCAAACGATTGCATACTATATAGGAATGAATACGAAGATTCATTGTCTTGTCCTAAATGTCAGGTTTCTCATTACAAAAAGAAGCGAATTGGTGATGTCGTTGAAGATTATATAGATGCGAAGAAGAAATCATCACCGGTGAAAGTGTTATGGTATCTCCCTATAATACCGAGATTCAAGCGATTGTTTTCCAATGCTGGAGTTGCAAAAAATTTGACATGGTATGCAAATTGAAATATTTCCCCAGAGGACAAGCTGATAAGGCATCCTACAGATTCTGATCAGTGGAAAAAGATTGACTCGGTTTACCCCTAATTTGGCAGAGATGCGAGAAATCTGAGATTAGGGTTGTGTACGGATGGGATGAATCCTTATGGTTGTCTAAGTAGTACACATAGCTCTTGGCCAGTAATGTTGACTATTTACAATCTACCTCCTCACTTGTGTATGAAGCGCAAGTATATTTTGATGTCATTAATGATTTCAGGTTCACGCCAACCTGAAAATGACATAGATGTTTATTTAGCCCCCTTAATTGAAGACATGCAGAAGTTGTGAGATGAAGGGGAGTTGATGTTTGATGCACATCGTCAGGAGTCATTCACATTGCGTGCCATGTTATTCTGTACTATAAATGACTTTCCTGCATGTGGTAATTTATCTGGATTCTCTGTTAAAGGACACCAAGCATGTCCTATATGTGAGGAGAATACAGATTCTTGTCAGCTTGTACATGGGAGCAAGACGGTCTATCTTGGACATCGTAGATTTCTTCCTGATTCCCATTCTTTTCGTCGAATGAAAAGATCTTTCAATGGGAAACAGGAGTTCAGAAGTGCTCCAATAGCCTTGAGTGGGAAGGCAGTTCATGATCGTGTGAAGGATATCAATGTCGAATTTGGAAAACATAAAAAGTCTCGCAAGTATGATAAAAGCTGTTGGAAGAAAAAATCCATCTTTTTTCATCTTCCATATTGGGAGACACTCGATGTTAGGCACTGTCTCGATGTGATGCATATTGAAAAATATATATGTGACAGTTTGTTGGGTACTATTTTGAATATACTTGGAAAAATAAAAGATGGTTACAAAGTGAGACTTGATTTGGTTGATATAGGTATTAGGGCGAATTTAGCACCTAAGATTCGAGGACAGCGCACGTACTTGCCCCCCGCTTGTTATACATTGTCACGGAAAGAGAAAAAGATTTTCTGTGAGAGTCTCCAGAGCATCAAGGTCCCATCAGGATATTCTTCAAATGTTAGTCGACTTGTTTCGATGGGAGATTTGAAATTGGTTGGATTGAAATCCCATGACTGTCATGTGTTGATGCAGCAGTTCTTACCTATTGCTATTCGATCTATCTTGCCAAAACATGTCAGATACAGCATAACATGACTTTGTTTCTTTTTTAATGCGATATGTAGCAAGGTAGTTAATCGTGATAAACTTGATGAGCTACAAGATGAAATTGTCGTAGTTCTGTGCCAACTTGAGATGTATTTCCCACCTGCCTTTTTTGACATTATGGTGCACTTGGTGGTTCATTTGGTTAGGGAGATAAAGATTTGTGGCCCTGTATGTTTGCACTGTATGTATCCATTCGAGCAATATATGAAAGTCTTCAAAGGTTATGTGAAAAATCGCTATCGTCCTGATGCAAGCATTGTTGAAAGGTACATAGCTGAAGAGGTTATTGAGTTTTGCACAGGGTACTTGTCTGATACCAATGCTATTGGACTACCAAAGTCTTGCCATGATGAACGGATCAAAGGAAAAGGGACATCGGCAAGTAAGTTGTTTACCCCTTCTATTGATGAATTACAAAATGCGCATCTATATGTCTTGTGCAACTCTGAAGTAGTACAGCCTTATGTGAATGCTCATCTTTGTGAAATAAAGGAAACTCATCGTGGTTGGAGTGACAAATATGTACTCAATTAACACAATCGAACATTTGTAAAATGGTTCAGTGATACAGTTGGGGACCAAACTGTTACAGAGACATTAAAGTGGTTAGTTCATAAGCCGAGTCACGTTGTGCTATCATATTCGGGCTATGACATAAATGGATTTTCGTTTGCTACTAAGACTCAAGATGAAAGGAGCACAACGCAAGATGGTCACATTAGTGTCTGAGGCTTTACATGTGTCTAGTCCTAGAGATAGAAATCCAGTGTGTGCCAATATGTCTTATTATGGGGTGATTGAGGAGATATGGGAGCTAGACTATGTTAAATTCAAAGTCCCAATTTTCAAATGCAAATGGGTTAACAACAACAATGGCGTTCGAACTGACGAATTGGGATTTACTATAGTGGATTTGAATAGGGAAGGTTTCAAAGGGGAACCATTCATACTTGCTTCCCAGGCAAAACAAGTCTTTTATGTCTCCGATCCCGTTGACAAAAAATGGTCCATTGTCCTACAAGGGAAAAAATTGCATGTCGGTGACGAAATTGATATTCATAATAATGACGATGTGCCGCCGTTCTCATCAGGTTTTTCCCACTTAGCACAATTGAGGAGGACCGCAATATGGATGCATTCATTCTCCGCACTGATCATATGGAAGGCATTTGGGTTGATGATCCTTTGTCAAATAAAAGAAAGACCTTGTCGTGAGATGTAGTGTGTAAGTTATTATTCACGTTTCTGTATCTAGATTTTTCATTGTACGGTCTATTTTGTTTATTACCGGTTATATGTTTATTGCCATATTTGGATAGTTTATATATTCTTCACTAACTGTTGTGACTTAACAGGCATTATTTTTTTGTTAATTTTGGTGCAGGTGATTGTTTTGGATCGATTTTATGATGAGGTTCATGCAACATTTAGTGCTTTACTTATTGCTATTAGGGCAATTATTTTGTTTTACTAAGTTTGTACAATGTACGATGGTGTCTCAACTTAATGATATCTATTACTAAAACTTAGGCTTGTTAATATTACTGATCGATATTTATTGTGGTATATAAAGTTGTATAAATTTGAAGTTGTTGTTCACAGGGAGTTTTGCTCTAGTTACAGGGGATACCATGCAGGATTTTTTTCTTTGTAATGCATGATAGTTGGTTTAATATTACGGGAAAATTTCCAATTTATCCAAAACTTTTTACAATGAAGAAACAATATTTTAAACAATTAATCTATAAACTATTTTATTTTCGTAAGGCACAAGCTTGTAGTAAATGTACAAAAATATAGTTAAGTTTTGTTCTAAAACACTAAAACATCACCATAATTTCAATTAATCGTTTATAATAGCAAATGCTAACATTTATTATATTTGTATATTTTATATTCGAAGAATTATATAATCCTATGAAAACTATTACAGTTGGATGTAAAGACCGAAAATTTAAAACATTAAAATATTAATTGTATTATAATTATGATTGGATTTTGTAATTTATATACCAACATTTAATTAAATAGTCAAGAAAACTAAAAATAATACAACAGAAGGAGATTAAAAAAAACACTCTACTATTTTTAAATCTTGTGGAATTATGAAAACTTTGATGGAAAATAATTTTTTTTTTACACCGGTTATTAGTAACCGGTATAGAATGTGAAAGATCTAGGTTAGATACGCGGTGTCCCAGTGGTTGAGCGACACTAGATATGACACCGATAATAAAATGATAATGGACAACATTAAAAATGCGGAAATTAAAAAGACAGGTGGTTGGTAACGCAGTTCGGCAATTGCCTACGTCTGCGGGGCCACGCCCAGAAAGAACAATCCACTAAGTTCTCAAGTTACAAGACATTCAGTATGACACAAGGTAAGACACCATCTTATCTTTGTTACTGCCTCTTCCTAACTTCTGCAGTGAACGGATTGTGTGAGCTCCCCTCGACTTGTGTTGATTCCTCCCGAAATTCGTGCTCTAGCAAGATCCCCTTGCACACGTTTGAACTCCTCTCGAGCTCCTTAAAAACCTCCTCCCGAGGTTAAACTTCAATGATGGTTGCAAAGATTTGCACCTTCAACAATATTGCATTGAGGTACTAAAAGCCAACACACTTCTAAAAACAATTCCAACTAGGAAGTGTGTTCACAGTCTTACAAAGAAGACCGAAGAAATATGATCAACGCACAAAGAATAATTCAATTAAGGCTTAACAATTCCGTGCTGCTTCTTGATCATAATATTGGGCACATAAAATATCTTCCATCTTTATCTTCAAGATTGTTTCCATAAAACTCTCACAGAAGATGGAAATAATGTGCCTTCCAAACTTATCGTTTCCATAGATATCTTTTCCAAAATAATTACCAAGAATACCAAGATAAGTCCAAAGATATATAAGGATATCATTTAAATTCCAAATCAATCTCTTTTGCATAGATTGATTCTTCCAAGTTAATCATATCTTTCCTTATACTCTTGTTTGCCAAAAAACCAATGCCAATTAAATATAATGCCACATACGTGTGCGCATTAACAATCTCCCCCTTTGGCATTTTTTGGCAAAATCCAAAACTCCCCTTGTATGCTTAGACTGAAGTTCGATGAAGCTCCCTCTGAATAGAAACTTCCACAAGAAACATCATTACAAGAATATTGCACATGACCCATCAAAAAGACATCAAGATTCGAACTCCCCCTGCATCGGATCTTACTAACAAAACATCACTGCACAAGACACTGTGCATGACACATCAAGAGACACCAAGATCCCAGCATACAAATGTTTAGGGATTACAAAGCAGAATGTAAAATATCCAAAATTACTCCCCTTTTTTGCGAACAAAAAGACAAAAGGGTATAAAAATAGCAATTAAAAGATAATAAATTGTCTTAAGCAATTAGCATAAGCAAATATCAGAGCAATATCATTCTGAGTCATCTGAACCATAATCCACCAAGACAACTGAGTCTGCAAGTAAATGAACCTCAGCAACTTCTTCTGGAACAGCATCATCTTTACCAGCATCATACCCACCAGATTGGCCGCTAGAAGGGGCATGACTGTCAGTGACACCAGGAGTGACACCAGTAGTGCCTTCACCTGAAACAGCAAAAGGAACAGGACTTTCCTTTGCAACAACTTTCTCAACAGAATCAGAATCAACATGTTCTTCAATGATAGGATTTTCAGGCTCCATTTCAGATTCTACAAAAACAGAAGACAGATTTTGAGGAATACCTGCTGTAACATCCGAGTGACATCAGGTGGAACACCTGAAGAACCAGCAACATCATCTGCAACAGTTTCAGTCTTTGCAACAAAATGCTTCTTCCTTTTAGCAGTTTTATCAGCAACATCCTTAGCATACTTTACAGCAACAAAATCATCAAGCAATGAAGAGACCTCCTTCTTTTTCTTCTCAATTTCAAACTCCTGGGCAATCAGAGTTTTCAATTCATCCTCCAGCACCTTAATAGTGCGTGATAGTAAGACTGAATTACCAAGCTCTTCACTATCAGAATCAGAGACATCCTCAGAGACATCCTCTATATCATTGACATGATCACCTTTCAACAGCTTGTAACTGATTCTTATTTCTTCTTTGTCCATCTCAAGAGTTTCCCTTGCTTGAATTACAGAATGTTTGATGAGAGAATCCCATATATCAAACACGGAAAAGGATAAGCTATCCTTTCATTCTTGCAGTCTGCATGCTTAACAATTTGATCAAACAGAAATTGCCTTACATCAAATTCAATAAAATTCCCAATCTTGAACAACAAAGTAGCCATGGACTTATTCACACTAGTTCCATGTAAGGTTGGGAGCCAATTCCTCATGGCAACTTATGCAATACTGCATACTTAACAGATAGTTGAGATGCAGGAAAATCCTTCCCTCTAGGCCATACTCTTCTAACACCTCCTGTGACATCAGTAATGATCTTACTGTAATCAGGAGTGAATTCTTCCACATTTGCCCAGTGGCTACCTAGGTAAATATTAATTATATCTGGGGAAAATTCAAACAACTTACGCCTCACATACACATAACCACCATCGAGGTGTTCAAAATCTTTCACAGAAGAGTCCAAATTGCAATAGAACTCTTGAACAATTCTCCTGACATAGGGCTTAATCCCCTTAATTGTCCTACCAAGACCTTGGCTAATGAACTGATCAACAAGTTTTTGGCAATTTTTGAAATCACCATCATGAATATTCCTTTCATTCCAGATATTTCTCCTAGAGACTCTACTCCATAAACCAGCATTGTATTCAGACTTGAAATTATCCAAATGTACAGAAAAGTCTTATGACTTACTTCCAGCAGCAAGAGACTTGCCCTTTGACATTGCCTTGGAGCGAGTGATTCGTTGAGATTCAGAGGCTGGAGTTTCTCTCTGTCGCTTTGCCTTAGGAGACTTAACCGAATCTGAATCAGAGAGATCCTGAACATCATCATCAGAAGGAACATCTCCTCTGACATCATCTTCTTTTTCAGCCCAAGTATCATCCAAGGAATCTTCATCCACAACTCGAAATCTCTTTCTCTGAGGCTCTATGGTAACTTTAGAGACATCAGTTTCTCTTGGAGGTACAACACTTGTCTTGAATTTGCTACCACTTGCTTGTCCAAACCTAGTTCTAACACCAGACGGATCTGCTGTGTGAATGGGAGTGGCCATCTCTGCTTCTGAAGACAAATCAATCTCCACACTTGTGGACTTCTCCTTTGAGTGAGAGGAACTTCCATCTCCATTTGACAAACTTGGAGAGGCAGGGGTCACTACCACATAAAATTCACCATCATCAACTGTTTTTATCACTTTTCTAGCCCGAGATGAAGACTTTGACTGAGACATCTTGAGATTTTTTGATCACCTAACTCAGTGGAGCTCTCAGAAATTTCAATTATGCTCACAGCAATGAAGACGGCTGAGATGACTTCAACACTTAAGTAGTAGAAGTCCAGAAAACCAGAAACCCTTGGAATATCAAAAGGAGAAATAAGAGTCGAAATTATTGCAGTCAGAATTTACGTGACCGAGACCAACTCTTCAATTCCATATATTCAGCCGAGAATCCCCAAACTGCCACGTGTCACTTGGAGTGCTGAAGATCAAAATCCTCAAAACACGAAATCCACAACTATAATGCCGCCTAAAAGTGTGAGGCGGGAAACCACAAAAAACAAAATAGCTATTCTACAATATTTTTGGGTTTTTCATAATTTTTTTTTATATTGTTATAAATACAAATACAATACAACAGAAAAACTTACAACACTTGAAGAACCTCTTCATAAGACACAAAGGCCTAAGGCAGACCTTAGTTCTTCAAACCTTGTTCCATCCAAAGATTTGGTGAAAATATCAACAATTTGTTTTTCAGTCATCATATATTCCAAAGCAACAATTTTATCCTCCACAAGAGATCGAATAAAGTGATGTCGAATATCTATGTGCTTTGTTCGAGAATGCTGAACAGGATTCTTAGAGATATTGATAGCGCTCATATTATCACAGTAGACTGTCATGACATCCTGTGTGACACCATAATCCTTCAGCATTTGCTTCATCCGGAGAAGTTGAGTACAACAACTGCCTGCTGTAATATATTCTGCCTCAGTAGTAGACAGAGAAATAGAGTTTTTCTTCTTGCTGAATCATGACACCAAATTGTTTCTCAAATAGAAACATCCACCAGAAGTGCTCTTTCTATCATCTGAACTTCCACCCCAGTCAGCGTCACAATAACCAACTAAGTTGGTGTTTGTATCAAAAGAATACTAGATCCCATAGTCAGTTGTCCCACTACCATATTTGAGAATTTGCTTCACTGACACCAGGTGTAAGTCGCGTGGATTTGCCTGAAATAGAGCACATAAACCAACACTGTAGCAGATATCTGGACGACTAGCTGTTAGGTACAAAAGACTACCAATCATACTCCTGTATAGACTTGCATCAATAGGAGTTCCCTTCTCATCTTTAGAGATCTTCTCATGAGTTCCCATAGGTGTGCGCCTTGGACGAGCATTCTCCAATTCAAACTTCTTTAGCAAATTCTTGGCATTCTTGCTTAGAAAAATGAAAATCCCATCATTACGGTGCTGAATTTGCAGTCCAAGAAAGTAATTAAGCTCACCAACCATACTCATCTCAAATTCCTCAGTCATTTGAGCAACAAATTCATCTACCATTGCCTGTGACACTGAGCCAAACATTTTGTCATCAACATATATTTGTGCAATTAAAAACTGACATTTAACATGGCGAATGAAAAAGGTTTTATCTACTCACTCTCGCTTATATCCCTTGGATAATAAATACTCCGTGAGTCTTTTATACCGGCCTGATGAGCTTGTTTGAGCCCGTATAACGCCTTCTTCAACTTGTATACATGTTCGGGATTATGAGGGTCTTCAAAACCCTTTGGTTGAGTAACATATACCTCCTCATTAAGAAGACCATTGAGGAAAGCACTTTGCACATCCATTTGATACAATTTGAATGGCAACACACATGCAATGGCTAGCAATAACCGAATAGACTCAAGGCGATCAACCGGAGCAAATGTCTCATCAAAGTCAACTCCTTCAATTTGTGTATACCCCTATGCAACTAATCGAGCCTTGTTACAAGTGATATTTCCATGCTCATCACTCTTGTTCTTGTATATCCATTTCGTGCAAATGACATTCACATTAGGGGGGCACGGAACTTGATCCCAAACTTGATTGCAAGTGAATTGACCAAGTTCTTCTTGCATAGCACCAACCCAATATTTATCGGGTAAGGCTTCTTTCTCATTTTGGACTCAATGTTCTGATCTGTGACACCCCTTGTGACACTGAGTGGAACACTGCCTGGAACACTGGAACTTACTTCATGTAAAAATTTTGTAACATCTTCATGAGAAACAGCAGTTACTTCCAGTGAGTCATCGACATGAACATTTACAAATTCCATGACAGTTCGAGTTCTTTTGTTGTAGACTCAATAAGCTCGACTATTAACAGCATAACCAAGAAAAATAGCTTCATCACTCTTGCGATTATATTCTCTGTTATTCAACACATAACAAGTACTACCAAACGGATGAAAATAGTTAACAGTTGGAGTTCTTCCTTTCCATTTTTCATAGGACGTCTTTTCAGTTCCTCCACAAAGATATACTCGATTTCCCCAATACTTTCTACCGACATAGGACCCATCAAATCCATATGAAGCAGCTCAAGCACACGATTTGTCCCTAGTGTCTGAGACTCAGGGTGTGACACCCTTGTTTGGTTCCCAATCTGATAAGGTTCACACACTCTTTCTTCATCAAACTTCAGCATTGGAATCTCACGAACCACTCCCTTAGAGACACTTTTCTACAGCATCCTTATATTCACATGACCCAATTTTCGATGCCATAGGATAGATTCTTCTATGCTTGATCGAAGACACGTAGATGAGGCAGAGATGAGATAACAATTGTCCGAAGATCTTACTCCTTCCATGATCCACATGTTGTTATGATCAACTACCTTACACTTTCCCTTAGTGAAGTTCACATTCAGATCTTGATCACACAAATGACTAATGCTGATCAGATTTGCCTGCAGACCATTTACCAGAAGAACATTCTCTAGTTTTGGTAACCATGACACATCTAGAGTACCTTTTCCAAGGACACGAGTTGTGACACCATTTTCAAATGTTACTTTTCCCATATTTCCGAATACAGTGTTCTTCAAAAACTTCTCATCAGCAGTCATATGTCTGGAACATACACTGTCAAAGTACCACTCATCAGTTGTGGTAGCTTTTAGTGAAGTAAATGTGAAGTTACACCTCAAATTTAGTTTCCTCACCCAACTCTGTTGTAAAATCCTGCGAGGAGAAGACTTTCTAACAGTACCTTTTCTCAAATCAGCTAGTTAAGCAAAACATCTAGGACGAATATGACTACGTCGATTGCAATAATGGAAAATAGGAATAAATCTGTTACCTCTTCCTTTAGGAGCATGATAAGAATAATGAGGATTTTCCTTTTTTGCGTTCTTTGCAGTATTCACAGCAACTTGCTTCACTTTGGAATTATCCACTAGTAGTGACACTGATTGTGACACTGAGTGTGACACTGGTTGTGACACTGAGCTTTCTCCTTTATACCCCAGTCCTGAGTGATCACCACTGGATTGACCAGTCTTAAGAATTTCATCCAGCATGGAAGAGCCTGAATTTAACATCTTGACATTTTCCTTTATGTGATTTAGCTCATTAGTCAGATTCTTCACTTCCTCCTGGCTTGCTCTCAAATTGGCTTCCAACCCTTCAGCAGAGTTTTGAAGATTTAGCTTCTCATCTCTCAAAACCCCAATTTGAGTACGAAAATGCTGAATTACTTTAACAAATTCAATACATTTCTCAGAAAGAATCTTGTATTCAATAAGAATATCTTCTTCTGTGATTTCATCTTCGTCTTCGTCACTATAAGTCGACATATTTTCGGTGACACTACGTGTAACATTCTTGACAATACCATTGTCTGATTGTTCAGTTTTAGAAGTAAGAGCCACATGATTATTATAAAATTCATCTTCTCTATCTGAATCATCTTCACTCCAGAATGTGTTGAGAAAATTCTTCTTTTTCTTCAATGTATTAGCACATTTCGCTTGAACATGCCCAAAGCCATCACATTCTTTACATTGAATTCTCCTGTTGTTGAAAGGTTGATCAGATGTATGATTTTCTTCTCTGTACTTCTTATTGCTTGACAATTCATTCTTGGTGTTACTGACACTGGTCTTGACACCTGGATTATTTCTGCCAAATCTCTTCATGATTCTGCTAATATTCTTAGACAGCAATGCTAGAGATTCTTCAAGGTCATCTTCACCATGGTCATCCAGCTTCTGCATCTCTGCTTTTAAAGTCATCCCTTTAACCTTTTTTGCTTCTAGATCTACTCTAAGATTCATCTCAAATGTTCTGAGAGATCCCATCAGTTCTTCTAACTTCATCTTGGAGACATCTTTTGCCTCTTCAATGGCAATGACTTTATAAGCAAACCGTTGAGGCAAAGATCGTAGAGTTTTTCTCACAAGCTTTTCTTCAGAAAAACTCTCACCAAGTGCAAACGCCTCATTAGCAATATCATAGAGCTTTGCATTAAATTCACCAATACTCTCATCTTCATGCATCTTTAAGCCCTCAAATCTTGTAGTTAATATCTGCATCTTTGATAACTTTACAGCAGAAGTTCCTTCATATGTAGTTTGAAGAATTTTCCATACTTTCTTGGCTGTCACACATGTTGAGATAAGTCTAAACTGAGCAGGATCTACACCGTTGAAGATTGCATTAAGAGCCTTTGAGTTGCTATTTGCCAAGGCATCTTCTGTGGTAGACCAACTTTCTTCTAGCTTGAGATATTTGACACCGTCTGCATCAGTTGTCATTGGAGGATCCCAACCAGTTAGGATCGATTTCCAAGCCTTCTCATCAACAGCTTTGATGAATGCTCTCATTCTAGCCTTCCAATAACCATAATTGCTCCCGTCCAATAATGGTGGACGCATTGTTGAACCTCCTTCCTTCATAGAGTCCATCACATAAAAACCAAGATCGAGTCCTGTGGATCCCGCCTAAGAAATAAAGACGACCCGCTCTGATACCAATTGAAAGATCTAGGTTAGATACGCGGTGTCCCAGTGGGTGAGCGACGCTAGATATGACACCGATAATAAAATGATAATAGACAATATTAAAAATGCGTAAATTAAAAAGACAGGAGGTTGGTAACGCAGTTCGGCAATTGCCTACGTCTACGGGGCCACGCCCAGAAAGAACAATCCACTAAGTTCACAAGTTACAAGACATTTAGTATGACACAAGGTAAGACACCATCTTATCTTTGTTACTGCCTCTTCCTAACTTCTGCAGTGAACGGATTGTGCGAGCTCCCCTCGACTTGTGTTGATTCCTCCCGGAATCCGTGCTCCAGCAAGATCCCCTTGCACACGTTTGAACTCCTCTCGAGCTCCTTAAAAACCTCCTCCGGAGGTTAAACTTCAATGATGGTTGCAAAGATTTGCACCTTCAACAATATTGCATTGAGGTACTAAAAGCCAACACACTTCTAAAAACAATTCCAACTAGGAAGTGTGTTCACAGTCTTACAAAGAAGACCGAAGAAATATGATCAACGCACAAAGAATAATTCAATTAAGGCTTAACAATTCCGTGCGGCTTCTTGATCATAATATAGGGCACATAAAATATCTTCCATCTTTATCTTCAAGATTGTTTCCATAAAATTCTCACAGAAGATAGAAATAATGTGCCTTCCAAACTTATCTTTTCCATAGATATCTTTTCCAAAATAATTACCAAGAATACTAAGATAAGTCCAAAGATATATAAGGATATCATTTAAATTCCAAATCAATCTCCTTTGCATAGATTGATTCTTCCAAGTTAATCATATCTTTCCTTATACTCTTGTTTGCCAAAAAACCAATGCCAATTAAATATAATGCCACATACATGTGCGCATTAACAGAATGTATGTTTTTACACCGGTTATTGTTATTAACCGGTGTACAAAATATACTTTATACACCGGTTATTAAACACCGATGTAGAAAGCCGTATTTACACCGGTTATTATTAACCGGTGTAAACAACAATTAGACCATTAGGCGTATTTACACCGGTTATTATTAACATGTGTAAATACCAATTAGGCGTATTCACTAAAATATGGGACTATAAATAAATTCAACCCGTGGCTACTATTTAAAGGTAATAACATTTCAAAGCTCTAATCTTTATTGTCTGGGTTGTGTTGTAAGTAAAGATGAGGCTGGGATTAGTGCTAGATAATTTGAATAAAGCAATTGTAGCTATTTTTCCTATTTACTGATTATGTTGTTTTCAAGTTTAAGATACAGATTTTGGGTGGGGGAAACTAGAGAAGTTTGAGTCAATTTCAACTTATATGGATGGATCAATGTCTCTTGAAAAATCTGGCAAGTTAAGTGGAGGTTTTGAGTTGAGTTTGTGTTTGCCTAAGAACAAAATGGATGCTTTTAGATCATTATTTCATGCATGGTTAATGGCTTTACAATGAAATTCAAAGATCCATGCCATGGCTTGGACATTTCCTTGTTTAAAGTTGAACAAAACATTTTCATCAATGCCTTTCTTGATTTGTAACTTTGAAGTTTGTGTTTGTTATTTTTGGTGAGTGATGATTTCTTTGATTTGTGTGTGAAATAAATGGTCATTTATATTAAATGAAATGTTGTTCATTTTTGTCATTGTATTCTTGGATTGGAAACTTCAATAATCAATAATGATAAGGGTCTGATAACTTTTTTTCTATTTTTTTTCTTGGTAAATATTGGATTTAGTATTGACTGAAGGGGGATTAGTTGATATATTTTCTTCCATAATATCCTAAAACTACGTGCATATATATTATGTACAATAAATGGGTAATTAATTTGTTGAATTTGGATTTGAATATTCTTATTTTTACGAAAAAAATCAACCATAAATTGAAGGGTAAATTACAAAAAACCTCCTTGTGGTTAGGCGAGATTTTAAGTTACCTCCCTAACATATTAAAACCTATAATTCGCCTCCTTGTGCTTTGGGTTTTTTTGAAAAGTAACGGAAATTGAATAACTTCACGGAGTTTGTAAAACACGCGCACTCTCCTTTTGCTTAAATCAAGTCAACCACTTCTGTATGTGTTTCCTCCTATCTGCCATTGTTCCCTTTTTTTTCTTCCTTTATTCCTTACTTTCATCACTGATAAATCCGCACAAATTAACGATTACATGAGCGGTCTTTGGCTCGCTCACTCCATGTGACATTAATATGCCAGAGATCGAGGAAATTTCGGTCGGTTACTGGCCTGTCGGCCTTTATATCTCGTCCATTATTTGGCAAATATGAAGTCGGAAAGCTTCTGGGCTGCGGTGCATTTGCCAAGGTGTACCATGTTAGGGACATCAGGAATGGCCAAAGCGTAGCAATTAAAGTTATCAACAAGAAAAAGATTTCCACAACCACCTTGATGGCCAATATCAAGAGAGAGATTTCAATCATGCGACTTCTACGGCATCCCAATATCATCAGGATTTACGAAGTACTTGCCACAAAATCAAAGATTTATTTTGTTATGGAGTTTGTACTACCAAGATCTGAAGCCTGAAAATCTCTTGGTTGATGAAAATCTCCAGTGATCTCAAGGTTTGTGATTTTCTTTGTTGGGTGTTGTGCTTTGATAGACGATAGTTATGGATTAATTGACCAAGCTTGTGTCATAGTTTATTGGATTGATTGGCCAAGCTTATGAAGTATATGTAATTGGGTCTGTTACATGTTCCGGCAACGAGCGAATGGGAAGAGATAGAGAAAATGAGAAAAAGCTCATGCGCGCTGTGATTAATTTTGTCAAAGGCCAAGAATTGAGGAGAAATATTGAGGGTAAATAGAATTGTTGTTGAATTTGTGCCAATTGAAGGCAGTGAGTTTTGTTGCAGGGAGTTTCTAAGGAAGTGACCACACTTTTGGAAAATAGGGAGCATTAGTAATGCTTATGAATGCTTTTACCCTTTTCAAATGTAGTGTCTTTTCTTCTATGAGATACTACCACACACAGACACACAACGACATTTCTGGGGTGTTTTTTTAATCAATCTACAGGAGGAATTGAAGTGAATTGAGGGACAGAGCTTCATCAGCAATCTACAGGAGAAATTGAAGGGAATGGGCGGAGAGAGTATGGCCATGATGAAAAACACCCAGGGGAAATTCAAAGAAATGAGAGCAGATGATATGCTTCACAATCTGCAGGACATGTTCATGTTTGGATTGCGTTTATGCTTTGATGCTTTGTCCTTCTCCGTTTATGAATTCCGAAATGTACTAAGGAAGAAGACGATGTACTTTGGATTTTTAATATTATATAAATTGAGGTTATTTTTGTCTTTTTGTTAGTTTTAATATATTAAAAATAATTTTTTTAATTCATAATAGAGCGTGTCATTCAATCTCCGTTACTTTTCCTATTTTCATCTACTTTTCAAAAAAACCCAAAGCACAAGGTGGTGAATTATAGGTTTTAATATGTTAGGGAGGTAATTTAAAATTTTGCCTAACCACAAGGAGGTTTTTTGTAATTTACCCTAAATTGAAGGATTTGGATTTGAATATTCTTACTATGGAATTGTAGTTTATTTTGTTATGTTTACATTTTAAATATCCTTTGTTTTTATTTTGTATAATACAAAGGTTTGGCATGGCTAATAAACGGCGATCACGCACCGGGGATAGCGATGATCAAATCCATGCACATTATGGAAGAAAAGGAACTAAATGTCGCGAGCTTCTGGAAAGGAGGGCAAGAGGAGTAAAGACACCTATTTTGTTCGATGAGAATGGTGAGCCAACGACTGAAAAATCAAGTAATGAGTGGATTAATTTCATTGCGTTGTTGGTGCGCAGCAAAGTTAATGTTGTGACATTTACGTCATGGCCTGAAGTCGATGCCAAGATTAAGGACATGATTTGGGATGAAGTAATGGTATGTCCAAGATTTTAATCGTCCTGTTAATGTTTTTTCACATTTTTTCTTTCAATTTATATTAAATTTACATTCACTAATGTTAGTGTTATTTTTTTTATATCAGATGACCTTTGATTTTGATTCGACACCAAAAATGAAGAAGAAGTGGTTAGTCCAGGCTGGGGAACGGTGGCGAGGCTGGAAGACAAGCTTGAACCGGTATATATTTGGAAGCCAAAAGAATGAAGACCCATGTGGTATATATCCGTATCTAAGTAGGGATACATGGGAGAATTTCCGCAAAAATCGATTAACAGAAGAATGGCAGGTAATATATTTATTTTTTCAAATCTTTATTGATTTAATGTAAAGTTAACAATTACAATGATATATATTTCCTTTTTTTGGATAAATAGGCAAAGCGTGTTGCTAGCCAAGAGAGTTCGAACAAGAACACACTCCATCACACAATGTCTCGTGGTGGATATACAAAGTTGAAGCAACGGATGATGCATAACAAATTTGAGGCAAAAATACAAAGGAAGATTGATTCCGGTATGACAGAAGAGGAGGCCCTTTGAACAACCTCTCCCCCGTCACCAATTCCCCGTCATCTTCTCTTCAAGGAAGGTCACAAAAACAGGAAAGGTGACTTTTCAACCGACGCTGCTAGAGACGTTAGCATGACAATTGTAAGTATAATTTATTCAATTAAATTAAATGTCTATTAATATAATTAATAATGTGATTTATATTAAGCATAATGGTGGGTACAATTGATCAGGATGATTTGACCAATCGCAAGAGCCAAGGAGAGTCACTTGGAGAGGAAAATAATAACATTCTTGTCCTTGCTACGGGAAAGAAAAATCACCCCGGTAGAATAAGGGGTGTTGGGGGTCGGATGAGGAAGTCTCAAGTTTTTGGAACCGCATTGTCCGGTCGTACTACGAATGCAGACAGTCACGCTCAATGCAGAGAGGAGATTAGTTTCTTGACTGAAGCACTGAATGAGCTCTACAGATCTTTAGGCAAACCAGTGCCAGTTTTTCCTATGAGACGTGACTCAACATTTCGTAGTACGGAATCATCCTTCAAGGAACAAGAGTTAAAGCATCCGGAGACTACAAGCAAGGAAGTCGTGGCTGAGCAGATACCCGTATGCTCTGGGTCTGGACTTCCGGATTCATTGGGACAGTTCGAGGTAACAAATTATAATTATTTTCTTTTAAAATTAGTTCACTTATCTCAGTTATTAATATATACTATATTTCTATATTATTCAAAGGACGGTACAGGATGTCGCCTATTTGTGATTGATCATACTAGAGGGCGGCGTCTTGTAGCGACCGGGAGGCTTTATAATTTATCCATGCATCACAGTAAAGAGGTAATGCAGGACAAATGTGAAAGTTAATATCATAACCTCGATCGACCACGATGCTCCGTTGCCGTTTCCAGATGATGAGGCCGCGACAGTTGGCACAGGATTTGGGACTCTGTTACAGTGGCCCAGGTCATTGGTTGAGATTTGTACCGATCAGGATTTGCAGGTGCAAATATATATGATTCTTTGTGTCTTTTTGTCATAAACTTATTAATAAACATCTATAATTACTGATTTCTTTTTTAAAGGTACCGAACCCTGAAGGTTCTGAACAGTTAAAGAAATTCACTCAACACAAGAAAACAAAAGTGGTGGCCTAGCCTCGAGAAACGGATAATCCATTATTCTCTAAACTCGACGGATCTTTACGGCAATTGGCCATATTTGTGAGCAACCATTCGTCTGACTCTCTGTGCACAATCAATATGCCGGAAGGAATAGTGGGCAATGAGTTATTAGTACATCTTACTAATGAGAGCCTCAATGATTTCTTGTCGAGTGATATGGTGACGGGTGATTGCATGCAAGTATTCATAAAGTAAGTTCGTATATATTTTTTAAGTTTCAACTTTAATTTATTTTTTTCTTTAATTTGCAATATAGTTTAATTAATCACGCTTGTCCTTATATTTGTCAATGAATGTTGTAGGACAATGTATGCACTTTGTATAGAACAAGGTCAAAATGGGATAGGGTTCCTATCTCCACACCATATACAACCCTTCGGGAATAATGAAACATCTAGAGTGCAGTACATTGTGTCTACCATGAAGACTGGATGCAAACGCATCTACCTAGCGCCGTATTTTCTAAAGTAATTAAATATCAAATAGCTTTATTTTTTCAACCGCATTTTCAATAGGTTTACTCATTGCTAAGTTGGAATTTTTTATGTTATTATTATTTTTCAGTGCACACTGGATGCTAATGGCAATAAGGCCACAGGACATGAGTGTGTACTGGTTTGATCCAGTACATTCAAGCCCACGAGATGACGCTACGGAGTTGATGAACACGTATTTATATTTATTCATAATTTTTCGAATTATAAATTACTAATATTATCACATGTTGATTTGCTAATTCTTAGTTATAAGCTTTTAAATGTTGTCTTTTACAGTGTATCGAGAGTGTATCACTCAGAAACTGAAGGGGATCACTCGTCCACGCAAAAATCAATTCAATGGATAAAGATGAATGTAAGCTTGTTCAATTGTTCGACTTAATTTTATATTGTAAACAATGTTATTTATTTATGACAGTGGATTTTAATTGTAGCACAAGAGGCAAGACTCAAATTGGGAATGTGGGTATTATGTGATGTGGTACATGCGAAGGATCATACTTCGAGGAGTCACAGAGCATAAGGATTTCAAGAAGGTTATTGGGTTTTGTTTTATTATTTCATTATAATTATAAAATAAGGATTTCATTATCATTTTAATAATATAATTCAATTTTTTAAATGTATCAGTGGTTCAAAAAAGATGTGAAAGCATTAACAGAATCAGATTTGATGATTGTTCGACAAGCATGGGCTGAGTATGTAATGCATTATGAGCTCGAAGCATTGATGGGTACAAACTGACATGTAGAGTTGATTCCTTATTTTCTTAGGACATTATATAGATATCTATATGTAAATATATGTATATTGAATATTTTTGACTTTATAAGTCAATATTTGTAAATATATGTTAATTCAAAAAATTTTGTTACTTTTAATGGTGATTGTTGAATAAATTGTTTTCAATATGTATTTTGGATTGGTATGTTTATATATATTCTGTATTTTGGGGTGTTTTGTTTTGTTATGTGAATGCATGCTTTAAATTAATTCGTAGGAAAAATACATATTAAATCGGGTATAAAAAAACCGATGTTAATGTGAAAACATGTTACACCGGTTGAACAATAACCGGTGTAACAAAGCAAAGCAATTTTTTTACACCGGTTAAACAAAAAAAAACCAGTGTAAATTGTCTCTTTTACACCGGTTACTAAAACCGGTGTAAATTGTCATTTTTACACCGGTTATTGTTGAACCGGTGTAAATTAAAACATGTTACACTGGTTGAACAATAACCGGTGTAAAAAAGATAATTTACACCGGTTTTATTAACCGGTGTCAAAAAAAATGCACAATTTACCTCGCCTATATATACACCGGTTCATTTTTTAAATAACCGGTGTATATAGGCGAATTTAACCGGTGTAACTGGGTATTTCTGTACTAGTGTGGTTTGAGAAATTAAAGTTAATATGCTTATCCATTTGAAAATTATTGATTCGGTGAATATGGTGGTGAATACGAAACAATTATTTTTAATCTTTCTATTTAAGATTTCAGAGATCAGAATGTTGTTCTTCATCGGACAACATGTTTCATTTTTCTTATTGTTAAATATTTTGCTAAAGTTTTAGTTAGGTCCTCATTCTTTTCTTTCCCAACTTTTGCATCTAACTTTTGGATAGAATAATTTTATTGCATTTTTAATAGGCTGACTCTTAGTTCATCGTGTACACGCACATGACAACCAAAACTATTAATTAGTTGGAAAAAAAATTAATTGAATACATTTTTCTGTCGCAAAATTTAATTAAGCACCATTATATAACTTTTTTCAAGAATCGAGATAAAAAAAATTTAACTAATATTCCTCAATTAAGAGATGTTTGGTGTCATTTATCCGAAAATTAATTTGTATCATCAATAAATGTTTGAATGTGTAATTGTTCTTACATCACATGTGAATAAGAAAATTGTTTTATCAAAAAATGATAGTTAGTTAAATTGTGGCTTCAATATAATATCAAATAGAAATAAACGCTTTTTTTTAAAAAGAAAATTACCATCAGAGCTCCAATATAATTAGTGTCTTTAATATCTCGAATGGCATATGAAATAAATAAAGAGAATATATAAACAGTGATTTGTGAAGGATATGTTGTTAATGATGAAAATTTTCAAAACATTATTATTATACGAATATGATAAAATTATAACTATATTTGAATAGAAAAAGTCCTCAAATAATTAAAGGACAATCTACAACAATCAATTTCTTGCATTCGTGCATGCTTTGTGAGAAAATATTTATAAAAAAGTCTCTCATTTGGACCATCAGACAAATCAATCAATTTATTAGTAACAGTAATTATAAAAAATTTAAATATTGAAGCATCCAGGAATGTTAATTACAATCTTGAAATTCACAAACACAAAAAAAAAACTAAATTATATTCACCTCTCATTGTCAAGAACGACAAAAATCTTTTAATGCATCCCTATAAGAGGAAGGAACTCTGGATGCCTGCTGGCCTGTTAGAACCATGACAGAAATATTTGTTAAAAAGAGAGAAAAAAAAAACTATATATTGACCATATTATAGTATTGATCGAGATCGCCAGTAATTGTGACTCTCGATTACAATTGATGGTTTAATATCGCAACTATTAGGAACATGTTTGTTGCTAAAAGAAACAGATCTAGACATACAAATACATCGACTACATCATCTATAACTCTGCCAACTACCATAATATCAATATTTGCAATAATTTGAGTTCATTTGTAGAAGTGTCAAAAAATGGCTAACAAAAGAAAAAAATTTAATTTATGAAGTGAGCAGAAAAGTGAAGGAGATTTCATATTGATTGTTTAGCAGAGTTTCAAACCGATAAAACTTATAGAGTGCGATAAGAAAGTTAATGAATACATATGTCATCACTACCAAGAACATCATCAACAACAATCCTGTATTTGATTTTTCTTGACACATTTAGCAATTTTGAGAGTGCTATTGTACGATACCAAAATAGACAGACTATTAAATACTAACTATTCAAGAACATGTTTAATGTTTCACATTGAGAGAAACATTTAAATATAATGCATAAGATAGAAAATATAAATTTGACGTTTCTTGATCCAATAACGATTCACATCTCACAAATTTAAAGACTTGCAAGACGATTTAAATTTACTAATTAGTCTTTTATACATTTCTATTTTTTTCTTCAACTCATAATTAAAATTTTTAATTGTTCTTTGAATGAGATTAATTGTTCACTCTTCACATCCTTGACTTTATGCTCCTTCTATTTATTCATGTTTAAATATATAAATGCATTCTATATTATTATTATACTACTTAACTCATCTTCCTTTAGGAAAGAATCAATTTAAGAATTTATTTTGCACCTCCTATTATATTCTTGGCTAAACTATATGTGTCACAATAAAAACACAAATACAATCATTCCGTTAAATTTTGCATGAAATAGTTGTGGAGTTATGAATTGCTTTTTTGTTTTTTTTTATTAATGTAGTGGAGTTGTGATTGATATTTTAAAGTTGGTGCTAGCGATTTTTTTTTTTTTTTTGTATTGATATAAATGAGTTTTATTTAAAGAAAATAATTAATGATTTTGTTACATTTTACCATTTATGACACCCCTCATCCCAGCAATTCTTATTCATCAATATATAAAGAAAAAGTGAAGCTAACGTTCTTGAAGTCTCAAATTTTTTTACCTTTTATGTGCAAGTGATGAGTTTATGTGCAAGTATTGACGGTGGCGGATCCAGGTGGGGTCTGGAGGAGGCTGAAGCCCCCGCCATGGTCGCTGGAAATTTTGGAGAGGTATGCTCACCGCTGCTACTGGCCGCTGCCACCACCGACTCGAGCCCCCGCAAGTTGAAGAAGACGATATGTTTTAAATTATTATTTCAGTGTTTTGTATAAAAAATTATATGTAGCTTGAATCAATAATTGACTTTGGATCAGATTTGTAGTAAACGGGATAGGCCAGAAAAAGAAATGGGCTAAATGTAGTAAGTAGCAGAAATAGCCGAGTTGTAGAAGGAATGAGCTATTACACTATGTTGTGATAGAGTGTTGTATTATCCATGGAGTTGTGGTTGTTAGAAATCAATGGTGGGGAATTAGTTAGTTATAGGTATAAAAACAAGGATAAGAATTGGGAGGGAGCTCAGCGTGATTGTACAAGATTTTCCCTCCTTAATTTCTGTAATTCTTCCGGACCTTCTCATTCAATTTCTATCAATTCTAATTCTCTACCCTTGCCATTCTAATTCTTTTCCTTTTAATTCCAGCCCAAGGGCTGACAAATTGGTATCAAATATAATCACTTAACAAAACGACGTCATTTTGTTAAGTGGTTTGAAAAAAAAAATTGCAAAACTGAACAAAACGACGTCGTTTTGTTAAGTGGTTTGAAAAAAAAAATTGCAAAACTGAACAAAACGACGTCGTTTTGTTAAGTGATTTGAAAAAAAAAAATACAACACTATTTTCTAACATTTTCTTTCCAAATTCTAAACCCTTCCTATCTCCCAAATTCCCAAATTCCCAAATTCTATATCCAAATCTAAACCCTTTCAATCTAGCCATCTCCCAAATTTCCAAACTCAATTTCCAAATCCATTAGTAAGGAAACTTTATTTCTCCTTCTCTTTTTCTTCCCTTATTGTTTCTTTTTTATCTCCATTTTTGGTATTCAAGAAAGGTTAGTTTTACTTTTTTTTATTTAGAGTTTTGTTATTTAAATGTTGTTAATTGTAAGTTAATTTGGGTAATTTTATTAAGAATTTTATGGATTATATATTTATAGATTTTGAATTTAGATTAGGGTTTTTGAATGTGAACTAATATTAGGAATTTTGAATTTAGACAAGATATTTTAGATATAAATCATAGTTTAGAAACTCCAGTTTGTTTCATTAATTTTCTTTATAGATTAATAGTGAATTATGATTGAATTATTAATTTTATTTATCGAGAAAGATATTTTTTCAGCAATTGAAAGTGAGTAAATCTTTCAACGTTTTTAACAGATGCAGACACGTAGAATACAATTACCTTCTCTTTGTCACATGACAAAAACTAGTTCATCAAGTGTCAACTAATAGTGCAGTTATGCGTATTTATACATTTTTATCATTTTTATTATTGTTTTTAGAAATTTAATTGTTAAATACTTTATTTAATCAAAAAAAATTAAAGTAAGTCCCCTATAAAAAAAATTTCTTGTTCGCCCCTGAGTATTGAGATCCAGCCATGAGCCATAGCTCTTGGTTTCACACTTACAAGTATTTGATTCATATATACTGTACAATAAACTTGTTTTAGTTTTCAAACACATCTTCGTTGTATAAACTTGAGATGCCAACTAGTTTAATGTTTATTCACGTACTAAATTTTATTCACACAAATAGAGTACGACCCAGGGCACTGAGATTAATTATTTATCCTGAATTATTTTGTAAAACGAACCTTAATTGATAGTCAGATGTAGCATTTGACACTCTGACTTCAAAGATTTTTCCTCGTCAATAATTGTATAGCAAGAAAGGAATTCAAAGAGTAAGAGGACAAAGAAATGAAATAAAAATTAATTCCAATATTTGTATAAATTAAAATTAATATATTTATCCATTCAAAAATTATTGATTTGGTGAATATGGCAGTGCATAAATAACAATTGTTTTCAATCTTTTCACTTAAAAATTTAGAGATCAGAATGTTGTTCTTCGTCGGATAACATGTTTCATTTTTCCTTTTTTTTTTTGGTTAAATGTTTTGATAGAGTTCTAGTTAATTAGGCCATCATTCTTTTTCTTTTTTTTTTTTTGTTTCAACTTTTACATCTACCTTTTTGGAGAGAATGATTTTATTTTATTTTTCATATACTGACCCTTAGTTTATCATGTGCATGCACATCTGCACATGACAACCAATGCTATTAATTAGTTGAATAAAAAATTAATAGTTGAGTAATTTTTTTTTTCATGAACAAATTCAATTAAGGACAATTATATAAATTTTTTAAGAATGAAGATCAAAACATAACTAATCCTCAAATGAAGAGATGTTTGGTGTCATTTATCCCAAAATTAATTTGTACCATCATTTTGTGTGATTATGTTAACATCTCATGTGAATAAGAAAATAATTTTATCAAGAAATGATAATCGGCTAAATTGTGGCTTCAATATAACATCAAATTCCAATAAACATTTTTCTTGAACAAAAATACCATCAAAGCTCCAATGTAATTAATATCTTTAATATCTTGAATAACATATGAAATAAATCAAGAGAATATATAAATAGTGATTTGTGATTTGTGAGTTGTGAGGATATGTTATTAATAATGAAATTTTCAAACATTATTCCTATACAAACATGACATAATTAGAACTTTATTTGAATAGAGAAAGTGTAACATAAATATGTTCTAAACCCTAGAACAACACAAAGATCAAATCATGTCAAATTATTAAGATAAACAAAAGTGTTGTGTACTTGGATTCATCGTGGCAGTGATCGGCAATTCTATATTGGTTGGTAGATTGGTCTTCCTCAATCAAACCTCCGAATGGCTCTAATGGTTCTCTCTCAATGATGGGATTGATAAGAATTAGGTGTGCCAATTGGTTTGATAATCTTGAGGGCTATAAGCACTAAGTACCTTATATACTAGTCTACTAGGGCTTCCATTAAAACCCTAATAGGCCAAGTATGGGTCTCTACCCATTAGGCCACACTAATTAGAAGTCAGTAGAGTTTTTCCAATTAGACCACTTAAGACCCTAAACAATTAAATTAGCCTAGTGATTTAATCAAACACATACACAAGCCCCCTTATCAATTAAACGTGTATAACACGTCCAACAATTTCCAACTTGGGCGGTGTTCGTGTGCTTAGTCCTTTAAAATCACATATACCTTAGAGAGCTCTTTCTAAAGGCTA
The DNA here is from genome assembly GCA_016586305.1 of Ophiorrhiza pumila. Lineage (NCBI taxonomy): Eukaryota > Viridiplantae > Streptophyta > Magnoliopsida > Gentianales > Rubiaceae > Ophiorrhiza > Ophiorrhiza pumila. Next base: position 21,875,567 of record BLIW01000005.1, read on the forward strand.
ATATTCATAATAAAACTTCCCTTTAGTTCAATCTAGTCCATCTCCTATATTAGTGTGGAATCAAAACGGCACACTTAACGTGACTAGACCTTCCGTGGTCACCAACACCAACATATTCAACGACATAGATAAAGTATAGATAGGTAGCATGGAAACTACATGTAAGGTGATCTCAATCATGTCTGTTTCTAACTGGTCTTTGACTTCATTCTTTAGTGAGATCAAAATTTGAAGTCCTTTTAATGCAAAACCGCAAAATACTTTAGTGCAAAACCGCAATGTAAAACCACACACATGTAGAAATAGAGTTAACATCACTTAAAGTTTTAATTTGATCCTTCATGTTAGAACTTAGAAGTGAGGTTCAAGTCCCCAAATAACATTTTTCCTTCCCAATTCAAAGGTTTTACATCTAGTGTTCTATCTTGTCCACAACCCCAAGTAAAGATTTGGAAAGTCTCAAGTCTCAAGTTTTAATATAAATAAAATTACTTGTAATAGTATATGATTTAAAACGAACAAGAAAACGCGATGGATGAGGGCAGGATAAATTATCTTCATCAATGGCCAATAATAATCTTTGTACTTTCAGAATTTTATTTGAAAGTGTATTATTTTGAGAGATCGGATCCTTTGTCTAAAATTATTCTATCTTATTATATCTAATATTCAAAACAACGCCGTTTCACTAAAATCCCGACTAAAAAGCATAAATATCATCAAAATCAAATCCACAATTATTAAAATCTAACCAAAATCCGAGTGAACCTTACAACATTGTTTTATTCATGATTTTAGTGAAATGACATCGTTTTAATGTGTTGGAAAGAATATGATAGAAAAATATTGGACTGAGGATATAGTTTGTTATTTGGGTAATATTTTTTGAAAACTAAACTATTTTAGAAAAAAAAATCCTCTCATCTTGACCTAATTTCAGAACTTCCTTTTTTTTCTGGTCTCTTTCGATCTATTTCATATAACTGATCATCGATTTATTTTTATTTTTTTATGCACACAAAGTGTGCGATTTTTTTTACTAATATACTACTTCAAATTGAGAGGATTATAAAAATAAAAATAACTCCTTTTATATTAGGGTCATTCTCAAATTGAGAGGATTATACTACTTTTATATTAGGGTCATTATCACAAAGTGTGTGATTTTTTTTACTAATATACTACTTCAAATTGAGAGGATTATAAAAATAAAACTAACTCCTTTTATATTAGGGTCATTCTCCTGTGAGATCGTCTCATATATGAAACTTGTGTATGAATTTTACTCTAGTGTATTAAATATAAAAATTCGCGTATAAAATATCAAAAAGCATATAAAGTATAAAAACTTAGCGTATAAAGTATCAAATATTAGTGTATAATATATAAAAAAAATTAGCGTATTAATATATAAAACATAATTCACATATCATGTCTCACGTCTCACATATAAGACGATCTCTTAAGAGTTTTTCGGTTTATATTTTATTAAAGTAACATAGAGAGTACGATAACTCGAAAAGTTTGTACAATATCTTAGTTGAGTATGAACTTTGAATAATATTAATAATAAAACTTCAATCAAAATAACAATAAAACCCCACGTTTACCTGAAATTATCAAATTCGTAGGAAATATATCTTTGCACATTATTAATATATTATATTAGCATAAGATGCAAAATGCCCACTTCTTACTAGTGAAGTGATAAAATTGGAAAAGAGGGAGGGGTAAAATTGTCAAACAGATGGAAGACCCATCACCGGCGGAAGAAATTACACTTAACAAAACAAATCCTCCGTCCACTTCGCCGCCGCCGTCACCGTCACCTTTTCCGTCTCCATTGGTGGAGAGTAGGGAAATCGAGCAAGTGGTGGAGAGACTCATGAGGAGTGGGAATTTGGAGGCGCAAATAGAAGCCGCTAAAGATGTTCGGAAACTCGTGAGGAAGTCCAAATCGTCGAAAATTCGTTCACGATTAGCCGCCGCCGGTGTGATTCCACCGCTCGTTTTTATGCTTCATCAACAATCAGCTCGTGAGCCCGCCCTTCTTGCCCTCCTCAATCTCGCTGTCCGTAATGAAAGGTTTGTGTTTTCCCCAGTTTTTCATTTCTTTTAATTCATTTGAGAATCGGCATATTTCTTATGATTTTTTGTAATAATTTGAGCTAATGCCGCAATAGTTATGTGTTACATGGAAAAAATTTATGAAAAATAATTTGTGTAGACTTTGTGCAGTTCAGTAGCTTGAAGATAAAGATTACTTTGGTTTTTAATGACAAGTTTGATATGTCACAAGTTAATTAATTTGTCACCAAAATGCTAGGCAGTGTTATCAAGAAGTTTGATGGGACTAAGTTGTGAAACTGGAATTAGTTTGGACTGTGCATTAACATCTAGAATTGAAGACGAAGCTTGAGCTTCAATTATGTAATGATGATTGCGTATTATCAGGACTAGAATTGAAGAGAAAGCTCGAGCTACAATTTCAGTAATGTTTTGTGTATTATCAGAAGATGAAGCTCGACTTTCATCCATATACTGATATTAAACTTGCTCAAGTTTAAGCTTTCGGAGTTCTTATACTTAAGTTTTGATTGCTAGAAGTTTGTAACAGAGATTGACTTGATCTTGTTTGATGCCAATTGCTTTTGAACTTGAGCTGAATATCATTTTAATTTAGTTCCAAACTTAGATTTGGAGGGCTCACAGAACATTTTGAATTTATTTGATTTTCTGTTATATTAGAAATCACAGTTTTACTAAATCATTGAGACAATGGAATTCAAAAGGCTCTGATCTTCAACAATGACATGGAACTTGTTAGATTGGTACCTTTACTATAAGAAATACATTACATTAATGCTATTACTTATTTCCATTTTAGGGGAGAAATAGCCTTGCGTCCAGATCTAGCTTGAGGTGGGGCAGGAGGGTTGCATGTAGGAGTTCTCATGGAAGATATGGATTTACTGTTTTCGTTTTAGGAAGGAAATGTTGTGAAATCAATAAAGTTTTGTGGACTGATTAAGCGGAAATGGGGCTAGAAGGGGAGGTTGGCATTTCCAGGGGATCTATGAAAATTCCAGGGGGGGTGTGCCTGTGTGGAGAGAGAAAGAGTGCCAAAGATGGGTCAAGGAGTGTTTATCTATTTAGGTTTGGTGGCAAAGGGGTTGCATGTTCTAAGTGTTATTGGAAGAGGAAACTCAAAAGTACTGGAAGTACTTGCATATGCAGTTATTAACTGGCTCAACAAAGATGGCAATCATTTAAGCCGTATACCTTGCACTCAAGTTTGATGTGGTTTGCTGCTCAAGTGATTCTAAGTTCTTTAAGTGGGTATTAAATTTTATAAAATAGTCATATATGACCAGCGATGCTTTATGGATCAGAATGGTGGGAGAGTAAATATGAACATGAACAAAAAGTAAGGGTAGTAGAAATAAGAAGGTGAAGATGACACACTAGATTATATAGAATAAGTAATGAATGCATTAGAAAGAAAGTGGGGGTAGCTTCAATAGATGAGAAAATGAGAGAAACACGCTTAAGATGGTTTGGACATGTGCGCAAGAGATCTCTAAATGCCCCAATGCGGTATACGGAAAATGGAGAAATATTAACTCGAATTATAAAGGCTAAGGGGAAGATCTAAAATAATTTGAAAGAAACGATGAAAAACAATGTGGTATGTTTAAATATAAATGAAAACATGTGTGTAGAGAGAATACAGTGGGATAAAGGCTTAGTTGTTGTAGTTGTATTATAATGGTAATTGTATGTAAACTCTGTTCAACTTTTTTGCGCATGTTGCGCATGCGCGTGTTTTGGCCATGATTGGGGTGTGTTAAATGTATGTTGATTTAAGCCCGTTAACTAGCACATACGTGTGCCACATAAAGACGTGTATATATACGGGATAAAGCTTTTGTTTATGGTGTATTCGACAGCATACTACGGGATTATCTATCATACAGAAAGATTGAGGGTTGTCAACTGACAGGTTGTGCTCAAGTTTGGTTTAACTAAATAACAAGTGCACAGTTTCTTCATGCTCAGAAAAGGGATGAACTTGAACAAATTAAAATGGAGCCAAATTGAAGTTGGTCTTGAGCATATGTATACCACATTGAGTCTTAGTATTTAGTGCAGCAAAAAATGTTTAATTGTTCCACAAAATGTTATTCTCATCTGGAATGGAGTTTAATCTCTTTTGAGTTCTCTTTTCCCGTTAGAAATTTGTTGCTATAGCTATGTTTATTCAAATTTCTGCTCTTTTACTCTTTGTTGTTTGAGGCATTAACACTTTGAGTAGCTGCTTATCCTGTATCTTATTTATAAGGTACGTATTTTCAGATTGTAGTGCCATAAAAAACTCTGAAGACTGATTAGTGAGAAACCCTATGTTTTATAATTGAGGACACCATGGGGTATACATCTAAATCGAAGCTTCTACTCTTGCTTCTATCGAGTGGAGCCACAACATCTTAGCCATACGAATTAGTGCGATGCACGTATTTGCACATTAATAACGATCAGTGTCCAAAATCATGGCTTTCTAAGTTGTTTAATTAATTTATTATTCCTAGAGCTTCTCCTCATTCAAAAGCAAGGAATTTTCAAAGTTTAGATACGGTATTATAATTCTTGCCGAAATAAATTTCCTGTTCTGGCAACTTGGCAGTTGCAATACCTTAAACTGATATTTCACATTAGTAAATGTAACAATGGATGCTGATATATTCTATACCTTTGACAATTCTTAAAACTTATCAAGAAGAACACAACAATATCCTCACTTTGTGCACTCTGATTATCTGGCATGTTTATAGGGGAGTTAAGGTGGTAGGATAGAGTTTTGCCTGAGGGAAGATGGAATGAACAGTTGACACTAAAGAAGCTCAAACTAATATGAAGCTAAGTATACCAAATAACTGTGACTGCTGAAAATATTTGCATAAATAGGGGGATGGGAGGAGCAATGCATGGAGGGTTACACATAAGTGCACTTGTTATCTGTGTGGAATTGCATAGGATTTTACATATAGTAATAGTTTCTGCTTTTTCCTTGGCAATTTCATTGTGCATGAATACTTTTTTTTGGAATTTCGGGTTTAAGGTTTATGATGGGTAATGAATTAATTCTTTCAAATAGGAGGAAATGTCATGGGTAATCAACTAATGTAACTATTAAGATAGAAATCTTCTAAGGGAGGGAGAGAGGTAGTAAATTATGATAGCTCCAGTACAAATAACTTCTGACAAAGAGATGTGCTTGGCTACTCCTACAGTAAAGATACCAGATTCACCTAGCTATCTGTGTCATGCTTGGATTTTACATTTGGTGGGGGGCATAGTGCAAGAGCCATGGCTAATAAAGACCGTAGTTCTTTGGATTCAGTCTCTCCCTTGGCTTATGGGGAGGAGACAAATCCTTTGTGCAACCTTACTATATAAAATGCTTTTGAAACAAACTGAGAGGAAAGCTACTCTCTTAAAAATAATATAATGTCAATTTTGGAGCTGACATCCCTAGAGGCATGGTGAGTATATTGTATCCTCTAAAATGAATTTGTGGGGCACTTTGACGTTGGTTACTGGATAGGGATTTTCATGATTGTCCTATTAAATTTGGAAGTTGAAATGTTAAAACTGTTATTTGTTGTTTCCATGGCTGCTCCATTTAATTGTCTATTCATCAATAACTGGGTGTATTAGATCGATGTACTAAATTACCTTTTGGAATGAAAATGTTATAACAGTTATTGGTTGTGTCATTTGCTGCTTCAATACTTATCTCTTGATTCTATCCGAGTTTATTATTATATTCCATTTTAGTTGGTCCTAAAGCAATATCTAATTTCCTCGAATGGAAACTATTTATGAAATACTACTTTCAAACACTTTTACGCCCAAAATATGTAGTGGGTTCACATGTTCACCAATGTCCTTAAAACCTATTTCAGTGGACCCATATGAGCTTCTATTATGAATATAATGATCTAATTAGTAACTTTCAAAATGTACGACTGTCTGATATTCTGTCATTGTGTCTCATATTATCCCGCTTAATGTATATTCTCAGAAACAAGATCAGGATAGTTACAGCTGGTGCCGTTCCCCCTCTCATCGGGCTCTTGAAAATTGAAAATGGAAATTTAAGAGAATTGGCAACTGCAACCATCTTATCATTGTCAGCTGCAGCTGCTAATAAGCCAACAATAGCAGCTTCTGGAGTTGCACCTCTTTTGATGCGTGTACTCAGCTCTGGAAGTGTTCAAGGAAGAGTTGATGCAGTCACAGCACTCCACAATCTTGCCACAAGTAAAGAAGAGCCAAAGTTGGTTCTTGATGCCGGAGCTGCTGCTCCTTTGATTAACCTTCTCAAGGAATGCAAGAAATACTCAAAGTTTGCTGAGAAAACGACAGCCCTGCTTGAGATCCTTTCTCATTCTGAAGAAGGACGGACAGCAATAACTAATGTAGATGGTGGAATATTAACTCTAGTGCTGACGGTTGAAGAGGGATCTCTTGTCAGCACAGAACATGCCGTTGGTGCTTTACTGTCCTTTTGCCAAAGCAGCCGAAATAAGTATAGAGAACTCATTCTTAAAGAAGGTGCCATACCAGGCCTTCTACGACTCACTGCAGAGGGTACATCCGAAGCTCAGGAAAGAGCTAGATCACTTTTGGACTTGCTTAGAGACTCTCCTGACAAAAAGAGGATGTCATCCACAGTGTTTGAGAGGATAGTATATGATTTTGCTGCACAAGTTGATGGAACGGATAAAGCTGCTGAAACAGCAAAGAGATTATTGGAAGACATGGTTCATAGAAGCATGGAGCTTAGCTTGGGCAGAATTCAGATGAGGTCTTCATCTTGTACCACTTCGCAGCTTTCATCTGTGTGAAGACTTATTTGGTTTGAAGATCTGGTTTCTACTTGCCTTGGTTTGAAGATCAGGTTTCTATTGCGTCAAGTTTTCACTTCATTTGAAGGATGAGTTGGTTTGAAGATCAACATTATGCTTACCTCAAATTCGATCCCAACTGAAACTGCATAGTCAACTTACTGAATTAGATAGCACAAGCAAGTGGTACCATTTTGTCCCTTTCAGGTGATTTTTTTTTTACCTTGCTGGGATTTGTACATCTTTAACTTGAAGTCTAACACATGCAAAGATTTAATCACTGTATATTATTTTGTTAGTTTCAGTTGTAGAAAAGGTGGAAATGCCATCTGAAACCTGACAAGATTACAGTTCCTAGAGTCAGATTTTACACATTCTCGACTTTAATCAATATTCCATTTTCTGGATCTTTCCTCAAAACTTTTATCTAGACATACTGGCTACTCTGCAAAAGTTAATACCATGTTTCTGGCCGCAACAAGTGCAAAAGAACCAAAGGCATGCTGCCATCTTTCAATTGCTGCTATGTATGTACATTATGATTTATGCATCTTTCTGATTCAAAATAATATTCATAATAAAAGAAATGCAGAGTTGTGGATGAAATCTGCATAATTTTGAACATGTTAACAAGGTTCCGTATTTCGCATTTCAAATAGATTCATATCATTAAAGTAGCGAAATTATAAGTAGATAAACTTTCTCTTTTTCTCGAACTTGAAATTGATTACATCATTAAAGTGACGAAATTATAAGTAGATTGACAATCTCTTCTTCTCGAACTTGAAACCGATTACTTATAAACGGTCGTGTGGTTATCACTTATAAGCAGCCATACTGTCTATATACAAGTTAAACACTAGGTTTTGTTTTGCTTACAGCCACTATGCACAGTTTTTTACTCAATTTCTTGATCAATCTTCTTAAAGTTGGAATGTTTATTTTTTACATTTTTCATTTTTTTACATAAGCCTGCAATGATGGCTGTAAATCATGTATTCAAAACTCTAAGATCAGCAGAACATGCCAAATTATTTTAGTAAAATTCAAGATCATAAAGTTATTTTAGTAATACTAAATACCAGATTATTTTAGTTAAAAAACCCAAATATTTTTCTATCTCAAAATCCCAAATTTAGCTTAAAAACAAGATGGATGCATGCATCTCAATGGTATGTAACGTGAAGTTATTTTCTTATAACTATATTTTTTTTTCAAAATTTAAACAAATCATGAAACAATTAAATGAAAAATAAAATTAATTAGCCAAAAAGTCGATTAACCATGATGATCAAACTTGAACTTAATGATTTTTTTTTAAATTTCTTAAAAAATTAATTATTCAAAAGTCAAGGGCAACGTTTTCAAGAATTAGATGATTCTTTTTTTTTTTTTTTTGCCCTCTTTTTGGTATCATCTGACAAGCAAATCTAGATCCAAAAATTAAGTTAATAATTTAACAAAGTGTAGCCATAGCAAATTCATTGTTTGTTAAAAAAAAAAAGAAAAGAAAAAAAAAATGTTTACAGCTTCAAATTACATATCTGCTCTTGTCGGTGTGTTTATTATGATACGCACGGTGCGTATATTATACCACTAAAAATCCAATGACCAGCGTTGTTTGTTTAACACGTGGCAACATCCTAAAACTCCTCGGACATTTAATAAAGAATCCGCACTGTAATGCGTATTTTATGAACCAGCGTCACAAATTATTAATTATTTTTTGACTTCATTAATTATTTCAGGGTTAATTGCAAAATCCCCCCCTAGAAAATATACATTTTTCTAACATGCTTCCCTTATCGTTCAATTGAATCAATGTCCATGGATTTTCAAATTTTACTTTTTAATGTATTGCAATCAACATATGAGTTCAAAATGGTTTTGCCAACAAAGATAAACATGTTGTAGTTATAAAAATAGTACATTTTTTTAAATAAAATGAGTATTAATTTAATTATTAAAATAAATAAAAATAGATTAATATTCATTCTCATTTAATTGAAAATTAAATTTATTAAAAATATCCCATTTGAATAGGGTATTTTTTTAAATTGTGAAGAAATTTTTTTCTCAGGTTTTGTTATTGAAAATGAATATTTGAAAAATGATTAAATGTGTTTGAATTTATAAATTTAGCTAATTTATTAGAAATTATTTATAGAAGAAATTATTATATATATAGAGTATAGTAATTGAATTATATAGTATTAAATAATTGATTGAAATATAAGGGGGGACTCCGGCTATATCTACATGACAAAGACGAAAGTCTATCACCATCTCATTTTTTTGTACAGTAAACAAATTTGACATATTACTGTTTTATATTTTATATTGTTTTCAAGAATTGATGTTATTGAGTATTTTAGTTGGTTTCATAAATTCAAAACTCTATAAAAACATTGTCTGAACAACAACATTTTTAGTTTTAGAAAAAGATGATAAAACCCACAAAACAGACAGAGTCTTATCCTTTGCATATTACCATATTTTAGGTGAATGAATACCAGATCCTCTGTCCAATATATCCTACCTTATTCTGTCTAACATTTAAAACGACGTAGTTTCATTAAAGTATGGACTAAATGCATAAATATCACTAAAATTACTTTATAATTATTAGACCTTGAACTCTACGACATAATTTTAATTAAGACAGAATAAGAGAGACAAAATTTTAAACAAAGATTCCGTGTCAGGTGAATGTAACATATTCAACTACTGTAAAAATAAGGGTAAAAATTTCTAACTTTCTTCATTCCATTACAAATATTAGATCAAAAAAGAAATATAATTAGACTTATTTTAGATTTATTAGCTTGATTGCACCATATTAAAGAAAAAAAAGTAGAAGTTTAAGGGAGAGATTGAATCAATAAGACGATCAAGGGACAATTTGAGAAATATGTACTTTTGAAGGGGGATTTTGTAATTAAAAAAAGAAAAAAACAATCAAACACCTCTCGATAGCGAAATCAGAATTCAGAAACACACAGTCACACACCGACACATTGACCCAAACATTGGCATCTCGATGGAATGTGTATGTTCAAGTCATGTTCAATCTTCAAATCAATTGTCATTGAGGTAAGAAATCAAGGAACCCTCATAATTGTACATCTTTGAATACCATTTTCCACTTTAGAACAGAAGCATACTTGTTTAGCTCCATCCTCATTATCCAGATCTGTGAAATCCTTTGATTATCTTGTTAAATTTTGTGTTTTTCGGATACCCTTTACTTCATTGTATCCAATTCCACTCTGTTTCTAAGCCATTTTGATTTTACTCGTCATTGTGCTAGTATTTCCAGTGTTCTTGTTTGGTTTATTTTTGTCTATATTTAGCATTTTGGAGCTTGGTTTTAAGGGATCGTGAGAGAAAAATCTTGGAAAAATGATGAGTCGGTCTCAAAATTTGCTGTCAAGGGATGGGAGTTTTAGGCCGGAAAATTTAGGCCCTAAAGCATTAGCAATGATAGGGAACCTTTGTTTCAGTTTGTTTGTACTTGGGGTCTTGGTTTTTACTATAATTGCTGCTACTTATAAGCCTGAAGACCCACTGTTTCACCCTTCAGCAAAGATCACAAATTTTTTAACATCTAAGACCAATGCCACGTTTAAATCTGATGTGACTGTTGTCAAGACTGGTGAGGACTTTATGGCTGCGAATCAGACTGCATTTGCAACATTCTTGAACCTAACTGATGTTGATAATGCGATCCCGGAGGCTGTAGAGTTTGCAGAGATTAAGGAAGCTAGTGATACTGTGGAATGTTCGGGGAAAACTGATGACCCCATTGACTGTACTGATCCTGAGGTATTCCATTTGTTGATGAAGGCTGCTATTGAGAAGTTTAAGGATATACATTTCTATCGGTTTGGAAAGGCGGTTCGAGGGAATGATGGTCGATCCTGCCACATGGCTTGGAGGTTTAGGCCTATTGAGGGGAAGACTGCTGCTTTCTATAAAGATTATAGGAGTTTTGAGGTTTCTCGATCAGAAAATTGCACACTCAGTGTAGTTAGAATTGGAGAGTATCATTCAGGCGGGAATGCCAGAAAGAAGAAGAGGAATCAGAAGGGAGTCGAGAAGAAAGTACCAAAGGCACTGCAACCAACAATTGCCCTCCCTGAGGTTGGGGAAACTGTGAATGATTCACTTCCCGTTGTTGAATCAGAGGGGTCATTCAGCCGTGGCAAGTATTTGCTTTATACTGCAGGTGGAGATAGGTGCAAGAACATGAATCACTATCTGTGGAGTTTCATGTGTGCACTGGGTGAAGCTCAATATCTAAACAGAACCCTTGTAATGGATCTGACTATTTGTTTGTCTAAGATCTATACTTCATCTGGTGTGGATGAGGAAGGGAAGGACTTCAGGTTATACTTTGATTTTGAGCACTTGAGGGACTCAGCATCAGTACTAGATCAGGGTCAATTTTGGGAAGATTGGAAAAAATGGTATCAAAAAGATGGATTGACTCTCCATCTTGTGGAAGATTTTAAAACCACACCAATGAAGTTATCTGGAGTTAAGGATACTTTAATAATGAGAAAGTTTGGGTCTGTGGAGCCAGACAATTACTGGTATAGAGTGTGTGAGGGTGAGACAGAGTCTGTAGTTCAAAGGCCATGGCACCTGGTATGGAAGTCTAGACGGTTGATGGAAATAGTATCAGCAATCGCTTCACGGTTGAATTGGGATTATGACTCAGTTCATATTGAGAGAGGGGAGAAGGCTAGGAACAAAGAGTTGTGGCCTAATCTTGATGCAGATACTTCACCTGAAGCTCTACTCTCAACCTTGCAGGATAAACTAGAAGATGGCAGGAACCTTTACATTGCAACAAATGAACCTGAAACATCCTTCTTTGACCCTTTGAAGGATAAGTACAGTACTCATTTTCGTGATGAATATAAAGATCTGTGGAATGAGACCAGTGAATGGTATGAAGAGACAATGAAGCTTAACAATGGGAATCCTGTTGAATTCGATGGTTACATGAGGATTTCTATTGATACAGAAGTTTTCCTGAGAGCAAAGAAGCAGATTGAGACATTTAACGATCTTACGAACGACTGCAAGGATGGTATCAACACATGCACTGCTTCCAGCTGATCACTCTGCAATACTTTTGATGCTTTGATACTGCTTCATTTCCTTCTGTATCTTTACATCCCATCTGGTTTCCATAGAAAATTTTGGGTGTTGAATCCTAGTTGAACTTATGAATGTCCCATGAGATTGTAATTTAAGCAAACTAAATTTGTTGTATGAGTTGCTGTCTTGTAGTAGTTTCTTTTGTTGTAATTGCTCTTTTGCACTCTTGCCAATTATATTGTCCATCTATTCCTGCCCATTTGCTCATCAAATCATGTAATTGTCTCCTTTTTACTGATACTGTTGATTTAGGCAAACTGTACTAGGTGCAGTTAGTCTTATAATTAAACATTTCAAACTTATATTATCTTGGTGAAAATAAAGGTATATTTTCTGCAGGAATGAGTAATTCTTTTCCTAAGCTGTCATTAAGTGTATTTTGGGATGTCAAAAGATGACTTCTCATAAAATGATCGCTTTTGCTCTATTAATTCTATTTTCAAGCCAGAATGTATTATTGATGTGAAATTGTATTATTACTAGACCAGATCATGTGTTCAATATTATTATGTCATATTGTGTCTAATGTTTGTTTTTTGTCCTATCGTGTCTAATGATTAAAACGATGTAGTTTCACTAAAGTTAAGGATTAAAAATATAAATATCACTAAACTTACTTTATAATTATTAGACCGAAATAAGTGAACTCTACGACGTAATTTTAATTTAAAACATGACAAGACAGGATAATTTTGGACATAAAGATCCCATTTCCTCAATAAGTGATTGAGTGAAGTTAAAAGTTAAAAATATTCGTAGTTGCAACTACTACACTAAATTTTTAGAGATTTTTACACGATGATTATATTTATATCGCTTTTGGCCATTGAGACGAACTTGATTGGGAATTTTTCTAGCAAATATTTCGGTTCTCTAGGTGCACAATTCATTAGAAAAGGTTAAAAAAATTGTAATTACATGCCATTGCTAGCCATGACTTAATAATTTTTTGAAAATAATTTTTCATAGTATATTTATAGATAATACTTGTCATTTTCAGTTATTTCATTATGTTGTAGGACATTTATGAATAAAATTTTAATTTCTGACTTCTATGGATTCTAATTGCAAAATTAAAATCTATTTTGAACTCTTCTTGTACTTCCCTTAACTATAATTTGTTTTAACTTTTACATCTTTGAAAATAAATTTAATTCTTACTATGGATAATAAAATTTGTAGTTCACATTTAATTGTCTTAGACACTTTCTCAACAAGCTCAATTGATTATACTTCTAGTTGGCTCGGTTCAAGATAGAAATTGATATGGTTCATTATTAACTTTATGAACGAACAATTTTTTTCTCTTTAACGTCTCTCTCCCCTCTCACAACCCAAAAGTTAGAATAGTAAGGGGAGGCGGCAGTGCTCTTGCCAGTGCTTTCCTACCAACCCACTTCCCTCCATATCCAAAATTTTGTTTCATTTTCCTTTGTGGGAGTGATATGTTTCTTGGTGGGAGTGTTTTCCTCTCTTTTGAGAGATACTAATCTCCATTTTTAAAGGTTTTTCTTTATTGCAATGTGAAAGAAAAAATTTGCAACTTGGATAGATGGCTTTGATGGAAGCCTCTAATTTTGGGCAGACAAAAAAAGATGAAGAACGTATATTTCTTCAAGCAGGTGAATCGCAACATAATCTTTCCAACGTATCTTTCTTTCTCATATATAGATCTTGGTATTTGAAGATTGATTGATTTTGGATTTGGTAAGAGAAAACTTTAGATTTAGGTATATTGTGGGGATTAAAACTTGGTTTTTTATGAGTTAGTAGGGAGAAAATTTCAATTCCAACTCTACTACTAGGGAGAAGAATGTACTTCAGTTTTAGTCTTGCCAGAGGAGAAGACACTCTAATTTTAACTTCTAATTAACCAAGTTTTATTTCATCTTTTTACTTTCATGACTTGTGAATAATTTTGAGCTTTTTATAACTCAAATCTGGAAGGCTTTAAATCTGTGCCTATAATGCATGTCATTTATTTGCACTAAATATATGGGTTAGCCAAATTAACTCAGTGCACCTATTTAGCTATATTGTGTTGTATTTTATCTTCATTAATAAATGAAATTATTGCTTTTGAACAAAAATAAACCAATAATTTTTTTGGTTCAACATTTGCTCAGGTTTTGCAAACCTGATTTATTACACAACATGATAAATTACGAGGGTAAAATACCTTGTAGTCTAATAAATTATTTAAATAATATTTTTTTTGTCATTATCCTTTTTTATTTCATAAGTAATGATAAAGAATACGAAAATTTTTATACGATTTGACAACTTGATGTGGGAAAAGTTAATTTGATTAGGCACTCCCATATATTTTCATTATTTGTTGTTCAATTCCATTATGTACACATGATGAGTTGGTAGTTATTAACCCTTTGATTTCCCTTCCAATCAAGAATTGGAACCTCATAATCACTAGCCATCATACTTTTCTCTCATAGCTTTCTTCGTTCAAGTATGGTTCGCTATTCTGGCGTCCTAGGTGTAGAGGAACTACATCAACCCATCCTAAACTTAGTGGTTAAATTCTACTGTGCTGATGATACTGGTAATTGGCATAATATGAAATAGTTTGCCTTAATTGATATAAATAAACACTTTAGGGTGTATCAAGATTATCCTAATAAACCCAGATATCCAATCATTGAATGTCATGTATACTTTTTCAAATTTTTACCCTGCTAATCATAAATTCCACTATGCAATATAATTAATTTAAATCCTTAAGGAGTTCACATTCCTCAATCGGAATGCTAATGAAAATAATTGACCATACTATCAATATGGGTTCATACCATTAACTCCATTATGTTTGATTCAAGAGTGAAATAGATTTAATTTCTATCACATGTATTTGGTTTATTTTTATTTGGTAATGGATTTCAAAATTTTATTTTCAAAATATTTAAAATAAAAAATTAATATTCATAATATGCAAAAGATAATAATATTTTAGATAAATTTATGTGTGTGTGTGTTTTCCTCTCCCCTCTGGGACTATTATGGCTATTTACTTTATAGCGCGTAGCAAACAACCCAACAAATATGTTAATTAATTGGATAAAAAATAGAATAACAACAATTGATCAGTCCAATGTTTTGAAAATCGGACAGGAAGACGAATCAACTAAACTAAGAGGTCAAGAGGTCAACCCGGGTCAAATCAGACAAAAAATCAGATGATGTTATAAATAAATTTAAATATTAAATATATTAATAATCTAAAAAAAATGCTTGTATCCAACTATAAATGTTTACTAAATCATAATATCTCAAAATTTATGAAATTTTCTTTTATTTAAATATTTTAGTCTATTAACAAATGACTCAAAATAATAATAAACCACATATATATTATTTAGTTATTGATTTATCTTAGTGAATTAATAAAGAAATTAAAAAATATAATTTTATTCATAAAAAATAAGAATATGCCCAACATTAAAAGATAAAAGATAAATTTCAAAACGTAAAATTGATAATAGTCAATAAGTGTTATGTGTTATTGTGCTGAAATTAAAACTAATTAATCAGCCCAAAATAGTACAAAAAAAAGAAGCAAAAAAGAAAAAAAGAAAAAAAAACTGGTCAAACTGATCAAAATCGATTTTTTAACCAGTCAAATTGATCAAATTTGAGTTTTGACCGACTTTGACCGGTTTTTTACAAAAGCGGTTTTGAAAAGATAATCAAGTCGGACTAAGAACCGATTCCCGATACAACCGCTCAAACCGACTGATCCGATCCAATTTTCAAAACACTGCAATTCACATCACAAAATCTAAGTTGAAGTAGTATAAATTCAAGAAGAATAGAGGGATAATCCAAGTTGACTTACTATTAGGGTGAAGGTATACTCAAATGCCCCGAGTAATTGCTATTAAATCATGTTTACGCGGACATTTATATATGCTCAAATATAATCAATAGCTATTACATCAAATGGTAGCTTTAGTTCCATCATGCCAGAATGCTAAGTCAACCATAATGATGATGCATAATGCTAATTTAAAAGTTCTGAAACTACTAGACCGATTTCCAGTTCTGACACAATACGGAAATTAATTATTTAAAAATTAAACTTAAATACTATATATATAATTGTAAATTCATTGTTTTATTATATTATTTGTTGTTATACTCTCATGATCATGCACATCATTTAAGCCATTTAATATCAATAATAAATTATTTAAACTAATTTATTTTATTTGAAGATGTGTGTTATAGCACGCACTATTTTGATTGTGTCACAGAAGATTTATTGTGGCATAATACATCATCAATATCCAGAGGGTTATAATATATCATCAATATCCAGAACCTTTCTAGCATTCATAGTCAAACTTGATTCAACAAAAATAAAAAATGATTTCTATTCTTCCCACAGGGAAGTTTTTCACTTTGTAGTCACTGAGATTTATTGTTTAACCATAAATTATAACATTCAACCTTCTTAACCAAATGGAATGAATGAGCATATGAAATACATCATATCTTTTGGGAGGATCATTTATCAAAAAATGCCTTTGAACTTGCTTCACTCTCTCTTGCATTCTTCTATATCTATCTTCAGAAATTCCCATCAATATACTTTTCAGGTTTGGCAATTCACCCAATGAAACTTCAATTGAGAATGATTTCCAATCAAGAACATCACTAAATGGAAGAATATAATCCTGTGAGATCAATACTGGGACACATTCTGCATATATTGCCTCCACAATTCTTGGACTAGCAACTTCATGACCACTTGGACATAAACAATACTTGCTCTTCTTCATCATTTCCTTATAAGATACATCCTCTGGCAGTGTTTCATATACTTTTATGTCATCATCTTTATCCTTCCAGTGCTGGAAAACCGAAGGCCTAATTCGGCCGTGTAATCTACCAGCGAAGAATGCTAGAATTGTTCGATTACAAGGGGAAAATCCTCCTAGAAGTCCTGAAATATTTCCGGTTTGGAGATTGATTTCAGGAAAAGATACATCTTTTCGCGGATTGAAGAATTCAGAGGTATTCGCATTGCATAGAGCACGAATCGATGTGAAGTATAATTGATGAACATACCAAGTTGCACGAGGACCCTACACACAAATTTGCAAGGTATGAGTTCTTGTATATCGATCGAAGCTTTGATGTACATTCTCTAGAACAACATTTGCTTTTAAAAACTTTTTAGATCATGAAATTACTCTTTCATTTTTCTTACAAAACCCTTCAAGAATCACATCTTTTTGAGTTACTTTAGAAAGGAAAGGAAAGAAAAGATAAAAAAAAAGAACCTTAAACAGAAAAAAGAGGAAAACAAAGTGTGTCTAGGTTGAAGAAAAATATGTACCCAATCATGGCATGAAAGTATCAAATGATCAGCTCCAAGGCTTCGATTCCAATATGGATATCTGGTCGAAATCACACGAACATAATCCTTAATTACGCGTTCCAGGACAGCCTTATCCCGAATAATGGGATGAAAAAGGTACTGAATGATCATTACAACACTGAAAGGGAGGAAGTATACATGAGCTTCATCAGGATTATGCGTTCGAAACTTTGCATTCTTTTCAATGAGGCTCAACAAGATTCCTTCTGATGAATATATATTCTTAAATGGTCCATGGTGAAACAATGGAGGATCCCCCTCTTCGTATACAAAAATTTTGAATAGGCGCTCCATCAACAAGTAACTCCTGCATAATCCATTGCTTTTCTTGCTTTAGGGATTAGAACTGAATCTGGAATAAAGCTGAAGAATGAAAATCAACAACGATATATACATGGATTTCAGAGTAAAAATTATTGAGTTCACCTAAACCAAACTATTTCATGGAAATGCCAAAGTGCCACATTTTTCTTCCAATCATAATCAAATGTACCAATTCGATATAAATTAAACTATGATAAGATAAAGTCTAACTTATAATGGCAGTTTGTGTATTCTCTATTGATGAAAATTTCAGGTCAATCCTTTCTAGTTATAGTAGTTCCCCTCTCAAGCGCAGGTTTTTACGCGTTACTCACCCTCCATTACTAGAAACACCACTTCCCGTCTGACTTGCATATGGATAGTTTAGCCCCCAAAAACTTCCTTTTGCTACAAACTAACTACCAAATATAGCTATTCTTTACAATGTAGGAATTGCCATTCCCTTTCACCTTAAAAAAAAAAAATTGAAAATATCTCAGATTGTCAGTTATTTTTAGGCTAAAAGAGGTATTGAACTGGACTCCTTAGAGAATTTGTGTGGAGTGGAAACTTATTAGTTTCATTTATTTGGCATCCAGAAAAGAATTTCAGGCATTGCATAATGAAGAGAAAGGCTAAAAGTTGATATTATAATAATTTGAGTATTTCAAACCTATGAAATACATATGGATTTGTGTAAACTCCTCCTTGAGGAATATAGTCTTCATCTTCATGGAGCAATTGTTGGCTGCCATTAACGAAAGCCTTTTTTATGAAAGCTCTAGCTCTAGCAAGATCAGCTTCAATCTTCTCCATTTTCTCATCCCTTTTTTTCCGTCTTCTCCTCAAGCTCTCGGCATTTAAATCTCTTGTCAGATTCTCCACCACTCTCTGCATTTTGGGATTCTACAACATATGCAAATAGAACAGAAATCAGAAAATTTGAATATATGGTACATGAGAATGTCAAAAAGTAGTATAAACATTACAAAAATTGGAAAATGCGAAACATGAAAATGTAACAAAGTTGAGAGTACAAAAAAATGTTTATATAGCACACACAGCATGGCTTAAGTGTGTAGCATGAATATATATATATAAGTTGCGAATGAAAAAGCAAAGTCTTAAAACTATTACATCGAATTTCGGGTATAGAGCAGTTTTAGGGTTTGGCACCGAAGAATGATTGGAATCAAATGCTGGAAAGAAGGAAGAAGATAATGAAGGACTGCCAGTGGGAGACGTCCATGTCCATATCCATGTCCATGGTGAAGATGGAAGAAAAATTGAAGACAAACCCTTGAAGTCATTTCCTGTCAAAGCCACAAAAACTACAGCTAAGGCAGTTGTTAAAGCAAATACAGTAATGCATGAATTTGTTTCATAAAACAGCTGCCTCATCACTCTCAATCTCTCTTCAAAATTTCACTTATTTTACAATTTGGTATACTTTGATGAAGTTCAAATAGCACAGAGAGTTGTACTGAGAATACGAAAAATACTACAATAGCTATGATAACAAAATTGACATTATCAGAGTTCGCTGCATTCTTTGATCATATACAAGATCCGACAATGAAGGGCGCATGCCAAACGTTCAACTTTCTTTGTAGCCAAATCGAATTCTATAAAACTACTTAGAATGTCAGATTGCCATGATGATCCTAAATCAAAGTCAGCTCGATAGTTGCAGCCAAATCGAATTCTTTATGAATTATAGTATATATTTTTTCATCAATCACAATCTTCAACGAAGCATCCTATAGTGAGTAGAACTGAAAAATATATTATAATGCCATGCGAAAACTTTCATTAATGCACGATCGAGTTTTCTTTATAGGTAAATTTATAAATATATAGGTGTGTGGGGTTTAGGCTTTTGCTACTAATATAATGCCATTAGCCTCTGTATACTTAATTAATTATTAATGTCTTTTACATTTCTCGACAATGGAAAGAGGAAAAGAAATAATTTAGTAATTAAATCCCAACTAATTAATTATTGGCCAATTACTTTAAGTTCATTGAAATGTACGAAGTTTATGACATGAGATTGTTGGCATCATTTTTCACATGCTCAATAAATGAGTTTTGAGATTGATAAATTTGATATGCCACTCTAACTCTTGTTGACTTTAATTAATTTCAAATTGTTCTTAGCACATCACTAGAACTTTGATAGAGGAGAAACTAGTTCCAACTCAAATGGCTTCAAGATTTTTCTTTTTCTTATAGAAATATTTTATATATTCTGCTTTATCATGTATTGACTGGTAATTAATTGAGAAAAATGCAAAAATTCATATGCAACCGTTGCATATATGTGATGTCATATGCGAATCTATTAATATTTGATACGTTAATATTGATATACTTGATATGATAATTTTTTATACGTTATACACTAATTTTTTATACTTTAAACGCTAGTTTTTCATACGCTAATATGCTAATTTTTTATATTTTATATGCTAATATTTGATACTTTATACGTTAATTGTTTATACTTTATACACTAATCCGCTAATTTTTTTTATACTTTATACTCAATTTTTTTATATTTTATACGCTAATTTTTTATACTTTATGTGCTAGAGTGAAAATTAATATGCTAATTGTATTGATACAGGAGAGCGCCTCTAAGAAAAAATAAACAATGACATCTAGATTAGATTGAAATTAATTCATTAACTTAATTACTTCGACTAACAGAGAAGTAACTATTTTATTCAGATTAACTAGAAAAATATGGTATAATGAATAATAAATTAAGAATTATCCAATGCATGTATAGGTTATTTCTTTAATTTAGTATTTTAGTTTTCACCAACTTTACCTAAGTAAATTCTATGCATGTTTAACAACCAATAACCAGAGGAATGCTTCAATTTACTATTTGAATTAAAAGAAGTAAAATTCAAATTTTAGCATTCATGTCCTTTCTTCTTGGTTATTTCACTATTAGTTTGCTTACTTGATATTTTATCTTGTATTCGAATAAATGATTTTTATTTTCATAAGTAAACTCTCTTAGTATTTAGGTGTACGTAAAGGTTGAATTATCACTTTATGAATATGAATAATTCATTCTCATAGAATTAATCATATACGTGTTAATACAATGCCCAAATATGAGTATGAAAACTATCAATTAATTGGTGTTCATAATTAGTTCTCATATTGGGTAAATAACTCCAATGGTCTCTCAACTTTAGTATTGGTTAGGTTTTGATTCTCATTCTTTTAAAAGTTCCATTATGATCTCTTAACTTGGATTTTGTAATGTGAACAGTCTCTAATTAATTTTTCATCCATTTGTATAATGGTTTTGTTAATAATGTACTGTGCACATGTCATTTTGAGGGGCAAATAATGAAAAAAAAATAAATCTCACCATATGTTACATACGTTAGTAGTTTGAAAAAAAAAGAAAGATAATATGATCTTTTATTCTAATCACAATATTTACTAATCTATTTTACAACTCTAAATCATGCGTAAATTGTAGAAAGCATGTGCACAACTGAGAAGTTTTATTTATTTTTTCATTATTTGCCCCTCATAATGACACATGTACAATATATGATTAATAAGAGAGCGAATGGCCAAAAATGTCACTCAACTATTACCAAATCCGCCTTTTGGTCACTCAACTATTAAGTTGGCCAAAAAGGTCATCCAACTTTGTAAACGTATGACTTTTGGTCATTCCGTCGATCAACTCTGTTATTTTTTTTAAAACCGTTAAATGAATAGGGTTTTATGTCTTTTCTCTTCTTTCCTCCCATCTCTCTTTTATCTTTCTCTCTCCCGTCTTCACTTCTCTATCTGTTCGTATTTCCTTGTCCCATCCTCTCTCTTCTCTCTCTCTATCTTTTCTTTTTCCTTTCTCTCTTCACGTTTCTCATTCTCTCTCTTCTCTCCTTATTTTCTTCTACCTTTCTCTTTCCCCGTCTCCCTTTCCAGCCATTGGAGCCCAACAATTTTGATCTAATCGTCATCGGAACCGGCCTTCAAGAATCCATCCTTGCGGCCGCCGCCTCTGCTGCCGGTAAAACAGTCCTTCACCTCGACCCCAACCCTTTCTATGGCTGCCACTTCGCCTCTCTCCCTCTCCAAGACTTCATCGATTTCCTCCAAACCCAATCAAAACCCCCGCCTTTCACTCCTCAAATCGAACCCAGTTCCTCTGGGGAATTCAAAATTCTTCCTCTCACCACTCGTCCAGTTTACTCGTCCGTTGAAATTAAAGTAAATTCCCCTGAAATTCTCAGCGACTCACAGAAATTCAGCCTTGATTTGTCGGGGCCAAGGGTTTTGTTTTGCGCGGATGCAATGATTGATTTGATCCTGAGAACGGATATAAATCAGTACATGGATTTCAGGAGTGTGGATGCTAGCTTTATGTCTGAAGGTGCCAAAGGGAATTTGTGGACAGTGTCGGATTCGCGAAGCGCTATTTTTAAAGATAAAAGCTTGAGCTTTACGGAGAAGAATCAGTTGATGACGTTCTTCAAGATGGTTGAGAGGTATTTTGGGGATGGGAGTAATGACGAACACATAAAAATTTCGGAGGAGGATTTAGAGAGTCCATTTGTAGAATTTTTTACCAGAAAAGTTGGGTTGTCACCGAAGTTAAAATCGTACAGATCAATCCGCCCTTAGCTCTTAGTCTTGCTCATCTGTTAGTCATATGTCCATTAAAATAGTGGATTTTTGGATGTAAAATCTTAATGGATGTATGAAGTATCTTAGATGATTTTTGGAAGGTAATGATGAACATATGCAGTTGGGGTTGCAGAGAGTTTTGTATTTATGGAAGAGAATAGAAGAGGGTTGGAGTTTTACAATTTTATTCTCGATATTTATGTTGTGCGTACTATTTTACCCCTGAAAAAAGTGATTTCTGTCTGCACAAACGGACTCAATTGACGGAATGATCAAAAGTCATACGTTTAGAGAGTTGATGACCTTTTTGGACAACTTAATAGTTGAGTGACCAAAAGTCGGATTTGGTAATAGTTGAGTGACCGTTTTTGCCTTTCGCTCTTAATAAAACCATTATACAATGGATTAAGGACAGTTCACATTACAAAATCAAAGTCGAAGAACGAACAATACATTGCTTAATGAAAAAATAAATGTACATGGAAGAATAAGGATCAAAATATAATCGACCCTAAAGTTGAGGGACCATTGGGTCATTTACCCTCTCATATTTATATGAATGAAGTTGCGTTCAAACTTTAACTGTATTAAAATGAAAATTACAAAAAGCCTTTGATAATCACCCTTACGAGGCTTTGTGATTTGACACGTATGAAGAGGTGTGCGCTTCTTTATTTTGCAAATATAAGTTCAAATTCAAAAAGTTGAGATTTTAATGATTTGTTAAACATTTCATTTTAATATCTTCCTTAAAAACGTTTGGCCTATTAAGATTTTTAAAATACGTACAAAGTGCTATGGTCAACTAAGACATTATAACCATGAGTATTAAAGGAATTGAGTGGTCAAAATAGGTAAAGATATATGAGACACTTAAAAGTTCATATAATGAGTTATAAAGGAAAATGCAAATAAAGAAAATATGACTTTATAAGGTATGGTGACAATAAAGTTAATAATTATCATTGTTATAGAAGAGAAGAGAAGACGATACAATATGATTTGATTCAAATTGGAAAAATCAATTGATAATAGAAGAGAAATCTAAATTGATGAGTTGCAATTGATAATACTTAGTGAATTATTCTAGTAATTTATATTGCCATTACATATTTATTCTCCAAATAAGTGAAGATATATGAGATACTTAAAAGTTCATATTGTGAGTTATAAAGGAAAATGCAAATAAAGAAAATATGACTTTATAATGTAAGCTGACAATAAAGTTATTAATTATCATCGTTATAGAAGAGAAGAGAAGACAATACATTATGATTTGATTCAAATTGGAAAAATCAATTGATAATAGAAGAGAAATATAGTAATTCATATTGCAATTACATATATATATATATATATATATATATTCCAAATAAGAAAATATATTGAAGTGAACAATATATTGTTTAAACTAACTTGGGGTTGTCAAGTTCGCTACCAACTCAAAATTAAAAATTTGGTTGGTCACGGCTTTTTTAAAAAATCCAAATGTGGTGCCAACCACACTTATGGTATGTGGGGTTGATTCTTTCCTTCCAACCTCCTATGACCTAGTTGGGTCAACTCCATAGAATAATATAAAAATAGGTTAGGAGTAGGATATAATATATAACTAAGGCTAAGGGCAAAAAAAAAAAAAAAAAAAAAAAAGAAAAGATGAAGGACGAACAATACGTTGCTTAAAGTAACTATATGTTCATATTACAAATAGAGTTTAAAATCGTTGTCCGTCCATTTTTATCTACTTCAAATCTGATTTGAACAACTATTTAAAACACTTATGACAAATAGAATAATATAAAAATGGATAGAGTTGAATATATGCATCTCAAATGGTCATTGGGATTAGAGTTTCTTTTTCCTTTTTCTTTTTTCTTTTTGCATGAAAAGTGAACAAAGAATTACTAAAAACTAAAAATGCAATATAATAGACACAAATAAAACTTTTTAAAATTAGGAACAAAAGCAATATGAATCCAATTTGAGGGATGACAGATATAACTTACTCAAAACTTATTTTATTAGAACAATGTTATTTTAATTGTATTTTTTCATTTTAAAAATAAATTATTATTGAATATTATTTTGATCTTCATTCTCACTAGTGATTTTTTTAAAAAAAAATATTTACATTATTTATTTTGAAATTTTACAGAGAACAAGCAAAATTTCAAATTTGAACCTATATTTGACTTAAAAGGTTATGTTTTGAGAAACCTCTTTAAGTTTTAAAATAAAGATACTAATCCATGTAAGAATATAGAGTTCATAAATCATAAAATTTAAAAACTTTAAAATTAACTATCATTGATACTTGATGTGTGCCCATGAAAAATAGAGGTTTGGTGAAATTTTTAATTTTCACTTTTTTTGACAATATTTACTAAAATGCATGTTTACAGTGAGGGGGAGGGGGGGTGGGAGCAAAAACCTGTACAAAAAAGTAAAAATAAATGCATTTTTAGATTTTTGCAATTTTTTGCTAAAATAGTGTGTTATAGCCCATGAAAAAAAAAATTTAGTAAAAAAAAAAATTTAAATTTTCACTTTTTTTAACACCGCTCATAATAATGCATGTTCACAATTGAGGTGGTTGAAAAAAGGAGGGAAAATGCAAAAATAAACATGTTTTTTTACTTTTTTATTTTTGACAAAAATACGTGTGTTATAACCCGTAAAAAATGGAGGTTTGGTAAAAAATTTTAAATTTCACTTTTTCCTTACAATATTCACTAGAACGCAAATCCTCAATCAAGGCATGTGTAAAAATTATCACAAAAAGTTAAAATCAACGCGTTTTTTTATTTTACCATTTTTGGCTAAATACGTGTGTATTATCTCATGAAAAAAAGATATTTGGTGAAAAAAATAAATTTCACTTTTTGTTATATCATTCATTAGAATGCATGTTTGTGATTGAGGTGTGTGTAAAAAAAGTAGAAAAAAATCCAAATTAATACGTTTTTTGACTTTGCCAATTTTGACTAAAATATGTATCATATAACCTATGAAAATTGGAAGTTTTGTGAAAATTTAAATTTTCACTTTTTTATAATATTCACTAGAATATATGTTCACAATCGGCACAAAAAAATTACAAAAAAGTCAAAATTAATGCAGCTTTGGATTTTGCCATTTTTGGCTAAAATGCGTGTGTTATAACCTATAAAAAATAGAAATTTTGTAAAAAATATAAATTTAACTTTTTTTACACCGTTCACAAGATTGCAAGTTCAGAATTGAGGAGGGTGAAAAAATCGTTAGGAAAAAGCCAAAATCAACATATTTTTTGACTTTGCAATTTTTTTACCAAAATACACGTGTTATAACCACTACAAGAAAAAAGGCCTTTGGTGACATGCAGTATATGGTCACCAACGAACCAAAAGTGGTCACCAAAAGCCTTTGGTGACAAAATTATATTTTGTCACCCGGTTGTCACCAATGCCCAGTTACTGGGGTGACCAATTTTGTTGGTTGTCACCAAAGGATATTTTTGGTGATTAGAAAAAATACGGTCACCAAAATAGTGACTGATAACGTGGTCACCAATTCAGTCACCAAAAGTTGCATGTTGGTCACCAAAGTGCCAATTTTGGTGACCAAAAAATAGCTCGTTATGTGATGTTTGGTGAGCAAAAATATGGTCACCAATGATGACGAATTGGTGACTAAATATTTGGTCAACAAAGGCTATGAACTACAATAAACATTTGATGTTTTGCTGACTAAAATTGTGGTCACCAAAGAATAATTGGTGACCATATTATGAACAAGCATTGGTGATTAGTATGGTAGTCACCAAATGGTGACCAAATATTTGGTCAATTATTTTATATGGTGACGAAATATTGTTGATCACTATTCAAAAAATTGTGGTCAATTTATAGAATTTGGTGACTAAAATTTTGGTCAATAATGAAGGAAATATTATCTAACATTTTCATTTGGCGACAAGAAAATAAAACATGTTCATAATAACAATAAATATCACTAATATATCGAACAAACATTAAAATAAAACATGTTCACCAATATATCGAACAAACATTAAAATAAAACCCGTTCACAAAATATACCAATACATGGCAAATATCCAACATTGTATTATCCAAGAAATATACCATAATATTAATAATATTCTAATATCCAAAAAATATAACACAAAGTACTAATTCACCATACAAAAAGTTGATTCTTCAACTCTCTAGTGTCAAGACTGAGCTGCCATGGAGACCTTTTCATCAATGATTTTCTTAATTTCAAGATTCTGTAGTAAGAAATTTCTCATTTAGTCGTTAGTAGCTCTATGATCGAAAAGAGAAGAAACTGAAAATAAGAAGCATCAGTTTGTACCTTGCTCTCCAAAAGTGATTATGTTAACTTTAGCTTCTCCTCCACCCTTGTCAATTCATCAGTAAGCTAGACAATACAACCAAAGGTTTTAAAGAAAGAGTCAAAATGTCGTTCTAGCAACAAAATATGCTTCAATAGTATAATAAGAAAACATAATAGGAAAAGGGAACCTTTAGGAAAATAAACAAAATGCTGCACTTCAGCACTCAGATTTTCAAGTTAAAGTTCATTAGGGGGGCTGAAAATAGTCAAATATTTATGGCATTTTATATCTTAGAACAGTTTTGAGTTCAATGTATACAAGGAAAAATATAATAATGAGCAAAACTTCTCTATACCAACAAGCTATGAGGTACCACAACAAGCTATCAGCAAAACTTCTCCTCCACCCTTGACATTTTAGCCAATAATGAGCAAAACTTCTCCATACAAACAAGCTATCAGCAAAACTCAAAATCATATCTTAAATTGGCTAAAATGTCTTTCAAAAGTTTTGATCGTTCAAAGTATATATATCTAGAAAGATAAAATTAATTAATTGATGAATCAAAGTAGAATTGAGGAAATAATAATTAATTCGTCACTTCACAACAGCCAGCAAATCACGAATACTTGTACCACTGTTGCAATTAAGTATGATGGTTAGCTTTGATGGTGTATCTAATACCAAATGTGTGTATCCAAGATATGCGGACAGTAGTCAGTCCTCCTTCCACTTGTTTTCATACTTGAGGAAGGCATGAGTTGGGTTTTCCCTTGGAGAAGCTCGAACACGAGTTGACCTGCGAAGCACAGCCTCTTCCATAGCAATCTTTAGGGAGAAATAGAACACAACTATTCAAGAAGCTGTTCAAGAAGCTGTTCAAGAAGCTATTCAAGAAGCTGTACTATTAGGGAGAAATACACCACAAACACATAAACAACACATGGAAGTTAATAACAATAGGAAACACTTAAAAAATGACATATGTGCACATAAATGCCTACAATTACATTCAGAATTAGGCATATGAAAACTGTAGCCAACTTAAACTTGCCATGTTCAGTGTGTGAAAAACAATTAGTATGTGAAACTTACCTCCATTGGCATTTTCCTCAGATATGCCGACCACAAATTTACCCCTCCTTGTCGTCACAACACCAAAAAGGGAAAGGAAAATCAGCCATAAAGTTCTTGTGCATTCAAGCGGAAACGTGAATACATATGGCACAATTTCTTTTTGACAGTGAACTAGAACCTCCAGATTGTGATCCCTTGACCTCGGTCCATCAAATGTTCTTCTAAACAGTTTTCAGAAAATAATGAACAAATCATGACTTGGATTCGATGTAATACAACCATAATCTGATAGTTTTAAGAGATCTAGAATCCACTCAACTTCTCTCTCAAGTATAGTTTACCATCGCAAATCATCAAACTTTTGTCATCACATTAAGTTTTAGCTTGAAGGAAAATGCTCTCATTCAAGAGACAAAGAAAATGCAATGAAGACAACTTTCAAATTCATTTTGCATGAGTAGCTTTAAAAAATCCATATTCCAAGGGATAAAACTTGAGAGTTACCACTTAACCCACCCAAATCACCAGAACAATTGAAAATATATAATGCCTCAAGAACTTAATAGTCGACAGTGCAAAATTAGTTGGCCTATCAAATTTGCAACCTTAAGCTACAGTGAAAGCACTGTTTTCCCACATTTGTTTAACAAGTTTAACGCCATCTCCATTCACTAAACGATAACGAGTCTAAATCATCCCCCTTCCTACTTAAAAACATCATCTACAGTGAATGCATATGTCAAGAAGCCCAACAATTATTAAATTGATTGGAAAATAGTGTTGCAAAGATAAATAAAATCCTCACGGAAGCAGTAGTTAATATTACATCAGATATAGTAATAATGCCTAAAAAGAAAATGATGCAGGTGCACCAGAACTTTTAGTTTTCCCATTAATTCTTTAGCCAACAACTCATTTTGTAGCTTGCCAATTATTTCAAGTGTCGTTGCTGTTTCCCTTTTTGTATTTCACACAGACACACAATGGTTACAGACTTATACCAGCAAGTAAATAGTTAACATTGTAAGAGAAGCCTATTATCCCTTGACCCACAACAAAAACAAACAAAGAAAGCTTTTCATCTAAAGGGAGGAAGCTTTTCATATATTATAGAGACCACATCTCCAGTGAATAATGGCTGTGAATATAAAAATATCTCATATTTTGTCATATTCTATCAAAATGAATGCCTGGACAGTCCACAATGGCGTACTCAGAAGTACAGCAAAGTCCAAATTCAAGTGAAAAAAACCATGATAATCTTAGTAACTCCATAGACCATTAAGCTGCAATTAACTTCCTTTTGATGACATTAATAAGAGCAGAGAGAACAAGAGAGAGAACAAGAAAGCGAGAGAGATGACAGGATGACAGTGGTTTTGAAAGAAAAATTGCTTCATCATCAGTGGTCTTGAAAGAAAAATTGCTTCACCAAATATTTAACCCACACCTCAATAGTTTTAATTAGAGCCTTCTTTTACCTATCAGATCATCACAATCACAATCACAATGAAACTCTAACACTGAAACTTCCACAAGATATCAATTCACAAATCTTCAATTCAATACTAATAAAGCATTTACCAAAATCAGCAATTATAGGATTATATAGGTAAAAAAAAGAGAGAGAGAGTCGGCCAAACCATTGACACTGAAACAAGTGTCTTATGCATATTAGAGAGAATATGCAAAATGGAAATTTACCTCAGGAGTCCCAAGGACCCAATCACGGATGTGGTCACAAGCAGAGCTGGCAGCATAAAGTGCGCTAGAAAGCTTCCTAACCTTGATAATTGCAGCACCACGCTGCTGGACAGTGGTTATGAACTCCTCATTCAACCTAAAATTAACACAATAATTACTCATCGACATATATAATATACAGGAAGAAAAGAAGGTTTGTAGAAACATAAATTACAAAAATTAATCTCTGACACCGTGATGGAAACTGGCAGCGGTCGACATAGCTGCAGATCAGGACCTTGGTGAATTTCTTGTCGACATTGAAGATGTTAGAGCAAGGTTAATGTGCGGGCTATTGAGAGACAAAGAGGGGATTGTTTGATTGAAGAAATCCTTGAGGGGAAGGGCAACAGAGAGGGGATCTAAGAAAATTAGATGAGGAGGTGGTGGTGGTGGTGGTGGTGGTGGTGGTGGGGGTGGCGGCCGCCACAGATCCATTTTTATGATTATTTTTATGGAGGTGGTGGAGGTGGTGGAGGTGGTGGAGGAGGCTGTGATTTGGATGTCGAGGAAATTTAGCTAAGTGCGTGAGAGGAGGAGGGGAAAATAGGTGAAAGTTAGGGCTGGCTTCCCGCTTCCCCCCTCATCTTCTACCTCCCATTTTTAGCCTTACGTTTTAAAATTTCGCTCAAACAAAATAAAATCTAGTAAACTTTTTGTTTTCATAATTCTTTTTTTAGATTAAAATTTTATGATTATGTAATTTATAACTTTAAATGCATCTTTTAAATTAATTAAATATGGTGTAATACAAAATAAAGGTTATTTAGTAAATAATAAAATACAAAATTTGTGAATTCATTCTTATTCCACAACGATCTTTATTTCATAATAATGTTTTGTAGTTTTAATTGATATCAATCTAGTTATTGAAATAATTAAAATCTAAACACTACAAATCCCACACAAATTCATAGGGTGGTTTAGAATTATTAATAATTGTAAAAGTAACATTATTTTGACACTTTATTTTTGATACAAATCCCACACATTAATCATTGTAAAAGTAACATTATTTTTTTTCTTCATGCAACAAGTATTATATTGATACTTTTGCACATAAATTTGATACGCAAAAAAGTTATATTTCTTTATACGCAAAAAATTATTAGATTGTGTACTATAGTTTCATGTTACTTCATTTATTATTAATAAATCAAATTACAAAAATTTTAAACTTATATTTTACTAATAAATAATATTAAAATATTAAAAATACTATTACAAAAATAATATAACATGACTTAGTATGAGTTGGGTCCTTTGGAAGGTGTCACTTACATCGTTCCTTTGCCAATTCAACCAATATAGGCTATTTAGACAAGTATAGTTAAAATTAAAGAAAAGAATAAAATTTATATGATTGCTTTTTTATTTTAGATTGTTAAAAAAAGTTGGCATGTTTTTGTTTCTTGTCCCAAGACTCAATAGTCCTACTACTCCACAACCTTATAGATTTGATCAAACACAAATTTTAGGATTTTTGGTCAAATTAACTTAAATATACAAAAATAATTAATGTTAAACTATAGCTCACTCAAATTGTCAAACAATGTTCAAACAAAATTACTACTAATATATAGAATTTAAAAAAAAAATAGAATTAGAAAAGATTAGATAAGTGACCAAGAAAGATATAGAAAGATTAAGGGTATTGAAATAATTAATGATTAAATTATTAATTAGAATTTAAATAATATAATATAATAATATAATTAAAATAATAGTTGGAATTGAAGTGTTAGATATCGTCAACGAACTTTTAAAATTAATAAATTTAAATAGATTATTTGATTATTTTTAACTAACACTACATTTAATAAATAAAAAAATTAACTATGGCCTTCAATCATAATGTTATAGGGCCAAAAAAAAAATTAGGGTGTCTTACTATAATTTGTAATAAGTTAATAGGTCCACTACAAATAATGATTAATTATTATAGGACTTTCAGCCAATAAAATGCTTGTGGACACTATATTGTTAGGCTTGCTTCAAATTTAATTCTTATCAAATATTACATTGGTCCAATTAAAATTGAAGAACCAATTAAATAATTATAGTAAGATTTTGACCCAATGTGAATTAGTGATATATTGGGCCCATTTACTCTTTGTCCAACACATTAAATTAATTATTGGGCTTTTAATTTATGGATAATTAGTTTTTTTTTCTATTTTTATAAATATGCGCTTAATTGTAATTTTTACCAAATATATCACTTTAGTTATTACAACTTTCATATAACAGTTTATAGGTCAATCTACAAATATTAGTAGGATTCCATATTATAATTATTTTAATATGTCCTATACAAATAATGATTCATTATTATTACCTTAATTTAGCCATCAATTCCTTTGGGCACTATATTATATTGTTAGGTCATTAAGTTGGCCCAAATTGAATTCTTAACAAATATTACATTTATAAGTCTAATATTTTATTTACATAATTGTGGCCTTTCTTAAATTAATTTAGCCTACATTGAATTCTTAAATTAATTTAAGATCAATTCGAATTTATAAGGCCATTTTTGTTATTTAATTAGAGATGTAATTCAAATTTATAAATTTAAGGGATCAAAGTGCAATTTCTTGTTATTTTGTTGTTTAATTAAAGAACTAATTTCTTTAAATTAAGATCAATTGAAATTTATAAGGCTATTTTTGTTATTTAATTATAAATCTAATTGAAGAGATATAAATTTGAGAGAATAAAGTACAATTTCTTGTTAAATCCCCCAATTCAAATTTATAAGACTATTTTTATTATTTATGTATTAGAGATCTAGATATAAATTTGAGGGACCAAAGTATAATTTATTGTTAATTTCAAAAAAAAAAAATTCAATGTAGAGAGATTCGAACATGTGACCATAGCCTTCATAGTTCATGCTTAATAAACTTGCCACTTCACCAACCTCAAAATTAATATAATGCGTAGCATTTTGTTAATTTTAGTAAGACAATAACTTTTATGAAAATATTTATTTTTGATATCATAATATAGCACATGAGATTCAAACACCAAACTTTCCCTATATAACACCCAAAAGTTAAATGTTTTGCCATTTTAATAGTCACTTATTATTTAACATACTTAATTTTATATGATAAACAACAAATTAATTCTATTAATAATTGGTGACCACTTTTCTGGTCACCAAAATATTTAAAAGTGATGGAAATCTCCTTTTCCCTATGACCTTTGTTGACCAAAAATATCGTCAATAAACTACGTCATATTAGAGACCACTTTTCTGGTCACAAAAGGTTTTGTACCCAAGTTTTATTGACTAAACATTTTCTCGTCACTAAATTTGGTCACCAAAGGGTGTGTGATAGGCGGGAATGCTTCCCGCCATGGCGTTTAGTGACCAAATATTGACGAATTTTTTTTCTGGTCACCAAATTTTTAGTTGTTACTGAAATTTGGTGACTGAACTTTTTTTGGTCACCAAAAGGTACTCTTTGGTGACCAAAAATTTATGGTCATTAAGATTTCAGTCACCAAAGGGGGTTTTTCTTGTAGTGAACTAGTGAAAAATGGAAATTTGGTGAAAAATTGAATGTTTGGATAGGGTTTTTTTAGCCCATTTCTCATTTCATTCCAAATTAATATGTTTGTTTATATTCAATTCTCAAAATAAAAATTTCAAGTTCTATAATCACAAAATCAAGGCATTTTAGTCTTTTCATCTTTTATTTTTTTTAGTTCTTTTGTTTGTTTGAGTTGATCAGCGGCGGTCAAAGGTTGAATGTCGGTAGTTAACCCAAACAATTTAATAAAAAAATTCTTCTACACCAATAAAAATAAACTTATAATTTCAATAACTCAATTTTCAAAACAAAAAGATTTCTTTTGTAAAACGCAATCCGATACGTCATTTTTCATAATTTTCAAAACAAAATACATATCCAAATAGGTACGTTTGGATGAGGCTTTTTGGCCCATTTCCCATCTCATTCTAAATTAACATATTTGTTTATATTCAATTTTCAAAAAAAAAATTTCCAAGTTCTCTATTCACAAAATGAAGGCATTTTAGTCTTTTCAAAATCTTTTAATTTTTTTTAGTTTTTTTATTTGTTTGAGTTGATCGGTGGCGGTCAAAGGTTGAATGTTGGCGGTTAACCAAAATAATTTAATAAAAAAGTTATTATTTAAACTTGATTTAATAAAAAAAATTCTTCTACACATAAACCAATAAAAACAAAACTTATCCATTCAAATACTAAATTTTCACAACAAAGAAATTTCTTTTATTAAACAGAATCTGAGACCTCGTTTTTTCACAAAAATTTCAAAGCAAAATACATATCCAAACAGACCCTCAAATTTCACTATTTTTGACAATATTCACTCTTATGCATGTGGCACAATCGAGGCATGTGTAAAAACCATCACACAAATAGCAAAATCCAAAAACGCATTGATTTTGGCTTTTTTGAATTTTGCCATTTTTGGCTAAAATACTTGTGTAAATGAAAAATAAAGGTTTGGTGAAAATTTTAATTTTCACTTTTTTAAAAAAAAAAAAAATTCACTAGAATGTATGTTCATAATAGGGGTAGGAGCAAAAACCAGAACAAAAAAAGTTAAAATCAATGCATTTTTGAATTTTGCTATTTGTTTTGCTAAAATACGTGTGTTATAACCCATGAAAAATAGAAATTTAGTAAACAAAAATCTAAATTTCACTTTTTTAACACCGTTCACAAGAATACATATTCACAATTGAGGTGGTTGAAAAAATAAGGAAAATGCAAAAATAAACACATATCTTGACTTTGTCATTTTTGATAAAAATGTGTGTGATAACATGTGAAAAATGGAGATCTAGTGAAAACTTTTAACTTTCACTTTTTCCTTACAATATTAACTAGAATGCATGTCCACAATCAAGCATGTGTAAAAATTATCACCAAAATTCAAAATCAATGTCTTTTTAGATTTTACTATTTTTGGCTAAATACGTGTCTTATAACCTATGAAAAATAGAAATTTGATGAAAAAAAGTAAATTTTACTTTTTTTAGACATCGTTCATTAGAATACATGTTCGCAATGGAGGTATGTGTAAAAAATATTAGGGAAAAAGTAAAAATTAACACATTTTTTGACTTTACCAATTTTGGCTAAAATATGTGTATTATATCCCATGAAAATTAGAGGTTTGGTGAAAATTTAAATTTTCATTATTGATAATATTCATAGGTTAACTCCTCAATTAGTTCGCCTCTACTCTCCACCCACTTTAGCTCGCCTCCACCACCGGCTCTGGCCAAAAGGCCAGAGCCGGTCAACTCCTCAATTAGTCAACTTTTTCTCACCCTCAGCCTCTTCTCCTACTAGCTCTTCATCCCTTTTATTCCCCGAAAAAAGCTGCAAGATCTCAGACGGCCAAGCTACTCTCTAGCAAAGATTTCAGCCTCCTCTACTTCTGCTCTCCATCGGTCAAAGCTCCAACAGATCTCTAGTCAAGCTGCTCTCTAAAGTCACTAGCTACAGCAGGACGATCCAGATCTAAACCGATGAGCTCACATCGGCTGGTGAGAGAGCACTCCGATGGAGCCTAATTTCAACTCCAGCCGTGGACTTGTCCGGCCTCAAGCGACTTCGCGGCTCATTGTTCAAGCTTCTCATCCCTCGAAGCTGGCTTCCACTGCTGATTCTACCAGATCCAGCCGTGGGTCTGTCCGGCTTCAAGCTCCTCCCAAGCTCAACTATTTACTCCCAAGATCCTCGGTCAAGCCTCACCTTTGGCCGGACCAAACTCTTGAAGGCAGATTGGTTTCAGCCGGACTACTCTAGCTCAAGCCCAGCTACAGTTCGCACAGATCGAGGAACTCCTTCAGCACCCCTTTGCCTCAATCCTTTCAGCTACAGCTCGATATACTTCAGTGATAAATTTCCTTCAGATTAAAAGGTAAACCTGGCCCTGACTGCTGATGTTGGTCAGTTGGCCTTTAACGACATTTACTTAGGTTTCAATTAATGTGGCTTTGTGACAATTGCTGGGGCAATTGATGTGTCTTGAATGATTCGTGGTTTTCTGGCTGTGAGATGGAAACTGGTTAGAGACTAGGATGGTCATTGAAATTTTTCTGATTTTGGAATATTGACTGAGTGTAGCCACTGTATTCTGTTGAATGAGTGCTACACATTTGAAGAGAATCCCGATTTCCTTTGTTAAATCATTGCATATGTAATGAATTGGTCGTATCTATTCTGCACCTATTATGCACTTGGACTGGAATGATACATACTTGAGGATAGTTCCTGGTTGCTGCTTATGGAATTTTGGATCGGAATCTGGAAACTGCATATGCTGTAGAATTTCTCAACTTGTTGCTGATGTACTTGGCAAGTGGAACTTGATTTGGAGACAGCGTGTGTTTTGTTTTCGACTGCTTATTAGACAATTTTGGCATGGACTGGATGAAGGGGATTCCCTGATTATTGAAGGAGAGTTCCCGATCGTTTTCCTTTGCTTATGGAACTTGGTGATTTTGGTAAATTTTTCATGTTCTTGGCAAACCATCATGTAATTGCCTTGGGCGCTCAATGGCTTAATCTGTGCTTGATTGACAAAATTTTGTGATGTGCTGCAATAAGATGACAAAATGGTATGTGAAGCACACATGCTTGGACATTTACTTTGTCTGGTAATCTGTGAGTCTCTGTTGCCTTGGTGAATGAAAACATGGAAATATGAAGCATGCAAGGCAAAGCCTCCATCCTCCGAGCTCCGACCGTCCACTAAAGTTTGGTAGGAGTATTCATATACTTTCAAGAGGGAATTAGAGCATTGACACTTTGGTTATCACTAAAGTGACTTTTCTATAATTCCCTGCTTTAGATCATAGGATTTTCATGTAATGGAGTAGTACTCCAAATGTATGGTTCATATACTTGTAACGGTGTGGTCGGGTATATCTGGCACCGTATTTTGCTCATTATGGTATAAAGCTTTCCTTTAAAAAAAAAAAAAATCTTTAGAATGTACGTTCAAAATCGGGGTGGGAAAAATTATACAAAAAAAGTCAAAATCAATGCGTTTTCACATTTGGACTTTTTTTTTGCTAAAATGCGTGTGTTATAAATTATGAAAAATGGAAATTTGGTAAAAAAAAATATAACTTTAACTTTTTTTGACACCGTTCACAAGTGTGCATATTCATAATTTAGGAGGGTGAAAAAATGATGGAAAAAGTCAAAATCTACACATTTTTTTGACTTTGCCATTTTTACCAAATACACGTGTTATAACCCATGAAAAATGGAGATTTAGTAAAAATTTCAAATTTCACTCTTTTTGATAATATTCACTTGAATGCATGTTCACAATCGAGATAGGTGAAAAAAACATCACAAAAAGCCAACATCAACGCATATTTAGATTTTGCCATTTTTGGCTAAACTACGTGTGTTATAACCCATGAAAAATAGAGGTTTTGTGAAAATTTTAATTTTCACTTTTTTTACAATATTCACTAGAATGCATGCTCATAATAGGGGTGGGAGCAAAAACCGGTACAAAAAAGAAGTTAAAATCAATGCATTTTTTTTATTTTGCTATTTTTTGCTAAAATACGTTTGTTATAGCCCATGAAAAACAGAAATTTTGTAAAACAAAATCTAAATTTCACTTTTTTTGACACAGGATGCATGTTCACAATTGAAGTGATTGAAAAAAAGTAGGGAAAAAAAATAAATATGTTTTTTTGATTTTGCCATTTTTGACAGAAATACTTGTTTTTGATAAACCATGAAAAATGGAGGTTTGGTAAAAAACAAATTCAATTTTTCCTGACAATATTCAGTAGAATTCATGTCCACAATTGAGGCATGAGTAAAAATATCACAAAAAGTCAAAATAAACGCATTTTTGGATTTTATTATTTTTTGCTAAAATACGTGTTTTATAACCCATGAAAAATAGAGGTTTGGTGAAAATTTTAATTTTCTTTTTTTTGACATTATTCACTAGAATGCATGTTCATAAGTGGGTGGGTGTAAAAACCAGAACAAAAAAAATTTAAAATCAATACATTTTTGGACTTTGCCATTTTTGGCTAATTACATGTGTTGTAACCCATGAAAAATAGAACTTTGGTGAAAACACTAAATTTGCACCCTAACAGAGTCTGAAAAATTCACATTTAAGTTGGCCTTTATCAAGATTACTCATAGACCTCAAGATCGGCGGAGTTGTGGAAAGTTCATAGGGCTCGTTTGGTTGGCAGGAATCTGGGGCTGAAAAGTAATCGTTTTCCTGATTTTTAGATTCCAGTGTTTGGTTCATTTTTTGACTTTTGGGAAAGTAAAAAGAATCCAGCACTTCAGGAAAGTTAGTATAAAATTTCTGGATTCTTAATCCTTGTTCCAAGTTGGTATTCTGATTACTTACTTCAGGAAAGTGAGTCATCTTTCATTAAATATTTATTAATACAATATTATCCCTTATGATACAACCCACATGAATAAATAATTCAACCTTATTGAACTTTAATTAAATAATATAATAACTTTTACTATAAACATAGTTCTTGCTAATTATAATTTTACATATTTGCTCATCAAACTTTCATTGTAAAACTAACCCATTCTTAAAATATAAAAAATTTAAATAAAAAATAAAATTAATTTTAAAAAAATTATTATGGAAATAAATCACTTTTAAGAATTAAAAATAGACACATTAATTTTAAAAAAAATTATAAAATTAAATGTAATTTATATAATAATGACAATATAGCCTTAAATATGTAGTTTACATTTTTTAGCATTTTGAATTATTTTTATTTATTTATTTGTTATAACACATAAATTATATAATAATACCTTATTTTCGACATTATAATTTTACTAGCATTTTATATTTTGCTGGATAATAATTATTTATTACACATAAATGAAAGTTTTTAAAGAATAATTAGAAAATAATTTTGTTATATAACCCTGTATATATCACAAATATATAATTTTTTATAATTGAACCAAAAATGCATTGCATTTTTTGGTTGATTAATTTAAATGAAATACTAAAACATGAATTTTAATTAATTTTTCTCGTAACATTCCGTGATCTATCCAAACATAGGAAAGAGAAGTTGCTGATTCATTTTTCTCAGAATCAAAATCCAAGAAATCATATTCCCGAAACACTTTACTTTCCCGCCAACCAAACGAGCCCATATGGAATTGTTATATCCCATTAAAACAATCATTTTTCATGTTAAGACTTCTTAAAGCACAATTAGGCACAATTTTGCCCAAATTCAATGTTCATGGACCATTCAAATGTCTTTGTTGCTAATCTGATTTTGAAACAATTAATCACATTTTTTTAAACCGTGAAGATGCTTTAAAACTATGGGTAGCTTTTGGAAGTGAAATGGGAATTCATGTAGCACCACACTCACAGTCCTTAAACACTTTCTTGAATTATTGGTAGAATCGAACTAGGAAAAATAACATTTTTAATTTAATCATTACCATGATTCCATCCATCTTATGTTGGCAAATATGGAAAGCTAGAAATAGATGAATCTTTGATGAAGAAAAGTGGGATGTGGAAAAAATGTAAAATGCTTCATTAGAAGATTT
The DNA here is from genome assembly GCA_016586305.1 of Ophiorrhiza pumila. NCBI lineage: Eukaryota > Viridiplantae > Streptophyta > Magnoliopsida > Gentianales > Rubiaceae > Ophiorrhiza > Ophiorrhiza pumila. The sequence continues at coordinate 21,914,789 of BLIW01000005.1, forward strand.
AAAACTCATCATGTCACGCCCCGAATCCGGCATGGCACGGCCACACCCTTGAAAAACGAATCCAAAAGTGCGAAGCCTCCTGTACATAATATTTACTATCCCAAAGTCTATACATATATCTATACACCTCACATTTCATAATGATCAATATGTACATTTCCACAATTTCACATTCAAACCTACATCTTGATGTATAACACATAATTCTCCACATTCATATTATAATACCCAACATCGTATATACGACGTATAACTAAATGACTTCACTTACAATCACAACTATACATTTGTTTTCGAATCATATTAAAACCATATATATATATATATCAAAAATCAAGATGTAATGCATCAACATCGTTCCATCACAAAACATCTACTACAAATTCCTATTATCTTTACATAACTACAAAATCCACAAAAATAGCTTTCTTCACTTTCAGTCATCCCCAAAACCTGTACATGAAACCTTAGAATCTGCAAAGATAATAACATTTGTGGTATGAGCAAACACTATGCCCAGTAAGTAGTTAAGATATTTCTCTATTAGTTTGAGCATGTTATATACATAATATATTTTCTCAAAATACCGTTTCACACATGAAAACCAACATTAGAAAGTGTTTCAACTCAAAACACACACACATACATATACATAGCAAGTGGCATCATCATTTAACAAAAAAATTACAAATACATTGTGTACTTGTTGTCATTTAGCTCATGAACAGTTCAAATCACTCTTGGTACAAAACCTGGATCCAGTCCTGACTGTTTATCCCGTCAGGTAGGCCAAAACAATGGGTTCCTAGCTGTTTATCCCGCTAGGTAGGCCAAATTCAATATGTTGGAACATGTTCCTACCAATCGATCATTAAAGCATTCAAGAGCTCAAAACAGTTCGAATTCATTCCACACAATACCTTACATTCACAAAAGCCACTGCATACATTTCATAGTCATCGAAATCACAATCTTATCCAAGCTCAAACCATTTTAATATAAGAACATAGCCAAACTTTCAAAAATATGTTTTATCAAATGCTTATGAAACATAAAGGAATATCAAAGCCACTTACCTTAGCCAATATCCAATCTAGCCCTTGATTCTAAGATTTCCACCACCTATTCACTTCACTTTCCTATAAAAACATATACACATGGCAAAAGAACAATCAAAGAGAGCCTAATAACTTTTATTTCCTTAGAATTCTAAAACCCACATACATATTGTTTCCATAAGCTTTCTTCAACAACCTATTCCACAATTTGACTTAAATTCATAAATTTGTGTTCTATACCTAATCAAATGGATGCTACAATCCTTATATATGTGTTCTTGAGCTTACATGATCAAACCCATATCTTATTGCAACAAAACTTTCAAATTCTTACTAATCTATAACATTAATTAAGGAGGTTAATCATGGATAACTAAACTAGAGAGTTTCCTTACCTTATGTAGAGTGAAATTGGAGTGAGAGTTGCTCTCTTTTTCCTCTTCAATCAATCCTAGTCTCTTGCCCTAGTTAAGATGGAAATAAGGGAAAGTAGGAATAAGAGAAAGTAGATGGGATTGGTTCTATGGTTTGTATTTAATCTTCTATTATTGACAGATATGGCACCAAAGAGAACACGCAGCACTGCTGGTAATGCACCACCCCCACCACCTCCTCCACCACCACCACAGCCCAATCCCGCGGGTTTTGATGACTTTCGGTTTATGTGTCTTGAGGCTGAGATGCACCATAAGCAGAAGCTTGCACTCAAAGCAATGGTTGAGGAGCGCGGTATTGAGGTCACAGCTGCGCCAATTGCCAACCAGATAAGGAATCGTCGTTGGACACAATTTTGCAAACAACCAATTGGTGGAAATGCTACATTAGTGCGGGAGTTTTATGCTAACTACCCATTTGCACGGCAAGGAGTTTTGCGCTTAAGGGGTGTTAATGCGCCAGTCAGCTGTACTAAGTTCAATGAATACTATGGACTAAGCGATATTGTAGATAGCGGTTATCGAGTCATGATGGGCAGCAAGATTTCATTTCCTCAAGTCTACTCTACCGTAACAGGTCAACCACTTGCATACACCAGATTGGTACACTATATATCTGAGCTTAAGTTGGAAAAAATGACCAAGATGATAAAAGCTTGGCATTATTTCATCATTGGCAAGCTTATCCCCAACGTTCATCAGGCAACTTGTGACAGCGACAAGGCCGTGTTAAATTATGCCATCCAAACGGGCCTCTCAATCGATGTCGGCGAGATCATGGATATTGAAATCCAGAAGGCTCATCGCTTTATCCGGACAGGTTTATATTATCCCCGCAATCACGGCTATTTGTTATGCCGCTGGGGTGCCAGCATTAGGCACTGATGAGCTTTGTGGGGTGCGTGATGTCATCACCACTTCAATGTATAATGCCTATAAGATCAGTACCTATGAGAGGCTTGGTTTCCTCTGGTGCAACCGCCACAGCAACAGCAAGAGCCCGACCAAGGACAACAGCAAGAACAGGACGAGGAGCCAGGACCAACACCACCACCACCTCCACCCCGCCGCTTACATACATTTGCGGGCGTGTATGCTCATCTAGACGAGATAGAGGAGATGATGACCCAACAAACGACTCACTTCGACGAGAGATTTGATCAGATGGAGATGGCTTATGCCAACATGTCCTATCAGATGGTACAGATTTTAGACATGATTCGTCAGATGAGTCGTCAATGGCAAATTTTGAGGGGTGAGGGATCCAGTTCGCAGCAGCCTCCACGCGATGACATGCAGCACGATTAGGTGGTGTTTCTCCTCGCCCACATTGAGGACAATGTGAATTTTAAGTGTGGGGGGGAGTTATGAGAGTAGTTCTATTTTTATGTTTTTTGATTTTTCTATTTTTTTGTTGTCTTTGTTGAGATGTTATTTGGATGTTATTTTTCTTTTCTTTTCTTGTCATTTTGTTGTTTTTCTTGTCAATTTGCGCAATATTAAGACTATTAAGTTAATGGAATTAGGATTTATTTTAGTTTTTAATTATGTCCCATTAGTATTAGTTATTTCCTTGAATTAACCCTAGTTCGTAAATAAGTAATTCGGTAATGATAACTCTTTGCATAGTTACACCATGGTTTTAGGTATTTTTGTGTTGAATCCAATTTTTGAAAATTTGATCTTGTTGCGATAAGTGTTATGTTGCCAATGATTGGGTTTTATTGAAAGATTAGATGTGGGATAGGAAAATAATATGCTATCTAGAGGGAGTTGGTTCTTTGATGGAAAGTTTAACATTTTGAGTCAATCAGTTTTATGCACTTAGGGGAACTACTGAGGGGATTGACGATTTTGTAATCATTAAGTAGGTTGGTGTGTTTTTAACGCTTTGTTTAGTTGAAACTTATATCACTCGCTTAAATTGTGTTCTTTAATAAATGTGCTTGCATAATTGTTTGCACTTAATGCTTTTGCATTTTTAAGCTTGTTATGCTCATACTATCATCCCTCTATGAGATTGCTTTTAATAATAACCCTAAGAGAACTCATATGGATGGTAACGGAGATTAGAAGCCGTAAGACTCTGACTTCATATTGCCACTCCTCTACGAGACTGCTCTTAAACGAAAAGTTAATGGAGAACTTGCATGAGTGGGAATGGGTCTAAAACCCGAAGGTGAGACAGTACTCTAGGTGGATGTCACTGGATTTCCAATGAAATACCCTAATTATATGTGATAGTCTGGGGGAACGAGTGTTTTATTTATGAACCTAAAGGTTTGCCAAGTGAATCCTCATTAATATGAGCTTAATAATGAATTGTTAATATGTTAGTGAGGAAAAGTTGAGACGAAGGCTTAGTTGTTGGAACCCTGATTTATGGAGTGGTTGTAGATGAGTTATGAACTGTGGTGGAACCTATCGCACACGTACACATGGTTGGCTCAACGTGTCTAAATGAGTACATTAAGGTACTTTGATAACTTTTGGGGACGTATATTATGTGTACTTGACATTTGAATACTTGAGATTATGAGGCATTTACATGGCATTTGTCCGTAGATCGAATTGATGAAGTTGGATGCGTTTTTGTTATTATGTGTGAGTATTTTGTTAGGACTTTTATGTTAGGATTTTTTGTTTAGGTTTGTTATTTGTTGTTTAGTTTGTTCAGGGACGAACAAAAGGTTAAGTGTTAGGGAATTTGATAAGGTGAATTTATTCACCTTTTATGTAGTGTTTATACTTCATTCTTTGGTCATTCTTGTTCGTTTTTATTCGTTTTGGTGTTTTATTTGTAGGGTTGTCAATCATGGTGCATGCTTGGAAGTGGAAAATCATAAAAGAATTAAATCGGATGCAAAGTGGAGAAAAAATAGAAGAAAGTTCGTGAATTCATGGAAAACGCCTCCATGTCGCGACGTCAGTTCTTCCACGTCGCGATGTGGGTGGACGTCGCGATGTCAGTTCTTCCATATCGCGACGTCAAAAAGAAGAATTAAATTGATTTTTGGATGATTTTTTTGACGATTTTTGAGAAATTTCCAGTGATCCACGTCTCGACGTCGAGACCCTTCCACATCGCCGACATAGGTGCACGTCGAGACGTGTATACATGTACGTCGCGACGTGAGTGGACGTTTTGACGTGCAACCGTGCACGTCGCGACGTCGGGGAGAAACGCAGTTTTACGACTTAATTTTGGAAATTTGCGATTTTGGCCCACTTTGAGACTTCTTATCTGACATGGTTTTCGTGAGGGACTTATTTGCTAATATTTGTATAAAATTACGATAAATAGGGCTAAGGTTACAGCTTTTTAAGGGTGACAACTTTGAGAGAATTAAAGCAAGGGTTTTTCTTCTTTGTAATAGCTAGGGTTTCATTCTTTTGGCTATTTACGGAGAATTGCAGCTGTACGAATTAGGAACATCATTAAGTATTGAATTCATTTATTTAGAGACAAAGATTTCTTCCAAAGATTCACAATTCAAGGTGTTATCTTTCCGTTTAATTTATGTTGTCAATATTGTGCTTAAATATTATTATTATGATGTTTGATTTAGCCATGCTTGGCTAAACTTATTGTGCTCCCGGGATTATGAATAAGGATTTTTGTGCTTAATTTTCTTAAAGTGCAGTAAATTACTTAGAGATAACTTGCTTTAATCTTACCTTTAGCCTGATAGGAGGGTTAGAGTGGGTTGTTTGGAATCTATTGTGGGTTGGTTGTGAATTTGTTAGATTGATTTGCCTTAATTGTTGCCTTTAGCCTAATAGGAGGAATTAAGAGGATTAGTTTAGCATCAGCGTGACTGGTTTGGGCGTTGCCTCTGCCATAAAGGAGCGGTTGAACTTGAGTATTTGGTTGAGTTGGTTAGTTGCACTAGATTCCTGGTTAATTAAGGAAGTAAACATTGCCTCTCACCACAAAGGAGGGTTTAATGAATTAATTAATATCTAAGTAGGCAATTGCTTAAATCATTCCTTACCTTTAGCCTAATAGGAGGGCGTGAGTTATATTATTTACCCTTATTTTGCATGACCATAGATAGGATATATGTGTGTCTTTTTATTTAACCTTAAAATATAATCTCGGGAGTACACTTTCTTAATTTGAATTTTAATCAAGACACCATTTTAGTTGTAGTTATTTATTATTTGCATTCTTATCTTTAGTTTAATAAATACAGAAAAAACCAAAAATATTTTCTCAGAATTTCAACACAATCCTTTCCCTGTAGGAACGAACTTGCTATACTTACACCGTTAAGGGGTTGTTTAGCATTATTTTTGAGTAGGGGTAAATAGCAACCACAATCGCATTTTATTACACATATTTGCCCCCATCACTTATACATTGAAAGTAAACTTTGATTGCTTTAAAATATGTTAAACATGAAAGAATATGCATAAACATGGCTTATGTACACTTGTTGTCCATGTATTGTTTTATGTCAAATATTGTCATTCTTTTATCTTTAAATACTTGAATATACAACAACTTCAGAATGTCCCTGAATTGGATGGAAATTTGAGAATTAGTGATGGTAAAGAGGAATCGATGCACACAAATGAAGACACTCCCATGTCCGAATTGGAAATGCTACAAACCATCCCAACGATTAGGTGGGACGAAGAGGAATTAGCAAAGCTAGTTCCCCTAAATCTGCCTAGCAAAGAGCTGCCAAAAGGGACCACCAATGTTAGGGTTATGTGGGAAGAAGGGGAACCTTCGACACTACACAGAGTTAGTTCCGCATCGGAGTTCCCTTCAATCCATTCCAACGGCATCAGAGGATGAGGACGATGATGGTGAAGACCAATGGACATAAAATAGTTATGAGGAACAAGCCGAAGATATGTTTGGTACCTTTCTTGACAAAATGGAAAACTGCTGGAAATCGCACAAGCCAACCAAGTACATGAAAGCTCTTGTTAGTCCCAAAGCCAATGCCTAACAGGGAGGAAACTCAGGGATCGTAATCCTCGCATTTGCTACTCCGAAGGCAAAAACTAGTCTTAAAGGTAACATTTTTCTTGCTGTCCCCTGATTACTGATGTTACGATCAGTTTGGCCATTTAAAAAATGTCTATTTTATGAATGTTGATGCTGAAGTGACATGCTATATCTTGTTGGGAAGATGATCTTTTGGCTTGGAATGGTTCTTGTATTGTGAGCTGTTTGACTGAAGGTAGAGGTTGGGATGGTACTAAGGGTCCGTGCATATGCTAGAACTACTGAATATACCTTAATATGTTATGAATGTTGTGTGGTCTAATTTCATGGCAAGGTTGCTGCCTATTTTGCCAATGAAAATGGGTTCACCATATTGCTTTTTCTTGCTTGAATTTTCAATTTGATTGATGTTAAAGAACATTTTCTACTGGATTGTGGAGGTGGGGAAAATGGATTGTGATGAGGGTGGTTGCAAATAGATTCTGGATTGTTAGAATCTGTATTTTGTTTTGTCGGGTGATGCTGAATTAGAAACTTTATGTGGTTGGAATCTAGTATGGCCAGTTCCTTAAAAGTTTGTTGAAAGCCAGCAGGGTGTTTTAAACAGTTTTGGACTAGTCTTGGATCTCTTTTGGGATGTCATGATGATAGTAATCTCATGTGGATAGACTGAAATCTCAGAATGGCAAGGGATTAAAGGATGTAACTGAAAAGGATAATATTGTGGGATCCCGATAGTTCCAGTACTGGAAATTGCACTTTGTAATCCATCTGTTTGCTGAGCATACCTTAACATCTTGCTAACGTGCCTGTTTGTCTTGGATTCTTTTGGACATCGTTGTACATATTGGGCAGTCAGTTAGTCTAATTAGCTATTTGTAATAAATTTATGTAAATGGAGGAAGTACTCCGCGTTTATTCTTTTGTGTATTAAAAATTCACTGATAGGAAGATAGAACGGCCTTAATTTTGTCTGGACGAAATTAATGCTTTTCTATTTTCCCTTATATAGACAGGTAGGTCTTGATGTACTGGATTTTTCTCATGTACGTGGTAATAGACTGCATGGGTATGCCCAACTCCGTCTTTTGCGCTATATATATATATATATTAGGCTTGTTTAAAAAAATACTTGAATATAGCTATGAAGCGGAGTCGGAAGATGAATTATGCAAGTTTCTAGCTAAAATGGAAAAGAGTAAGAAACCTCCAAAGCAGACGAAGTACATGGAAGCACTCGTCAGCCCCAAAGCCAATGCTCAATCTAGAAAAAAGCTCAGGGAAACAAATCCCTTCATCTACTATTCTGAAGGTAGAAACTGGAATCTAGGGTAAGTGATTTTGTGAAGGCCCCTGATTACTGATATTTGATTAGTTTGGCCGCTAGTGTTAAATGTTAACTGGCTACCTAGCTCTGTGTTGTATGCTCATTTTATGGTTAGTTGGTTTACTCGAGAACTAAGTTATATTTCTGTTGAGGTTGGTGCTTTGGTAAGGTACTTTGTAAAGCCTCGATAATTATGTGAATTTTGATGTTATGGGAATGTGGTTGCTGCTGTTGGAATTGGTTGTCAAGCTGATTATAATGAATCTGGAATTTGGCCTGTTTCAAGGCGATGGTTTCCTGAATGTGCTCTACTCCATTTTTGCTGGGCTGACATTGTGGTTTGTTAATCTGATTGTGATAATTCTTTCAAGCTTGAGAAGAATTCATGTTGTTTTGCTGGGCCCTAAAATGCATAAGCTGGATTGTGATTGCAGCCTCCCGGGAGAAGAACAGAAGGAAATGACTTATTGGCTTTGCTGTCATGTAGTTGGAGTACAATCTGATTGTTTGGAATTTTTGGCCACCTTTTACTTATTGGTAGAATAGCTGCCCTGATACCATAAGTACATAGAGTGATGAAGAGCAGAAGCTAGCTATAACTTTAGTTTGCCTTTTGTGTATTGTTGCTTAGTGGAATATGTTCACAACTTTGAATGTTGATCCTGGACTCTATTTGGCTAAGCAATCATGTGATTGGGATTGGCTTCTCATTCATGTGTTGGAAAGATGGCTTTTACATGGCCCCACCTTTCTGAACATCCGGTTGCAAGCTGAATAGAACTGTGCTCCATCTTGTTTCTCATATATTTCTCTAGTAATTGTTATTAGAATTTTGTGGTGGAAAATATAAAGCCTTACTCTAGAAGTCCTAGAGCATACACTTTCTTCGTTCCCCGTTATACTTAGGATCATAATTCATGTAATGGAGTAGTACTCCACATTTACTGCTTTCGCTTCTGCAACGATGTGTTAGGGTATGTCCTGCATCGTGTTTTGCCCATTTTGTATATTAGTTGGCCTTTTAAAAAAAATATTTGAATATAGCTCGTGTGGCGTATCGACGCTAATAGTGGGATTAAATCGTGAAACTTTGTATAAATTGACACGATATCACTCTCAAAATAGCATTTCATTTGTTTATAATAAATGAAACCCAAAAGAATATGCAAGAACATGTGTTATGTACACTTGTTGCCCAAGTATTGTTTGGTTTAAGATATCTACCTTGTTTTATGATAAAATGCTTGAATGCAAGTCTTGTGGTGTATTGTTGGCATTATTGAAACTAAATTGTGAAACTTTGGTTAAACTTGCATGCTTATACATTGAAAGTATACTTTGATTGGTTTAAAATATGTTAAACATGAAAGAATATGTGTGAACTTGGCTTATGTACACTTGTTGTCTGTGTATTGTTTTTAACCTATTTTTTCGAACTATGAAGGTTGAAGGAAATTAAAGAGTTGAAGTGTTAATTCTTCTAATGGATGTAAAAGAAATGGCAGACGATTTTGACACGAGAGAGTTGAAGTATCAACTTTTTGTGTTTTGGATTAGTACTCTTGTGTTATATTTCTTGGATATTAGAAGATTATTAAATTTATGGTATATTTTTGTTGGATAATATTAATTTTGTGGTATATTCATTATCCACAACCTTTATCGCCGTTTAGATTCATGCACTCATGTTATTTTCTAATACTTTTGAACTTAAATATTTGTTAATGTGCAATATTTGAATGAATTTGTATTTTTTTTTGTTAATTTTATTTTAGTGTTTGTCCAATCTATTGGTGATTTTTTTATGTTGTGCATTCTATTTAATATATAGTACATGTTTTATTTTATTATAAACATGTCATTATACCATATAATGACCATAATTTGTCACCAAATCAATATTTTGACCACATTTTTTTTACTACTGACCACAATATTTGGTCACCATAATAAAAAATTGACCAAACAATTTGGTCAATAAAAATACATTGCGCCTATTCAATTAATGACCAAATATTTGGTCACCATTTACTGACCACTAAACTAGTCACCTAAGATTGTTCATAATTTGGTCTCCACATTCCCTTTGGTGAAGACAATTTCAGTCAATAATACATCAACTGCACGGGCAACTTAAGGACTTTGTTGACCAATATTTTGGTCAGCAAATGGTAATCATTGGAAGGTCTTTGTTGACCAATATTTTGGTCAGCAATTGGTACTCATAGGTAACCACATTTTTTGTCAACAAACACCATGTCACGTGCATTAACCATTGGACGTTTATTGACGCAATATTGGTGGTCAAATTTTTGGTCACAAAAAAAATCAAAATGCAGCTTTTTGGTGATCATATTGGTGACCACATTTTCAGTTACTATTTTGGTGAGCCTTTTTTTCGGTCACAAAAGATTATTCTTTGGTGACCAATAGCAAAAAGTGATAATCAGGTACCTTTAGTGACTGAGTTTAGTTGACCACCAGGTGACTGCTCGATTTGGGTCACCAAATTGTTTTGGTGAACACTTTCGTTTATTTGGTGACCATAACGTGATAGTGATTAAAGGCTATTTTTCTTGTAGTGATTCCACTAATGCGAGAATCCTATATCCTGAAAGGGTTCCAAAAAACGTCATATTTTGGAAAATTTTTAAAAATAATCATATTTTGAGAAAAAACTCAGTACTTAACCATTTGTTGTTCCAAATTTTTCACTTTTAACTTAAGACCATAAAAGTTGATTAAACATCCATCCCATTGCATTAATAATATTCCTCATTTCATCAATACTTCAAAACACAAAAGCTGATCATGCTGCCTAATTTTTGTAACCAGTCTCTTGCTCCTCCTGAGCTTCACCACTCCCCCAAAAAAACCAACACATTCTTCATTTCCAAAAGCCTCTTCAACTCTATCAAAACCCAGTCCGACTTACACCTCCTCGGCTGGCTTTTCATAACAGTTCTTTTCTAAGTTCTGATAGTTGTTTTAACAATTAGAGATTTGACTCAGGTCCCCGCTCCATTGCGCACACAAATCTTTGGAGATTTTAAGGATGAAGAATGTAAAAATGGCAGGATTTATGTGTATGATCTCCCACCGGTATTCAACAAAGATTTTCTAGACAACTGCCATGACTTGGAAGTTTAGAAATCATAGTGTGCATCTGTTTCCAATGGTGGGTTTGGCCCAAAAATTGCTGACGACCTCAATGCAGTTGTTCAGGAGAATATTATACCAACTTGGTATTGGACTGACAAGTATGCTGCTGAGATGATTTATCACGTCATGATGTTGAATTACAAGTGTCGAACACTAAATCCTTAAGAGGCCACGACATTTTATGTTCCATTTTATGTAGAACTCGAAGTTGGGAAGTATTTGTTTCAAAATTATACCTCAAAAGATCGCGATCGACACGGTGAAATGGTGCTCAATTGGCAAAAAACAGAGCCATTTTGGAAGGGACTAAGTGGGGCTCGGAAGGTTAACATGGGATTTTTGCAGGCTAATGAATAAAGATTCCGAATGGGGTTCGAGTTTTATTTACATGCCTTTGATGAAAAATGTTTTGAAACTTACAGTGGAAAGAAGTCCATGGGATGCTCTAAAATTCAGTATCCCATATTCAACAGCATTCCACCCTCGATCGGAATCTGATATCATTGAATGACAGAGATATATTCGAGAACAAAATCACCACAGCCTATTTTGCTTTGTGGGTGCAACGCGTGAAAATATCAAGAATGACTTCAGAGGGTTGCTAATGGATTATTGCAAGGGCCAATCAGAATCATGCAAAGTTGTAGATTATTTAGTGACTAAATGCTGGTATGGGGCACTTGTGATTCTTGAAGCGTTTCTGGATTCGGATTTTTGTTTGCAGCCGAAAGGGGATGGTCATACAAGGAGATCATTTTTCGAATGTATGCTGGCAGGATCAATTCCTGTTTATTTTTGGGAAAGAAGTTTCAAGGGTTAGTTTGAGTGGTATTTGCCTTTAAAAGCTAATAATTATTCAGTTTTTATAGATCATAAAGATGAGAGAAATAGCACAGTTTCAATTAAAAGAATTCTTGAGGGATATAGTAAAGATAAAGTTAAGAAAATGAGAGAAACTGTGATTGATCTTCTTCCAAAAGTTTTGTATACGGAATCAAGTAATGGTCTAGGTAGTACTAAAGATGCTTTTCATATTACCATTGAAAAGGTATTGAGTAGATTCCAATATCAGAATTTGAGGATGAAGCCATCTTTTTAATAAAGCAAAAATTTGAATAAAGTGATTCAATTCATCTTTTCTGTTATAACAATACTACAAACTTGTACTATATATTATATAACAAATTGTTATACCACTACTAAAAAGTAGAAATATAATGTTATGTTACTATTTCTATAAAACTAGTAGAATATAACTATAAAATATGAAACAAGTATACTAAAAAGATGGAGAGAAAAAGAGAGCAAAGTAGAGCAAGATGTTGTAAGTCTTCAACCTCTCCATTTCGTTCACATAAGCCTCTATTTATAGGCTTGAACTTCACACCTCTACCTTGTAGGTTACATTGTCCTAAATGTAAGTTACAAGAGTTACATAGGTTACATAGGTAGTGGGTGATTATGACGGAAGATGGTGTTACATGAGTTACATAGAATAATGTGCAGTAATTTGGGTAGAAAATAGGGTGGACATTCATAATTATTCATAACACTCCCCCTTGAATGTCCATCTTTATGAAAAATGCCTCGTTAAAACCTTACTAGGAAAAACCCAGTGGGATCAAAACCTAGTGAAGGAAAAAGAGTACATTTCTCATATATATAACACTACCTCGTTAAAAACCTTACCAGAAAAAACCCTACGGGAAAAAAACTTTGGTTAAGGAAAAATAGTACAATGTATTATAACTCCCCCTCTTGAGTACATCATTTGACATTTTTTAGCCGACGCATTCCGATCTTATAAACCAACTTTTGAAATGTTGATGTCGGTAGTGATTTAGTGAATAAATCTATCAAATTGTCACTCGAACGAATTTGTTGTACACAGATTTCACCATTCTTCTAAAGATCGTGTGTGAAAAAGAATTTTGGTGAGATGTGTTTTGTTCTATCGTCTTTGATGTATCCATCCTTCAATTGAGCAATGCATGCAGCATTATCTTTGAACAAAACAGTGGGAACTTTCTTGTCCAAATGCAAACCACATGTTTCTCGAATATGATAGATCACTGATCTTAACCAAAAATACTCCCGATTTGCTTAATGAATTGCTAATATTTCAGCATTATTTGAAGAAGTAGCAGCTATAGTATGTTTCATAGAACGTCAAGAAATAGCTGTACCACCACATGTAAACACATAACCCGTTTGTGAACGACCATGATGAGGATCAGATAAATATCCAGCATCTGCATAACCTATTAGATCAAACTTGATTGCCTTAAAATAATAGAGACCCATATCTATCGTACATTGAAGGTAACAAAATATATGTTTTATACCATTCCAATGCCTTCGTGTAGGTGAAGAACTATATCTTGCTAGTAGATTCACAGCAAATGAGATATCAGGATGTGTATGACTAGCAAGATACATTAATGCTCCAATAGCACTAAGATATGATACTTCTGGACCAAGTAATTCTTCATCATTTTCACGAGGTCGGAAAGGATCTTTATGCATATCAAGTGATCTAACAACCATAGGCGTACTCAAGGGATGTGTTTTATCCATATAGAATATTTTAAGCACTTTAGTTGTATAACCTGGTTGATGCAAAAATATGCCATTTTCCAAGTGCTCAATTTGCAATCCAAGAAAATTTTTTGTCTTTCCAAGATCTTTCATTTCAAATTCTTGTTTCAAATAGTTAACAGCTTTTTCGAGCTCTTCAGGAGTTCCAATGATATTTAAATCATCAACATAGATTACAATGATTGCAAATTTGGATGCAGATCTTTTAATAAAAACACATAGACAGATGGGATAATTCATATAGCCTCGTTTTATCAAATATTCACTAAGACGATTATACCACATGCGTCCAGCTTGTTTTAATCCATATAAGAATTTGCACAATTTAATTGAATAAAGTTCTCGAGAACTGAAATCATATTCCTTAGGCAATTTGAATCCTTAAGGGATTTTCATATAAATATCATTATCAATAGAGCCATACAAATAGGTTGTCACAACATCCATTAAACGTATTTCAAGTCGTTCATTTGCTGCCAGATTAAGCAAATAACGAAAAGTTGTTGCATCCACCACAGGAGAATACGTTTCCTCATAATCAATACCTGGTTTTTGAGAGAAACCTTGTGCGACAAGTTGTGCTTTATATCGCTGAATTTCATTTTTCTCATTTCGTTTTCACACAAAAACCCATTTATAACCCATTGGCTGCACAGCTTCAGGTGTGCATATTATTGGTCCAAAAACTTTATATTTTGCCAACGAGTCTAACTCTGCTTGAATTACGTCTTTCCAATTTTGCCAATCATTTCTATGTCTGCATTCATTTACAGACTTTGGTTCATGATCCTCGTTTTCATTTATTACATTAACTGCTACAGCATAGGCAAATTTATCGTCGACGTTTGTTGTATATCGATTTCAACTTTCTCCAGTCATTACATAATTTATTGAGATCTCGTGATTATCAGAATTTTCAGGTACCTGAACTTCTTCTAGAAGTTTATTTTCAGTCATGTCGGGAATTTTCATTTTTGAAGATTCTTCTGGAACCTCAATTACTTCGATTTCGCCATCATTATTATTTGCTTTTTTTTTCTTTCGAGGATTTTTGTCTTTAAAATTGATTGGTCTAACACGTTTCATGGGTGCCTTTAATAGATTATTAGTGGTAGAAGGTCTTTCAGGCACATCAATTCTAATTGGAATATTAACAGCTAGTATATGTGATTTAGTCACACGTTTTTTGTTAGTAAAAATATCTGGCAATTGATTTGCTAAACGTTGCAAATGAATTATCTTTTGAACTTCCAATTCACATTGATTTGTACGAGGATCAAAATGAGATAATAATAATTTATTCCAACTAATTTTCTTAACTAGCTATTTATTTTCTCCCCCTAATGTTGGGAAAACTGATTCATCAAAATGACAATCAGTAAAATGAGCCGTAAATAAATCCTCAGTTGCTGGTTCAAGATATTTCACTGTAGATGGAGATTCATATCCAATATATATTCCTGACCTCCTTTGAGGTCTCATCTTTGTGCGTTGTGATGGAGCAATTGGAACATAAATCGCACATCCAAAAATTCTAAGATGGGTAATATTTGGTTTCTGACTAAAAACTATTTGTTGGGGAGAGAATTCATGATAATTTGTTGGCCTTATGCGAATTAGTGTTGCAGCATGCAAAATAGCATGTCCCCAAACAGTTGTTGGAAGTTTAGTTCTTAAAAGCAATGGTCTCACAATTAATTGAAGATGTTTAATAAATGATTCTGCCAAACCGTTTTGTGTATGAACATAAGCGACAGGATGTTCAACACTTATCCTAATAGACATACAATAATCATTAAAAGATTGGGATGTAAATTTACCAGCATTATCAAAACGAATTGTCTTAATAGGGTAGTCTGGAAAATATGCTCGTAACCGAATTAATTCCGCAAGTAATTTCGCAAATGCTAGGTTGCGAGTTGATAATAAACATACATGTGACCATCTAGTTGATGCATCAATTAAAATCATAAAATATCTAAACGGTCCACAAGGTGGGTGAATAGGCCCACAAATATCACCATGTATGCATTTTAAAAATGCAGGAGATTAGGTTTGAATTTTCATTGGTGATGGTCTTATAATTAATTTGCCTTGAGAACAAGCAACACATGAGAATTCATTAGATTGAATAATCTTCTGGCTCTTCAAATATTGACCATATAAATTCTCTAAAATTCTTCGCATCATTATAGAACCGGGATGGCCCAAGCGGTCATGCCAAATAATAAAATCATTATGATCAGTAAACTTCTAATTTACTGTTGCATATATTTCAACTGTAGAAATATATGTATAATATAATCCGGTGGAATGAGAAGGTAATTTTTCTATTACAATTTTCTTTCCAAAATCTATATTTGTAATATACAAGTATTCGTTATTACCTTCACTTTTAGTCTCAATATGATATCCATTTCGGCGAATATCTTTAAAACTTAACAAATTTCTTTGAGATTTAGAAGAATATAATGCATCTTTAATGCAAAATTTTGTTCCTCCTGGTAAAATTATTATTGCTCTTCCGGAGCTTTCAATCAATTTTGTACTACCAGATATAGTACTAACATGAGTTTCTTTCATGATTATATAAGAAAAATATTTCTTATCTTGTATGGAATGTGTAGTTGCAGTATCTGCTAGACATAATTCTTTGTCTTTGATCATTGAAACGTCCATTTTTTTCACAAAATAAAAATTTTAAATGAGAAATGTTTTAATTTCTTTAAGTATAAAAGAAATATTTAAAACAAATGCATTAATAATAAGTATTTTTATTATAATTTGAGGACATCTAATGATAATGTTTATTTATTACATCCAAGTAAGTAACTAAAATATTTATTTATTACATTTTCATCACTAATCAAGTGACTAGTATCACCTTCGGGGTGATTAACAAATAACTCCACATTATATGATTTCAAACATTTGGTATTTATTTTTCTTCAAGAAAAAAATACATTTATTTCTTCTTCAGGAAGAATTTGAGACATTAAAAATAAACATTAATGAAAATATAAATAAATTGCATAATTAAAATTTACATCAAAGATACAAAACAATAAAATTATATAATCATATTACACCTTCAGGGTGTTAAATAAAACATGATTATATTGCACCTTCATGGTGTTCAAAAAAATGATTTGCTATGTCAAGATTTATCATATTAGTATTATTATCATGTTTTATCAATAAAGTTTGTCTTAACATCGTAGCATTTCCTTTTCAATGATGTTTGAAAAAGCTTAATGATATGATCCTCAATACGACAAGTACGAGTCCAATGATATTCTATACCACATTCATAGTAATTCTTTTTTTTGCCATTTCATTAACCCACTTCTTGAGGTTATTTTGTTTCTTGCCACGGTAATCATCATTTTGATCATATGGCATATTTTATCAAACATACCATATTTTTTAAATGACAACCAACTTCAAGTGGTTGAATTTTTCTTCCAAATGAATCCATATATAATATTCTTGATATTATGTCCAACAGTACAAATTCATATTAGAAGAATAAATTAATTGAAAATGAAAAGTATTACCATATGAACTTGCCAAAAGTACAAACCTATACTTAACGATTGTTTCAATATGCAACTTGAATTTGATTTGCTCCAACTTTCTCAATCAGTAGAGTTTTGTGCTGATAATATGTTATAAAAATACTACAAACTTGTAGTATTATATTATGTAACAAATTATTATACCACTACTAAAAAGTAGAGATATAATGTTATGTTACTATTTCTATAAAACTAATAGAATACAACTATAAAATATGAAACAAGTATACTAAAAAAATGGAGAGAAAAAGATAGCAAAGTAGAGCAAGATGTTGTAAGTCTTCAACCTCTCCATTTCATTCACATAAGCCTCTATTTATAGGCTTGAACTTCACACCTCTACCTTGTAGGTTACAATGTCCTAAATGTAAGTTATAACAGTTACATATGTTACATAGGTAGTAGATGATTATGACGTAAAACAGTGTTACATGAGTTACATAGAATAATGTGAAGTAATTTGGGTAGAAAATGAGATGGACATTCACAATTATTCTTAACATTTTCAAGTTTCAAGCCATTCTTTCATCTACCTGGATCAGCAAAAGTGGACTATCAGGGCTACTAGTTTCCTTTTGATGTTTGGAATTCCAACCTCCAATTTTAGATACAGTTTGAGAGTAGTGTTTGCGCATATCAAATATATACAATATTTTCCCTTTCTATTTATTCACCTTTTTAGATGAGTAACGTTCCATTTTTGGACTTGTATTTGTATCATGCAGTATACTTACTTTTTTTCTTTTTGTACTATTGTTTTACTGCATAGGTAAATTAATTTATAGTTGGTTTCTTGTGAAGTGATTTCATATATACAAGGGCGACTTAATCGTAATTTCAACGCGCAATAAAAACGGGTAAAAATTAGAATCACAATTTCTACGGTGATTAATTGTCCGTCTCATATATGAATCGCGTTTTATATATGAACCGATTTCATATTAATTTTTGTGGTTAATTTATTGAGAGCTACATAACTTAAAAGGAGTCACAAAAATATAATCCCTACAGCAAGATGTAGCTGCAACTTCAAATACAAATTAAGCAAAATACAATCCAAGTAACAAGTAGTTAGTATCATTCTTAAATTTTATAGAGGGATATCAGCAAGGGAAGACGTACGAGCATGATGAATAAAATGCTGAACTGAATCAACATAAGTAATATATTATTAACAATCGGTGTTATGTGAAGTGGATTCATATAAGCAACAAAGAGTTAATCGTTATTTCAACAGGCGACAAAAGTGATAAGAAATTCGAATTACGATTTCAATAATGATTAATTATCGGTTTCATATATGAACCACGTCTAATATATGAATTAGATTCACACGAGTTTTTGTGTATTATTAGTAATTTTTAGTGTTTGTTACATCAATATTTTTGCATGTAGGGCGTTTGATGAATTACCAAAAGAAAAAGAAAATGTGGATGTTTGATGCCTTACTACTTGTTCAAATTCTATATTTGAAGTCCACAAATCGAATGAGATCATTAAAGCAACAAAATTGGATGGCCATAAGCGCAGGATTGGGTCTTCACATAGTTATCACTCCAATTTTTAAAAATTGAAAAAAAAAAATGCTTTCAATGGCAGATATAAGAAATCAAATTTGTAGATGAAATTGTATAAAATTAAAATATAAAATGCTAGTGGATGCTTTTGATGCCAGTAGCCGAGTTTTATTTGTAATCCTCTCTAATTTTGCGTTTGGAACTCGTACAACAATAATAACTAAATTTTTATCTCATTAAATATAATCAACTATATATATCACATTTTCTACTTGCAAGATCATGACTCCATTTTAGAAAAAGTGATGATACTATAGAAAACTCCATATAAGAATAGTTATAATATTGCTAAAAAAACTCGTACTCTCACTCCTATTCTTAAAGAATTATTTTACAATTTATACCTAGTGAGTTTCAATATTAAAGCACTAAGTACTTAGTAGTGACGAGAACAAGAAAATAATAAAATAGCTACAATAGAATATATAATAGGAAAACAGGATCCAAAAATTAAGGGTGGCAGATGATGAACATAATTTCTTTGTGGACTCCAATTTCCCAACTGAACCAATCAAAGCAAAAACAAAGTAAGTCAAAATGCTCACATAAATATACTTATAATCTCATCTTGATGATGGTCCTAAATCAAAGACAGATTGACAGTTGCATCCAATTTGCAATCTTGATGAATTATAGTATATGTTTTTCAATATTTATCACAAACTCCAAGCAAGCATCCTATGCTTGGCAGAAATGGAAAATTATAATGCCATGTGAAAACGTTTAATGCTCGAGTTTTATTTATAGGTAAATTTAAGTGTTCGTTGTATGCTTAATTAATTTCTTTTATATTTATCGACAATGGAATGAGAGGAAAGAAACAATTAAATCTCAACCTAATGTCCAAATTCATTGAAATACACGAAATTTAAGCATTGGAATGATAAAATTCAGATTTTCTGAACTTGAGATTCGGTCGTATGCTCAATAAACTGACTAAAATTTTGGTATTGTTGTTGGCTTTAGAACAATAAAATATTAATGAGATTACTTGCGGCTGCAGTTAATATTCATTCATGTACTAAGTACATGTGAGTATTTGTATTTGTTTGCTTACTACTTGCGCAAATATTATCTTATGCGAATGTACTCTAAATAATAAAATTGAGAAAAATGCAATTTTGATTTCCCAAAGTTTTGAGAGTGTATCATTTTGAATTCCTATAATTTTGAACTATTGAGTCTGGTCATTCAATATTTTAATTTGTGAATAATATAAAATAATTGACCGATTTTCTTTCTTGACTAACAGAAATGACCGTTGTCCATTAATGCTCAAACCATTAGGGACTAAAAGAATCACAACCTAAAATTTTGGGGACCAAACCTGTATATTTTTTCTTTTTCTTATGGTAAAAATGAAATATTTTCAAAGACTATAAATGCACATTTTTAATTATCATTTATAAAAATCCATTGTCTCCTTTTTAAAAATTAAGACAATATGAAAATTATTTCCATTATTGGTAGTATAATTAATTGCAAATATGGTCTATTACAATAGATTATGTTACTTGTGCAAAATATTCATTAACATTTACTTAAATAAATGAAAATCTACTTGTATCCAAAAATTATTATAAATGCTAATTATAATTAACTTAATAATTTGAATAACATATATGTGTCGATCATGATCTATCATTTAACATACATGTCCATTATCTCTTTCATCAATAAATTATAAACACTTGGGAAATAGCCGTGTTCTTGCACACCAATCTCAAAATTTTGCTCTCAGAGAACCTGATTTGGATAATATGGCGCGCCTAAGAAGTGCTTCACCTCGCACTTCCCTAAGACTATATTTGGATTTTAGGGAAATGGAGGAAGAGGAAAGTAAAGAAAACAAGTGAAAAGGAGAAGAGAGTAGAATAGAGTAAAACAGTTTCCTTCCTGTCTGTTTGGATAGGATAGAGAAAGGAAATGATATATTAAAAATATTAGTGGAGATTGAAAGAAAAAGAAAAAAAAGATAAAATTTCTATAATGTATGATTAATTTACTAACTAATATAATAAATTAAAATAATCCATTCATACTTACTTTTTTTCTTTTTAATCTTATATCCATTTTATTAATCTTATTTTTATATAAAATAAAATTAAACTAAAATTAATAAAATTAATAAAATAAAGAAATATAAAGACAACAATCAAATAAAAAATATGTTAAGTTTAGATTAGCATCTTATTTTTCATAAAAAATAAAAAATTATTTTTTTGATAACTTTTATAATTTTTTTAGGGAGACTATTATATGTTTATCTAAGACGGTGATGTTTCACGCATAAATAAACTAATCTTTTAGATGTCAATAAACTTCTTATTAATATATAATTATTCTAAGTTTTATCACGATAGTTTTTTAATGTAAAAGTTTTATAGTTAAATGTTGATTCAAGTTAAAGAGAAAAGTAGGGAAACTATTAAAGTTTTATAAACTAAATCAAATTATAATAAAATATAATTCTAATATTATTATTTGTGAGTGAGTAGAATTTGTAAGAAATTGAAACTCTAGTTTATTAATATATAATAAAAATTTGAATAATCTTGTAGTTAAATATTCATTCATGTGAAGAATTATTAAAGTTGTAGAAATCAAATCAAATTTTAATAAAATTAGAACTCTAGAGGTAGATATAATTACAAGAGATTAAATTTCTCCAATCTTTTATAAAAGTTGTTTACACATAAAAGTTTACGTTATAATTTTTAAACAAAAATTTAAGTTAAAAAAGATACTTTTATAATGAGTAATTATTAACAATAAATCGTTTCCTTCCGTTTCCGCCCACTTTTGGACGGAAACAGAAATGGACTCAAACAGTTATATGTAATCCCCCTAATCCCTTCATCTCCTTTCTTTTCCCTCCAACAAAAATTCTCCAAACACCAAAATTCTAATATGTTCCTTTCTTTTCCTCTCCTCTCCCTCCCTTTTCCCAATCCAACATAGCCTAAAGTGTTATAGAGGAGAGTTACACCTAATGTGATAAAGATTATGAATTTTTAAATAAAATTATAATTCTACTCAAATCTTATAATCACTTATTTACAATTTTGCAAAAAATATTTTTCCTCTTTATTGTTACTTCACTACTATAATAATCTTGGGTAATAATGCTCTTACTCCCTATCATTACTTCAACAAGTTTGTTAATGCACACGTGAGTTGGCATTTATTTTAATTGGTATTGATTTTTTGGCAAAGATAAGGAAAGCTTTTATTGAAGGCAAAATCAAATAAAATCAATCTATGCAAGGAAGATTGATTTGAAGATTAATGCCATATGGATAATTATGGAACTTATCTTGGTAGTCTTGGAAGCTATCTAACTTTGGAAAAGATAAGCATTGAAGGCACAAGAGTTTCCATCTTCCCATTTGAATTATTTTGGAAATAATCTTAAAGATAATGATGGGAAGATTTGGTGTGCCTATATAAGCTTTCCAAACACACGGTTTTCATGTGTGGGTTTTGATTATTCATTCGGTCTTCTACAAGACTGTATACACACTTCTTTGTTGGAGAGTTTAGTTAAAAGTGTGTTGGCTTGGAGCATCTTAACGCCACATTATTGAAGATGCAATCCTTGTGTTCTTGATTCAAACATAGAGCTCAGGAAGAGTTCAAACGTGGGCAAGGGGATCTTGTATAACCACGGATTCCGGGAGGAATCAACACAAGTCGAGGGGAGCTCGCACAATCCATTCACTGTGGAAGTTAGGAAGAAGCAGTAACAAAGATAAGATGGTGTCTTACCTTGTGTGATACCGAATGTCTTGTAACTTGTGAATTTAGTGGATTGTTCTTTCTAGGCGTGGCCCCGCAGACGTAGGCAATTGCCGAACTGCGTTACCAACCTCCTGTCTTTTTAATTTCCGCATTTTTAATATTGTCCATTATCATTTTATTATTGGTGTCATATCTAGTGTCACTCACCCACTAGAACACCGTGTATCTAACATAGATTTTACAATTGGTATCAGAGCGGGTCGTCTTCGTTTCTTAGGTGGGATCCGCAGGACTTGATCTTGGTTGTTTGGTGCGATGGACTCTATGAAGGAAGGAGGTTCAACAATGCGTCCACCTCTCTTGGATGGAAGCAACTATGCATATTGGAAGGCCAGAATGAGAGCCTTTATCAAAGCCATTGACGAAAAGGCTTGGAAATCAATTCTGATTAGATGGGATCCTCCAATGACTACTGATGCTAATGGTGTCAAATCTCTCAAGCCCGAAGAAACCTAGTCGGCTACTGAAGATGCCTTGGCAAATATTAACTCAAAGGCACTTAATGCCATATTTAACGGAGTAGATCCAGCACAGTTCAGACTTATTTCCACATGTGTGATTTCTAAAAAGGCATGGGAAATTCTGCAAACTACTCATGAAGGAACCTCAAGTGTAAAGTTATCAAAGATGTAGATTCTGACTACAAGATTTGAAAACTTGAGGATGCTTGAAGACGAAAGCATTACAGAATTCAATGTCAAACTGTGTGATATTGCCAACGAAGCATTTGCCCTTGGTGAAAATTTTTCAGAAGAAAAACTTGTGAGGAAAACCTTACAATCTTTGCCTCAACGCTTTGCTCATAAACTTACTGCAATTGAGGAAGCAAAAGACATCTCAAAGATGAAGCTGGAAGAATTGATGGGATCCCTTATAACATTTGAGATGAATCTAGAAGTAGACATGGAAGTAAAGAAAAATAAAAAGCTTGCCTTGAAAGCAGAAATGCAGAAGTTGGACAATTCTGGAGATGATGACCTTGAAGACTACTTGGCATTAATATTTAAGAACTTCAACAAAATACTGAAAAGATATGGAAGAAGTAATCCGGGAGTCAGGGGCAGTGTCAATAACACCAAGAATGACGTGGCAAACAATAAAAAGTATAGGGAAGAAAATCAGATGTTTGATCAATCATTCAAACATAAAGGAATTAAGTGCAGAGAATGTGAAGGTTATGGGAATGTTCAGGCAGATTGTGCTAATACATTGAGAAGAAAGAGGAATTCACTCAACACAACTTGGAGTGAAGATGATTCAGACAAAGAAGATGATTTTTAGAACAACCATGTGGCTCTCACCACTAAGACGGAACAATCAGATCATAACAAGAAAACGGATGTTACACAGAGTGTCACTGATAATAGGTCGACTTATCTAGATGAAGATAAAGATTATGTTACAGAAGAAGATATTCTGGTGGAATTCAAGAATCTTCATGAAAAGTGGACTGAACTTTCTAGAGTGAATCAGCAACTTCATATACAGGTTGGAGATCTGCAAAATGAAAGGGACAATCTTCAACAATCTAATACTGATATGGTTATCAAACTGAGAGTAAGTCAAGAGGAAGTGAAGACATTGACAAACGAGTTAAATCACAAAAAGAAAGGAGTTAAGATGTTAAATTCATGTGCTTCCAAGCTGGATGAAATTTTTAAGGTTGGTCAGTCAAGTGGTGACTACACAGGACTGGGGTACAAAGGAGAAAGCTCAGGGTCACAGCCCGTGTCACAAACCATGTTACAGTCAGTGTCACTATCAGTGGATAAATCCAAATGGAAGCAGGTTGCTGTGAATAGGTCAAATTCTTATTACTCCTATTATGCTCCTAACGGAAGAGGTAACAAATTTATACCTGTTTGTCATTACTGCAATCGTCGTGGTCATATTCGTCCTAGCTGTTTTATATATCTTGTTGAATTAAGACAAGGTACTGCTAGAAACTCTACTTCACGCAGAAATACACAACAGAGCTGGGTGATGAAATCTAATTACCGGTGCAATTTCACATACACTTCACTAAAGGCTGCCACAACTGATGAGTGGTATTTTGACAGTGGATGCTCCAAGCATATGACTAGTGACAACAATTTTTTGAAGAATGTTGTGTCTGGAAGTATGGGAAAAGTAACTTTCGGCAATAGTGTCACAGCGCGTGTCATTGGAAAAGGTACTCTAGATGTGCCTTGGTTACCAAAGTTGGAGAATGTACTGTTGGTAGATGACCTCAAGGAAAATTTGCTCAGCATTAGTCACTTGTGCGACCAAGATTTGGATGTAAATTTCACTAAGAAAAATTGCAAGGTGATTGATCAAAACAACATGTGTATCATGGAAGGAGTAAGATCGAGGGATAATTGCTATCTCATCTCTGCCTCATCAACATGTCTTCGATCGAGTATGGAAGATTCTATTCTATGGCATCAAAAATTGGGTCATATGAATGTACGGATGCTGCAGAACATAGTTACTAAAGGTGCTGTCCGTGGGATTCCCCAACTGAAGTTTAATGAAAGCAGAATATGCAGACCATGTCAGATTGGAAAACAAACAAAGGTGTCACATCCCAAGTCACAGACACCAGGAACAACTCGTGTGCTAGAACTACTTCATATGGATTTGATGGGTCCTATGTCAGTAAAAAGTATTGGAGGAAAACGATATGCATATGTGACTGTTGATGATTTTTCTCGTTATACATGGATTTAATTTCTTCGAGAAAAGTCCGACACATTTAATGCCTTTAAAGCATTTTGTCTACGCCTTCAGCGTGAAAAGGGGTGTGCTATTCTGAAGATTGTATGGATTCGTAGTGATCATGGAAGAGTGTTTGAAAACTCAGATTTCTCAGATTTCTGTAATCAGTATGGAATAGGTCATGAGTTCTCTGCACCCAAAACTCCTCAGCAGAACGGAGTCGTGGAAAGGAAAAATTGGACTATAGCAGAGATGTCAAGCGTCATGTTACACGAAAAAAATATTCCACAGAAATTCTGGGCTGAAGCAATAAACATAGCATGCTACACTATAAATCTTGTATATCTTCGTGGAGGAACTGAGAGGACGACCTATGAAATTTGAAAAGGTAGAACTCCAACTATTA
This sequence comes from Ophiorrhiza pumila, assembly GCA_016586305.1. Classification (NCBI taxonomy): domain Eukaryota; kingdom Viridiplantae; phylum Streptophyta; class Magnoliopsida; order Gentianales; family Rubiaceae; genus Ophiorrhiza; species Ophiorrhiza pumila. Next base: position 21,940,393 of record BLIW01000005.1, read on the forward strand.
ACTATTTTCATCCTTTTGGTAGTACTTGTTATGTGTTGAATGACAGGGAATATAAAGGGAAGCTCGACCGCAAGAGTGATGAAGCTATATTTCTTGGATATGCTATCAATAGTCGAGCTTATCGAGTTTACAACAAAAGGACTCAAACTGTGATGGAATCTGCGAATGTTCAAGTCGATGACTCTCTGGAAGTAACTGCTGTTCCCAGTGAAGATATTACAGATCCTCTACCTGAAGTAAGTTCCAGTGTTCCAAGCAGTGGTTCACCCATTGTCACAAGTGGTGTCACTAATCAGAATGCAGAGAATGATGATGTGAATGCTGTCATTTCACCTCACAGACAGCGCTCTACTCGTGTTCAGAAGAATCATCCTACTACTGATGTTATTGGAAGTTTGACTGATGGTGTTCGGACAAGAGACAAGCTGAGAGTAAATTATAGAGATATAATTTAAATGGCTTGCTATACTTCCTCTATTGAGCCAAAGAATGTGACAGAAGCTTTATTAGATGAATATTGGATTGGTGCCATGCAAGAAGAACTTGATCAATTCACTCGAAATCAAGTTTGGGATCTAGTTCCATGCCCTCCTAATGTGAATATCATTGGCACAAAGTGGATATACAAGAACAAAAGTGATGAGCATGGAAATATCACTCGCAACAAGGCTCGTTTAATTGCACAAGAAATTGAAGAAGTTGACTTTGATGAGATATTTGCTCCAGTTGCTCGCCTTGAGTCTATACGGTTCTTGTTAGCCATTGCATGTGTGTTGCGATTCAAATTGTATCAAATGGATGTGAAGAGTTCTTTTCTAAATGGTCTTCTTAATGAGGAGGTGTATGTTGCTCAACCAAAGGGTTTTTGAAGACCCTCATCATCCCGAGTTTGTCTACAAATTGAAGAAGGCATTATATGGGCTCAAACAAGCTCCTCGAGCTTGGTATGAAAGGCTGACTCAGTACCTATTGGCCAAGGGATATGAGCGAGGGGTAGTAGATAAAACCCTTTTCATTCGCCAACTTAAAGGTTAGTTTTTACTTGCTCAGATATATGTTGATGACATAGTGTTTGGCTCAGTGTCACAGGCAATGGTGGATGAATTTGTTGCTCAAATAACTGGCGAATTTGAGATGAGCATGGTTGGTGAGCTTACTTACTTTCTTGGACTTCAAATTCAGCAATGACATGATGGTATCTTCATTTCTCAAAGCAAGTATGCAAAAAATTTGCTGAAGACATTTGAATTGGAAAATGCTCGTCCAAGGAGAACACCTATGGGAACTCATGAAAAGATCTCCAAAGATGAGAAGGGAACTCCTATTGATGCAAGTCGTTACAGAAGTATGATTGGCAGTCTTTTGTACCTAACTGCTAGTCGTCCAGATATCTGCTATAGCGTTGGTTTATATGCTAGATTTCAGGCAGAACCTCGCGAGTCACACCTGATGTTAGTGAAAAGAATTCTCAAATATATAAGTGGAACAATTGACTATGGGATCTGGTATTCTTTTGATACAAACACCAACTTAGTTGGTTATTGGGACGCAGACTGGGCTGGAAGTTCAGATGATCGGAAAAGCACTTCTGGTGGATGTTTCTATTTGGGAAATAATTTGGTGTCATGGTTTAGTAAGAAGCATAACTCTATTTCTTTGTCTACGGTCGAAGCAGAATATATTGCAGCTGGGAGTTGCTATACTCAGCTTCTCTGGATGAAGCAGATGCTGAAAGATTATGGTGTCACACAGGATGTCATGACACTCTACTCTGACAATACGAGTGCTATCAATATTTCTAAGAATCCTGTTCAGCATTCTCGGACAAAGCACATAGATATTCGACATCATTTTATTCGATCTCTTGTGGAGGATAAAATTATTGTTTTGGAACACATGGTGACGGAAAAACAAATTGCTGATATTTTCACTAAAGCTTTGGATGGAACAAGGTTTGAAGAACTAAGGTCTGCCTTAGGCCTTTGTGTCATGTGAAAAGGTTTTTCAAGTGTTGTAAGTTTTTTTTATTATTATTGTATTTACAGCAATATAAAAATATGAAAAACACAAAAATATGGTAGAATAGTTGTTTTGTTTCTGAATTTTCCCGCCTCACACTTTTAGGCGGCATTATAGATGTGATTTCGTATTTTTATGGATTTCTGATCTTCAGCACTCCAAGTGACACGTGGCAGCTATGGGATTTCGCGGCTAAATATGTGGAATTGAAGAGTTGGCCTCGATTACGCCAATCCTGACTGCAATAATTTCGGCATCTATTCCCTATTTTGAAATTTCAAGGGTTACTGGACTTCTAAACTTCTACTACTCAAGTTTGTGATCTCATCTCAGCCGTCTTCATCACCTTGAATATAATCAAAGTTTTTGAGAATTTTATTGAGTTAAGTGATCCAACAATCTGAAGATGTCTCAACCCGGGTCTTCATCTCGTGCTAAAAGGGCAGTAGAAACAATGGATGATGATGAAGTTCATGTTGTTATTACTCATTCTACACCAGAATTATCAAAATGAGATGATTGTTCTACTGAGCCACAAGAGCAAGTCCTAGATACTGATGCTGATTTGGCTTCAAGGGCAATTGCTGTTACTCCTATTCAATCTATTGATCCTTCAAGAGTTAGGACACGGTTTGGACAAACCAATGAAGGTCCATACAGGATGAGCGCTGTACCCCCAAAGCACCGGATGTCTCTAAGGTGAATGTTGAACCTAAGAGAAAAAGATTCAAACTGGTGGATGAGAGTTCCTCAGATGAGGATTGGGCTGGCGAAGGAAATATTGGAGGAGGTGTGTCCAATAAAGGAAAAGATGGCCCTTCTGATGGTGAAGAGGGATCTTCTGATGATAATAACTCTCTTGATGATGATTATGATTCTTCAGAGAATGCTGAAATCCATGATATTTCTGACTCATAACTAGCAAAGTCCCCCAAAGCGAAGCGCCAGAAAGCTCAACCTGCCCCTGTATCTCAGCGAATGACTCGCTCAAGGTCGATGTCAAAAGGAAAGTCCCCTGCAGCTTCAAGTAAGTCTTCTGTTTCTGCAGTTAATCTCGATGACTTTAAGTCTGAGTATAATGCTGGTTTGTGGAGTCGAGTTTCTAGAAGAAAAATATGGGGGGAAAGAAACATACATGAAGGAGATTTCAAAGACTGTCAGAAACTTGTTGATCAATTGATTAGCCAAAGTTTAGGACGAACAATTAAGGGGATAAAATCGTATGTACGGAGGGTAGTTCAAGAATTTTACTGCAACTTGGATCCAACAATAAAGGACTTTGACCATCCAGATGTAGGACATGTTTATGTGAGGGGTCGTATGTTTAAGTTTTCTCCTGATGTGATTAATACATACCTGGGAAGTCATTGGACAAATATTGGAGATTTTACCCCTGATTATACTGTGATAATCACTGATGTCACCGGTGGAGTCAGACGGGTATGGCCAAGAGGAAAAGACTTTCCTGCCTCCCAGTTATCTGTTAAATATGCTATCCTGCACAAAATTGTAATGAGAAATTGGCTACCAACTTCTCATGGGACCGGAGTCAATAAGGCTATGGCCACTTTGCTGTTTAGGATTGGAAATTTTGTGGAGTTTGATATTGGGCAGTTTCTGTTTGATCAAATCGTGAAGCACGCTGATTGCAAGAATGAAAGGCTTGCATATCCTTTTCCATGTCTGATTTATGCTATTCTGTCTTCACGATATCCTGTGATTAAAGCAAGGGAGATCCTAGAAACTGATAAGGAGGAGATCAGGATTAGCTACAAGCTGTTAATGGGTGATCATATCAATGACATGGAGGATGTCACGCAGGATGTCTCTGACACTGATGAGCTTGGTAACACTGTGCTGCTATCACGCACCATTAAGGTGCTAAAGGATGAGCTGAAAGTGCTAATGGGTCAGCAAGTTGAGATTGAAAACAGAAGAAAGGAAATTTCTGCTGTCCTTGATGACCTGGCAGCTGTCAAGCAAGCCAATGATGTTGCAGCTGAAACTGCTGAAAGAAAGAAGAATGTTGCTGCAAAGAAAGACACTACTGCAGAGAATGAGGATGGATCTTCAAACAATCCACTTGATGTCCTACAAAATGTTTCAGTAGGTATATCTCAAACTTTATCTCCTGTGATTGTAGCATCAGACATGGAAACTATTGCTGAAGAAACTGCTGATTCTGATCGTAATGAGAAATGCTTGAGATGGACACTCCAGTGTCTCCTATACCACAAGATTCTATTGGTCTTACTCCTGATGTAACAACCGGTGTCCCTGACAGTTCTGTCCCTTCCAGCGCCCAATCTGGAGGGTTTGATGCTGGTAAAGATGATAGCATTCCAGAAGCTGCTGCAGGTGTTCACTTACTTGCAGATTCAGTTGGCCTTGTGCCTAATGATGTGGAGGACTTAATTATCTTCATATTTATTTTGATGGTGATTGCTCTAAGACAATTTATTCTGTTTTTATTGCTTTTGTGGCCCTTTTGTCTTTTTATGGCAAAAAGGGGGAGTAATTTTGGATTTTGGATATTTGGTTTGTAATTCCTAAAACTATGTATGCTGGGAAACTTGGTGTCTCTTGCTGTGTCATGCCTAATGTTTTGTGCAGATGTTTTTTTACCAAGTGATTATTCAGGGGGAGTTTGTTTCCAGTGCATCCGATTCAACATACAGGGGGAGATTGGATTTTGCCAAAAAATGCCAAAGGGGGCGATTGTTAATGCACACGTGAGTTGGCATTTATTTTAATTGGCATTGATTTTTTGGCAAAGATAAAGAAAGCTTTTATTGAAGGCAAAATCAAATAAAATCAATCTATGCAAGGAAGATTGATTTGAAGATTAATGCCATATGGACAATTATGGAACTTATCTTGGTATTCTTGGAAGCTATCTAACTTTGGAAAAGATAAGCATTGAAGGCACAAGAGTTTACATCTTCCCATTTGAATTATTTTGGAAATAATCTTGAAGATAATGATGGGAAGATTTGGTGTGCCTATATAAGCTTTCCAAACACACGGTTTTCATGTGTGGGTTTTTGATTATTCATTCGTTCTTCTACAAGACTGTATACACACTTCTTTGTTGGAGAGTTTAGTTAAATGTTTGTTGGCTTAGAGCATCTTAACGCCACATTATTGAAGATGCAATCCTTGTGTTCTTGATTCAAACATAGAGCTCAGGAAGAGTTCGAACGTGGGCAAAGGGATCTTGTATAACCACGGATTCCGGGAGGAATCAACACAAGTCGAGGGGAGCTCGCACAATCCGTTCACTGTGGAAGTTAGGAAGAAGCAGTAACAAAGATAAGATGGTGTCTTACCTTGTGTCATACTGCATGTCTTGTAACTTGTGAACTTAGTAGATTGTTCTTTCTGGGCGTGGCCCCGTAGACGTAGGCAATTGCCGAACTGCGTTACCAACCTCTTGTCTTTTTAATTTACGCATTTTTAATATTGTCCATTATCATTTTATTATCGGTGTCATATCTAGTGTCACTCACCCACTAGAACACCGTGTATCTAACCTAGATCTTACAAAGTTATTCAAAAGAATCCGGAAATCACGTGGTTCTTACTACTAGAGATAGGATTTAACCTCCTATAAGAATGTTTATGACGTTTAGTTAAACCAAATGGGATTAGTAGATTCAGAATAGAGTAAGCTAAAGCGTTGAAGGAACATGCTATTATGTTAGAAGTTGGATCCACCAATAATCAAATGTTAATTAAATTACTTCACTCCTTCGTTAACTTTCGAGGTTCATTTTAATTTTGTTCTCAAATTTTAAAGAGTTCCATTTTGATCAATCATATTACAATTTAAGTTTTAGATTATCATTCATCTATTTTTTGACAATTCAGTTTGGATAACCATTTGACACTCACATGACGAATAGAATAATAAAAAACATGCGGATCCAGGGCAGGCTAGCGTGGCCCGGTTTGGGTATCCGGAATTTACACCTTTTGGAGAATAATAAAAAACGAGACAGGGTTGGACATGTGTATATCACATGGTCATTGACTCAATAGAATTGGAAAACCCAACCCACCCACCCCCAAAAACAATAAAAAATAAAAACGGCCCAAGGACCATATAAATCTCAAAATGAGGGATAAAAACAAAACTTTTCACAAAGGAATAAATCAAAATGTTCTAAAATTAAGAGAAAATCCAAATAATTTTCTCTTATAAACAAATTTGCGCTTTTGGCTTTTTGTATTAAAAATAAGGACACTAAGACTAAGCGTTGTTTGATAAAACTGAAATTTGAAAACTGAAATTTGAAATAATATGTGTCGGAATATTGAAATAATTAAACTTGTTTGATAAAGATATTTATCTGATAACTGAATGGCTAGTAATATGATTTATTTTTTTAATAAATGTGCAATATATTACTTTTCAAACAACAAATCAAAATTATTAAAAAATATATGTACAATATAATTTTGTAAACAATAAAAATTTCAAAATTAGCAATTTTGAATATAAAATATTATCATAAAATGCATATATTTATGAACTCTACATATTAATGATTTCCCAGTATATTGGATGTTATCTTTTAAAAATTTTAAAAAGATAATTTTTAATTAATCAAAACTTGATTGAAATAAAAAAGAAAACATAAAAAATATTAACCAAACTGTATAACATAATTTTTTTATCAAATCAATTATATTAAATGCAAATATTAAAATATAAAAAGGCGTATTGAATAAAATTTGTTCTATTATATTAGATTTTATTTTTTTTTAAATTTTAAAAATATAATTTTTAATTAACCAAAACATTATTTAAATCAAAAAGATAAGTTAAAAAAGGTTAATCAAATTGTAAAACATAATTTTTTTTATCAAATTAGGTATATTAATAAAAAATATATTTATTGAATAAAATTATTAACATATAAAAGGAAGAAAGAAAGAATAATAAATAAAAATATTAAAATATAAAGGTAAAAAAGCAAATTGAGATGCTAAAAGATATTAAGAAGATATTGTGGATATTTATGATATATTAAATTTTATTTTAAAGATTAGGTTTGAGGGCATTATGAAATTAAACAATAAACTAAATTTTATTGCTTAAAATCATATAAGGAATTTGTCTGCTTTTTCAAATACTCTTAATTCATTAAGACATCCTATTTTTAGTTATCAAACAAACTTAATTGGTTGATGTCGAATCAATTAATTTTCATACTTAACTAATCAAAGAGACCTAATGCAAACATAAACACTTAACTAATCTGCATTCTCAGCCACCAACATCAAAAGGAAAAGCATAGTCTCACCCCAAGCTCAAACTGAGAAAGATCAACGAAAAAATGGAGGTTGAGTCTAAGTTTCTTGAGATACTCTCCTCAGATATGATCAAACCATCCTCTCCAACACCCGATCACCATAAACACTTCAAATTCTCCTTAATTGACCAGCTTACGCCACACATATACGTAAATGCAGTATTCTTTTACCCAACGGCCACCCCAAGTGGTGCCGATACTCACATCATGAGCAGTACCTTAAAATCATTGCAGTTGAAAAAATCCTTATCAAAAACACTAACTCAATTCTACCCTTTTGCAGGAAGGATTAATAGCAGCAATGATTCAATAGACTGCAATGATTATGGAGTTCCTTTTGTAGATGCTTTTGCTCATTGTTCTTTATTGGACATACTCGAAAAACAACATGATCCAGCCAAAATGAAAGAGTTTGTTCCATCAATGAACATGAAATTCAAGGACTTATGCCATAGCTGTCCATTAATTGTTCAAGCCACATCTTTTAGATGTGGTGGAATGGCTATTTGTATATCAGCATCGCATAAAATTGCAGATGCAGCAACCTACATCACATTCGTTACTTCTTGGGCTTTATGTGTCGATAATCATCCTTATTTATCTACTCCTCCATTGGTGTTTCAAGATTTTTCAATAGCAGTAAAACTTTTTCCACCTCTTTTGCCACCTCCGGAAGTATTATTTCCTTCTACCGAATTCGAGTCAGAGGATTGTGTGACAAAAAGATTTATATTTGATGGTTCAAAAATTACTCAGCTCATTAATAAAGCCAAGAGTGTTGACATAACGCAGCCCACTCGTGTTGAAGTTGTTTCTGCATTGATATGGAAATGTGCAATTCGTGCATCAGGCTTTGAGAAAAAGGAATCTGTCTTAATTCAATCAGTTGATATGCGCAAAAGACTAGTCCCTCCATTGCATCATCAAGCAGTGGGAAATTTTGTTGGATGCTTTGAGGCTCGGAGAGATCAAGATAATGTGGACTTGGATGGTCTAGTAACTTTGTTGAGGAAAGGTTTGATTGAATGTGTGAAAACCTTGCGAGAGAAGGAAGTTGTCCTCACGATTTTGAAGGCCAAAGAATCTGTCGAAAAGATGATTCAAGATGGTATAAAGTTTTACCCCTTTAGTAGTTGGTGCAAGTTTCCTTTTTATGAGGTTGACTTTGGTTGGGGAAAGCCAAGTTGGGTGTGCCCTATTATGAATTCAATCATGACGAATTCCATTTTGTTGATGGATATGAAAGATGGAAAAGGAATAGAAGCATGGGTGACATTGAAGAAAAAGGACATGGCAGAGTTTGAGAATGACCAAGAGTTGCTCATTTTCACCAAGGCACAAGGTTAGGAATTACTTGCATATACATGTTGGAATTCCACCTACCTCTTATCTCACTACCTCTTTTGATAACCACCACCTCCCTATACTCTGCCTCCACCACCACCTCCGGTGCCTCCACCTCCCTCTCTACCGCCACCATCACTATCTCACGTGTTTATTGAAAGTCTAAATTGCGGGGCTATTACCATCAAAACACAATCTTAAAAAATACATTTAAATAAGCACAAGAATTTAGTATTTCACGCCAAGAATAGACTCAAAATGGTGTTATTCACAACCCATTTTTTAGAATTCCTTTTTCCTTCTTCCAATAGGCATTTGCTGTTGTATATGTTTCTTCGATTTTTATTTCAGAAACTCATTTCAATACATGTTAAAATCATGGTAGTTTATTTTGCTGATTTGTTTGTTATCTTCTGGATTTGTTTTGAAGGATGTTTGAATTTTGCAAGTGGTGTTGTTCATTGGTTGGTTTTGATAGGTGGATGTAATGGTGGTGGTGACATGGCAGCGGCCATAACAGAGGAAGGAGTGGGAGGGAAAGAGGTGGAGATAGTAGTTTAGGTATAATTAAAAGACAAAAATATATTTTGTTATTTGTTTATTATATAAAAGAAGTTTTCATTTTTTTTTTGAGAAAAAATGAAAAGATATTAACTTTTAACAGACATGAGCGTGTCATGTGATAAATTCCGTTGCTATCCTAAAAAAATCCATCAATTGTCCTGAATCGGTAAAAAATTAAAATATTGGTAACCAAATTAGATACTCGAAAATCACTGGGGAGCAAAAGTGCACCACTAAACTTTGGAAAACTAAAATTTCCTTTTTCCCTATTTTCAAATATCAAGCCATTCTTTCTTCAACCTGGATCAACAAATGTGTACGTACTATCAGGGCTACTAATTTCCTTTTGATGTTTGGAATTCCAACCTCCAATTTTACATACAATTTGAGGGTAGTGTTTGCATTTTTAAGGCATATCAAATATATACAATATTTTCCCTTACTATTTATTCACCTTTTGGAGTAACATTCCATTTTTGGGCTTTTATTTATTTCATGCAGTATACTTTTTTTTTTTGGTATTATTCTTTTTCTACATAGGTAAATTAATTTATTGAAAGCAACATAACTTAAAAGGAGTCACAAAAATATTATTTATAGCAAAATAGAATACAAGTGGGAAGTAGTTGTTCAAATTAAGCAAGATGTTTGATGGCTTACTACTTGTTCAAATTCTATATTTGAAGTCCACATATCGAATAAGGTCATTAAATCCACTCAAATTGTTAAAAGTGTTCTCAACAAAATTAGTTACCATAAGCAGGATTTGGATCTTTGCATAGTTAACACTCAAATTTTTAAAAATAAAAACAAAAAACTTAGATGCTTTAGATAGGTTTTCACATCATCACAAATTGGGGAACAACAGAGTATTGCTTGTAATCCACTCTAACTTTGTGGGTGAAGTCAGGCATTTAACGTGAACAGAACAACTAAACTTTCATTTTAGTAAATGCACAGACTATATAAATCATATTTTCTCACAATATTATATAGATCCTTGAACTAAATAATCGACGTATAGAGGATCGAAGCGGAATATCCTTCACTCCCCAAAGCGCTCTACAAAAGCAATCATGACATCGAACTGGAAATTGAAGGACAATTTACCTTTTTTTTTCGATCAAGAACTGTTTCCTTTTTTATTTTAGATTTATTTATTGGGCCTAAATTTTAGCCTTTAACCGCTTATGCAAGATCGTAATTCTATTTTGGAAAAGTGAATATAGTATTAAAAACTTCATGGACGTGGAACTACAATATGGTGAAAAAAAACAAAAAACTCTTTCCCGAATCACTATTTTTAAAAAATTATTTAATAATTTATACCTAAGACTTTGGATTTTCTAGTGTATCACTCTGTGGCACGTATATTTTTATATAAAATTAAAATTTTATTAAATTATTAGTAAACTTCAAGGAATATTAAGAGAACAAGGTGATTATATAAGGGTTAAAATTTTATATACTTTTACATGAAGTGATACACAACACAACATTCATTGACATTAAATAGTAGGAATACAGGTTCCGAAAATTAAGGTAAGCAAATTGATCTACTTTCTCACTTGAATAAATCAAAGCAGAAAACAAACTTAGTCAATTAAATGCTCATATAAAAATACTTAGAATCTGATCTTAATGATGACCCTAAATCAAAGACAGTTTGACAGTTGCATTCAATTTGCAATCTTCATGAATTATAGTAATATGTTTTTCATCTATTACAATCTCCAAGCAAAGCATATCCTATGCTGGATAGAAATTAATGAAAAATCATAATGCCATGTGAAAACGTTTAATGCCCGAGTTTTGTTTATAGGTAAATTTGTTTATATGTACAAGTGTTGGTTGTATGCTTAATTGTTTTCTTTTATATTTCTCGACAATGGAATGAGGAAAAGAAATAATTAAATCCCAAACTATTGTCCAAGTTCATTGAAATGCACGAAGTTTAAGCATTGGAATGATACAATTCAGATTTTCCGAACTGGAGATTCGTTGGTATGATAATATTTCACATGCATGCTCAATAAATGAGTAAAATTTCGAGATTGGTGTCCCAATTTAACTTCTGTTGACTTTAGAACAATAAAATTAATGAGGTTACTTGCGGCTACCGTTGATATTCATCCATGTACTATCACCGACTACCTACCAATAAAAACAAAACTTATACACTCAATTTTTTTAAAAAATGATTCTTTTTGTAAAACGCAATTCGAAACCTCATTTTTTTCGCAATTTTAAGAGCAAAACACATATCAAAATAGACCCTATAATTTCACTATTTTTTTTATAATATTAACTCGAAAGCATGTTTACAATCGAGACAGGTGTAATGAACGGGTTTTTGAATTTTGCCATTTTTTGCTAAAATATGTGTGTAACCCATGAAAAATAGAGGTTTGGCGAAAATTTTAATTTTAATTTTTTGGAGAATATTCACTAGAATGCATGTGCACAATGGGGGTGGGTGCAAAAACCGGTACAAAAAAGGTAAAGTTAACGCATTTTTGAATTTTTCCAGTTTATTTTGCTAAAATACGTGTGTTATACCCCATGAAAAATAGAAACTTAGTAAAAACCCATCTAAATTTTACTTTTAGACAACGTTTACAAGGATGCATGTTCACATTGAGGTGGTTGAAAAAAGTAGGGAAAATGCGAAATAAACAAGTTTTTTGACTTTGCTACTTTTTATAAAATTCGCGTGTTATAACCCATAAAAAATAGAGGTTTGGTGAAAAATTTAGGGTATATTTTGATAGGGCTTTTTAGCCCATTTCTCATCTCATTCCAAGTTAACATATTTGTTTATATTTAATTCTCAAAGCAAAAATTTTCAAGTTCTCTAATCAGAAAATTAAGGCATTTTAGTCTTTTCAACATATTTTAATTTTAAAAATTTTTTATTTGACTTGATCGGTGGTGGTGAAAAGTTGACTGTTGACGGTTAATCAAAAAATTTAATAAAAAAAATTCTTATTTAGAATTTATTTATTAAAAACATTCTTCTATACAAAAACCAATAAAAACAAAACTTATTAATCCAAACACTCGATTTTAAAAACAATATGATTCTTTTTGTAGAACATAATTCGAGAGCTCATTTTTTCGCAATTCTCAGAACAAAACACATATCAAAACAGACCCTATAATTTCACTATTTTTTTACAATATTCACTCGAATGCATGTTTACAATTAATGCAGGTGTAAAAATATCACACAAATCCAAAATCAACGCTTTTTTGAATTTTGCCATTTTTGTTAAAATACACGTGTGTTACAACCCTTGAAAAATAAAGGTTTTGATGAAATTTTTAATTTTCACTTTTTTTAAAATATTCACTAGAGATAGAACCTTTCATTCACACAGAATTTCAGGCAACAAGGGAAACATAAATTTTCTGGAATCTGTCTACTTCAGGTATGTTCACTTTCAAATCAGCTTTTAATGTAGTTTCTCAGTCTAATAATTCAATTTGGTCTTTTGCTAACTTTATTTGGGACTCATATATCCCTCTAAAAGTCTCTTTTTTCATGTTTAGACTCTTAAAAGAACAAGTCCCAATCGGACAATTACTACACAGATTTCACATTCATGGGCCTTTTAAATGTGTTTTCTGTCTACATGATGAAGACTCACTCAATCATAATTTTTTAAAATGTTCTATAATTTCTGCATTATGGAAAACTTTTGGCAGTGAAATAGGCATTATATTCCCGCCTAATCCTCAATTCTTAGTTCACTTTCTCAATCATTGGTGGAGCCACAAAGGAAAAAATGAAAATCACATGCTTCATTACAAAAATAGCCCCTTCCATTATATGTTGGTGCTGAGGTATAAAAATAAACACACCAAATTAACGGCTGGGATTAAATGGATAGGGAGCTCCTTTCCTTACAAGTAAAGTCTGAAAGTGACATCATCAAGGTATGGCCTCTTCTATAAATATTGCTTGTGTGTAATTAATAAGTGGATCCCCTCTTGAACTATTAATTTAAGCTCATGCTTATTTTCATCAAGACCTATTACTGACTTAGGCAGCGGAGTGAATCTCTCCAAAACTACCTGGGGAGGTTTCACTAACGATTTATCTATTGCAGAAGGGCTCATTTGGAGTAGGGCTCGTTTGGAGCAGGGCTCATTTGGAGTAGGGCTCATTTGGAGATGGGATCATTTGGAGCACGGCTTATTCAGAGATTGACCTACTAGCGGATTGACATATCTGGAGATGGGCTCATTCGGAGATTGGCCCTAATAGAGATGGGATGTGAGGTCATAAAGTCAATATATTATTTATTCATTGTGAAGGTGGAAGTTGGGCCCTTCTTGAGGTGAGGTCGAAGGCCTTTGTACAGCATTCTCAGCAAGGCTCATCTTCGGTCTTCATTATTGGCGCCGTCTGTGGGAAACTGATACGAAAAGTCAATGACCACTACCAATCATACAATTGCAGCCAAGTAAGTCTTAAAAATTGCATTGAATCATTGAAGTCAATTATTGATTACGTTTGAGGTATAAATTGTGCTTGAGCAAATTTAAATCTCTAAATTGCAATTGTTGAATGCTACTTGTTGTGGGTTCGAGCCAAGACTGAACCCAGGAAGGCTATTTCGTTTTGTTGTCTTACAATATAAGATATTTTTTAAGATTATCTCATGTAAATATCCATGCATGTACATAAATCCATGGCTTGGGGCATATAACATAAATAATTAGCCCTACTAGAGTTCATAACTCTCTATTGGAATTCCGTAACATAAATAATTAGCCCTACTGGAGTTTGTAGCTCCCTACTAGAATTCCATAACATAAATAATTAGACCTACTGGGGTTCATCACTCTCTACTGGAATTCCATGACATAAATAATTAGCCCTACTGGGGTTCATCACTCCCTACTGGAGTTCGTAACTCCCTACTAGAGTTCATAACTCTTTACTGGAATTCCATAACATAAATAATTAGCCTTACTGGAATTCGTAACTCCCTACATAGAGTTCATAGAACTCCACCATTTATTGAAAATATATGGAGTGTTAATAACTCCCTACTGGAGTGTATACAGCTCACAATTTATCAAAAATATATGGAGTGTTAATAACTCCCTACTAGAGTTCATCACTCCCTACTGAAGCTCATAACTCGCTGTTGGAGTTTATAGAACTCCTCAATTTATCAAAAATATATGGAGCATTAATAACTCCCTACTGGAGTGTATAGAACTCACAATTTATCAAAAATATAGCGTCAATAACTCTCTACTGGAGTGTATCACTCTCTACTGGAGTTCGTACCTCCTTACGTGGAGTTCATAGAGTTCCACCTCTTATGAAAAAATATGGAAAGAGTTTAAACTCCATACCTGGTGATGGAAATCAACCCAAGTCCATCTTGCCGAAACCAACTTCAAAAGACCCATTGGCAAATCTTGATGGTCCAATGACAAGATCAAGGAGTTCGAAGATGAAGGTAGCATTGCATTCATTAATGGCGTCAACTTGTGAAGGACTTGAGGAAGATCTTGCAACATCTCATTCACATGAAGTTATTTGGCATGTTTCTTCAATAACAATTCATGATCCACCTTGAAGAATACATGAGGCCGAATTGAAGTCCAATGAAGAAGGCGTGCCCTTGGGCTTACATTGATAGATCACGCCTTTCATTAATTTAAGGTTTATTTTTGTTGTTAATTAATTAAGTCTAAACACTTAATGTGGGCTTTAATTAATTCATTAATAAATTACTTGGCCCAATTATCTTGTATGATAATGGCAAGTAAAAGTTTAGGAAAGTAATCTCCTAAAATTTAGGAGATATACACGTTTTAGTCAAGGAAGCAAAACCATGTTTTGCTTGCTTCCTTTTAGGAAACTAAGTAGTTAGTTTGTTAGTTAGTTAACAAGTCAATTTGTAATTGGCGTCCATTAGGTTTTCTTGCTTTCCAATCTTTGTAAGAGCCGAATTTACTCCTATAAAAGGAGGGCTTCTTTAACGTTTTTAATAAGAAGAATTTTGATAAACTTTAACTTTGCTAAAACCTTTTTGCAGCCGTGACAAGTTGTAAGAAAAACGTGATTGTTCAATTAATTTTAGTTGAATTTTCATAAGACCCGTAATCTTTAAGCTAAGACCTTAGAGAAAACTTACCCGTTCTTGATTTAAAGAACATGCTGAACTGATTTTAATTCAACTCTTGATTTACATAGGTTGAACTAAATTCAATTTGTAATAACGTGTGGGTTTTATTAGTTAATCAATTCTGCAGTTTTTCATATCTTCTTGTTGTTTATTTTTCCGCATCCTTGTGTTGAGTTTGTCTTGTTCGTGATTTTGGTGAAACAACGGTCCAAAGAAGAGGGTATTCGTGTGGTTAATGATCTCCATCCAAGGCCATCCGTATCAATTGGTATCAGAGCAAAGGTTGTTGTCGTCCAAATTCAGGTTTTGCGTTTTGTTCTCTTCTCGGTTTTCTCGATTTTTTGCGTCATTCTTGCTGTTTTGTTAGCGTCCAAATTCTGCAGTTTGTTGCGTCTTTTTCCTTGCTATTATTAGAGTTCTCTTGCTGTCTTAGGTCGTCATAGGTTAGTCCAATTAATTCGTAAAAATCGCATGCAATTTTGTTGCTAAAATCTGTCCAAAACCGTGTTGATCTTGCTCTCGGTTTTTGTTGCTTTTGAGTCATCATATTGCTGCTGTCTTCACGTTGTTCTTGCTGTTTTTGCTGTTGTTCTTTGTGTTTAAATTCTGCACTCTTTGGTTTGTCCTCATAGTGTTGAATTCTTTGTGTTTTCTTTGTTGAGTCTCACGTCAAAATTAGGGTTTCTCTAAACTAGGGTTTTCGGTCCAAAATCTTTAGATTTCTTGATTTTGATCCGTTTGTCTTGCTTTCTTTTGTGTTATTTTCATCATTGTGTTGCCTCCATATTGCCTTTTGATCAAACTTTTATCACACTTGAAAAAGACAAGTTCTTGAACACTTTCTTGAACTTCTTGATTTTCTTGAAAATTCGAAAGTGTTAAAATTTGGTTCTTGAGCTATATTCTTGATCTTCATAAAAAATCTTGAATATTTTGTTAAAGTGGCACCTTGAAATTCATAATATTTGGTGAGATATTTACAATTCTTGTTGGCTGAAGTTTTTGAGGACAATAAGGTTAAACAACATAAGACAAAACATCCTTAAATCTAAGTACTTGTACTAGGTTCTTGTCTTAAACCTTAAACCTTAAACCTTAAAGTTTGTTTCTCAAAGGTTCTTGTCCGAACCTTAACTCTTTGTTTTGTCCAAGGTTTGTGTCCAAACCTTAAAAGTTTTGTTTTGTACTAGGCTGTTGTCCGAACAAAAAAAAGGTACAGTAAAAAAAAAAGTGACCGATTCAAAAAAAAAGAGAGTAAAAAAAAATATAAATACAGATTCGGACTTTGTTTTTAATTAATTAATTTTATTTTATTTTATTTTATATTTGAAAGAACACATTGTTCTTGAGTTTATATATTGAAAACCACCTTATATTGAAAGTGCCATATCTTGCTCAATACAACTCGGAATCAAGTGATTCAAATTGCATTCTCTTCGTCTTAGAGTCTACTTTCTGAATTCTATAGTTTCTGAAGCTAATCAAGTTGTATCCACACGTGATCTTAAATATTTTTGACGTGATTTGCTTGAACTTCTTTGGTTTTACTTATGCAAATCTTGTTGTGGAATTTATTGGTTGAGACGTGTTATTATAATCAATTGAACCAGTAAGCTTTCATAGTTTGAGAGTATTAGATAGGATATACACGAGAAAAGCCTTTATATTAGAGAGGAGTGTACCTACTCACCCAAATAGTGAGAACCCGAGAGGACTACTTTTGTTTTCTTCTTGTTTTCTTTACTAACTTGCAGGTACAATGGAGGATGGTGATAGCAAAACACCACAAGAAAAACCCCATGTGGATCAAAAGTTCACAAATGATGTGATTTTTGATATGATCCGAAAGCTTCAACTACAAATCGATAATATTTCTTCCACATCTCGACTACCAAAGGGTTCTCACGAAAGATTGAGTTTGATTCCGATAATGAATCCAACAATGATGATGAGGAGGAGCAGGAGGAGAACGCGGGTTCTTCTAAGAAAGGTGACAAGTCGAAAATTTCAATTAGTTCTGTTAAACTAACAATTCCTACTTTTCATGGAAAGGTAGATCCCGAAGCTTATTTTGATTGGGTTCGAGAACTTGAACACTTCTTTGAAGGCTATGATTACCCCGAAAAGGAGAAGCACCGCCTTGCCTTCATGCACCTTAAGGATTATGCTAGTCTGTGATGGGATGATGTTATTCGAACTAGACGTCAAGATGGTGAAAGGCCAATCAAGACTTGGAACCAAATGAAAATGCTTATGAGGAAGGTATGTCCCTTCTCATTACAACCGTGAATTGAATAGAAAATTGCACTCTCTTGTGCAAGGTAGCCGAACGGGTGAGGAGTATTACCATGAGATGGAAGCTTTGATGATTAAAGCCAATGTTCAAGAGGATCCCGAATCCACTATAGAAAGGTTTTTGAGAGGTATGCATTCAGATTTAGTTGACCATGTTGATTTACAAATCTATGTTGATATTAATGAGCTTGTTCACAAAGCAATTAAGATTGAAAGACACATGAAAGGGAAGAATAAGTTCTCACAACCGCCGCCACCTTGGCAAAGGGAACAAAAGCCGAATGTTGTCCCTTTCATTCCACCAACCAAGCCGCGATCATTCACTTCGAATCAGCCTTCAAGTGCACCTCCAAGCGTTCCAAAATCAGCTCCAAGGCTGCTGATTCTGCTCCCAAAACGGCGTCAACCTCCACTTCTAGATTGAGAGATATTAGGTGTTATAAATGTCAAGGTTATGGACATAAGCAATCTGATTGTCCCACATGAAAATTGATGATAACTCTTGATAGTGGTGAAGTGGTAAGTGATGATGATTGTGTCGACATGCCACCTCTTAAAGAGAAACACCAAATTGAATCAAGTGATAATGGTGAAGCGCTTGAATCATATTCATATGATGTTGGTAATTATTCTTTAGTTTCTCACCGAGTTCTTAATGTTCAACCTTTAGTTGATAATGATGATTTGATGCAACGAGAAAACATATTTCACACACGATACATGGTTCAAGGGAAAATTTGTAGTGTGATTATTGATAGTGGTAGTTGCACCAATGTGGCTAGTACTTTGTTTGTGAATAAATTGAATTTGACTTGCATGAAACATACCAAGCCTTATCGTCTACAATGGTTAAACAATTCGGTTGATACACCAGTTACCAAACAAGTTAAGTGTTCTTTAAACATTGGGAAATATGTTGATACTGTTATATGTGATGTTGTTCCCATAGAAGCAAGTCATATTTTACTTGATCGTCCTTGGCAATTTGATTGTGATGTACTTTACCATGCCAAAAAAAATTTCTACAGCTTTGTACATAAAGGAAAGAAGTTTAACCTTCATGCCTTAACTCCCGCACAAGTTTTTGAAGACCAAACAAGGATTATACAAGCTAGTAGAGATTTGAATGCCGCAAAGGAGAAGAAAGAACAAGAGAAACAATGTAATAGTGATTCGAATTCTTGTAATGGCAGTAAGTTAGTTGTTTCAAAATCTTGTAATTTTGTTTCTTCTAGCGAGATTAAGAGAGCATTAATAGATAGGCAGTCATTGTACTTGATGATTCATAAGGATTTTGTACTTATTTTTGATAGTGATAACCTTGCTTCTTTGCCTAGTGCTGTTTACTCTCTTTTGCAGGAATATCAAGACGTGTTTCCCGAGAAATTACCAATAGGTTTACCACCTATTAGAGGTATTGAACATCAAATTGATTTCATACCTGGAGCACAAATTCCAAACCGTCCAGCTTATAGAGTTAACCCTGAGGAAACAAAAGAGTTTCAACGTCAAGTGGATGAACTCCTTGACAAAGGTATAGTGCGTGAATCTCTTAGTCCATATTCCGTTCCTGTCATTTTAGTTCCTAAAAAGGATGAGTCTTGGCGTATGTGTGTTGACTGTCGTGCCATAAATAAAATAACTATTATATATAGGCATCTAATTCCTAGATTAGATGACATTCTTGATGAGTTATATGGTTCATACATATTTACCAAGATAGATCTAAAAAGTGGCTATTATCAAATTGGCATGAAAGAAGGTGATGAATGGAAAACAGCCTTTAAAACAAAGTATGGTCTTTATGAATGATTAGTTATGCCTTTTGGTTTATCTAATGCACCCAGTACTTTTATGAGGCTTATGAACCATGTTTTTCGCCACTTTATTGGCAAATTTGTTGTGGTCTATTTTGATGACATCCTTATTTATAGTAAAACACTTGATGAACATGTTGAACATTTAAAACAAGTGTTTGTTGTTTTGCGTGAGAACAAATTGTATGCTAACCTCAAAAAGTGTTCTTTTTGCATGGAATCTATTATCTTTTTGGGTTATGTTATAAGTTCTAAATGTATTGCTATTGATGAGTCTAAAGTCAAGGCAATCATGGATTGGCCAAGACCTATATGTGTTAGTCAAGTTAGGAGTTTTCATGGACTTGCAAGTTTTTATAGGAGATTTGTTAAAGATTTTAGTTCTATAGCTCCTTTAAATAAACTTGTTAAGAAAAATATTGTTTTTCAATGGAATGATGAGCATGAAAACGCCTTTAACAAGTTGAAATACA
This sequence comes from Ophiorrhiza pumila, assembly GCA_016586305.1. Taxonomy (NCBI): domain Eukaryota; kingdom Viridiplantae; phylum Streptophyta; class Magnoliopsida; order Gentianales; family Rubiaceae; genus Ophiorrhiza; species Ophiorrhiza pumila. The sequence continues at coordinate 21,960,375 of BLIW01000005.1, forward strand.
TGTTGACTCACGCCCCTTTACTTGCTTTGCCTAATTTTAATAAAGCTTTTGAGATACACTATGATGCCTCCGGGATTGGTATTGGTGCTGTTTTAATGCAGGAATCAAGGCCCGTGGCTTATTTTAGTGAAAAGCTCAATGGGGCAGCTTTAAATTATGCAACTTATGACAAGAAGTTGTATGCTTTGGTAAGGTCATTACAAGTTTGGCAACATTATTTATGGCCAAAGGAATTCATAATACATTCTGATCACGAAAGCCTTAAACTTTTGAAAACACAAGGTAAGTTGAATAAAAGGCATGCTAAATGGTTAGAGTTTATTGAAACCTTTCCATATGTTGTTAAATACAAATCTGGTCAAGAGAATGTAGTAGCCGATGCATTATCTAGAAAATACACTTTATTTACCTATTTGCATGCTAAGTTACTTGGTTTTGAATTGCTTAAAGATTTGTATAAGGATGATCATGATTTTCACACCAACTATGATCTTTGTTTGACTAAACCGAATGGAGACTTCTATGTTTATGATGGTTTCTTGTTTAAGAAAGATAAACTTTGCATTCCCCAATGTTCCATTCGTGAATTACTTGTTAAGGAAACCCATGGGGAGGGTTAATGGGGCATTTTGGTATTGCAAAGACACTTGCTTTTTTGAATGAACACTTTTATTGGCCTAGCATGATTAAAGATGTTAAAAGTGTTTGTGAAAAGTGTATTGTGTGTAAGCAAGAAAACTCGAAAATAATGCCTCGTGGTTTGTATCAACCTTTGCCTGTTCCTAGTTATCCTTGGATTGATATTTCTATGTATTTTGTACTTGGATTGCCCAGATCACGTAATGGTAAGGATAGCATATTTGTAGTAGTGGATCGATTTAGTAAAATGGCACATTTTATTGCATGTTCCAAAACTAATGATGCTACACATATTGCTGATTTGTTCTTTAAGGAGATCATAAGATTGCATGGAATTCCTAAGAGTATTATTAGTGATAGAGATGTCAAGTTTTTATCTCACTTTTGACGCACTCTTTGGAATAAGTTAGGTACTAAGTTATTATTTTCTACTATTGCACTTCCTCTAACTGATGGGCAAACTAAGGTAGTAAATCGTACTTTGTCTACTTTACTTCGTGCTATCATTCAGAAAAACTTAAAGAATTGGGAAGGATGTTTACCGCATATTGAGTTTGCTTACAATCGAACAATTCATAGTTCTACTAATTTTTCACCCTTTGAGATTGTTTATGGTTATAATATTATAACTCCTTTAGATATTTTGCCTCTTCCTATTAATGAGTTTGTTAATGTTGAAGGTAAAAAGAAAGCTGATTTTGTTAGGGAGTTACATGAAAAGGTTAGAAATAACATTAAAAGTCGTAATGAGCAATATGCTTAGCAAGCCAATAAAGGTAGAAGGCAAGTGATTTTCGAACCAGGAGATTGGGTTTGGATTCACTTGAGGAAAGAGAGGTTTCCCGACAAAATGAAATCTAAACTTTATCCAAGAGGAGATGGTCCTTTTCAAGTCTTGGAAAGGATTGGAGATAATGCTTACAAGATTGAACTTCCTAGTGAGTATGGCAATGTCTCATCTACATTTAATATTACTGATTTATCTTTGTTTGATGTAGGTGATTCGAGGACGAATCCTTTCGAGGAGGGAGGGAATGATGGAAATCAACTCAAGTCCATCTTGCCGAAACCAACTTCACAAGATCCATTGGCAAATCTTGATGGTCCAATGACAAGATCAAGGAGTTCAAAGATGAAGGCAGCTTTGCATTCATTAATGGCGTCAACTTGCAAAGGACTTGAGGAAGATCTTGCAACATCTCATTCACATGAAGTTATTTGGCATGTTTCTTCAATAATAATTCATGATCCACCTTGAAGAATACATGAGGCCGAATTGAAGTCCAATGAAGAAGGCGTGTCCTTGGGCTTACATTGATGGATCATGCCTTTCATTAATTTATTATTTTTGCTATTAATAATTAAGTCTAAAACACTTAATGCGGGCTTAAATTAATTCATTAATAAATTACTTGGCCCGATCATCTTGTATGATAATGGCAAGTAAAAGTTTAGGAAAGTAATCTCCTAAAATTTAGGAGATATACGCATTTTAGTCAAGGAAGCAAAACTGTGTTTTGCTTGCTTCCTTTTAGGAAACTAAGTAGTTAGTTTGTTAGTTAGTTAACAAGTCAATTTGTAATTGGCTTCCATTAGGGTTTCTTGCTTTCCAATCTTTTTAAGAGCCGAATTTACTCCCTATAAAAAGAGGGCTCCTTTAACATTTTTAATAAGAAGAATTTTGATAAACTTTAGCTTTGCTAAAACCTTTTTGCAGCCGTGACAAGTTGTAAGAAAAACGTGATTGTTCAATTAATTTTAGTTGAATTTTCATAAGACCCGTGATCTTTAAGCTAAGACCTTAGAGAAAACTTACCCGTTCTTGATTTAAAGAACATGCCGAACTGATTTTAATTCAACTCTTAATTTACTTAGGTTGAACTAAATTCAATTTGTAATAACGTGTGGGTTTGATTAGTTAATCAATTCTGCCGTTTTTCATATCTTCTTGTTGTTTGTTTTTCCGCATCCTTGTGTTGAGTTTGTCTTGTTCGTGATTTTGGTGAAACAACGATCCAAAGAAGAGGGTATTCGTGTGGTTAATGATCTCCATCCAAGGCCATCCGTATCGCCTGGAGTTCGTAAAACTCCAAATTACATTTAAACTATGTTAGGAGCTCAAATTCCCTAAGTGGGTTCATAGAGCTCCACCCTATTAAAAATATATAAGGAGCTCGTAACTCCCTACTGGAGTTCATAACTCCCTAAATAAAGTTCATAGAACTCCACCATTCATTAAAAATATATGGTGTTCATAACTCCCTACTGGTCCGTAACTCTTTATTGGAGTTCAAACTCCCACATGAAGTTTATAAAACTCCATAATTATTAAACATATACGGAGTGTTAACGACTCCCTACTCGAGTTCGCCTCTCTCTATACGAGTTCACAACGCTCACCCTATTAAAAAATGTAAGGAGATCAGACTCCCCATCTGGAGGTTGTAGAGCTATACCTCATACTCTACAGATATGTGTACTACTCGAAACTTTCACACCTGGAGTTAGTAGACTCCAAGTTCTACTAAGAAGATATAGAATGCTCAAAAATCCATATATGGAGTTTATAGAACTCCAACACTTGATGAACATATATGAGTTTCCTATCTCTATACCTAGGGCTTATAGAACTCCAGTTCAGGCTACAAATATAAGAAAGCAATCAATCATTTTTATTATTAAACTCTTCTCAGATATAGCCCAAAAGGTATAAGTCAAGACCTGGAAAAATTACCAGGCAACCAATTATTTTTTATGAAATCTTTCAGGTACGTAATGAAATGCTTACGGGAAGACCTGGTGAATTCAGGCAGATTCCAAGACCTGGTGAATTCAGGCAGATTCAAAGACTTGACAAATTCAGGCAGATTCCAAGACCTGACGAATTCAGGCAGATTCCAAGACCTGGTGAATTCAGGCAGATTCCAAGATCTGGTGAATTCAGGCAGATTCTAAGACCTGGTGAATTCAGGCAGATTCCAAGACCTGACGAATTCAGGCAGATTCCAAGACCTGGTGAATTCAGGCAGATTCCAAGACCTAATGAATTCAGGCAGATTCCAAGACCTGATGAATTCAGGCAGATTCCAAGACCTGATAAATTTAGGCAGATTTCAAGACCTGGTGAATTCAGGCAGATTCCAAGACCTGGTAAACCCAGGCAACACTCTAGAAAGACCTGGTAAACCCAGGCAACACTCTAGAAAGACCTGAGTCATTTAGGCAACGCGCAAATACAATAACCTAGACCTGGTAAACCCAGGCAACACACCAGAAAGACATAAGTCATTCAGGCAAGGCGCAAATACAATAACCAAGACCTGGTAAACCCAGGCAACACAGCAGAAAGACCTGAGTCATTCAGGCAAGGTGCAAATACAATAACCAAGACCTGGTAAACCCAGGCAACACTCCAGAAAGACCTGAGTCATTCAAGCAAGACGCAAATACGATAACCAAAACCTGGGAAATTCGGGCAATATCCCAGAAATGTGAACTTTAAAGAAGGCAAGACCTAAGATATTCTGGCAGAACACGAATAAGTCGTTTTTTCGATACGAACTGAAGAAAAACGTGAAAGAACTAGCGAAAATGATAGACAAAAGAATAAGCCTTGCTAGAAAAGGTCCGGGATCATCCCCCGCTAGCTCCAGACAAGCAAAGCTATCATCTCAAAAATGAGGAAAACCTGAGAAGTTCAGGTAGGCTCAAAGCTATCATCTCAAAAATGAGGAAGACCTGAGAATTTCAGGTAGGCTTAAAGATATTATCTAAAAAACGAGAAAGGTCTGAGAAGTTCAGGAAGGCTCAAAGCTATCATCTCAAAAACGAGGAAGACCTGAGAAGTTCAGGCAGGCTCAAAGCTATCATCTCAAAAATGAGGAAGACCTGAGAAGTTCAAGTAGGCTCAAAGCTTTTCTTTCCTAAATGGCGAGACATGAAAAATTCATTTAGGCATGAAGCTCCCATTTTGTAAATGGTAAGATCTGAGAAATTCAGGAAGGCCCAAAGCTGTTATTTCCTAAATGGTAAAACTTGGGAAAATCTAATCAGGCATTTATTTCTCAAGATTTAATTACTAATATTCGTTAACGAAATAGTGGTTTTCTATAAATCAAGTTTGACCTCTCTGTGCTGATTGCTCTTGCTGGAGGAAATCCTCAATAAGGAGTAATTACCAACCGTTAGAATAGATGCAGAGGGGATCACAATGAAACTTGTGTAAAATCCGAATAAGATTTAACATATTAATATATATATATATATATCCGATAAAGGGAAATCTTGAAGAAATCAAGCTGAGAAATGTCATTCCTTACAAAGATAAATTAAGACTACCTAGATTATTACGCAAATTATTCCGCAGGGATGTCTTCATTAACTGCAGCTAGGCTTTCTTCATTAAGGGAATTCTCTTGCCCTACGGAAATCTCCCTATTTTCAATTGGCACATGGCCAACCTCTTCACTCCTTGAGGAAATAATAGTAGTTCATACTGTATAGAATGGGATGAAATCCCCAACTGGGAGGTGCACACATCCAGCTGCGAGACCCTCCATTAGCTTGTCCAGTTTGTTGGCCGAGTTCTCATCGTAGCATTCTAAACTACTTACATCCGAATTAGGATAAAGCCCCTTTACCAATTGGTAAGCTGAGGTGGCACCTTGGTCCAAAACCGAGTGACACATGTTGGACATGAAACCTCTGAGTTGATCTGATCCTAAAAGGTTCTTAACTAGCTGAGAGGCGCCTTCCCCAATATAGAACTTGAGCTTGGATTCCAGGAGTTCCTTCTCCTTAGTTAGCTCAGAAATGTGAGTTTCACGAGTAGAAATTCTCTCACGGGAGGAATCACATTTCTTCAGCTTACGAAGCTCTTCTTGCACCTCAGATAAGGCCTTTTTGCTTTTTCTCTTGAAGTCTCTCAGCCTTGGCTTGATCCTCTCGGGCTTGGGCTAAATCAACAGTTAATTGTTCTTAGTCCTCAGAAACTTTCTTAAAATGAGAGGACAAGTCTACAGCTAAGAACAAGCCCTACGGAAAACAAGAATGATAAGCATTTCAGAAAAATAAAGAGTACATGTGAAAGGAGAAAAGTGTTACGTTTGCCATACTTGAGAATACCCTAATCGCATTCGTGCGTTTACCTCAGAGTCCTTGCCGATGTAAGACCTTGATGGCACTACAGATTCAATTATTTGCTTATAAGGCCGTAACCTATCTTTAGCCTCATCATGGGCATTCTTAGAAGAGTCAGAAGTATCACTCTTCTTGTAAACATGACATAGCTCGATTGAAGAAGAATGAATTGTGGAAGACATACTTACTTTGTAAGATAATAATAAATCTGGCCGACCTGAGAGGAGGATGGACTGCCTGATAAGACCCAAATGGGCAAAAAACAAATCTACTACAGGATAAGACCCTACTGAGCAAAAACAAATCTGCTACAGAGAAAGATCCAACTGAAGCAAGACTAAACTCTTTGCAGGAAGTGCGTGAAGTAGAACCTCCAAAAATCCAAGGGGTATCTATACATATACATATAAAGGGTCTCGAACTCAAAGAAAGGTCATGTCAAGAGATGTCCCGTAAAAACGAGATACTTGGCACTTCCTAGAAAAATAATTAATGATGACAACCTCTAATAAAGGATAAATATGCAATAAATGGGTATATGATAACAATATTCGCCCTTTGAAATCTGGCCACTCTTCAGATCGGGTCGATTAAGAATTCAAACAGATATGGGGGGCTATTGATGAGGTATGAAAATAAACACACCAAATTAACGGCTGGGATTAAATGGATAGGGAGCTCCTTCCCTTACAAGTAAAGTCTAAAAGTGACATCATCAAGGTATGGCCTCTTCTATAAATATCGCTTGTATGTAATTAATAAGGGGATCCCCTCTTGAACTATTAATTTAAGCTCATCCTTATTTTCATCAAGACCTATTACTCACTTAGGCATCGGAGTGAATCTCCCCAGGACTACCTGGGGAGGTTTCACTAACGATTTATCTATTACAGAAGGGCTCATTTGGAGCATGGCTCGTTTGGAGCAGGGCTCATTTGGAGATGGGATCATTTGGAGCAGGGCTTATTCTGAGATTGACCTACTTGAGGATTGACACATCTGGAGATGGGCTCATTCGGAGATTGGCCCTAATGGAGATGGGATGCGAGGTCATAAAGTCGACATATTATTTATTCATGGTGAAGTGGAAGTTGGGCCCTTCTTGAGGTGAGGTCGAAGGCCTTTGTACAGCATTCTCAGCAAGGCTCATCTTCGGTCTTCATCAGTTGGCATGTCTGGAAATTCAGAAATAGAATCATATATGAGGAAGACAAATGTGATTCTGAATCACTAAAAAACATAATTTTCAGCGAGATTAAAGTAAGTTTAGAGGCCAAATTCCCGGAATTCAAATGCACAAACTTCCCATGGAATCTTTTCTGGAACACAGCCCTATATCCTGAAAAAAGAATTATTGTAAACTACATTAAATGGCATCCTCCTGAAGGAAATCACTACATCCTGAATATTCATGACTTATTCAATGGTAATACAGGCCAAGGGGGAGGAATTCTAATTAATAGTGAGAGTTCACTGATCTTTGCCTTTACAAAGCTTTTTACTTCCACTAACTTGATCTCAAGTAAACAGATAATTATACAAACAGCCATACAAGGGTTGAAGATATGCATCCAAAAGGGATTCACTTCAAATATATGCATTACATCCTCCTCAAGCAACATTTATTCATGGCTACAGAAAAATGAAAAAGGGCCCTGGAAGCTCAGACGATTAATACAAAATCTACAAAATGCCTGCCTGCCAGACACTTGGAAGATGTGCCAAAAGAAGGAAAATGTGGTCGCAAACTTATTAGCAAAATCAGCATTCTTGCATACGGATGAAATAATTCTAGAAGAACGATTCCTTCCGAAAAAAATTCAAAAGGTAATTAGATTAGAAAGGCTTGGAATTCCTTATATCAAAAGATCCCATCAATATATATGCCGCCTTCTCTCTCACAAAAGACCAATGGCGGCTGATGTTAAGCCATTTAGTCTATCCAAGTTTTAAAATCTTTTGGCTGCTGAAGTTAGGCCTCATTTTTCAAAATTATCTTGGAAATCGGTTGTTGTTAGTAGCTGAAGTTAGGCCTCGCTATCTAATCCTTACAATCTTTCTCAATCAGATATCTGTGTTTGCATATATTCTGATGTTTATAGATGCATTATGGACTCATTGTAATAGAAATATTTTCCCTCTATAGTCCAACTGTAATTTCAAAATATGTTTATGTAAAGGAGGAAGTACTCCTAGTTTATATTCGATAAATAAAAGTTGTTGCTTATCATGTAAGGGAGGAGTCCTCCCTATTTATGGCTTTCCAAATGTACTCAATGGTGTGGATATTTCCGCCATTAAATTATGTATCTTTTTTAATATCAATAAAAAATGGAGTAGCGCCCCACCCGCAAAAAAAAAAATCACTAGAATACATGTTCATAATGGGGGTGGGTGCAAAAAAACCGGTACAAAAAATTTAAAATCCACGCATTTTTGGATTTTGATATTTTTTGCTAAAATATGTGTTATATAACCCATCAAAAATATAAATTTAGTAAACAATCTTAATTTCACATTTTTTGACATAGTTCACAACGATGCATTTTCACAATTGATGTGGTTGGAAAAAAGTAGGGAAAATGACAAAATAAACACATTTTTTCCTTTGCCATTTTGGACAAAAATACATGTGTTATAACCCATGAATAATTGAGTTTTGGCAAAAAATTTTAAATTCCACTTTTTTCTGACAATATCCACTAGAATGCATCTCCACAATTGAGAGAAGTGTAAAAAATATCACAAAAAGTCAAAATCAATGTGTTTTTAAATTTAGCATTTTATGCTAAATACATGTGTTATAACCCATGAAAGAATTGAAATTTGGTGAAAAAACTAAATTTTATTTTTTTGACCACATTCATTAAATAAAAAAAGACCACATTCATTGGAATGCATGTTCGCCATTGCGATGTGTGTAAAATACAATTGGGAAAAATTCAAAATAAATACGTTTATTTACTTTGTCATTTTTACTAAAATACTTGTGGTATAACCTATGAAATATAAAGGTTTAGTGAAAATTTTAATTTTTATTTTTTGGACAATATTCACTAGAATGCATATTCACAATGGGGGTAGATGCAAAAATTGGTACAAAAAAGTTAAAATCAACATATTTTTGAATTTTGCCATTTTTTTCTAAAATACGTGTGTTATAGCCAATGAAAAAATAGAAGTTTAGTAAAAAAAAATCTAAATTTCAATTTTTTTACACAAAGTTCACAAGGATGTATGTTAACATTGAGTTGGTTGAAAAAAAGTAGGGAAAACGCAAAATAAACATGTTTTTTGAATTTGACATTTTTTTATAAAAATACGTGTTATAACCTCTAAAAAATTGAGGTTTGGTGAAATCTTTAAGATTTGTTTGGATAGGGTTCTTTATCCCATTTCTCATCTTATTCCAAATTAACATATTTGTTTATATTTAATTCTCAAAAAAAATTTTTCCAAGTTCTCTTATCACAAAATGAAGGCATTTTAGTCTTCTTAATATCATTTAATCTTTTTATTTTTTATTTATTTGAGTTGATCAGTGAAAGACAAAGGCCGACTGTCGGTTGTTAAGCCAATAAATTTAATAAAAAAAATTCTTATTAAACTTTATTTATTTAAAAAAATTCTTCTACAGAAAACCAATAAAAACAAACTTATCAATCCAAACACTCAATTTTCAAAACAAAATGTTTCCTTTTGAAAAACGCAATTCGAGACCTTGATTTTTGCAATTTTTAAAACAAAACACATATCCTAATAGGCCCTATAATTTTACCATTTTTTTACAATTTTCACTCGAATGCATATTCACAATCGAGGCATGTGTAACAAAATTCACAAAAAAGCCAAAATCAAAGCTTTTTTGGATTTTCCATTTTTGGCAAAAATACGTGCGTTATTACCCATGAAAAATAGAGGTTTGGTGAAAATTTTAACTTTCACTTATTTTTGACAATATTCACTAAAATCCATATTCATAATAGAGTTGTGTGCAGAAACTGGTAGAAAAAAAGTTAAAATCAATTTATTTTGGATTTTGCCAATTTTGCTAAATTACGTGTGTTATAGCCCATAAAAAATAGAAATTTAGTAAAAAAAATATTAATTTCGCATTTTCTGACACCGTTCACTAGGATGCATATTCATAATTGAGGTATTTCAAAAAAAGTAGGGAAAATGCAAAAATAAACATGTTTTTTTACTCTTCCATTTTGGACAAAAATACATGTCTTATAACCCGTGAATAATTGAGTTTTGGCGAAAATTTTAAAATTCCACTTTTTTCTGACAATATCCACTAGAATGTATGTCCACATTTGATGCAAGTTAAAAAAAAATCACAAAAAGTCAAAATCAATGTGGTTTTATATTTTACCATTTTATTCTAAATACATAAATGAAAGAATTGAAATTTGGTTTAAAAACTAAATTTTATTTTTTTGATAACGTTCATTTGAATGCATGTTCTCAATTGAGATGTGTGTAAAAAATAGTAGGAAAAAGTCAAAATCAACATGTTTTTTTTACTTTGGCATTTTTTACTAAAATACTTGTGTTATAACACATGAAAAATAGAAGTTTAGTGAAAATTTTAATTTTCCCTTTTTTGGACAATATTCACTAGAATGCATGTTCTCAATAGGATGGGTGCAAAAAACGGTACAAAAAAAAGTTAAAATCAACGCATTTTTGGATTTTGCCATTTTTTTTTGCTAAAATACATGTTTTATAGCCTATGAAAAATAGAAGTTTAGTAAAAAATCTATATTTCACTTTTTTTTACAACGTTGACATGGATGCATGTTCGCATTGAGGTGGTTCAAAAAAAGTTTGGAAAATGCCAAATAAAAAACACGTTTTTTAACTTTGTAATTTTTATAAAAATATGCGTGTTATAACCCGTGAAAAATGGAGGTTTGGTAAAATATTTAGGGTATATATGGATAAGGCTTTTTAGCCCATTTTTCATCTCATTCCAAATTAACATGTGTGTTTATATTCAATTCTCAAAACAAAAATTTCTAAATTCTCTAATTACAAAATGAAGGTAATTAATCTTTTAAACATCGTTTATTTTATTTATTTTTATTTGTTTGAGTTGATCGGTAGCGGCCAAAGGTTGACTGTCGGTAGTGAACCCAAAGAATTTAATAAAAAAAATTATTATTTAAACTTTATTTATTAAAAAAATTCTTCTACACAAAAGCCAATAAACACAAAACTTATCAATCCAAATACTCAATTTTCAAAACAAAATGATTCTTTTTGTAAAACGTAATTCGACACCCCAGTTTTCACAATTCTCAAAACAGAACATATATCCAAAAAAATTCTTTAATTTCACTCTTTTTTTTACAATACTCACTCGAATGCATGTTCAGAATTGAGGAATGTGTAAAAAAATATCACAAAAAAAGCCAAATTCGACGCATTTTTGGATTTGGCCATTTTTGTCTAAAATACGTGTGTCATAACCCATAAAAAATAGAGGTTTGGTGAAAATTTTATGGTCTGATTGGATTTGTGTTTTGTTTTGAGAATTGCAAACAATGAGGTTTCGAATTGTGTTTTACAAAAGGAATCATTTTGTTTTGAAAATTGAGTTTATGTATTGATAAGTTTTATTTTTATAGATTCTTGTGTAGAAGAATTTTTTTAATAAATAAAGTTTAAATAAGATTTTTTTAAAAAATTATTTGGGATAACCGTCGACAGTCAACTTTGACCGCCACCGATCAACTCAAATAAATAAAAAAAATTAAAAGATGCTGAAAAGACCAAAATGACTTTATTTTTTATTAGAGAACTTAGAAATTTTTGTTTGAGAATTGAATATAAACAAACATGTTAATTTGATGAAAAATGGTCTTAAAAGCTTTATCCAAATATACTCTAAATTTTTCGCCAAACCTCCAATTTTCACTGGTTATAACACACGCAGTTTTATAAAAAAAAATGTGAAAGTCAAAGAATGTGTTTATTTGGCATTTTTCCTACTTTTATTTCAACCACTTCAATGTGAATATGCATCCTTATGAACGTTTTCAAAAAATGTGAACTCTAGATATTTTTTACTTAGTTTCTATTTTTCATTAGCTATAACACATGTATTTTAGCAAAAAGCTTGTAAAATCCAAAAATGCGTTGATTTTAACTTTTTTTGTTTGTATTTTTGAACCCACCCCTATTGTGAATATGCATTCTAGTGCATATTGTCCGAAAAAGTGAAAATTAAAATTTTTACCAAACTTATATTTTTCATTGGTTGTAACACATGTATTTTAGTAAAAAAAATGGCAACATTAAAAACGTTTTGATTTTGACTTTTCCCTACTAAACCTCTATTTTTCATTAGTTATAACACAAGTATTTTAGTAAAAAATGTAAAAGTAAAAAGAAACGTGCTGATTTCAACTTTTTTCTTATTTTATTTTACACACACCTCAATTGCAAACATTCATTCTAATGAATGTGGTCAAAAAATTAAAATTTAACTTTTTTACTGAATTTCAATTTTTTCATGGGTTATAACATAAGTATTTAGCATAAAATGGAAACATTTAAAAATGCGTTGATTTTGACTTTTTGTGATTTTTTTAAACATGCCTCAACTGTGGACATGCATTCTAGTGGATATGTCAGAAAAAAGTGGAATTTAAAACTTTTCACCAAACATCCATTTTTTATGGGTTATAAAACACATATTTTCATAAAAAAATGTCAAACTCAGAAAACGTGTTTATTTGGCTTTTTCCCTAAGTTTATTCAACCATCTCAACGTGAACATGCATCCTTGTGAATGTTGTCAAAAAAGTGAAATTTAGATTTTTACTAAATTTGTATTTTTCATGGCCTATAAGACGCATATTTTAGCAAATAATAGAAAAATTGAAAAATGCATTGATTTTAATTTTTTTCTACCGATTTTTGCACCCACCCCCATTATGAACATGCATTTTAGTGAATATTATCTTTTTTTTTGGCTAATCATCCCATTTGCGGTGGAGCGCCACTCCCTAATTTTATTAATAGCAAATTTTGAGTACGAAAGTTAATATCGGATATAACCACACCATTAGTACATTAGTAAATCAATAAATTGGGAGGACTTAACCCTTACATTAAAGCCCTTAACTAGATTTTAAGAATTGAAATAAGGAATACTTCCTTCTTTACAGAAGAATGGTTGCTAAGATTGACTATAATATAAAGATCGTCCATGGAGTAATAATCTTTATATAATCTCAATCTCGAACTTCCATTTTTACAACAAGAAGGGTTTCCCTTTTACAAAAAAACTCCATACGATTAAGCATTAGATCTCTAGGAGTGATGTTGAACAAAGAACCATGCATATATCATTGAGAAAATATAAATAAAGTAAATGAACAATATTGGACAAAACTTGCCTAACATCAGTAGCAAGAGGTCCTACATTTTGAAGATCAAATTGTCAAGTGGAGAGGACCGCTCTTTTGTATGAGCATACATAACATGTATATGACTTTTGATGAGCTAATAGACTAAACTTGCCTAACTTCAGCAGCAAGCGGTCTATACCATGTCTTCTAAATGATGTAATTTAAGAACTAAGCATGGAAGTGTGTGAATTTTGAAACCAACGTGGTCATGAACCAAGTCTTGATGTGTCATAGATCTCAAAGGATAAACACTAGTTATCTATTTTGTGATTTTTGGACTGAAAGTTCACTATGGCAGTGAACATGTGATATCAAATAGAAGACAAATGAGCTAGGAGTACTATGAAAATGAATCAATTGTTGATGCTATGACAACATGAGGTAAATAAGCCAAGCTTCAGAAGCCAATGACCTTTGCAAGTTGTGCAATGAATTAGAAAATTTGAGGGTTTTTCAGGTTGACAAAAAACAGGTTGTGAATGAAAGCTGTCATCATAATAGCAAAACTTGGATTTAATTGTGTTTTTCCTTGGATATGATGATGTAAGGAAGACCAAGTCTTTCTGCTCTTAATATATTTTGAATTTTCTGATGAAGTAGGCTCTCCGAAATGATTGACATGGCAGGTTAGTGACATTGTCAAAAAAAGGTGAAAAATAAAATTTTCAATAAAACTCTATTTTCATGGGTAATAACACATGTATTTCAACAAAAAATGGCAAAATCGAAGAATGAGTTGATTTTTACTTTTTTGTAATATTTTTTAGACCTGCCTCGATAATGAACATGCATTCGTGTGAATATTGTAAAAAAAGTGAAATTATAGGGTTTGTTCTGATATGTGTTTAGTTTTGAAAATTGTGAAAAACAAAGTCTTGAATTGCGTTTGACAAAAGGAATCATTTTGTTTTGAAAATTGAGTATTTGAATTGAAAAGTTTTGTTTTTATTGGTTTTTGTCTTGAAGAAGTTTTCTAATAAATAAAGTTTAAATAAGAATTAAATTGTTTAGGTTAACCGCCGACTATCAACCTTTGACTGCCAGAGATCAACTCAAACAAATAAAATAATAAAAAGATGTTGAAAAGAATAAAATACCTTCAGTTTTTGATTAGAGAAGTTAGAAATTTTTGTTTTGAGAATTGAATATAAACAAACATGTTAATTTGGAATGAGATGAGAAATGGGCTAAAAAGCCCTATCCAAAATAAACCCTAAAATTTTCACCAAACCTCCATTTTTCACGAGTTATAACACATATATTTTTATAAAAAATGTCAAATTCAAAAAACATATTTATTTGGCATTTTCCGTAAGTTTTTCCAACCACCTCAATGTGAACATACATCATTGTTAACGTTGTCAAAAAGTGAAATTTAGTTTTTATTACTAAATTTCTATTTTTATGGGCTATAATAAACATATTTTAGCAAAAAAAATAGCAAAATCCAAAAAATGCGTTGATTTTACTTTTTCTTGTACTTTTGCACCCACCCCATTGTGAACATCCATTCTAGTGGATATTGTCCAAAAAAGTGAAATTACAATTTTCACCAAACCTCTATTTTTCATGTGTTATAACAAACGCATTTTAGCCAAAAATAGAAAAATCCCAAAACTCATTGATTTTGGATTTTTTGTGATATTTTTTAACACATGCCTCGATTGTGAGCATGTATTCGAGTGAATATTATAAAGAAAGAGTGATATTATAGGGTCGGTTTGGATATGTGTTTGGTTTTGAGAATTGCGATAAATGAGGTCTTGAATCGCATTTTACAAAATGAATCATTTTGTTTTGAAAATTGAGTGTTTGGATTGATTAGTTTTGTTTTTATGTAGAAGAATTTTTTAATAAATAAAGTTTAAGTAAGAATTTTTTATTAAATCGTTTAGGTTAACTGCCGACTGTCAACCTTTGACCGCCACTGATCAACTGAAACAAGTAAAAAAAATAAAAGATGTTGAAAAAACCAAAATGTCTTCATTATGTGATTTGAGAACTTGGATTTTTTTTTGAATTGAATATAAACAAACATGTTAATTTGGAAAGAGATGAGAAAAAGCCTAATCCAAATATACCCTAAAGTTTTTACCAAACCTCTATTTTTCACGAGTTATAACACACATATTTAAATAAAAAAATATCAAAGTAAAAAAACGTGTTTATTTGGAATTTTCCCTACTTTTTTTCAACCATCTCAATGTGTACATGCATCATTCTGAACATTGCATCATAACACACACATTTAGCAAAAAAAAAGAAAAAACGAAGCCAAAATCTGAAAATTCTTTGATTTTAATTTTTTTTTTGTACTAATATTTGCACCCACCCCAATTGTGAACATGCATTCTAGTGAATATTGTTCTTTTTTTTTTTTTTTGGCTAATCATCCCAAACTCGGGGGTCGCCACTCCCAGTTTATTGATTGAAAATCAGATTACAAAAGCAATGGCGGATATATCCACACCATTAGTACATGTGAAAGCTATAAAAAGGGAGGACTCCACCCTTACAATTTAGTATCTATCTAAAGTTTGAGAATTGAAATTTGGAGTACTTCCTCCATTACATGGTAAGTGGTTGCAAACTGTTGAGAATAATACAAAGGCTGTCTAAGACTAATAACCTTTATATAATAATCAACTGCTAGTTTCCACTTTTTCTAATCGAAGTTGATAATTCTTATAAAAATATTGCCTTATTGGCCAAAGTAAACAACATACATGACAGAGTGTATATGATATAGCTAGATATGCATATAACTGATTACAGGATGAGAGGATGTGAAAATGGACATCAACATTATTGGTGGTTAATAGGCCTAACAACAGCAGCCTATGACCCTTACATTTGGAAACAAAGGCCTAACATCTGCAGCCTATGCCCGTTACAAAAAGAGCTTTTAGTTTACCTTGGATGTAATGATGTATGGAAGACCAAGTCTTTCTCCTCTTACAGCTTGCTGAATTTTTGGATGCAGTAGGCTTTCTGAGTTGATTTCCATATGGGGATGTATCTCAGCACATTTGGCTAGCAGTATCGCAGCTGAGTTTGTTTGTTTAGGCGTTAGTTCCCATCGAGGTTGAGGTTGTAACTCTATTAACCTTTGAAATGGTTCCTTTATTCTCCAGGGAAGCTTTTTATTTTTCTGTAGCCATGAAATCAGATTTTTTGAGCTTGATTCAACGCTTAGATTAAACAGGAAACCTCTTTGGTGACAGCTTTTGATGCCCACCAGCGCTGCCTCAATCAAAACCTGCTCCTGTAAATTAAGATTAGTAGAATCTGATTTGAAGTAAAAGGCTAAAATTATTTTGCCCTGATTGTCTCTTACAATTCCACCACCAAGTCCTTCACTATTTCTATTGACGAATCCATGAATATTCAGTTTGAAGTGTTTATCCTTGGGGGGATGCCATTTTATGTATAAGGTGTGAATTCTGTTTGAAGTATGAAGCGTTGAGTCCCAGAATTCATTCCATTTGAGAGTTGTCCATTTTATATCATGGAAGTAGTTAGACAATATGGACTTTAATTCTTCAAAGGAAGATTTTATCATATTACCTATATTCCATTCTTCTTCCTCGTATATCCATTTGTTTCTAGCTTTCCATAGTTCCCAACAAATAATGATTGGAATAACTTGGATGATTAGTTTACATGTACTATTTTTCGCTGAATGATTCCACAAATGATGCAAAAATGGAATTAATCGTTGAGAATTAGGTGAAATGTAGATCCCTAGTTCACTACCATATGATATCCACAGTTTTGATGCATTATCGCAATTCAGAAAAATATGGTCTATTGTGTCTAAACCAGATTGACAGCACACACATTTAAAGGGACCATGAATGTTAAATCTATACAAAATGTCTCCTATTGGAAGTTGTGATTTAAGAAGACGTAACATGAAGAAAGATTATTTTGTTGCAATGCTAGAATTCCATAGGAATTTTCCTAAGAACCACTGGATTTGGGGGTTGTGTGTAGCTAATTGAAAAGCTGATTTAAATGTAAATAACCCAGAAGTGGTTAAAGTCCAAATGTTAGGATTCTGATTTTCATTTTCAACAAGGGGTTGTGATAAAATGAATGGATCTATGTGAGGAGCGATTGCTTTCATTCTATCCCATGTTCTAGACATGTTCTTTGGAGCATTTTGCATGGGATGACAGTATCTGTTCATTAAGAATTTAGCCCAAAGGGATTCCTGTTCCCTAAACCTCCACCACAGCTTGTACGAGAAGGCTTTTTGAATGTCAAAGAGAGATCTGATACCAATGCCTCCGGCTTGATAAGGTACACATAGCTTGTTCCAAGCAATCCAGTGATGCTTTGGTTTATGATTTAATGTACCCCAAAGAAAATTGGCAAAAATTGATTCAAGTTTTTGTAGGATTTTCTTTGGGGGATTAGCTCCAAGAAGAAAATGAATAGGCATAGCCGAAAGAACTGATTTTATGAGGGTAATTCTTCCTCCACTGGAGAGAAACTTGGAGCTCCATGAGTTTATTTTCAAAAGAGTATTTTGAATTAGTGGCTCATAGTACTTGAATTTGTTTTTTCCATAGTACAAGGGGAGACCTAGATACTTAATAGGAATTTTTTCTGAATGGAATTTGGTGATTTTCGAAATAATGTGTTTTTTATTTCTATCACATGAATGATGAACTAAGAAGGAACTTTTTTGCGTGTTGATTTTCTGTCCAGAGACTTCTTCATAGTGCTTAAGAGTTCCCATAATGTGCTTAAGTGAATTGTGATACGAAGATGTAAAGATAATTAAATCATCTGCATATGCAAGGTGTGATATGTGTGGGCAATTCTTTGGAAAGTTGAAAGTAGGATTTTGGGCAGCTTGGATGTTTAAAGCTCTTGAAATATATTCTGCCCCTAGAATGAATAAATAAGGAGATAATGGATCCCCTTGTCTTATACCTCGGGAAGATGTGAAAAATCCAACTGGTGATCCATTAATGAGGATGGAGAAATGGACATTGGAGATAAGTCTCCAAATTGTGTCAATAATGATTTCACTGAACCCAAAACTACGAAGAACTTGAAGGAGAAACATCCAGTCTACTCGATCATATGCTTTCTCCATATCTAATTTAAGAATCACATTGCTGAATTTATGTTTTTTAGGCAAGCATTGAACTAGTTCACTAGCTAATAGGAAATTATCCATTAATTGTCTTCCTTTTACATAACCACTTTGATTTGCACTAATTAATCTAGGAAGCAAGTGAGATAATCTAGAGGCTAAAATCTTGGAGATTACCATCTTTAGGAAGTTACAGAGACTAATTGGTCTGAATTGACTAAATTTCTTGGGGTTTAGAATTTTTGGGATAAGAATAATGTGGGTGGCTGTAATAGCTTGAGAGAGAGTCCCTCCATTGAAAAAATATTGAATGGCTTCTAATATATCATATTTGACAATCTCCCAGGTAGTTGTGAAAAAGATAGCATTAAAACCATCTGGACCTGGAGCACTATTAGGATCCATTGCAAAAACACATTCTGATATTTCTTCAAGAGTGGGAATGGATTCTAGCAAAATGTTATCTTGATTTAGTACTAACTTAGGAATGTAACTATTTTGAGGATAAGGACTAGTCTGGGTTTTGGTAAAGGCTTTTTGGAAGTGTGATATAGAAGCTTCCCCTATTTGTTGAGGATTTTCTAAGATTTTATCATTTTCATCATGAATGGAATGTATGTGAAATCTCCTTCTTTTTTGGTTAACATAAGAGTGAAATAGTTTTGAATTTCTATCTCCGTCTTTTAACCATTTTAAGTTCGCTTTTTGGGCCCAATAATCTTCTATGTTGGCTGTGATTTTCCTAAGTTTAGCTCTGGCTAAGTTTAACTCCTCATTAGGGATGCCTGCACTAGTTTCTTCATCTTTTAGTTCTAACTTTTGGAGATTTAATTCTGCATCCTTGAGTGTGGAGAATAAATTTCCAAACTGCAGTTTATTCCACTCTTTAAGGATCTGTTTTGTATGTTGAAGTTTGAGTGTGATTTTCCTAATGGGATTTCCTTCCACATATATGCTCCAAGCTTTTTTTACTATTTCTAAAAAGTTCTGGTTTTTGGTCCAAAAATTTTGGAATTTAAATCCAGTTTTCCTATGTTGCTCTATTTTGGAAATGTTGACTAAAATAGGCGAATGATCTGATGGGTCTTTTGGCAAATGCTTAACCACATACTGGTATCCTAAGTTTAGGGCAGAACTGTTGACTAGTATACGATCTAATCGCTTCCATATCCTATGTTTACCTTTTCTGTTGTTACACCAAGTGAAATGTGATCCTATAAAGTCGACATCTTCTAGACCATGAAGGTTGGTGAATTGCAATAGCTCCTTGGTATCATCTAGTCTAAAAGATCTTCCACCTTTTTTTTCCATTTCTCTAAGAGTGCAGTTAAAGTCTCCCAAAATCCACCATGGAATGTTCTGAGGCTTGAGATCAGACAGGGCTTTCCACATACAACACCTAGAGACTTCATTGCAAGCAGCATGTACCGATGAAAGTATTATAGGGCTAGGGAAATTAGAATATTGTAAATGCACAGATAATTGTTGTTTATTTTCACTAATGATGGAGCATGTAATTGGATCATTGTAAAAAATCCATATTGTTCCCTCAGTGTTAGCAAGACAATGATCAAATTTTAGTTTTAGCATGAAAGACTTTAACTTACATATCAGAGTCTTTGGTTCACATATGACTAGTAATTCAACTTTGTTGCTCTTTATAATGCTTTTTAATCTCTTAAGGTTAGGAGATTTAGACACACTTCTAATATTCCAAAATAGAAAATTATGCATCATTAATATCTAAATTCTCATTATAATTCACTGATTTATTATTTCTCGGTCTCAAAGAACGGTTAGAGGGAAACTTAGCTCTTATGCCTTTTTCCTTCGGTGGAGATTCAGGCTCTTCTTCATATTCCACATCAAAGGCCGGTTTGTCCATGATCTCCAAGTGTGACACTTGCTGCAGTTTAGTGAACTCTTTGTCAATTGACTTAGTACTGTGAGCATCTACTTCATCATCTGAAAGCTCTGTTGTAGTATCTTTGATGCATGGTTCTGAATTTGTCCTGGTAATACATAAACAATGTTGTGAATGAGAAGTTTCATTGCAAGATGCATGTAAATTAACTAATTCATTGACTTCCTGATTTGTTGTGGCAGATGTGAGCTGATCTGAGGTGTCATTGATGTGGAGGCCTGATGAGTTTTGTTTTATGCCGGGACTCTCAGTTTTCTCTATTTGCTTCTCTGAGTCTCTGGAACAATTGGAAGATGTGTCTTTGTTTGCAATTTTGGAGTTGTCATTGGTACTGGGACTTGAGGAGGGTTTCTGCGCATTTGATGGATCTTTGGTAGGCATTGCTATGACTTGATGAGAGGATGTGGATGGAATAGTAACATTGATCAATTGGGGAGTGGTGTGATTGAGGATGGGAGTTTGTATTTTTTCCTTTCCTTTAGCATTCATAATCGGTGTAGCTTTGTTCTTTGGCAGATTTTGAGCTGAGCTTTTTCCTTTTTGAATCCATGCCTGTTTTAGAACTTTCTCCGAACCCTTTGGTAACTGCTGTTCTGTAGACTCTTGATCATTGCATTGTGATGTCTGGTGTCCCATTTTACTACAGATAGTGCAGTAATGAGGTTTATCCTCTACATAAACTTGTTGCCATCTTCCAGAATTTCCCTGAGTGATCCAAATACGTTCTGGAATTTTTTCCAAAACATCAACTTCGATGCATACTCTGGCCACACTTGGTCTCACTACCCTTAGTGCCGCAGCAGTGGCAGAATCTGTTCTTAGGGGTTTACCAATTATACTAGCTAGGGAGAATAGTGATTTTTTGTTAAACAAATTCAGTGGAAGCATAGGAAAGCTGACCCAAACTGGAACTATCGATGGTTCAACTTCAGGATTAAAAGTAGAGGACCATTTAAATATTCTTGCATTAAAGCCTTTGAAAGACCAAGATTGCTTGAACCACATTCTGTGATAATCATCCTCTAACTCAAATCTAAAGATAACATGTCTGGCGTCTAGTAATCCAATAAAACAAGTACCTTTGAATCCAGTGTTTAGGATTTCCTGTTTGATGGTGGACATGGCGGGGCGACCCCAAGAGAATTTGCCGATGAGGGAGTATTTGAAGGGCTCCGAGAGTTCTTCATCCTCTTCGTTGGACAGATTCAGGGAAGGCTCTCCTTTATAAGTTCCCAATCCTTTGTGAAAGGCGTTTTTCCTGACTTGGTCGGAGAAAATCGTGGAAATATTATTGCAATTGGTAGTTTGATTCAGAGAGTTTGGGATCAATTTTGCTGCGGCTTCTTTGTAGGAAGCAGCCTGTAAATCTGGAGGTCGTACCTCCGTCATTGGAGGGATGGAGTTTTTGCTTCTGAATTTTTTTTTTTTCCAATGAAAGCTGAAGAAGATGATGAACAGTGTAGAGAGAAGGGAGAGAATCGGTTCTTCTAGTGAATAGTGAATATTGTTCAAAAAAGTGAAAATAAAAATTTTCACCAAACCTCTATTTTTTATGGGTTATAACACCTGTATTTTAGTCAAAATGAAAAAGTCAAAAAATGTGTTGATTTTGATTTTTTTCCCTATTGTTTTTTACATACATCTCAATTGCAAACATGTATTATAATGAACATGGTCAAAAAAATGAAATTTAGTTTTTTTTCTACAAATTTTAATTTTTTTCCATGGGTTATAACACACGTATATAACATAAAATGATGAAATTCAAAAACGCGTTGATTTAGACTTTTTGTGATGGTTTTCACACATGCCTCAACTGTAGACATGCATTCTAGTGAATACTGTCAGAAATAAAATGGAATTTAAAAATTTTCGCCAAAACTCAATTTTTCACGGGTTATATAACACATGTATTTTTGTCCAAAATGGCAAAGTATAAAAACGTACTTTTTTTTGCATTTTCCTTACTTTTTTTTCAGCAACCTTAATTGTGAATATGTATCCTTATTAATGGCGTCAAACAATGTGAAATTATAATTTTAAACTAAATTTCTATTTTTCATGGGCTATATAACAAGTATTTTAGCAAAAAATGACAAAATAAATAATAATGTTGATTTTAACTTTTTTTTGGTAAACGTTTTTGCACCCAAACCTCTATGTGTTTATTTTGCACCAAAACGTTTTTTGGTACCACTTTTTTATGGTTTCATTATGAACATGAATTCTAGTGAATATAGAAAAAAAATAAAAATTAAACTTTTCACCAAACCTCTATTTTTCAGTGTTATAACAAATGTATTTTTAGCCAAAAATGTCAAAATCCAAAAAAACGCATTGATTTTGACATTTTTGTGATTCTTTTTACATCTGCCTCAGTTGTAAACTTGCATTCAAATGATTATTTTGAAAAATGAGTGAAATTATAGGGTTTGCTTGGACATGTGTTTTATTTTGAGAATTGCGAAAAATTTCGAATTGCGTTCTACAAAAGGAATCATTTTATTTTGAAAATGAGTGTTTGGATTGATAAGTTTTATTTTTATTGGTTTTTGTGTAGAAAAATTTTTTTAATAATTAATGTTTAAATAATATTTTTTTATTCAATTATTTGGGTTAACTGTCAACAGTCAACCTTTGACCGCTACCGATCAACTGAAAAATATAAAAATATATAAAAAAATTAAAAGATGTTGAAAAGACTAAAAGTCTTTCATTTTGTGATTAAAGAACTTGGAAATTTTTGTTTTGTAAATTGAATATAAACAAACATGTTAATTTCGAATGAGATGAGAAATGAGCTAAAAAGTCTTATCCAAATATACCCTAAAAATTTCACAAAACCTCAAATTTTTATGGGTTATAATGCACGTATTTTATAAAAAAAATGTCAAAATAAAAAAACGTGTTTATTTGGCATTTTCCTACTTTTTTTCAACCATCTTAATGTGAACATACATCCTTGTGAACGTTTTCAAACAAAAGTGAAATTTAGATTTTTTTTAATAAGTTTCTATTTTTCATGGGTAATAATACACATATTTTAGCAAAAAATGGCAAAATCGAAAAATGCGTTGGTTTTAACTTTTTTTGTACCAATTTTTGCACCAACCCCATTGTGAACATGCATTCTAGTGAATATCGTCAAAAAAAGTGAAAATTAAAATTTTCATCAAACCCCTATTTTTCATCGATTATAAACACACGTATTTTAAGCAAGAAATGGAAAAAGCAAAAAAGCGTTGATTTTGGATTTTTTTGTGATGATTTTTACACCAAATTGATTTTGGATTTTTTTGTGATGATTTTTACACCAAACTCGATTATGAATATGCATTCGAGTGAATATTGTAAAAAAAGAATGAAATTATAGGGTATGTTTGGATATGTGTTTTGTTTTGTGAATTGCGAAAAATGAGGGCTCGAATTGCGTTTTACAAAAGGAATCATTTTGTTTTAAAAATTTAGTGTTTTGATTGATAAGTTTTGTTTTGATAGGTTTTTATGTAGAAGATTTTTTTAATAAATATAGTTTAAATGAGAATTGTTTTATTAAATTGTTTGGGTTAACCGGCGACGGTTAACCTTTGACAGCCACCGATCAACTCAAACAAATAAAAAAATTAAAAAATATTGAAAAGACTAAATACCTTCCTTTTGTAATTAGAAAACTTTGAAAATTTTGTTTTGAGAATTGAATATAAACTAACATATTAATTTTGAATGAGATAAGAAATGGGTTAAAAAGCCCAATCCAAATAAGCCCTAAAATTTTCACCAAACCTTCATTTCTCACGAGTTATAACACACATATTTTTATAAAAAATGTCAAAGTAAAAAAATGTATTTATTTGGAATTTTCCCTAATTGTTTTCAACCACCTCAAGAAAAGTAAAATTTATATTTTTTTACTAAGTTTATACTTTTCATGGGCTATAACACACGTATTTTAGCAAAAAAAAGGTAAAATCAAAAAATGCTTTGATTTTTTTAACTTTTTTTGTACTCGTTCTTGCACACACCCCCATTGTGAATATGCATTCTAGTGAATATTATCCAAAAAAAATGAAAATTAAAATTTTCGCCAAACCTCTATTTTTAATGGTTTATAACACATGTATTTTAGTCAAAAAATGGCAAAGTAAAAAAATGTGTTTATTTTGACTTTTTCCCTACTATTTTTTACGTACCCCTCAATTGCGAACATGCATTCTAATGAATATGGTCGAAAAAATAAAATTTAGTTTTTTCACCAAATTTCAAATTTTCATAAAATGGTAAAATTTAAAAATGCATTGATTTTGACTCTTTGTGATGATTTTTTACACCTGCCTCAATTGTGGACATTCATTCTTGACAATATTCACTCGGATGCATGATCAAAATCGAGGCAAGTGTAAAAAATATCACAAAGAATCAAAATTAACGCATTCTTGAATTTTACCATTTTTGTCTAAAATACGTGTGGTATAACCCATAAAAAATAGAGGTTTAGTAAAAAAAAAATTTCACTTTTTTTATAATATTCACTAGAATACACGTTCACAATAAGGGTGGGTGTAAAAACTGGTACAAAATAAAGTTAAAATCAATACATTTTTAGATTTTGCCATTTTTGCTAAAGTACATGTGTTATAGCTCATGGAAAAAATAGAAATTTAGCAAAAAATTTAAATTTTACCTTCTTTGACATCGTTCACAAGAATACATGTTCACAAATGAGGTGGTTGAAAAAAAGTAGGAAAATGCCAAAATAAACATATTTTTTGACTTTTCCATTTTTGTCAAAAATACGTGTGTTATAACCCTTGAAAAATGGAAGTTTGGTAAAAAATTTTAAATTTCACTTTTTTCTGACAATATTCACTGGAATGCATGTCGACAATCAATGCATGTGTAAAAAACATCACAAAAATTTAAAATTAACGTGTTTTTGGATTTTATCATTTTAGATAATTAACCCATGAAAATTTTGAAATTCGGTGAAAAAACTAAATTTCAATTTTTTTACCATGTTAATTAGAATGCATTTTTGCAATTGAGGTGTGTGTAAAAAATAGTAGAAAAAACGTCAAAATGAACACGTTTTTTTTACTTTGCCATTTTTGCTAAAATATGTGTATTATAACCCATGAAAAATTCAGGTTTGGTAAAATTTTCACTTTTTATGACATTCACTAGAATTTATGTTCACAATGGAGGTGGGTGCCAAAATCGGCACAAAAAAAGTTAAAATTAAAGCAGTTTTAGATTTTGCCCCCTTTTTTTGTTAAAAAAATGTGTTATAGCCCATGAAAAATAGAAATTTAGCATAAAATCCAAATTTTTTTTACAACGTTCACAATGATGCATGTTCACATTAAGGTGGTTGAAAAAAAGTTGGGAAAATGTCAAAATAAACACGTTTTTGACTTTGTCATTTTTGATAAAAATATGTGTGTTATAACCCATGAAAAATGGAGGTTTGGTAAAAAAAATTTTAAATTTCACTTTTTCCTAATAATATTCACTGGAATGTATGTCCACAATCGAAGCAGATATAAAAAACATTACAAAAAGTCAAAATCAACGTGTTTTTTATTTTACCATTTCTTACTAAATACTTGTGCTATAACCCATGAAAAAAATAGAAATTTGGTGAAAAAACTAAATTTTACTTTTTTCGACATCATTCAATAGAATGTATATTCGCAATTGAGGTGTGTGTAAAAAACAGTGGTGAAAAAGTCAAAATTAGCACCTTTTTTTACTTTGCTAATTTTACTGAAATATGTATTATAACCCATAAAAATGGAGGTTTGGTGAAAATTTAAATTTTCGGATTTTTTGATAATATTCAATAGAATGCATATTCACAATCGGGTGGGTGCAAAAAATGGTACAAAAAAAATTCAAAATCAATACATTTTTAGAATTTTCCATTTTCGGCTAAAATATGTGTTTTATAACCCACGGAAAATAGAAATTTGGTAAAAAAAATATAAATTTAACTTTGACACTGTTCACAAGTATTCATGTTAACAATTAAGGATGATGAAAAAACCGTTGGGAAAAAGTCAAAATCAACACGTTTTTTGACTTTGCTATTTTTTTATCAAAATATAAATGTTATAACATGTGAAAAATAGACATTTGGTGAAAATATTAACCACTCAGACCTTATTTATGCTTCTGAATCCTTTGAATCTTTCAAAATATTTTGGATCACCCAAAACGTTTTGCTCATATATGCACACACCCTTACATTGGAATACTTGATTTTTTCAGACTTCTTTGGCTTCTAAGTCCACAAACTATAGTCTCTCCTATATATCCTTGAAAGTTTGCACGTCTAGTATTCCCTCACCTCACCTAACTAGCCCTAAACTAGTCAGCCCCATTATTTAGTAGCCTAACCCTAAAGTGCTGCAAAATGTTTTTCTTTCTGACACATTATTTGGCAGCTCTCTCAAAGTTGCCACTGGTCCTAGCCCCAATTGTTGTAAGCCTTAGTCATTCCCTATACTTGCATGGTAGCCCTAGCCCCAATTGTTGCCACATTTATTGTTATTTTTCTCTTCAAGTTAGCATGGGGATGATTTATTAAATGGTTGTGATAGACACAAAATAGACGAATTATCTTATAGTGTTTTGGTGCTTGAATTGAATAGAATTTGTATTTAATTACTAATTTCTTGTAGGTTTTGGATAATTGAAGAATGAAGCAGTGAGAAGGAGAGAATATGGAGGTTTAGAAAGATCAACCAAAAAATGGAGTTTGAGTACTTTAAGTTTCTTGAGATACTTTCCTCAGATATGATCAAACCATCCTCTCCAACACCCGATCACCATAAACACTTCAAATTCTCCGTAATTGACCAGCTTATGCCACACATATACGTAAATGCAGTATTCTTTTACCCACCGGGCTCCCCAAGTACTGCCGATACTCATATCAAGAGCAGTACCTTAAAATCATTGCAGCTGAAAAAATCTTTATAAAAAACACTCACTCAATTCTACCCTTTTGCAGGAAGGATTAATAGCAGCAATGATTCAATAGACTACAATGATTATGTAATTTCTTTTGTAGATGCTTTTGCTCATTGTTGTTTATTGTACATACTCGAAAAACAACATGATCCAGCTAAAATAGAAGAGTTTGTTCCATCAATGAACATGAAATTCAAGGACTTATTCCATATCTGTCCATTAATTGTTCAAGTCACATCTTTTAGATGTGGTGGAATGGCTATTTGTATATCAGCATCGCATAAAATTGCAGATGTAGCAACGTACATCACATTCGTTACTTCTTGGGCTTTATGTGTGGATAATCATCCTTGGTTATCTACTCATCCATTGGTGTTTGAAGATTTTTCAATAGCAGTAAAACTTTTTCCACCTCTTTTTCCACCTCCGGAAGTATTATTTCTTGCTACCGAATTCGAGTTAGAGGATTGTGTGACAAAAAGATTTATATTTGATGGTTAAAAAATTGTAGAATTAAATTAAGTTTCCTAAAATCTAGTTTAGTTAATTTCTTAATAGAATTTGTTTCCTAATTTATTTATAACAGGGATTAGGAAGGTTTAGCATTATAAATAGGATGCATAAGGATTCTGTAGACACACACGGAAAACAAAAAAGGTGCAGCCTTGTGTCGTTGAAAAAGCCACGATCGATTTTTGAGAAGAAATAAACCTTTGCCTCTTATTTGATTATTTTCTTCACTTTTGTTGGGTTCACTTAATTGTTTTGGTTTCTTATACAAACAAACAATTCACAGTTTTGTTTTTTGAGTTTTGAAATAAGCCTTGTGGCTTATTGAATTTTAGATAAATTTGATCCTTCAAATTGGTATCAGAGCTTGGTTATTATTGATTAAGTATGACAGGAAATATAAATTGTGTTGTTCCCAAACTCACGGGAAAACAAAATTATAATTATTGGAGAATTCAGATGGAAGCCCATCTGGAATCCTTTGATTTGATCAAATATATTGAAGCAGAATTATCCGAAGATGCTGATGCAAGTGCAAGGAAGAAAGCAAATTTGGCGTTGTCCCAAATTCATCAAGTAATTGATATGTCAGTATTTGGAAAAATTTCTATGGCCAAAAGTGCAAAGAAAGTATGGGATATCTTGGAGAAAACCTACAGAGGTGTTGACAAAGTTCAACAAAACAATTTGATGATGTTGAAACGAAAGTTTGAGCTTTACACAATGGAGAAGACAGAATCCATAGAGTCGTATTTTTCTCGTCTGTCAGCAATTAAAGATGAGATGGAGTTAAATGGGCATATTTTAACAGATGAAGTATTTGTTGAAAAAGTTCTCAACACACTGCCCATAAAATTTGATAATATTGTGGTTGTCACGGAAGAGACCAAGGATTTTTCCACATTAACAATTGTAGAATTACAAGGTACATTAATTCTACATGAACAGAGAATTAATGGGAAGTTAAATGATTCTGTGGAGAAGAAAACTACGGGGAAGGCATTACAGGCCCAGACAGATAAATTAAAGAATAACTTCAATGTTGCTGCGACAAATACTCATTGCCAGAATTCAAGAGGAGGAGGACGCGGTAGAAATAGTTACCGAGGTCTTGGTAGAGGTAACCAATTCTTTCAGCAAAGAGAAAATAATGGTTTTAATTTCAACAGTCTAATAATTCTCAAAAGAGTAAAATTCAATGCTATAATTGTGGAAAATTTGGCCATTATAAAAAAGATTATTGGGGTGCAAAATCTGAAGTGCATGTCCAAGTTGCTGAAACTGATCGGAATAAACAAGAGGCTGTTTTATTTTCTACTGCTAAATGTGAACAAACAAAGAATAGTAATTGGTATTTGGATTCTGGCTGTAGCAATCACATGAATGGAGAAAAGAGTTATTTTCTAATTTGGATGAATCATTTAAAAGTACAGTTAAATTTGGAAACAATACAGTTGTACCTGTTCTTGGAAAAGGGAGTATACCCGTTACTTTAAAAAATGGGTCGACAAGCTTTATTGTCGATGTATTTTATGTACCTAATCTTTATCATAATCTGTCGAGTCTTGGACAGTTATTTTAAAATGGGTATGATTTGAATTTTAAACATGGAACTTGTACGATCAGTGATGCACGATTGGGATTAATTTCAAAAGTGAATATAAATCATAGTAGACTGTTCCCTATATATCTGAATTATGGTGATTCATCTTGCTTTAGTTCCACTATTTCTAATGATGCATGGTTGTGGTATATGAGATTTGGTCACTTCAATTTTGGTGGTTTAAATTCTCTATCCAAGAAGAGTATGATTTTGGGGCTGCCTTCACTTGATTTTTCTCCTAGGCAGTGTGAATCTTATATTAAGGGAAAGAAGCACAAACATTCTTTTCAAATAGGCAATTCTTGGAGGGCTAATCATCTATTGGAGCTTGTTCATTCAGACTTGTGCTCAATGGAGGTACCTTCTAATGGTGGTAATAAATATTTTATCACCTTTATTGATGATTTTAGCAGAAAATGTTGGGTTTATTTTCTGAAAAATAAATCTGAAGCTTTTGATATTTTTAAGAAATTCAAAGTGTATGTAGAAAAACAGACTGGATTCTACATAAAGGATTTGAGAACTGACAGAGGCACTGAATATATTGTGTGTGATGAATTCTTGATGAATCATGGTATTAAACATCAGATGACAAATAGGTATACTCCTCAACAAAATGGTGTGGTAGAGAGAAAAAATATAACAGTGATGGATTTGGTGAGATTCATGATGGTGGCAAAAAATATGCCAAAGGAATTTTGAGCAGAAGCTGTGTCTTGTGCTGTTTATATTTTGAACAGATGTGGTATAAGGTGTAATCATGGGATGACTCCTTACGAGCTTTGGTCTGGCAAGAAACTAAATATTAGTCACTTAAAGGTATTTGGTTGTCTAGCGTATTCTCATGTTCCTGATGCTTTGAGGAAGAAATTAGATGATAAAGCAGAGAAGTGCATATTTGTTGGCTATAGTCTACAGACAAAAGGCTATAGTTTGTTTAATCCAGATACAAGAATGATAATTGTGAGTAGAGATGTTACTTTTAATGAACAAGGAGCATCGGATTGGATTTTTAGAGAACTAACAACATTAGTTGGTCAACCACCATTACCTTTATTAATTGAAGAAGAAGAAGAAAATGGACGGCAAGAAGAACAAGTTGAACAACTACCACAACTATCTCAAGATCCTTTATCTTCAAGTATGCAAAGAACTCCAGCACAGTTTAGTAGACCACAACGACAACGACAACTGCCAGCTCGATTGCAATATTATGTTGTGGGTGAAAATAGTAATGACAATAATGATTTATCTGATGAAGATGTTGTGAATTTTGCATTATTTGCAGATTGTGACCCAGTTGATTTTAAAGATGCTGCTCATGATGATTGTTGGATAAAAGCAATGGGTGAAGAAATTCATGCCATTAAGAAGAATGATACTTGGAAGCTTACAAATCTTCCAAGTGAGAAGAAAGCAATTGGAGTGGGTTTATAAGACAAAATATAAACCTGATGGAGAAGTGGATAGATACAAGGCAAGACTTGTTGCTAAAGGTTACAAACAGAAACCTGGCATTGATTATTTTAAGGTATTTGCTCCTGTTGCCAAACTTGATTCTGTTAGTTTGATAATTTCTTTATCTGCATAAAATAATTGGAGGATTTATCAAATGGATGTTAAGTTTGCATTTTAAATGGTATTCTTGAAGAAGAAGTATATGTTGAGCAACCTATAGGTTTTGTAGTAAAAGGTCAAGAAGATAAGGTTTACATGTTGAAAAGAGCTTTATATGGTTTAAAACAATCTCCAAAGGCGTGGTATACATGTATTGATTATTTCTTTGTGGATCATGGTTTTCTAAGGTGTCCATATGAGCATACTTTATATGTGAAATCATCTAGTGAGGGTGATGTTCTTCTGATATGCTTGTATGTAGATGATTTGATTTTTACAGGCAATAATCTGGGGATGATTGCTGAATTTAGGGAGGCCATGATTAAACAGTTTGAGATGACCGACTTGGGTCTTATGTCTTATTTCCTTAGAATTAAGGTTTTACAATCTGATCAAGGCATATTTATCTCTCATAAAAAATATGCAAGAGATGTCTTGAAAAAATTGAAGATGGATGGAGTTAAACCAATATTGACTCTGGCAGAGGAAAATTTGAAGTTGACAAAAGAAGGGACAGGAGGACCTGTAAATCCGACATACTTTAAGAGTATAGTTGGAAGTTTGAGATATTTGACTTCTACAAGACCAGACATTACTTTTAGTGTTGGTTTGATTAGCAAGTTTATGGAAAATCCACGACAGTCACATTTGCAAACAGCAAAGAAAATTTTGAGGTACATTAAAGGTACTCAAGGAGATAGAATTCTTTATTCATCTGGTGATCGAGTTGAACTTTTTTGGTTCACAGATAGTGATTGGGCTGGTGATACAGTTCAATGGAAAAGTACTTCTAGATAAGCATTTTTTACTGGTTCAGGTGTGTTTTCTTGGAGTTCAAAGAAACAACAAGTGGTTGCATTATCTACAGCGGAGGTGAAATATATTGTAGCGTCAAAAAGTGCTACACAAGCATTGTGGCTAAGGAGAATGCTTGGATTTCTTCAATATAAACAAGATGGTCCGACTAAGGTATTTTGTGATAGCAAATCAGCTATTGAATTGGAAACAAATCTAGTGTTTCATGGACGGAGCAAACACATTGATATCAAATTTCACTTTATTTGCGAATTGGTTCGATATAAGGAGATTGCAATTAACTATTGCAAGTCTGAAGATCAAGTGGCGGACATTTTCACAAAGGCATTGAAAATGGAGACCTTTGTGAGGTTGAAGAAGTTTTTGGGGATGACCAAGTATGACGACTTAGTTTAAGGGAGGCATTTATAGAATTAAACTAAGTTTCCTAAAACTAGTTTAGTTAATTTCTTAATAGAGGTTATTTCCTAATTTATTTATAACAGGAATTAGGAAGTTCAGCATTATAAATATGATGCATAAGGATTCTGTAGACACACACGAAAAACAAAAAGTGCAGCCTTGAGTTGTTGAAAAAGCCACGATCGGTTTTTAAGAAGAAATAAACCTTTGCCTCTTATTTGATTATTTTCTTCCCTTTTGCTGGGTTCACTTAATTGTTTTGGTTTTTTCTGCAAACAAACAATTTGTTGGATATAAGATAATATTGTGAATGAGAAATTGGTTTCTCAAGTGGTTGGAAAAATGAACAAAACTAGCGGGCCTGATCAACCCCACATTTTGTTGGATTAACATTTCTTCAAATTGGAACAGATTCAATGAACCGAATTTAATTCAATAAACTGAAAAGTTAATGAATTTAATTCGTTATTGAAAACTGAAGAGCTTATGAATTTAATTCATTGAAAACTGAAGAGTTTATGAATTTAATTCATTATTGAAAACTGAAGAGTTTTCTTGAAATCTGAAGAGTTTCCTTGAAATCTGAAACGTTTCTTGGAAATATAAAGAGTTTCTTGCCAATCCAAAGGTTTCTTTTATCATCTATAAATATAACTTATTCAATAGACAAGAACCTAACTTTAAAACTCCTTCCTCATATAAATCTTTCTACATATTTTCGGCGTTCATCAAACCTTCAAGTTCTAGTTCGCTGGTAAAGCTGTTAGGTGCAAACAGACTTTACGAATCCGTTATATCCTGGGAAACAGAAGCTCGTAAAAGCTTCAGCAATCATTCAGGAAGGAGCGAATCTGTTTTAAGGAAATTGTGGTTAACACAAGCCTCGAATCTTCATATTCTTTTCTACTGTCATTACAATTATATTTGTTGTACCAGGCCAACATTTCTAACCATCTTGAAACAGATTTTGCTTTTTATAATCGTGATGGCAACTGGATCAGAGACTGTTAATGTGAATGCTACAGGAAACGCAGTTCCAACTGCAACTGCCATACTTTCCACAATTCCAACGAGTCATGTGGAGAAATCAGAAAAATTCAATGGTATGAATTTTAAAAGGTGGCAACAAAAGATGATGTTCTATTTGACTGCTTTAAATTTGGCCAAATACCTGATGGAGGATGCTCCCAAACTACCTGAAGGTAATGTTGATACACAAGCTCAAACTGCTATTGAAGCATGGAATCACTCTGAGTTTTTGTGTCGTAATTATATATTAAATTGCTTGCATGATTCATTGTACAATGTTCATTGTACATGCAAAACGGCTAAAGAATTATGGGAATCTTTGGAAAGAAAATATAAAACGGAAGATGTTGGCACAAAGAAATTTGTTGTCGGGCGTTTCCTTGATTATATGATGTTAGATTCCAAGACTGTGATCAGTCAAATGCAAGAACTTCAAGTGATTCTGCACGAAATCCATACTGAGGGGATGAGTTTGAGTGAGACCTTCCAAGTAGCTGCTATAATTGAGAAGCTACCTCCTGGTTGGAAGGATTTCAAAAACTACCTCAAGCATAAGCGTAAGAAAATGACCATAGAGGATCTTGTTGTTAGACTTCGAATTGAAGAAGACAACAAGACTTCCGAACTTAAGGCAATGAATCCTGTGGAATCAAAGGTAAATGTTGTGGAACATGGTAAAGGTCAAAGTTCCACAAACAAAACCAAGAACTATAACAAGTTCAAAGGGGAAGCTTGGGACAACTGGAGGTGTCTCAAAGAAGAAGTATAAATTCAAAGGGAAATGCTTCAATTGTGACACACAAGGTCACAAGTCGACTGAATGTCGAGCTCCGAAAAAAGATCATGAAATGAACATGATTTATGGCATCACTAAAGATGTGGAAGATATGAATTTGATTGTTGTGATATCCGAAGTAAACTTGGTTGGATCCAATCAAAATGAATGGTGGATTGAAACTGGTGTAACCAAACATGTTTCCATAAATAAAGATAACATTTCCACATTTGAATCAATGCAAGGGGGAAGAATTTTTATGGGAAATTCTGCCTCTGCTGCAATTGAGGGGAAAGGAGAGGTGCAATTGAAAATGACCTCTGGCAAAATTTTAACATTGAAAGATGTGTTACATATGCCAGAAATTCATCAAAACTTGGTATCAGGATTCCTTTTGAACAAACGTGGGTTTCGCATGGTGTTCGAATCTGATACAGTTACTTTGAGCAATTCTAGAATGTTGGTAGGAAAGGGATATGCAACCAATGGGTTATTTAAATTGAATGTAATGACTATCGTCAGTAAAGATATCTCTTCTATTTACATTCTTGAGTCTTCTAATTTATGGCATGGTAGACTAGGTCATGTTAATTATGATTCAATGCATCGATTAATTAATTTAGACCATATACCAACATTCCAGATTGATTCAAAGTATAAATGTGGAATTTGCGTTGAAGCAAAACTTACAAGGTCATCTTTTAATGCAATTGAAAGAAGCACCGAACCACTTGAATTAATTCATATTGATGTTTGAGATTTGAAATATGTTCAAACACGAGGAGGTAATAAATATTTTATTACTTTTATTAATGATAGCACGAAATACTGCTATGCGTATTTTCTGAAAAGCAAAGATGAAGCTTTAGAGAATTTTGTTCTCTATAAAACCGAAGTTGAAAATCAACTTGGTAGAAAAATCAAAAGATTGAGAAGTGATAGAGGTGGAGAGTATGAGGCACCTTTTGGTGACTTCTGTGCACAACATGGAATTGTCCATGAAATCACTGCACCATATTCACCTCAATCTAATGGGGTTGCTGAATGCAAAAATCGAACATTGAAAGAAATTATGAATTCAATGTTGATAAGTTCAGGACTACCAGCAAACATATGGGGTGAAGCTATTTTGTCCAGCAAATATCTTTTAAATAGAATATTCCGAAAGAAAAAGGACAAAACTCCATATGAATTATGGAAAAGAAAAAGACCATCCTATAAACACTTGCAAGTGTGGGGGTGTTTGGCAAAGGTGGCTGTACCACCACCAAAGGCAATAAAAATAGGTTCTAAAATGGTGGATTGTATTTTTATTGGTTATGCACACAACAGTAGTGCATATCGATTCCTTGTGTATGATTCTCAGATTTCAGATATACACAAGAACACGATTATGGAATCAAGAAATGCATCTTTCTTTGAAAATATATTTCCTTGTAAAAGTATTATTGGATCTAGTTTGTCAAAACGAACCAATAATCAACGTGAGATTCAGGAAGTTGAACCGAGACATAGCAAAAGAGCTAGAGTGGAAAAATCATTTGGTGATGATTTTATAACTTACTTATTATAAAAAGAACCACAAACTTTTGCTGAGGCTGTGAGTTCCTCAGATGGACCTTTATGGAAAGAAGCCATAAAGAGTGAAGTTGATTCTATTTTGCAGAATGATACTTGGGAGTTAGTGGATCTCCCACCTGACTGTAAACCTTTAGAATCCAAATGGATTTTGAAAAGGAAAATGAAGGCTGATGGTTCTGTTGACAAGTATAAAGCCAGACTTGTGATTAAAGGTTACAAGCAAAAACAAGGCTTAGATTACTTTGATACATATTCTCCTGTGACGAGAATTACTTCTATAAGGTTGATACTTGCTATTGCAGCCTTAAGGAAATTAGAAGTACATAAGATGGATGTCAAAACAGCCTTTCTAAATGGGGAATTAGATGAAGAAATCTATATGGAGCAACCCGAGGGTTTTGTGGCTCCAAGAATAGACAGAAAGGTCTGTAAATTGGTGAAATCTTTGTATGGTTTGAAACAAGCACCTAAGAAGTGGCATGAGAAGTTTGATCATACAATGATTACCAATGGATTTAAAATCAATGAATGTGATAACTGTATATATGTCAAGGAGACAGGAGATGACTATGTCATTTTATGTCTATATGTGGATGACATACTCATTGTTGGTAGTAATGATAAGATTATCAAATCTACCAAAAGTATGTTGAATTCAAAGTTTGACATGAAAGATATGGGACTTGCTGATGTGATTTTGAGAATTAAAATCATTAAAACAGCTGATGGTCTAATTTTGAGTCAGACTCATTATATAGACAAGATTCTTGATAAGTTTAACAAGAATGATTCTGGGATTGCCAGAACACCATTAGATAATAGTCTCCATTTATCCAAAAATCACGGAGAGGATATTTCTCAAGTAGAATACTCAAGGATAATTGGGAGTCTTATATATCTAATGAGTTGTACTAGACCAGATATTGCTTTTGCGATAAGCAAGTTGAGTGGATATACGAGTAATCCTAGTGTTGAACACTGGACTGCAATTACTAGAGTATTACGGTATCTTCGTTATACTCGTAATTATGGATTACAGTATATCTCCTATCCGGCGGTGATAGAAGGATACACAGATGCAAATTGGATATCTGATATAAAGGATTCTAAATCCACTAGTGGCTATGTGTTCACACTTGCCGGAGCTGCTATAAGTTGGAAATCCTCAAAACAAACTGTAATAGCCAGATCCACGATAGAATATGAGTTTATTGCATTCGATAAATGTGGAAAAGAGGCGGAATAGCTATGCCATTTCTTGGAGGATATTCCTAAATGGGAAAAACCTGTGTCACCTATTTGCATTGTGAAAGCCAATCAGTAATAGGAAGAGAACAGAGTGCCATGTATAATGGTAAGTCTAGACATATTCATCGTAGACATAATACTATTAAACAATTGCTCTCAACTGGAGTTATCTCAATTGACTATGTAAGGTCAAGAGATAATATTGCGGATCCGCTAACCAACTGGTTAAATAAAGATGCAGTTGAGAAATTGACAAAAGGAATGGGAGTAAAGTCTGTGGAAAATATAAGTATTATGAAGGAAAACCCAACCTAGTTGACTAGAGATCCCAAGATCTAGGTTCAATGGGACAACCTACTTGTAAGACTTAGTTTGTCACTGTAGGGGTAACCTCAACTCATTCCTGTCATGAAACAATGACGTAATGGATAAGGTTAGCAATTTATTGCTTTAATGATACTTAAAGAAGTAATTTGTATTACTATGGACTTAAGAAATCACCTATGTGGGAGAGAAGTGGGGTCGCTTCTAAGTAGAATTGTTCAGACTCAATTCTTTAGAAACTCCTGCAGAACCAGGACGTGTTCATAGCCAAAATGAACAAAATCATGAGAACTGAACTTGTGAAAATGATTTCTGTGTAATTTATGTGGACTCTTTACACCAAAAAGCAGGACAGTGCAAGGACATCACGTCTACAGGATAGCTAGTAAAGCAAACATACTTTACAAGGGAGAAGTTCAAAGGGTAACACCTACTTTTCCTATGCAGGAATCTATTGATGAACACCAACGTCGAGTCAAAACAAATTTTCATTCATGTGGGGGATTGTTGGATATAAGCTAATATTGTGAATGAGAAATTGGTTTCTCAAGTGGTTGGGAAAATGAACAAAAATAGCGGGCCTGATCAACCCCACGTTTTGTTGGATTGACATTTCTTCAGATTGGAACAGATTCAATGAACGAAATTTAATTCAATAAACTTAAGAGTTTATGAATTTAATTCGTTATTGAAAACTGAAGAGTTTATGAATTTAATTCATTGAAAACTGAAGAGTTTATGAATTTAATTCATTATTGAAAACTGAAGATTTTTCTTGAAATCTGAAGAGTTTCATTGAAATCTAAAAAGTCTCTTGAAAATATAAAGAGTTTCTTGTCAATCCAAAGGTTTCTTTTCTCATCTATAAATATAGCTTATTCAATAGACCAGAACCTAACTTTAAAACTCCTTCCTCATATAAATCTTTCTGCATATTTTCGGTGTTCATCAAACCTTCAAGTTCTAGTTCGCTGGTGAAGCTGTTAGGTGCAAACAGACTTCACGAATCCTTTGTATCCTGGGAAACAGATGCTCGTAAAAGCTTCAGCACTCATTTGGGAATGAGCGAACCTGTTTTAAGAAAATTGTGGTTAACACAAGCCTCGGATCTTCATATTCTTTTCTACTGTCATTACGATTATATTTGTTGTACCAGGCCTACATTTCTAACACAATTCACAGTTTTGTTTTTTGAGTTTTGAAATAAGCCTTGTGGCTTATTGAATTTTAAATAAATTCGATCCTTCAAAAATTACTCAACTCATTAATAAAGCCAAGAGTGTTGACATACCACAGCCGCCACCACCTCCCTCTCTATCGCCACCATCACTATCTCACGTATTCATTGAAAATATAAATTGCAGGGCTATTACCATCAAAACACAATCTTAAAAATACATTAAAATAAGCACAAGAATTTAGTGTTTTACTCCAAGAATAGACTCAAAATTGTGTTATTCACAACCCATTTCTTAGCATTAATCCTTTTCTTTCTTACAATAGGCATTTGACATTGTATATGTTTATTCGATTTTTATTTCAAAAACTCATTTCAATACATGCATGTCAAAATTATGATAGTTTTTTTTTGCTGATTTGTTCGTTATCTTCCGGATTTATTTTGAAAGGTATTTAAATTTTGCAAGTGGTGTTGTTTGTTGGTTGGTTTTGATAGGTGGATGTAATAGTGGTGGTGACATGGCGGCGGCAATGATAGAGGAGGGGGTGGGAGGGAAAGAGGTGGAAATAGTGTTTTAGGTATAATTAAAAGACAAAAATATGTTTTGTTATTTGTTTATTATATACAAGAAGTTTTCACTTTTTTTTAAGAAAAAATGACAAGATATTGATGTTTAACATACATGTGCGTGTCATGTGATAACTTCGGTTGCTATCCCAAAAACATCCATCAATTAGCCTAAATCCGTCAAAAATTAAAATATTGGAGACCAAATTGGATAGTCGTAAATCACTAGAGACCAAAAGTAATACAATACTAAACTTTGGAAACTAAAATTTCCTTTTTCCTATTTTCAAATATCAAGCCATTCTTTCTTCAACCTGGATCAGCAAATGTGTTCGTACTATCGGGGCTACTAATTTCCTTTTGATGTTTTGAATTCCAAACTCCAATTTTAGATACAATTTGATGGTAGTGTTTACATTTTTCAGGAATATCAAATATGGGTGTAACATTTATCAAGATCATCCTGATAAACCCTTTATCAGACACTAATCATTTGAATGTCATGTAAGCTTTTTTTAGTGTTTCATTATAATAATAATATACCTCATTTATACCGTATAATTAACTAAAGTCCTTAAATTTAGGAAACAAATTAAATACACCAAAATAATAAATCCTTCCATAACTCATCCTTATCATTTGTTTAATATTATCATGTATTTATTTGATCTAATTTTTTTAGTCAAAAGTGATAAATTCATTAATATTAGAACAAATATATATATACACATAAAACTAACTAGTTGAAATGAAGTGCTATGAGTAACAAACACAAAGCATTGCAAGCAACACATTTTCAACAGAGGAAAATTCCATGGCTAATCTGCCACCTGGAAACCAGGAACCTGTCAGTGATGAATCACCACCTGGATTCGAACAGCAACAACGAATACCTATGATTAATCCAGTTGAACAGAACGCAATTCAAGTTCCATTGCAAGATCGACCTCTAAGGGAGTCTACTAACCCAATTATCAATTACAGACCATCTTGCACTCTCTTGCCTGCACTTAAAACTGCTTATGAACTGAAAGCATCTTTTCTGAATTTATTGCCAATGTTTAATGGAGATGTTAGGGAAGACCCACATAATTTTTTGCATGACTTTGTTAAGGTTTATGAAACTATGAACAATAGAGTAGTTCCACAGGAATATATTAAGCTAGCTAGTTTTTCTTGGTCTTTAACTGGAAATGCTAGTGCATGGTTTAAGACATTAACTTCCAGATCTGTTACGACATGTGACGCGGGTAAATTTACATAAAAATATGGTCGTAATTGTTATTTACCCAGCTCAAATTAAAAATGCTAAAACAACCCCTTTTTCAAGGTAGTAGTATAGCAAATTCGTTCCCACGAAGAAAGTAATGTATTGAAATTCTATTAACTCTTACTTGATTTCTGTTTTCAAATTTTAACAAAGACATAACCATGTAAAACAGAAAATTATCAATAAAATTAAACAAATTATGTAACTTGATTTTTAAGATAACAAATTAACAAACATACTCCTGAGATTATTTCGAGGGATACAAAAATAGTTTATGCTATTGTTCTATTTATGGAGATGTAAATTGAGGATAAACAACTCAACTCAAACCTTCCTTTGTGGCTAGAGGTAAGATATGATTTAATTATTTATCTTTTTAGGTGTTAACTAATTCTATGAACCTTCCTTTGTGGCTAGAGGTAAGGTTCATTTCCTTAATCAACCCAAAATCTTGTGCAACAACTAACAAAACAAACACTCAAATTTAATTGCTCCTTTGTGTCAAGAGGTAACAATCAAACAAAGTCACACTTATGTTAAACCCATTCACTTTAACTCTTCCTTTGTGGCAAGAGGCAAGAGCTAAATTGAACTTAATCCAACAAATTCACAACAAATCACACAAGATTTTAAACAACTCACTCTAATCCTCATTTGTGGCTAGAGGCAAGATTAGAATAAGTCATCCCTAAATAATTTACTGCACTTTAATAAGATATTCATTATGCATAATTGATCAAGTCATGCATAACTAATAAGATCATAATAAAACTTAATTCAAAACACCCATAAGATAGAACTAGCATGTCATTAAGCACAAAAATCCCTCTTCATAATCTTAGGAGTTCAAGGAAATTAGCCAAGCATGGAGATATCAAACATTATGAAATATCTAATCAAGCACAATATTGATAACATAAATAATAAAAAGAAAGATAACACCTTGGAGTTTGTATCCTTGGAAGAAATCCTTGTCTTTGAACAAATGAAATCAAATATGAATGATGTTCCCAAGCTTGCTATTACAACTTAATTAGCAACAAGATTTAAGCATAAAAATCTAGAAAGTTTAAAAAGGAGAAGTGAAGTTTTTCTCCTTAGAAATTTTTTCTCTCCAAGTTGCTCTAAGTTGCTATATTTCTTCTGCCCTTTTCCAGCCTTCTTTTCTTTGTTTTTAGTACCCCAAAGTCGTCCAAATAATACCCCTACCGACACTTTACCGACACTCAATCAATGGAAGATGATATGTCATTTTCGCCATGATGTTGATAATTTTTTAAACTGATTTTCCCCACACCGCGACTTTGCTTCCCATTGTTTTATATGGTCCAGACCGAATTAGGAAAAACGTAAAACATGAAAGTTGTAGCTCTTCCCCCTAGCTTTCCAAAGGTAACAGAATCATTTCATCGGATGTAGATTGAGAGAGATATGATCAAAATACAAAACACTGGCAGATTTTTCCAGCATTTGTTCTTCGGCACCCCTTTGGCCTAAATCACACCTTTCTTGATCTTTCTCAATCTTTTCTTCCACTTTGTATCCAATTTGGCTCTCATATGATTTATATCTTCAACGCATCCACCATGGTTGATAAACCTACAAACAAGACACTAAAACGAATAAAAGGGAACAAGAACGCACAAAGAATTAAGTATAAACATGATATAAAAGGTGAATAAATTAACATCATCAAATTCTCCCACACTTAACCTTTGTTCGTCCCCGAACAAACCAAATTCAATCCAAAACAATTATCAAGACTTCACATAATACTAACACCACACAAAACGCATCCAACTTCATCAACTTAATCTAAAGACAAGTGCCATGAATTCACCTCATAATCTCAAGCATTTAAATGTCAAGTACACATAATATACATCTCCAAAATTTATCAAAGCATATTAATGTACTAATTTAGACACGTTGAGCCAATCATGTGTGTGTGTGCGATAGGTTCTACCTAAGTTCATAACTCATCCGTAACCACGCTATAAGTCAGGGTTCCAACAACTAAGTTTTTGTTTCAACTTTTCCTCACTATTCATATTAAAATTCATTATTAACTCATATTCATGAGGATTCACTCGGCGAACCCTTAGGTTCATATATATAAACACTCATTCCCCCAGACTGTCACATTTCATTAGGATATCTTATTGGAAGTCCCGTGACATCCACCTGGAGTACTGTCTCACCTTTGGGTTTTAGACCCATTCCCACTCATGCAAGTTCTCTATTAACTTTTTTTTAAGAGCAGTCTCGCAGAGGAGTGGAAATATGTAGCCTACATCTACAAAACAAGCTTAAAATTTCAAAGCATTAAGTGCAAACATTCATGTAAGCACGTTTATTAAAGAGCACAATTTTAAGCGAGTTATATAAGTATCAACTAAACAAAGTGTTAAAAACACACCAACCTACTTAATGGTTACAAACTCGTCAATCCCCTCGGTAGTTCCCCTAGGTGCATAAAAATGATTGACTCAAAATACTAAATTTTCCATTAAAAACTTGACTCCTCTTGGATAGTATATTATTTTCCTATCCCACATTAAATCTTCAAATACAATCCAATCATTGGTAACATATCACTTATTCACAAAAGATCAAAATTTCAAAAGATGGATACCACTCAAAATTACCTAAACCATGGAGTAATTATGCAAAGAGTTATCTTTAAGGGAATAATAACACCATTGGGACATCACTGAAGAACTAAATTAAAACAATGACAAGAAAATCAAACAAAAGAAAATCACTCACATAAACACCAACCATTCCAATCAAAGAAAACAGAAAAATAATCAGAAAAAATTAATTTAACAAAACAAAAAAAATAAAAAATATATATATATCCAAATAAATCCAACACAAACCAAATATCACAACCAAAAATCACTCATGAGTGAGTCCCCCACACTTGAACTTCACATTGTCCTCAATGTGATATTTGATAATCGCCACAACATGTCTTATTCCTCCAACCTACACAACAACACATTTCTATTAACAAGACAGTAAGTTAATGGAATTTTCACACAATTTATCAATGAAACAAAATGAAACTAAACAATCTTTAAAATCAAAACATATAAATTTGGGTTGCATTCCAAAAAGCGCTTTATTTATCGTCGAAAGCTCGATTCATTCCTCCGTCAGTGACTCTTCGAGAGTCATTTCTTCAATGTTGCGAAGAACCTTTTCGTCTTGAGAAAAGTAAATCTTCAGTCTGTGTCCATTGACGACAAAAGAATTCCCGGTCTTCTCATTCAACAACTCAACTGTACCATACGGAAAAACAGTCTTCACCCTGTACGGCCCATACCATCTTGATCTTAGTTTTCCCGGAAAAAGTTTAAGCTTTGAATTGTACAAAATAACAAGCTGCCCTGGTTCAAAATTTTTGTGATGGATGCGTTTGTCGTGCCATTTTTTCGTTCTCTCTTTGTAGAGATTAGCACTTTGATAGGCATCAAACCTAAACTCATCCAAGTCGTTAAATTCAAGTAACCTTTGTTCAGCAGCTTTACCATAATCCATCTTTAATTCCTTCAAAGCCCAGAAAGTCTTATACTCCAATTCAACCGGTAAATGACATGGTTTACCAAAAACTATACGGTAAGGAGATGTACCTATTGGAGATTTGAAAGCAGTGCGGTACGCCCACAGAGCATCATCCAACTTAATCGCCCAGTCATTTCTAGAAGGTTTCACAACCTTCTCTAGAATTCTCTTAATTTCTCTATTTGAGATTTCTACTTGTCCACTGGTTTGCGGATGGTACGGGGTTGCCACCTTATGTCTAACTCCGTATTTTGATAACAAATCTTGAAAAGCTTTGTTACAGAAATGTGAACCACCATCACTGATAATAGCTCTCGGAGTTCCATACCGTGTAAAAATGTACTTTTTAATAAACCCCACAACGCATTTTGCATCACAAGTAGGTACTGCAATTGCCTCAATCCATTTTGAGACATAATCCACTGCTACAAGAATATAAGCATTACCATTGGACTTTGTAAACGGACCCATAAAATCAATACCCCAACATCGAAAATTTCGACTTCC
Source organism: Ophiorrhiza pumila (assembly GCA_016586305.1). Classification (NCBI taxonomy): domain Eukaryota; kingdom Viridiplantae; phylum Streptophyta; class Magnoliopsida; order Gentianales; family Rubiaceae; genus Ophiorrhiza; species Ophiorrhiza pumila. The sequence continues at coordinate 22,004,582 of BLIW01000005.1, forward strand.
AAAATATTTTTGAGAGGCATTTCATTTCTCCATGAAATGTTTCCAGCCCTTTAGCATTCATTGCAATTCTTAATCTATTCTTGAGTATCGTGGAATAATCTCGGCCAGTAGTATCCCGATTGCAGCACTTTATATGCCATTCTCCTTCCCCCAAAATGTCCTCCATACTCAGATTCATGGCATGACCGAAGTATTTCCGTTTGATATTCTTCAGGAACACATCTTCTGATTACTTGGTCACTGCATATCTTGAAGAGATAAGGCTCATCCCAAAAATAATAACTTGTATCATGAATGAGTCTTTTCCTTTGTTGGAAAGTTAAGTTAGGTGGAATCCGTTGAGAAACGACATAATTTGCAATGTCAGTATACCATGGAAGTTTTTCGGCTTCTCCCACCAGAAACAATTGCTCATCTGGAAAAAATTCTTGGATTATAGCATTAATATTTTCTTCCAAATGTTCATGTTTCTCCAATCGGGAAAGATGATCGGCAACATTATTTTCTGCTCCCTTCTTGTCCCGAATTTCCAAGTCAAATTCTTGGAGTAATAAAACCCATCGAATTAATCTTGGTTTTGCATCTTTTTTCGCCATCAAATATTTGATCGCTGAATGATCGGTATAAATTATCACCTTGGCTCCCAACAAGTAAGATCGGAACCTATCCACAGCAAATACCATTTCCAACATCTCCTTCTCAGTTGTAGTGTAGTTACACTGAGCGGAGTCCAACAAACGACTGGAATAGTGAATGGTATGAAAATTTTTATCTTTTCTCTGACCAAGGACTGCTCCCACAGCGAAGTCACTTGCATCACACATGATCTCAAAAGGAAGTCCCCAATTTGGAGGTTGGATGACCGGTGCCAAAACAAGTTGGCTTTTAAAGGAATCAAAAGCTTCTTTACAGTTATCATCAAAATTAAATGTCGCATCCTTCTCCAACAGATGGCACAATGGTTTCGTAATTTTGGAAAAATCACGAATAAATCTTCGATAAAATCCAGCATGGCCCAGAAAGCTTCGAACTCCCTTAACATTGGTTGGACAAGGAAGTTTTGCAATAACTTCCAATTTTGCTTTATCAACCTCCATACCGTTTGCTGAGATTTTGTGTCCTAGAACGATTCCTTCTTGTACCATAAATTGACATTGTAAGCTATAAGGCAACCTAAGAGGGGGGGGGGGGTGAATTAGGTTTCTAAAAAATTATTTAAACTAATCAACTCAAATTCAATAACAATGAATAAGTAATATGAATCGCCACAAATGTAAAGTATTGATATATCAAGATGATGACCAACAATCACAATACTTTCAATTCTAAAATAATCAAAGCATAAATGAATCAAAATAAGTGCAGAAATTAAATCAATGAAAATCAAGAACACAAATGATTTATAGTGGTTCAAGTCTCCCCCTTGGAGCACTCTACATCCACTACCTAAGTTTCCCAACTTAGGATTTCAAACCTTTTACTATAAACTGATCTTTTTCTTGTGGAAAGATCAAAAGAACCACTTTTACAACCCAAGTTTCCTAACTTAGGATTTCAACCAAGGCTCAACCTTTACACTAGCAGTTCCAAGCTTTGTGTACAAGGTTTTTACTCTCTCTTGAGAAACCTCTTACAATCACACTTAAAGGATGTTTGAAGATGAAGTACAATCCCACAAATTGGGTAGATATGATGCTGATTAGCTCACAAGATGATTCAATCAATAAAATTACAACTCAAACCTATATAACTTAAGAATATGATATATACTCAAATAAGGCTCAATAAAATCAATCTTTTGTAGCTTGATGAAATAAAGATGAAGAGCAAGAGTTGTAATGATATTTTTCAAGATAGGAAGCTCAAAGAATCAATGGAAGAACTGTGTCAACGTTTATGCATTGGGTAGTATATATACCCTAGAGAAAATGACAAAAAAACGTCTATGTTGAATTTTAAAAAAACTAGCCGTTGAGAGTTTCGGAAGCTAGTTTCGGACGGCTCATCCGTCCGAAACTCTCCTCTGCAGCTTCCATTTCTGACTCCAAAAACCAAATTCTCTGGACAGTTTCGGACGGTAGTTTCGGCCGTCCGAAACTAAGCACAGGCGTCCGAAACTTTGATTTTTCATTCCTTTTTCAATTTTCGTTGTTCAAATCACTTTTGTAACAATGTGTGTCTTTGTGCAAGTGCTTTTAAAACATTTTGAAGTTCATTTGAGTACTACCTATATTTAGAAAATATTTTTACTTGAGCCTTAAACAAGTAATTCATTTTCTTGAGTTATTTAACAATTAGGGTTTAGGATTGGGATTTTGACCTAGTTTACCAATCTTGTATTTCCTTTGCATTTCCACATGTACTCTTCCTTTGATTGATCTCCATGCTTGACTTCTTTGAATATCTAATACATTGAGACACTTTTTGAACCATTAGCATAAACATAATTGTTTGTTAATCATCAAAATAAGTAAGATTAAAACCCTAGGTTTCACAATCTCCCCCTTTTTGATGATGACAAACCAATTATGCAAAAGAATAAATAACTTACCTTTGAATAAGAAAATGGGTATAAGCTCCCCCTATGTGTATATTTCCATTTTTCTTTTATTTTTTTTTAAGTATATACTAAAATTCTTCTCCCCCTTAGTTTTTCTTTTACTACCACTCTTTATAACGTTACTAATCTACACTCCTTTCTTTTACTCTATATTTATCTTTTTTTCTCCCCTTTTGACATCATCAAAATAAAACAATAAGATTAGCCAATAGAAATTGTAAATGATAGAAAACAATACTCTTTGCGTACTTGGTTATTTTACCTTTTAGGGAAAATGACATTACATTTTAGGACTCCCTTTCCACTCCTTGCAACCTAATGGGTGGCTAGGCAACACAAAAAATGGTTAAGTGCAATATTTTATAAAAATTTTGACAGAGTTTCCTTTGTATTTTGATAGTTTCCACCTGTCAACAATCCCAACAAGATACAAAAAACAAATGCACAAGATACCATTTCCAACAAAACTTCTCAATATATCAAATACCATATAAACAGTTAGTAACAAGAGGTAATGATATCCAAATTTACTTCAAAAACTATTTATCCAACATATAACCAGAGACAAGCACTAAGTCTTAAAAACAATAATAAACATCTTAATGGCAAAAATTATCAAAAGTATGAAACAACCATGAACCACAAGAGCAAAGAACTTCACAGATAGTCTAACTTTACCATTAATAAGGATGAACTTAACATCCTTATAAAATCAACATCAAAACATAAAAATGTCAAAGACATAAAAAATCATCAAGACATAAATAGAGAAATATTCCAAGAACCGTAAATAGACCTAGTCTATTACATGAGAGCTTCAATCACGAGTCGGTGCCTTCCCTTTGAGGCAAGCTTGAGCCAATGCTTCTCGTTGCTCATCCATCATTAACACCTCATGGCCATAATGAATTTCATCACTCAAGCCATCAACCCTAATGGTTAACTCATCAAGTTGACCCCTCATAGCATCCATATTGGATTGTAAACCAGCGAATCCACTATCAATTCGATAGACTAAGGAATCAAAGTACCCTTGGATTATAGTCTTGAAGTCATCATCCACGGGAGTAGCTCTAGAAGGCGTGGGGACGACTTGTTCTTGTGCAATGTCCTCATGAGCTTCATCCTCCTCATCCTCATCTTCCCACATATAATCATCATCATGAAATCCTCCAATCGGTTTCTCAAAAGCCCACTCACCATTGACCACATATATACCCATCGACTTAAGAGAACGTAAATTATAGAAATTATAAGATGATATCGGGTACATAATGGTATTCTCAAAGGAAATGTCATTATGCCTAAGAATCTTAGTGATAAGCATGCCATAGGGTAAACTACGGCGTTGATCCTTAATATTGACCTCAAGATATTTAAGCATCAAATACCCAAAGTTAACGGGGACTTGTCTAAGCATAGTATAGAGAAGGTAGAGGTTCATGGTGTTGGGGTCGGTTTTATGGCCATGAGTGGGGAGAATGGTTTTGGTGATGATATGAAACAATATACGATTCTTATGACTCAAGTTCTTAATAGGTGCCTCACTAGCTTTGCTAAACATTTCACCATTAAAGGCAATTGCCACAAGATCCCTAAGGTTAAAACCATGTGAAGCATCCGACCATTTATGAAGTGTAAAATATTTCATAACCTGTTTGCCATCTTTTGCTTTACGATATGGATGAGAGCACTTAAAAATAATGTTAAGTGTCTCAGGAGTCAAAGTGATATCCTTGGAATGAACCCTTGTACACAGTATATCATCACGAGATTTCTTTCCAATAGGATAATGAAGGTTACCAAAAAATTCATAGATTAACAATGTGGGAATTGGCTCATTTGCATAGATAATTTCATTCCAATCTTGATACTCAAATAATTCCAATATGTCTAATGCTTCTATGAAATCATCTTTTCTCACAATTCTAGGAACAATAATCTTCTTGGAAGAAGTAATGTAGTTATTGTACCTAGAAGCACACTCCGCATTGACAAATAAGGGAAGAGGAGGTTGAGAGTCACCTAATGAGCCATGTTGTACGTGTGGAGGTGCCGATTCCTTAGTTCTCTTGCGTCTTCGTGAGGTGCTCATGATGATCACGTACGTTGGGTGTTGAGAGTGGAGTGAATTTTGAATATATAACTCAAGAATGCTCAAAATTGAGTTTTCACCCAATTTCTAGGGCTATGCATCAAAAGGCAAATTTTGATGTTAGATTTTGAGTTTGTAATCGGTGAGAGTGTTCTATAGATGCCAAGGAAGGATTCTAATGAACTAATTTGAGAATTAAACGGGTAGAATTTAATTTTGAAATTGGAGGGGGGAAAAATGTTTGAGAAGCTTTGAAGAACAATGAAAAAATCGCGTGAGAAATCTGGGATTTTAACCCTGATTCGACAGTTTCGGACGGCTGAAACTCTATGCGGCGTCCGAAACTGGCGTCCGAAACTCAACAGTGAATTGGCAAATTTGAGACATAGTTTCGGACGTTCGAACCTCTGAAAGGCGTCAGAAACTGCCGTTCGAAACTCGGCAGAGAATTTTTTTATTTATTTATTTATTTATTAAAATCAATGTTTTTGAATTACACCAATTTGATTCCTTAATAAAGAAAATTGATCCTCGGGAAGTGGTTTTGTGAAGATATCCGCCAATTGTTCTTTAGTAAGAACATATTCTATATGAATTTCTTTATTTTGAACAAGATCACGAATGAAGTGATGTTTAATGTCAATGTGCTTGGATCTAGAATGTTGGATAGGATTCTTAGTAAGATTTATGGCACTTGTGTTATCACATTTAATAGATACACAACCAAAATCTAAACCAAAATCAAGAAGAGTGTGTTTCATCCAAAGAATTTGTGAACAACAACTTCCGGCGGCTATGTATTCGGCTTCCGCCGTAGATAAGGATACGGAAGCTTGTTTTCTACTAGACCAAGATACAAGGGATTTTCCAAGGAATTGGCATGTTGCACTTGTGCTTTTTCTATCAACTCTACATCCGGCAAAGTCGGCATCGGTGAATCCTACCAAATCAAAAGTGTTGGTTCTAGGATACCACAAACCATGTTCTATAGTTCCTTTTAAGTATCTAAATATTCTTTTCACAGCCAATAAGTGTGATTGTTTAGCACATGATTGAAATCTAGCACATAAGCACACAGCATACATAATATCCGGCCTACTAGCCGTTAAATAAAGCAAACTACCAATCATTCCTCTATATTGTGTTTCATCAACTTTTACACCATTTTCATCTTTATCTAGTTTAGTTGAAGTGCTTATAGGTGTTCCATTTGGTTTTGAATCATCCATACCATATTTTTTAAGTAACTCCTTTGTATATTTTTCTTGACTTATAAAAATTCCATCATCTAGTTGTTTAATTTGTAATCCTAGAAAGAATGTCAATTCTCCCATCATGCTCATTTCAAATTCATTTTTCATTAAATTTGAGAATTCTTCACATAAAGACTCATTAGTTGCACCAAAAGATTATATCATCAACATATATTTGTACAATCAACAAATCATTATCACAATATTTAGTAAACAATGTAGTATCAATTATGCCTTTATGAAATTTCTTTTCTACCAAAAATCCACTAAGTCTTTCATACCAAGCTCTAGGAGCTTGTTTTAGTCCATATAATGCTTTAACCAATTTATATACATGATTAGGGAATTTACTATTTTCAAATCCGGGAGGTTGTTCTACATAAACTTCTTCTTGAATAAATCCATTTAAAAAGGCACTTTTAACATCCATTTGAAAAAGTTTAAATCCCTTAAAACAAGCATAAGCAAGTAACATGCGGATAGACTCAAGTCTTGCTACGGGAGCAAATGTTTCATCATAGTCTATACCTTCTTCTTGCCTATACCCTTGAGCCACTAATCTAGCTTTGTTTCTTACTATGTTTCCAACTTCATTTAGTTTATTTCTAAAGATCCATTTAGTTCCTATAATTGAAGTATCTTTAGGCCTTTCTACTAAGTTCCACACTTTACTTCTCTCAAATTGATTTAATTCTTCTTGCATAGCTACAATCCAATTATCATCCTTTAAGGCTTCGTTTATATTTTTAGGCTCGATTTGAGAGAGAAATACTAAATTATTATCTAGGTGTAGTGATGACCTAGTTTTTACTCCTCTAGTTGGATTTCCTAAAATCAAGTCTTGAGGATGATTACGAATAAATTTCCATGTTCTAGGTCCATCTTCCCTATGTGGATTTTCATCTTCATTTTGTGTGTCTTCATTAGAGGGATGATCTATTTGTTGAGGTGGATTGTTTTCTATATCATTTTTATCTTGATCATTTGATGAGTTATCTTCTATTCCTATTTCATCATCACTTTCATCATGATTTTTACTAGCATTGCCTTCATCAAAATTTACATGAATTGCTTCTTCTATCATCAAAGTTCTTTTGTTATATACTCTATAAGCTTTCCTAATTTCCGAATAACCTAAGAATACTCCTTCATCCGATTTTTTATCAAATTTTCCTAGAGTGTCTTTTACATTCAATATAAAACATTTACAACCAAACACTCTAAAATATCCTACATTTGGAGTTTTATTATATATTAATTCATATGGAGTTTTCTTTAACAATGGTCTAATTAATGCACGATTCATAACATAACATGCGGTATTAACCGCTTCGAACCAAAAATATTTTGGCAAATTATTTTCACAAAGCATAGTTCTAGCCATTTCTTGAAGTGTTCTATTCTTTTTTCCAACTACACCATTTTGTTGAGGTGATTTAACTACTGAAAAATTATGTGTAATTCCATTTTCATCACAATGATTTAAAAAGTTTTCATTTACAAATTCTTTTCCATTGTCACTTCTAATCTTTACTACATTTAGACTTAACTCATTTTGAACCTTTTTAAATAATTTGACATATTCATTAAAGGTATCACTTTTATGTGCCAAAAATATTACCCAAGTATACCTAGAATAGTCATCTACAATTACAAAGGCATATCTTTTTCCACCTAAACTTGTGGTTTGTGAAGGTCCAAACAAATCCATATGTATTAACTCTAAGGGTTTTGAAGTTGTCACCATGTTCTTAGGTTTAAATGAGCTTTTAGTTTGTTTTCCAAATTGACATGAATCACATATTTTATCTTTTTCATATTTTTGTTTAGGTAGGCCTCTAACCAATTCTTTAGCAACTAGATTGTTTATGTGATCTATTCCTACATGAGCTAATCTCCTATGCCACAACCAAGTTGTATCATGCACCACACTAAGACATTGCATATCTTGTTCCATAACATCACATAAATTAAGAATATACACATTATTATGTCTAGATCCGGTAAGAACTACTTTGCTATCTATTGGATCAATAACAACACATTTTTCACGTTTAAACAACACATCAAGATTTCTATCACATATTTGACTTATACTAATCAAATTGAATTTCAAATCATCAATCAAAAGCACATTTTCAATCACATTGCTATTATTATTTGCTACATTTCCAACGCCAATTATTTTTCCTTTCTTATCATTTCCAAAAGTCACATGTCCTTTATTTCTTGTTTCCAAGTTACTAAGCAATAAAGGATTACCGGTCATGTGTCTTGAGCATCCACTATCAAGGAACCATTTTGTGTCCAAAATTGTATTTTTTAAACACACCTACATTCAAGAATCAATGTATGACTTAAGTTACTTACGGTCTAGCAATATTGATACTTCTTTTTATCCAAATTTTTTATCCATTTTCAACTTCCATTCTTGCATAGCATTTCCTAGAGGTATGTCCCTTCTTACAACAATAATCACAAATTACAAGATATTTGAAGGAATGTGAATTTTTATGATAGGGATATGAACTAGTATAGCCAAACCTAGGTTCAAAATGATGCATGTTATGATCATATTTATGATTTTGTGTATTATGCATTTTATGTCTATGATTATGGTTAGGCATTCTATGTGAATGATGAGTTCTATCATTAGACTTACTTACTCCTTTTTGAGTAAGTGAAATATGAATAAGTATTATGAATCGCCACAAATGTAAAGTATTGATATATCAAGATGATGACCAACAATCACAATACTTTCAATTCTCAAATAATCAAATCATAAATGAATCAAAATAAGTGCAGAAATTAAATCAATGAAAATCAAGAACACAAATGATTTATAGTGGTTCAAGTCTCCCCCTTGGAGCACTCTACATCCACTACCTAAGTTTCCCAACTTAGAATTTCAAACCTTTTACTATAAACTGATCTTTTTCTTGTGGAAAGATCAAAAGAACCACTTTTACAACCCAAGTTTCCTAACTTAGGATTTCAACCAAGGCTCAACCTTTACACTAGCAGTTCCAAGCTTTGTGTACAAGGTTTTTACTCTCTCTTGAGAAACCTCTTACAATCACACTTAAAGGATGTTTGAAGATGAAGTACAATCCCACAAATTGGGTAGATATGATGCTGATTAGCTCACAAGATGATTCAATCAATAAAATTACAACTCAAACCTATATAACTTAAGAATATGATATATACCCAAATAAGGCTCAATAAAATCAATCTTTTGTAGCTTGATGAAATAAAGATGAAAAGCAAGAGTTGTAATGATATTTTTCAAGATAGGAAGCTCAAAGAATCAATGGAAGAAGTGTGTCAACGTTTATGCATTGGGTAGTATATATACCCTAGAGAAAATGACAAAAAAACGTCTATGTTGAATTTTAAAAAAACTAGCCGTTGAGAGTTTCAGACGCTAGTTTCGGACGGCTCATCCGTCCGAAACTAGGTTTCGGCCGTCCGAAACTGAGTTTCGGACGTCCGAAACTCTCCTCTGCAGCTTCCATTTCTGACTCCAAAAACCAAATTCTCTGGACAGTTTCGGACGGTAGTTTCAGCCGTCCGAAACTAAGCACAGGCGTCCGAAACTTTGATTTTTCATTCCTTTTTCAATTTTCGTTGTTCAAATCACTTTTGTAACAATGTGTGTCTTTGTGCAAGTGCTTTTAAAACATTTTGAAGTTCATTTGAGTACTACCTATATTTAGAAAATATTTTTACTTGAGCCTTAAACAAGTAATTCATTTTCTTGAGTTATTTAACAATTAGGGTTTAGGATTGGGATTTTGACCTAGTTTACCAATCTTGTATTTCCTTTGCATTTCCACATGTACTCTTCCTTTGATTGATCTCCATGCTTGACTTCTTTGAATATCTAATACATTAAGACACTTTTTGAACCATTAGCATAAACATAATTGTTTGTTAATCTTCAAAATAAGTAAGATTAAAACCCTAGGTTTCACAGACATTTTTCCCAATTGAGAACCAAATTCGTCTCCATGCATCTCTGAAGTACCTTTGCAAGGTTATCTAAGCACCGTTCAAATGAATGACCAAATACTGAGAAATCATCCATAAAAACCTCAATAATATCTTCCACCATATCGTGGAAAATAGCCATCATACATCTTTAAAAAGTCGTTGGTGCATTGCATAATCCAAAAGGCATTCTCTTAAATGCAAATGTTCCAAAAGGACAAGTAAATGTCGTTTTCTCCTGGTCCTTCGGATCAATAGTGATCTGATTGTAACCAGAATAACCATCCAAGAAGCAATAATATAGGTATCCAGAAATTCTATCCAGCACTTGATCAAGGAATGGTAAAGGAAAATGATCCTTTCGGGTAGCTTTGTTAAGTTTGCGATAATCCATGCAAACTCTCCATGCATTAGTGATTCGTGTTGCTAGCAATTCATCATTTTCTGTCTTGACAACTGTGACACCACCCTTTTTGGGCACACATTGGACTGGGCTCACCCATTCACTGTCAGATATTGCATAAATCATCCCAACGTCCAATAGCTTGATCACCTCTTTTTTTACCACCTCCATCATTGCCGGATTTAATCGGCGTTGTCTATCACGAACTGGAGTTGCACCATCTTCCAGAAGAATTTTGTGCATACAAATTGATGGGCTAATTCTTTTAATATCCACAATAGTCCACCCGATTGCTCCTTGGTACATTTTCAGCACCTTGATAAGCTCCTCTTCCTGCCAAGATTCCAATGTTGCTGAAATCACCACCGGCAAAGTATTGTTGTCTCCTAGAAAAGCATACTTGAGTTGTGGTGGGAGAGACTTGAGTTCCAATTTTGGTGGTTCTTCAACTGATGGTTTCATCTTGTTTTCCCTACAATCGAGAACTTCAATCGGCCTCACCTCAGTGGGCTCTTCACAAAAATCATCAATTAGTTCATCAAATGAAGAATCAAGAAAAACAGTTTCGACCATATTTTGTAACTCCAATGCAATTTTCTCACCAATTTTGAATTCAGAACTCAAAATGTGCATTGAAGAGTCATTATTATTAACACTATGTAATTTCATCAGATCACATGCAACCACTGAATTTTCAACAACATCCATAAAAAAACAAGTGTTAATATCTCTTGGATGCTTCATGGCATAATTGACATTAAAAGTTACCTCTTCGCCATTGATGCGAAAGGTAATCGTCTTACTCCGTACGCCAATTAATGCATCTCCTGTTGCCAAAAATGGTCTCCCAAAAATAAGAGGAACTTCTTCATCTTCTTCCATATCCAGAATAATAAAGTCCACTGGAATCGTGAACTTATCGACCATCACCAAAACATCTTCAATAATTCCCATTGGAGTGATGATTGACCTATCTGCCAATTGAAGAATGATAGCCACTGGTTTGATTTTTTCTCCCATCCCAACACTGATGGCTATAGAGTAAGGCATTAAATTAATTCCAGCCCCTAAGTCACACAATGCCTTGGAAAAATATCTTGATCCAATTTTACACGGGATTGTACAACTTCCTGGATCCTTGAGCTTAGGAGGCAGATTCTTCTTCAAACATTGCCCAATTTCATTCATTTGAATAACCTCTTCACATTGCAGGATTTGCTCTTTATTGGAAATAAGATCCTTCAAAAATTTTGCATATGTGTGTACCGTTTTCACCAAATCCAACAAGGGAATTTCCACATTAAATTTCTTCATCATTTCAGTGAATTGACTGAATAAAATTTTCTTCTTTGAAGGTTGTATCCTTTGAGGAAAAGGTGGAGATGGAACACAATCTGGAAAATTAAACGCACTTTGAGGATTCTTTTTTCTTCCTTTGCCAACACTTTCTTCCCTGATCTCAACTTGCTTTTGATTTTCTTCCTTCTTAATTTGAGTTTCATCAACATCTCGTTCATTCCTTGGAGAATTTCCTTCATTGATGGTTGGAGAATTAAGTTCCTTGCCACTTCGAAGTGTGATAGCATGACATTGTTCTTTTCCCTTAGGATTGGGAAAAGTATCGCTTGGCAAAGTCCCCATTGGTCTATTGTGTATCTGATTTGCAAGTTGACCAATTTGAATCTCCATATTTTTAATAAGAGCATTTTGCTCTGTGAACATCCCATCATAACCTTCCATTCTTTTCTCCACCTGAGCTTGTTATTGATGATACTGTCCAAAAAAATTTCCATTTTTGCTCCCAACACTGTGATCACATCATCTGATGTGGCTTGTGAATTACCACTTTGTTGGTTTTGATGATTACCAAAACCAGGTGGATATTGTGGTCTAGAAACATTATATTGTGGACAATTTGCTCCTCCTTGATACCATTGATTACTACCGGATGATTTCCATTGGTTAAGATTAGAATTCCGGTTGAAATTGACATATTGCACTGGCTCATTGGTGATTTGAGGACATTCATCCATGTGATGTGCTCCTTGACATAAACCACAACTTGGTGTGATTTTATTGATCAAAGACGAGGTCGTTTGGATGCTGGATAATTGACTTTGGATGGCTGAAATTTGTGCCTCCATATTGGACAATTTATCCAATTCCAACATTCCAATTTGCTTCCTTCCATGATTGCTTCTAACATTGGGCAGCATTAACTCATTGTTCACTATGAGTTCAAAAATTTCCTCAACTTTTTTCGGTGATTTATCACGTAAATTCCCACCGGCGGTGAGATTTACCATATGCATTGTATCTAAGTTGAGTCCATTACAAAAAAAATTCAATTCTCTTCCCAGTTCTAATCCACTATTTGGACATTTATTGAAAAGTTCACGGAATCTATCCCAAGCTTCCGTGAATGATTCATTTTCGCCTTGACGAAATTGCATAAATTCCATCCGAATTCTATCCATTCTAGATGGAGGAAAATATTTGGTAATAAACCTCCGTGCAACTTCATCAAAGGTTTCAATTTTTACTCCATTAATGGAGTCATACCACCTTTCGACAGCACCTTGAAGAGAAAATGGAAAAAGCATTCTTTTGAGAGTATCATGTGCAATATGAGGAAGATTTCCTGTGTTACACACTTTATGGAATGTCCTTAAATGTGCGTGTGGGTCTTCCAAATTCAACCCATGAAAAATCTGTCCATTTTGGATCAAATTGATAAATGCGGGTGGAATTTGGAAATGCTCTCCGGTGTTAATGAGAGGTGAATCAAAGTTGTCCAGACGGGGCTCATAATGATCTCTGTATCGACGCCTTGGTACCGCTGGTACAATATTTTGAATTCCCCCAGCTGGAGGAACAACAACATTAGGATTGTTAGCTTGTGCAGCCATGGCCTCAAATTCCAACTTCTTATTAATACGCAAATTTCTTGCAAGCTCCGGATCGTATTGATACTCGACTGGACCAAGAGATCTTGTCCTGCGCATACAAAGAAATATAAAAACAGTATCAAATATTCACAATAAAAATTTACTAAAAATGACAACAAAAACAGCACTCAAATTTACACAACAAAAACAACAACAAAATTTCAATGCAATTACTTCCTCCGGCAACGGCGCCAAAATTTGACGCTGGTAAATTTATATAAAAATATGGTCGTGATTGTTATTTACCCAGCTCAAATTAAAAATGCTAAAACAACCCCTTTTTCAAGGTAGTAATATAGCAAATTCGTTCCCACGAAGAAAGTAATGTATTGAAATTTTATTAACTCTTACTTGATTTCTGTTTTCAAATATTAACGAAGACTTAACCATGTAAAACAGAAAATTATCAATAAAATTAAACAAATTATGTAACTTGATTTTTAAGATAACAAATTAACAAACATACTCCTGAGATTATTTCGAGGGATACAAAAATAGTTCATGCTATTGTTCTATTTATGGAGATGTAAATTGAGGATAAACAACTCAACTCAAACCTTCCTTTGTGGCTAGAGGTAAGATATGATTTAATTATTTATCTTTTTAGGTGTTAAATAATTCTATGAACCTTCCTTTGTGGCTAGAGCTAAGGTTCACTTCCTTAATCAACCCAAAATCTTGTGCAACAACCAACAAAACAAACACTCAAATTTAAATGCTCTTTTGTGGTAAGAGGTAACAATCAAACAAAGTCAAACTTATGTTAAACCCATTCACTTTAACTCTTCTTTTGTGGCAAGAGGCAAGAGCTAAATTGAACTTAATCCAACAAATTCACAACAAACCACACAAGAATTTAAACAACTCACTCTAATCCTCCTTTGTGGCTAGAGGCAAGATTAGAATAAGTCATCCCTAAATAATTTACTGCACTTTAATAAGATATTCATCATGCATAATTGATCAAGTCATACATAACTAATAAGATCATAATCAAACTTAATTCAAAACACCCATAAGATAGAACTAGCATGTCATTAAGCACAAAAATCCCTCTTCATAATCTTAGGAGTTCAAGGAAATTAGCCAAGCATGGAGATATCAAACATTATGAAATATCTAATCAAGCACAATATTGTTAACATAAATAAAAAAAAGAAAGATAACACCTTGGAGTTTGTATCCTTGGAAGAAATCCTTGTCTTCGAACAAATGAAATCAAATATGAATGATGTTCCCAAGCTTGCTATTACAACTTAATTAGCAACAAGAATAATGCATAAAAATCTAGAAAGTTTAAAAAGGAGAAGTGAAGTTTTACTCCTTAGAAATTTTTTCTCTCCAAATTGCTCTAAGTTGCTATATTCCTTCTGCCCTTTTCCAGCCTTCTTTTCTTTGTTTTTAGCACCCCAAAGTCGTCCAAATAATCAATGGAAGATGATATGTCATTTTCGCCATGATGTTGATATTCTTTTAGACTGATTTTCCCCACACCGCGACTTTGCTTCCCATTGTTCTATATGGTCCAGACCGAATTAGGAAAAACGTAAAACATGAAAGTTGTAGCTCTTCCCCCTAGCTTTCCAATGGTACCAGAATCATTCCATCGGATGTAAATTGAGAGAGATATGATCAAAATACAAAACACTGGCAAATTTTTTCAGCATTTGTTCTTCAGCACCCCTTTGGCCTAAATCACACCTTTCTTGATCTTTCTCAATCTTTTCTTCCACTTTGCATCCAATTTGGCTCTCATATGATTTATTTCTTCAAAGCATCCACCATGGTTGATAAACCTACAAACAAGACACTAAAACGAATAAAAAGGAACAAGAACGCACAAAGAATTAAGTATAAACATGATATAAAAGGTGAATAAATTCACCTCATCAACGTGGGATGGTATGCAAAGGATATTCTTAATGAATTATTTTCCAGCTTCTAAGATTGCATATGGTAGGAAAGAAATTGTAGGAATAAAAAAAGAATATGATGAATCTTTAACAGCCTACTGGAATAGATTTAAGCGATTGTGTGAAGGTTGTTCTCAACATCAAATCTCTGACGAACTTTTAATTCAATATTTTTATGAAGGTTTGTAACCAGAGGAGAAAAGAACACTTGATGCTGCAATTGGTGGAGATTTCATGGATAATAGCACAACCCAAGCCACAAACTTGATTGTTAAAACATGTGAATCACGTCAACAATACCAACCTTTGCGTTGATCAACTAAGCAAGTTGGTGAAATTTCCAACTCTTCAATTGAAAGCAAATTAGAAGCTTTGCTAGCAAGTGTTGAGAAGTTGATCAATGGAAGGGGTACAGGTCAGATAGAAAATGTTTGTGAAATTTGAAAAAGTCCTGACCATTATGCAGATCTATATCAAATGACCCAAGAAGAGTTAGATGCCCAAGTTAATGCAATGGGCAGATACCAACAAAAACGCTATGATCCTTATACCAATACTTTCAATCCAGACTGGCAAGACCACCCAAATTTAAGCTACAGAGCTCGCGCACCTCAACAAAATGTTCCACAATAGCCGGCACAACAACAAGCTCAATAGCAAAACCAATTTTGGCCAACAGCACCACCTGCCCAACTAAATCCTAGCTTTATAGCTACCTCAAGGTCAGGAGTTCCTCTTGAAGATATGCTTGTTAATTTAACTACTTCTGTCACTTTGATGTAGAACACATAAGCCCAAAATCAAGGTGAATTCCAAAAATTCCAGCAAAAAACGAGGGCAGCCATTAGTGGGTTGAGTACTCAAATGACCCAAATGGCAAAGCACTTTAATGAGACACAAGGTTCTCAAGGGAAATTACCCTCTCAAATGCAGATTAATCCACGAGAAAATGTCAGTCAAATCACATTAAGGAGTGGTAAGCAACTTGACGAACCAGCTGCCGAAGTCAAGACTGAAGAACAGAAAAATCCATTCGCGTCATTTGACCGAACGACGAAGGAGCAGAAATCAGAGGTTAGTCCGAAATTGAATTCTTCCACTTCTAAAATTAAAATACCTCCTCCTTTTCCCAACAGGTTGAAGAAGAATGCCAATGATGAAGGCTTGGATGATATATTAACGATTTTTAGCAAGGTTGAAATCAACATTCCATTCCTTGATGCCATTAGAAAAATGCCTAAATGTGCCAAATTCTTGAAGGATTTCCTTGCAAGAAAGAATCCTTATGCAGCAAAGGATAAGGTTGTGGTAGGAAAAAATGTTTCAGCTGTCATTCAACAAAAGCTTCTTGCTAAATGTAAAGACCCAGGTATGTTTTCTATTCCATGTGTTATCGGTGAAAGGAAAATCGAAAGATGCATGCTTGATTTAGGTGCCTCTATTAATGTGATGCCACTTTCCACTTATCAAAGTTTGAATATTGGCCCTTTAGCTGAAACAAGAATAGTCATCCAACTTGCTGATAGGTCACTAGTTTACCCAATAGGTATGCTTGAAAATGTGTCGGTTAAAGTTAACAAATTCAGTTACCCAACTGACTTTTATGTCCTTGATTCAAACAACTCTCATGACAAAAATTCTGCAGTGTTGTTATTGGGAAGACCATTTTTGAAAAATGCAAAATCAAAGATTGATGTGGATAAGAGAACATTAACATGTGAATTCAATGCAGAGTATTACACTTTTAATATTTTTGAGGCTACGGATTACCCCATTGATGTAGAAAATATTTATTCACTTGATATAATAGACTCTTTTGTCCAAGAACATCTTGAGACAGAATTTGTGCTATTGGCCATTACAAGGAGTTTGCAGAAATCAGAGGTTGATAATCATACTAGTGAAGACATTGTAGCTGCAGTCATGTCTCTTCATGCTTTGGAAGAATCTGCCGCCAGATTCGACACTCATTGTTTGCCTAAACAGGAGGCGCAAAATAAACTTCTCCCTTCAATTTTTAAAGCCCCAGTTCTTGAATTAAAACCTCTGCCTGATAATCTTAAATATGCTTTTTTAGGTGCTGATGAGTCACTTCCAGTAATCATTTACAAGCATCTTACTCAAGGCCAAGAAGATAAATTGTTGCGTGTTCTTTGTGAGTGAAAGGAAGCCATTGGCTGGACCCTTGCTGGTCTTAAAGGAATCAGTCCAACAGTTTGCATGCATCATATTTTACTTGAAGCTGATTCCAAACCAATTCGTTACTCACAAAGGAAGCTTAATCCAAATACAAAGGAGGTAGTTCTTAAAGAGATACTCAAGTTATTGGAACTTGGTATCATATTTCCCATTTCAGATAGCCAATGGGTGAGCCCAGTTCATGTCGTTCCCAAGAAATCAGGTTTTAAAGTAGTGAAGAACGAAAAGAATGAATTAGTACCTATGCATCTTCAAACAGGTTGGCGTATGTGTATTGATTA
Source organism: Ophiorrhiza pumila (assembly GCA_016586305.1). NCBI lineage: Eukaryota > Viridiplantae > Streptophyta > Magnoliopsida > Gentianales > Rubiaceae > Ophiorrhiza > Ophiorrhiza pumila. Next base: position 22,022,230 of record BLIW01000005.1, read on the forward strand.
TCGAAAATTGAATGCAACTACTAGGAAAGACCATTTTCCTTTACCCTTCATTGACCAAATATTAGAAAGGTTAGCCGGTAAAATGTTTTTCTATTTTCTTGATGGCTTTTGTGGTTATTTTCAGATTTATGTTTCTAAGGAGGATCAAGAAAAGACCGCTTTTATATGCCCATTTGGGACGTTTGCATATAGACATATGCCCTTTAATTTATGCAATGCCCCTGGTACTTTTTAACGTTGTATGATGAGCATTTTTTCTGATATGATTGAAAAATGTATAGAGATATTTATGGATGACTTTACTGTTTATGGTAACTCATTTGATGAGTGTCTTCATCATCTTGATAATGTGCTTCTCCGCTGTATTGAAAAGAATTTGGTCTTGAATTTTGAAAAGTGCCATTTCATGGTAAGGGGGGTATTGTTTTGGGGCATATTGTTTCGGATAAGGGAATTCAAGTAGATAAGGCAAAAATTGATTTGATTGTGCAATTACCTTATCCCACTAACGTGCATGAAGTTCGTGGATTTTTAGGCCATGCAGGTTTTTATCGCAGATTTATTCATGACTTCGCAAAAATTGCACGACCAATGACAACGCTGCTGTAGCAAAATGTCCTGTTCGACTTTACAGCAGATTGCAAGGATGCTTTTGATACGCTTAAGAAGAAATTAATTTCAGTGCCCATAGTTCAGCCTCCTTATTGGGATCTTCCTTTTGAATTGATGTGTGATGCCAGTGATTATGCCGTAGGAGCAGTGCTTGGCCAAAAGTTTGGGAAAGAGAGCCATGTTATCTACTATGCTTCCAAGACATTGAACAATGCTCAGTGCAATTACACAACTACTGAGAAAGAACTTTTAGCAATTGTCTTCGCATTTGAAAATTTTAGATCTTATTTGCTAGGTTCTAGAATTGTTGTTTACACTAACTATGCTGCTTTAAAGTATTTATTTTCTAAAAAGGAATCTAAACCACGTCTTATTCGTTGGATCCTTCTTTTACAGGAATTTGACTGGGAGATCAAAGATAAGAAGGGTGCTGAAAATCACGTGGCTGACCATTTAGGCAGACTAGTTCTGGCAGATGATCGTTTGCCCATACGAGAAACATTTCCCGATGAAGAGCTATACTTTGACAGGTAATTCAGGTAAGGATCCTTGGTATGCGGACTTAGTTAATTACCTAGTCAGTAAGGAACTTCCTAAAGGTCTCACACATGCACAGAAATTAAAAATTCAAAGTGATGCAAAATATTACTTATGGGATGAACCATATTTGTGGAATATTAGAACTGACCAAATTTTAAGGAGATGTATTCCAGAAAGTGAAGTTAATGATATTTTGCTGCATTGTCATTCATTCACTTCTGGGGGTCACTTTGGTCCTAAACGCACAGCTAGAAAGATTCTTGATAGTGGTTTCTATTGGAAGTCCCTTTTTCGTGATTCATATTTATTTTGTAAGAGCTGTCCACTTTGTCAACAGTTAGGAAATATTATTCAACATGATAAAATGCCTCAATTGCCTATCATTATTTGTGAAATATTTGATGTTTGGGGTATAGATTTCATGGGTTCTTTTCCTAGTTCTTGTTCAAATGTATACATACTTTTAGCTGTTGACTATGTGTCAAAATGGGTAGAAGCTAAAGCCATCCGCACTAATGACTCTAAAGTGGTTGCAGGCTTTCTTAAGTCTACTATTTTTAGCCGTTATGGAATTCCTTGTGCCGTAATCATTGATAGCGGAACCCATTTTTGCAACTGTACCATTGAGGCTCTCATGAAGAAATATTGTGTGCATCATCGCCTTACCACAACTTATCATCGCCAATCTAATGGTTAAGCGGAGGTTTCCAATCGTGAGATAAAACAGATTCTGGAAAAGACAAGGCATTTTTGGGAAGCTCTGTCGTCTTGCAGTACAGGTTGAACACAAGGCATTTTGGGCCATCAAACAGTTCAATATGGATGAGAGTAAGTGTGGGGAGAAAAGGAAGCTTCAGGTGAAGGAATTGGAAGAAATTAGGTTAGATTCCTATGATAATGCCATGTGGTATAAAGATTGCACGAAACTTTACCACGATCGTCTCTTAAGAAATAATGAATTTCATGTTGGTCACAAGGTCCTTTTGTTCCAGTCTAAGCTCCGACTCATGGGTGGGAAATTAAAATTTAAGTGGATTGGCCCGTTTATGGTAGTTGCTGTTTGCCTGAACGGAACTCTGAAAATCCAAGGACTTGACACTGGGAAAATCTTTGAGGTTAATGGGCAGAGACTTAAACCTTTTTACGAAGCTGTTCCAGTGGAAGTGGTAGAAGAGTTGCAGCTTTTTCCCAACATTCCTTGAGCTGTCAGATATTGTCTAGTCTAAGACGTTAAATAATGGCGCGCGCTTGTTGGAGGCAACACACTTCTATATTCGTTTTGCTCATTAGTTTACTTTATTATTTTTTCTTTATTTTATTATTGTTTTTACCATTTAAACAGTTGTCTTCTTGTTCCAGATTTTTGTTTGAATTCGTGGCTTAAAACGTGGAGTGAATTTAGTTGCAGACATGGAGTTAGTGGACCAGGTAATGAGGAGTAGAGACACATCCTTTTCCATGGGATTCAGGCCCAGTACAAACATTCTTTTTTTTTATTACCTAGGCCCATTATTTTCTCTTTTCCACATAATCCAAGTGGTCCCATAAGAACCTTATCCCCTTGTCTTTTCCTCACCAACCCTAGCCATTTTTCTTCCCTTATTCCCCAATTCCCACAAACGGCCACCTACCATACACGCGCCACCATCACTTCTTCTTCTCTTTATCCGCCGTTTCTTTATCACCGCCCGAACACTTAGATATGGTGAATGTGAAGTTTGCATCATCTCCAACGGATCTCTCTCCCTCGTCTGAAGATTCGTCACCGGCCACTGATTCCACTCTGGCCATGGAGCCCTATCAGCGATTCACCGTCTGGAAGCTCCACGGACCATGCTTCTAATTCCGGTGCCTACGGGTCCAATAAATTCGATACGTCGATGACCATCTCCCTCTCCGACACGGAGAGAACACCGATTCAGGTCCCCTTTACACCGACCACAACTGGCGGGCGTCATTCTAGCCGTTTGGCTGCTCAACACACTAGTTGTTCAATCCCATAACAGGCGGCCAGTTCTGCCCCACGCCGTACCACAGCAGCTGAAAAGGGCAAGCCCCCTGCGTCGTCTACGACGACCACTCTGGTGTCGAGTACTGCTATGTACCCTAATTTTGTGCCTTTCTCCAAAGCGTCCATGAGACGACGCTATGAGGTATTGCAGACTAACTCGGTGATTCCATATAAATCTTTTGATTTTGCTAGTTTGTCTATTTTGAATGTCGAACCACAGATTCGGTTATATTTTGAAAGTATTAGGTAGTTTTGTTTGCTGTCATTACCTGTGTATAAATTGCCTGTTCGGTTCCTCCGAGAATTTTATGCTTCATTTTTTGCTATCTTAACTGATTCTGCTATTTTGCATCGTGCTCCTGGTGTCACGTTTCGCTTGGTTAATACTTCGTATCATTTTACTTTTCCTGAGTTAGCAGTCTAGTTAGGAATTATAGACGAGGAAACTGAGCTAGATGATGATGATGTGCTTTATAACACTGATATGCCTAAGGATGTCCTTTTTCGTGATTTTTGGAAAGCAATTGCTCTCTCTGATCCTAAGTCATATATTCTTTCACGTTCTAAAGCACATTTCATTACGAATCCTGCATTGTTGTTGTGTCATCGCTTCATTGCCTCTACCCTTTTCGGTCGAAATGACCAGGTAACAGTTGTCTCCTCCTTAGAGTTAACCATTTTGTGGGCTATGAAAACTGGGGTTAAATTGAATTTACCTTATTAGTTGGCACTTGTGTGGAGGGGAAAGAGAGAAAAGTGAAATCTTGCATTGGGTCATGTAGTTGCAATCTTATTAGCCAAAGATCCTGTTTATGCAACTTTAAGTGTTTCATGGCCGAATGATTGTACTTTTTCTTTGATTGATATTCCATTTTTACGGCATGCTGGATTACTTGTTGAGGACCGTACTGGAACACTACGTTTCAATGAGCTAAGGAAACCCCCTTCGAGCAATTTACAATTTGCAGGTTTGGCTTTTTTACGACAGGATGTGCAAGATTTAAGGCTATTGATTTCGTCCATAGCTGCTGGGTATGCTGACACTGACGAGCACATTCATTCATTGACAGTAGCTGTCACGGAAATTCGCAACACTCAGGCTGAAATTCTCCAGTTTTTACGAGCTCGTTCGTTCCCACAACCTCCACAATGATCAGACTGTCCCTTTTCTCTTTATTTTCTGTGTTTTTGTTTTTTTCTTATGTTTTATTTGTTTTTCTTCTTCACATGAGGACATGTTGTTGTTTAAGTTTGGGGAGGTGTTCTATGTTATGTGAAATTTTGTTTTCAAATATCAAAAATCCAAAAAAATCATAAAATTAAAAATTTTCACAAAAACAGTTAGTTTTTCTTTCAGTTTGTTATTTGTTGTAAAATGTTTTTGAACTGTTTCACTTTTATAAGCATTGTCTGGCCGAACTAAATGTGATAAAAACTTGCTTAGTTTTTGGTGACGGTTTTTGCATGCTCTTGAATGATTCCAAGTATGACGAATACAAGTTCTGAGTTTATTTTGCCCACTTAAATGTGAGGATTTGAGCCAAATGACTGAATGACCACTTTGTTGGTGCTTGAATGAATTATTCTTTGAATGAGTGTAAATTGCATTTAGTCGACTTATTGAGCTTGCTTAGTTGTGCAAGGATATTATGATGTTGGAATTAAACTTGAATGTGATAAAGGCATTTAGGAATAAACACATTTTGACTTTAATTTTCATTCCTACCTTATTTTGACCTTAGTGAACCCCGTTGAGCTTTTAACCTTTTCTTTGAGTTTTTAACCACTAAACATTTTCAACTAAGACCTTTTTAGCTTTCTTTTAGCCCTAAGGTGTAAGTAACTTGTGTATGATTTGGTTTCCCTTTGATTGAACAAGAGAAAATTGCATATTTTAAGTCTCTATATGTTAAGTATTTCAGTATGTGTTGTTGAAATGAAATGTTGAAGTCCATGGTTTGGCCGAACAATACTGGGGAGAAGAGAAAAAAAAATATCTGCAGTACTTGTCTATGCTGTTTGCCTAAACTGTGGCAGGGAAAAGAAAGAACGGCAGTAACAAAAAAAGAAAGAAAATGATGAAAAATTTGTGAAAAAGCACGTAAAAAAAAGTGACTGCTGTGCTGGAATACTTTGAGTTGTTTTGGAAATGAAAAGTTGAGACTTTATGCAATATAAGTGTGGGGATGTTCCTAAATTATGTTCCTTATACTTTAGTTTATTTTTAACCTTTTATCCATCTTAAACTATACCCTTAAACCCTAGCCCTATTACAGCCTTTTGAAAGACCTTTTGATTCTTGTTGAGTTTTGATATCACTTTATCTTGTGACATCTTTGCAAGCTTGAGGTAAGTTTTCTATGTGCGATTTTATTGAGTGGCTGGACCTAATTTTGTATATATATCTTCCGAGTGCTTGGAGTGATATTGGAGAGTTGCTCAGAATTGTGTATTTTGACTTGGAGGACTTAATTATGCATAGGCTTGTTACTTAGACTGGACATGACTGTTTGGAAAAGTTTTTGGTTTGGCTAGATTAGTGTTTATTTAGTGATGTGGTTTATTATTTGCTTATTTCATTATTCTTTTTGTTTGAATGTTGAGGAACCAGCATGATTCAAGTGTGGGGATCTTGATAAGCATGAAATAGCTTTAATATTGTTTATGATTTTATATATTTATTGGGATGAAATTGATGCTTAATACTGCTTATCTTTACAGAATTTGGAAGCTTGTAGAACTGGGGGATGCCGAAGGAAAGAGGAAAGAGTTTGGAGAATTCTGAGAGAATTAAAGCTGAAACTGAGAATGGAGAAGTTAGAAAGAATAAGGACTCTAGTCAATCACCAAGTCAGTGAAGAAAGAAGGATTTGGAGTGATGTCTAGACGATTTTAAGGAGTTGAAGGAATTTGGCAACAAAAGGATTCTTGGCAATTACCAATTGGGTTGTTGAGGTAAATTAGGAAACAGATTCTTATAGCCGCATGTGGCTTAATAGAATTTGGAAACAAAAAGGATTTGATCTTTTTAGTTGATTTAGGAAGTTATTATTCTCTTCCCTATATAAGGAAGTAGATTAATTAGGGTTAGGACGTCTTGGTTTTTACGTTTTGCAGTTTTTCTTTCGTAGCAGATTCTGCAGTTTTGCAAGCTACCCAGTTTTACAGTAGTTCATCGTTCGCCCGAACGACGGACTACCTGGTGTGACATTTTCAGTTTAATTTAATTGACTTTTTAATTATTATTCTTGTCTTATTTTAATTATGTTTAGTGAGTAGTTTATAGTCTGGCTATGAGTAATGAAGCACTAATCATGCGTAAATTGTGAGACCGAAGTGTTTGAATTAAACTTTCTCTTATTTGATTCCAAGAGTTTCTGTGTGTAGCGATTATTATCTAAATGGATTAAAGCCTGATCAACTTTAATAGATTTAGGTAGAGCCAATTAATCCCTAGTTAAATCACTGGATTTAAATAGTAAGATTAATTAGTGGCAAAGCTACTGTCTAGGTATATGGAAATAATTGGTTAACAAGTTATTGCATGCTGATCATGATATGAGTTGTTAAGGTTAGGTTCTTCACTACATAATGCCTTTATAACATTAAATCTGGTATTCGGCTGATTCCGGCCGGGTTGTGTTATGAATAGGGAATTAATTGATTAAGCAGATACTTTTTAATTAATGAATAATTAAGGAAGAATTGGATTATGTCAGAGCCGATACTCGATAATGTATAACTAACTGATTAAATAAAGATTGTTATCTTTGAGTCGATGAACAATTAATATGTGATTAGTGTGGATTTGCTCATTGCCGGATTTTTCCTTTAATTAATTAACCTCAAAATTTTATTATTTGTTATTTCATTAGTTCGTGTCTTATATTTTAGATTTCATAATTTTAATTATTGAAGAAATTGTGCTTACTATATGCAAATTGATTGAATTAGAAAATAGAGCTGTTCCTCGTGGGATCGACCTTACTCATGCTATACTTAATTTATTGGTTGAGAGTAAGATAATTAATCTGGTACAAAACGACACACCATTGTAGTTGATAGATTTAGTAAAATGTCACACTTTATTGCATGTTCTAAGTCTAATGATGCTACACATATTGCTGATTTATTCTTTAAGGAAGTTGTTAGATTACATGGCATTCCACAAAGTATTGTTAGTTATAGGGATGTTAAATTCTTGTCTCATTTTTGGCGTACTTTATGGAATAAGTTAGGCACTGAATTGTTGTTTTCTACTGTTGCACATCCACAAACTGATGGACAAACTGAAGTAGTTAATCGCACTTTATCTACCTTACTTCGTGCCATTATTCAAAAGAACTTAAAGAATTGGGAAAGCTGTATACCTCATATTGACTTTGCATATAATAGGACTTTGCATAGTTCTACTAATTGCTCCCCTTTTGAAGTTGTTTACGGATTTAATCCATTAACTCCACTTGATATTTTGCCTCTTCCTATTAATGAGTTTGTTAATGTAGAAGGTAAAAAGAAAGCAGATTTTGTGAAGGAGTTACATGAGAAGGTTCGAAATAATATTCAAAGGCGTAATGAACAAGTTGCTAAGCAAGACAATAAGGGTAGAAAGCAAGTGATATTTGAACCGGGTGATTGGGTTTGGATTCACTTAAGAAAAGAAAGGTTTCCCGAGAAAAGGAAATCTAAACTTCATCCACGAGGAGATGGTCATTTTCGTGTTTTGGAAAGGATTGGAGATAATGCTTACAAGATTGACCTTCCAAGTGAGTATGGCAATGTCTCATCTACATTTAATGTTTCTGATTTATCTTTGTTTGATGTAGGTGATTCGAGGACAAATCCTTTTGAGGAGGGAGGGAATGATAGCAATCCGGCCATGTCCATTGAGCCAAAGCCGACTTCACATGATCCATTGGAGAATATTGATGGACGAATGACAAGATCAATAAGCAAAAGAATGAAAACCACCTTGCAAACTTTATTGTAAACATATTATGAAGCCTTGGACAACTTTGAGGAACACTTGGCATCACCATCACCATCTCAATCACATGAAGTTGTTTGGAACATTTCTTGCATTACAATTCATGAAGAAGTTCCTAGAAGGTCTACGTTGGAGCTTAAGGAAATTCCACCTTGAAGAAGTGTTCATGAAGTACATTGAAGACCAAGATGGCGTGCTTGGACTTTATCACTTTGGTTCACGCCACTTGAAGTAATTTAGGGTTTATTTTTGAGTTGTAATAATTAATTCCATTAACAATTAATTATGGGCTTGGATTTTCGATTAAGTGTTAATTACTTGGCCCAATTATCATGCAAGATAATTGGGCCAAGTAAATAACACTTAATCGAAAATCCAAGCCCATAATTAATTGTTAATGGACTTAATTATTATAACTCAAAAATAAACCCTAAATTACTTTAAGTGGCATGATCCAAAGTGGTAAAGTCCAAGCATGCCATCTTGGTCTTCAATGTACTTCATGAACACTTCTTCAAGGTGGAATTTCTTTAAGCTCCAATGTAGAACTTCTAGGAACTTCTTCATGAATTGTAATGCAAGAAATGTTCCAAACAACTTCATATGATTGAGAAGGTGATGGTGACGCCAAGTGTTCCTCAAAGTTGTCCAAGGCTTCACAATGTGTTGACAATAAAGTTTGCAAGGTGGTTTTCATCCTTTTGCTCCTTGATCTTGTCATTGGTCCATCAAGATTCTCCAATGGATCATGTGAAGTCGGCTTTGGCTCAATGGACATGGCCGGATTGCTATCATGAGGTTACTGAGTTGATCTTTTCCTTGCCAAAGGGGATATTAGGGAAGTAGTCTAGATTCACGGTGTCAGTATATAGGGATCTACAAATTGATTTTGTGCCGATGCTTGTCTCGCCCAAGAAAGTAGCAGAGCTTTATAAATTGGATTTGGTTGAGCCAACAGGCTAACTGAATTTGAAGTTACTTGGCAGATAGTCTCCTCATGTTGGTTGTACAAGTCAAGGAAGCCATGAATGAGTGTTAACTCACAAGAATGCCTTAAGATATCATTTTGTCATTTGTTTTTGTGTGTTCATTTGGTTTGTGTTTACGTGCAATGTAACATTAGAGTTAAGAAATCAATAGTTTCAAGAACACCCTTCACTGTGGATATTATCCCTCTCACGCTACTATATTATTGTTTAGGGTAAAATTGAAGGTACGTAATAAGCCTCGTTAATTTTTGGTACCGTTGTTGGGAAAGGCACGGTTGTTGGAACTTGTTTGTTTTCTTGAATTGTTAGTTTTTGTTTGTTGTCATTATGTTTTTGTTGTGATTTCTTCTTACTTGTGTGTTGGTTTTGTGTAGTAGTTAGTTTCATGTATTTTTTTGTCTTGGTTCAGTCTACTGGTTTTGTTTGTGAAATGTGCAGGGGGTACTTGGGGTTGACTGAAATTGAACATAGCAAACCACAATAGACCAAGTATGTATAGGTGATTTGGGGACTTTGTTGAGCCTTATCATGCTTGCCCACCAAATATAGTGGTTAACACAAGATCAACACCTGGAGTATTTGGCAACTTCTCTCTACCAATATATCATGAATCATGGCACAACCAACAATAGAGCACTAGGTCTTATCTCATGCAAGAACAAAAACCTTCTGTGGAAGATATGTTGTCTCAAATTTTGGAAAGACTTGATAGAAGTGCATATGGTGAAACAAGGTTGGATCAAATTGAAGAGGTGCGTCAAGGACATCAACAAAGACTTGATCATATAAATGCATTCATGAACAACATAAGGGAACAAATTGAGACACCAGTTCATTATGCTCAAGGCCACTCACAAGGTACATCTCTACATACTAAAACACCAACTCCCGAGGAAAATCATTTTGAGATGTATGCCAATGTTGATTGTGGTTTAAAGTTTCCAAGGGAGTTGGAGTCTACAAATGTTGAGGATGGTGTACATGAGTACTCTGTTGATGATTCTTTTGTGCATGAAAGTTTGAGTTGTCCTGCTTAGGATGATGTCTCTTGTGATGAACTTACTAGTGATGAATTTAGGGTATTTTGGTTTGTTACAGTCGAAATGCGGGGGTGTCTAATGCTGAGTCTTATATTAACTCTATGGGTTTTCATGAGAACAATGATGCTGGTAGACTTACTTTAGATGCTTCTTCCCTTGACTGCCCTGTGAATTGTATAGAGACACCTCTTATTGAACAATGTGTGAGCATGAATGAAACTAATATTGCACTTGCTAAAGAAAATGACAACATGATGATTGAGTACTTTGTTGAGGCACCAACTCCTGAAATTGTGAATGAATCTAAAGATGTTAACAGTAGCCAACAAATAGAGAACAATAAGATACCTTTGTTAAATGCACATAATGACCCATGTTTTGTTGACAAAGGAATAACTCCAATTGATCCCTATGTCAGTTTATGTGATGAAGATTTAATGCTTCATAGAGAAATTACAAACATGGTGGAGAATTGCTTTATTGATGCATCCATTTTTGAAATTACTGATGAGTTTGTTGAGACCATGGATGCATAAACTGTGGTTGAGCCTTGCAGGGTTTTAGAGCCAAGTTTGGTGGAAGAAGTAAATGAAGTGTTTCCTATGGGGGAACATACATGGTTTAAGGTGGAATTTATTGAAATTGTTCCCCATTTATATGAGCTCCAACACCTCTTTCCTAATCATATTCATCAAGTGTCCTATGGGAGGAAAAAGAGTGCTTTTGAAAGAGCATTTTTCTGGTACGGAGATGGGTACTCCAAATCTTGAAGAAGGAGTCTTCAAAAATAAAATCTAGCTGGAGACTAAAGAAACCCAGAACTACTTCTTTTTCACATTACCTTGAATAAAGTATTTTGGTTAAGTTGATCTTTATGTTTCTTGTATTTTGTTATGCTCACTAAGCCACTCATGTTTGTAAGGACATGCACTTGAGGAAGAATGCATTGGCACATGGAAATGCACACATAAGGCTAAGTGTGGGGGAGTGGTACAATAGTCCACTCCCATGCTGCACAAAATTATTTCATTTTACATTTCAAGCATAAATTGTGCATGTGCCACTTAGTGTTACTCATTGCACAATTTTACATGGTGCGAAAATTTGCGTGCATGCTATCTCCTTGTCATGTCTACTTTGCACCAACATGTAGTGTATTTGAGTAAGTAACTTTTAATAAGACTTGTTTCACCATGTGCAGGAACTTCATAATGCAAGTGGAAAAGACAAGAACACTTCACCAAGCAAACATTGGAATTCATGACCAATTAAAACCAGGGAGCCCCTAGACCTATCTTTACTTTACATCGAGGACAAAGTAGTTTTAAGTGTGGAGGAAATAGGGAATGTTTGCTATGGTTTGTGTCTGTTGGACTTTATATGCTTATCCTCTTTCATGAATGAAATTGTTTGTGCTATGTGATACAGATCATGATACTTTTTAGTTTTATGGTGTATGGTTTGAGCTTTTGCATGTTTTCTCCGTAGTTGTTTTTTTAAGTTTAAGAAATGTGTAATTGTGTGTGGGAATAAGAAGAAAATGTGTCGTGTTGTGTTATGTGTTGGTGGAAAGTGTTTTTCATTATTTGTACAGTATTTGATTGACCCCAAATTTTTCTTTAGTAATACTACCTCATGATTATTCTAATTTGTAGGTTAATATGAATTTTGGAATTTATGGTATTTTGTGAAAATAGTGATTTAATAGTTTGCAGTTTGATTAGTATTCATTTTTAGGAATAAATAGCCAATTTTTAAAATATTATAAGGAAATTAATCATATTAGCTGGTATTAAAGGGGTCTTAAATAGTATTTATAGAAAATAAGGGGGTTAATGATAAATTAAGAATAAGATAGGAAAAAAAATAATTAAAAAAATTCAAATTAAATTAATTAAGTAATTATTATGTGGAATACGTGTAAGCTTAATAGCTTACACGTATTTCATCTTCGGTGACTCAAGAGGAAAGAAGCCTCCACGTTAAATAACTGGGAAGACAGAAGAAACGGGAAAAAGGAAAAAAAACGGTAAAGCAATAGAGAGAAAGAGAGGAAGTGGAACAGGAAAAAAGAGAAGAAGAAGGAGAATGAAAAGGGAAGAAGAAAGAAAAGAAGAAGGAGAAGAAAAAGGGAAAGAGAAAGGAAATCAAAGCAATTTGGGGAAATTTTTAACAGGTGGGGAAATATTTGAAAAATTATTTGTGAAATTGTAGACTCAAAAATCTTTGTTTTGCTAATATGCATGTATATGTAGATGGCTTGTAATATGATTGGGTAGTAGTAGAGAAATCATGCTCCATGGATTTTGTTCCACGCTTTGGATTTTGGTTGTTTGAATTAAAATGGTTTTGTGTGAACTGTACAGTTGATTGGATAAAGGAAAATTTCCTTCATAGCTTAGTGGAAATTTTATAGGGTGAAGAGTGAATTTGGGGACTGGGTTTCTGTTAGTAGTTTGGCTTGATGGTTCCTGTATTTGTCTAAAGCATAACAAAGACAACTTAGTCATTTGTGAGGAATGAGAGATGAGTGTCTTGATGATTTTGTGTTGCAGTAAGCTGGGCGGAGGGAAGAGAAGAAAGGAAAAAAATAATAAGAGAAAAGTGGGTTTTGTACTTTTGGAAAGAAAATAAGGAAGGACCAAACACCATAAGGCCACTAATATTTCGTGGGCCTCAGCACACCATCAGGATGGGTTAAGTCCAACAGGAGTTAGTTATAGTAGTGAACTAACTAAGTGGGAGTGGGTATTAAGAAATAGGCTTTTGGGAATTAATGTAAAAGGAAATCAGTTAGGAATGGACCTCCTGTTGATATCAGTTTGGGCTGAAGCCCAATAAGAATGATTAAGGCTTGTGAATAAATTGAATAAATAGAAATAATTAAGGATGAGGCTTTAAAGCCTGGTGTGACGTGGGCCTCCTTAAGAGTGGACTTTAGTGCAATATTAGTTTGGGCTATTGGTATGAATAGAATTAGTACACAAAGACTTTTAATGGGGTTTGGTGGTAATATGAAATTATAAGGTTTTAACCTTTAAAAAAAAGAAATAACAAATAATAAATAATAATAATAATAAATAAGGATAATAACAAAATAATAAGAATAATATTTTAATTTAAATATATTGCCAACCTTAAAGGAAAATTTATATTGACTCACTTATGTAAGAACTTGGTTCTAATGGTTGCAATATTGGAAGGAAGAAAATAACTTTAATATCAATGATAATAACCATAATTGAAATAATACTATTTGAAACTCTTAGCCATTTAAGACTACACTAGCAAAGTTGAAATTCAGTTTCGCACTTGCTAGATGTATGATAATGCACCAACTTGACTTTACTATGTTTAATATATGTGATTTGATATGAAATATCTGTGTGGCATGTGTTTGTTTGTACTGTGACTGTTTGATTGATTGGGCCCAGTCATGGTGGCTTATTGATGTCGGGAAGGCAAGGGCCGACGAGTTCATCATAAGTTCACCATGACGTTTGACCCTTGTCAAGTGGAGCTAAGGAGATTTTAGTTTCACGAGAAAGGGTACTGTTTATCTGGATATATCCTATTGTGCCTGCAAGGCAAACTTTGACTGTGGAGGATAAGGTAGCTTCAACAGTGGTCTGATCAACCACTGATCGAAAGGTGATATAAGGCTGGTACTGGACTGGTAATGTTTTCTGATCGTTTTATATGACATTTCTATTATGTGTGCAAATTCCATTTGGAATACTTATATACATGAGGCTGGCATGTTAATTGTTATACTGAATGGTAATTGTGGATTTTATTATATTTTGATATTATGTGACCCTATTACCTCCCCACTGAGCATTATAGCTCACCCCATTGTCAAAACCCTATTGTTTCAGAGGACACGGAGGAGATTGGACAGGAGGGGCTAGATTAGTGGGCCTAGAAGAAGGTGGAGTCACCAAGCCTGTTGGACGCATTTTGTAGTTGAGGTATATTGCGAAAATAAGGAATGCGCAGATATTAAATTAAATATGTTTTTCCTTTTTGTTGTAAGGGGTTGTGCAGAAGACTTTGGAGTCGTTGTGATATATAGTGTTGATGTTGTAAATATTAACGTTCGTTGGTTGTTGTGTAGTCAGGTGTTTTTGGTATTTAATCCAAGAACAAGATTGTGCTGATATTCGATACATTAGTATTTTGATTTAAGGGTGAAATATGTTTGATGTGATGTACAGGTTTGACAAACCAACTAGCCCCGACTTAGGGAGGGTGGGTTGGGGCGTCACAGATGGTATCAGAGACAATATCATACTAAGTTAGTATGACTTTGTGGATTGATTAGTAGGTCATAAGATTCTTAATTGATTATAAGCTTATGATCTATCAAAACGAAGCGTACTGATATGGGATATTAATGTATTACATGACGGCTGACGATCGGCAGGGAGTTTGGTATCAGGATGGCCCTGGGGGGTGTCATAGGCGATATGATCCTCGTTTGATAGAGGGCCCTGGGCGTGAGTGTCGTTGTGGACGCTCCTACCTAACTTTGTTGTGCACCACTTGGTGAAGGAGCGTGATAGGGAATGTAATCAGGCCAATATTTATTATACTGAGAAACTAGGGAGTTGTCGGAGAATTGGGGAATTAGAAGCACACACTGAGTGGTTAGAACAAGAAAACCAGCAGTTGGCAGCTCGGCGCCACCAGGATTATTATCGGCGCTTGGAAGCAGAAGAAAGAAACAATAGATGGAGTCAACGTTTGGACGAACTTCATCATGGCTTAGGAACCATGCGGGCACTGGTGGAGGAAATGCACCCAAGACTTGGGGTACCTATTCCTCCACCTCCCCAAGTAAAGGGACCCCCCGAACCGCCGATTGTGCCTAATGACAATGGTGAGGAGGATCCTGAGGAAGACCCTGAGGAGGATCCTGAAGAAGATCCCGAGGAGGACCCTGGAGAAGACCCTGAGGAAGATCTTGAGGAAGCTTTCGAGGGGAATCAGGAAGAGGAAAATGTTGGAGGAAATACCTCGCCGGGCGGCTCAGGGCTAGAGGAAGATTAAGAGGAGTTTGAGTAATAATAATAGTTTGTAAATATTAGACCTTGTTGTATAAATATCGTTGTAGGTTGGCAAGTTTCCCTTTTATGTACTTTTGACTAGTGTAGATATAAGAAGTTGTTAGTAAAGCAAAAGTGGGTGGACCAAGATCTTTAGGAACTATTATAATTTCCGCTTATCTGAATATAATATATATTCGTGTATATATAGTTATATTTATGTTCGGAATTAGATGTATGTCATTATTACTCTTTTTAAGTCACAAATTGAACGTTGTAATCTTAATAGATGGCAGGAGAAACAAGTCGAGGAGATCAAGAAATGGGGGGAGATGAAACCCTTCCCAGAAGTGAGACTGAAACCAATCCTTTATTGACCCAATTCGTTACTGCTATTACCTAGTTATCTGAAACCCTGCGAAAACAACGGCAGCAGACCCATTCGTCTGGAGAGGATGGTGCTTTAGAACGATTCCTGAAGTTTAAACCTTCTGAATTCTATGGGGAACCTGATGATGAGAAAGCTGAAGCCTGGTTGGAGCATATGGAAGACATATTTCCACTTTGTAGTATTGGGATGAAAGAAGAATTACTTTTGCTGCATTTCAAATGAGGGCAGCAGCATGGGATTGGTGGAGAGTAACCCAAGAGAAGTGGAAACTAATCCAAACACCAAGAACTTGGGTAAATTTTCTTCAGGAATTTAATGCTAAGTTTTTTCCCACTATGACTAGAAAAAGGCGTGAGGAAGAATTCATAACCCTTAAGCAACGGGATCTGACGGTAGCCCAATATGAAGCTAGATTCACTAAACTCTCTAAGTTTGCTCCTCATATGCTTGAAACCGAGGAACGTAGGGTGCGGAGATTTATGCAGGGCCTACGATATGATATTCAGGATGATATGGTAACTGTTAGACCAACCACTCTTCCAGAAGCACTGGATATTGCTTCAAGGATTGAGCTAGCTAATGCTCGCAAAAGAGAGCGGGCAAGTCAAAAAGGAAAACGACCAGTCAATCCCTTCTGGAGGAGAACTCCGTATGGTGTTGCACGAGGGGGACAGTCGTCTGGAGCTCAACACCCACAGTCACCGGTAGGGCAACCTTTTGCTTCTATAGGCATGATGAAATGCGCGTATTGTGGTCGACCAGGGCATAGTGAACAAAAATGTTAGCAAAAGGCGAACAAGTGCATTCGATGTGGGAGTGCTGATCATTTTATTAGAGATTGTCCGAAACTCCAAACTCAGGTACCAAAGACTACTAACCCTTAACAGATGGAAAGAGAAAACCAAAAGGGGACTAATAAACCCAAAGTCCAGGCTCGAGTTTATGCTATGGGAGGGGAAGAACTTCCAGCCTGTGCGGAGGTGGTTGAAGGTACGCTTATAGTCTCTGGTATCCGTGCTAAAATTCTTATAGACCCTGGATCTACTCATTCATTTATATCTTCTAAATTTGCGGGGTGTTTGAGTGTTCCACATGATGAGTTGCCATATTTGATGGAAGTTAGTACCCTATTGGGAAATAGGTTGATATCTGATGTGGTATATAAAGCCTGTGAGATAGGTGTTGGGGGTAATCGAATGGAAGCGGATCTAATATCTGCACCAATTCATGGGTACGATGTTATTTTAGGAATGGACTGGTTATCCGAACACCTTGTCCAATTGGATTGTCGGTCAAAAACTGTGAAGTTTTGTAAGCCAGGGCAACCTGTAATTAAGCTTGTAGGTGATCAATGGAAATTTATAAATCC
The DNA here is from genome assembly GCA_016586305.1 of Ophiorrhiza pumila. Taxonomy (NCBI): domain Eukaryota; kingdom Viridiplantae; phylum Streptophyta; class Magnoliopsida; order Gentianales; family Rubiaceae; genus Ophiorrhiza; species Ophiorrhiza pumila. Next base: position 22,039,217 of record BLIW01000005.1, read on the forward strand.
AATGATTTCGGGTGTACGAGCTCGGAAAGTCATGTATAAAGGCGGAGTTGGATTTCTAGCTTATCTGGTCAATCAAACCCCACCCAAATGAAAGTTGAAAGATATTGCTGTGGTAAGGGAGTACGGTGATGTTTTTCCTGAAAAGTTGATCTCTTTGCCATTTGATAGAGAAGTGGAGTTTACCATCGAACTATTGTCCAACACTACCCCTATTTCTAGGACACCATATCGAATGGCACCTCTGGAGTTGCAAGAACTGAAAACTCAGTTACAGGAGTTATTAGAGATAGGTTTTATACAACCTAGTACCTCGCTATAGGGGGCACCGGTATTATTTGTGAAGAAGAGAGATGGATCTTTGCGAATGTGCATTGATTATCGGGGTTTGAATAGGGTGACTGTTAAGAACAAATATCCTTTGCCCTTCATTGATGAACTGTTTGATCAGTTAGAAGGATCTAGAGTGTACTCAATATTTGATCTCCATCAGGGATATTATTAGTTGAGGATCCAAAAGGAGAATATACCAAAAACCGCCTTCAATACCCGATATGGGCATTATGAATTTGTGGTGATGCTATTTGGGCTCACTCATGCACCTGCTGTCTTTATGGATTTGATGCATAGGGTATTTCGACCGTATCTGGACCACTTTGTGGTTATTTTTGTTGATGACATTTTGATATATTCAAGAAATCCTGAGGAGCATGAAAAACACCTTAGGATGGTCCTAGAAACGTTACGAGAACACAAACTCTATGCAAAATTTGAAAAATGCGAATTTTGGTTGGAGAAAGTGGCATTTTTAGGACATGTTATCTCAGGAGATGGTATTGCTGTGGATCCTTCAAAAGTGGAGTCTGTGACTAATTGGAATCAACCAGAGACTCCAACAGAAGTGCGCAGTTTTCTTGGTCTTGCCTGCTATTATCGAAGGTTTATTAGGAATTTCTCAAGAATAGCCGGTCCATTGACTCGGTTAACTCAAAAGAGTGTCCCGTACAAATGGGATGAAGAATGTGAGGCTAGTTTTCAAGAGCTCAAGAGGAGACTAACCTCATCACCAATACTTTCATTACCTGAATGAAAAGAAAATTTTGTGGTATATACTGATGCATCTAGGGAAGGCTTAGGTTGTCTCTTAATGCAAAAAGGCAAGGTAATTGCTTATACATCTCGGAAGTTAAAACCTTATGAGCAGAACTACCCGACGCACGATATAGAATTGGCAGCTGTATTTTTTGCTTTGAAGAAGTGGAGGCATTATTTGTATGAAGTCACGTTTGAGGTGTTCACTGATCACAAGAGCTTGAAGTATTTATTCACCCAGAAGGATTTAAACTTGAGGCAACGTAGATGGATGGAATTGTTGGAAGATTATGATTGTACAATCAATTATCATCCAGGTACGGCCAACATAGTTGCGGATGCCTTAAGCCGAAAAGCTCAACTTGCAAATACAGAGCTAAGATACCTTGTAGGGGATAGTGCAAGGTTAGCTAATATACAAGTCTACTCCTTGTTAAGTAATAGGGTTAAAGAAGCTCAAAAAGAGGATTCTGGTTTACAGGAGATGAAGCATAAAGTTAAGGAGGGAAGATTACCTGACTTTACAGTGGACACTGATGATGTGATCTATTTTCGGAGACGGTTATGTGTTCCAAATGTGGAGACTCTGAGAACTGAAATACTTAGAAAAGCCCATAATTCTAGATATTCCATTCATCCCGGTAGCACCAAAATGTATCGAGATCTTAGGCAAAATTTCTGGTGGAATAATATGAAGAGGGAAATAGCAGAATTTGTTTCTAGATGCCTAATTTGTCAGCAGGTCAAAGCAGAACATCAGAAGCCCTCAGGACTATTACAACCATTAGCCATTCCAGAATGGAAATGGGAACACATTACAATGGATTTCATAACTGGATTGCCAAGGACATAAATGAGTCATGATGCGGTATGGGTAGTAGTAGATCGTCTCACTAAAAGTGCCCATTTCTTGCCTGTGAATATGAGGTATTCGTTGGAGAGACTTGTCAAGATATATTTGGATGAGATTGTAAGGTTACATGGAGTACCCATAAGTATTGTATCTGATCGAGATCCTCGTTTTACCTCACGGCTATGGCCTAAGGTACAAGAAGCTTTGGGAACTGGTCTAAAATTTAGTACTAGTGCGCATCCTAAAACTGATGGTCAATCTAAAAGAACTATTCAGATATTGGAAGATATGCTACGGGCTTGTATGTTGGACTTTAGAGGTAGTTGGGATCAACACGTAGCACTTGTTGAGTTTGCCTACAACAACAGTTACCAAGCAACTATTGGGATGGCCCCGTATGAGGCACTATATGGGAGAAAGTGTCGGACTCCTGTTTGTTGGAATGAGGTTGGAGAGAAAATAATTGTTGAAGCTGAGAGCATACCAGTGATCGACGAGACCTTAGAAAAGTGCGAATAATTCGTCAGCGGATGCGAGTAGCGCAAGATCGACAAAAGAGCTATGCTGACACTCGTAGAAAGGATCTGGAATTCAAAAAAGAAGATAAAGTATTTCTCCGAGTCGCACCAAGGAGGGGACTAATTAAGCATGGCAAAGGTAGTAAACTCAGCCCAAGGTACATTGGACCATTAGAGATTTCTGAAAGGCTAGGGCCGGTGGCTTATCGTTTAGTCCTACCCCCTCAATTAAAAGGAATATATGATGTGTTTCATGTTTCTCTACTTCGGAAATACTTACTTGATCCTACTCATATCATTGAACCTCAAAGTATCACTCTCAAAGATGATTTATCATATTCCGAAAAATCGGTGAGAATTGTAGATCAGAAATTCAAACAGTTGCGAACAAAACAAATTCCTCTTGTTAAAGTTTTGTGGAATCATCATGGAGTGAAAGATGCCACATGGGAAACAGAAGAGGAAATGCGTAAACGATTTCCTGAACTTCTCAAATTCCAAGGTAATAATTTCGAGGACGAAATTCTCTTAAAGAGGGAAGAGTGTGAGACCCCGAATTTTTCTTTAGTAATACTACCTCATGACTATTCTAATTTGTAGGTTAATATGAATTTTGGAATTTATGGTATTTTGTGAAAATAGTGATTTAATAGTTTGCAGTTTGATTAGTATTCATTTTTAAGAGTAAATAGCCAATTTTTAAAATATTATAAGGAAATTAATCATATTAACTGGTATTAAAGGGGTCTTAAATAGTATTTATAGAAAATAAGGGGGGTTACTGATAAATTAAGGATGAGAAAAGAAAAAAAATAATTAAAAAAAAATTCAAATTAAATTAATTAAGTAATTATTATGTGGAATACGTGTAAGCTTAATAGCTTACACGTATTTCATCTTTGGTGACTCAGGAGGAAAGAAGCCTCCACGTTAAATAACTGGGAAGACAGAAGAAACGGGAAAAAGGAGAAAAAACGGTGAAGCAATAGAGAGAAAGAGAGGAAGCGGAACAGGGAAAAAGAGAAGAAGAAGGAGAAGGAAAAGGGAAGAAGAAAGAAAAGAAGAAAGAGAAGAAGAAGGGAAAGAGAAAGGAAATCAAAGCAATTTGGGGAAATTTTTAACAGGTGGGGAAATATTTGAAAAATTATTTGTGAAATTGTAGACTCAAAAATCTTTGTTTTGCTAATATGCATGTATATGTAGATGGCTTGAAATATGATTGGGTAGTAGTAGAGAAATCATGCTCCATGGATTTTGTTCCACGCTTTGGATTTTGGTTGTTTGAATTAAAATGGTTTTGTGTGAACTGTACAGTTGATTGGATAAAGGAAAATTTCCTTCATAGCTTAGTGGAAATTTTATAGGGTGAAGAGTGAATTTGGGGACTGGGTTTCTGTTAGTAGTTTGGCTTGATGGTTCCTGTATTTGTCTAAAGCAGAATAAAGACAACTTAGTCATTTGTGAGGAATGAGAGATGAGTGTCTTGATGATTTTGTGTTGCAGTAAGCTGGGCGGAAGGGAAGAGAAGAAAGGAAAAAAAATAATAAGAGAAAAGTGGGTTTTGTACTTTTGGAAAGAAAATAAGGAAGGACCAAACACCATAAGGCCACTAATATTTTGTGCGCCTCAGCACACCATCAGGATGCGTTCAGTCCAACAGGAGTTAGTTATAGTAGTGAACTAACTAAGTGGGAGTGGGTATTAAGAAATGGGCTTTTGGGAATTAATGTAAAAGAAAATTTGTTAGGAATGGACCTTCGGTTGATATCAGTTTGGGCTGAAGCCCAATAAGAATGATTAAGGCTTGTGAATAAATTGAATAAATAGAAATAATTAAGGATGAGGCTTTAAAGCCTGGTGTGATGTGGGCCTCCTTAAGAGTGGGCTTTAGTGCAATATTAGTTTGGGCTATTGGTATGAATAGAATTAGTACACAAAGACTTTTAATGGGGTTTGGTGGTAATATGCAATTATAAGGTTTTAACATTTAAAAAAAAAGAAATAATAAATAATAAATAATAATAATAATAAATAAGGATAATAACAAATTAATAAGAATAATATTTTAATTTAAATATATCGCCAACCTTAAAGGAAAATTTATATTGCCTCACTTATGTAAGAACTTGGTTCTAATGGTCGCAATATTGGAAGGAAGAAAATAACTTTAATATCAATGATAATAACCATAATTGAAATTATACTATTTGAAACTCTTAGCCATTTAAGACTACACTAGCAAAGCTGAAATTCAGTTTCACACTTGTTAGATGTATGATAATGCACCAACTTGACTTTACTATGTTTAATATATGTGATTTGATATGAAATATCTGTGTGGCATGTGTTTGTTTGTACTGTGACTGTTTGATTGATTGGGCCCAGTCATGGTGGCTTATTGATGTCGGGAAGGCAAGGGCCGACGAGTTCATCATAAGTTCACCATGACATTTGACCCTTGTCAAGTGGAGCTAAGGAGGTTTTAGTTTCACGAGAAAGGGTACTGTTTATCTGGATATATCCTATTGTGCCTGCAAGGCAAACTTTGACTGTGGATGATAAGGTAGCTTCAACAGTGGTCTGATCAACCACTGATCGAAAGGTGATATAAGGCTGGTACTGGACTGGTAATGTTTTCTGCTCGTTTTATATGACATTTCTATTATGTGTGCATATTCCATTTGGAATACTTATATACATGAGATTGGCATGTTAATTGTTATACTGAATGGTAATTGTGGATTTTATTATATTTTGATATTATGTGACCCTATTACCTCCCCACTGAGCATTATAGCTCACTCCATTGTCGAAACCCTTTTGTTTCAGAGGACACGGAGGAGATTGGACAGGAGGGGCTAGATTAGTGGGCCTAGAAGAAGGTGGAGTCACCAAGCCTGTTGGACGTATTTTGTAGTTGAGGTATATTGCGAAAACAAGGAATGCGCAGATATTAAGTTAAATATGTTTTTCCTTTTTGTTCTAAGGGGTTGTACAGAAGACTTTGGAGATGTTGTGATATATAGTGTTGATGTTGTAAATATTAACGTTCGTTGGTTGTTGTGTAGTCAGGTGTTTTTGGTATTTAATCCAAGAACAAGATTGTGCTGATATTCGATACATTAGTATTTTGATTTAAGGGTGAAATATGTTTGATGTGATGTACAGGTTTGACAAACCACCTCGCCCCGACTTAGGGAGGGTGGGTTGGGGCGTCACAGTATTCTTGTTGTCTCATTTGCAATGCCATGAACCAACTCATTTTTCTTTTCGATTTTATGCATGAAAAATTTAAGCAACAAACTTGATAATTTAGTGCAAGTTGTCGACTAAGGCATTACGTTAAGGTAAGATAGATATGCCATGAAAATACTCAAAAGACATTGGATGGGATCCATATGAATCTTGTTCTTTGTTGTGTATATTTTTGTGAATAAAATATTCTTTCATGTATAGTCCTTTGAAGACACACACGAACATGAGGTTCTGTGAGAAAGGATATGGAATGAGAAAAAGTCTGTGGCAACTAGGAATGAAAAGTCGTTAAGACCCTAGTAAATAAAAAGAAGATCAAAAGCCATAAAACCCAGGTAGCTTAGCACCAATTTTCGGCAATAAAAGAAAATAATATGTGTTGAAAATGCACCAATGTGCAAGAAAGAAAAGAGGGGAAAAGCCCCATAGATGCACCAATGTGCGAATAGGAAAACCATTGATCTTGTAGTGCTATGTGTTTGTGTGTGTGGACAAGGTGATTGTTGTGTAAAGAATTGTAAGTAAAAGTGTTAAGTAATGTACATATGCAGAGGATAGGTGAATTTGGAGAAACCTCAACACACACTTTCACGATTGGCATTTTGGTCTTTATTCGTCATGCCTTAGTTGCTAATTTGTGTTAAAGTTTTGAAAGTTTGGAGCTGGGCAAAGTACTTTAATAAGATCTTTGTGTGTGAAAATGCTTTCTGTGAAGTTGGTGATAGGCAGTGCAAATGGGTGACTGTGTGCTTTGTGAAGATGAAGAATACATGGTTTAATGGTGAGTTGTGTTGTGAAGTCTTTTGGTTTGCTTGGGACAAGCAAAAGTTCAAGTGTGAGGGAAATTGATAAGTCAGTTCTGTACCAAATTATATGTAGTGATTTACTTGACTTTTGTGGAGATTTAGATATGTATTTCATGTGTTTCTCAAGTGTTTGTATGATTTATGTGATAAAGACTTAAATTGGGAAGTTAGTAGAAAATGAATGAAAATTGTGTGAATTTCATAGTTGAATTAATGACAAGTTGTGAGGAATGGTTGTAGTGTTATGAAGCATGTTTTCACACAACAAGAAGCACGCACAAGCACTCACACACGCACATGATTCACACTCCACTCATCATACAACACAACTTCACTAGAAACAAATGCTGGAGCACTCACAAAGGAATTATAAGTGCTGCAGCATGTGCTCCAGCATTCACAAATTCAATACATATCATAACGCACTCATGCACATCACACACCGCACACACAATGCACCAAATACAAGTGCGGTCACATACAACAGTAGCACGCACACACACACTTTACACATGGGTTGCACTGATTCTTATTGGCAGAATGGAAAACGAATTTCAAATGAGTATATCTCTCTCAATACACACCCAAATGAGTATATCTCTCTCAATACACAACCTTGGATGTTTTGCAAAGCTCTTTGAGTTTACTTCAATTCTTATGTTTTGACCTTCTCCCAATTCAGTAGGCATATATGAGAAATGGGGGCTTCTTTCTAAGCACTCATCTAGTTATGGTTTCACTGACATAGTTTCGGAGAACAATTGTAGCTTAAGCTACAAATCTCCAAAATTGATGATTTTAAACGTATGGAAAGCTAAGAGAGATATCTACAATTCTTATGTTTACCACGGAGTTCAATTCTTAGCCGAAAGCCTTCAAAGCCCCCACACACACGCATAACGGTGTAGGCGCGCGTACACACACACGGGCACGCACACCGTGCGTCCCCCCTCACACACACACAACGATGCGGGCGTGCACCACCATGCACACACACATGGGTGTGCCCACACTAGGCATGGCCACGGTTTCGAAACCGTCGGTTCTGATTTTGAAACCGCCGGTTCCCGGTTCCATGGCCAGTGGAACAGGAATCGATTCCGGTTACGATTCCGGTTTCGTTCCGGTTCCCGTTCCGATTTTGGTTGTTTATTCCAATTCCAGTTTTTTTTTTCGATTTTTAGTTTCGAATTTTGATTGTAATCCCACTTTTAAATTTGATTTCTATTGAAGTAATGATTAAACCATTAATTGAAACTCAAATAATACAATATAAAAATATAATTATAATAATAATATTTACAATTGAACTTAATTAATATACAGTTTTTAGATAATAGAACTAGGAAGAATTAGATAAGTTAGATTTAAAGATATAAAAATAATAAGAATATTGAAAGAATAATTGAATATTTGAATTATTAATTAGAATTCAACTAGTATAATATAATAACATAATTAGAACAGTAGTTAAAATTAAACTAATATATGAATTTTTTAGAATAATAGAATTATGAAGATTAGATAAGTGAGAAAGAAAGATATAGAAAGAATAAGAGTATTGAGAGAATGATCGAACTATTAATTGAAATTCAAATAGTATATTAACATAATATAATAATAGAATTAGGATAATATAAATTATAAAATTAAGTTGATACATGATATAATTGGATTAATAGTTGAAATTGAACTAATATATGGATGTTTTAGAAAAATAGAATTATGAAGGATTAGATAAGTGAGAAAGAAAAATTATAAATGATAGGCGTATTGAAAGAATGATTGAACTATTAATTGGAATTCAAATAGTATATTAGTGTAATATAATAATATAATTAGAATAATTAATTAAAAAAATTGATACCCTAAACCTAAACCCTAACCCTAAACTATAAACTATAAACTACAAACACTGAAACTTACAATATAAAGATTAGAAAATTAAGAAATAACATTAGAAAAAGAATTATGTGATCAAAATGAAGGGATATAGAAATATTTATAGAATTATAATAATGAAAATATTTTTTTTTTTGCCGGTTCCGGTTCCGGTTCCAAAAAATCAGGAACCGTAACCGAACCATCCATAGACGGTTTGGTTACGGTTTTGATTTTGTGGGGCCCCAGTTCAGGTTCCGGAACTACCTGAATGGCCATGTCTAGCCCACACCACTCTGCACTGATTTCTAGTGTTGCCGCATTTTAGTAAAATAGCCATAACTTTGTCATCTTAGCTCCAAATTAAGTGATTCAAAGTGGTATGTTTAGCTAAGAGTCAGAGCTACAATTTGTATGTTTGATATTTCTCAGATTCGACTTTCATCAGGGTTGAAATGGAGGAGAAAAATGAATATTGTGCAACTTAAACAAAGATTGGCAACTTAATGGACACGTGGCGAGGGACTATTGAAGGAACGTGATTTTGAAGCATGCATGTGTTTATTAATATGGAAACTCCAACGTGTCCATTCTATAAATATGAGGAGGGAGCAGCACAAGAGAAGATGAGGAGAGAGAAAAATTAGGGTATTGAGTCGGCGCTCTTTTTTCTTTCTTAGTTTAGGTTAGTTTAGGTTTAATTTCCTCTGTTCTCTCTCTGTAGTTTCTCTCACTATATCTCATCAAGGATTGAGTGGTTCTTCAGACTGGATTCATCAACAATTGTATTGAGGAAGCCTTTGGAGCTGAAAACTCAAACTTCTATCTGTACCTTTTTTGTTGAATTCATGAATATGCTTTTGATCTCATTCTTTGTTGTCGATTTTGAGTCGATCATGAATATGATCGGCTAATTTTGAGCTTGCCTTGAGGAACTTGTGTTTTAATACTCATTCATAGTAGAGACTTTATGAATCTCACATTTTAGGTGATTGCATGTACATTCGTTGATTTAGCTTGTATGAATTCGAGCAGATCTATTGGAATTTGGCTATACTTGTAGTATCAACTAAGGTGTGGTTAGGTTTAGACATTTAGTGTGAGTTCATATTTGTCGAGATTAATGAATGTTGAATTGAGTTTCTATGCCTTGCTTTATCTTCACTTCCATACTGCGGTAACAATTGATGAATGTTAGTGAAATCTTATGGAAAAGGCATAGAAATGCTTACTGGATGTGAGTAGAGGTTACTGAGTTGATCTTTTCCTTGCCAAAGGGGAGATTGGGAAAGTAGTCTAGATTCACGATGTCAGTAGGAAGGGATCTGCAAATTGATTTTTTGTCGATGCTTGTCTCGCCCGAGAAAGTAGCGGAGCTTTGTAGATTGGATTTGGTTGAGCCAACAGGCTAGCTGAATTTCAAGTTACTAGGCAGATAGTCTCCTCATGTTAGTTGTAAAAGTCAAGGAAGCCATGAATGAGTGTTAACTCACAAGAGTGCCTTAAGGTAGCATTTTCTCATTCGTTTTTGTGTGTTCGTTTAGTTTGTGTTACGTGCATTGTAACATTTGAGTTGAGATATCATTTGTTTCAAGACCACCCTTATCTGTGGATACGATCCCTCTCACGCTACTACATTAGTGTTTAGGGTAAAATTGAAGGTACGCGATAAGCCTCGTCAGGAGACTATAGATATTCATGGTATGTTTGTTGAAAATAATTCAATTGATGAGAATTCTAATTTGGTTGAAAATTTTGAATTATTTGATGCAATTGATAAGGAATAAGTAAACCAGGAAGGAAAAATAATTGATGATTTTCTTCCAAAAGAAAAATAAGAAAAGAAAATTAGAGATATAGTTGAGGAGAAAAAGGAAATTACCATAAATATGGTTAGAGAAAATATGGTTAAAGATTCAACATGGAATGTTAAACTTATTGATTTGGTTGATTTTTTCATAAACAATGAGATTGAGTTAAATAATATGAAACAAATTGTTAAAATTGGTGATTTCATATATTTTGAAAATTATATTAGTGACCCTCTGTTAGCGGAACATACGTGGAATTGGAAGTTTTTTTGACAAAGAAAGACCAATAGAAATTATTTCGGTATGTTACGAGATTCTTGCAAGTTACAAGATTTATGTAAGGAAGAAGAAAATTAAATACAAAATTCATACGGCAAAAGAAATTTCAAAAGGAATTAAAGTAAGTGATGGTGAAGGTGTTGATTCAAGAAAGAAGGCCTTTATACCCATATCACTTAAGGCGAGTTCTTTTCAAGTAGAGGGGACTGATGTGAGACAAGATTGGGACTTGACAAAACCTTTTTAAACCCAAGTTCTATTGGGCTTATTTTGTTTTCTTAATTACCTTTTTCTTTTGTTTACTAATTAGAATTAGGGTTTATTAGTTCTATATATATCTTTGTATGTCTTTAGTTTTAAAAAAGACAACTCTTATTTTTTTAGGTTTTTATATTTTAATATCATTCAAATTCTGCGGAATTTATGTTTTTGTATTCTTTGCGAAGAACGAGTTTCCTCCACGAATCTGTCTCGCGTTACAAAGATACAAATTTTGCAAAATTTTAAGAGTTTATTGATTACTATCAAGATCGTAATAATGAAGTAAAAGCCTGCAAGCATTTATATAGTATTAAGAAACCTTAATCTAAATTAAAAAAGTAAAATAGGCCCAAAATGCACAGACAAATTTAGCACAACATCTTCCACACCCGTCCCATACACGAAAGAATAACTCGCCATTGAGTAATTTGGGTATTAATGTGTCTTGACCAATCAATACCATTATTATTACGTGATTGAACTTCTTTTGAAAATTTTATTTTATTCTTGATCTTGTACTTGATTTTCATGTTCATATATAACTCTAAACATGTCTTATAGCTTGCAAAACATTTTTTACTTGCTTTTCTATATAAAGAAAACTCCCGCGTATTAATAGTTTCTTTTAATAGACAATAGCCGATATAATTTCTAAAATACAAGAAATCATAATGTAAATCTTTAATGTCAACAACCCTTTCAATATTATTTAATCCAACAATACAATATCTTCAATAATATTTTTATCACCTCCAACCTCATCATCTTTGAAAAATAAAAGAATTCGGGGTGATTACTGATTAATGAAAAAAATATTACAAAATCAAAAGTGGCTAATTAACCAATCAATAATTTTTCTCCTCAACAACAAATCAACCATGCATATGGTTTTTCTCTTGAAAATCAATAATTTTTTTTTTCTATTTATCAGTGAAATCACCAATAATTTCATCATTTTCAATTTTACCAAATAATCAAATAATCAGAAATTTTCAACCAAATGAAAATTCTCATAAATTGCATTATTTTTAAAAAACATATAATTACTTCCTGCAATCTCTTCCTCAGAATCATCCTCGTTAACTAAAACCGTACGAGCCTATTGTTGGTGTAATATCATATATTGATTTGAGATTTTTGAGTAAATCTCCCACCACCTTCTTTGCCACACATATTGCGTAGATTAATCAGCATTCCTTGCAGTCCTGCTTCTATTTGATCCATACGAATGAGGCAATGTTTGGACTGTAATTGTTAAATTTTGAACCTGTCTGAACACATTAGAAAATGGTCACATCTTTACCACTTTGATTGACTATCACAATCAAGAAAAAATCTTAATTTTTAAACGTACCTAACACGTGAAAGATAATGGAAGGCAGTCAATCTTCACAAAAATACAAATTTCACAAAATTTGAAGAGTTTTTTTTATTAATATCAAAGTTGTAACAATGAAAATAAAACCTTACAAGTGTTTATATAGTATTAGAGAACGTTAATCTAAATCGGAAACAAAAAATCTAAAATAAATAGAAAAACAAGATAGCCCCCAAAGTGGACAAAACAAGTTTAACCCAATCCAACTCAACTCATTCCATAACAGCTCGTGTACTTTAGAGGTCAGACACTTGTGTGATTTATTAATCGATTAAATCTCAATTAATGAAGTTTGCTGCCATCTCACAATCCATGTTTTATATAAATTATCAATTTGGTATTATGAAAATCATTTATTATATTTTTGCTATGTATTTGGTATATGGATTTTCTTACACAACCACCTCAAATTAAAATATATATATATTTTTTCAAAGAAAAAGAGTTAGAGCGTGTTCCCATTTGCACTTATATATATATTGCATTCAAGCTTATGTGGGGTCTAAGCTTTCTTCTAATGATTTTTTGTTATATTCGGTGTTTGATTTTTTAATTCATTTTATGGATATACATCACATGTTTTTAATTAAAATCCTATAAAATGATTAGTGAAATTTAAAGAAGAAATGTTAAAAATATGCCGGATCTATCTACAAAATGAAATCAAGAATAAAACACTCAATGTAATAAAAAATTCGTAGGGTCCTCTGTAATTATTTTTCAATGCGTCAGCTCGAACAATGAGATTGCCAAACTATACATCTAAAGTAAAGAAAAACTGAGCAAAAACTTTTTGTCATTATAAAATTAGATGTTTCTGAGATGAGATTTGCTATTTCTATTATTTTAATTTATTGTTTAATTAAATCAATTAAGAGCTGGCTCCCAAAGTCTCCTGGAACTACTTGTCATTCAATTCATGCGTGCCTGATTTTTTGCTTTGATTTATTAACCCTTCATGTGCTAATTAAAAAAATATATAGTACATGGAGAAGTTCCCATTCTCATGCATTTGCCAGCAACTTGTGATTAGTCTATGCTATTTGCTGCTCTTAAAGATTAAAAAACTTATTACAACTCATTGTTTTATTTGACATTACCTACCTTTATGTTTATAGTGTAGACCTCCGGAATCTTTGGATCTATCATCTACTAATTAAGCTGAAAGTCACTGTTTTTAGTTAATTTTATTATTGCCATTTGTAATGCGTAGGAATTTATTTTATAATTTGGGCTATTTAAAAATGAAAGAATCTGATCATTATTGTCAACCTTGCTGCAAAGAATAATTAAACTGACTTTCTTTCAACGAGAAAAATAGGTTGCCACTTAATTGTTACGATGTTCTTAATGCAAGGAAGTAAAACCGCGTAATACCGTCTAAATAGACATATTCTGACTCTTTTGCATGGAAGTAAAACCGCGTAATACCGTCTAAATAGACATATTCTGACTCTTAATACCGTCTAAATAGACATATTCTGACTAATAAATTACTTCAATAGTCTCTCCAATATGAAATAAAATCTTTTGTTCAATATTATCTCTATTCTATTTTGTAAAATGTCCAAAACGACGTAGTTTAACTAAAATTAGGGACTAAAAGTATAAATATCACTAAAATCACTTTACAATTATTAGATCCTAACCAAGAAATGAGTGAACCCTATGACGTAGTTTAATCTTGGACATGATAAGACAGAAATAATCTTGGATAGAAAATCTGAGCTCCTCCGTATCAATTTGATGATAACTATTATTTTAATACACAATCTTGAAATCTATTAGGGTAAATGACTCCAATGATCCCACAACTTTGCGGTTAGTTACGTTTTGGTCCCCATTCTTTTAAAAGTTTCATTATGGTCTCTTAACTTAGATTTTGTAATGTGGCAACCCCCAATCAATTTTTCATCAACTTATGTAATAATGCACATGTCATTTTGAGGGGCAAACAATAGCTAAAAAAACGTCACCATAGGTTACACAAGTAAGTGGTTTGAAGAAAAAAAAAAGATAATATTAGATTTTATCCAAATCACAGTATTTAATAATTTATTTTATAGGCCTAAATCACATGTAAATTACAGAAAAAATGTACACAGTTAGGGAGACTTATTTTTTCTCCATTATTTGCCCCTCAAAATGACATGTACACAACAGATGATTAACAAAACCGTTACATAAGTGGATGAAAAATAGATTGGAGATTGTTCACATTACAAACTCTAAGTTAAGAGACTATAATAGAACTTTTGAGAGAATGGCGACCAAAACGTAACCAACCCCAAAGTTGAGGGACCATTGAGGTCATTTACCCAATTTATTAGTTTAATACGTTCATGGTTTTAGTGAAATCAACCTGTTTTGGGCATTATATAAAATAAAATAAGATAATTTTAAATAGACAATACAATTTCTCAACTGCCTCCCCATTCTTAATTTGTTCAGCTTTTGAACTATAGAGCATTCACGGAGGTTATTCTCAAAATGAGATTGTTGTTAAATTTATTCTAAGCATGTTACTGATTTTGGATGCAATTCTGAAAATAACGTTCTTGCATTCTCTTAAAGCAAGTTGTTCTCCTGTGAAACAATTGTATATATGTGACGTACCACGCGGGCATATTTATTTATTTGCGTATAAAGTATCAATAATTTATACTATTCGCGTATAAAGTATTAATGCTATTACAACTCTAACATTAGAAATTATACGTTGATGTGAATATTTGTTAAGTTAGAAATTGTATGCCGATGTGAAAATTTATACGCAAATTGTAATATATATGCCTAAGTGAAAAAGTGAAATTTGTTACATTAAAAATTGTTACGCTAATGTGAAAACGCTGATGTTAAAAATTTACACGCGAATATTTACACATTATACGTGAATCATAATGCTATTAGAAGTCTAGATTGAAAATTAATTTATACGCGAATATTTACACGTTATACATGAATCATAATGCTATTAAACTCTAAATTGATAATTTTTATTTATTTATACGCGAATATTTACATGTTATACATGAATCATAATGTTATTAGGACTCTAAATTGATAAATATTTTTATTTATACGCGAATATTTACACGTTATATGTGAACCATAATGCTATTAGAACTCTAATTTGATAATTTATACACGAATATTTACACTTTATATGTGAATCAGAATGTTATTAGAACTCTCTAAATTAATAATTTTTTTAAAATTTATATGCAAATATTTACACTTTATACATAAATCAGAATGCTATAAGAACTCTAAAATTGATAAAAAAAAATTTAAAATTCATACGCAAATATTTACACGTTATACGTGAATTAGAATGCTATTAGAACTCTAAATTGATAATTTATACACAAATATTTACACATTATACGTGAATAAAAATTCTATTAATTGGAAGTCTAAATTGATAATTTATGCACGAACTATTTACACGCCAATTAGAATGACTTCACACTTCATATTTCATAAGTTATACGCCAATCATGATCCTCACTTTATATTTCATACGTTATACATCAATCATGATCCTTTATATGTGAAGTGCATTTTACATGCACGTGAGGGCATGTCATTAATCCCGTCGCATACATGCCAATGTCGCACATAAATTTATGTTATTTTCTTAAGATTCAACCGCATTCAAGACATGCAAGTTTTCAATAAAAAAATAATATACCCACTGTATATCTAAATAATTTACTAAAAAAGATACAATTTTTTTAATATTGACTCACATTGCAGAAATGCAATTTTAAACATAATTTTTTTATATTAAATAATTTAATAAGAGTTATTAATTAAATTGTTTTTATTTTTTTATACAATTATTACAAAAAATCTCGAAATGAGCTAAAAGTTTATATTTGTGATTAACTATTTTTAGTTTAGAATTGAATAAAATAATAATACATAATTTAAGAAAAAATTATTAAAGTATATTTATTTTGTTATATACAATTAATTATTGCATAAATAAATGCAAATTTCACAAAAAACAATTCCTACACCAATTTTTTTTAGACACTTATTTTAATAATTGTATTTGGACGAACTATTCAGACGATGTAGTGGTTTATTCGGTGTCCAACTATAATCGGACACATAATAGCAAGTAAATTCATATTTGGACGACTAAAGTAATAACCCAGTTGTCTGGATTATTCAAACTCATCCACAAGACGGTGTTTCAAGGCTCTAAACTTCCAAATGGAACAGATTGGGGTATCATTTCTAGGTTACTTATTTGGATGAGTTGCACAATTAATTTCTATAGTGGAAAAAATAAAACTATTAGCTTATTTGTAAGGTTAATGTGGAATTTCGTTCGGATGTGATGTACATGCATCTGGTAGTACGTTTATGCAAACTTGTTTGGATGTTTGTACCAGAATACGGTAGTTTATTCAAACTTGTATGGACGTGAAGTACATGAGTCTGGTTGGTAATTCAATCTGGTCAAAACGTGAAGTACATAAGTTCTGTAGTTCATGCAAATTCGTTCGGACGTGAAGGACATGAGTCCGGTAGTTTATGAAAATTAGTCTAAACGTGAAGTAAATGAATCCGGTGATGAAATCAAAGATCACCAAGTGCTGTGAGGTCTCTTTGAGGTCACGTGCTCCTTGTATTATCGCCGAAACCCTAGCAGACCTGCAACACACACGTCAGAAAATACTCTTGGGCTGTACCAGGGAGTATGCTCTGATGCGTAAGTCAGTTTGGGACACTGAACAATAAGCTTAATACGTACTAAAAGTTGTAGAGTGAGTAACCTCTTACCTGGTGATAAGGAGGTTGCTTTTATAGAGTCGTACCTGGTAGAGTTCCAGTAGGATTGGAACTCTCAGCTTATCAGTAACCTGAACCCGAAGAACTCGGGTTCAAATAGGATTGTACAAGAAGAGTTCTAGTACAATTCAACCATTATCAATAACCCTTCAGATCGGTTGAGATTACTTGGATCTTATCCGATCTGATCAATATAGTTTCCACTCTTCGCATATCATGTGGCATCCGATCTCCAAACACTTGTGTCATCCTACCAAGCCCCAAGTACGTTGGAACTATCCTGGTGCTTAACACAAAAATTCCGTACTCCGTAATTCTCAATCCTAATTATTGTACTCGTGATTGATCTAACCAGAGCTCGGACGAGTTGTAACAAAATATGTGAAATGCATAACTGCCTTATGTATGCTTTGAAAGACTTAGTTGA
The DNA here is from genome assembly GCA_016586305.1 of Ophiorrhiza pumila. Taxonomy (NCBI): domain Eukaryota; kingdom Viridiplantae; phylum Streptophyta; class Magnoliopsida; order Gentianales; family Rubiaceae; genus Ophiorrhiza; species Ophiorrhiza pumila. The sequence goes on from BLIW01000005.1 coordinate 22,056,581, forward strand.
TATGTGTTATCCGACTTTTGGAAATACCATATCGAGTCTACCATAAGTACAATCATCCCGAACTCCCGAATCTCTCACTACTGATCATAGAATTATATGTCCGCGTTCTATAAGTAATGATTTTATGTTTTATCTGACATCTGAAAATCGTTGCCAATGTACATAATAGCTTTGTGGAATATCCTATCAAGATACAAGTATGCCCCAGTTCGATTGAGCTTTGCACAATCAATGGAAGGAGCAAACTACATGCCAAACTCCGGACCTTGTACAAATGCCACTGAACAGTCGCCAGCTATACGTTTGCAAATCTCAAGATATTATCAACGGTATCAATGGTGGAGATCATCAAGCCCACTAGCCCATGAGATCTTTATAAATAGCCCTATTCTTCAATATGCAGACTTCACCTTCTTCAATTGGACTTTTCTAAGCAATCTGACCTCCTAGCTCGGACTAATCATTCCTGCGAATAGAAGTATAATCCCGAACTCAGTTCTTCAGATTCTAACAAGTAAGTATGTCTATTTCTGAACATTCTAGTTCTTCGTCAGCTATTAATTCAGCATCTAGGTCAGGAGAATTAGGTAGTCCTAATTCACCAAACTCAGTCTCTAGTGTTCTAGGAGAACCTAGGATGGTAGAAGACCAAACTGCGGATCTGCATACCGCATCACCAAGCCACGAAGTCAATGACCTTCTTACTAATACACCCATTCATGCAGTTCATACTGCTAATAAAAGTGCCGATCTAGAGGATACTTCGGATACTCCTAGAGATCCTATGTCTAAATTAGATACATTAGATTCAACACTCTCTTATGATGAAGTAGAAGATCTAGCGAAGCAAAGTTTCATCTCTGCCGACATAGGAGCCCAAACTCTATTGCCTGGTGAGGTTGCTAGCTGACCTCCGGAGGGTTTTGTTAACGTTTTTGCTATACACTTGGTAGGAGGGTTAATATTTCCTCTTTTTGACTTCTTAAATCCATTCTGAGTGAATATGTGATTTCCCTCACCCAATTCACTCCCAATACGTTCTGAACTTTGAGAGTATTTGAGATGATCTGCTAACACTTGGACATTCCATGTACTACTTTGTTATTTAGATATATGTATAGCTTGAAATCCTCAGGTCGGGACCTTGGATGTTTTTACTTTACCCGTCGTAGAAGTAGGGTAGAAGTGTTTGAAGGAAGTCCGAGCTCAATTTACGATTGGAAGGATAAGTTCCTTTTTGTCGGAGCTCGGACAATTGGGGATGAAAACTTTTGGCATTCTGACAAGTCAGTTTCAGATCGGTCACCCAAGAGTACTGCCTCTATTAGGGAATTCTTAACCAAATTAGAAGCCTTTGTGAGCAAAAAAGGCAAACTGCGCTTCACTAACATCTCAGAACGGGTGCTAGTGTCTTTAAAATTGAGCCCTGCCGAGCTGGGACATGACCATCAGAATGAGGTGAACGAACTCGGTCGTAAGGTTATATGTCTCTTTAAGAATGTTTATGTTGTTTATAACATTTGTTTGTTAAGTGGATAATTATTTCTCTATCTTCTCCATAGTTATGCAGCTCAAAGATATGCTTGGGAGAGTGAAGACAACAAAAATGAACCGAGCTCCAAATACCAAAACAGCTGAGGCTGGGTTGGCGCTTCAGTCTTCCGCAGCTCCGTCATCTAGCATACCCGAGGGAACTAGCACTACCGAGCTCGGGCAACAAGAGCAACCGAGCTACGAAGCCACTTTCGGGAGAGTTGATAAACATATCAGTTCGAAGGTTGCAGGTGACATTGCAAGTGGTCAACCCACTACTTCGGTGTCTGAAACCCGCAAGAAGAAAAAAGAAAATGAGGATAATTTCAGAGCTCCCAGGCCCTTCTCTGTTTGGGGAACTAGTTGTTCCGAGATAGACCTTTAGAGATGATGTGATCGGGGTTCCCGAATATCAACTACTCCCGAACTGGGGGTTGACCGGGAATGATCGGCTGTCTGTAGACACCTCACTTGAATTCGTGAAGGAAGCTGTCCCACCTCGGGATAAAGAAGCCCTTCACAGTTTTGAAAAGCGAGAGCTGAGATAACTAACTGCGTTAGGAGCGTCCCGGGTTATTAACACTTTTGACCCCGAACTCTGATTAACATTATATACACACATATATATATATATATTTATTTTACATATATTTGTTACACTACTTTGTGTTGTTTCATAGACTTTGGCTCTGGTCGGGGAGCAGATTGCTCGTTCAGAAAATGATAAAGTTGTGATTAGCAACCTCCACGCCGACCTGAAGTCTTCTGAATCAAGACGAGACGAGTTGGAAACCTTCAATCAGGAGCTTGGGTATAGGGAGCATGATTTGAAAACCAAGCTCGGGAAGAGTCAAGATGCATTAAAGGTGGCCGAGGAGAAGATTGCCAAGCTGGAAGCTGAGAGACTCTAGATGAAGCAGCAACTTGCTGCCGAACAAGCTAAGAAGGCATACTTCAAAGGGAAAGGTGCATCCCAGCTCGTCCACCAGATGTTCTGCTCGAATGAGTTCAACAGATTCCTTAGTGAGATAATGACTCTAGCTAAGGACTACGGCTACCACCTCGCCTTGGCGCACCTGAATTCTAAATATCCCAATCTCGAGATAAAGAAAGAGCCCGGCTATGATGAGGGATGCGATGCCGACATGGACGACAAGCTCGACGAGCTGAAAGATGGGAAAATTGTGATTCCTCCTGAGTCATTCGTGCCCTCATCTCCAGAGATCGACTGGATTTATGAGGAAGAAATGGAAGCCGATCCTTTTAAAAAGTTTATCCGAGCTGATGACGACTCTATCCAACTTTGAGTATTAAAGATTGTAATAGTTTTAGGGCATTTATCATGTAGTGCAGCTCGGAATTTCTTGTATTTTTGTATTTTGACAATTGTAATTCGAGAACAACTTTGAGCTTGAATATATAAATATATATTTTGCTTTAAGTATTTCGCAGATTGGAATTTTACGTAGATCGCAACATTTAAATATTAAGTATTTTCGTCTTCCATTATTCATAATGAAAACAAACTTCACATTTTCACTATCTTTCTTCAGTTCAATAATGTAGAGTCAATGGATTGTTCCCAAACTCCATTCTTTAAACGTCAATGGATTGTTCCCAAACTCCATTCTTTAAACGTTGAACGTTTTGTCATTGCGGAGCTCGGAAACAGCTGCTAAGAACTGTGTTTTTCGAACTCCGTTCCTTTAATTTTAGACGGTACTATTTTCTTATGTTCGGACTTTAACTTGTACATTTTTTAGAACTTAAGTTCTTTAAACTGGTTTTTTTTTCGTAATATAATATATTTAACTTTGTTTTAGTTCGGAACTTTGTAGGTCGGGAGCATTTTGCTGATTGATTATGAATCATTCCGAACTCTGGTCCTTTCAAAGTTTTCAGAACTTTTTATCACCCTTTTGTAGTTTGGATGAAGTTATTGACCGTGCTACTGTACCGTATTCGGTCTTTGAGTTGTACCATTTTTCCAGAACCTGAGTTCTTTAAACTGGTTTTTCCGAGGTTGCGACCCTCAGTTAGGTGGTTAATCTTGTAAATGAGCTACTGCTCATTTTTCTATTTATCTTTCCCGAGAACATTTGAGATTGTGATTCAGAGATGAATGTTTTCATCTCCGTTCTATAATTCTCAAAAACATTTTGAGATTCAATTAGCATGTTTTTCTTTTCTTTCTTTCCGGAATTAGAATATTTGGTGATTCTGCAAAAAATAGGAATAAACCAAATTCGATGAGATAAAAAGGAGTGTCAATAAGTAACAGTTTTGATATCTTAGAAAATAATAAGACACTATAAAAATCCGAACTGCACATCTTATTTACTATCTAATCGGTTTGAACCGAGTTGTGTAGCTCTTTATTGCTACCATAGTATTTCAAACTACTATATATAAAACTTTCTCAAGTGAGCAATGTTCCACATCCGCGGAATCATCTTCCCAACTAAAGTTGACAGCTTATAATTCCCAGCTCGTCCGGCTTCGACAACTTGATATGGTCCTTCCCAATTTGGGTCCAATTTCTTAGTTCCCTCTGCCTTGCTTATTTTATTTTTCCTCATCACTATATCTCCGGGTCGGAAATAAATGCTCTTAACCAGTTTATTGTAATATCGCGTCATATCTGACTTGTACTTTGCTTGTCGAATAAACGCGGCCTCTCTTTTTTCTCTTCCATTAGATCTAGGGTGAGAAGCAGAGCTTCATTATTTGTGTCTTGCTCATGATTAATCATTCGGATACTCAGGAGACCTATCTTAGCTGGGATAATTGCTTCAGACCCGTATACTAAACTGAAAGGGGTTTCTTGTGTAGCTGTCCTCGGGGTAGTTCGATATGCCCACAGCACATTTGGAAGGTGTACTACCTAATCTCCCTTAGCATTTTCTAACCGAGTTTTTAATCCTTGGATAATAATTCTGTTCATTAACTCAGTTTGACCATTGGCTTGAGGATAAGCTGCGGAGGTAAAGTGTTGATGAATCTTGAGTTCGTCACACCAGCTCTTAAATGGATCACTTGCAAACTGTGTTCCATTATCAGATACCACAATCTTTGGTATTCCATACAGACAAACAACATTTTTCAGAAGAATTTAAGTATCTTCACAGTTATTGTTGCTAACGGTTCCGCTTCAATCCACTTCGTGAAGTAATCCACTGCCACTACCAAATACTTAACACGCCCTGGTGCTTCTGGAAAGGGTCCTGCAATGTCTATTCCACATTGCATAAACGGCCACGGACTTTGCATAGTCACTATCTCAGCCTGAGATATGCGATGAATTCGCGTATGCTGCTGGCACTTGACACATTTTTGTACCAAGTCATGTGCGTCGCAGTGAACAGTGGGCAATAATATCCTGCTCGGATAGCTTTTTTTGCTATCGTCCAAACTCTTTCATGACTGCCACACGACCCTTCATGGATTCCTTTTTAGCACATATTCTGCTTCGTTCAGACCGACACATCTCAGCCACGGCGTTAGATATCCTTTTTTGTACATGATTCCATCTTTTATTTCGTACCTAACAGCTTGGATTCTCAATTTCTGAGCTGCCACTTTGTTGCTTGGGGTTTCTTCCGAGCTGAGGTACTTCATGATTGGGGTCATCCAACTATCTTCTTCCTCTTCGATGAGCTGAACTGTCAGTTCATTAATTCTCCGAGCTCCCAACACTTCTACTAGTACTCTCTTGGTAAGGTGCACATATGCTGACGATGCTAACTTGCTGAGAGCATCAGCTCGTTTATTCTGAGCTCACGGAATTCTATCAATTGTGAAGAGATCAAATCCCTTGGCCATTTTTTCCACCTTTTCGTGATATTTTTGCATTATTAGGTCTCGAGCTTTGTATCCCCCAGTTACCTGGTTTACAATGAGTTTAGAATCGATGTAAACCTGTAACTCTCGAACTCCCATCTCCTTTGCCAACTTCATTCCCGTTATGAGTGCTTTATACTCGACTTCATTGTTAGCCGCTTGGAAATTAAAGCGAAGAGCATAAGTGAACTCATGACCTTCGGGATTTTTCAAAATAAGACCTGCCCCAAATCCTTCTTCGCTAGAAGTTCTATCGACAAATAATACCCAAACATTGGTGATTTGAGGTGCCTCAATATCCATAGGCTCATTTCCATGACCTAATGTCTAAACATCCCAATCTTGCGGTGTTTCGGCAATAAAATCAGCTAAGACTTGTCCTTTTATTGTCGACCTCGGCACAAATGTTATATCGTGTTTGCCTAACTCAATTGCCCATTTCATGAGATGACCGCGGTTTTCTCGGCGTCTGATTCATCCATGAAGATCTGATGATAGCCCTTATATACATCAAGAAAACAAAGCAACTCATACCCTGAGGTTGCATTGACTTTTTTATCAATTAGAGGTAAAGGATAAAAGTCTTTTGGACATGCCTTGTTCAGGTTTGTGTAATCAATGCACATCCGCCATCCTGAGTCCGATTTTTTTACCATGACCGGATTAGCCAACCAAGTCAGATATAAGACCTCCCAAATAATTTTGGCCTTGAGAAGTTTATCAACTTCGTCACATATAGCTTTATTTCTATCCGGGGTGAATGGTCTATTTTTTTGCCGAACTGGAGGTAGAGCGGGATCTATGTCCAACTTATGCACCGCCAGAGTTGGTGAGATTCCTTTCATATCAACAGGTCCCCATGCAAAGACATCTTTGTATTGCCGGAGTAAACTGATGAGAGATTGCTTCACTTCCTAGGGCAAAGCCACGCATATCTGTACCTTCTGATCTGGGAATGTTGAGTCAATGGTTACTTCTTTCAGGTCGTCTACTATCATTCCATGATTTCCTGAGGTTATCAACTCTAGCCCAGCTTGGGGCTCTTCCACTATGGGCGGCAGCTCGCCAGCTATGCAATTTATCTTTTATACATGGTCGTTTTGTTTGCATCCCTCAAAGCAATCATATGACATTCTCTTGCCATATTTTGATCACCTCAAAGCAATCATATGACTTCATCACCAAATGATACGGGGACCATATGGCCTTAAGTTGAACCATTGTTGGTCTTCCAAGAATAATGTTATACAGGGAGGTAATATCAAGAACTGCAAAAGTAGTGTATATTAACCTATCTTTTGGAGTTTGTCCCAAGGTCACGGGTAAAGTAATCATACTAATGGGTTGTGTTGCTTCTCCCGAAAATCCAATTAGTAGACCAAGACATTTCTGCAGCTGTTCTCGCGGAATACCTAACTTTTCAAATGCATTTCAATAAATAACATCCGAAGAACTGTCGTCATCAACATATACTCTATAGACCTCCTTATTCGCCACAATTGCTTTGATTAATAAAGCATCACAGTGAGGAAACTTACTTGGAACCGCATCCTCCTCAGAAAAAGTAATGATCTCTGAGTGCTTGAGGCGCTTATGAACTGGCTCCTATTTGGGAATTCACCGTGACGATGATTTTCGTGCCGATCTGGATTCACCAATCGGACCTCCCACAATGGTATGGATTACACCAATAACGTTCTTGTCTTCCTCTTTGGGTTTAACATACCTATCCTCTTTAGGCTTCTTGTCATTCTCAGGTCGGCCTTTATCCTGAGATCAGCCTCTTCGACAACCCTTCTGATATGCTTGTTGCACAAAATCGCGAAGATGATCACTTGCAATGAGTTCATCTATTTCCTTCTTCAGGTCTCGGCAATCTTCAGTATCGTGTCCTATTTGATCATGAAACTTACCAAAAAGTCCCTTATTTCTTTTGCCTTCAAGAGTAGTCATTTTTTATATGATTTAATCAACCCTTTTCGTTCCATAATAGCTAACATCTCAGTTCGGGTACGAGGAGCTGAGGAACCCTTATTATTATTCGAAGTTTGATTTTGAGATTTATCAAAGGATAGCCTATCAAATACCGGAGTGTGTTTACCTCCAATTCCAGATATTCTATTATGATTATCCTTAGTTTTTTCAGAACCTCAATTCATATCTCGTTTTGTTCGATCCGCATCTTCTCCCTTAACAAACTTATCAGTTCGGTCCATCAGTTCATACATATCCTTAGGTGGGTCCGTGACAAGCTTTCTGTAAAGCCTCCCAGGTGGTAGCCCATTGATGAACGTACCGACCACCACATCTTCAGATCGGGTCTTGACTTGTACACTTTCATCATAAAACTGATCAACATATTCCCAAACTGATTCGTTTTCACCTTGCCGAATATTTAAGAGCTCTGCAGACGACTTGTCAAATTTCTTCCTTTGCAAAAACCTCTTGTAGAAGAGCTGAGAGAGTTGCTCATAAGAAGAAATTGAATTCGGCTTGAGGCCTTCAAATCAACCACGCTCTTTTCCAACCAGAGTTGTTTCAAAAGCTTGACACATAGTCGCCTCCGGAGCTTGCTCAAATTTCATAAGTGACGTGAAACGTGCTAGATGATCACTTGGGTCAGTATCTCCGGAGTACATTTCCATAGACGGAATTTTGAACTTTCGTGGTTTAGGAAAACGGTTACTTGCCTCTACAAATGGTGTCACCGTTCAATAAGCTCCCCCAGCTCCTATCTCCAGAATATTGTGAACTTCATTACGAATACGGTTCGTAATATGAGAATCCGGATCATCATAATCATAATGACCATGATTGTGATGTCGTCGATGTCTCTCTGGAGAGGGATTCAAGTGCTAATATCCGTAGCTATTATTTTTTTTATTGCGGATGGGAGATCGGTTCAGAGGTCTTCAGCGATCAGGATCATTATCACCCTGAGATTCTAATGTGGGACAAGATTGGGCCGTGACAAAACCTTTTTTAGACCCAAGTTCTATTGGGCTTATTTTATTTTGTTAATTAGCTTTTTCCGTTCGTTTCCTAATTAGATGTCTTTCTTTTGTTTCCTTAGTAGAATTAGGGTTTATTAATTTTATATATACCTTTGTATGTATTTAGTTTTGGTAGACAACTCTTATTATTCAGATTTTTATATTTTGATATCCTTCAAATTCTGCGGAATTTGTGTCTTTTGTGTTCTTTTCGAAGACTGTGTTTCTTCCACGTATCTGTCCCGCGTTAGGTGGTATCAGAGACCAAGGTTTCTCCTTGTTTGCGATGACCAATCTAGACGGTGAAGATGTTACTCTTTCTGACGTGATCAGAGAGGTTCGAAACTTAGCAACTGCACTCCAATCCTTAACTGTTCGTGTAGATCGGTTAGAACTAGGATTGCAGATTGTTCAGGGAAATATAGGCGGCGAAGATGGTGTCAGAAGAATTGCTCAAGACCCTCAAGTCAATCCGATATTACCCCAACAATCCCGTAGGGATTTACCCAACGAGGATCGTTCGTCTCATGAGGAGACTATAGAAATTCATGGTATGTTTGTTGAAAATAATTCAATTGATGAGAATTCTAATTTGGTTGAAAATTTTGAATTATTTGATGCAATTGATGAGGAAGAAGTAAATAAGAAAGGAAACATGATTGATGATTTTCTCCCTAAAGAAAGAGAAGCAAGTATGAGTTTTGAGGAGAAAGAAGAAATTGGAGAAGAAAAGGAAAATACCATAAATATAGTTAAAGGTTTGATATGCAGGGTTAACATTATTGATTTTTCCAAATATAATGAGATTTGGTTAAATGATATGGAAAAGATTGTTGAGATCTTATTTTCTGAAAATTATTTTGGAAATTGTTTATTGGAAGAACATATCAATATATGGGAGTTTTTTTATCAAGAAAACCAAACAGGGATTCTATTTGCAAATTATAAGATTTGTTTGGTATTACGTGGGACGAGAAAAGTTAAGTACATGATTAAAACTGCAACAACAATTTCAATAGCAGTTAAAGCACGTGATGGTGAAGGTCTTGATTCAAGAAAGAAGGCCTATATACTCAAATCACTCGAGGCGAGTTCTTTTCAAGTGAAGGGGACTGATGTGGGACAAGATTGGGCCTTGACAAAACCTTTTTTAGACCCAAGTTCTATTGGGCTTATTTTATTTTGTTAATTACCTTTTTCCGTTCGTTTCCTAATTAGATGTCTTTCTTTTGTTTCCTTAGTAGAATTAGGGTTTATTAATTCTATATATACCTTTGTATGTATTTAGTTTTGGTAGACAACTCTTATTATTCAGATTTTGATATTTTGATATCCTTCAAATTCTGCGGAATTTGTGTCTTTTGTGTTCTTTTCGAAGACTGTGTTTCTTCCACGTATCTGTCCTGCGTTAGATTCTGTATTATAAGATGGAGAGAGCTGCATTCGGTCATACATATCCGAAGCTCGTTCCAATTCCTTGCCAGCTCGTTGACCAGGTTCTTTCACAATCACCTTGATATGTTCGAAATTCTCGGTAAGGAATTTAACCATTTTCGGAGAATGTATATCAATGAGAGGATTATTACCGCCACCAATGCGCATTGAGGAATCTTGTTCACATCGGGGAGGATTGTTACCGATGTCAATGCGCAGTGGGGGATCTTGTTCACATTGCGGATTTTGCGGATTTTGTGAATCTGCACCAATATTGCCCTCATTATCAATCGTTGCTCCGCGCAGAGGGCGACTGGTAGTAGCTTGATTATTAGGAACTTCTTTGGTGTTCCGCTGTGAACGAGTAAGCCTCATTGAAAAGCTTGTAATCGAATGGCACAGACGGCGTCAATTTGATGAAGTCAAAGATCACCAAGTGCTGTGAGGTCTCTTTGAGGTCACGTGCTCCTTGTATTATCGCCGTAGCAGACCTGCAACACACACGTCAGAAAATACCCCCGAGCTGTACCGGGTAGTATGCTCCGATACTTAAGCCAGTTTGGGACCGTGAACAATAAGCTTAATACGTACTAAAAGTTGTAGAGTGAGTAACCCCTTACCTGGTGATAAGGAGGTTGCTTTTTTAGAGTCGTACCAGGTAGAGTTCCAATAGGATTGGAACTCTCAATTTATCAGTAACCTGAACTCGAAGAAGTCGGGTTCAGATAGGATTTGTACAAGAAGAGTTATAGTACAATTTAACCATTATCATCCAGTAGTTGATTCAAACTCGTTCAGATGTGAAGTACACGAGTCCGATAGTTTATGAACATCTTCCAGATGTAAAGGACATGAGTCTGATAGTTTATGCAAATTAATCTGAATAAGAAGTAAATGTATCCGATAGTTTATTCAAAATCGTCCAAACATGGAGTACATGAGTCTGGTAGTTTATGCACATTCGTCCGAATGTAAAAGATTTTAGTCTAGTTGTTCATTCAATCTGGTCCATATGTGGTGCACAAAAGTCCGGTAGTTCATGCAAACTAGTACGAATATGAAGGACACGAACCCGGTAGTTTATGCAAAACTAGTTGGATGTGAAGTACATGAATGCTGGAGTTTATTCAAACTCTTCTGGATGTGATGTAAATAAATCCGATAGTTTATGCACATTCGTCCGAACATGAGGCATAAGAGAGGCAGCAACAACTTCGAAGAATTCTTGTTTTTTTTTCATTATATTTAATTCATTTTTTAATGTTTATTTTTTTATTCAAATCACATCCGTGATATGCGGTATCAATCAACTCGCATTACTACCGTCATATTTTGAGATTCGTCTAGAAAAGCATTCATGTGAACATCACCTAGGACAACCATAAAAGTCGATTAAAGATTCTCCGCTTGTAGTTCTCACTTTTTCTCTTAATTAAAACAATAAAAGTCGATTAAACATCAATCCCACGGCATTAATCCTCATTTCATGAATACTTCAAAACACAAAAACTGATCATGCTGCCAAATTTTTTTAATCAGCAGTCTCCTGCTCCTCCTGATCTTCACCACTCCCCCAAAAAGACCAACACATTCTTCATTCTCAAAAGCCCCTTCAACTCTATCAAATCCCAGTCCGCCTTACGCCTCATTGGCTGGATTTTCATTGCAGTTCTTTTCCATGTCATGATAATTGTTTTCTTACTTAGAGATTCGACGGAGGCACCAACTCCAATGCCCACACAAAGCTTTGAAGATTTTAAGGACAACGAATGCGAAAACGGTAGGGTTTATGTGTATGATCTCCCACCAATATTCAACAAAGAACTTCTGGACGACCACCATGACTTGGAACCTTGGAAATCCTGGGGTGACGCTGTTTCCAATGGTGGGTTGGGTCCAAAAGCCACCAACCTCAGTGGAGTTGTACCGGAGAATATTATCCCAGCTTGGTATTGGAGCGACAAGTATGGTGCTGAGATTATATACCATGCCAGGATGTTGAATTACAAGTGTCGAACACTGAATCCTCAACAGGCCACCGCATTTTATGTTCCATTTTATGCAACACTAGCAGTTGGGAAGTATTTAAATCAAAAATATACCGCAAAAGATCGCGATCGACATAGTGAAATGGTACTTGATTGGCTAAAACAGGAGCCGTTTTTGAAGAGACAAAATGGAGCCGATCATTTCATCATATTGGGAAGGTTGACTTGGGATTTTCGAAGGCCAACCAATAATGATTTAGATTGGGGTTCGGGTTTTTTTTACATGCCTTTGATGAAAAATGTTCTGAAAATTACAGTGGAAAGATTTCGATGGGATGAGTTAGAATTCAGTGTCCCATATCCAACAGCATTCCATCCTCGATCAGAATCCGATATCATTGAATGGCAGAGATTTGTAAGAGCACGAAACCGCCACAGCCTGTTTTCGTTTGTGGGCGCCACGCGTAAATGGATAAAGAAAGACTTCAGAGGGTTGTTAATGGATTACTGCAAGGGCCAATCTGGATCATGCAAAGTTATTGATTGTTCAGTGACTGAATGCTGGGATGGTGCACCCGTGATTCTTGAAGCGTTTCTGGATTCGGATTTCTGTTTGCAGCCTAGAGGAGAGGGTTATACTAGGAGGTCAGTTTTTGAATGTATGTTATCAGGTTCAATTCCTGTTTATTTTTGGGAAGATAGTTTTAAGGGTCAGTATGAGTGGCATTTGCCTCTAAAACCTGAGACTTATTCAGTTTTTATAGATCATAAAGATGTGAGAAATGGCACAGTTTCAATTAAAAGAATTCTTGAGGGATATAGTAAAGACGAGGTTAGGAAAATGAGAGAAACTTTGAATGATCTTCTTCCAAGAATTTTGTATGCAGAATCAAGAAATGGTTTAGGTAGTACTAAAGATGCTTTTGATATTACCATTGAAGAGGTATTGAGGAAATTCCAACTTCAGAATTCCAGGATGGAGCAGTCTTTGTAATGAAGAAGAAGCTGGAAAAAACCAAATCAGTTCACCTTTTCAATTAATTTCTTTCTTCTACCTGGAGCAGCAAAGATGTACTATCAGGGTAATTAATCACTTCGGATCTTTTGATCTTATGTTAAATTCATTGTTTCATTATATGGATTTACAAAACGTGTATTTAAGTAATATTTTATCAAGTGATTAGTGAATCATAAGAAATACATTCATTGTTTAATTATATGGATTAACAACATGCGTATTTAAGTAAAACTTTATCAAGCGATTACTAAATCACAAAAAATAAGTATTAAATACACGTGTATCGAATGGACAATAAAACAGAATATCCATTAGGAGAAATGATCCCTTTTGATATTTGAACTGCCATCTCCAATTTTAGATACAATTTCAGGGCACTGTTTACATTTTTCAGGCATACACATTTATACAATATTTTCCCTTTCTATTTATTCATTTATCTGGAGTAACATTTCATTTTTGGGCTTTGAATCTCTCCCTCTATCTCTCTGTCCTGCTATTAATCTTCTTCTGGACAGGTAAATTAATTTTTTTTCAAAGCAACATAACTTAAAGGCGTCAAAAAAATATAATTAAATCTGTTTTATATCTAGAGGAATATCACAAAGGGAAGACTCATGAGCATGATGAGTACAAACAATGCTGAACTGAATCAACAGAATTAATTGTTTATGGTTTTACTGTTTCCTGCATCAATATTTAATGCATGTAGCTGTTTGATGTATTACTAAAAAATAAACTAAAATGTAGCTGTTTGATGTCTTAATATATATACCCGTGTTTAAATTTGAATGAGGTCATTAAAATTTAGAGTTAATTAATTGCAAAAAAAAAAAAACATTGAACTGATAGAGCATAAACTTTTAATTTTAATATTTTTCCACCTTTCACATTTAACTTTTTGCAATGTACCACATTTCGATAAAAATTATATTGTCAAAAGACATAATCATCTGTTATATATAAATGTTAGTCTTCCAAAGTACCTCATTGATTTTGTTTTTTCACAATACAATTTCTATCAAAATATAGTATATTGCAAAGAATTAATTGTTAAGTGTGATAAAATATTAAAACTAAAACTTTATGAGGTATTTGCAAGTAACTCTAAAATTTAAAACCATTCAGAGGCAACACAATTAGATGCCATAGGTAGGATTTTGATTTCTACTCGTTAACGCACCAATTTGGACAAAAAAGGAGCAATTTAATAGTAATGAGAACAATAAATTAAAATACACAAAAACTTATGTAAAATGAGTTAATATATATATAACATGTTTCATATATGAAACGAATAATTAATTATTATTAAAATATATTTTATTTAAGAAACAAACAATTAATACAAATTAAACTCTCTAAAATAGTACATATGAATAATGAACCGGTTTTATAGAGAGGAGCCCATTAAAATAATAAAATTGCTATAATAAAATATTCTTTGACCATACAGGTTCCGACAATTAAGGGTGGCAGACCATGAACTTTCTTTGTAGACTTCGAATTCCAACGACCTTAGCAAATCAAAGCAAAAACAAAGTCAGTCAAAATTTTCATATAAAAATACTAGGAATCTCGTCTTAATTAATGATGATCCCAAATTAAAGACAGCTCGATATTTGCATCCAATTTGCATGCTTCATGAATTATAGTATATATTTTCATCTCTCACAATCTCCAAGAAAGCATCCTATGCTTGTTAGAAATTGAAAAATTATAATCCCATGTGAGAAAACTTTGACTGCTCATATAAAAATACTTAGAATCTCATCTTAATGATGATCCTAAATCAAAGATATGCAGCTCGATAACTGCATCTAATTTGCATTTTCTTCGTGAATTATAATATATATTTTTCATCCTCTCACAATCTCCAAACAAGCCTCCTACATATATATGCTGGGTAGAAACGAAAAATTATAATTAAATCCAAACCCTATGGTAGAAGTTCGTGGAAATGCACGAAGTTTTTGCGTCGGAATGATAACATTCCGATTTTGCGGACTTGAGATTCGTTGGCATCATTTTTTACTTGGTCAACAAATGAGTAAAATTTTGAGATTGGAGTGCCAATTTAGATATTGTTAGACTTTAATTCAAGTTGTTTTGCAGGGTTGTAAGAGTAGAATATATTTTGTTCTATCATAATAATGAATCTTATGTATCACTTTTTATTTAAATTGTGTAACATTTTATATAAACAAGTCAAATGTAGTCTATTTCAATCCGTGTAACGTTTTATATAAACAAATCAAACGTAGTGCATTTATATAAAATGTTAAAAATATATGTATCACAAAAGATCTGAAATAGTTCCCTTAGTAAAAAATGGTTAATAAGTTTCATTTGCTGATACATATTAAACTTAATTTATTCATGATCAATATTTCATAATAAATAGTTTTTGCATTTAGACAATTTCAGAGGTTTTCTCTGACTTTGTCCGTGTCTGATCCCTAAATTGAATCCGGGGCAATATTTGATTTCTTATTGCCACGGCTTGACCCTCTAAAACTTTGATAGAAAATTTAATAAAGACAATATATAGTTTCCAAGTTCACAGGCAAGTACTTGTTACATTTTGGATTGTAATTGCTATCGTTTTTTAGTTTCTAAGGTCTATTTCTTACTTCAAGATCCCTTTTCTAACTGGAATCAAAGAATTAGTAGATTTAGTGTCTCTAATCACTATCTTTACATGAAATTATAAAGAGAGGAGTTGTGAGAAAATAAGGCTGAAATTGATTTTAGAAATTGAGTAAATAGAATTCTATTTATAAATGTTAATTTGGTGCGAGAAGGGTACAAAAATGATAAGTTGAGAGAAGTAGGGAGTATGACTCTTCAATAAAATAGAAAAGTTTACACTGACCATACTAAATTGTTTCCTACCATGGACTGCATGTACATTTGGGTTTTAGGTGGTTGATTTTTGTTACAATTTTTTAAAATCGCCCACGTTGAGTGAGATTTGATCTTATAAGATGAAAACGGGCAAAAACATAATATCAAGAGTAATAAAAGAAGTATGATATCTTTACTACCTTTTGTATTTTTTTCAATCTATAAATACATGTCATAATTTTTTAAAAATTTATCCTTTATAATTCAGTAATCATTTGATAGGAATTTAGTAAAATACACATAACTTGTATTTATAAATTGTAGAATTTATCCATTATAATTCACTAATCACTTGATAGGATTAAAATATATGTAACTTGTATTTATAGATTATAACAGGGAATGAAATAGAAGATTTGAGAATATATTTGACTGAGCAAAAAATTTTCAATAACTTGAAGGTTTAGTTGGCATAAAATACGATAGTATTTATTAGATGAATAGTTTGAAGGAAATTGATGGACAAAAATTATACAATATAAAATTTTTGTTCCCTTCATATGTGGTATTTATGTCCATTATTCTGTATGCTTTTGTCATGATTTCAATATAACAAAATACGCTTTCAAGGTTTAAAAGTTAAAATTAGTATAAGCGCACTGTTTTGATTGTTAGCATATAAAACTAAGCTGCTTTACAGTGAAAGGGGGATTTTTTGAGTTGTATGAATTTGCCTTTTATCTTATTCATCTTTATTCTATCTTCTGTTCTCTCCTAATGTGCAATATCTTTGATTGATCATATTAAATTCGTGGATTCATGGTCAAGACCATGACAGCTTTGTTGGCATCATATTCATAACCATACAGCAACGATTCGGAAACGGCTGGCTTGTAACCGGCATGGCAATTTCAGAAATCGACACCGAAATCGGTTCTACTATGTCAAAACTAAGATTAGAACCTTCATTGAAGGTTTTGGTTCTAGTTCTAAATAAAGTAATCGATTCCGATTTAGAACCGCCTGATTCCAGTTCTGGAATTGATTCAAACTTAAAAAATAAACTGATTCCAGTTCTATCATTTATATATTGCATCGTTCTTCTGTTTGAAAGGGTACGGAACACATAACAGTTTGGCGTATGATTTGTTAAATCCATTTATTACATGTAGAAGTTTGTATCCTCGTGCATTTGTGAGCAACTTGTGCAATGAGTCTATGCCATTTTTTACCTTTAAAGATTAAAAACTTATTCTTCATTGCTTTGTTTTCCTTTTTTTTCCTGAATCATTGGATATCATATGCTATAAACTGACGCTCAATGTTTTTTATAGTTAATTTTGTTGCTATCAGTAACGCGTGGGGATTTATTTTAAAACATATCGATTTAAAAATGAAAGAAACTGACCATTATTGCTTGCCAACTTGATTGTGTTAAAAAAACAACTTTTTTATTTCAAACTGAAAGATCAAGGTTAGATGTGTAGTGTTCTAGTGAGGTGGAATACTAAATGTGACACCGTTAATAAAAATAGTAATGGACAATATTAAAATGCGGAAAGTAAGAGACAGGAGGTTGGTAACGCAGTTCAGCAATTGCCTACGTCTGTGGGGCCACGCCCAGAAAAATAATCCACTAAGTTCACAAAAAGTTACAAGACATTCGGTCTGACACAAAGTAAGACTCCCTTTTATTTTTGTCGCCGCCTCTTCCTAACTTCACACGTGAACCTGACTGTGCGAGCTCTCCTCGACTTAAGTGATTCCTCCCGGAATCCGTGTTATGGCAAGATCCCCTTGCCCACGATGAAGACAAGATCCCCTTGTCAATGGCGACTCCTCCCGGAATCCGTGGTTTTTGCAAGATCTCCTTGCCCACGTTTGAACTCCTCCGAGCTCCAAAGCAGCCTCCTCCCGAGACTGAGATTAAACCAAGAATACAAGGATTGCACCTTCAATAATATTGCATTGAGATGTTTCAGCCAACACATTTAAACAAAGACCTCCAACAAAGAAGTGTGTTCATAGTCTAATGAAGACCGAAAGAAACATTAACGCTCCACACATCAAAACCGTGTGGTTGGAAAGACCATATAAAGAGCACCAAAATCTTTCTATCTT
This sequence comes from Ophiorrhiza pumila, assembly GCA_016586305.1. Classification (NCBI taxonomy): domain Eukaryota; kingdom Viridiplantae; phylum Streptophyta; class Magnoliopsida; order Gentianales; family Rubiaceae; genus Ophiorrhiza; species Ophiorrhiza pumila. Next base: position 22,074,355 of record BLIW01000005.1, read on the forward strand.
TATTTCCAAGATTACTTTCATATAAATCCCATAGAAAGATGGAAACAATGTGCCTTCCATGCTTATCTTTTCCAAAGATAATCTTCCAATGATAATTACCAAAAATAACAAGATAAGCTCTATAATTATCAAGATAGCATTAATCTCCAAATCAATCTTCCTTACATAGATTGATTTAATTGATTCCTGCAACAAATAAGATATTTCTTTAATTTTGCCAAACAAATCAATGCCAATAAATAAATGCCACCTCATCGTGCGCATTAACAATCTCCCCCTTCGGCATTTTTTGGAAAAATCCAAACTCTCCCTGTATGCTGAACGGAAGTTGACTGAAACTCCCCCTGAACAGGAACTTAGTTAAGAAACATCACTGCACAAGACATTGTGCATAACACAGCAAAAGACACCAAGTTCCCTAAGAAACATCACTGCACAAGACATTGTGCATGACACAACCAAAGACACGAAGTTCCCAGCATACAAATGTTTGAGGGATTACAAAACAAATATCCAAAATATCCAAGTTACTCCCCCTTTTTGCCACAAAAAGACAAAAGGGCATAAATCAAAAATAAAACCATAAGAAATTATCTTAAGCAATCACCAGCACAAATCAATATCAGAGTAATCCATCAGAATCTTCCTCATCATAAGGCACAAGGCCAACTGAGTCTGCTAGCAATTGAACACCAGCAGTAGCTTCTGGAACACTTTCATCTTTACCAACATGAAACCCACTAGATTGGGCGCTGAAAGGGGCCTGACTGTCAGTGACTTCAAGAGTGACACTAGAAGTGCCTTCACCAGAAACAGCATAAGGAATAGAAGTTTCCTTTGCAACAACTTCCTCATCAGAATCAGAGTCAACATGATCCTCTAGAGTTGGATTTTCAGGCTCCATTTCTGACTCTGTAAAAATAGAAGATAAATTTTGGAGTATACCTGCAGTAACATCTGGAGTAATATCAGGTGGAACATCTAAAGATCTAGGAACATCATCAGCTGCAGTTTTAGCCTTAGCATCAAAATTCTTCTACTTTTTAGCAGCTTCAGCTGCAACATCCTTAATAGCCTTTAAAGCTACCAGGTAATCAAGTATCAAAGAGATCTCTTTCCTTCGCTTCTCCACTTCAGATTGCTGAGCAATCAGAGCCTTCAATTCCTCCTCCAGTACCTTGATGGTGCGAGACAATAAGATAGAGTTACCAAGCTCGTTTGTGTTAGAGACATCCTCTGAGACATCTTCCATGTCATTGACATGGTCTCCCTTCAGCAACTTGTAACTGATCCTGATTTCTTCCTTATCAGTCTCCAGAATTTCCCTTGCTCTAATCACAGCACGTTGTGAAAATAAAATGGCATAAATCAAACATGGAAAATAATACGCTATCCTTTCATTTTTGCATTCTGCGTGCTTCACAATCTGGTCAAATAAAAATTGCCCAACATCGAATTCAACAAAATTCCAATCTTAAACAACAAAGTGGCCATGGACTTATTTATTCCAGTTCCATGAGAAGTGGGTAGCCCGTCTGACATCACCAGTGATATCAGTGATTATCATACTGTAGTCAGGGGTGAAATCTTCAACGTTCGTCCAATGGCTACCTAGGTATGTGTTAATCACATCAGGGGAAAAATCAAACAAATGACCCCTCACATAGACATGTCCTCCATCTGGATGTTCAAAATCCTTCACAGTAGAATTCAGATTGCAATAAAACTCTTGAACTACCCTCCTTACACAGGACTTTATTCCTTTGATTGTTCTTCCTAAACCTTGGCTAATCAACTAATCAACAAGTTTTTGGCAATCTTTAAAATCACCGTCATCGATATTCCTTTCACTCCAAATATTTCTCCTAAAAACTCTACTCCACAATCCAGTAGTATATTCAGATCTAAAATCATCCAAATTAACAGAATATGATGACTTACTTGCAGTGGCAAGAGACTTGCCCTTTGACATTGATCTTGAGCGAGTGACTCACTGAGATTCTGAGGTCGGATTTCCCTTCTGGCGCTTTGCCTTTGGTGATTGAACTGGTTCTGGATCAGACAGGTTCTGATCATCATCATCAGAAGGAACATCTCTTCTGACATTATCTTTTTTTTCAGCCCAAGCATCATCCGAAGAATCTTCATCCACAACTCGAAATCTCTTTCTTTGAGGCTCTACAATAATCTTAGAAACATCAGGTGCTTTCGGAGGTATAACATTTGTCTTGTATTTACCACTACTTGCTTGTCCAAATCTCATTCTCACTCCTGTAGGACCTACAGACTGAATAGGAGTGGCCATCTCTGCTTCTGAAGACAAATCAATCTCAGAACTTGAAGACTTCTCCTGTGAGTGATAGGAACTCCCATCTTCATCAGACGACCCTGGAGAGGCAGAGGTGACTATGACATGCACTTCATCATCATCCATAGTTTTAACTGTCTTTTTGGCCCGAGATGATGACCTTGACTGAGACATCTCTGAGATTTTAAGGCACTTAACTTAATCGATTTCTCAGAAACTTTCATTATGTTCACAATAGTGAAGACGGCTGAGATGAGTTCAATACTTTGGGTAGTAGAAGCTCAGAAAACCAAAAACCCTTGGAATATCAAAAAGAGAAATAAGAAGCGAAATTATTGCAGTCATAGTTTGCGTAACCGAGATCAACTCTTCAATTCCATATATTCAGCCGAGAATCCTCAAAATGCCATGTATCACTTGAAGAGCTGAGGATCAAAACTCACAAAACACTGAAGAACCTCTTCACATGACACAGAGGCCTAGGGCAGACCTTAGTTCTTCAAACCTTGCTCCATCCAAAGCTTTGTTGAAAATATCAGCAATTTGTTTTTCTGTCGCCATATGTTCCAAAGCAATAGTTTTATCTTCCACAAGAGATCTAATAAAATGATGTCGAATATCAATGTGCTTTGTCCGAGAATGCTGAACAGGATTCTTAGAAATATTGATTGCACTCATATTGTCACAGTAGAGTGTCATAACATCCTGCGTGACACCATAATCTTTCAGCATTTGCTTCATCTAGAGAAGCTGAGTACAACATCTACCAGCTGCAATATATTCTGCCTCGGCAGTAGAAAGAGAAATAGAGTTTTTCTTCTTGTTGAACCATGACACCAAATTGTTCCCCAAATAGAAACATCCACCAGAAGTGCTTTTTCGATCATCTGAACTTCCAGCCCAGTCAAAGTCACAATAACCAACTAAGTTGGTCTTTGTATCGAAAGAATACCAGATCCCGTAGTCAGTTGTCCCACTGCTATACTTGAGAATTAGTTTTACTGACACCAGGTGTGACTCGAGAGGATTTGCCTGAAACTGAGTACATAAACCAACACTATAGCAGATATCTGGACGACTAGCAGTTAGGTACAAGAGACTACCAATCATACTTCTGTATAGACTTGCATCAATAGAAATCCCCTTCTCATCTTTATTTATCTTCTCATGAGTTTCCATGGGTGTTCTCCTTGGACGAACATTTTCCAATTCAAACTTTTTCAGCAAATTCTTGGCATACTTGCTTTGAGAAATAAAAATACCATCATTGCGTTGTTGAATTTGAAGTCCAAGAAAGTAAGTGAGCTTACCAACCATACTCATCTCAAATTCCTCAGTCATTTGAGCAACAAATTCATCCACCATCGCATGTGACACTGAGCCAAACACTATGTCATCAACATATATTTGAGCAAGTAAAAACTGACCTTTAGCACGGCGAATGAAAAGTGTTTTATCTACTCCCCCTCGCTTATATCCCTTGGCCAATAAGTATTACGTCAGTCATTCATGCAATGCCCGAGGAGCTTGTTTGAGCCCATATAAGGCCTTCTTCAATTTGTAGACCAAAACCGCGTGGATTATGAGGGTCCTTCAAAAAAAACCCTTTGGTTTCGAGCAACAACATATTACCTCTTCATTAAGAAGACCATTGAGGAAAGCACTTTTCACATCCATTTGATACAATTTGAATCGCAACACACAGGCAATGGCTAGCAATAACTGAATAGATTCAAGTCGAGCAATTGGAGCAAATGTCTCATCAAAGTCAACTCCTTCAATTTGCATATACCCCTGTGCAACTAATCGAGCCTTATTGCGAATGACATTTCTATGCTCATCACTCTTGTTCTTGTATATCCACTTTGTGCCAATGACATTCACATTAAGGGGGCACAGAACTAGGTCCCAAACTTGATTGCGACTGAATTGACCAAGTTTTCCTGCATAGCAGCCAAATCAATATCATCTAGTAAGGTTTCTTTCACATTTTTGGGCTCAATGGATGAAGTAAACCATGCCATTTGAATCATATCTCGATAGTTCACTATTGGCTTTTCTCTTGTCCGAACACCATCATCAAGATTTCCAATAACTTTCTCAGTAGGATGATTCTTATGAACACTAGTGGATAGCTGCCTGCGAGGTGAGAGGACATCTTCCACATTATCATCCTCGTTACTCTGATCAGTGACACCACTTGTGACACTGGGTAAAACACTGCCTGGAACACTGGAACCTACTTCATGTGAAGATTCTGTAACATCTTTATGAGAGACAGCAGTTATTTCCAGAGAGTCATCGACTTGAACATTTACAGACTCCATGACAGTTCGAGTTCTTTTGTTGTTGACTCGATAAACTCGACTATTGACAGCATATCCAAGAAACATAGCTTCATCACTCTTGCGATCGAGCTTCCCTTTATATTCCCCGTCATTCAACACATAACAAGTACTACCAAAATGATGAAAGTAGTTAACAGTTGGAGTTCTATCTTTCCATATTTCATAGGACGTCTTTTCAGTTCCTCCACAAAAGATATACTCGATTTATAGTGTAACATGCTGTGTTCATAGCTTCAGCCCAGAATTTCTGTGGAATATTCTTTTCGTTTAACATTACACGTGACATCTCTGCTAGAGTCTGATTCTTTCTTTCCACGACTCCGTTTTGCTAAGGAGTTTTAGGTGTAGAGAATTCATGAGCTATTCTATGCTGATTATCTGAGTTTTTGAACTCTCTTTCATGGTCACCGCGAATCTGAACTATCTTCACAATAGTACAGCCCTTTTCTCGCTGAAGATGAGTACACAATGATTTGAAAGCATTGAATGTGTCAGATTTTTCTCGAAGAAATTCCACCCGATGTATAATCTTGAGAGAAGCCAATCGAAAGCAGTTAACAGTAAGGCATATCGTTTTCCACCGATACTCTCTATTGGCATAGGACCCATCAAATCCATATGAAGCAGTTCAAGCACACGAGTTGTTCCTGGTGTCTACGACTTGAGATATGACATCTTTATTTGCTTTCCAAACTAACAAGGTCCACATACCCTATCTTCATCAAACTTCAGTATGGGAATCCCACGAACAGCTCCCGTAGATACAATTTTCTACAGCATCCTTATATTTAAATGACCCAATTTTCGATGCCATAGGATAGAATCTTCCATGCTTGATCGAAGACAAGTAGATGAGGCAGAGATGAGATAAAAATTATCCATCGATCTTACTCCTTCTATGATGCACATGTTGTTTTGATCAATCACCTTGCAATTTCTCTTAGTGAAATTCACTTTCAAATCTTGATCACACAAATGGCTTATGCTTAGTAAATTTGCCTCGAGATCATTTACCAAAAGAACATTATCTAACTTTGGTAACCATGACACATCTAGAGTACCTTTTTCAATAACACGAGCCGTGACACCATTGCCAAAAGTTACTTTTTCCATACTTTCGGACACAATATTCTTCAAAAACTTTTCGTCACTAGTCATATGTCTGGAACACCCACTGTCAAAGTACCACTCATCAGTTGTGGCAGCCTTTAGTGAAGTATATGTGAAATTGCACCTCAAATTAGTCTTCATCACCAAACTCTGTTGTGAATATCTGCGAGAAGTAGACTTTCTAGCAGTACCTTGTCTTAATTCAACAAGATAAATAAAACATCAAGGACGAATATGACCACGACGATTGCAATAATGACAAATAGGAATAAATCTGTTACCTCTTCCTTTTGGAGCTTAATAAGAATAATGAGGATTTGCCTTATTTGCGTTATTTGCAGTATTCACAGCAACTTGCTTCGCTTTGGAAGTATCCACTGGTAGTGACACTGAGCTTTCTCTTTTATACCCCTGTCCTGAGTGATCACCAATAGATTGACCAGTCTTAAGAATTTCATCCAGCTTGGAAGAACCTGAATTTAACATCTTGACACCTTTTTTTAGGTGGTTTAACTCATTGGTCAAAATCTTCACTTTCTCTTGACTTACTCTCAGTTTGGTTCCCAGAATCAGTATTAGAGTGTTGAAGATTGTCCCTTTCTTTTTGTAGATCTCCAATCTGCGTATGAAGTTGCTGATTTACTTTAAAAAAGGTTCAGTCCATCTTATCATGAAGATTCTTCGTATTCGACTAGAATATCTTCTTCTGTGACATAATCTCATCTTCATCCCTACTATGCCGACATATTTTCAGTGACACCTTGTGTAACATTCTTTTTCTCACCATAATCTGATTGTTCAGTCTTCGAAGTAAGAGCCACAATGATTATTCTCGAAAAATCCTTCTTCTGTTATCTGGAATGCACCTTTCACTTCTACGTTTGTGGTTGGAGAAGATATTCCTCTTCCTCTCAAATGTGATTTGCAGCAATCTGGCCTGACAATCCCAAAACTCACTCCACATTCTCTACTTAATTCCTCTATTCTTAAATGACTGGGATCAGAAGTTGGTGTTGATTTCTTCCTGGGGATCTTTTATTGCTTTGCTCAATTCGAGTTCTTGGAGTTATCTGGAATATGGCCTTGACACCTGGACTGTTTCTGTCAAATCTCTTCATGACTCTGCTCGAGATTCTTAGATATTAATGCGAGAGGTCCCTCAAGGTCAGTTTCATCAGGATTATCTGATTTCTGCATTTCTGCTTTTAAGGCAATCCCTTTAACTTTCTTTTCTTCCAAATCTACTCCAAGATTCATCTCGAATGTTCTGAGAGATCCCATCAGTTCTTCTAGCTTCATCTGTGAGATATCTTTTGCTTCTTCACTAGCCATAACTTTATAAACAAATCGTTGAGGCAGAGATCGTAGAGTTTTCCTTACAAGCTTTTCTTCAGAAAAACTTTCACCAAGTGCAAACGCCTCATTATCAATGTCACAGAGTTTTGCATTAAGCAATACTCTCATCTTCATGCATCCTTAAACTTTCAAACCTTGTAGTAAGTATTTGCATCTTTGATAACTTCACAGCTGACGTTCCTTTATAGGTAGTTTGGAGAATTTCCTATGCCTTCTTGGCTGTCACACATGTAAAAATAAGTCTGAACTGAGTAGGATCAACACCATTAAAAATTGCATTAAGGGCCTTTGAATTACTGTTTGCCAATGCATCTTCAGTAGCAGACCATCTTTCTTCTGGCTTGGGGGATTTGACACTAGTTGTGTCAGTAGTAATTGGAGAGTCCCATCATGTTAGGATTGATTTCCAAGCCTTCTCATCAATGGCTTTGATGAATGCTCTCATTCTGGCCTTCCAATAAGCATAATTGCTGCCGTCCAATAATGGTGGACGTTTGTTGAACCTCCTTCCTTCATAGAGTCCATCGCACAAAAACCAAGATCAAGTCCTGCGGATCCCGCCTAAGAAACAAAGACGACCCACTCTGATACCAATGGGAAAAGATCAAGATTAGATGGCGTAGTGTCCTAGCGAGGTTGGACACTAGATGTACACTGTTAATAAAAACAATAATGGACAATATTAAAAAGTTGGAAAAGTAAAAGAGACAGGAGGTTTGGTAACGCAGTTCGGCAATTGCCTACGTCTGCAGGGCCACACCCCAGAAAAACAATCCACTAAGTTCACAAAGTACAAGACACTCGGTCTGACCACAAAGTAAGACTCCCTCTTATTTTTTGTTGCGCCTCTTTCTAAACTTCAACAGTGAACTGATTGTGCGAGCTCCCCCGACTTAAGTGATTCCTCCTGAAATACATGTTATGGCAAGATCCACTTGCTCACGATGAAGACAAGATCCCCTTGTCAATGGCGACTCCTCCCGAAATCCGTGGTTATTGCAAGATCCCCTTGCCCACGTTTGAACTCTCCCAAGCTCCAAAGCAGTCTCCTCCCGAAATTAAGATTAAACCAAGTATACAAGGATTGCACCTTCAATAATATTGCATTAAGATGCTTCAGCCAACACACTTAAACAAAGACCCTCCAACAAATAAGTGTGTTCACAGTCTAATGAAGATCGAAAGAAACATCAACGCTCGCCACACATCAACAACCGTGTGGTTTGGAAAGACCATATAAGAGCACCACAATTTTCTATCTTTATCTCCAAGATTACTTCCATATAAATCCCATAGAAAGATGGAAACAATGTGCCTTCCATGCTTATCTTTTCCAAAGATAATCTTCCAATAATAATTAATAAAAATACCAAGATAAGCTCCATAATTATCAAGATTGCATTAATCTTCAAATCAATCTTCCTTGCATAGATTGATTTAATTGATTCCTACAACCAATAAGATATTTCCTTAATTTTGCCAAACAAATCAATGCCAATTAATAAATGCCACCTCATCGTGCGCATTAACACAAACGATAAAAAATAATTTTCCATCTTGTTACTGTATATTATTTTGTACTGGTACGTACCTGAATACAACAACATAACATTAACCCTATCTGGAGAATATGAAATTTTTTACATGACTTATTGTAATGTAATTTACCTTATATAAAATTTTATTGTTACTCATTCTATTATCTATTCATAATTATTGTGAATCTATTGAGTGATGATAGGAGTTCACAAAAATAGAATTATCGTCATAAAAAAAACTAGCATTTCCTAGTATTGGTTTTCTATATTACAACCTTATAAAACAATAATAGTGAAATTTTCACATTGGACAAGAATCTACCTTGAAGAGTAATATTAAGAATGGCCCTTGTGGATTCGTTGATATTGCCAGTGGTAGCTTCACTTTTCAAAATTAAGTATTGTCGATTAGGTAAATAAAACATGGTTTCAACCTAGATTTTTCTTCTTTTGAATCCTTTTTCACAACATTTCTCAGTTCTATTTGTCTTTATGGTTTGATTTCAATCCTGAGTTTCATTTGATAAGACCAGGATCCAACTTTGTTTATATAAGTAATCAATCCCAAATTTCAAGAGGGAAAAAAGTTGCATTAGGTTGACAAACAAAACAACTAAACATATTTACCCACTGTAGGATTAATTATACAGATCATATTTCACCATAGTATTATATATATACACATGTTTTTTTTATATTTGTTTAAATATATATATATACCTTTTTTTATTATTTCTTCTTCCCAATTCTTTTTAAGTCTTCCCATTTTGTTTTCAATTTGACTTAATATTTTTTTATTTTCTTCATGTTGTACTAAAGTATATAGAAGTTTCCTACACACATGTATGCTCAGGGCGGATGATTGGAGAGCATGGGGGTAGCCGCCCCCAAGAATTTTGTTTTAAAAAATATATATATGTTTGCTTCCCAAACTTTTAGCCATGTATGTTTTATTATTAGTAATTCAATTTTTATGCCCACTAATCTTTTGTTAGTTATCAATTAAATCTATACAATATTTTTACAATACTCATATACTTTTGACCTATTATTGTACATTAAATCTATTCAGTATTTTTATTATTGAAAAATAGAAATTGAACAAGATTTTGAAATTGATTTCTCTTTCAACGTAAGAAGAGACTTCAAGACTTCTTATATTTATAAGTATTATTACATAAGGAAATAATACAATGAAGGAAATAATGCAAAGAAGGAAATAATACAATGGATGGAAAGATATGATTTCAATCAATCAATCTTTAATTGTGTGCTATCTCAATCAATCCCTAATGATGGAAAGATATGATTTCAATCAATCAATTGATCCTTAATTGTGGGCTATCTTAACCAGCCACTAATTGTGGAATAAGATTGCAATCAATCTTTTCCTAATTATGAGATATCACATGCCTTGAATGATGAAGATAATTGCTCTTCTTGTGACTTACCGTTTTGACATGATTGAACCTCAACATTACTCCTTAAATTACTCTCATTATTTTCTACAGTAGGAATACCAATCATGACTTGATTTTCTTCCTTATTGCTCCTTTCATCCTTATCTCTCTGAATTGAATCAAGATGGTTGTTGTAATTTTTAATATTTATAATAAACATATACTTTTATACCACTCTTATACATTATATTCTTTTAGTGTTTTTTTTTCATTACCAATTACAATTTACTCTTTTCCTTTGAATCAATTTTAAAAAAATTTCTTGTGCATCCTTCAATGAAAAAGTATCTTTCTCATTAACAATGTGGAATAAGTTGGGAGATGAATTTCTTGCAAATTCATTGATTACTCATATAGAAAAGGGCAATGTTAGAAGTATTAATATAGATTCTATCATTGATACTTTTGATTGTATGAAAAATCGACTGGCACAATTCGAAATGCCTACATTCGATAAAATTTAAATTTTATTTTATATGTATTTTATTTTGGATATTATTTTAATTTGTGAAGTTGTTATGTTTTAAATATTTTAAAATTTATTGTCTTCATATATGAGACAGTGCATTTTCGCCCCCTCCCCAATGTCATATTTCTGGATCCGCACTATATGTCCCAAAACCATGTCAATCATGTTTCTCTTATTTTCTCATCTATTGGAACTATCGCCACTTTTTTTCTAATGTATTCATTATTTATTCTATCCAATTTAGTGTGTCAACATATATATCTTAACATTCTCATTTTGCTACCGCAATTTTTTTTGTTCATTTTTATATACAATCATTAAACATTCTTATCCATAAAGTATCGATGGTCTTATAGCTGGTTGTGTTAAGTTGACATTAATCATAAAATTTTTTCACATCTCATGATAAGGATCACATTAGAAATCATATAATAATTAGACAAATCCGTACTTTATAGAGCGCAACACAGAGTTCGACTATAGTATCTTCGCAAGGATTCTTACATCTCCATTCAAATTTGGATGTAGTGCATAATGTATGACAGTCCTCATACATTTGTAGGAGAGATAATAAAGGAAAATATAGGAAAACTAAAACTTATAAAACTCATATTTGTAATTTTAGAACTTTAACCACTAAACATGCAGAATTGTATAAGAAGAAGGCATATATTTGTCTCCAAGAATGGGTAAGTGCAAAAGTTAAAATTTTTAAATTCTATAGGATATAAAATTTGGTATAATAGAAATAATAGAGTTAGGAGTGGTATGGGCATTATTGTGGTCTCATTATTAGTAGAACAAGTGGTAGGAGTACTTAGAAAATAGATAGAATTATATCTCCTAAAAATATTGTGGAAAATGAATATGTAAATATAGTCAATGTACATGCACCCCAAAAAGGATAGATAAGTCTATTAAAATTAAATTTTCTAAAGATCTAAAAGTCTTACTCCAAACAATTTCTCAAAATGAAAAAATTATTATTAGTGGAGATCAATATAAATAGGTATACGGAGGAGAGTAATGAGAAGTATGAAAAGGTTCATGAGAGTTATGGTTTTGAATCGCAAAATAATAAAGGTAAAATTATTTATATTTTAGAGCAGTTTATCATTTGATTATAGATAATACCTTACAAGAGAGATGAACATTTAAGTGCATTTAAAAGCATGTTACACTATTGTGATGCTGAGTATTGAGTCATGGCCATCACGTCCTGTGAGGTTTTGTGGCTAAAATGATTACTTTCATATCGTCAAGTTTTATCCACAAAGCCTGTTACACTATTCTGTGATAATTAGGCTGCTCTCTATGTCTCAACTAATCTAGTCTTTCATGAACGAACAAAGCATATTGAAATATATTGTCATTTCTTTCGTGAAAAGATTCAATCCAAAATTGTTGCTCCACTAAAAATCTCTTCTAAATTACAGTTAGCAGATATTTCAACCAAACATTTGGGATAAGATCGTTTTCACACTATACTTAGCAAGTTGGGCATTTCGACACTCTATGCTCTGACTTGAGGGGGAGTATTACGATATGCTATTCTTAGAGCATTACAAGAATAGTTGTAATTCCCTTGATTCTAGTAATCTCCTTAATTTTTCCCCATAAACAAGATCTTGATTTTAATCTCTCTGATTCTTGCTCATAATCAAGATCTTAATATGGTCATATTTTAGTATGTACTTTAATATAGGATCTGTATATTTTAGAAATATTTATTTTCCTTCTTGTATATATAAGGTTCATTCTTGTATTTACGTATCATATTAATCAATACACATTTGAGTTTTTCTCTTCAATAATGAGAGAAAATAATATTTGCATATGGTATTTATTGATTTCATAAAGACATATAATAGAGTCAATCGAGATGTAATGTTGAGGGTATTAGAAAAAGAAGGATAAAAGTAGCTTAAATAGGAGTTATAAAAGAAATATATAAAAATATAACAACTAGTGTAAGGACTTTAGTAGGGGTATCCAATGATTTTTTGAATACCATGAGTTTTCATTAGGGATCTGCTTTAAACCCATACATTTTTGCCTTAGTAATTGACAAAATTACGAAGCATTTGCTAAAAGGTCATTCCTTAATATATGTTGTTTGCTGATGATATAATTTTAATTAATGAGATAAGGGAAGGAGCAAACGCTAACTTAAAAGTTTGGAGGAAATCACTAAAATTGAAAGGTTTTACTATAAGTGGAGGTAAAATTGAATATATAGAAAGCTAATTTAGTAATAATAATAGAAGTAACAATAGGATAAATGTGACAATTGGTGGGTATGAATCAAATGAATTTAAGAATTTTAAATGTTTAGAATTTATTATTGAAGGAAATAGGGGAATTACTAAAGATGCTACACATAAGATCCAAACAGGTTGGAATAAATGGAGAATACTTTGTGAACGTAAAGTACCTTTGAAATTAAAGGGAAAATTTTATAAAATAACTATAAGATCAACAATACTTTATGGATTAGAATGCTAAGCGACTAAGTATGAGCATGAACAAAAAATAAAGGTGTAGTAGAAATGAGAATGTTAAAATGGATATGTAGGCATATTAGATTAGATATAATAAGTAATGAGTACATTAGAAAGAAAGTGGGGTAGCTCAAATAGATGATAAAATGAGATAAAACACATTTAAAATGATTTGAACATATGCATAGAATACCTCTAAATGCACAAGTGCGGTTATATAAAATAAAGAAATAAGAACATAATAAATGGTATACTTAAATATAAATGAAAATATGTGTATTCATAATATACGATGAGAAAGTATGATCCAGTAAAAATATTTGTAGTATGTATAAATATTTGTAGTTGTATAAAAAAAGATTTAATTATTGCTATTGTTATTTTTTTTGTAGTATGTATAAATATTTGTAATTATATAAAAATGTATATAGTATATGTATAAATATATTTAGCATGTAAAAATGTATCTACCATGTATTAATATGTGGACGGTGTAATTATGCGTGAAAAAAAACACTTTCGTTTCAAATTCTATAATCATTTTGACTACGTTTTCACATTTTCTTAATCTATTAAATGTATCATGGTTTTTATGGAACAAATTTAATTGATTTAAATTTAAATCAATTAATTTTCAAATTTGAAATATTTTACCAAACAAGACAAGATAAATTAATTTATTCAAAGCAACATATCTTAGAAAGGAGTCACAAAAATATAATCCTTACAGCATGCATGTGGCAGCAAGCACACGTATAAAAAAACACACAAAGAGTAATGATATGTAAAATAAAAAAAATACAGTAAAAACACAAAGTGAATAACACCAATTGGTGATAAATTTGTATAGGTAATTAATTGATCACATTAAGTAATACATATTTATCATCAATTGATTTATGCCATTTTCTTTGTTGTTTTACTATATTTTTTACTATGCATATCATTAAAAAAAACAAAATACAATCCAAGTAACAAATACTATCATTCTTAAGTGTTATAATAGTTAAAATCTGTTTTATAGAGGGATATGCACAGAGAGGGAAGATGCATGAGCATGATGAGTGCAATGCTGAACTATATCAACACAATTAATTATTTTTAGTTTAGCACTCTTTCCTAAATCATTAATTGTTCTGTTTGATGTATTACTTCATGTGTTCATTTTAATTGCTAAAAAAATATTGAGTGGAGAGCCTTGGAACTGAAGAATCCAAGTAAAGAGGATGGAAATGGAAGATCCTTCATCCCTCAAACGATGAACTTTCTTTGTAGACTTCAAATTCCAACTTTAGCAAATCAAAGCAAAAAACAAATTAGTCAAGTAAAAACGCTAATATAAAAATACTTAGAATCTCATCTTATTGACAATCCTAAATCAAAGGCATCCATCGATTGTAGCATCCAATTTGCATTCTTCATGAATTATAGTAATATATTTTTCATTTCTCACAAATCTCCAAGCAAGCATCCTATGCTGGGTAGATTTGAAAATTATAATGCCATATGAAAACGTTTAATTAATGGCATTAGCCTCTAAATGTATGCTTAATTAATTAATATCTTTTTAATTTCTCGAGAGAAGAAATTAAAGAAATGATTAATTAATTAAGTCCTAACTTAATTATTGTCCATCTTCATTGAAACGAAGGGAGTTTACAGCGTGGGAATGATCAAAAGATTTGGGATTCTCTGAACCTGAGGTTCGTTGACATCATTTTTTTTGGGTTAATTGCTAAATACCTCCATGTGGTTTCTCAAAGTTGTTGGTTACTTCCCTGTTGTTTATAAACATGTATTTTTCTTTCTATGGTTTGGTTTTTTTTGCAAAATTGACGGATTTAACAAAACTAACGGTTCTGAATAAAAAACGCTATAACAAAATAAATATTTAATTATTAATTTATATATTATATATAAAAGGACAAACATAGCATTGAATTGTTGTGTTAAATACATCAACTTATTCAATCTCTTCTTCAAGCAACCGAGTTCTTTATTGCAAAACACCATCTTCCTCCTTTTGACCAATTTCTTTCTTCCTTAACCAATTTCTTATATGCCAACATATTTAAGTAGTGAAAGCATGAGTTCGTCATGTAATAGAGGTAAAGGCACATCAGATCTGCAATTAGTTTTGTTAAATCCGTCAATTTTGCAAAAAAAACCAAACCATAGGGAGAAAAATGCAGATTTATAAACCACATGGAGGTAACCAGCAATTTCAATAAACCACAAGGAAGTATTTAGCAATTAATCCTTTTTTTTTAATTTACATGCTGAAAAAATGAGTTGGCTTGCCAATTTCACCACCAACAAAGGGTTAAAATACCATTCTTGGGATAGATCCTCTGTTTGAAATACAATATCGGCTGAATTTGTCAAATTTATCCTAAAGTTAAAGGACTACTAACTACCAACCAACATTTTAGTATGGGCTAATTACCAGGAATCCCTTGTGGTTTACCGAAATTCTTTATAATCCCCATGTTTTATAAAAAGGTATTGAGTACCCCATGTATTTTGGAGTGAAATAGAAAGTGAATAGAAAATAGGTCCAATAACGGCACTGTTAATTATTCCAATAATGCCCTCTCCTTTGCTTTCAAATTTAAATAGTAAACCTTTAAAAAAATTAAAATTTTGTGGTTAAAGTTTAAATTATCAAACTTTTGTGGTAAAAATATAAAGTTAAAAAAAAATTCTCTCTAAGACATTTTTTTTTTCTTCATTTTCTTCCATTTAACGATAGCAATAGTGGAAATTGATTTTAAATCATTTTTTTGTTTTGATTTCGTGTTTTTTTCTTTTTCCTATTTCATGCTATTATGTTTTTGTCTCTTTTTTTATTTTCTTTTATTATTCTTTTTTAAAGTTTTTTTTTTCTTTCTTATTTTCTGTTGTTATTCTTTTTATTTTTTATCCACCACTACACCATCATATAAACCACCACCACCATCTATTGCACCACTACCAATCCAACCACCACTATAGCACCACCACAAACATAAAAACACCACCACCACTCCAACCACCACTATAGCACCACCACAAACATAAAAACACCACCACCACTCCAACCACCACCATAGCACCACCACAAATATAAAACCACGACCACCACTTCAACCGCCACCTCCATCACGCCAACCACCACAAAAACACCATCACCACAGCACTCCAAATTATTTTTTTTTATTTCGATCTCTTTCTTTCTTCTTTCCTTTATTTTCTTTATTTCTTCACCATCACCACAACACTCCAAATCTTTCCTTTTTTTTATTTCAATCTCTTTCTTTCTTCTGTCCTTTTTTTATTTCTTCACCATCACCACAGCACTCCAAATCTTTCCTTTTTTTCTTTATTTTTTCTTTTTTCCTTTTCGATCATGACTCTTTTTTTATTTTTTATTTTTTCATTTTCAAATCTGCAAACCTCCCCCACCATCATCACCACCACCAAAACTTCCAACACAACTATACTAAAATCTAAAAGTTACATATTACCAACAACACTATCAACAATGCTATCAAACAAACAATTACTATTGAAAATTTGAAGATTCACTTTTTTTTAAGAATCAAGCGATATGGAATTAGAGAGCCACCTTCTCAGATTTGGAAACTAATTTTAATGCTTTGAACTTGTCGCGGTGGATTTAGTTGCTATTTTTACTAATGATGATTATGGATTTGGAAATTTGAAGATTTTGACAGTATAATTTGAAAGAGGTATGAACAATTCAATTTCTGAAATAGCAAAAAAAATTAGAAGAAGAAGAACATAGATTTTAGAAGTAGTAGGACAAAGTTTTGAAAGGAAGAAGAAAAACATAGATTTTTACAGTAAATATTGTTTATAGGAAGAAGAAGAAGAAAGCAGGCATGTTACAGCAAATATTGAAGAAGAAGGCATGTTGAAGACGATTTATGCTTATGGAAGGCAAAATAAGGGGTAATTTGGGGAAATTCGGACATTAATGGACCCTTAGTAAATCACACTTGCACTTTTAAGCGCGTGTCATTCAAGAGTCATTAACGGACCTAATTTCCATCCACTTTCTATTTCACCCCAAAACACATGGGGGTACTCAATACCTTTTTATAAAACGTGGTGGTTACAGGAAATTTTGCCAAACCACAACGGGGTTCCTGATAACTAGCCCTTTTAGTATCTAATGTTAGATTCTCTTCCTCCAACAATAATGACCAAAAAAATGGCATCGGTCTTCTGTTAAGTTATTTATCTAATTTTTAAAAATTAAAATAAAATTCTGAAATAATTAATTATATACGCATTAAAATCTTATCCCATGTAACAAGGAGCAATAACAGGTGAAGGTACAATGGAGAAAAAACTCTCTTGATGCATATCTAATAGGTACAAAAACATTTTGATGCATGAAGTTTGTGTGAAGTGAGATTGTCTCCTTCGAACCCTAATAAACAAAAAATAAATAAAATAAATGAGTAAAATTTCCAAACTCTAATGACCAAATAAAAAAATATGAGTAAAATTTTACTGAATTGAGTGCTCTTTAAAAAATAAGAAATGTGTATGCAGGTAAGTTAGGAATAATTTACAATGTATTGCTAACAACAAAATAAATGAATAAATAAAATTTGTCCTTAGGACATATGTCCATTCTATTAGTCAAAAAATGGTTATTACATGTTCCCATTCTATTACTCAAAAAATGGTTACTAAGCTTCATTTGGTGATAGATATTCAACTTTTGATTAAAAAAGAAAAGCAGATATTTGAGGTTTTGAATTGCACTTCTTTTCTCTCCCTCTTTTTTTTTTTGGTTTGTTTGTTTCAGGAGAGCATAAAAAAATAAATGGAATAAAAGTAAAAATGATTGTCACTATAGTCGATTCCCGTTGTCTATCTAAATAATAGCCAAAATTTGATTAAAGCATATGGCTGTTTAATTTCGTAGAATAATTGTAAAAAACCTACTATTGAAGAGAAATGTGCAAATTGCAAAAAATGATTTTTAGGTTTGTCTTGTATCTGCTAAACAAATGGTCCATTTGTTGATGGGCAGATGGCGAGGATTGAACCCGTGCGTGATGGAGTCATAATCCACTACCTTGACCACTTGGCTACATTCGCCCCTACTTCGCAGAGGTTCAAATCTTTGTCTACTATCAATTCTTTCTGAACTCCCCTATAACCACTATCACAGAGAAGCTTTTTCCTATAGTGTTGTTGTCTTAAATTTCTGGTTGTATTGGTTTAATGTTTTGCGTGATGTTTGCCAGACGAGATTATTCTTAAATTGGCCATTAAAGAACATCCATAATGACAATAACACAATATCCTTTTGCGGAGTTTGGATTGAATTATTGGAGGACCAATTAAAAATTAATTTTATATTTAAATATTTAATTAAATAACTCCAATAATTCATATAAGATAAAAACACGTCAAATAATATCATATTCAACTAACTAATAGAGTTTTTGAGCCAAAAAAAAAAAAAAAAGAAACTAACTAACTAAAAGAGTTTTAAAAAAACAAAAACTAAATAGGCTACTACATACTATTCTTAAAAATCTTTTTATCCAGAAGGGAGTACTACAACATGCATTTGTGAGCAACTTAAAATTATCCTATGCTTATTTGCTGCTTAAAAATTAAAGTGTGCATGACATTTACCTCCCTTGTGGTAAAATTATATTATCCTTATAGTTTTACCGTATTACGGTCATCCTTCTTAAACTAATTTCTATTAACGAATGCAGTAAATTTATCAAAATATCGTAACTTATGATGTTAAAAAATAAAATAAATAAAACTTAATTACTTATTTAATTAAAATAAAATGAAAAAGAACCCAAATTAGTTTTGATTTAATCTGGTTAGCAATAATGTTAATGATCTCTTTGAAAACAATTTCCAATTATATTAGTTTATATGTAATTTGGCGAAAAAGTAAAATGAAAAAATCTAATTATTTATTTACTTAAAACAAAAAAAATGAAAACAACCTATACTAATTCTAACTTAATTTGGTGGATTAACAACGCTAATAATGTTTTTGACCAAAATTTTTTAATTTTTTAAATTTATATTTAATGCAATAAAAAAATAAAATAAAAAGAACGTAATTATATAATACTTAAAATAAAAAAAGCCTTAAATAATTCAAATTCATTCTAGTGGGATAATGATCTTAATGGTGTCTTCGATTAAAATGTTTTAATTTTATTAGTTTATATTTAATCTAAGTAGAATGAGTAATTTATATCAACATACTCTTTTATTTATTTATTTTTTTTAAACCATTCTTATATACATAATGAACAAAATACAATGCTGGGTATACCCAAACGCATTGTTACAAAAGAGAAGCAATAAACATAGAGTACTACTCCATTACATGAATAATAAGTAAATGATGAGATGGACTAAGAAAACTTATACTCTGGAGCTTTCTACAGTATGATTTTCTAGGTCCCAATCCAGGGTTCTATGCAATATCTGTGTTTGACCCATCCAAGTACGTGATTGCTTACCTTTGTATTGACCATTAACATTCTAAGCAGATGATACAGCTCGCCATTTGTTTCTAAGATACATATCAAGAAACTGTTCTTGACTGAGCCACTGCACCAATACACATTGTAAAACCAACAGGCGGCAGGACCACCTTATCTCTCAAAGCACATGAATGATTACCAATTATTTACCTACATCTAGTTGAACAACTCCATTACATATTCAGTATTGAGTCAAGAGCTATCATCAAGACAAGATTGTTTCCACATTACATAAGCAAGATTCAGTACCAAGATTCCCAAATCTATCCGCATATGAATCTATACTCATGGTCACCAAATAAGAACTTCAAGTCCAGAAATTCACCAATCACCCGATTTACCAAAAATTCATCACTTAGCATATGAGCAATTCAGTAAAATTTACCAAGTACTTGATTGAATTATCCTCATCAAATGGAACATCAAATAGAGTGGGAGCCCTCCTCAAGCAGATTACACAATTTACCATGATTCCATATTCATTCGATTCACCAAAGGTTCGACATTCATCCGTTTCAACTCAGCAAAAAATTAACCAAGTACATGAGTGATTAACCAATAGCAAATGTGTATATCGTTCAAGTTCAAATCTTTCCATCAAGAATCTAAGCTGCCAACAAATCAATGCTAATTTTTCCAACAGGACAATATATCCAACAAATCGAATCCAGATTGCCAATGTGGAACCAGATTCTACTCAGCAAATGAATTCAACAAAAATGATTTACGAAATACATGAATGATTAACCCATAACAATTTGAACATATGCTAATCCAGAATCTTCATCTAAAAATCATTGAGCAGTGATGAGCCTCAAAAAGTCTCATGTCGGGGAAAGCACTACCAGCAGGCCGTCCGGACGTCTGTGACACGCTGAAGACCTGCAAAAAGTTCCCGGGATGGATCCCAGGGAAAATACTCCGATGCCTAAGTCAGTAATGAGCCTTAAGCCTTTTAAAATATGTAACTCAGAATACTTGTATTGAATGCCGTTCTCATGTGTGGGAAGGGTTGTATATATAGAGAACATACCTGAATTAGAGTTGTAATAAAACTCTAATGACATACCTTAAAGAAGGGTTTGTTGTAGTGTAAGAGTTGTAATAGAATTGTAACTCTTAGCATATATGAGTGATAGAAATAATTGCTGAAAAGGAGTTAGATTCTTACAAGCTGAGGAATACTTGTTGTATTAGAAGTCTATTTATGAGGTATTATACTTGTGGTAAAATTCAACCCTCATCAATAGCCCCTCAGATCGGATTGTGTTCATCCACTCCGATCTGAACATTATTGGTATATTACCGATCTGACACATACACGTTTATCACTTCAAATTTCGTGCCCGAAAAACACGCTTACAAGTTCCTAAGCACGTCTTATCCAAACTGACGTTTCGGCTGCACGTTCTCCAACACAGCTGTCACGTCCTTTCGACTTCTCATTCCCTCTGTCTATAAATAGGGAGTTCTCAGAATTCATTTCCACTTGCATTCGTCAAACTTCTCAATTTCTCAGATCGGATACTAGAGCCATTCAAACGGTGCTTCCAGCTTTCTAGCTTAGGTTGAATTCGCTTCTTTATTCACAAGTAAGTAAATGTCCAATTCAGAACATTCTAATTCATCTTCTAAAATCCGTTCTGAAAATAACTTCGAAACTGAACACGATTCTGCACACACTTCCAGTGGTTATTCTGATTCCACTTATAGTTTATCTAGTAATTCTCCTAATCTAGACAAGACTTTGAAAACTACTAAGAAGTTTAGTTTAGTTTATTTAGAGAAAAAGGATATGGAAGGAACCTCTAAGGTTGTCGATTCCAGTAACCTAAACCGAATAGAAATTTTAAATGACTTAGAAAATTTAGTTACTCATGCTATTCCTTTGTGAATAGAATTTCCAGAGAACCATCCTTCCTCTAGCCGTCCAGCTACTGCGGAAACGCTATCCTCTAATCCAACCAGAAAATCAGTTGCAACCAAACTGGAGACCTTAGTCTCATCCACAACTTCTTCCTCATTGGCTGATATCATCAAGGATTATTATATCAGCTCCAAGATTGAGATCAAAATCCCCTTAAAAAGAGAAGTTGCTAGCCGACCTCCTGAGGGATTTGTGGGTATCGATGTAGAACAACTTTGGGCTAGTTTGAGATTTCCTTTATCTCAATTTATCAAGGACATCCTTGCTGACTACATGATCAGCTTAACCCAATTAACCCCAAATGCGATCAGAATCTTGGTCGGATTCGAGATATTTTTCAAACATTTGGACCACAAGTGTTCTGTTCCATACTTCAAGCATTTCTTTTGCCTAAAATCCTCTGGAAAAGATCTGGGTTGGTATTATTTTGCCCGTCGATCTAAAAAACAACAACTTTTAAGTGGAAAACATAGTTCTATTCATGAATGGAAAGATAAATTTTTTTATCTTAGTTTAAAGTCTTTAGGATGTGAGTTGTTCTAGAAAGAGGCTGGTCATATCTCCGACCCCATATCTATTAAGAAAATCCCAGCCAATCAGGCTGAAAAACTAGAAAATGAAAAACGAATGCTTAACACAAATTTCTTTCCCGAACAAATATTGGTGTCGGCGGGGATAAGTCCGGCCATTCTTCCATCCGATCACCCGAAGCACGTAATGAATGGAAAGGAGTGTACAACATTTCATCCCTTGCTCTACCTTACTTAAATTTTCATGTTCTGTCTTAATCGGATTTACATGTTCTTTTTCAGTGAGCAACATCATAGATCTTTTTGATGATCTTCCCGAGCCCGTACTGGTGGATGACTGCCAAGTTGAAACCGAGAAGGTTCCCTCAAATGAGGTTCCCACTAGATCAGCCTCTATTCCAGAGGTGAAATTAGAGGCGAAAAATTCCAAACCATCTACCTCATCGGTTAAAGGGAAGGGGAAGAAACCTCCTCATGGGGCTGGAAAGTCTCTCAAACAAGTGAAAAAGGTTCTTGAGAAGAGGAAAGCTGAAAGTTCTACCGACGAGGCCCAGAAAAAAGCTCGATTTGCTAAGTTCGAGGTCGACAAGAACCACCTGTCGGGTCCTTCGCTTCTTGGGGACGTCTTCGTTCCTTACTTGATAGAACCAGAGGGTGAAGGCAGTTACCCTCTCAATACCTTCCGTCCCAACCCGCAGATGGGTATCAATGACAGGCTTACCGTGGAAACAGCTCCCAATTTTATTTACAATTCATGTCCCCGTCGGAATAGAAAAATGATGAGAAGATCCACTACCGCTTCCCTACATTAACACCTTGCACTCGACGTTGCTCAGGTATTGCCTCTGTTTTTCTTTTGCCTCCAACATTGCGTACGTCTTCATTTGTTAATTTTTGTTCTCTTATGCAGGTCATGGTATTTGCCTCTGAGGTCATAGACCGCAGCGAGGGAGTTTCTGAGGGATTGGATAAACTCTCTGCTGATAAAGATGCTAATACAACTGAAATCAATACCCTTACTTCTTCCTTGAAGGCAAAAACGAAAAAGTCAGCTGAGCTAACACACGAAGTTTCCGAGATGAAGCATGAAAAAGAACTTTTACAAGACGATCTGAAGGCTGTTAGAGATTCTAATGACGAACTGACAGCTCGATTACTTTCTTTAGAATCTCGGGTAGCTTTTCTAACTGGCGAAGGCTCTTCTCAAATAATATCTAATTTCTTATCATCAGAGGAGGCGAGGAAGATGTTGGCCAGACTATGCACTGCAGCCCGCAATCACGGCTATCACATGGCTTTGGTCGCACTTAAAGAAAAGGTTCCCAAGCTTGACATAACTTCAGAGAAGGGTTATAATGTCAAGTCCGTTGAATCTCTAAACCAAGCCTTCGCCGACCTGCAGCTGGTGCGGGTTGATGGTCGCCAATTCGTGCCTTCGTCCCCGAGGAGAAGATAAATGACGAGAATTGAGCCTGCGAGCTCTTATGAATTGTAATAGCGCTGTAGGTTACATATATTTCCTGAACAGCAATTGACCACTTCTTGGTCTTTTGGATAATATTTCTAATTTTTTGAATTTTTGATGTTCAAATTCCTTGAATATTTTGATATATTCTGTATCACCCTGTTTTAATTATTTGCTTTGCTTTCAATCAACACGCGAGCTTAATGATTCGCACTTAGCTAGAATCGTTTATTTCAACGAAAACTAGGTTCAAACGTGCGAACTGAATTTGTGCAATAATCTCATAAAAGTCGAATAAACTGACACGAGTTAAACTCGTTAGTATATTTTTCCTATCTTGCGGAAAATCATAGTGAAGTGATCTGACATGAATCAGACTCGCATTTGATTAAATATTTTTCCTTTTTGACGGAAAATCAAATGTATGATGTGAAATCGATCAATTTTGAATTAGATCGGATTTCTCATTTAATCTGACATTTTTCCTTTTTGTCGGAAGATCAGAGATTGTGATATAAAATCGTAAAGCCGATTATAATCGAACTTGTCATATAATCTGAAAATGAACTCAATATATAAGAACGTACTCATAATGAGTTATTTTATTGCTCTGTAGCATTAAAACTGCATTACACTTATTTAAGCATCAATGTGCTAACAAACGAACTAACAATAATAAACTAAAATTATTGATAATATCTTCTTAAGTTGGTGATGTTCCACATCCTCGGAATAGTTCTCCAATCCAGAGTTTCCAACTTGTAGCTTCCTGTACCTCCGTCCTGAATTACCCTGTAAGGTCCTTCTCAGTTCGGATCGAGCTTTTTGAGTCTTTCAACTCGACTGGCTTCATTCTTTCTTAGAACCAAGTCGCCAGGTTGCAGCTGAGTTTGTCGAACTCGCCGATTATAATATCGGGCCATTTCAGCTTTATACTTAGCTTCAGCGAGGTGTGCTATTTCACGTTTCTCTTCTAATAAGTCCAAACTTAATTGCAGTTCTTCGGGATTTACTTTTGAAACATGGTGGATTATCCTTGGGCTTGGAAGTCCAATTTCTGCCGGTATAACAGCTTCAGACCCATAAGTTAGACTGAAAGGAGTTTCTCGAGTACCAGTTCTTGGGGTAGTTCGGTACGCCCACAGAACATTTGGCAGTTCTTCAACCCAATCTCCCTTAGCTCTTTTTAGCCTTTTCTTTAAACCTTCAATGATTATTCTGTTTGTGACTTCGGTTTGTCCGTTGGTCTGTGGATGCGCAACTGACTTGAAATGCTGTCTTATGTTTAGCTCTTCGCACTAGTTTTTGAATGGATCACTTGCGAACTGCGTGCCATTGTCGGATATGATTGTGTTTGGTATTCCGAACCGACACACTATCTGCCTCCAGACGAACTTAATCATACTTCTTCCAGAAATTCGTACGAGTGGTTCGGCTTCTACCCACTTAGTGAAGTAATCAATAGCCACGACCATATGCTTTAACCGACCAGGAGCCTCAGGGAATGTCCAGCGATATCAATTCTCCATTTAGAAATGGCCAAGGACTCTGGATTGTGGTCATCTCGGTTTGTGGAATATGCTTGAGGACAGCATGAATCTGACACTTAGGGCATTTTTGTACCAGTTCATGAGAATCAATATTCATCGTGGGCCAATAATATCCTGTCAGCATCGCCTTTTTAGCCAACATGCGTGCTCCGACATGATTCCCACATTAACCAAGGTGGATCTCCTTCAGCACGTATATCGCCTGTTCTTGTCCTATGCATCGTAACCAAGGCATTAGATAACCTTTTTTGAACAAAATTCCGTTTTGGACAGCGTACCTCGCGGATAGTAATGCTAGTCTGCGAGCTGCAACTTTGTCAGGAGGCAGTTCACCATTTGTTAGAAACTTAATAATTGGAGTCATCCAAGTATGCCCCACGTCTTCGATTGCCCAAACTTGCAGTTCGTCAATGCTTTTTGTCGGCAAGACATTGACCAAAACCTTTTTCGTGAGATGAAAATGTGCCGATGATGCCAACTTACTAAGTGCATCAGCTCGCTTGTTCTGAGCACGGGGTACGCGTTTAATCGAAAACTCTTGAAATTCTCTCTTTAGGTCTTCAGTTTTCTCAAAATACTTCTTCATATTCAGATCTCGGGCCACATACCCCCCAGTTACTTGGTTGACGATGAGTTGAGAATCGTTGTAAACTTGTAACTTTTTTACGTTCATTTGACAAGCTAACTTCATTCCAGTAATTAGCGCTTCATACTCTGCTTCATTATTTGTTGCTTTGAATTCAAATCGTAGAGCATACGTGAACTCTTGTCCATTTGGATTTGTTAGTATTAACCCAACTCCTGAACCGTCCTCTCTTGAGGCTCCATCAACAAATAAAATCCAAAAACCTTCTTTTTCAATAAAAGGGTTTTTCAGGTTGTCTTCCCTTGAAAGATCCTCTTCTTTAACAGAAACTTCTACTATAAAATCAGCGAGTACCTGACCTTTTATCGCTGTTTGTGGTGAGAAAGTGATATCATATTCTCCTAATTCAATTGCCCACTTCATGAGTCGTCTAGATGAATCAGGTTTTTGCAGAACTTGCCTTAATGGTTTGTCAGTTAACACATGGATTTCATGCGCTTGAAAGTACAGTTTCAGTCTTCTAGAAGCATGTATGAGTGCTAGTGCCAATTTCTCCATCGTTGAATATCTTTGTTCGGCCCCTTGCAAAGCACGGCTTGTGTAATAAACTAGTTTTTGTGTTCCCTTATCATCTCTGACCAGAACTGCACTAATAGCTGCGTCACTTACTGCTAAATACAGATATAAAATTTTCCCGTGAACTGGTGTGGATAACATTTGTACTTCAGACAGATATGCTTTTAGGTCGTCAAATGCTTTTTTGCAGCTCGCATCCTATTCAAAGTTTTTCGCCTTTCTTAGTGCTTTGAAAAACGACAAGCTGCGATCTGCCGATCTTGACAAGAACCGATTTAACGCAGCTAGACGGCCAGTTAGTCTCTGAACATCATTCAAACTCTGGGGTGGTTTCATATCTAAAATTGCCTTTATTTTTTCTGGGTTTGCTGCGATTCCCTGGTTTGAAATCATATATCCGAGAAATTTTCCTGATCCAACCCCAAATGTGCACTTCTTAGGATTCAACTTAAGACGAGTTTCTCGTAATTTCCCCAAAGTTTCCCTCACGTCGTCCACAAAAGTTTGTATTCTTCTGCTCTTAATGAGCATGTCGTCGACATAGATTTCCATATTCCTTCAGATCTATGCGGAGAATATCTTGTCTACTAATCGTTGATAAGTTGCACCTACGTTCTTCAATCCAAAAGGCATTTTTGTGTAACAATACATGCCCTTCTCAGTTATGAAAGCTATTTTTTCTGCGTCGTCTTCATCTATTGGAATTTGGTGATAACCTTTGTAAGCGTCCAGAAAACACAAGACCTCAAAACCGGAGGTCGCATCTACCTTTTGGTCAATTATTGGCAAATGATAATAATCTTTTGGGCAAACCTTGTTTAAATTCGTGTAATCTATACACATTCTCAGAGAAGTATCTGGAGAGCCAAGTCGGATAGAAAACTTCCTTAATTATCTTGGCTTTAAACAATTTATCAACTTCCTCATATATGACCTGATTACGATCAGGCGCATATTTCCTCTTCTTTTGTCTGACGACCTGAGCGGACTTGTCTACATTCAACTTATGGACCATCAAGTCGAGCGACACTCCCTTCATATCATCCGGGCTCCAAAGAAAAACATCCTTGAATTCTGACAAGAGTTTCGTTAATGACTTCTTTACTTCCTTTGGCAGAGATGCTGGTTAACTGTTTTATCTCCTTTAGATTCATCTAAAGAGATAGCCTCTACTTCGTCTATTAGCATAAGTGGTTCAACTCGACTTTCGGTTCCGACGCAGTTCACATTCTCCACCTGTTTCTTTTTACTTCCTTTTAAAGCAATCATATGACACTCTCTTGCCAACTTCTGATCACCTCTTATTATTGCAATTCCAGCATCTGTAGGAAACTTCATAACGAGATGGTATGGAAACCAGATAGCTTTTAATTGCACCATAGCAGGTCGTCCAAGAATAACATTGTATGGAGACGTGACATTAAGGACCGTGAACTCAACATAGATGAGTCTTGCCCTGGGATATTCTCCCAATGTTACTGGTAGGTTTATTATACCAATTGGCATCAATGTTTCTCCTGAAAAGCCGATGAGATGTGAATGATAAGGTTTTAACTGTTTCTTGTCAATTCCCATCTTTTGGCAAGTTTCATAGTAGAGAATGTCAGTCAAACTGCCATCATCTACATATATTCTGTGGACTTCCTTATTAGCGATGATTGCTTTAATTAGTAATGCATCGGCATGTGGGAATCTGGTCGGTACCGCATCTTCTTCTGAGAAGGTGATAGTATCTGTTGGCTTAAACCGTTTATGAACTGGCTCTTGGTCAGGCACTCTTCTGTTCTTCAACTTTTTGGAGGTCATCGAATCTCCATCATAAGGCCCCTCGATAATGGTGTGAATTACTTCTGTGACGTTCTTGTTTACATCGAGATTTTTATCACCACCATTATCCTTTCTTCTTTTTTCATCAAGAAGATCTGGATCCTTCCTATCGTCAGGTTGGTAAGATGTATTACCTGCTCGAACAAACTCTTTTAAATGACCGTTATGAATCAGTTCTTCAATATATTTCCTGAGGTCTTTGCAATGCTCTGTGTCATGACCATGTTGGTTATGAAACTTGCAAAAGAATTTTTTATTCCGTTTGTTATCTGGTCCTGACATACGCTGTGGATACCTTACATTTCCTCTGTTCTCCAGGGTAGCCAGTACGTCGGTTCTTGTCTTATTTAATAAAGTAAAATTTTTATCTTCTCCTGTTGTGAACGAGCTGAATTGTCCTTTATCGAACTTCTGCCTTCGATTTCCTCCACCAGATATTTTTGCCTTATCATCTTTCTTTCTCTCAGATCCTCTATCGTTATCTCGTTTTCGCTTATCTGCATCTTCACCTTTTGCAAATTTCCGAGCTCTTTTCATCATGTCTTCAACAGTTGCTGGAGGGTCTATAACAAAATCTTTGTACAGCCTTCCAGGTTGCAAACCGTTTGTAAAATCTCCAATAACAACCTCTTCCGACCTGTGCCCCAGTTCTAAACTTTCATTTATGAATCTATCAATACATTGAGTTAATGACTCCGAATCACCTTGCTTCACGTTAAGTAACTCAATACTTGTTTTCACAAACCTCTGTCGTTGCACGAATCTGTTTTCAAAAGCTGCTTTGATTTCACTAAATTTACGAAACACCTTGGGAGTGAGGTTGTCATACCACAATCGTGCAGTTCCCATCAAAGTTACCCCAAAACACTTGCACATGATCTGGTCTGGGTAATTATAAATCCTCATGCTCTGCGCATAATGATGCACATGTTCTGCTGGATCTCCCTCTCCATTATAGTATAACAAAGTTGGCATTTTGAACTTGTGTGGGAGCGGGTAATTTTCCACATCATCCACAAATGGAGAATTCACGTCTGAATCACTATCAAACCTTGGCAATGAAGTGGGTGGCAGATCGGATGGACCTATATCACCAAACCGCAAATTATGATTCCTTGTCGGTTCATAAGACCTGTACAGGTTGTCACCATAGTGATCTTCAACTCTAGTCCTTTGACGATAATTGACTTGTCTTATGTTTCTGTTCGGTGTATCCCTTCGTTGAGATGAAACCGAGATCTGATCTCTGTTCCTCCTATCACCACGTTCCTCAATCCTTAGCCTGAGTTTTTGCTCGTCTCGGAGCCTTTGCCTGAGATCTCGTTCACGAATAACTCGATTTCGTTCTTCTCGTTGCTGTGTTTCACGAGCTTCAGACTCATTCAGATCAACTGGAGCACAATTTGCTATCATCGTTTGAATCTTTTCTCCGTGACCACTTCAGGTGAATCCAAATCAACAATTAGAACTGAACTTCCTCCGGGGTTCTGAGGGTTAGAACCTCTGTTATCCTGAGCAGAGGTATGGTTTGAGAAATTGACTGGCTCTTCTCTATCAAGCGGATTATTCTCTTCCTGCCGTTCAAGAACTGGAGAATTTCGGGTCGGCTGTTGGTCACGTTTTGAAGATTGTAAACGCGTAATAGGCATATTGCTTTCTGCCCCACGGTGGGCGCCAATTGATGAGTCTCAAAAAGTCTCACATCGGGGAAAGCACTACCAGCAGGTCGTCGGAGTCTGTGACATGCTGAAGACTTGCAAAAAGTTCCCGGGATGGATCCCAGGGAAAATACTCCGATGCCTAAGTCAGTAATGAGCCTTAAGCCTTTTAAAATATGTAACTCAGAATACTTGTATTGAATGCCGTTCTCATGTGTGGGAAGGGTTGTATATATAGAGAACATACCTGAATTAGAGTTGTAATAAAACTCTAATGACATACCTTAAAGAAGGGTTTGTTGTAGTGTAAGAGTTGTAATAAAATTGTAACTCTTAGCATATATGAGTGATAGAAATAATTGCTGAAAAGGAGTTAGATTCTTACAAGCTGAGGAATACTTGTTGTATTAGAAGTCTATTTCTGAGGTATTATACTTGTGGTAAAATTCAACCCTCATCAAGCAGCATATGGCTCTTTCCAGTATTTGGGGTATATTAACATTTGCAATCAATGCTGATTTTTCCATCAAGTTCAAGTTCAAGCTGGCAGCGAGATATCAACAGCATATGAACATATCATCTAAGCTCACAAACCAGATTACCTCAAGGCTCGATTTTGGTTTTGAATTCTTTACAGCAACCCTCAGCTCCGATTATCCTATGTATCTTCAGCTAGAGCATCAATTTCCTGCTAGATCCGAGCTATGAATAGCAATAGAAGTCAGCTACAAATAGTTGAATTGTGAACAATAGAAGCTACAGTAGCCGAGTAGAGAGCGAGGTCCGATCAAGCTAGGTCCGGTCCGAACAAAGCTTGGAAGTGACCTCCAAGTACACGATCTGAACTCTGAAGCTAAGAAGGTCGTTTCTCCAACAGATTCTGATGATGGTGGAGCCAATGATTGGGAGAGCTCCTGATCTTTGTGTTCAGCTGGTGAAGATAGATCCGGATCTTTGGAAAGCCGGATCTTTTGAGAGAAATGAGCTGCAAGGTGAGGGAGAGATCCAGATCTTTAGAGTGAGCTGTAGGAATGAGCAGGAGCTTTGGAGTGAGATGGATCTTTGAAATTAGCTGATGATTAGGAGCTCGGAGCTCTATTGAGGTGGAGCTCGGAGGTCGGAGAGACCTCAGAGCTCGGAACTTTCTTGAAGATGCCGCAGCTCAGAGCTTGGAGCTCGGAGCACAGGTCGGACACTTTCCAGCCGCCCCTTTGAGCCTGTAGATCGAGCTTCAAGCAGAGAAGCTTTTGTGTATAATTAGCTTTTGTGAAGATTTAACTTTGAGATTAGTATCAAAAAAGTTTATGTTGAATCGTTGGGTCGGGCCTTTCAGCTGAAAAATTTCAGCTGAAAGGCCCGAAGGAAATTCAGTTTCCTAGAGAGATGTATGACAGAAAATTTTAGAGAGAGAAAATAACCAACATGAATCAAGTTTAACTAAGCAATTAGTTATATCAGCATACTCATCTATTTAGAATAATGAAAATTTTGACAATTCAATAATTTTTTGTCGACTTCATGTGACTTGCTAAGGGCAATGGAGGTCTTTGTTAAATGATGGTCATGTAAAGAGGGTTTCAGTAATATGAAAAAATTGCAGGAATCGATCTATAATATAGGTAAATGTATTTCACCCAAAATTAAAACTTGTTGCTCATTGATTTGTTTAATATATCATTTTAAAGTTTATCAGGACCATCTTGGTAAACTATTTGTAATGCACCAATCATTTAGTGTCACATAAACTTTTTTAAATGTTTCACCATAACAATAATAATACACTCCACTTATACTATATGTTGTCTAATAAGAAAAATAACCTCGTTTCACTAAAACCAAAATTAAAATCATTGCATGCAGTGGCAGATCTAGAAATTATGGTTCAGAGGGGCAAAATTACATAGTAGTTATATTTTAATTTTAAAAATTCTATTTTTTTAAGGAATCAATTGAAATTTTTTAAAGGGACATAGCATTGCCCCCCCTCCTCCCCATAGTTCCGCCACTAGTTGCAAGGTTCACTCATATTCAAGTTAGAATTTAATAATTATAGATTTGATTTTATCACATCTAGATTAGGGGTTAATAATAATAGATTTGATTTTATTGATAGGCAGAATAAAGACAATCAAGATTAAAATCATGTCATAGGGTTCACTAACACTTGAGTTATAATTTAATAATTGTAAATTTGATTTTAGTGATAGACATAATAAAGACGGCATAATCTTAGACCCGATGGATGAGATATAGAAAGATTTATTATATAAGTGGAGTGTATTATTATTACGGTGAAACATTTAAAAATAATTCTTACATGACATTCAATAATTAGTATTTGACAAAGGGGTTTATCAGCATTATCCTCCTGATCTTTACACTATTAATATATATAACATTAGAAATCTAATGTTTCTCTATATTATTTTGTCCAACACATTAAAACAATGTCATTTCACTAAAACCACGTAATAGGATTCACTCAAATTTAGGTTAGCTCTTAATAATTGTAAATTTAATTTTGATGATATTTATGATTTTAATTATTATTTTAATGAAATAATATCATTTTGAGTATTGAACAAAATAAAATAAGGTACTTTTAGTCCGATTATCCGATCTGTATATTTAGCTGCCTTGATTTTACGATGTAGAACAATTTAACAATAATTTGATCTATAATCTACTAATATGAAACTGCACTTTTTGTAGTTAATTTTAGTTTATCGCTACTAGAAATCGAGCACGTGCGATGCACGTTTTTGTTTTGTAACATGCTATTTGAAAAGGAAAAAGTAAGTTTGATATGATAAACAATAACTAAATTTTAAAAAGAAAGAATAAATTTGATGTGTGAGATAATATATTACTTGTAGGAGTAGTACCGGATTGGCTTGATGTCCTTGACTAAATCTCCTAACACCATCTTCATCACCTATATTTTCTTGAGTAACTTATGAACTTACTTCTAATTGATCTGTATGAAGTGAAGCTTGTAAATTTCTAACCTCTCTGATCACGTGAGAAAGAGCCATATCTTCTCTGCTTGGCTTGGCCATTACAAACAAGGAAACATTTAGGGTTTTAATACCACCTAACACGAACAGATAATGGAAGACAAAATCTTCAAAGAACACAAATTATGTAGAACTTGAAAAGTTGTATTGAATATCAAAATATGTTATTTTAATATAATTTCCTAAAAGCAAAGGCATGAAAAGGTTTATATAGATGTAAAAAATCCTAATCTATATTAGAAAAAATACATTAAAAAAATAATATGTAATTATTAGATTGAGACAATTACTAAATATGTTGTTTGTATTGCATGTATCTAATTTTTTTTTTTTATTTTTCTGTAATGTAATTTATTCTACTTCTATTTTCTTTCTTGACTGTTTTTATGTTCTCTTCAAATTTTGAAGTATTTGCTATCATCTTTTTCACTTATAATTATATTCTTAACTAAGAAGAAAATAACTTATTACATAGTAGCCACTGTTGACTTCTAAAGATACATTAATATGTGTGTGTGTGTATATATATATATATATATAGTAAAACATTTATCAGGATCATTTTGATAAACTCCTTGTCAGGCACCAATTATTTTGTGCCATGTCAGCATTTTTTAAAGTCTCACCCTAATAAAAATGTACCCTACTTACACCATATAATTAATTATTAAACGATTTGATTTTATTCTCAGATCGTAGGGTTCACTAACATTTGGGTTAAGGTTTAATAATTGTAAATTTTAATTTTTGTGATATTTTATTTTTGTAATTCCTAATTTTTGTGAAACAATATCGTAGGGTTCACTCATATTTGAATTAAGGTTTAATAATTATAGATTTAATTTTAGTGATATTTTATTTTTTTAATCCCTAATTTTAATGAAAAAATGTAGTAGGGTTCACTCATATTTGGGGGTTAGGGCTTAATAATTGTAGATTTAATTTGAGTGATATTTAATTTTTTTTTATTTTGTTAGTGAATTATAGATTTAATTTTAATGATATTTTATTTTTAATTTTTTTAGTGATTTGAATTAAATAGAATAAATACATGATAATTTTAAATAAATAATATGGATGAGTTATGGAAGGATTTATGGGCATTTAATGTTTTTAAACAAATGATATGGATAAGTTATGTAAGGATTTATGTGCATTTATTATTTTTCCTAAATTTAAGAATTTTAGTTAATTATATGGTATAAGTGAGGCATATTATTATTATGGTGAAACACTAAAAAAAGCTTACATGGCATTCAAGGATTGGTGCCTGATAAAGGCTTTATCAGGATGATCCTGATAAATGTTACACTCATATATATATATATATATATATATATATATATATATATATATTTCAATATAATAGTAATAGTCATATGTTGTACACATAGCTGTATGTTATTTATAAATAGTTTATACTTAAAAAAACAAAATTTATGTTATATTCGATAAAATAGTTATCTATGCATGTTTTAAACTATAGTTGGATAATAACAATTTTTTTAGTTAACAAAATCTTATTATACAGTAGATTTTGTTATTTACTTATCTAATTTGATAAGTAAATAATTTATTTTAAAATTGTAATAAATAGATTTTGTTAATTTATTAACAATAATTGATTTTCTAACGACATTAATTGGTGTCTAATTCGTTAGAAAAGT
Source organism: Ophiorrhiza pumila (assembly GCA_016586305.1). Lineage (NCBI taxonomy): Eukaryota > Viridiplantae > Streptophyta > Magnoliopsida > Gentianales > Rubiaceae > Ophiorrhiza > Ophiorrhiza pumila. Next base: position 22,108,796 of record BLIW01000005.1, read on the forward strand.
ATTTTGTTGAATTTAGTAATGCTAATTAGTTTTTTAATTTTTTTTAGAAATGTAATTAGTTGAACTCATTAAGAATGCAGTTTCAATAAATAATTCAACTTTAGTTAAATTTGTTTATGAACTTTTAACAATCAATTTAATAAATCACATGTAAAATAATAGATTATAGATTATGGGAAAAAAAGTAAAAAGTTAAAATTTTCAAAAGTCTCAATTTTTTGTAAGCTAGGTATTTTGAAAAAATAATTGATTTTTGAATAATTATATGCATATACTTTTAATAGTTCCTTTTTTTTTATCTAACTTAATAGAAAATATGTAAATTGTGACATTATGGCAAAAAAATTAAAAAGCAACAATTTTTAGAAATTCAATTTTCATGATGTATAGGTTTAAATTTCCGACACGGGATCTTCTGTCTAAGATTTTGTCTGTCTTATTCTATCCTAATTAAAACTACGACGTAGGGTTCACTAATCTCTCGGTTAGGGTCTAATAATTTTAAAGTAATTTTAATGATATTTATGCATTTAGTCCCTACTTTTAATGAAACTACGTAGTTTTAAACGTTAGACAGAATAGGACTGGATAAATATTGGACAGAGGATCTGGACTCTAAATTTCCTATACAGTGGTCAAATAACGTTGACAATTGAAAGTTATAGTGCAAAAATTTATTGCTCAAATAAGTAGTATCTGAATTTATTTTTTTTTAAGTTTTAATTATACATTTATTTAAAAGTTTGTTACTAAGTTTTCATTTTTGAATATAAAAAAAAAATATGAGCTTCATTCTTGTTATTCTAACTGATAGTGAATCAATTAGTTTGTTATAAATATTTATAATTATTCTATCCCTTCAATTACATCAAAGAGTAAAAATTATTCTAGGAAAGTTTGGATTGATTTTACTTAATTTTAAAAATAGGGTTATATTTCTAAAACTTCAAAGTTCAAATTCATATTAATTTAGGATAATCTTTTTTGAAATTGTATTAATTGGTTGATTTATCTAATTATGTAATAGGATTAAACCACTAAAAGTTTAAAACCAATTATAGTAATTGATTTTTAATTTGTTTGGGAAAGTCTTTGAAACTTTTTCAATTATTAATTGTAAGAAATAAAACTAATTTGTTTGCTAATTCATTTAGAATAGTCTTTGTTTCAATTTAATGTAAGTATAATAAATAAAGTTTTAATAAGCGTTAAACACTAAAATCATATTCAACTAAAACACTAAAAATTTATAATATTTTCAAAAATTACTTTATATCTTCAATTACAATAGTAAAAATTTGGTTTATCCTTTTTTGTTGTTCATTCTTCTAAATCTAAAGTTTATTTCGTTTTTTAATTATATTGAATACAAATACACTAATTTGGTTTCTAATTCATTTAGGAAAATCTTTTCTTGAATTTGATTTAGCTATAGAATTAGAGTTGCAATAGGCTATAAACACTAAAACTATATTCAACTAAACATTAAAAATCCAATAATTTACAATACTAAAAATTCACAATATTTTCAATAATTACTTTATATGTTCAATTGTTCTGTTTAGCACTTTTTATTGTTCATTGTTCTAAAATTAACAATTATTTTATTCATATTTGGTTTCTTCAACACAATTGTAATTTTCTTAATTTGTTTTTTGTTCTTAATTCAATAGCAAATATATATTAATATATATATTAATAAAGCAAGGTGAATCTTCCATTTTTTATTCTCAACTCAATATGTATATGATGCGTATAATCGTGTGCGTACCAATTTATCTCTAACACTAATGTAGATGTGGTGAAAGGGTTTCGTTCATCAGGGAAGGGAGTGATTTCAAGAATTCAAGGTTTTGTTCACATAAACGAAATTATAGGAACGCATTTTAACTACAAGAAGAACAGAGAAATATGAAATAATGAAACTAACAAGAATAACAAATAAGATGTGAAATCAAGTTTAGAGCAGATGCCCTAGGGTTCTTGCACCAGATGAATGGAAAACAGACGACTCGCACTATGCAATTGACAACAAGCAAAACGAGAGGAGTGGTCAGGGGTCGTCGCTACCCTGCAATTTTACCCAAATTCAACAATAAATGCAGCAGTGATGAGTGGGATTGTCTCCACAGGGAGAGGGTTGTAATCAAGTATTGAATAATGATAGCAAGTATGAACAATTAAAAAGGCACGAAATAATATGTAAATAGATCAAAATGCAGGAATGTTGGAACGGGAGATAACTCAATAAAATGGGAGGTGTTGCCTTGAGGATGGAACAACTAGTATGGATTTTTCTCTTGCTATCCCTGACTTGTGTAAAAATGTGTGAGGGGACTTCTCTGCTAGTGAGCTGGGATTCGATCAACTTGTCAGTTCTCTCAAACCCATTTCATAATACTCCTCTAACTTCCCTTGTCAGGGCAAGTTCTAGGTACGAGTGAGACTCCCCCAGATCCCGATTCTCCTACTGTGAGCCTCGATTAGCCCGGATATACTCCCTTGTCAGGGCAGTCATCCCATATGTAATCTCAATCCACAATACAAGAATACTCTTAGTCCTTTCCTATGGTGGCAGTAGTGAGCCTCGATTACTTGGATATACTCCTTGTCAGGGCAGTCATCCCAGATGTAATCTAAACTCACCATACAAAACGCTCCTTGCCCTTTTCTAAATCATGAAATGTGCAGGACTAAGACTCACACAAGCATGTTCATAATCAATACAAGTTGGGATTGATTTCCTTAGGCAAGTTCACAACAATCTCAGTGGTCACCGCAGATTTAATATGAAGTTAATCTAATGCAAAACATCAAACACAACAAGTACAGAATAATGAACATAAATAACACTGATAGAATCCTAAATCAAATGTCTCAAATAAGATTAAATCCATACATGTAACCCCTCAAGGCAACACTCTATGTCTAGCCGATCATTTTGATCGGCCCAGAAACTACGATTACAAAGGGGTGAATCAGGATCATGTCACTCTGTTTCCTTTCCCCCTCTCTCAATCGTACTCTCTGGTTTCTCTCAAACCCTAGACTTTGCTCCCCCAAAGTCTCTCTCTCCTCTGATCCCCAATAGAATGAGATCTCTAAAGTCCTGGATCCCCTCCTCAGCGGCTTCTCTTCACTTTTATACTTTCCCCTTGTTGGGCTGGCCTAGTGACCTTCCTGGAAATTTCTGTGAAGCTTCCTTCTCCATCCGAGAGGTCACCACATGTCTGCAAATATCAATCAAGAGCTGAAGTGAAGACACGTTTTTTGCACAAATCTTAACACTTAAGAATATTAAAGCAATTCTCCAAACACTTGGTAGCCATATGAATGATGCCTTGCATGCTTTACTTATGTGCGTGTTTGTTGCTACATGTGTGCTACAAGAAGGTGGATAGAGTGTGTGAGTGCAAATGTATGAATGTATGTAAACTGTACAAGAAATATGCATAAATGAATGCAAGAAAGAAATCAAAAATGCATGTGCATGAGTGTGTATGGCGGGCGCCTAGCGCGCCCGCCGTGTGCGTGGGTGTGTGGTGGGCGGAATGTGGTGCAAGTGTGCAAGTGTATACATGAAAAAGTGCATGATAATGTGAGTAATTGCACAGGCTTCATCTTTATCCCACATTTAGTCCCTGATTCATGCCGATTCTGAAACAATGTAAATCAGCAAAGTTGTAGCCAAGACTCTTAGCTAAACATGGCCTTTTGAATCACTCTATTCGGAGCTAAAATGAGAAAATTATGATCATTTTACTAAATCCTGGCAATGCTGAGAAAGTGTGTGCATGGCGCGCCCGCCGTGTGTGTGCTTGTGTGTGGCGCGCCCGCACCGTGTGTGCGTGTGTGGTGGGCGGGCGCGCTAGGGGCCCGCACAGTGTGTGCGTGTACGCGCCCGCCCAGCTGTGTGTGCCTAATGGTGTGGGGTTTTGAAGGCTTTCAGTTGAGAATTGGATTTTGTGGTAAGCATAAGAAATGTAGATATCTCTCTTAGCTTTCTATAGGTTCAAGAATCATCAACTTTGGAGGTCTGTAGCTCAAGATACAACTATTCTCCCAAAATGTGCCAATGATATAACAACTGGGTGAGTGCTTAGAAAGAAGTCCCCGTTTGTCATCTATGCCTACTGAATTGGGAGAAGGTCAAAACATACGAAATGAAGTACACTCAAAGAGCTTTCCAAAACATCTAAGGTCTCATCATTTGGGTGAGTATTGAGAGAGATATACTGATTTGAAAATCATTTTCCATTCCGCCGATTGAGAAATCAGTGCAACCCAGTGTCAAGTGTGTGTTGGATGTGTTCGTTGTGTCTGGGACTTCTCGTGTGTGCTTGTGACTTTGTGTGGTCACGATGGCTAAGTGTGTGTGTCCAATTCATGCAACAATCATATCAATTTCATGGAATTTACACAACACTTAGGCATTTCTCACAATCTTCCAAATCATGAACATCTTTGCACACAAGTCATTCATCAAGCATGATTTACCCAAGTAATTCATACAAAAGCTCAAGTATTTATAACATATAAGTCAGTATGGAACTGACTTATCAACTCCCCCCCACACTTGAACTTTTGCTAGTCCCGAGCAAGATAGAACATTATAGGCTTTTCTACCATTTCAACACACAGCACTTGTAATATCACTATCCTGTCCAATCTTGAAAGTTTTCGCATGCACAAAAAATCTTTTTTATTTTTCTAGCTCCAGATTCCACTCAAGTTCACACTAATTGTCAATCAAGGGACAATGAATAAAGACCAAGTTGTCAACGTGATGTGTGTGCTGAGAGCTTTCATGGTCATCTTCTCCATTTATACAAAGTACTCAAGCAAACACTTTATTAGAAATTCTTACACTACAGTCTGTTATCCACACACACTAACACTTAGCACATGGAGATCAATGGTATTTATTCACATAACTCTTTGAGGTTTTCCCTCTTTCTTTTTGTTTGCACATTGGTGCATAAAAGTTTTTCAAACTTTGCCGCAATTTGGTGCTTGGCTGCCAGGGTTTTATGGCTCTTTTTTCCCTTTATTTGCCACAGGCTTTTTCTTTTGCCCACATCTTTTCTCTAATACCTCATGTCCATGTGTGTCTTCAATAGACTATATACTCAAATGCAAGAACAAATGTTTACGAGTAGAATGCACAAACAAGATCAAATAACACATAAATTCTCTCCTATGTCAAAGGATTTGTTGGCATCTCTATCTTACCTTGACACTATGCCTTGACCAACAACCAGTATGTATTGAATGAGTTCTGAAACTAGCTAATCAAAAATTTACATGCAAAATGGATTAAGATTGAGGATAGATTGGACGATGGCATTGTAATTGCTGGTGTTGCAAATGGTCTAAGACAGCTTTTGCTCAACACAAAAACAACACACTTCCACGTTTATTGCATGCAACTAAAACATAAAGCACATAACAAGACTAGTGCTAGTCACTGTCTTTTATTCCATACTAGACACAAAATCACAAAACCTACATGAACACTACTATGAACTACACCACCACCAATTTCCTTAGTAAACAAAGCAACACAACAGAAATAAAATTTTACATCAAAGGCACTAGGCCTATCCAAACACAGCATCATGTAAAAGTATCACCAGTAGCATAGCTAACCAAGCAAGCACATAAAAAATTTTCATGAAGGAGACTAAGCATGTGAATCCTCAAAGGCACAAACCATAGCAAACATTCCCTCCACCACACTTAAAATTTACATTGTCCCCAATGTAAGATAAAAGAATAGGTTCAGGAACTCCCTTATGTTTGTAGACTGTAACATCAAATGTTTGCTGGTTTGAGTGCCTTTGTCCTCAACTTTCTCATTCATGACTGTAGTCCTTTAAACTCCATATGCATCATGCTCAACAACTTTGGCTCTTCTTTTGTCAACCCTTGCACTTGCAGACCCCCACATTTGAACTTATGAATCCCTGCATCCCAAGTACACAACTCACTGTACAAATAAAGCATATAATCATGTAGCACACTAACCATGTTTTTCATCTCAAAGCAGAACTCCATGCAATAAAGGCGTCCCCATACTGCACTATGTTCATGGCATGTTTAATTTTCATACATGGTCACCAACACATTTTCTATTATATGCATGAAACCCTACCAACTAGACAACATTCAACTCAAATACATCATGAAAGTTCAAGAAGGTATTTCCCCCAATCAATAGAGTCCAATAAATCACAAGGGAATGAGCTTATACCTTATACTGTGCCAATATGAGTGAATATTGACTTGTTGGAAACTTGGTGTTAAAGTGGTGGTGCTACATAACTTACTCTGTGCTTGTGTCAGTTGTGACTTGTGATGTGCAAGAGAAAGTTTGGTGTGCAAGTGAGTGCCACACCAAGACCTTGGGTCTTGGTGGTGTAAAATACGTCCTGTTAATAGCACTTAGCCAACACTCCCCACTTGGCATATGAGAGGCTTTTGCTTAAGGCTCCTGCACACAAGAGAAAACTCTACGTAAGACAAAACAAAAACAAAAATGTCTAGGACTTCAAACAACCATTTATTCAAGAACAGTAAAGTGAGTAGTTCTGGATTTATTCAGTCTCCAGCTAGACTTTATTCATGAAGCCTCCTTCAAGATTCAGAGTACCCATCTCTGTACCAGAAGAATGCTCTTTCATAAGCACTCATTTTCCTCCAGTAGGGCACTGGACAAATATTCTCAGGAAAGAGGTGTGGGAGCTCATGCACATAGGGAACAATCTCAATAAACTCTATTTTAAACCATGTATGTTCCCCCATAGGAAACTCCTCTTTCACTTCCTCCACCAAGCTTGACTCTAAAATCCTGCAAGGCTCAACCACAGATTGTGCATCCATAGTCTCAAAGAATTCATCAGTAATTTCAAAAATGGATGCATCAACAAAGCAATTCTCCACCATGTTAGCTATTTCCTTACAAAGAATTAAATCATCATCACATAGACTAACATGGGAATTCTGTTGGGTCTCTCCTTTGCTAAAAAAATTTGGTTCACTTTGCACATCTAACAATGGTAATTCGTCCTTCTCTATTTGTTGGTCACCAGTTACAGTTTCAAATTCATTCACAATTTCATGATTTGGTGTCTCAACAAAATGCTTAATGGTCATGTTGTCATTTTCTTTATCAAGTGCAATTTTGGTTTCATTCATGCTCACACAAGGATTGATAAAATGTGTCTCTCTACAATTCACTGGGCATTCCAAGACAGGGAAAGTATCTAAGGGAAGTCTAACAATGTTATCATTCTCATGGTAATTCATAAAGTTGGTGTAAGACTCAACATTAGATACACCCTCCATTTTGGCAGTAAGAAACCAAATAGCCCTAAGTTCTTCATCACTAAACTCATCACAAGAGACATCATTTTCACAAGAAAAACTCAAACGTTCGTGCACAAAGAACTCATCAACAAAGCACTCATGTAAAACATCTCCAACATTTGTAGACCCTAACTCCATTAGACACTTTAGACCACAATCAACATTTGCATTCATATTAAAAAAAATTTCCTCAAGAGTTGGTGTTTCAGTAATGAGAGATATACCTTCTGAGTGTCCTTGAGCTTCTTGAACTGGTGTCTCAAGTTCCCACAAGTTGCTCATTAAGGCACTCATGTGATCAAGTCTCTGTAGTGGTTCTGGTGCCTTCTCTTTCTTTTGAGCCAGCCTTGTTTTCACTCTATCAGCCTTGTCCAAATTTTGAGACAACATGTCTTCCCGTTTTTCCTTTTCTTGATAAGACCCATTACCTCGCTGTTGGTCATGCCATGGCTCATAATATCTCGGTGTGGAGAAGTTTCCAAATATTCCAGGCATTGGTCGTGTATCATCCATCCAATCTGATGGGTAATCATAGTGAGGCTCAACAAAATCCCCAAACCACCTGGACATATTTGGTCTATTGTGGTGTGCACACTTCAATGTCCATGAAATTCCAAAGCCCCTGCAATTGCCACAACTGAACACAAGAGACTTGAATACAAAACAAGAAGTATAAAACTAACTAACACACAAAAACAACAAATAGAAAAAAGAAAATCACTACAAAAAAAATAGAACCACATAAATCAAGAACACAAGTCTATCACAAAATCAACTCCTGACACTTTGCCTCTCCCCGGCAACGGCGCCAAAAATTGGTCATGGGTCGTCGCTACCCTGCAATTTTACCCAAACTCAACAATAAATGCAGCAGTGATGAGTGGGATCGTCTCCACAGGGAGAGGGTTGTAATCAAGTATTGAATAATGATAGCAAGTATGAACAACTAAAAAGGCATGAAATAATATGTAAATAGATCAAAATGCAGGAATGTTGGAACGGGAGATAACTCAATAAAACGGGAGGTGTTGCCTTGAGGATGGAACAACTAGTATGGATTTTTCTCTTGCTATCCCTGACTTGTGTAAACAAGTGTGAGGGGACTTCTCTGCTAGTGAGCTGGGATTCGATCAACTTGTCAGTTCTCTCAAACCCATTTCACAATACTCCTCTAACTTCCCTTGTCAGGGCAAGTTCTAGGTACGAGTGAGACTCCCCAGATCCCGATTCTCCTACTGTGAGCCTCGATTAGCCCGGATATACTCCCTTGTCAGGGCAGTCATCCCATATGTAATCTCAATCCACAATACAAGAATACTCTTAGTCCTTTCCTATGGTGGCAGTAGTGAGCCTCGATTACTTGGATATACTCCTTGTCAGGGAAGTCATCCCAGATGTAATCTAAACTCACCATATGAAACGCTCTTTGCCCTTTTCTAAATCATGAAATGTGCAGGACTAAGACTCACACAAGCATGTTCATAATCAATACAAGTTGGGATTGATTTCATTAGACAAGTTCACAACAATCTCAGTGGTCACCGCAGATTTAATATGAAGTTAATCTAATGAAAAACATCAAACACAACAAGTACAGAATAATGAACATAAATAACACGGATAGAATCCTAAATCAAATGTCTCAAACAAGATTAAATCCATACATGTAACCCCTCAAGGCAACACTCTATATCTAGATGATCGGCCCAGAAACTACGATTACAAAGGGGTGAATCAGGATCATGTCACTCTGTTTCCCTTCCCCCTCTCTCAATCGTACTCTCTGGTTTCTCTCAAACCCTAGACTTTGCTCCCCCAAAGTCTCTCTCTCCTCTGATCCCCAATAGAATGAGATCTCTAAAGTCCCGGATCCTCTCCTCAGCGGCTTCTTTTCACTTTTATACTTTCCCCTTGCTGGGCTGGCCTAGTGACCTTCCTGGAAATTTCTGTGAAGCTTCCTTCTCCATCCGAGAGGTCACCACGTGTCTGCAAATATCAATCAAGAGCTGAAGGGAAGACACGTGTTTTGCACAAATCTTAACACTTAAGAATATTAAAACAATTCTCCAAACACTTGGTAGCCATATGAATGATGCCTTGCGTGCTTTACTTATATGCGTGTTTGTTGCTACATGTGTGCTACAAGAAGGTGGATAGAGTGTGTGAGTGCAAATGTATGAATGTATGTAAACTGTACAAGGAATATGCGTAAATGAAATGCAAGAAAGAAATCCAAAATGCATGTGCATGAGTGTGTGTGGCGGGCGCCTAGCGCGCCCGCCGTGTGCGTGGGTGTGTGGTGGGCGGAATGTGGTGCAAGTGTGCAAGTGTATACATGAGAAAGTGCATGATAATGTGAGCAATTGCACAGGCTTCATCTTTATCCCACATTTAGTCCCTGATTAATGCAGATTCTGAACAAATGTAAAACAGCAGAGTTGTAGCCAAGACTCTTAGCTAAACATGGCCTTTTCAATCACTCAATTCGGAGCTAAAATGAGAAAGTTATGATCGTTTTACTAAATCTTGGCAATGCTTAGAAAGTGTGTGCATGGCGGGCGCGCTAGGCGCCCGCCGTGTGTGCGCGTGTGTGTGGTAGGCGGGCACGTAGCGCGCCCGCCCTGCTGTGTGTGCCTAATGGTGTGGGGTTTTGAAGGTTTTTGGTTGGGAATTGGATTTTGTGGTAAACATAAGAAATGTAGATCTCTCTCTTAGCTTTCTATAGGTTCAAGAATCATCAACTTTGGAGGTCTGTAGCTCAAGATACAACTATTCTCCCAAAATGTGCCAGTGACATAACAACTGGGTGAGTGCTTAGAAAGAAGTCCCCGTTTGTCATCTATGCCTACTGAATTGGGAGAAGGTCAAAACATACGAAATGAAGTACACTCAAAGAGCTTTCCAAAACATCCAAGGTCTTATCATTTGGGTGAGTATTGAGAGAGATATACTGATTTGAAATTCATTTTCCTTTCAGCCGATTGAGAAATCAGTGCAACCCAGTGTCAAGTATGTGTTGGATGTGTTCGTTGTGTCTGGGACTTCTCGTGTGTGCTTGTGACTTTGTGTGGTCACGATGGCTAAGTGTGTGTGTCCAATTCATGCAACAATCATATCAATTTCATGGAATTTACACAACACTTAGGCATTTCTCACAATCTTCCAAATCATGAACATCTTTGCACACAAGTCATTCATCAAGCATGATTTACCCAAGTCATTCATACAAAATCTCAAGTATTTATAACATATAAGTCAGTATGGAACTGACTTATCAAGGAGATCCTAGTTGCCTAAAAGTCTAGCCTGCAGCCAGCATGTCGACTGCGCTACATTCTACACTTCCTAACACCATTCTTTGCCATGGCGAGGCCTAATTCCCATGGCGAGGCCTAAGAGTGGTGAAATTCGCACCGCAACATCTCAACTCTCTGAGTCTAACGAGTTTAGCACGCAATTCCTAAAGTCTTCCCGTGGCGAGGCCTAACCTAGGTTCTTAGCTTTTGTTAGCACAAGAGAGCCTCTTCTCACTTATTCCTAATGTTTCAAATGTTCCTTCACCGACATGGCGACCGTATCTCAAAACATGAACAAACAAAGCAAGTGAGAAGACTCAATAATCACACTTCCAATTCTCATTCCATGCATTCTCACAAATATTTGTGAATCTAACCTCAACTCAGCATGTCGACCGCAATTAAAGTTCAATTCATTCAATACCAGTGCAAATTCACGAAACTTAACAGAATTCATGTATTAATTCCGAGCATGATTTCATTCTTTAGAGATTATGTCAATTGCATAGCATTAAGACATCTAAGTCATGCATTCATCCATTTGAAACCCTAGGACATCATGAATTTAGCCGAACATCACCATTTCCAACTTTCAATCCCCAAAATATAGCAATTGTAGCAAAGAACAATTCATCTCATTTAATTGGTAGAATTTACTAATCAAAATGTGTCAACGAGCTCACAATTGTAAGAGAATTGCTCAAAGCTTCCTTAATTGTGAATCGAATTGCAGTGATCAGTCCAAAGCTTCAATCAGAATCGAAATGGAGAAGAAATTCTAGAGAGAGAAACCTAGAGAGAGAAAATTTCCCCCTCAAGATAAAAAATCTGGTAAAAGTCTAGAAGCGTCGGATCCCCCAAAATAATGACAAATTCCTCTATATATAGAGGTCTAAAGCTTATTCTACACGCTATCGTAAAATAATCACTAAATTACAGAAATGCCACTGGAATGAACCACTGTCCAAAATAGTGCACGTGCAACATATGCCTCATAAGCAAACATTATGACGCTCCACGCTTTTAAGCCAACCTGCACCATGCCTCCACTGCAGCAATCACGCTCCTGAGCCTCAAAACAACACGTCTTCACAATACTGCACAAGACAATGTAAGATTAGAACACTTCGAAAAATTTCCAAAGAAAACAAGTTATTTACATGGTGCGGCCGCACGATGCGGCAGCACCATGCATTCTATTTACACGGTGCAGCCGCACGATGCGGCAGCACCATACAATGTTTTCCTCATACGGCCGCACCATACATTTTCTTCCATGGTACGGACGCATGAAACTTTTTCAACTATGCGGTCGCCTGATGCGGCTACACCATGTAACTTTCATAGTATGCTCGTCGTGTGTTGTGTCTTGTGTGAATGTGAGGTGTGCCGAGTGAACGTGTACATGTTGGTGTGGCAAAAGTGTGTAACACAATGGGTGTGCATGTGCAGTGCATATGGTGTATGCATGTGTTGCTAGAGAGTTGCGTGTATGTGCGTAGTGATGCTTGTGTATATATGCCGCACATGGTTGTGTGCGAGATGGATGCAAGAGTAATGCCTAAGCATAACAAAAGTTGTGCAATACGTGCGTGCTATGGTGTGCATGTTAAGTGCCTACAATGTGCTTATGTAGTGAGTTGTGCATGTAGTAGAGCAAGAGTGTAATGCATGTGCTAATGTGTGCATATATGTGCAACAAGTGCGTGCTTGGTGTGCAAGCATGCACGGCAGCTATGGTGCCAATGCTCATGCAGTAAAGTGTGCGGCAAGTGTGGCATCGCTTTCACGGCCTGTGCGGCATGTGTGCGGTGAGGCTTGCGGAGCTCGCATGCGATGTATGCGAGCTCATGCGGACCTTGTGTGCGGCATAGCAGCAGTAGTGTGCGTACGATATATGCCCGTGTGTGCAGCAACTTCGTGCGATGCGTGTCGGGCATTTGTGCGTGGTGTTGTGCGATGCATACACGAGTTGTGCAATGCATGTGCAATAAGTAAGGCATGTGTTGTGCGGTGCATGTATGCATAGTATAACAAGTATATGCATATGTCATGCGAGGTGTGTGCTCAATGTTATGTCTTCGTGCACATACTTAAATTTTCATGCAACACTTATGCACAACACCGAATTCAACCCTTTTTCATCAGATAACTCTACATACAGACAATTACACAAACTTACAAATCAACAACGAGTTCCTCACGAAATACACTAGAACATAGTAATAAGCAAGTGAAAATAACATCATTACGTCAGTATAAAACTGACTTATCAATTTCCCCCACACTTAGATTTTTTCTAGTCCCAAGCAAAACTTCACACTCCTGTCTTCGACATTCGTCCTATCATCTGTATTCATCATATTGTTCCCTTTCCACATTTCCATTCCCCAAGTTCATAAAAAAAATTTGACACACACCAAAAACCATGGCTATTCCCATGGTACCAAACTCCCAGAATTCAGCACACATTATCAACCAAGGCTTAATGAATAAAGACCAAAATATCATGCGTGCTAGTGTGTGATGAGAAAGACCGACTTCATTTGCTCTCTTCCTATATACACTCTTTAGTATTTTGACTAAACATTCACTACACAACAATCTTCTTGTCCACACACATGAACAAACAGCACACCAGATCAATGGTAACCTAATGCACATTGGTGCTTCTATTGGATACTTTTTTTTTCTTTCATCTTGCACTTTGGTGTATTCATTTGTCATACATATTAGTGCATGGCTGCCTGGGTCTTGTGGCTCTTTTTTCCCACTTTTTGCCTGGGTTTTAAGGCTATTTTCCCATATTTGCTTGCCAGGGTCTTACGGCTTTTCATTCCCAGTTACCAAAGGTTTTTTCCAAAGGTTTTGTTTCAAGGGATTATCCATGCACGAACACCAAAACGTAAGGACACGCATAGGAAAAGACAAACTCAATTCAGACCTCCTCCTATGTCAATTGCGATTGTTTTGCATGGCATATCTATCTTACTTTAATATCATGCATTGGCCAACAAAATATGCTAAACGCCTCAAAATCAGTACCATAGTCAAAACCTTTCGCATGCATACACAAAATATAAAGTGATGATCTTGAGGAATGGCATAGTGAATCAAGAGACACTGCTTCAAAAATCAAAATGATATTACACTTTATTTCAAACTTGCACACTCATCTACGCCTTAATTTCCACATATACTACATTCTTTATTTCCACACATATGACATTACATTGCATTGTAACACCAACTACCATAAGACACAACTTCAAACACTCCATAAGAAACTTAAAGAAATGACATTGTAAACACTCAAACGCCCCATACTTCAAGAAACTTCAAAACAAGAAACTCCACAACAGTCATGGCAAAACATCATAACACGACACCATCCCCCGCAAGCATAACATCCCAATCCCCAAATCAACTTCAGCAGATTAACAAGTATCATGGTATCACACTCCTTACTCAACAACAACTTGTAAATGAACCACATCACACCAACTCATAAACAATCACCACCAACCCCAGCATCATGAAAACATAGCCAAAATAGCCCCCCCCCACACACTTGAAAGAAACATTGTCCGCAATGTAAAAGCTAAGAAGGAGGAGCTCCCTGAGAAAAGAATAGTGCAGAAGAGGAAGGTGGCAAGAACGACACAGTGGTAGAAAAAGATGGTCCACTGAACGGCGGTACAACCCAAGTAAATGGTCCATGGACAGGCCCCTTGAAAGTTCTTCATGTACCAAACAATGGGATGCGTGTGGTCGGCATGAATTCAAGATCAGCAAGAAACGTTAGAGTAGGAGGTGCTGGCGGCACATGGCCAAACGTCGGCAATGGTTGGAATGAATACCTACCAAGAACTCCTAGGGAAGCTCGTGCAGGACTCCAGAATGCTCGTCCATTGTCAAATTTGGAATTTGATACATCACCAATTGTGCAGGAGTCGGCTGGGGTTTTGGTATCCCAGGAGGAGTATTGTATTACACCGCCATCTTGTTACACTTATCGATCTCCACCTGTATTTGGAACTGGCGATGATAGAGCACGTCAAACTGTTACTGCACTATAGAGGCCATGTCATCCAGCTTAGTGCCTATCGTGGAAGTATGGGAGGTCCAATCCTGATGCATATCATTTACTTGCTCTCTAGGCGCTCGTTCAGAAAATGGAACCGAGTATCCACAAAACTCTGGAAATCATGAAGGGTGCCATGGAAAGAAGTGAAATCAAAAGAGGGAGGTTGGTCAACAGGATGCCCAAGTGGTGGAAGAGAATCGGTCACAAGCATATAAGGGAATGGTGGAAATCGAGCCATTTTCTTCTCCAGTCACACATACTTTGCATAAAGAGGGGTAGCAATAGGTACTTGAACCTTACGCCAGTCGGTGCCCATGTCGTCGTCCACTCCTTAGGCACGACACATCTCAGCAAGAAGCACAGGGAAGTAGACCGCGACGGTGATCTACTCAATACCTGCTCTTATATGATCAATAATGATGCGCCCGACATCCACAGGCTTGCGATTACGAAGTGCAGAAATCATGTATAAGCACCCACGCATAACCTTTGTGACATGTGAACTGGGCATGAGTCTAGACAAAATAAACATCAACTAAATTTTGACATCGCTCCGCAAGAACCGCTGAAGGATGTGTTTACGCTCCCCTCGTTGATTCACCACCCAGTCAACTCCAGGGTGAGCAAGCTCTTCCAACAGTGCGTGGTCGGCCTCTTCATCATCCGAATGCTCAAAATCATTACTAGGATAGTTAGGCGTGCCCAAAAAAACATTCACCACCTCAACTATCAATTCTGACCCACTTGCCTCTAACATAAATTGCACCATCCTTGTTGGGAAATATTCCGTTGGCATAGTATTCCCCAGCAATGCTAATATTACAAAAACCCGGCGCCAACACCAACCTCTCATTGAATTTATGAAATGATAAAACGATCTCACCACGCTCCTCACGTAGATTGATAGTTGTTGCGGAATAACGTGTTGATCTTTTCGTAAATCAAATTGAACAAGTCGAATCAACCTATCTCTGTAGGCTGACAGTATGCTCAATTAATTGGATGCTCCTTACATACAATTAACACGACAGTCACGTAAAGAAAGCTCCCTCCTCAGGAAAATTCTTCGCAAAGTAAATCAAAATCCTTCCTCAGGAAATCAACTCAAGTAAAAGAAACAATTCTGTGTTCTTATTTCAAAATTCAACTCTCCCTTTACAACTGATAAAAACCTATTTATAGGCTTACTACAAACCCTAAACGAAATAACACATAAAAGGAAACATTAAATAACTTAAAAACCCTAGTTTCTAAAAACAGAAAAATAATTATCGCCTAAAATTCCCTCACGTCGCGACGTGGGGAGCCCGACGTCGCGACGTCGGGAAATAGACGCGAAAATAAAAAACTCATTATTGCTGGACGTCGCGCGACGCACGACGATGGACGTCGCGACGTGGGTGTCTGTTTTGCTATCCACGTCGAAATTATCTTCTTTCCCAAGTTTCCAAATGAAAGACTCGTCTTCTACAACTGGAATGAGCACTTTGAATTCATCGAACTTGACGTATGACCTCGATCTCGTATCATTCCCTCCCACTTGAAAAAGATTTGACCTCAAATCTTGTTGATTGGTGACAAGGAAATCCGGTACAAAATCTGTAAAATCATGAAGACAAAAAGACAAAATATATGGAAATTCACACTCATTATTGTTCCCCTCTTTGCCTTTTTCTACAAACCTCACCGCAAGGCTTTTTCCATTCAAATCATGAATCAATTCACCTTCTTGCTTATCATGATAAACATCATTAAGAACAATTAGATTACAATCATTTAAAGCAATAAAAGGAATTAAATCTTCACAAGATTGTTCTTCAAACACATCATGTGATACCTCCACCATGGGTGATTGAACTTCTTGCAAATAAGCTGCATCTTCCTTGGATTCATTCTCCTCAATAGTAGGCTCAATATCCTCCAAAATAACCTTTGGCCAAGGCATATCCGAAATAAATTCGTCATCACCTTCGGGCTCAATAATGATCTCTTCAATTGTGTTTGCCACAATTGGTTGTGGAATGGCATCATCCCATGCCCATGTAGAAGGATCACCAATAACATAAGATTTTGGATCCTTAAATTTAACAACCCCATCAACAATAACCATTCCCAATCGACTTGCGCATTTAATTTCAGTATGACCATATCCAAGACATGTACTACATCTAGGTATTTTTGGTGTAGTATTTATTGAAATACCATGTTTTTGCGCAGATCGTTGATTGTCAGCTAACATCTGTCGTAATTGTTCTTGTATAGTAGCAAGTATACCTTCTAGATTTTGATTAACACTAGCACCTTCTGCCTGTTTACTCATACTGACTCTTAACCAAATTTCCAAAAAGTATATCCTCAACAATTGCACAAATATCCAATATGTTCAAACCAACAACCAATACTAATTCAACAATAATAAAGATATAATTGTTGTAACCTTATCACAATAACCAAATCATGAAAGGCTGCGAATAATAACAATTTAGGGTTTCAATTTTAAGGAAAACTGAAAAACCTGATTTCGAAAATCCCTTGATCTCTGATACCACTTGATAAAACGATCTCACCACGCTCCTCACGTAGATTGATAATTGTTGCGGAATAACGTGTTGATCTTTTCGTAAATCAAATTGAACAAGTCGAATCAACCTATCTCTGTAGGCTGACAGTATGCTCAATTAATTGGATGTTCCTCACATACAATTAACACCACAGTCACGTAAAGAAAGCTCCCTCCTCAGGAAAATTCTTCACAAAGTAAATCAAAATCCCTCCTCAGGAAATCAACTCACGTAAAAGAAACAACTCTGTGTTCTTATTTCAAAATTCAACTCTCTCCCTTTGCAACTGATAAAAACCTATTTATAGGCTTACTACAAACCCTAAACGAAATAACACATAAAAGGAAACATTAAATAACTTAAAAACCCTAGTTTCTAAAAACAGAAAAATAATTATCGCCTAAAATTCCCGCACGTCGCGACGTGGGGAGCCCGACGTCGCGACGTCGGGAAACAGACGCGAAAATAAAAAAATCAGTATTGTTGGACCTCGCGACGCGCGACGATTGACGTCGCGACATGCATGGACATCGCGACGTCGGAAGAGCTCCACGTCGTGACGTGGGTGTCTGTTTTGCTATCCACGTCGAAATTATCTTCTTTCCTAGGTTTCCAAATGAAAGACTCGTCTTATACAACTGGAATGAGCACTTTGAATTCATCGAACTTGACGTATGATCTCGATCTCGTATCATGAAATTTCATCAACTTTTTAAAAGGCCCCTTATCGACCACGATTGCTCATTCCAAAAGTTGCTTTTTTACATGTACACCGTCTTCCCACTTTTCTCGAGCTTCCTCATTGATAAATACTGACACAGTAGCTTCACCTTTTTATTTCTTCGGTACCGGGGGGTTCACAGTGATTTTCGGGGGGTCCTCAAAGAGTGGCATATCCTGAGGGAAGTAATTGGTATCCGAATCAAGAGACACTCGTGCCTTTCCCTTTCCCTTGCGAAGGTTAGCACCTTTCTTTAGCCCCATGAGAAATTCTTGAAGTGAAAGGCTCAAAGTAAACACTACGAGAAAAACCTTGAAATCATGGCAACACACATATACCATTCTAGTGACATTAGGAATGCTAACCAAGATATCCCACACTAGAAATGTAAACACACAAGCAGTCGTCAACTAGGAAAACATGTACAACTCAAAATTCATGCAAGGTAACGCAAGACAGACCCCAAACTTGCAAGCACCACCCAAACTAACATGGAGTTCCATAATAACATACCCATGAAACCAGCTTTCATGCTTTGCAAATGAGCTACATTTTAGAATCCACAATACTAGATTAAGAGCAAAGGTAATGGAAAGATGCCCAATTACAACCTTAAGGCAAAATAGGTACAAACTGTGCAATCAGCTTACTTAAATTTCAGCACAAACACCAATTTCACAACGAATTTAGAGCTTAGCACATGTAGAATTAGGCACCACGTCAAACACAAAAGTTATAGCCCTGCATGTAAGCTGAATTTAGCAATTTGAAACAACTAATTTGGATATAAATTGACCAAGGTAAGCTCAAATTACCGAGATGTGGAAAAACTACGCAGAATGCACAACCAAAATTTTCAGTTCCATTCACGGATTGTTCAAGCAAAATAACATGCTATGCATGCATAATTAGCCAAAACGTACAAGATAGAAGTTGTAGAGCTATCTCTCAGCTAAATTTAGGGGCCAAAATCACCCAGTTTGGAGCTCAATTGATTAAGTTATGATCAAAACACCGGAATATACCAAACTGGGCAAAATCAGCAAACACCATTTACAAGCATAAACCCAATGTTGACATCTAAAATGGCTTGCCATTCATGAAAAATTAGCCAAAGTATAAAACACCAATCATCTAGCTTAAAGCCTTAGATAGATTAACCAAGTGGAATCACAAAATTTGGAGTTCAATTTCCCAAGCTATGATCCGATTACTTAACAATGGCAAACCTAGTGTAACATATTAATTGAAACTCCCCCACACTTAGCATGTCATTAAAACTTGTAAGCATGGTCTAATCATTCAATCTAGGTAGCCTGTCTTCACATCTCACGCACAAATAAAACACTAAGCATAGCTATAAAGCATTACTCATAAAACAGGAACACATTTTTGCTCCACCATTCAACAATGAAATGAAAAAACGAGACCATACCTTGAATCGTGGAAGAACAAAAGAATAATATGATAATGGGAATTGAATGAAACGAATGCTTTTGCTGCAAGACCACTTAGATGTTCACTTGTTGTTGAGCTGGACGTCAAGTGTTGCTCGTTGAATTTATAGAACTAACGCTGCACATTATTCTCATACTAAATGCATTTTTACTAACAAGATGACAAGTTTAATTAGTTCGTGGGACCTTCCTCTACATTAAATGGATTGCTATCTTATCTTGACAGCTACAAGTTAGTATACCAAAGACACTATTGACCTCTTTATGACTTACATGTTACTAACTGCCAAAATATTTCATCTTTTGCTTGCTTTTCTCTTCTACGCCATTTCACATCAGATAATTGACACTATGTTCAGCTTTTGCATTGATTAATTTCTTGCTCAGAAGGCTAGGTCATGATCTTAAATGCTCCATGTGTGCGTATCTTACCAACCCTTACCATTGCATTTACTAGAGTCTATTCCATTTTGATTGTGCACACGAACATCTCAGAATTCAGCGACAATTTTGTGAAATTGCATTCTGAAAAGACAACACCGCAAAAGGCTAAACTAACAACTAACAATGCAAAAAGAGGATTAACAAATATAAACACTAGAAATTAAATTGAAGAAGAAGAAGTGATGTGATGGTGGGTTGCCTCCCAGGAGCGCTTGTTTTTACGTCGACAGCCCGACATGTTGAATGGCAACTCTAACTCATGATGTCATCCAAGAACAGTTCATGTGGAGCTTGTGTTAACTCTTCTACGTCATTCTCTTGGTGTGTTACATACGGCTTAAGTCGATGGCCATTGACTTGCCAAACATTCTCATTCTTCTCATTCATTATTTCCACCACCCCATAAGGTAACACTTTCATGACACAAAAAGGTCCAGTCCATCGTGACTTTAATTTGCTAGGGAAAAGCCTCAGCCGAGAATTGTACAACAGAACCTTTTGCCCAGGAACAAAACTTTTGGCCTAAATCTTTGCATCATGCAGCTTCTTAGTTCTCTCTTTATATAAGTTGGTACTAACATACGTATTGAACCTGAACTTATCTAGTTAATTCAGCTCCATCATCCTTTTAGATTGTGCCCCATGCAAGTCTAGATTCAGCTTTTGAATTGCCCAGAAAGCCATGTGCTCCAACTCCACTGGAAGTGACATTCCTTAACAAACACAAGCCGAAATGGTGAAGCACCAATAGGAGTTTTGTATGCTGTGCGGTATGTCCACAACGCATTGTCCAACTTTAACGCCCAATCCTTCCTACTTGGTTCTACAACTTTTTCCAAAATCCTTTTAATCTATCTGTTGGAGATCTCGGCTTGACCACTTGTTTGGGAGTGATACACAGTAGAGGCTTCGTGCTTCACACCATATTTGCTAGAAGTGATGCAAAAATCTTATTGCAGAAGTGTGAGCCTCCATCACTTATTATTGCCCGTGGAGTTCCAAACCTATTGAATATGTGCTTTTTAAGAAATGCAGCTACACTGCGGGCATCGTTAGGTGGTAGTGCAATGGCCTTAACCCACTTTGAAACATAATCTACCGCAACCAAGATGTACTCCATGCCGCATGATTTTGGGAAAGGTCCCATGAAGTCAATGTCCTACACATCAAAAAGCTCTACTTCCTGGATATTATTCAAAGGCATTTCATTGCGTGAGGAGATATTACCACTTCTTTGGCATTTGCCACATTGGCCAACCTAAATGCGTGCATCTATGAAGATATGTGGCCAATAAAATTCACTTTGTAACACTTTGAAGCCAGTCCTGGTTGCACCAAAATGGCCCCAACATGGTCCTTCATGACAAGCCTTCAAGATGTCATCTTTCTCACTTTCTTTTATGCACTTCCTAATCACTTGGTCACTGCAAACTTTGTAGAGAGCATTGTCCTCCCAGAAGAAATACCTTGCATCATGCCTCAATTTCTTTCTTTGCACATAGGAGTAATATGAAGGCACTTGCCCAGCCACAACAAAATTTGCTATCTCAGTATACCATGGCAACTCCTCACTATCTACTTTGAAGACTTGTTCATCAGGGAAGCATTCCCGTATCAACATTTTTGAGTTTTCTTGGGCCTTCAATTCTAGCCTTGACAAATGGTCGGCTATAACATTCTCTGAACCTTTTCTATCTCGGATTTCAACATCAAATTCCTGTAGAATAAGCACCCATCTAATAAGCCTTGGCTTGGCCTCCTTTTTGGCTAGCAAATACGTCAATGCCGCATGGTCAGTGTGCACAATGACCTTTGAACCTAGCAAATATGCACGGAACTTGTCAAATGAAAACACTACAGCAAGCATCTCCTTTTCAGTTGTGGTATAGTTCATTTGAGCGTCGTTCAATAATTTGCTTGCGTAGTAGATTGTGTGGAAAACTTTGTTTCTTCTTTGCCCAAGCACAGCCCCAAGTGCGTAATCACTCGCATCACACATAATTTTGAAATACTCACCCCATTGCATAGTGACTATGACTGAGGCTTCCACAAGTTTCATCTTCAGCAGCTCAAAAGACTCCAAGCATTCTGCATCAAAATTGAACTTCACATCTTTCTCTAATAAACTGCACAAAGGCCTAGCAATCTTGGAGAAATCCTTAATAAATCTACGATAGAATCCAGCATGCCCCAAGAAGCTTCTAATGCCTTTGACATTGGTGGGAGGGGGTAACTTGACAATGACATCAACTTTAGCTCTATCTACTTCAATTTGCTTGTGAGAAATTTTGTGCCCCAAAACTATCCCTTCCTGCACCATAAATTGGCACTTTTCCCAGTTGAGCACCAAGTGAGTTTCTTCACATCTTTGCAACACTTTCGCCAAGTTATCCAAACATCCATCAAATGTCATGCCAAAAACTGAGAAATCGTCTATGAAGATCTCCATGATGGATTACACCATGTCATGAAATGTGGCCATCATACATCTTTGAAAGGTTGTAGGGGCGTTGCATAAGCCAAAGGGCATCCATTTATATGCAAATGTGCCGAATGGGCAAGTGAAAATAGTTTTCTCTTGATACTTGGGGTCAATTGCTATTTGATTGTAACCTGAGTATCCATCCAAGAAACAATAGAAGAGAAATCCTATCTAAGAGTTGCTCCAAGAAAGGTAGTGGGAAGTGGTCCTTCCTTGTTGCTCTATTGAGCTTATGGTAGTCCATACATACGCGCCAAACACTGATGATTCTTGCTGGAAGGAGTTCATTCGCATCATTCTTCACTACTGTAACACCACCTTTCTTTGGCACACATTGCACAGGGCTCACCCATTCACTATCTAAAATCGGGAAGATCATACCAAAATCCAAAAGTTTGATAACTTCTTTCTTCACAACCTCCATCATTTGAGGATTGAGCTTTCTTTGTCTATCACGCACAGGGAAAGAGTTTTCCTCTAAAAAAATTTTATGCATACAAATGTTAGGGCTGATTCCCTTTATGTCCGCAATGGTCCACCCTATAGCTTGCTTGTGTTTTCGCAAAACTCCCAACAACTTGTCCTCTTACCATCCCTCCAGCTTAGAAGAAATCACTACTAGCAAGGTCTCATTTTCACCTAAAAATGCATACTTCAAATATGGTGGCAAGGACTTAAGTTCTAGCTTGGGTGGCACCACGATGGAAGGCATGAGATTTTTATTCCTCCATAAAATTTTTTCATTCCTCACCTCAGTGGGAGCAAAAGCCTCGTTAGTTAAAATATTGCATTCATCATTCTTTGTCAAATTCCTAGCACATGCACACTGTAATGTAGCTTCAACTGCAATTTCATCTTTCTTCTCACAAAATTCACTTTGCATTTCAAAGATTGACTCATCCAAAACACAACATTCAACACGTTTTCAATTTCTGACAAAATCATGCAATCTTCTTTATCCAATTCTACATTCTCTATTTCCTCTTCCCAAACATTCAATTCATCTATACAAACAAAATCACGTTTAACATTTTCATCCACCATATGCATGGAACAGGCTATAGCTCTAATTGTAAAATAAGACTCCACATGCATGGGATGATTCATAGCATAGTTAACATAAAAAAACAACTTGTTCATTGTTAATTCAAAATGTTATCATTTTGCTTCTTACTCCTATCAAAGCATCACCCGTGGCAAGAAATGGTCTTCCAAAAATGAGAGGTACCTCCAGGTCCTCCTCCATATCTAGCACAATGAAATCCACAGGTAATGTGAATTTGTCTATCATCACCAAAACGTCCTCCACCATGCCTGTAGGTTTAACTAAAGATCTATCTTCAAGTTGCAAAGTTACAGCCACAAGACGAATTCTTCCACTCAACCCCATATTTATCGTAATTGAGCGAGGCATTAGGTTAATTCCAGCACCAAGATCACAAAGTGCTCTTTCAAAGTATCTCGTGCCTATCTTGCATGGAATGGTGCAGCTACCAGGATCTTTCAATTTAGGAGGTAGATTGTGCACCACCCAAGCTTGACTACATTCCGTGAGCATCATCGGGGCTTCACATTGAAGAATTTGTTCCTTAATGGAAATGAGATCCTTGAGGTATTTTGCATATTTAGGAACTGCACTCACAAAATCTAGCAATGGCAAGTTCACATTCACTTTTTTTACAACATTCAAAAATCTATCAAATTGCGGCCCTCTTTTTGGTGGTGGTCTCACTCTTTCTGGAAATGGAAGAGAATGAGCGTACTCTGGAAAATTGTAAGGACTTGGTGGTCCTCTAACCTTTTTGGTCACCTCCTTTCTTTCATTGTCCAGCACCTCCTCCTTCTCTTGTGCCATGGCCTCATGAGCACAATCTTTCTCAAACTCAACTACATCCTCATTTTCAACTTCATTTATGTTACCTCCTGTAGTAGTAGCCCCGTGCACTTGGGGTTTGGAACTGTATCACTCGAGAGAGATCCGTTGGGCCTATGATGCACTGCATTGGCTAGTTGCCCCAACTGCATTTCAATGTTTTTAATGGTTGTATCATGATGTTTGACACTACTCTCTAACTCTGCGAACCGTTGTTCACTCTTGTCCAACTGTCCATAATACGGTGGAACATGTCTTCTATTGAAGGCTTCCTTGGCTCTTGTACATGCGATTGAGAATCAAACCCTAGATGTGGATTTGAAGTCCTTCTTTGATCATTGCCTTGAAAATATTGGCCTCTTTGATTTTGAGTCTGATGTCCCCAATTACTTTGGCCACCACCATAAGGTCTATTACCACCAGAGTAATTGCCAAAGTATTGTGGCTTGTTGTAGTTGTTGACATAATGCAAAGACTCTGTAGTAATAGCACACTCGTCCGTGTGATGCTCTCTCTTGCAAAAACCACAAGAGAGCACTAGGGCTTTGGCTTGTGTGGCCTTCAATGTTTGCACTTGTTTTGCAGGGGCTTCAAATTTAGCACTTAAGGACGTTTCATTATCAAGGTCAATGATGCCTCTTTGCTTCCTTCCATGCGATTTTCTAGTTTCAGGAAAGAGATACTCATTCTCAGCAATTTTGTCAAATAGCTCCCTTACTTCTGGAAAGCTTTTGTCTTTCAAGGCTCCATTGGCACAAGCCTTAACCATCATTGAAGACTCTGCAATAAGTCCTTTAAAGAAAGTGTTCAATTCTCTGATTTCACCAAGGTCATGATTTGGACATTGTCTGATCAAATCATTGAAACGCTCCCAAGCCTCACGAAATGTCTCACTCTCATGTTGTTGAAAATTCATTATGTCTATCCTCATCTTCTCTAATTTGGCAGGTGGAAAGTATTTTGCCAAAAATTTCTTCTGGAGTTCATCAAAAGATGTCACAGCCATAGTGCCTCCAATAGACTTGAACCAATGCTTTGCCTTGCCTCACCTCTCAAAGATAGAGGAAAAATAATTCTATGAACTTCACCCCGAGGTACATGTTGAAGTTTGAAGGTATTGCATAGTCCCAAGAACCAGTCCAAGTGCTCATTTGGGTCTTCATTATCCAATCCTTGAAAGAACTGCCCCTGAGTGATCATGGATACTATCTGTGTTGGGATATGATAGCTCTCCACATCAATATCTTGTTGGTCAAAGCCATTCTCGAAATTGATGGTGTAGTGTTCAACAAATCTTGCAAGTCTCACTTCCTGATTAGCCATTCGCCTTTCTCTTTGCTGATTTCTCAAGGTTCTCGCCAACTCAAGGTCAAGATGATATTCTGGTTCTCCTGCAGACCTTAAAGATCTGAGCATACACAACCAATGAACCTAACCAGTGATCCTGTAGAAATCATTCACAAACCAAGAGTAACGTATGATAGAACAGAGCACAAACAATAGTAACAAGAATTACAAAGGTAAACAAAAGAACACAAAACAAAAACATAGCAAAATCAGAGAATTCAAATAAAACCGTGCCTTCCCCAGCAGCGGTGCCAAAAATTGATGCGTATAATCGTGTGCGTACCAATTTATCCCTAACACTAATGTAGATGTGGTGAGAGGGTCATTCCTCAGGGAAGGGAGTGATTTCAAGAATTCAAGGTTTTGTTCACAGAAACGAAATTAGAGGAATGAATGTTAACTACAACAAGAATAGAGAAATAATAAATAATGAAACTGACAAGAACAACAAATAAGACGTGAGTAGATGCCCTAGGGTTCTTGCACCGGATGAATGCAAAACAGATGACTAGCTCTATGCAATTGACAACAAGCAAAACGAGAGGAGATCCTAGTTGCCTAGAATTCTAGCCTGCAGCCAGCATGTCGACCGCGCTACATTCTACACTTCCTAACACCATTTTTTCCCATGGCGAGGCCTAAGAGTGGTGAAATTTGCACCACAACGTCTCAACTCTCTGAGTCTAACAAGTTTAGCACGCAATTCCTAAAGTCTTCCAGTGGCGAGGCCGGACCTAGGTTTTAGCTTTCGTTAGCACAAGAGAGCCTCTTCTCACTTATTCCTAATGTTCCTTCATCGGCATGGCGCAACCGCATCTCAAAACATGAACAAACAAAGCAAGTGAGAAGACTCAATAATCACACTTCCAGTTCTCATTCCATGTATTCTCACAAATATTGGTGAATCTAACCTCAACTCAACATGTCGACCACAATTAAAGTTCAATTCATTCAATACCAGTTCAAATTCACGAAACTTAACAGAATTCATGTATTAATTCCGAGCATGATTTCATTCTTTAGAGATTATGTCAATCGCATAGAATCAAGACATCTAAGTCATGCATTCATCCGTTTGAAACCCTAGGACATCATGAATTTAGCCGGACATTACCATTTCCAACTCACAATCCCCAAAATATAGCAATTGTAGCAAAGAACAATTCATCTCGTTTAATTCGTAGAATTTACCGATCAAAATGTGTCACGAGCTCACAATCGTAAGAGAATTGCTCAAACCTTCCTTAATTGTGAATCGAATTACAGTGATCAGTCCAAAGCTTCAACCAGAATCGAAAACGGAGAAGAAATTCTAGAGAGAGAAAACCTAGAGAGAAAATTTCTGGTAAAAGTCTAGAAGTGTCGAATCCCCCAAAATAATGAAAAATTCCTCTATATATAGAGGTCTAAAGCATATTCTATACGCTAGCGTAAAATAAGCACTAAATTACAGAAATGCCACTGGAATGAACCACTGTCCAAAATAGTGCACGTGCAACGTATACCACATCAGCAAACATTATGACGCTCCATGCTTTTAAGCCAACCTGCACCATGCCTCCACTGCAGCAATCATGCTCCTGAGCCTTAAAACAACACGTCTTCACAATACTGCACAAGACAAGGTAAGATTAGACCACTTAGAAAAATTTCCAAACAAAACAATTTATATACATGGTGCGGCCGCACGATGTGGCAGCACCATGCATTCTGTTTACACGGTGCAACCGCACGATACAGCAGCAAAGTTTTTCACGGTGCGGCCGCACCAACATTTTCTTTCATGGTGCAGCAGCACGATGCGGCCGCACCATGAAACTTTTCAACGGTGCGGCCATGTGATGCGACCGCACCATGTAACTTTCATGGTGTGCTCGTCGTGTGTTGTGTCTTGTGTGTATGTGAGGTGTGCCGAGTGAACGTGTGCATGTTGGTGTGGCAAAAGTGTGTAACACAATAGCTGTGCATGTGCAGTGCATATGGTGCATGCATGTGTTCATAGAGAGTTGCATGTATGTTCATAGTGATGCTTGTGTATATATGCCACCCATGGTTGTGTGCAGGTGGATGCAAGAGTAATGCCTAATCATAACAAAAGTTGTGCAATACGTGCATGCTATGGTGTGCATGTTAAGTGCCTACAATGTGCTTATGTAGTGAGCTTTGTTGTACATGTAGTACAGCAAGAGTGTAATGCATGTGCTAGTGTATGCATATATGTGCAACAAGTCCGTGCATGGTGTACAAGTATACGCGGCAGCTGTGGTGCCAATGCTCATGCGGTAAAGTGTGCGGCAAGTGTGGCATCGCTTGCACGGCATGTGTGCGGTGAGGCTTGCGGTGCATGCGAGCTCGTGCGGACCTTGTGTGCTTCATAGCAGCAGTAGTGTGCGTACGATATGTGCCCGAATGTGCAGTAACTTCGTGCGATGCGTGCCGGGCATTCGTGTGTGGTGTTATGCGATGCATGCAGGAGTTGTGCGATGCATGTGCAATAAGTAAGGCATGTGTTGTGCGGTGCATGTATGCATAGTATAACAAGTATATGCATATGTTTTGCGAGGTGTGTGCTCAATGCTATGTCTTCGTGCACATACTTAAATTTTCATGCAACACTTATGCACAACACCGAATTCAGCCCTTTTTCATCATATAACTCTACATATAGACAATTACACAATCTTACAAATCAACAACGAGTTCCTCACGAAATACACTAGAACACAGCAATAAGCAAGTGAAAATAACATCATTACGTCAGTATACAACTGACTTATCAGTATAAATAGTCAAACTATAACAAAAATAAAAATGAAAATGTTGAAGTTTTAAAAATTCTTAACTTTTGTGAGTTATGGCTACTTAATGTTTTGAAAAAACTACATGTGCATATTTTTTAACAATTGTTGTTTTCGGAAATAAGTACTTTTTTAACAAATATATATAAATTTTTATTGACTATAGCTTATCTATGTATGCTTTTAATACTCTTGTTTTTGTTCTTACTTATTTGAAAACAATTAAAATAATAGACTAAATATGAAAAAAAAAAATGTGATTTTTCAAAAATATAAATGCAAATATAAATGCATACATTTAAGTTCTATATTTTGTTCTTATATGAAAGAATATGTCAATTTTTTTAAAAAAAAAAAGTCTACAATTTTTTCGAGATTAAACCTTTGTTTTTGTGAAATAATTGCAACTTTTTAAAAACAACCTAGGTTTTGAAAAATCTATTTAAATTTTTTTTTGCTTCTAATTCAATGGGCAATGTGTAAACTGATAGATTATAATAATAAAAATTAGAAAATTTTAATTTTTGGACAATAACATTGATTTTTTAGAAGGAAACATAAATTTTTAAAAAGTTATTTAAATGTGGTTTTAAGGGTCACATTTTATCCCTAATTCGATGAAAAACTTTTAAAACTATTAGATTATGGCCAAAAAAGTAGAAAAAGAAAATTTTCTTTTCGTGAGATATAACCTTGAGATTTTAACTATCATTGTTTTGTTATAAATTCAATGGGCAACATAATGAAAAATTTGTAAAGATAAAAATTTTGGCAATTTTTTTTTGGTGCAATAGCCTGATTTTTTAGGTAGAAAAAACATATATTTTTAATGTTCTATTTTTTAACGGTTCATTTTTTATTCTCAACTCAATGAAAAATATGTAATCTTTTTTTACCTTCGTCAATAAATTGCATATTTCTAATTGCTATGGGTGCAAATATAACATATTTTTCGCCTTAAAACGTGTGCTATAACTCACAAAAATTTGTAATTTTTCAAAAAAAAAGTTGAAAAAAACTCAGCTTTATGCGATTTAGACTTATGTTTTTGGGAAAAAAGTTCAAATCAAATAAAATAAAGTCAGAACTTTCAAAACCAAATCAAATAAAAGTATTTTCATCAATAATCTAAAAATTTTATCAATATTTTGTCCCATCTTAAAGACTAAATCAAAAATTTTCTACACCAAGCCAATAAAAAATATTGATAAGTTATCTGAAATTATTTTTAAAAAACACCTTCCTAAAGTGAATCAAACAAAAATATTGAAGTCCAATTCATATCTAAATTTTGTGTGCTATAGCCTTGAGTTAAGAGGGATAAATATAATTTAATTTATTTCTTATTGATGGATAAAATTGTCATTTAAAATTAATAATTAATGAAGTTATCCATTAGCATCTTTAATTGATAGTCAACGGTGCAAAGTGTTAATAAAAATCTTTTATGGGGGCAAAGTGATTCAAGGTCATCTTTCATGGGGGTAAATTGAAGATAACCCTTATTTTTATTGATTTGATTTAGGCAAAAAGGAACTAGATTTTATGAAAGAAAAAAGTTGAATAAGATTTTGAACTTCTTGATTGAATTGATTTATCCTAAAATAGCTAATTTTTAGTTCGATGAATTTGGAAAGTTCTTAATTGAATTGATTACTTTTTTCTTTTTTAACTAATAATTTAAATTATAATTATAAAAAATAATTAGATTTATGAAATAATACAACAAGTTAGATTTTGAACTTATTGAATTGATTTACAAAAGTTGGTTAAATTTTAGTTTAATTGATTTGGCTTAGAGAATTTTTGTTTTAGTCTTTAAAAATTGGACAAAATACGACCAAAGTTCTTTTTATAGAGAATTCTGAATAATTTAAGTCAATATTTTATTTTAATCTAATTTTGAAAAGTTTATGATTGATTGTTTAATTTGGTTTCTTTTTCTAATTGTTTATGTGGGATACAAAATGTGTTTAAGTGTTTGGTTTTAGACCAACAAATTAGGGTTTTTTAGGAAAAGTTTTCCCCTTTTGTGGGTTTTTAAACATTAATTTTAATTTATCTACTCTATAATTTTGTATTAAAACTTAAATATTATTAGTTTGAGGCAAAAAATATTTGATCAATTTTTTTTAACAAAATAAGCTACTTGTTTATTTTTTTCATCTTTTTTTCTTTTTGTTTTATTTCATCTTCTTTTATATAAATAAATATGTCAAGTTTCTTGTAATTTGTGATTTTTTTTACTCATTTTAGTTTGTTGTGTCTTTATAATATGATTGTTTATCTTATTTGTATTATTGACAATTTAAAGCATTGATTTAGTATCTTACATTTTTTATTATATTATTACATATATTAAAGTAATCTAATCAACATAATAAAATTTTATAATGACAAATAAATAAATAAAATAATTATTTACTTATTAGTTGTAAGGTGTATATTTATTATAAATATATATTTTCCTAATAAAGATATATTTTATACTTAATAAATTTAATAACAAATTCATTCACTCTAAATTAAAAATCCATAGATATCAGAGTGGTAAAATAAAATGTTTCATTAATTTTTTATTAAAGAATTTAAAAAATTGGATAAAGTATGCATTATTTTATTACATTCCAAAAAATTAAATAATTCATATGAGGTTTTTATTAACCAAGTACATTAAAAATAGTTAACAAATTATAAAAAATAGTAAACCGTATCCAAAATTTAATTTTTTTTAGTAAGATTATATATATTATTATATTATTTAAAATAATAATAAGAAATTTAATTTGTTAAAGTATCTATAAAGTAAGAAGAAAATAAAATGATGATAAAGTAGGATAAGATTTTCAGAATTAAATTTAAGGGTAAAATAGTCTAAAATATTTAAAAAAATAAATTGTTAAGGCAAAATTTAAACTTTTCATTTAAATATAGTAAGAGAATATCCTTATCGGTGCAAAGTATTAATAAAAATCTTTGATGGGGGCAAAGTGATTAAAAATCATCTTTCATGGGGGTAAATTGAAGATAACCCTAAAAATAATTAACTAACTTTCCCAAATCAATTCAATCAAGAAGTTCAAAATCAAATTTAATTTTATTTTCTTTCATAAAATCTAATTCCCATAGGATGACAAATTTTTCAACCTTAATTCCAATGTCTTTAAGTAAATTATAAACTCTTAATAGTAAGTTTAGCGAAAATCAATTAGGAAACTAAATACATATACGATACTATACTATAATAATTAAAGAACTGATTGATATAACATAACCATGAAAATTAAAAATATATCAATTTAGAATGATTGAAAACAACCACATCACTAAAAAGAATACCAAAACCAACAAAATTGTATCAAAATCATTAATTGAATGCTTATACTATTATACTATAATAATCAAAGAATTAATTGACATCAAATTTATACGAAAAAACTAAATAATAGAACCATGATATTAAAAAATATCATCAACTTACAAAGTTAAAGCAACGACATCACCAAAAAGAATAAGAAACCAATGAGTTTTCATTAAAAATAATTAATATGAAACCAACGAATTTGCATTAAAATCATACATTTAATCAAGGAAACCCAAAAAACTCACTAAATTTTAATCATAAAGAAATTCTTTTAAATCAACTTAATAAAAAAGTTAAAATTCTGATTCATTTTTTTTATTCTTTCATAAATTCAAATTCTATTTTTCTCCTATATCAGTAAAAAAAATTAACTAACTTTCCTAAATCAATTCAATCAAGAAAGTCAAAATCCAATCCAATATAGTATTGTATATAAATTCAATACCTAAAACACAAACATCTAATGTAATACTTGTAATTTTAGTAAGGACCATTTCATAAATAAAAGAAACTATGGGGACTTATTTAGCAAATTGTAAAAACTTTGCCTTAAACCCATCTTTCTTGACTTGGTCTTCATTCTTCTTTCCATTTTCTCCTTCCTTTTTATTTATGGATCCCATTTGTAATCTTAACTAGGGCAAGAGGAGAAGATTGATTAAGGAAGGGAAGGGAGCAATTCTCACCACTACTTTACTTTTGTTAAGGTAAAGAACTCATCTAGTTCAATTATCCAACTTAAATTTCCTTAATTAGTGTTCTTGAATGGTAGGGTTGGAAATTGGGTTGTGATAGAATATGGGTTTAATCATGTAAGCTCAAGAACACTTATTTAGGTATGTTAGCTTCCATTTGATTGAGTAAAGAACATGGGTAGATGAATTTAGGTCAATTTGAGATTTTAGTTTTATTAAAGAAGGATTATGAGAATGATATATATGTATATGTCTATGTTTATAGGGAAGTGAATTGAAGTGGTGTTGGAAATCCTAGAAATCAAGGACTATATTGGAGTTTGAGTTAAGGTAAGTGGTTTGATATTCCTTTTTGTTTTAATATGCTTTTGATGAAACATATTTTGAGAACTTGATATATTGTGATATAAGAAAATGGATTGAGCATGTATTATATTATGATTTTGATGTAAACGAATGTATGTAAGTGGCTTTTGTGAATAAAAATCATTTTGAGGAATGATTTGAATAATTTTGAAATGTTTGAGCTCTTGAATGTTTAACGATCGATTGGAGGGAACATGTTCCAAATTATTGATTATGGCCCTCCTAGCGGGTTATAGTAGCTAGGAACCCCTTTGTTTGGCCTACCTGACGGGTTATAAAAGTTAGGGCTGGATCCAGTATTTTGACCCAAGAGTGAAGTGAATGATTCATGAGCTAAATGACAAATACTCAATGTGTTTGTAAATATGATTTGATGAATGATTGTGCCACTTTCTATATGTATATGTGTGTGTGGATTTGAAATGTTTCCAAATGTGATTTTCATGTGTTGAAATGCTTTGTGAAAGTATATAAGGTATAATGTGCTCAATCCGATAAAGGAATGTCAAATATCACTTACTGAGCATAGTGTTTGCTCATACCACTATTATTGTCATTTTTGCATATTTTAAGATTTCCTGTACAGGTTACGTGGACGATCAAAGTGGAGGGGAGTGATTTTGTGGACATTGTAATGATGTATAGATATTAGGTGTTTTGAATGATGGAATATTGGAACATGTGATTTTGGATGTTGATATATAGATTGGTAAATGATTTTTGAAGGAAATGTATAGTTTAGGCTGGATATACAGTGTTTTGGTTAGATAAAGGTTTGATATATATCAATATGCAGGTTTGAATTGATCTTGTGGCAATATTAAGTTAAGATGGTATAGATATATATGTTGATTATCACCAAATGTTTGGTATACACGTATATCTTGTTGTTGGAATAGAAAACTTTGCAGACAGGGGCTTCGCACGTTTTGGATCCGGTTTCCAGGCGTGTGGCCGTGCCACGTCGGATTTGGGGCGTGACATTTAGTGGTATCAGAGAGTAAGTTGAATACAATAGGTGCATATGAGAGATGAAATAGGTTTAAAACATTGAAAGTTCAAAAACTAGCCATTAGGTTAGAAAACTGAGTTTCGGACGCCTCTTAAGCCCTTAGGAGCCGTCCGAACCTAAATAACTGGAACATGTCAAAATTGGTCTCAGAAGTTTCGGACGGCCGAAACTCCTCAGAGCCGTCCGAACCTAATCTTCAGAGAGGGTGCATTTTACACAAAGTTTCGGACGGTACTTTCAGACGCTAGGAGGCGTCCGAACCTAAGTTTCGGACGTCCGAAACTATGAATAGTGCTTCCGATCCTATTTTTTCTCAACTTGTTTTCAACTTTGTTTTCCGAATCATTTGTACAATTATGTATGACATTGTGCAAGTATGAAATGAATGTTAATCGATCTTTTATGATAGGATTATGGCACAAAGTAGTGGGAGTGGAGAGAATCCCAATGTAGTGATTGTAGAAAGCCAGGATGATGGCAATGGTGAAGGAACAAATACGGGGGAACATGTGCTAACTCGCACTCCTCAACCCCTGACTACTGGAGGTGGACCGTCAAGTGATCCACTCACGACTAGTATAACCACCTTAGCAATGCCTCCGGAGTTCACTGCTGCCTTTGGCATGATGGCTCGAATCATGCAAAACCAACAAAGGTTACAACAAGAACAAGAGGACCGCCAACGCCAAAAATTGACTGGTAGCAAGGTTCATTATGAGAACTTGAAAAAGGCAAACATGCCAGTCTTCGATGGTAGTCCGGATCCTGAAAAGGCAGAGAAATGGCTACATGAATTAGAAGCCAACTTTGAGGTATTGGAGGTCCCCGAAGACGTAAAGCCAAAGGTTGTCATTCCATTTCTTGTTAGAGATGCGGAAATGTGGTGGAAAGGAACCGCTCCAGCTTATGTTCGAGAGGGACAACCTTTGGATTGGAAGACCTTTAAGAGTGTTTTCTTGAAACACTACTTTCCCGACTCCATCCGTAGTGAGAAACAAAGGCAGTTCTTCAACTTGAAGCAGACAGAGAACATGTCTATTGTGGAGTACGCTGGAAATTTTAACTCGTTGGGGCGATATGTACCAACTGTGATGGCGGACGATAGCATTAAGTTGCTTAGATTTGAGGAGGGATTACAAGGGCGCATTCGGGCTAGATTGTCTTCAATGCCCTCAAACAGTTATGAAGAATCCTTCAAAAGGTGTATTGGGATTGAGGCGGATCTCAAAAAAGGGGACGCCGAATTTCGCGCCAAAAGGTCTAGACCAATGCCGACTCAAGGTCAAGGATCAAGGCAATCTGGAGGGGGTCAATTCATGAACAAAAGACGTGGACCACCACAACCACCGGTTCAGCCAGGGTTTCAGAAGAAAGAATGCGATGTCTGTCACTGTATTCATCCAGGAGAATGCCAATGGAGTACTGGAGCGTGTTTCGGGTGCGGTAAGTTTGGCAACAAGGTTAATGAGTGTCCCACTCCACGACAAGACAAAACCAAACCCGTCAATGCTCGTGTCTTTGCTTTGACCCAATCAGAGGCTGAAGCGTCAGAAGATGTTGTCACAGGTACTATAATGATAAATTCAGTACCTGTTATGGTTTTATTTGATTGTGGGGCTTCTCATTCTTTCATATCAAAAAGATGTGTTAGTAAATTGAATTCTAAGCCGGAATATCTTAGAGAGCCCTATCGTGTAGCTACCCCAGGAGGGAAAGTTCTTATATCCAATTTGGTAAATAGAGATTGTCATGTAGAGATCGATGGGCAGGAACTTAAGGCAAATTTAATTCAAATAAACATGAAGGATTTCGATGTAATCTTGGGTATGGATTGGTTGACAAACAACTTTGCTTGTGTGGATTGTCGGGGTAAGAATGTTAAATTTTGTATCCCGGGAAGAGATGAATTCTCATTTCGAGGGGGCATGGAGAAACAGGTCAAATGTACAACCCCAATGATATCGGCTATGCAAGCTTGGAAATCACTTCGCAAAGGTTGTGTAGGATACTTGGCGAATGTAATTGACACCAAGAAAGAGGGTGTAAACTTGAACGACATTCCGGTAGTTCAAGAATTTCCCGATGTGTTTCCAGAGGAATTGCCAGGGCTTCCACCTAATCGCGAGATTGAGTTTGAGATTAATGTGATGCCTGGAGAAGCACCAATTTCTAAAGCTCCGTATCGAATGGCATCGGCGGAACTACGAGGCTTAAAGTTCAATTACAAGAATTATTGGACCTTAAGTTTATCCGACCTAGTGTATCTCCGTGGGGTGCTCCGGTGTTATTTGTGAAGAAGAAGGATGGAAGTTTGAGACTTTGCATCGATTATCGGGAGTTAAACAAGATTACTATCAAGAATAAGTATCCACTCCCAAGAATTGATGACTTGTTTGATCAACTCAATGGAGCCCAAGTCTTTTCAAAGATTGATCTACGTTCGGGCTATCACCAGTTGAAGATTAAGTCAGAGGATATCTCAAAGAGTGCTTTTAGAACGAGGTACAGGCATTATGAGTTTCTTGTTATGCCTTTTGGTCTAACAAATGCCCCTGCCGCTTTTATGGATTTGATGAACAGGATTTTTAGGTCTCAACTTGACAAGTTTGTGGTTGTGTTCATTGATGACATATTGGTTTATTCTCAAACTGAGGAAGAACATGTTGAGCACTTGAGAATTGTGTTGCAAACCTTAAGGGAAAAGAAACTTTTTGCCAAGTTTAGCAAATGTGAATTCTGGCTAAAAAGTGTTGCCTTCTTAGGTCATGTGATCTCAGAAGATGGTGTAACCGTGGATCCGAGAAAGGTAGAAGCAATCGTGGACTGGCCTAGACCGACCAATGTAACGGAGGTTCGGAGTTTTTTGGGTTTGGCCGGTTACTATCGGAAATTCGTCGAGGGATTCTCATCCATTGCTATCCCTTTGACTCGGTTGACTCAGAAAAGAATGAAGTTTGAATAGGCGACAGATTGTGAAAACAGTTTCCAAGAGTTGAAGAGGAAATTGACTTCTGCCCCGGTACTAACTCTTCCATTTGGGTCAGGAGGATTCATAGTGTATAGTGATGCTTCTAAACATGGCTTGGGATGTGTATTAATGCAAAATGGCTGAGTTATTGCATATGCCTCTCATCAGTTGAAGAAGTATGAACAGAATTACCCGACTCATGATTTGGAATTAGCAGCTGTAGTGTTTGCTTTGAAAATCTGGAGACATTATCTGTAAGGCGAAAAATGTGAGATCTTTACAGATAATAAAAGCTTGAAGTATTTGTTTACTCAAAAGGAGTTGAATATGAGACAACGGCGATGGTTAGAACTGTTGAACGATTATGATTTGGATATTAAATACCATCCCGGTAAGGCAAACAGAGTAGCAGATGCTTTGAGTAGAAAGTGGTCAGGAACATTGGCATCATTGTTGACTCAACATGATCACTTAATTTCTGAGTTTGAGAAATTAGAAATCGAGGTGATTAACTCAACCGATGGGTTTCTAGCGGCTTTAGTGGCACAACCTTCATTACTTGAGCGAATTAAAGTTGCTCAAGCCAATGATGTTGAATTTAAGAAGAAGGGAGAGCAGATTAAAGAATGCCCAAAATCCGATTTTCAACTCCATGATGATGGAAGCTTGTGGTTTCGAAATAGATTATGTGTACCCGATGATTCCGATTTGAAGAAGGAAGTCTTGAAGGAAGCACATAATTCTAAATTTTCTATTCATCCAGGTAGCACAAAAATGTACCAAGACTTGAAAAGAAATTTTTGGTGGAATGGTATGAAGAAAGAAGTTGCTGAGTTTGTTTCCAAGTGCTTGGTATGCCAACAAGTGAAAGCAGAACATCAACGCCCTGGGCGACTGTTGAAACCCTTGGAAATCCCTGTCTGGAAATGGGAGCATGTGACTATGGACTTTGTTTGTGGTTTACCGAAGACAAAGACAAGTCAAGACACCATATGGGTAATTGTGGACAGACTGACTAAGAGTGCTCATTTCTTACCTATGCGATCCACCGCTACCATGGATCAATTAGTCAGTATGTATATGGATAATATTATCTGTTTGCATGGTGTGCCTATCAGTATTGTCTCAGATAGGGATCCAAGATTTACATCTCGATTTTGGGAAAGTTTTAATAAGGTATTGGGGACTAAAGTGACACTTAGTACAGCTTTTCATCCTCAGACAGATGGACAGTCAGAAAGAACCATTCAAACGCTTGAGGATATGTTGAGAGCATGTGTCTTGGACTTCAAAGGTAGTTGGGTCGACTACTTCACTCTTATTGAATTTGCTTATAACAACAGTTTCCATGCTAGTATTGGGATGGCACCGTATGAAGCATTGTATGGGAGGAAATGTAGATCACCTATTTGTTGGGATGAAATTGGTGAGAAAAGCATTATGGGACCAGATTTGGTGCAAGTGACGATTGAGAAAGTTCCCTTGATTCGAGGCCATTTGAAAGCTGCCCAAGACAGACAAAAGAGTTGGGCCGATACCAAGAGAAGGCCTTTGGAGTTCCAATGTGGAGAGAAAGCTTATCTTCGGGTATCGCCTAGCAAAGGAGTTATGAGATTTGGCAAAAGTGGGAAGTTGAGTCCGCGATATGTTGGGCCATTTGAGATATTGGAGAAAATTGGAGATCTTGCATATAGGCTAGCTTTGCCACCATCTTTGTCAAGGGTTCATAATGTATTTCATGTGTCGCAATTAAGGCGGTATGTTTCGGATCCTAGTCATGAAATAGAATTGGAACCGTTGGAAGTACAAGAAGGTTTATCATATAGGGAATTTCCATTACGAATTGTGGATCGAAAGGATCAAGTGTTGAGACGAAGGACAATTCCCTATGTGAAGGTACAGTGGTCCAATCATACCCCTCGTGAAGCAACGTGCGAATTGGAAGAAGAAGTGAAAGAAAAATATCCACATTTGTTCGAAGAACAAGGTACTTTAAGTTTCGAGGCCGAAACTTTCTATAAGGAGGGTAGAATGTAATACTTGTAATTTTAGTAAGGACCATTTCATAAATAAAAGAAACTATGGGGACTTATTTAGCAAATTGTAAAAACTTTGCCTTAAACCCATCTTTCTTGACTTGGTCTTCATTCTTCTTTCCATTTTCTCCTTCCTTTTTATTTATGGATCCCATTTGTAATCTTAACTAGGGCAAGAGGAGAAGATTGATTAAGGAAGGGAAGGGAGCAATTCTCACCACTACTTTACTTTTGTTAAGGTAAAGAACTCATCTAGTTCAATTATCCAACTTAAATTTCCTTAATTAGTGTTCTTGAATGGTAGGGTTGGAAATTGGGTTGTGATAGAATATGGGTTTAATCATGTAAGCTCAAGAACACTTATTTAGGTATGTTAGCTTCCATTTGATTGAGTAAAGAACATGGGTAGATGAATTTAGGTCAATTTGAGATTTTAGTTTTATTAAAGAAGGATTATGAGAATGATATATATGTATATGTCTATGTTTATAGGGAAGTGAATTGAAGTGGTGTTGGAAATCCTAGAAATCAAGGACTATATTGGAGTTTGAGTTAAGGTAAGTGGTTTGATATTCCTTTTTGTTTTAATATACTTTTGATGAAACATATTTTGAGAATTTGATATATTGTGATATAAGAAAATGGATTGAGCATGTATTATATTATGATTTTGATGTAAACGAATGAATGTAAGTGGCTTTTGTGAATAAAAATCATTTTGAGGAATGATTTGAATAATTTTGAAATGTTTGAGCTCTTGAATGTTTAACGATCGATTGGGGGGAACATGTTCCAAATTATTGATTATGGCCCTCCTAGCGGGTTATAGTAGCTAGGAACCCCTTTGTTTGGCCTACCTGACGGGTTATAAAAGTTAGGGCTGGATCCAGTATTTTGACCCAAGAGTGAAGTGAATGATTCATGAGCTAAATGACAAATACTCAATGTGTTTGTAAATGTGATTTGATGAATGATTGTGCCACTTGCTATATGTATATGTGTGTGTGGATTTGAAACGTTTCCAAATGTGATTTTCATGTGTTGAAATGCTTTGTGAAAGTATATAAGGTATAATGTGCTCAATCCGATAAAGGAATGTCAAATATCACTTACTGAGCATAGTGTTTGCTCATACCACTATTATTGTCATTTTTGCAGATTTTAAGATTTCCTGTACAGGTTACGTGGACGATCAAAGTGGAGGGAGTGATTTTGTGGACATTGTAATGATGTATAGATATTAGGTGTTTTGAATGATGGAATATTGGAACATGTGATTTTGGATGTTGATATATAGATTGGTAAATGATTTTTGAAGGAAATGTATAGTTTAGGCTGGATATACAGTGTTTTGGTTAGATAAAGGTTTGATATATATCAATATGTAGGTTTGAATTGATCTTGTGGCAATATTAAGTTAAGATGGTATAGATATATATGTTGATTATCACCAAATGTTTGGTATACACGTATATCTTGTTGTTGGAATAGAAAACTTTGCAGACAGGGGCTTCGCACGTTTTGGATCCGGTTTCCAAGCGTGTGGCCGTGCCACGTCGAATTTGGGGCGTGACATCTAACCTCTCTCTCTTTTGAATTTGGGTGAATAGTTTGAATTTGCAATCTGCAACAAAGAATAGATGGAAGTTATTCAAAAGTCCAAAACAGCCATAATTACAAAACAAATGACCAAAAGAAAACGTAAAAATTCCAAAATATTATAGGTATATGAAATATCAAAGCAATGAATATGAACTCACACACAACATTAAATTCTTTGGAAGCAACAATAATGATGAAATAAATGCCAAAAAAAACATAAACGTAAAAGTCAATAAGAAATTTAAATACCACGTAATTATTGAATAATGTAAGGAAACAAAGTAAATTGGAACCATCTAGTAAGAAGAAAGAATGTGGCAAAACAATCTTTATTAATGACCGAAACAACGAAAATAGCAAATAATGACCCAAAAAACGAAAATAGCAAATAATGTGAGACGGCAACTCTTTTGTTTTTACTGTTAACAAAACCCTATCTTTTAGACATGTATTTAAAATGCAATAAATCAAGACACCAACTCTTATCAGGAAAGTAAGACTTAGTTTAATTCTATAGTTATTTATACATTGTATAAGATATTTATTTCTAATTAGATTTATATACTAATTTTGGTGTTTCTTATCCTAGTTAATAAATTATTATTTGTGTGTTTTGATTTATAGATAAAAAAGAATTTGAATAAGATTTGAAACTAAAAAACTAAAATATATAGATTGTGAAGAGTTTTAATATGATTGGGTGTTTTACTCAAAAGAAAATTTATTCAAGAAAAAGCCGAAAGATGACATTTAAAAAAAAAAAAAAGCCCAAGCCCACATCAGTTTACAGGGCGTTATACTTAAAGCGGCCGACGTCAGTTTATCGGTTTATGATTTGAGTGTTAAAGACCTCTACCATTTATAGAGTTTCTCGCATTCATTTGTTTATGGTTGCTGTTATTGCCAGAGCAATAATTAGCTTCCAGAGCAATAAATCACATATATTTCAAAATTACCCTTAATCAATCAACTCTTTTATTTTTCTCCATTTATCATTAAAACTTATCTTTATCTTCTTTTTAACTTATCATTTAAACTTATCAATTCTTTATAACATTTTCCCGTAACTTCTGTTTTATTCTCCTTTACAATGATTTTTCTCCCCAATTTTTATTAATATAACAATTTATTTCACCTCAAATTATAAGAAAAAATTATGTAAAAATAATATGATACTTATTTATATAATAAATTTTATTTTTCTTTCAATTAAATTATAAAATATTTACCAATATATATTTTAAAAAATTTAGGCTCTATTTGTTTACCGTTGTCTTAGTGTTTTATTTCACAAATTTAATTTAATTTATTTGTGTTGTTCATTTTTTCTATCAAAATTTGTAAAACAAAAAAATAATGTAACAGTAATATTTTTGCTATAATATTTTTCTATTGTTATAAATAAATTATTAAATTTAAATTTGACCTTTTAGATTTTTAATAATAAAAAATTCTTTCTAAGAATTTTTTTTTACCAAATAAACTCATAAATATTTAATTCAAATTTGAATTTTAAATTTTAATAATTAGAATTCTTCCTGGGCTTAATTATATTATGAGCAAATTAATGAATGCTCATAATATTGTTGGGAGTATAAATGGAAGTAAAAATTTTTAATATAATATACTCCCATATATTTCAAAATGTTAGTAGATCACAAGGAAAAAAATTGTTGGGAGTATAAATGGAAGTAAATATATGCATCTAAATTATAAAGTAAAATTTGTTGCCTTTTTATTATTTAAAATCTATGAATTAAATTGTAGCATAAAAAGATACATGAAATTGAGATTGCTATTATCTATATAGTGGTGGTGTCTTTCTTTTAAGTTTTAATTTATGAAAATTATTTTGATAAAATATTAGTATGAGCAGTGTTATTAGAAACAAAAATAATAATTTATAGCTGTCATATGTTTATGTATTATTATTTTAACAAAAAAAATATAACCTGCTTTGGATAGAGTATTTTTTTAGTTTTATAGTATGATTTTTTTCTTGAGATTTGTTAAAAGAAATAAATATTTTGGAGGTGTTTAGATTGATGAGTTTGTTTTGGTGGGCATTTATATTTGATAATTTTTTATTAATAAAATTTAAAATTTAAATTTGAGTTAATATTTTATGAGTTTATTTTAGTATTAAAATGTATTCAGAAGAATTTTTTATTTTTAAAAATTTAAAAGTCAAAATTAAATTTAATAATTTATTTATTAAAATATAAAAAATGTTGTATAAAAAATAATTACTGTAATATTATTTTTTTATTTTAAAAAATTTGATGAAAAAATGGACAAACAAATAAATCAAATTGAATCTGTGAAATAAAACACTAAAACAACGGTAAACAAATGGAGCCTAAATTTTTTGAAGTATATATTAATAAAT
The DNA here is from genome assembly GCA_016586305.1 of Ophiorrhiza pumila. NCBI lineage: Eukaryota > Viridiplantae > Streptophyta > Magnoliopsida > Gentianales > Rubiaceae > Ophiorrhiza > Ophiorrhiza pumila. The sequence continues at coordinate 22,151,662 of BLIW01000005.1, forward strand.
ATTTTATAATTTAATTGAGAGAACAATAAAAGCTATTAATAGAAATAAGTATCGTGTTATTTTATATAATTTCTTTCTTATAATTTGAGGGTGAAAATAAATGTTAGGAAAGTAGAATAAATGTTAGGAACGTAGAAGTTACGAAAAGATGTTATAAGTTGTAATGATAAAGTAGAAAGAAGATAAAGATAAGTTATAATGATAAATGGATAAAAGATAAAAGATAAAAGAGTTGATTGATTAAGGATAAATTTGGAAGATATGTAATTTATTGCTCTGGAAGCTAATTGTTGCTCTGACAATAACAGCAGATAAAAGATAAAAGATAAAAGAGTTGATTGATTAAGGATAAATTTGGAAGATATGTAATTTATTGCTCTGGAAGCTAATTGTTGCTCTGACAATAACAGCAGCCTTTGTTTATTCATTTCCCGACGGAAATTTATACTATATTGCATGGAGGTACAATATCAGTTTATTATTATATATATAATATAAATATTAATATAAGAAAAATAAGTTATCGCATTAATAATGGTGTTATGTTAGTAGGGTTAATAAATTATCTCTATTATTATAAGAAACATTATTAATTGATTTTCTAATTTGTTTAGAAAAGGATTTAGTTAAATTTAATTATGAATTAATTAAATTAATTTACATTCATGTATTTATAGTGTAAGAATTAAGACACAAATCCTATTTGAAATATAATTCATAAACTGCGATCCTTTTAATTAAACTTAATTAATTACGAATTAATTAAATTAATTTGCATTCATGTATTTATAGTGTAAGAAATTAAGACACAATCCTATTTGAAATATAATTCATAAACTGCGACTTATTTTAATTCATTAATTAAGAAGAGTTCCATATTAAAAGAATAAATATTAATTATGAAGAGTTTTAATAGGATCTTATTGATAATTAGATTTATAGATTTTATCTACTAAAAATTATACAAAAATTAATTAGGAAAAGTTTTAATAGGATTTAATGACTAAAACACTAAAATATATCATAATTTTCTAAATAGAGGATTAAATTAATTAGTTAAAAAGAGTTTTTGTCGGAAGTAAAGACTAAAACAACTCATGATTTTACATAGATATAGATAAGTAACGCGTGGAAATTTATTATTAGAATATATATATTAAAAATGAAAGAAACTGGCCATTGACAATTTTTTTTAGTTGCAAGAAAGAGATACAAACTATATTGGGAAAACAAATAGTGATGATTCAAGTTTTAGAACCGACACAAATTAAAAAAAAGATTAAAAAAATGGTTAATTACCAAGAACACTCATGTGGTTTGCCGAAATTCACTATAACCGCTATGTATCATAAAAATGTATTGAGTACCTTCATTTGTTTTGGAGTGAAATAGAAAGTGGAAAGAAAATAGGTCCATTAACCGAGAGCATGTAAAATGCGCTTGTTCTGCAAGTATAATGCACCAAAAATTATTAAATAATCGTTTACTTCACAAATTACCCTTTTTTTCTTATCCTCTCTCCTTTTCTTCTTCTCTCTCATTTCTTTTACGGCATTGATTTGATTTGGAGAATCAAAATTCTCATTCCTTTTTTTCTTTCCTTTTTTCCATTCTCTCTCATTTTCTTCTTTTCCAACAATCAAATATCATGATTTTTTATCTTTTTGGTTTCATATCATTTTTTTTTCTATTTAATGTTCATATTTTTTTCCTCATCCGCCAACCACCACCCACCGTCAACCTCCACTACCACGACAACACTGCTACAAGTTTGTCACTATCATCCCCAATCACTAACACAACAACAACAAATTTGAGGTTTAGCAGTCCAAGTGTAAAACATGGTAAATTATTATATTATTACTAAACTTATTTCTATTGGGAAGAGTTTGTATGAATTGATGGAACAATAGAAGTTTTTAGTAAGTTACACAAAATTCACATAATAGATTGATGGAACAATAAAAATTTTTTAGTAAGTTACACAATATTCATAAGACCCATGAAAATAAGAACCTGGCAATACATAGAAGAAAGATGAGGGAACCAAAAAGGCAAAGTATGAAAAAGAATTCAGACAACTTGACAAGGGACCATACAAAATATTGTATTTTTTCTATCGGCAAAACTGAATTTGATTCCCTTAATTCATGGCTGTAGTTCTTGGATCCTCACTTTCATCAATTCCTTCCTGGGTTTTGTTGGGAACTTTCAACACACCCAAAGAAGCCGCCAAAGCCTACCACAAATAAGGTTGTAAAATCAGAGGAAACAAAGCCAAAGTTAACTTTTCCAATGACGACAACAACCACCACCACAATCCTAACATTAACATTACTACCTATCAATGGTAGATATAGGCAGGGGCTGGAGGAGGCTGAAGCCCCTGCCATGGTCGCCAGAAACTATGGAGAGGTGAGTTTGTTGCCGCTGCTGCTGGACTGCCTCCTGCCTGCCGCCACCGTAGAGCCCCGCTGAAGTCTAAAGAAGTTGAAGTATTGAAGAAGACGTTTAATTCATGTTTTGTTCAAAAAAAATCACTTAACAAAACGACGTCGTTTTGTTAAGTGATTTGAAAAAAAAACTGAAAAACTAACCAAAACGACGTCGTTTTGGTCAGTGATTTGAAAAAAAAACTGCAAGATTCTTGGATCGAGACAGAACTCAAAACATTAAATTCAACTTCTAAAATTTCCTTTCCAAATTCCAAACCTTCCCATCTCCCCCAAATTCCCAAATCCTATTTCCAAATCTAAATCCTTCCAATTTGACTATCTCCCAAATTTCCAAACTCAATTTCCAAATCCACTAGTAAAGAAACTTTTTTTTTCTTCCCTCATTGTCTCTTTTTCTTTATCTCCATTTTTTGTTTTCAAGATTCAAGAAAGATTAGTTTTACTTCTTCTTTTTCTATTTAGAGTTTTGTTATTTAAATGTTGTTAATTGTAAGTTAATTATAATTACTAAGTTAATTTGGGTAATTTTATAAATAATTTTATGGATTAAATATTTAGTGATTTTGAATTTAGATTAGGGTTTTTGAATGTGAACTTATTTTTTGACAATTGAAAATAAACAAATCTTGCAACGTTTCAATATGCAGACACCTAGCATGCAGCTATCTCGTCTTTGTCATACAAGTACGATGAAAACTAATAGTTCATATCAAATGTCAACCAATAGTATAGTTGTATGTATTCATATATTTTTATAGTTTTTATATTTATGAATTTAAAATTTTAATTTTTAAATTTATTTATTTAATCACAAGAAAATTTTTTTATTTTAAAGTCAGCCCCCTCACAATTTTGTTCTGGTTCCGCCCCTCCTACCTATTACTATAATTATAATAGCAGCCTTTCAAAACCACCACAATACTACCAAGACTATATCCCAAATCCAATAATACTACCAACGATCCGTCCAATGGATACAAGTCCTATGGCAGTGATGGTTCAGACAGTGAGTGTTTGCTTGAACTGAAAGAGAAGGACAACACGGTATTGAAGCGTCGGACAGAGAATGAACCAAGTGCAAAAGCTGTCAAAAGAGCTCATGGCATATGCCATGAAGCTTTTACGATAAGGGAGTAACAAAGTAGAGAGAATTGCTAGATTATAGGAGGGTAATAAGGCAAATAAAATTTGTAACTTGCAGATATAAATAGGACTTGTCACTACCGTACATTCATTGCTACAGATTGGTATGAAAGTGGACAATTGATGATGGATCCGCACAAACATAAAGCCGCCGATCATGGCATTAGTCTTCAAGGTCTGAAAGAGGGGATTTTACATGATAGTGGCTATACGGTAGCAACAGATAATAACGAACAACATAATAGTATGCACAGTATATGGCCACCCACTCTATAACCTACAATAGCAATAAGAGGCCATCCTACTAGAATACAATATTGAACTATAGTTGTTGGGTAGATAAAGGGAGTGGAATGAACGATCTCAACAACAACCGCCCATGAATTGTTGTTGACCGTTCAATCACTACTCTCGATGATGGCCGCCAAAATAAAGAAGAAGGGAAATAGTATTGAATCGATGAAGAGGAAAGGAGAAGGGAAAGAGAAACAAAAAGGAAATAAAAGAATGGAAAAGATAAAAAGGGTGAGGTTACTTCTCTTTTTTACTTTAAGAGTTTAATGATTTATAATTTGATCCCAAAATTTTAATTATTTGAAAGTTTACTACTTGATTTTAAAAGCTGAAATAGGGTATTATTGGAAGCTATAACGGCGCCGCTAGGGTATATGATTTCCGCCCACTTTACAGTTAAAATCGAAGCATGTAGGGGTTGTTGGTATATTTGAAAAAACATGGGGATTATAGGAAAAATCGACAAATCACATGGGGGTTGTCGGTAATTAACCCTAAAAAAACTCATTTTCAAAAGAAAATAGTTGGAGCTCATCCATTCAAAAGAAAAGAGTTACCGAAGATCTAAATCGGATTTCAAAGATTATTTTGTCTTATCCTATCCAATGTTTAAAATAACGTGACTACATTAAAATCAAATATTAAAAGTATAAATAGGGTTCACTTATATTTGAGATGAGATCTTCTGTCCAAGATTATCCTATCTTATCGTATCCAACATTAAAACTACATCGTATGGTTCACTCATATCTTGGTTAGGATATAATAATAGTTAAGTGATTTTACTTCTTAGTCCTTACTTTTATTGAAACTACGTCGTTTTGAACACTAGGCAGAATAAGATAGAGTTAAGTTAGACAGGAGATCTGGTCTTCTTATACTTGGGATAGGGTATGATAATTGTAAATTTAATTTTAGTGATATTTATGTTTTTAGTGTCTAATTTTAGTGAAACAACGTCATTTTCAATATTGGACTTGATAAGACATAATAATTTTAGATAGAGGATCCGATCTCGTCTAACCTTCTTTAATTATTTTTCAATGAGTTCGTTGGAAACATGTGATGCCAACTATCTATCAAGAAAAAGCTTTTTGCTTATTACAAAAACTGAAATGTGATACACTAATTTTTTTTTTATACTTGATACGCTAATTTTTTATTTACTTGATACCCTAATTTTTTATACTTGATACGTCTATTTTTGGATTAATACTTTTATGGAATAACATATATTTAATTTTATATACTTGATACGCTAATTTTATATACTTGATAAGCTTCTTTAATGTTTATGTACTTGATACGGTAATTTTATACAATAATATATATGTCAATGTATATACAATATGGTAAAGTCCTTAAAATAATATTTATTATTCTTAAATTTTCATAATCATAGTATCAATAATAACAAGGACGTTGTTAATGCAGATAGACTAGTATATATTGTGATATATTGGTGAATCATTGGAAAATATATTCACTGGAATGATCTGCTTAGAGATTTCCATATATTTAATTATTTGGGTGTCAAATGTATAATCTCTACATGACAGTAGTGTAAGCGATCATTTGACTTGAGATCATAAGAGTATATTTAGTGTGGATGTTATATTTTAACTCTATTTTTCCATAATTGTAATTGGTTATATGCGCGGTAGACGTTGGATATAACAGAAAACATGGATTGATAGTTTATGATTGTTGCAGGATTCACCAATCATAATAGTGGGAGAGTATATTAATTTTGGCACCACTTATTGAAGTTTAACTCAAAATGCGCATAATCAGTAAGTAAATTTGAAAAAAAATCTAAATTTATTTACAAGGAGTTGAATATCGGTACAAAAAAAATAATTAGTACCATAAATAGTTGACACTTATATTTTACTCTTGTACTAATAGGGATATAAGATGGTGAAAAGATGTTAGTTAGACGATACCTGGTTCATAGATAGGTGAAGTCCAATTGACTTTTTCTAACTCTTGAGTGGTCATGATGCCTTGGCTAGAGGCTAATCTTGATCTATATATATAAATATATTAATTGTTAAATTAATGATAAATTAAAGTTGTTAAATTTATTCTATGTTAAAAGCTCCATGACTAAATTATTTTTAGTCCAAGTGGGAGTTTGTGGATTTTGTACTAAACCCAATTTAATTCTAAGATTATTATTTTCATTTATTACCAAGTGACTAGGAATCTAAAGGGTCACACACAACAAAATTATTTCTTAGGTTAAATTGATTTACATAATTATATTATAATTATGGAATCTATTATACTCTTGTATTCTCTTTTGAAAAGTGAATTGAATTTGGTAATAATTCAATTTCTTGTTTAACTAGACAACTTTTTTGGAAGGTTATATTATTATAATGCAAAAACTCTTATGAGACATGATACGTGAATTATACTTATATGCTAATAAACTAATTTTTTATATGTTGTAAGCTAATATTTGATACTTTATACGCTAATTTTTTATACTCTATACGCTAATTTTTGATATTTTATACGCTAATTTTTTGATATTTTATATAGTAAAGTGAAATTCATATGCAAGTCTCATATATGAGACGGTCTCACATGATAATGACCCTTATTATAAATAGATGCTTAATGTTAGGCATTGACAACACAATTCTCTCAATAATAAATCTCACAAATAAGAAAAAAAAATTATTAAAATTTTTAGGTGTTGTTTAGAGGGATCTGTGTTATTAACCTAGCATTAAGTCAATCTACCTTAGAGGTCGAACACGTGTGCGGCTGATTGATCGGTAAAACCTCACTCAAGGACTTAATTAACATCTCTCGAGATATATTTTGAATAGATTATTATTAAAAGTCTTTTAAAAATTATTTATAATATAATTGTTATATTTTACATAGATTATCATTAAAAGTCTTGTGAAAATTATTATAGTATAATTGTTATATTTTCACAATATAATTGTTATATTTTCCACTACGTTATGTGCTTTGTTGATTTGTTTACAACCATTACCTCTTCAAGTTTCTAGCATCGTTTTGAAGCTTACTTTCCCCCGACTCCTCATCATCTTCTTTTTAAAGTTGAGATTGATTATCCTTCATACCATCGATGTTTGCCATGCGCTCTTCCAAGCCATTTATCTTTTTTGAATAAATCATCAAACCATTCGTTTTCTCATCATCGTGTCCTAATTTTTCCGCCATGTGCTATTTTTTTTTTTTTTTTGCCATTAGCGATATCTTTCTAATCTAGCCTACTCCTCCATCTAAGATTTAACCCAACTAGGTTAAGATGGGATAAAGATAGATAACCCACCTTACAAACTAGAAGAGTCTATGTCACCACTTCTGGATTTTTGTCAAGCAGATTCCCACGACCTACCATAAATAGCCTACTCGTACGACCTACCATAAATAGCCTACTCCTACGCCATGTGCTATTAATGACTTACCAAATGTTTAACTGTCGCTACAGTGGCCCTACGGTAGGTGCCAGTTATTGAACAATTGAAACCACCATGTGTTATTTTATTACTTACCAAAAGTTTAACTCTGGCTACAAATACAATGGCCCTACGATGGGTGCAAGTTGTTAAACAATTGAAACCACTATAGCCAACTCCTGGCATGGATGATTCTGATGCCCAAACAATGATTTAATCACCTGCAAGACAATGCCTTGCGAGGACTTCCTCGGGATGATGCTTAAATTAGTCTGCAAGTAATTGTATGGGCCAAAAGTCCATTTTTCTTTCTTTCTCCACTAAAGATATATATAAGCGTAAGAACATATCTTATTCCGAGTCCTTGCCTCGTCCAACTTCTTTCTTAACTTATCCTTATCAATGTTCTCGAGATACAAACTTATCAATTACGAGATAATCATTCCACCCGTCGTTATCTAATTTTAGCGCCTGTTTGATAACTGAATTTAAGTTTTAAAATTAATTGATTCATACTTTAACTAAATAAGTTTGTTTGATAACTAAAAATTAAATATTTTAATAAAATAATAGCATCTGAAAAGGTAGGAAAAATTCTTCTTTGATCTAGTTTATCACTTAAAATAAAAATACGCTCAGACCCAAGGATTTAAAATAAAATTAAATATACCATAATTATTCACAATATCTCTATAATACAACATAATTATCCATAATATCTTTTCAATCTTTCCTACTTTCTCCTTTTTTTTAACTAAAGTTTTGATAAATTAAAAATTATATTTTTTAAATTTTAAAATACATTATCTAATATAGTAGACCACCATGAATATAGAGAGCTTACAAATATATGCATTTCTATGATATTTTTATTTTTTAAATTATTAAATTTTGTAATTTTATTTTTTACAAACTTATATTTTTTATAATAATTTTGACTAGTTGTTTAACAAGTAATATATTACACATTTATTAAGAAAATAAATAATTGAATGACAAAATTGTACTATTTTAATCATTAAGCTATCATATCAATATGTTTATAAAACAACTTTAATTATTTCATTACTAGATTCAAACATTTAAAGCTGATTGTTTGATTGGTTAAAATTCAAACACTTCATTATTTCCTATTTCATATTTTAAATTTCATATTTCAGTTTTATAAAACTGGCTCTTAGTCCGCTATTACTCCATAATATTCTATCATTATTTTATTTTTGTTGTCATTAGCGATATTTTCTATTCTACCCTAATCTACACTATCTATAGGCTAACCCAACTGAGTCAAAGGAGTTGCAGGGAGAAAAACCTACCTCACATACCAAAAGAGTGGCTATCATCATCTTATAGAATCGTAAATTAAGGAGACCTTTATAACCATCAGATAACATGTTATTATCATGTCACAAGTAAATGAAACAAAAGAAAAAAAGATTGTCAATACAGTCGATTTTCACGGTCCATTCGAATAATCCTCAAATTTTGATTAAAGCATATAGTTGTTTAATTTCGTAGCATAGTGTCTTCAAAATTTTCCATTGAAGAGAAATGTGAGAATTGCTTATATGTGGCACAATCTAACAAAAACCCTAACTGCCACACTTTTTTCTCAATTCGACGATCGAGAATAGTCTAACTTTAATTAACAATATCTCACAATTCGACCGTTGGATTTTAATGAACCTTTGGCATAAACTCAAATCAACTACTTAGATCACAGATTCGGTATCCGATCAACCGTATCTGACTCGCACATCTAGCAGTCGGAACAATTGCCGAAATCCTTCTCTCTCCAATATCTTCCAATCTGGTGACAGATGCACACCAATGTTATGAAAATCGGACCGAACCGGCCAATCCAACCCATTGCGCTGAGATCGGTCTACAGTCTACTCTGTTTTTTGAGAAAAATCGAAAATGGTGAAACCCATTCAAAACCCTAATTTGACTGGGTAAATCGGTTAAAACCCGTGTTTGACTAGTTGGATTTTTTTCCTTTTTTCTTTTTCTTTTTTTCTTCACCTTTTACCATTTAGACTTCAACATTTGGGCCTTCAGTATTTGGGTTTTATATTAGTTTTAAATTTGTCTTTCTTTATTTTGGTTTTTAATATTTGTGTTATCTTCAAATATATGGGTTATTGTGTTTATAAATTATATATTTTATTTTTGCATTTTATATCCAATATCAATATATATATATATATATATATATATATATGACCCAATTGATATTTTGTATGAATAAAATTAAACTTTTCTTTTAACCAACGTAAATTAAACAAATTAATAAAAAATAGAGATGTGATTTATTATATTTTGAATCGTTTGATGATAGAATAACTGTTCAAATAAAATAAGGGCGTTTGGTAAGGGGGAATAGAAGGGGTCAATGGTAATCAACAAAAGTGATTGCCATTGTTAATGTTTGGGAAGGGGTAATGGGAATGACTGTTCATCAATGATTACCCAATACAGGGTAATGGATGATTAATGGGGGGGAGACTAGGGAATCATCCATTACCCTGTATTGGGTAATCGATTTTACTCAACTCTACCAAATAACTCCCTACTCTAATATGTACTTTAATAATAATAATAATAATAATAATAATATTATTATTATTATTATTATTAATTAAAATAATAATAGTAATAATAATAATAATATTATTATTATATTAATAATTAATAATAATATTAATATTAATAATATTAATATTAATAATAATTCATTAATAATAATATAATTAATATTAGTAATGAATAATTAATAATAATAATTATTAAATAATAATATTATTAATATAATTCATATTAATTAATAATAATAATTATTATTATTTAATAATAATTATTATTATTAATTAATATTATGAATAAATAATTATTAATAATATTAATTATTATTAAATATAATATTATTAATGTAATTCATATTAATTATTAATAATTACTATTATTAAATAATTACTATTATTAAATAATTATTATTATTAAATAATAATATTATTAATATAATTCATATTAATTATTAATAATAATTATTATTAAATAACAATATTGATAATAATATTATTAATGATTAATGATTAATATTAATAATAATAATGATAATAATATTAATAATTAATAATATTAATAATGATAATAATTAATAATATTAATCATTAATAATAATATTTATAATAAATAATGATAACAATAATTAATAATTAATAATGATAATAATAATATTAATAATTAATAATGATAATAATATTAATAAATAATAATAATATTATTATTAATTAATAATAGTAATAATAATAATAAAGATTAATAATAATAATAATAATAATAATAAAAAGTGCGAACTCGATAAGGGTAAAATAGAAATTTTGAATGATTCCTATTACTATTGTTGATTTGAACCAAACAACATCAATCGCAATAATACCCATTATAGGATTTGAACCAAACATTAACAATGCAATCATATTCCCATTGCCATTGACCCCTCAATCAAACCCATTGTGATTAACAATTTAGAAACATTTTCTGTCTTTTCTTTATTTTAGAATTATTATGTTTGATATTAAATAATGTTAATATTTAGATGAATTAACTGTATTTATTAATTTTATATATTTTATTGATAATTTAGTAAACATTTATATTTGGACATAGATTTTTTCAATTATTAATATATTTATAATTTAAATTTATTTATGACATGATGATTGCGTCATCTAGTTTTGTCACTAGTACAAAATCGGGATTTTACACCGGTTAAATTTTATTATTTATACCGGTTACTATAAAAATGAACCGGTGTATATACAGGCGGTGTAAAAGGTAAAAAGTTTTTACACTGGTTTTATAAACCGATGTAAAAAGTATTTTTTACACCGGTTTTATAAACACCCGGTGTAAAAAGTATTTTTTTTAATTAAATAAAATTGTTTTTAACATTTTAATTATGTTCTAAATTCTAAATTATGTTATTTCATCTTCTCCATTAAAGCCTCTGCTTTCTCAATCATCAAGGCTTTGCAGTAACAGTTCAAAAGAGCACCATAAATTAAATGATTCTTTGATGTGTCCTGAAGTGTAACAAATTATGTTTTTGCGGACGCAATGCCTCTAGTTTTTGCAATCAGATCCAGATGGATAGCTTCATCGCTAGTCGTCTTGTTCATTCCCCTCTTTTCCATAGTCTCCGAGAGCTGTGTATTACAAAACAATTGATGTAAATGCTTCAACACGTCCAAGAAGAAGACTTAGAGAAAACCAGATGCATACATCCTAACGCACAAAATTCTTAAAAAGCAATGCAAATGCAAAGGGAAAAAAGAAATTATAAACTTCCATAAACAATACTGCTACCAAGTTAACATTTTTTCTGTTAATCGCACTAAGTTAAAGGCTTAACACGAATAAAAATGATTAAACGCATCCGTACGAAAACAACACCAATCTCTCGGATCTATGGCTTCCTCCGTTTGCTCGTTTTTCTCTCACTTCACGAGTCCCGGACCGCCGCCCACTGTGTGAGTGTGTGTGTGAGAGAGAGAGAGAGAGAACTGACTGACCCAATATGGGTAGAGAGGCAGAATAAAACTGACTCAATATTGGTCCAAGAAGGGGTGTCGCCGGAGAAATCGTTGGTGGTGAGCTTGGCGAAGGGATTGAGTGTGAGGAGAGAAAGAAGAGTTCTTAAGCAGGAAAAGAGGGAAACAAAAACACCAGAAAGAGTACGTTTTTGGTAGGAGACTTTAGGTTTAAAAAACAATTTGTTTTACACCGGTTAGGTGTAGAAATTTTTCTTTCTACACCGGTTGCAAGAGTAACCGGTGTAAAAAGAAATCTTTCTACACCGGTTAAGGAAGAACCGGTGTAAAAAAAATCTTTATACACAGGTTATTCTTTAACCGGTGTAGAATATATTTGTTTTACACCGGTTCTTCTTTAACCGGTGTAAAACAAATACTTTCTACACCTGTTATTCTTATAACCGGTGTAATAAGTTTAAATTCTTGTTTAATATTACGATAATGCCACCGCGTTTTTATAAATTACACCGAATTCTGTTTAACCGCTCTAAAAATGGAGGCTTAAAATCCCCTTTTTGTACTAGTGTGTCTTTCAATCCGACTGGGTTGACCCAGTGACCTAGTAGGTCGATTGGTATTCCGATACGGTTTTCAAAATATTGATGCACACAAACACAATCCATATTCTTTGGATCTTTTGACATAAACATGCATGTACAACACAGATATCTTTTATTTGACTTGGGGTTATGACTTATGACTGATTTAAGTACTCCCTCCCTCCTTAAATAATCGTCGAATGATCCTTATTCTGTTCAACTTTTGTGCTCTAAAGCATTTATATGAACATCCCCAAGGAAAGCATCGAGTACGTACCTTAATCACTAGTAGTTCTAATTTTCCTTTTTAACTTAAAACTATAAAAGTTGATTAATCATCATCCCACTGCATTAATCCTCACTTTCTCAATACTTCAAAAACACAAAAACTGATTATGCTGCCTAATTTTTGTAACGAATGTCCTGCTCCTCCTGAGCTTCACCACTCCCCGAAAAAAACCAACATATTCTTCGTTCTCAAAACCCTCTTCAACTCTTATCAAATCCCAGTCCGCCTTACACCTTCTTGGTTGGCTTTTCATTACAGTTCTTTTCCAAGTTCTAATAATTGTTCTATCAATTAGAGATTCGATGCAGGCCCCTGTTCCATTGCGCACACAAAGCTTTGCAGGTTTTAAGGAGGAAGAATGCAAAAATTTGTAGGGTTTATGTGTATGATCTCCCACCGGTATTCAACAAAGAACTTCTGGACAACTGCCATGACTTGGAAGTTTGGAAATCCTGGTGTGCATCTGTTTCCAATGGTGGGTTGGGCTCAAAAGCCGCTGACGACCTCAATGGAATTGTTCCGGAGAATATTATCCCAGCTTGGTATTGGACCGACAAGTATGCTGCTGAGATGATTTATCATGTCAGGATGTTGAATTACAAGTGTCGAACACTGAATCCTCAAGAGGCCACGGCATTTTATGTTCCATTTTATGTAGGACTCGCAGTTGGGAAGTATTTATTTCAAAATTATACCTCAAAAGATCGCGCGATCGACATGGTGAAATGGTGCTCGATTGGCTACAAAATGAGCCGTCTTGGAGGAGACTAAATGGGGCTGATCATTTCATCACTCTCGGAAGGTTAACATGGGATTTTCGAAGGCTAACGAATAAAGATTCCGAATGGGGTTCGAGTTTTATTTACATGCCTTTGATGAAAAATGTTATGAAAATTACAGTGGAAAGAAGTCCATGGGATGCTCTAGAATTCAGCGTCCCATATCCAACAGCATTCCACCCTCGATCGGAATCCGATATCATTGAATGGCAGAGATATATTCGAGAACGAAATCGCCACAGCCTGTTTTGCTTTGCGGGCGCGACCCGTGAAAAAATCAAGAATGACTTCAGAGGGTTGTTAATGGATTATTGCAAGGGCCAATCTGAATCATGCAAAGTTGTTAACTGTTCAGTGACTAAATGCTGGGATGGGGCACCAGTGATTCTTGAAGCCTTCCTGGATTCGGATTTTTGTTTGCAGCCAAAAGGAGATGGCCATACAAGAAGATCATTTTTTGAATGTATGCTGGCAGGTTCAATCCCTGTTTATTTTTGGGAAGAAAGTTTTAAGGGTCAATTTGAGTGGCATTTGCCTTTAAAAGCTGATACTTATTCAGTTTTTATAGATCATAAAGATGTGAGAAATGGAACAGTTTCAATTAAAAGAATTCTTGAGGGATATAGAAAAGAAAAAGTCAAGAAAATGAGAGAAACAGTGATTGATCTTCTTCCAAAAATTTTGTATGCAGAATCAAGTAATGGTCTAGGGAGTACTAAAGATGCTTTTGATATTACAATTGAAAAGGTATTGAGGAGATTCCAATATCAGAAATTGAGGATCATGAAGCAATCTTTCTAATGAAGCAAAAATTGGAATAAAGTGATTCAATTCATCTTTTCAAGTTTCAAGCCATTCTTTCTTTCTACCTGGATCAGCAAAAGTGGACAATCAGGGCTACTAATTTCTTTTTGAAGTTTGGACTTCCCAGTTCCCACCTCCAATTTTAGATACAATCTGAGGGTAGTGTTTGCATTTTAATTTTCAGGCATATCAGATATATACAATGTTTTCCCTTTCTATTTATTCACCTTTGGAGTAACATTTCATTTACATTTATTGGGCTTGTATTTATATATGTCATGCAATATACTTCTTTGAGAAAAACTCCAATAAAACGTATTCATATATGAGACGTGTTTTATATATGAAATGAAGAAAAACTCATGCAAAACGGGTTCATAAATGAGATGTGGTTCATATATGAAACGAACAATTAATGATCATGGAAATCTTGATTTTAATTTTGTACTATTTTTATTGTCAGTTGAAATTGTGATTAACTCTCATCTCATATATAAACCCGTTTCAGGAGTTTTTCTCTACTTCTTTTTCTTCTTTTTTTACTATTCTTTTTCTGCATTGGTAAATTAATTTATTGAAAGCAACAGAACTTAAAACGAATAATGGATCTTTTGTATCACTTTTTTTATCACTGTATAAGATGTTGAAACGTGTATAATCACTTATCCTTTAGATTTCATTAATCACTTTGTTAAGATTTTAGTTTAATTTTTAAAAATTAAATATTTAACTAAAAGGACATGTGTCACATTTATAGGGAATGTTACACAGAGTGTTATACCAAATGATACAGAAAATTTAAAGTCCTTAATGGAGTCACAAAAATATTGTTCTTACAGCAAGATATAGGACCAACAACATATACAAATTAAGCAAAATACAATCCAAGTAACAAGTAGTTGTTCAAATTAAGCAAGATGTTTGATGAGATCAGATCATCTGTCCAAAATTATGTTTGTTATATTCTGTCTAATGTCCAAAATGATGTAGTTTAACTAAAATTAGAGACTAAAAATATAAATATCACTAAAATAACTTTAGAATTATTAGACCATAACTAAGAAATAAGTGAAGACGTAGTTTGATATTGGACATAATTAAACAGAAATAATTTTAAACAAAATATCCCAACTCATGTTTGATGGCTTACTACCTGTTCAAATTCTTATTTGAAGTCCACATATCGAATGAGGTCATTAAAGCATATCAAATTAGTAAAAATGTTTGCAACACAATTAGATGCCATAAACATGAGGATTTGGATCTTTATATAGTTAACATTCAAAATTTTTAAAAAATAAAAAAAAATAGATGTTTTAGATAGGTTTTCACTCATCACAAATTGGGGAACATAGTTTGGCTTGTAATCCTTTCTAATTTGATGCGTGGAGTCAGGCATTTAACATGACAAAGAGTAAAAACTTTTGTGGCATTAAATAGAATCGACTATGTGGATAACATTTTGTTACCATGCTATGTAGACCCTTGAATTGAATAATCGACGTAGAGAGGATCGAAACGGAAGATCCTTCACATCCAAAGCACTCTAAAAAAGCAATTCACTTCAAACAAGAAATTTAAGGACTAAAATTAAAGAAAATAAAATAAATCTCTCCCGGATCACTATTTTTAAAGAATTATTTTACAACTTATACCTAGTGAGGTTCAAAAAGTACTTAGTAGTGATGAGAACAAGAAAATAATAAAATAGATACAATTAATAGTAGGAATACAGGATCCGAAAATTAAGGGAGGCAGATTGATCAACTTAATTTCTGATCACTTGAGCAAATCAAAGCAGAAAACAAACGAAGTCAAAATGCTCATATAAAAATACTTAGAATCTGATCTTAATGATCCTCCTAAATCAAAGACAGTTTGACAGTTGCATCCAATTTGCAATCTTCATGAATTATATAGTATATGTTTTTCATTTATCACAATCTCCAAGCAAGCATCCTATGGTGGGTAGAAATGAGAAATTATATTAATGCCATGTCAAAACGTTTAATGCTCGAGTTTTCTTTATAGGTAAATTTAGTTATATGTACGAGTGTTGGTTGCATGCTTAATTAATATCGATCTTTAATATTTCTCGATAATGGAAAGAGGAAAAGAAATAATTAAATCCCGACCTATTGTCCAAGTTCACTGAAATGCACGAAGTTTAAGCATTGGAATGATAAATTTCAGATTTTCTGGACTTGATTCGTTGTTATGATCATTTTTTACATGCTCAATAAATGAGTAAAATTTTGAGATTGGTGTGCCAATTTACTTTTGTTGACTTTAGAACCATAAATTAATGAGATTACTTGTGGGTACCGTTAATGTTAATAAAATTTTGAGATTGTTCGCATACTACTTGTGTCACGCACCAAACCCGCAAGCCCAGTAAACCTGTAAGCTAGCATGTGCACGCAAGTTCGTTACGCAACTACTGCCTGTCACTCTTAACCCAACTTAATTTAATTTGTCATCGTTATGCCAAAATAGAT
Source organism: Ophiorrhiza pumila (assembly GCA_016586305.1). Classification (NCBI taxonomy): domain Eukaryota; kingdom Viridiplantae; phylum Streptophyta; class Magnoliopsida; order Gentianales; family Rubiaceae; genus Ophiorrhiza; species Ophiorrhiza pumila. The sequence continues at coordinate 22,168,508 of BLIW01000005.1, forward strand.
ATCTCAGGTTAGAATTGCATACTAAACACTACACTAATATCATAGTCATCATCTTTATACATATTCGATGTAAGACTGAGGTAACACATTCACCCCCTTAAGGCCTTTGCGTCCTTGCAGGGCCCAAATCAGAATCCCAACCAAGGCCACCTCGATAGTGAATGATTCTAGAGGTGGCCCCGCCCTTGGGTCGACGTAACACTTAGTTCTAATACTCCGTATGTGAGGTTTGGCCCATGCTCTGATACCATTATGTCACTCCCCGAACCCGCAAGCCTATTAAACTCGTAGACCCACATGCGCTCACAAGCTCATGACGTGACCAGAGGCTGTCGTACCCAAACCCACCTTAATTAGACTCGTCCTCGCTATTACAAAATGGATAACTCAAGTTGGAATTGCATGCTAGACCCTACACTCATATCATAGTCATTATTCTTATATATAGTCATTATGGGACTGATGTATCACAACTTGCGCCAAATATTATCTTATGCCAAAGTACTCGTAAATAAAATTTTATGGGTTTGAATGGAATTAAATTGACTTTGAATCTTCTATATCATTTGTTGTATCACTTTGTGTAAAATTCTCTATAAATGTGATATCATATCTTTTTAGATAAAACTAAAACCCTATCAAGTGGTTAGTGAACCCTAAGGGATAAGTGATTATATACGTGAGAAAAACTTATAGAGTGTCAGAGGGCGTGATACACAAAAATAATATAGAAGATACATTAAAAGCTAAATTGTATGCAGATTGTGGGAGTAATGAGGGGCAGAGACAAAGTGGGGGACATCAGCTGTATATATAGGCCTGTTTCCCCTCACTAAAATTACTAGCAATATATAGTAATATATTTATCCAACACTCACAAATCCTAAAAATTCAAATAAAATACCTACTTCTTCCCCACTAAATTATTTTCGTAACTCCTCTTTTATCCTCTTTCTCCCCTCCTTTTTCACACTTCCAATTTGTTTTTTATGTTTTTTTTAATATTAAATTACTCTTTCTCTATTACCCATATCACTCTACTGACTCTGACTATTCAATTTTCACTCTCTCTATTATAGAGGTGAAGATCATAAATTTTACACTATCATGGAACACAACACAATTTTTCTTATTTTTTCAAAATATCATATTATTTTCTCTTCTTTATCAACTCTTTTTAAATATTTTTCGATTTTGTTCCTTGCAATATTAAAAATTTCTACTTTTTCTTGTAACATTATCTTCTATTTGAATTAAAAATTATTTCTTTAAGTTGTTTTTTTTTAAATTTTAAGAATTTTATACAAGTTGAAGTTTTGTATATATTTAAGAATTAGGAAAAAATTAATAATAATGCATTTGTCGATTAACAACTAATTTAATTTTTAGTTTTAATTAGTTACGGGGAGATAATAAAAAAAGTAAAGTATGTCATCTAGCTTTGACACAATAGATAATATTGATAGCAAAAGGATCATTCAAAAAATAATTTGAACTTAGTATAGATATTATATGTTTTCAAGAAATTAAATAGATAGATGAAAAAGTTAAAGTTTTGAATAATAAAGGGTATAAACTTTGGTATAGTGGTAAAGATAGGAATGGGACTAGGATAGGTATTAATTATTATAGACTCAATATTGATAGAGCGTATAGTACCTATAGTTAGAAAGGGGGATAAGATTATACCTCTTAGAATTATCATAGGAAATGAACTTATACATATAGTAATGTTTATGCACCTCAAATAGGATTAGATAAATCGATTAAAATTAAGTTTTGTGATGATTTAGAAGCTTTAATTCAAACAATTTCTCAAAATGCTGTCATAGGTGGAGATTTAAATAGTTATGTGGGAGAGAATAATGAGTATTATGATAGGGTTAATAGGAGTTATGCTTTAGAGTCAAGAAATAATGCTATTTTAGATTTTACAATCACTTACGATTTGATTATAGGTAATACCTTGTATAAAAAGAGAGAAGAACACTTAACATTTAAAAGCGGTACTAATAAATCACAAATCAATTACTTTTTAATCCGAAAGATAAATGAAAAATTATGTAAGAATTGTAAGGGAATATCGGGAGAAAATCTCATAACACGACATATCTTATTAGTTTTTGATATAATACTTAATAATAAATAGTCTAAAAAAAATTATACAACATACCTAAGATTAAATAATAGGATTTAAAAAATAAAACTAAAAGAGAAATTTTTACAAAAATTGTATTGGAAACTATTAATTAGAAAGTAGAAGAAGAAGCAAATAACACATGATAAATTGTTAATAATAACATGAAAAGAATTGTAAAAAGTATATTAGGAGAGTTAAAGAGCAAAAAATAGAATCAAGAATTATGGTGGAATCAAGAAAGTCGAGAAAAAGTGAAAACAAAAAAGGAAAGTCACAAAACATTATACAATTGTAGAAATAATGAAAATATTAAAAGATATAAAAATACTAAGAAAGATGTGAAAAACTAATAAATGAAGCAAATAAAAAGGGTTTCGAAGAATTATATAAAAGATTACATACTAAGGAATGTGAAAATGATATATATATATATATATATATATATATAAAATAGCAAATATAAGAGAAAGAAAAAAAAAGAAATTAGCATAAATTATGTGTTTAAAAGATGAACATGAAAAAGTTTTAGTTGATGATGAAGTAGTAAAGGATCGTTGGAAGAGATAGTTATATAACATTAAAATTTCATTAAGTGAATTAGATCAATCGAACCAAAATAAAACCTTTACATATCACCTCAAAATTTAACTTTTTGAAAAAGAAAAATACTAAACAAATAGTAAATTTGTCGGTCCTGATGATATTCCAATTGTGGCATGGAAGTGTGTTGGAAAAGTTGGGATCACATATGGCTTACAAATCTATTTAACATAATTATGAAAACTAAAATATGACTTACTAATGGAGAAAGAACATTCTAATGCCTTTATATAAGAATAAAGGAGACATACAAGATTGGAGCAAATTATAGAGATATTAAATTAATGAGTTTTGCTATGAAATTATGTGAGAGAATAATAGAAATAAGGTTGAGAAACGAGACTAAAATACTGGATAATCAATTCAGTTTTATACGAAATAGATCTACAATGGAAGCTATACATTTAATTACAAAATTATATGAGTAATATAATCAGAGAAAACAAGATTTACATATGGCATTTATTGATATCGAAAAGGCATGTGATAGAGTCAATAGGAATATAGCATGGAGGATATCAGAAAAAAGAGAGGTCAGAGTAGCATACATAGGAGTTATGAAAGATATGAAAAAAGATATAATAAATTGTGTAAGGATGCCAGTAGGAATATCTGAGTATTTTTCAAATACTAGAATTGCATCATGGATCGACTTTAAACACGTACCTTTTTAGTTTAGTAATTGATAAAATTACAAAGCATTTGCAAAAAGGTATTTCTGAATGTATGTTGTTTACTAACGATGTAATATTTGTTGATAAAACAAGAGAGGATGTCAATGCTAAGTTAGAAGATTGGAGGAAAGTATTAGAATTGAAAGGTTTTACGATAAGTAGAAGTAAAAATGAATATACGAAATGCCACTTTAGTAATAATAGAACTAACAATGGGATAGATGTGAAAATGGTTGGTATGAATTTAATGAATCTAATTGTTTTAAATATTTAGAATCTATCATTGAAAAAAATAAGAAAATTGATAAAGATGTTATACATAGGATTTAAGCAAATTGGAATAAATAGATACGTGTGTGATCTATACTTTGTGATTATAAAGTACAGTTAAAATTAAAGAAAAAATTTTATAAAACAACTACAAGACCAACGATGTTTTATAGATAAGAATGTTGGGCTACTAAGTATAATCATGAACAAAAAATGAGGGTAGTAGAAATGAGAATATTAAGATGGGTGTGTGGACATAATAAATTGGATAGAATAAGTAACAAATGTATTAGAAAAAAAGTGGGGTAGTTACAATAGATAATAAAATGAGATAAATATGGTTAAAATGGTTTGAACATGTGCATAGAAGACCTCTAGATGCATCAATACGATGTATAGAAAATAGAAAAAAATCAACTCAAATTAAAAGGGGAATGGGGGAGGCCTAAAAAGAATTGAAAAGAAACAATTAAAAAAGATATGATATTCTTGAATATAAATAAAAACGTATATAATAATAGAATACAATTATGAAATATAATTCATATAGTCGACCCCACATAATAAGATAACGGGTTAGTTGTTGTTGTTGTATTAAAAAAACTAAATTTAAAAAAATATGTTATTATAGACGTATAGTGATAGCAAAAGTGGTCATTTAAAAAACAATTAGAATTTAGTATATATATAAAAATATGTGTATAAAAAAGGATCATTCTAAAAATAATCCAAATTTAGTATGTATTCAAAAAATATTTGTATTTATAGAGTGATAGTTTTCTAATTATTATAATTAAGTATATATTTTTTGCCCCCACTAAAATGAATTTCTAGTTTCGGTGAGTGTGGATATCCTTATCACACAACCATATTGAACCTAGATAGATTAGATTTTCCATTATTTTTTATTAGATAAATATAATAGATTTTGAATTATGCACATGTGTGACCTAACTTTTAATCTAAAATTTCCTACATTTTCTAATTTTGTGTCTCCCCTCTCGGTATCTTTTTCGATATTATTAATAAACTGGTAAGGATTTGTACCAAATCCATCACCATCACAAGGTGCGGTTTAAAAAAAAAAAAAAAAATTGAAAGGAAAGGAAAGATTTGGTATGCCGATCAAACAGTAATCTAAATGCAAATCAGATTAAAAATTAGATTTTCCATTACAAACAAGTTTTGGCCCCGTTTATTATATATGGGCAGTTTGTGTTCAGTTAAAAATAAAAGGGTAAAATACACGAAACCCCCTTGTATTATTGTTTTGTTCCACATTTACTTCTTGTAGTTTTAATTACAACAGTTAACCTCCTTAACTTTTTAAAACTAAAAAAATTAATAACGACGTTAAAAGAGTTAATGAAAAGATAATTTTAATCATATTAGAGTGGGTAAATACCCATAATACCCAATTAATCTATTAAAAATGTGGGATAAGATTGTTCAATATATACTTATCCAATTACCCAAAAAAAGGGATAGAATTGATTGGTTGAAAGAATTTTATCAAGACATATGTTATATCTCTGTTATGATCATCTATTCTTTTACAAAAGTATACAATATATTGTCTCTTCTTTCTTTTGTAGGAATTTAATTTTTTAAATACAAAGTATTATTTCAAATACAAATATCAAGGTACTTTAAGTTTTGAAGAATAAATATTTACATGATTTTAATTTTGCAATTTTTTTTATTTTTTTAATATTGGATGAAGTTTAATAATTGAATTTTGCTTTTGTTGTAATTTTTTAACTATCGCGTTTGGTATTTATTTTTATTTTTTTTCTAATTTTTTAATCATGAAAAAAGATTGTCTTTATTGATTATATCGATTGTTGATAGTCATTTAAGAATATGATTTAAAAGATTATTTGTGATGTTTCATTTTTTAACTTTTATCAAGATTTGATTAGAATGGATGTGTTAGTGAGATAGTAAATTATAACTTTTTCTACGCTGCTCTTGAGTTGTTTATTTATGTTGAGTTTATAATTTTTTTATTTTAAGGTCAATTTTGTCATTTTATTATCTTACATTAAAATAGGGTGTTTAATTCCGTTTAGTCATTGCCGGCAATTAATATATTAGATTAATTAGTTTTAAATTAGAAAATTAAGGGTTTTAATTGTTGTAATTAAAATTACAAGGGGTGAATGCGAGACGGAGCAATAGTATAAAGGGATTTAGTGTATTTTACCCAAAATAAAATTCTATATAAAAATTAGTTTAGTCTCATGTGCAGTAGGTTCATATATGTACAGAGGCGGATCCAAGGGGGCTGGAGAAGTTCAATAAATTAATATTTATTAGGTTAGAAAAATTAAAATTCAACCCAAATTTGGCTAAAGAACTTAATTTAGCCCCCACCAAGTTTTTCAACATTTAACAAATTAAAAAACATTCCAAGCTAAACTATTCATGTGTTTTTCATGAGATTGTTTAGTCCAACAATATAGTTTAGTTCTTTAAGTTATTGGGCATAATTTGATTTTGATTTTTGTTCTCTTGTTATTGTTTATTTTCCTTGTTGAAAAAGTATATGATTTCATATGGATTTTAGCGGTTTGAATAATTATTTGTTTTATCATTGTTGTTATAAAAATTATATCCTTAAAAAACTCATCTACACCCTAAAATTCATATTTTTAAAAAATTTTACATAAGTGACATGCAAATTATAATAATACAAAAACTTTTGTGAAACCGTCTCATATATGAGACGTGATATGCGAATTACAAAAGTATGTTAATATGCTAATTTTGTATTTTGTATAAGTTATATACTAATATTTGATATTTTATACGCTAATACGCTAATTTTTTATACTTTACATACTAATTTTTGATACTTTATACGCTAAAGTGAAATTTATACGCAAGTCTCTTATATGAGACGGTCTCACAGGAGAATGACACTTGTAACAATTATGATACCAAAAATTTAAAAAATTCTATTTTATTAAAAATTTTATTAATTTAGTTGAATTTACTAATTATTAAATAATTTATTTAATCGCGCAAAAAAAAATATTTTTAAGTGAGCCCCCTATAAAAATAATTTCTAGATCCGCCCCTATATATGTAACAACGAGTTAATCACGATTTTAATATGCAATAAATTTGATAGAAAATTAAAATTATTATTTCAACAACGATCAATTATCTAATTCATACATGAACCGTGCCTTATACATGAATCAATTTCACAAGAGTTTTTGTGATGAAAAAAAGAAGTTATTGGGGAATAACAAAAAATAAATAAAAAGTAAAAGAAATATAAAACTCTATTCAATATTTTCGAATGTATAGTTTTTACACCTTGACCATGGTTTAACAGCTCTACTCGCTATCTGTACATGAAATGAAATGAAATTATAGAGAGAAGTTGAGAGAAAATAAGGTTGAAATTGATTTTAAAAAGTAAATAGAATTACTTTTATATAGTTTAGGATAAATGACTTCAATAGTGTCTAATCTTTGAGGTAAGTATCATCTTAATCCACAAATCTTGAAAAAATTATATTTTTGTCACTTAATTTGAATTATGTTGAACAAATAGTCTCAACTCTTTTTCTATTTATTTGATAAGTTATACTATTAATCATGTGAAACTGTTCATTATTCGAAATGACATTATTTTGTCACATATGACTAATTGTGTTGCTTTTTAAATAGATAGAAAATGAATTAGAAATTATTAGTGCAACATAATTTAAGTTGGAAAATCCAAATATAACATTTTTAAAATTGAGGATTAAAATGATACTAACCCTCCAAGTTAAGGGAGTATTAAGATTATTTACCCTAAAGTTTAATATGGTGCAAGAAGAGTAAAAATCATAAGTTGAAAGGAGAATCACATTGTAAATATACCCCGAAGTAGTTTATGGACGATGAAGTGTAATAAGCAATTTCAAATCTATATGAATAAGCAATATTTTATTCTACAATGGTCAGCAATATTCTTTTCAAATTGAAAAATTAACCAAACTAAATTGAATTCGGTTTTTCAATTTTTCATTTGGTTTTTGATTTGATATGGGACAAGATCGATCTTTGATGCAAGTTTTTTTAGACCCAAGTTTCTTTTAGGTATATTTTGATTTCCTAATTACTTTTTTTTTTTGTTTCCTAATTAGAAGCTTTCTTTTATTTATTAATTAGAGTTAGAGTTAGTAGTTCTATATAAACCTTTGTATGTCTTTAGTTTTGGGAGATAATTCACATTACTATTTTAATATTTTCAATAAACTTTTAAAGTGTACGAAATTTGTGTTTTTTTTTTGAAGACAATGTATTTTTCACAAAATCTCCGCGTTATGATTAAATTGAATTCAAATTTTGGTTATCTAATTCAGTTTTAGGTTTAGTTTTTAAAGCTTAGTTCAAACCGAAAATTGATTGGAATTTGGCTTTCTACTCTATTAATTGTTGGCTTGAACTATGTTCAAAATTCAAAATAAATCACTAGAATTCATATTACAAAATTACTCTCACTTCTCTCTACAAACCCTAGCTGACTTTAACTAATTAAAGTACCGTTATTCTTTTTTATTACCGTTTGACTGCCCTAACGGTAAGATCCCTGCTCCCAAGCCCTGCCGCCTATGGCGGAGGGGAGCGAGGCTCCCCCTCCGGTGACTTACGCTGGAGCAACCAAATCGGAATCAGCAAATAAGGAATCGAATATTTCCTTCTCCTCTATCAAGAACAAACAGCCATTGTCAAGCTACAAAGGTGAACCGGCATTATTCATAACAGAAGAGGAGGAGGACAATCTAGCCCAAGCTTTTCAATGGACATTAATCGGCAAATTTTCCTGAGGCAGACCCACTATGATTCAAATCCGTAAAGAGGTCCTAGTAGCTGGCTTCCTGGGCGAGTGTAGAGTGGGGTTGCTGGACCAACGCCGTGTGCTCTTCAAATTCGACAAAGAGGAGGACTTTCAACGACTCTGGACGAGAAAGGTCTGGCATTTCCATGGTTTTCAAGCAAGGATCTTCAAGTGGTCGAAGGACTTTGATCCAGCTGTGGAACCCTCGATTGCTCCGGTGTGGGTGCGATTCCCTTTCCTCCCTCTACATCTGTGCACTAAAGAGAAACTGTATACCCTTGCGTCTGCTGCGGGTCACCCTCTGAAATTAGATGCTGCTACTGGATCTTCATCGGAATTAATCAGACCAAGTGAGGCCAGAGTCTGTGTGGAAATGGACCTCACCAAGCCTATTCCTAATCGAATTTGGATAGGAAGCAAGGAAAAAGGAAAATGGCAAGTTATGGAGGTTGAGGAGAGACCTGAGTATTGTTCTAAATGCTGGAAACTTGGGCATAGTATCAGGGACTGTAATCCTCAAAAAGGGAAAAAGAATGCTTATGTCGACCCTAAGAAAGCCATCCTGGCTACTAAGCAACCTTCAAAGGAATGGACTGTGGTCACTCGAAAATCAACTGACAGGGGTAAAGAGACAGAAGATGCTCAACGTATGAGGAAAGGGAAGGAAATTGATCCAACCCCAATTACTTGCCCTATAATAGAAATTCCAGAAGGCTCAGGTATCGCTAAAGAAAATGGACCACTTGTTACAGGTCCAGCTCCTAGTGAAGAACCAACAGGTGGTCGAGCCCAGACATCTCCTCCACCTCATATTGAAGTCATCCCTATTGACTCCCAAAGGAAAGGTGGTGCTCCTATTCCTCCTTCCTGTAGCAATCAATTTGCGCTGCTCACTGACTCTGTGGATTTGGAGGACCAGGCAGGTTTGATCTTAACAAACAGTTCCTCTATTGTGGAGCAAATCCCTATTGATTCCCAAAGGAAAGTTGGCACTACATGCTCAAATGCTCCTATTCTCCCTTCCTGTAATAATCAATTTGCGGTGCCCACTGATACTATGGACTTGGAGGACCAGGCAGGGGTGATCATAACAGAGAGTACCCCTATGGTGGAGCAAATCCAGGAATCAAGGGCTCAAGAGATTCAACAGGTTTGCCAGTTATCAATAGCTCAAAAGGATGCAGTGGTATGCCAAGAAATTCAAGAACAATTATATTGTGATGAGATTAGTAAATGTTTAACTTATGATTCTGTTCTTATGATAGCACAGGATTCTCAATCTGCTGAAAGAAAGGAACCTTACCATGATACTATGCATATTGACCAGCCAATGGAGGCTGGGCCTCATGTAGGGGATCAGCTTTCTGATGTAGATTATTCTCAAACTGGCAATCGAAAACCAAAGTCTTGGGCAAAATTTGAATCCTCTAGGGAACTCAGAGATAGGAATGCAGTTACTGGTTCTAGAAAAACAGTTTCCAATGATTAGTTTTCTTTATTGGAATATTAGGAGTATAAATAGAAAACCAAATTTTAAGAGACTGAAGAAAATTTTGATTAAGCATAGGTGTAACTTACTGGTTATAGCTGAACCTTTTGTGGATGCCTCAAATTTAGATAGTTACAAGCGTAGACTTAAGTTTGATTCTGCCTATTCTAATGCAGACAGTTCCATCTGGGTGATGATCAGAAAGCCCTTTACTTGGAATCTTTATGCTGTCCATGAGCAATATGTCTCCTTGGAAGTTAGTCACCCTGAAGTGTCCTGCCCCTTGCTATTTACTAATGTTTATGCTAAGTGCACTGCAGCTCAATGTGAGCCTCTGTGGCAGGAATTGGCTTCTATGCAGCACCAAGACAAGCCTTGGTTGCTATGGGGGGATTGGAACTGTATTAAGGCTAGGGAGGAGAAAAAGGGGGGTAAGGCTTACCATGTTAGAGACTCTAGTGAGTTGTTAGAGATCATGTCGTCCCTGGATTTAAAAGAAGTACAAGGGAGTGGCTCCAAGTTCACATGGTGTAACAACCGAGAGGGAAGGGCCAGGATCTGGAAAAAGCTGGATAGAACTCTGATTGATACAAATTTCCAAAATAAGGGCCTTCAGATTTCTATTAGACATCTTGCTAAATCTCCATCGGATCATTCGCCATTGCTATTAAGTCTTCAGTCTGGAAGAGGAGTGCCAAAACCTTTTAGGTTCCAGTCCTTTTGGTCCACCCATGTAGAATGTCTTCCCACAATTAAGAAAGCTTGGGACCAGGAGATATTAGGGAGCCCCATTAGAATTTTCACTGAAAAACTTAAGTTAGTTAAGATAGCTCTCAGAGATTGGAATAAAACCACCTTTGGGAACATATTTACTAGAGCTGAGCAAGCTGAAAGGGAGCTACATAGGCTAGAAATAGAGGATGAAATCCAACCTGTCCCTAGGGCCACCTTACAAAAAGCAGCTGCTGAAGCTAAATTCCACCTTAGTTTGGAAGAAAGTTTCTGGTCCCAAAAGGCCAACATAAATGGGTTAAGGAAGGTGATCGAAACTCTAGGTTTTTTCATGCTTATTTTAAGAATAGACATGCCCGATCCCACATTCACTCAATTCAGAACCAGAATGGTGATTGGATTGAAGGGGAAGACGAAGTGGCTGACCTAGCTGTCCAATTTTTCTCTTCACTGTACACTTCAGAACAGGTGAACTCCCTAGTGGACCCATCTTTATTGCCTGCCATATTGACTGAAGAGGACAGACAGGAATTGACTAAAATCCCAGACTTAGAGGAGCTTAAGAGGACTGTTTTTAGCATGAGCCAAACCAGTGCACCAGGGCCTGATGGCTTCCCTGGTTTTTTCTACGTATAAGCTTGGGACATCATAAGTAGGGACCTTCTTAGGGTAGTACAATCTTTCATAGATGGAGCTGAGTTAAATCAAGCCACGACTGCTACCTCCATCGTTTTAATCCCAAAGAACTCAAATCACCTTTCCTTCAAGCATTTCAGACCTATTAGCCTTTGCAATTTCCTCAACAAAATTGTTTCTAAGTTGTTAGCGTAGAGGTTAGCTCCAATTCTGCTTAGGCTAATATCTGAGAACCAAAGTGGATTTGTAGCTGGGAGATTGATTACGGATAACTATTTATTAGCTAGTGAAATGGTGTCTACTCTTAATAGGAAAAGCAAGGAAGGCAATGTAGCCCTTAAAATTGACATGGAAAAAGCTTACGATAGGGTACATTGGCCGTATTTATTACAGATTCTCAGATTGCTGGGATTTGGCGAAATCTGGATTGATATAATATGGAGATTGATCTCAAACAATTGGTTCTTGGTTCTCATTAATGGAAGAAGCAAGGGCTGGTTTAGAGCCACTAGAGGCCTAAGACAAGGAGATCCTATATCCCCACTACTCTTTGTGATCAGCACAGAATATCTATCTAGAGTTCTCAACCAAAAGGTAGACAAAAGATTGGAGTTCACTGTCCCCAGAGGCTGCCCTAGAATTTCCCACTTAGCTTTTGCTGATGACTTGATAATTTTCTCTTCTGCTCTTCCCAAAGCTGTTAAGACCATAGTCTCTAAACTCAAACACTATGAGAGCACTTCTGGGCAGAAGATTAATACAGCCAAGAGCTCCTACCTAGTGCACAACAGGATGCCTGATTCTAGGAAACACTCCATTGGTAGAATTACAAGATTTGTTAGGGGTTCTCTTCCCTCTACTTATCTAGGTATCCCCATTCACTTTAAGAGAATTCCAGCCTCCTACTACTCCCCCCTAATAGACAAGATTAGGCACACCATAGGCAGTTGGAGTACTAAGTTTCTTTCCTTAGGTGGTAGAATTATTTTAATCAAAAGTGTTCTTTCCTCAATTCCCTTATACTTAACCATGAGTTTGAGCCCTCCCAAGCAAGTAATTAACCAGATTGAATCACTGCTATCTAACTTTTTGTGGTCTTCTGCCGACAGGGGTACCAAAAGATATTGGATCAGCTGGAAAGAGTTGTGCTATTCCCAAGAGGAGGGTGGAGTGGGATTTCGTGACCTCAACCATATAATCTTGGCTCAGAATCTCAAACTATGGTGGAGGTTTAGATTGAAAACATCTTTATGGGCAAACTTCATGTGGGCAAAGTATTGCGGGACCAAGCATCCTTCACAACTCAGTCTACGTAGAGGGGATTCCCAAACATGGAAGAGATTGTTGGCTGCTGCTCCTATGGCTGAGGATCATATACACTTCCTAATTGGAAAAGGGAACTGCAACTTGTTTTATGACAAGTGGCTCCCTACTGGTAAGCTAGCTGACTTGTTTGATTGTCAAGGATCCCTAAAGGTTTCTGAAATCAAGGGGAACTCAGACTGGGACTGGAACAAAATAAGGCAAGTGCTCCCTCAATGTCCCAGCAATATTATCAGCTCAGTTTCCTTCAACAAAGAAAGGGAGGACTGTATGATATGGACCCCCACAATAGATGGACAATTTCAGCTCAGCTCAGCCTACCAATTGCTCAAGGGCCAGATTACTCCACTGTGCCCCAACACCTCAGCTTTATGGGATCCTGTACTGCCTATAAAGATATCTTTTTTACTACTGAGGGTCATCAGAAACAAAATTCCCTTAGGCCCAAACCTTCATAAGGTAAACATCATGGGCCCTTTTCCATGCCCTTGGTGCCTGGCTAACGAGGAAACAGTAAATCACCTTCTAGCCTCCTGCCCTTTTGCACAGAGAATTTGGAGTATTTTTGCAGCAGAAGTGGGGATCATGGATCACTCAAATAGTCTCAATAGGACTCTGAACATTTGGTGGACAACTCAGAATCACTTATCTGAAGCCAGGAAATTTATCGCTATTGTTTGCCCTTCACTTATAGTTTGGTGGATGTGGAAGATGAGGAACACCATCACCTTTGACAAAGGCCAACCAAATGAGAAACTACTGGTAGGGAGAATCTTCAATTCGATCAAGGAATTCATGTACATAAAATTCAGAGGTGTACAAACTCAGAATCTGGAGTGGTCCCCTTTTTGGGAGATCTGTTAGAAAATTAGAAAGAAGCTGATACTTAAGCAAATTAAATGGCATCCCGGATCCTGCCTTCCTCAAACTGAATTTTGCTGCAGCAAAAGTGGGTCAAAGCTGGAGAGTGGGGGGACTGATCAGAGATCACTCAAGTCAACTACTAGGACCCCTCCCTATTTTGCTGTTTCCTTCTTCTTTGGCCAGAATACAAGTAGAGGCCCTAGCAGCTCACAGATTTATTTCAAATTCTTTGGGACTCTATAAGACAGGTATTATCCTGGAATCAGACTCCTCAGCTTTGGTTCATGGTAGCAGAGAATGGAGAGACAAGCAGCTAGAAAGCCTTACTGAATTCATTTTCAAAAACGCAACCCTACAAGTAGTCCAGAAAGAAGCCAATCTTCCAGCTAGAGCATTGGCAGGCCAACAAAGATCTGTAGCCCTTTCTTCCCTAGCCCCATTGCTCAGAATGGACAGGGAGCAAACACCTTTCATCATTGTCCATGAAATTGATGAGTACTCAGTTTAACCAGGAGTTCCCATTGGAACTAAGCAGTGCAAACCAGGGCACCTCCAACACCTCCAACCAGTCACACACATCCAGGATTAGAACACGACCATCACTGCGGAAGTGCTTACAGCAGATCCCCAGAATTTGTTTCCTAAAAGGAGAAGCCTCGAGGGCTGGAATGGATCAATAATGCACAGCTACTGCCCTCAACAGGAACTCCAGCTTCACTCCTAGAGATGAAGGGCAGTCCCTGAAGTTCCATGGGACTACACTTGGTGCAATCTTCTCTAAGGGATTTACTCATTTTGCGACATTGGATTGTAGTATCAGCTTGCAACTCCCTTTTGATAGGTTATGTCATCCCAATAATAAGGGATTTTTTGTCAATCCTTGTGATGTAAGGAGCCTTTTGTACTATAGAGTAATACTCGAGCTACATGTAAATGGAGTAAGTACTCCATATTTATGTTTTCGTATAAGCTCTTCATTTCATGCTAGTCTATGTAAAGGAGTAGTACTCCTCTTTTGTGCTTTCCGCTTGATCCATACACCATTAGGTTTAGGCTTGTAAATGGTATGGGGATCAAGACTTCTCATATATGTAAGGGTGATATTAGATAAAAAAAAAATTGTTGGCTTGAACCGAACAGCCAAATAACCTAATATGTTTATATATTTTTATATTCAATATCGTTATTTTAAATTAATAAAATATACATATATACTAAGGGTTGATTATTTTTTTCCACAGAAGTGATAATTTTATAACATATAATAAAAATACAATCATTCAACAATTGAGCATTCTATTTTTGTTGTTTGAAACAACCAGGCAGGAAATGCGCATTCCAAGCCTAAAATTGAATATTAGTGCATGCTACCCTTACAAATATATGACTTGCCGAATTCCCTATTAATAAAGTTAAAAGAGCTTTTCCTCTAAAGATGTGAACTAACAAAAAAGATGTGACAAAATCAATAACGTATCATGTTTTTTCCATTCAACTAAAAGTGAGGTAGTTTCTTCTTCATAAAAGCAAAAGTTAAAACTGAACCAGAATTTTCTATCATGGAAGTGGAGATCGGATATGATTTTCAAGATAATCTAGTCTTATCATGTCTAATATTCAATACGATGTACGTGTGTATTAAAAAGTAAAACCACTTTACAATTAATAGATCGTAACCAAGAAATGAATAAATCATAAGACTTAGTTTTAATCTTGGACATGTTAATTGATAAAGACAGGATAATTTTGAACATCAGATCCCAAATCATGGAAGTGAACACACTTATAGTTCAGGGCCGAGAACAAATGCGGGAGAACACGAGACTTATGGCCTCCATGGATTTTGAAGCTTCAGCAAAATGTTCATAAACTATGGGTTGCCCCGTGCAATCTCTAATTGTCTTAAAGTTTCTCAATCAAATTAGCACGAAGTCATGAAACTAGCTAAACATATAATTGTTTGAGTGTGGCCTCAATAAATTTGAATTGAATCTGTTTATTGTAGCCTGAGTTTTAGTAACATGTTGAACTATAGAAAGATTTCAGCTGCGTCCTCAAACTCATCATCTTGCCCGTGGAAAATCAAAAGCCAATGGTGACACTGAGCTATCCTGCAAATCTGTATGCATGAAACCAAAATTGCGAAGAACCTGATTATCTGCAAAATTTAGAGCCCTCTCCATCCACACTTTGCAATCCTTTCCATCGTGCGACGGATTGTAGTCGCCATCACAGGGATTACACCCCGTGAAGTGCATGATGAACGGCCTCCTCCACCTGCCTTTCATGTCACCGGCGTCTACCAAATGCTCCTCCCATAGTATACCATATCCCTCACTCAAAGCCTCCGCGTGTCTTCTCCTTAAGTTGGCCATTTTTTTCTCTAACTTTTGGTACTTTCCCATTGCTTCATCAAGCCTTCCCAATAGTGCTACCCAATGGCCATGCAAAGAGTAATCATTCTCTATGTACACCTTATTGCTCCATTTCTCTTTTCCTGTCAAAAGTAAATAAATAAGAGCAGATTGATCGTCAGATTCCGAGAACAACTTGTCTTTGAATGTTGACCTTTGCATTTGACCCCATTTTTTATAATCTGGGCTATTTGGACCCATGCTTGCCCAAACATCCAAGAATTCCATAGACCATTGACAGTTTCTGATTAGGAAAATTCCGGCATTCACGGCAACCCAACTTTTCTCCTCGTAAATCAGATAAGGCCATCCGTTAACCACGAAATTATGGTGCTCGTACTTCTCCAGTGGTATCTTGAAATCCATGTCAGTGAAGATTGCATCGGAGTCAACCCACCAGATCCACTCAGCCTCAGGATGTGCCATCATTGCCGCCCGAATCAATGGAATTTTTTCCCAATAAGACGTCATGTTCGGGTTAAAAAATTAAAAAAAAAAAAAGACGTCATGTTCGGGTTCAGGAATGCATTGTTATAGAAGATATCATAGCCATGGAGTCTGGAGTAGTCAACTTTGTTCTTGAAACTTCTCAGAAGCAAATGATCCCCTAACCGATTCTTGCACGCTGAGGGCTGGGATCCAGTGAGGAGCAGCAAACGGTTTTCGACACTGGCTGCGAATGTTGGGTGCAACTTTAGCCACTCGTTTCTCTTGTCGTCCCAGTTCTTCATGGGTTTGTCTATGGTGTAGCTAGTTTCAGGGTCGTCATAAAACGTTGTCTCGTCAGGGTCGTATTCCCGGTTAAAGAGGTGGCAACTGGTGGAGAAGTTTGCCATTGATAAGGTTGAAAATCTGGCAGTATTGGGTTTTTCATATGAACAAAATAACCAAACAAGTAATATAGCGACTACTGCAGCAATGGACAAAGATTTATCTCTAAAGAATGAAGATGATTTGCCTACGAGTTTGGTTTTGGACATGACTGCTAGTTCTTAGTGTACTTTTTTTCGGAGGAAAAGAGTTGTTATTATATAGTATTGCATCTAGGCTTAGGAAGGATATACGATTCTATATTTATTTTTCAATTAGTTAAAAAGTTTTTTTCATTATAAAATTGGATGTTTCTTAGATGAGATTTACTATGTTTAGCTACCTATTTGTTTGTTGTTTAATTGAATAAATTAAGAGTGGCCTTTGACGGACGGTTTGCTAAAGTCTCCGGGACATGACTACAAGAGAACACAATATCCTTCATGTGCAAAAAAACAATGCGAAAGAGTACATGGAGAAGTTTCCATCCTCATGCATTTGTGAGCAACTTGAGACTAGTTTATGCTATTTGCTCCTATTTTAAAAAATAAAAAATAAAAAATAAAACTTGTTGCTCATTAACGCTGGATATTCGCAAAAAAAAAAAAAAAATACAAATTCTAAAGTATTTAGTAACTACATTGAATAATTATGAAGTTATAATAATGACAATAAAAATTTATAAGCATTTATATAGTGTTAAGACACTCTAATTTAGATTAGAAAAAAATTGAAAATAATTAAAAAACTAAAATGGCCCAAAAGTAGGCTAAACAAAGAAATTTTGAAAAAAAAATGACGCGACAAGAGGCAAAGCCTCATGACTCTTGCAAATTTGGTCGAAATATCAAAACACTATATTACAATATTACAATAACAATTTTAAGTCCAAATGAAAAAACTAGATAGATTTAAAATTAACGGAGATATGCACATCCTAATTAATAAGCATCTTCAGCCGTTCCACATTATTCATTGCTTTGTTTTACTTAGGCAACTTGATTTTTTAAGTGAACAACTCCGGAATCATTGGATCTATCGGCTACCAATTTGCAACTCGCTGTTTTTAGTTCATTTTAGTTGTAATGCGTGGGAATATATATTATTGAAAAATGAAATTAAGAAACTGACCACTATTGATATCCCGGCAGAAAAAGAAATTGACGTTGCTTTCAAATAAGAAAACTTGCCACTTGGCTAAAAAGCTTATTAATTCTCTAAGTAAATAATTAATCTCGATTCCCTCTAATATGTACTAATTTGTCTTATTAATATATACCCTTTGTTCTGTATGATTTGTTGGTATCATATTATCATATATATTCAGATAAACATGTATGGCACCGATTAAATTTGGATTTGGAGGTCGCTTATGAAGAAGACGGCTATTTCAGAAACTGTCACTGAAATCGGTTCTATTGATTCGAAACTAAGATTAGAATCGGTACTAACACAGAAAGTTTTTGTTTCTAATTCTAAGAAAAGTAATTTTTTTGTGATTTAGAACTGACGATTCTCGAACTGGAATGTATCCAAACTAAAAATAAATAAATAAGACTATGTTGGTTGCTCCCATTTTAGTGATTTATTTCGGAAATACAAAATGAGTGGTTTGTTTTGTTCAATTTTTTTTAAAAAATAATACTACAATAATTATTTTTGCTACAATATTTTTTATAAATAAAATATTAATTTAAATTTTACATTTTACATTTTATATTTTAATAATAAATAATTCTTTCTAATACAATTCCCACTAAAATAAACTAATAAAATATTAATTCAAATTTAAATTTTAAACTTTTATTAATAAAAAATCTTCAATACAAATTCCAACAAAATAAAATTAGTAATCCAAATACTCCTAAAATATTCTTTTTCTCCTAACAAATTCCAACAAAAAAAATTTCATCATAAAACAAAAAAAAAAAAAAAAATCTCATCCAAACGGAGCCTAAATGACTTAGAATTGGATCCCATATATATTGCATTTAGGCTTAAATATCACTTTGAATTTCAATATTTCATTAATTCTTTTTTCATTTCATAAATTCATATGACGTGTTTTTTAAAGTAAAACCCTTTAGGCATCACTTTAAATATTTTGTTACATTGAGTGTTTCATTCATTGTTTAATTTTATAGATACAAGTGATATGTTTTTTAATTAAAACCCTATTAAATGATAAGTGAAACGCTAGGAATCAATTTGAATGTTTTGAACATTTAGTATTTTATTTTTTATTTTAGTTTGTGAATTCATGATAGTGTTTTTTAATTAAAACCATATCAAATAACTATTGAGGATAATTATGTATTAAAAATAGAGAATCAAACGTTCAATGTAAAATAACATCCATTGCCTTAGGCATGGAAACATGTGATTGCCAATACTCTAGAGAAAAGAAAGATTGGGCAAAAATATTTTTCATTACATAATTTAATGTTTCTTAATTAGAAGAGATTTATTATGTCTATTTTTTTTCAAAATGAAGAGCAGCCTTTGTCGGCCATTTTCTGGGCACCAAGCCAAAGGATCCGGTTTGAAAGGGTACGCAACACATGTCTGACTTGTTGCATTCACTACAAGAAAAATGGGTTTTAATTTCCAAAATCTGATTAGTGATCAAAAGACCAGAACAAATTTGGTAACTAAATTCTAGTCATATTTAAAAAATTATTGACCAAAACAAAAAGTGGTCACTAAGTGGTCAATAAATACAATGACATGAAACATTCCCGCCAATGAAACACCCTTTAGTGACCACATTCGGTGACTATAAAGTTTTTTGTCAACAAAAATTGTGTAATAATTATTTGGTGACCAGAAAAGTAGTTAATAAATTTCAAAAGTTTAGTGACCATAATTTTTGGTCAACATAGGTCATACGGGTAGCTAACTCCACCAATTTGAAATATTTTGGTAACTAATTTTGGTGACAAGGAAATAACTGATTAATAAAAGTTTTTCAACAGACCTACGGTGACGAGAGAAGTGGTCACCAAATAGTAATATTTAATGAATGCATTTTTTGCACACTTAATTGAGATAATTATTTAAATTTGAAATCAATTTTGTGAATGTTGTGTCTACATATTTGTGACTACATTTTTTCCCACCAAATGTAGTATGTTTGAATATTTAAACACACAAGTAAAAGTAAGAATTTATTAGTAAATTATTTTTAAAACTTGTGACATAACATATAAATAATTTAATATTTCTTTGAAATTGTAATAAACTTTTGTTATACCATATTAATTATTAGAATAGAGTACGTATATTATTTATGGTGTAAATTTTAAAGAAGTTGTGATTCATCCGAAATAAACTTTATTTTATTTTCAATAGAAAATAATGGTTAAACATGCTAAACAAAAGCTATACTTATAAATATATGGCTACATTATTATATAATATAAGCCTAATTATTTAATGTAGTCTTATTATTTATAAATAAGTCTATATTAGTGTTTGTTAACTCTTAATGGACTAATCTATTAAAAGTACAATATTTAATTTAGCTTGAATTGCAAATAGTAAATGGAACCAATATATGACTAACTCACATCTGGCCAAATTCGTACTATAATTAATTAATTGATTCTTCAATATTAATTGGGTCAAACATATTTATGAATGTTGACATGTACATTGTTAAATGAATGTTAAATTTAATAAATATAGATATATTTTATTATATTCATAACTAATGTCATAATTGAACAAATATGTGGAGGCACAATTACTTAGAAGTTAAAAGGCCCAATACTCTTTTTTTGTTTGCTAAATTAAGTTGGTATAATAAATTATGAATTGAACAATAATAAATAGTCTAAGTCCTTAGTACATTATTTAATAACACTAATTGAGACAATTTTATTTTATTTATAATTTTTGTATAAACTTCTAATAATTATTATGACACCCTTTTATTTTTGTATTGTTCCAAATAGTTAATTTAAAGTTGTAATTAATAAATATGAATATATTTAGTTAAATTCATAAATAATCACATAGTTAGCAAAACCAGCCGTCGGTCTAAAATATTACTTCCTCGCGTTGGATTAATAGTAATCAGGCGAAATTTTTACTGCATTTATTACAAGAGTTAGAAAATGAATAATTGAAAATAATATCTATATATAAATAGTTAGATAGATGTTTATTTGTTTGGGCCTTATCCGGGCTAATTGATTTAAGAAAAGCCAAAATATGTAAATATACCATTGAACTTATAAATGTCATATTTGATAATAATTAATTTTGGGTCACTTTATCAAATGAGCCCTAAGTTAGGCCCATAATAATGAATCATTATTTGTGTTGGGCATCTTAACTTATTCATAATAATAGTAAGACACAATAATATTTTTAATTTTGCTCCATAGTATTTTGATTGAAGTCCATAGATTTTTTTATTAATTAAATTTAGTGTTAGCTAATAACAGTCAAATAATCTATTTAAATTTTATTAATTTTAACATTTTGTTTAGGGTATATAACACTTGAAGTCCAACTGTTATTCTAATTATATTATTATATTATAATATTTGAATTTCATTTAATAATTTAATCATTCTGTTAATACCCTTATTTTTTTATATCTTTTTATCTCACTTATCTAATCCTTCTTGATTCTATTTTTTAAAAACTTTGTATGTTATTGATAAGGTGATATTTTTCACCTTATTGGATTCGTTTTACTTAACTATTGAGCGTCCTTGTAACGTGCTTTATGTCATTTTTACGTGTTTTTAATGTATTTGTAGGACATTATGGCGTGGGAGGAGCAACGGAGCAAAAGAACGATGAAAAGAGCGCATTTCGGAGAGCTGAGACGGATGTGAACAAATGCTGAAAAAATCTGTCAGGGTTTAGTATTTTGATCATATCTCGCTCAATTTACGTCCAAATGGAATGATTCAGGTGCCATTGGAAAGCTAAGAGGAAGCGCTACAACTTTCATGTTTTGGGTTTTTCCAAATTCGTTCTGGATCACAGAGAAAACTGGCTCACAAACGAACGGCGCGCCGGAGAAAATTGGTGAATTAAATTTCCAAAACTTCCAGACCTCTCCGGCGCGCCGGAGAGAGTTCTGTGCGGCGCGCCGGAGAGCTGCGGCGCGCTGGAGAGTTTTCCGGCGCGCCGCTGGTGGTCGCGAAGGGCTGAATGTTGACTGTTTTGCCCTCCATTTTGAGAAGATTTCAAGGGCATTTTGGGGACGTCTGGCACACACTTTTTCAGCCCTAATCCATCCCATATATGATGAAATGCTGCAGCCGAGAAGAAGGAGGGAGAAGAGAAGAGAGGAAGCCATCTTTTGTTAGTTTTGTAGTTAGTCATTAGTTAGGGTTAGTTTTAGTTTTTAGAATAGAGAGTTCTTCTCTTGTTTGTTCTTAGAGTAGTGCTAGTTAGGGTTTCATTTTGGAAGCTCAATCTTTTGTACAAGGAAGGGAAATTCATCAACTATGTGGACAAAGCTTGTAATGAATGCTCACATTTATTGAAGAAGACATCTTTCTATCCAAGATTGGTAGTTTTCCTTCTTTAATGTCATTTATTGCTTTGTATGTGCTATTTATTGTTTCTATGATGAATGCTCTAGCTATGTTAGGCTAGAGACTCTTGTGCTCCTTGGGTTGTTGTTGGCTAGGTTGATGCATTAAATGTTGCTTGATAGGGTTGAACCTAGAGGATTTCTAGGTGGTAGGTTCTATGGACATTGAAGGGAAAAGTAGCTAGTTGGCTCAATTGTTGACTAGTAAGTGTTTGATAAAAGGCTTGAGTGAACCTCTAAGCCTTGGGGTTGGAAGTAGAATAGAGGAAATGCTTAAGTTGACCTTGCATCCACCATACATGAGGGAAGACGAATAGCATTCGTACATTACGTTAGGTTGTGCACCCGGAGTCGAGAACTAAGCTAAATCTTGCCTCCGACATAAAGGGAGAGTGAGCTTAGGAAGAGACTTTAGAGGGGAGTGACTAAGACCGGTTCTTGCCTTCGCCATAAAGGAGGAA
This sequence comes from Ophiorrhiza pumila, assembly GCA_016586305.1. Taxonomy (NCBI): domain Eukaryota; kingdom Viridiplantae; phylum Streptophyta; class Magnoliopsida; order Gentianales; family Rubiaceae; genus Ophiorrhiza; species Ophiorrhiza pumila. The sequence continues at coordinate 22,191,324 of BLIW01000005.1, forward strand.
CGGGTATTGAGAGTGGTAAGATTGGGAGAACGTAGATTATCCGGTTAGCTAGGATTGAGTAGTTTTGCCTCCGCCATAAATGAAGACAACTTCACCTAGCTAAATCCTCTAGATAGACGCCCCTTTAGCTCTAGCTTCCGCCATAAAAGTGGAGCTCAAAGTGAGCGGTTGTCCCTAGCCCTAGTGACACTTTAGGACGAACCCTAGATAGAGAATCCTTAGTAACCATAGCCGACAACACCCGGGAGCACATCATACCCTTCTTGACTTAAGATTGACACTTTAGTATATTTTACTTGTTAATTAACTTTCCTTTTTAGCTTCCTTGTTTGTAATTCCACTACAACACACACATTTACACTATTTCCATAAACTCATCCCCTCCCTGTGGGTTCGACCCCTACTTCCTCTTGCTACAAAAACGTCGGTGTCTTGATGCACCTTAAATGTCGTGAGGATTAGGGTTATAAATTTATTTGATTCGGTTAAGCCTTAGCTTTTAACCCTAGCTCCCAAACCGTTATCAAATTGGCGCTTGGGACTTAAAGTCTAATCTTCACTCCTATCAAATTGGCGCCGTTGCCGGGGAGGCAATTGGTTTTAGGATTTGTGTTTTTGTGTGTTTGGTAGTTGTAAATAACTTCTTTTCATGTTTTTCATAGTTTTTGTTGTTTTTGTTGTTTTTCATTTTTAGGTTTAATTTGTGCAAATATTCCTAGGTTGTTTGGAGACTTTCTTGATTCTTATCAAATTGACCCACCAAATGTGGTGGATGACATTAGACCAACACCTAGTATATTTGGGAACCCTTTTTCCCTAGATTTTTGGGACACTAATGAATGTGTGCAAAGAGAACCTTCAAGATGCTTCACCACTTCATGCTTGTATGATAATGAACTTAATGATAGATATTCTATGCTTGAGGCTCAAGTGGCCAATGTGACCAACTTGGTAAATGATATGCAAGCTTCTATGAGCTATGATGTTGTATTGTCTTGTAGGTTATGCCAAGGAGATCACCATACTCACCAATGCATGCTTAATGTGGAGTCCAACCAATATGGAAGCATTCAACATCAAGAAGCTTTCAACCATAATTGGTGTGGGAAAAATGATAGATATTGGGGGAGTAGTGAACAAAATGGTACATACTACGAGTCAAACCTTCCAACGGAGTTTGAATATCGACCAAGCTACGAAGAGAATTGGTCAAACCAAGAACAAAGCAATGAGTTGCATCCCGTGCAAGAAAGAACACAATCATTGGAGGATATGCTCTATGAACTAATGGAGAAGGCTGACAAAGAAATTCAAGGGAACGAGAGATTTTGTGCTCAATTGGAAACAATCCTTGAGAAGCAAGAGGACACTTTGGAGGCTCAAGAAGATACTTTGAGAGAGCATGAAGCTTCAATGAATAAGATGGAGATGCAATTGAGACAATTAACTCAAGCTATTCACCATGGTCCCCAAGGGTATACATTTAATGCATTTATGGGCCAAAGTGAGGTACAACTTGACCAATCCCCTCAAACTCTCTCTTATTTTCCACAATGTGATTCATTTAATGATAATTTCACAACTCTTATGGATAATCATTTTGAAATCAATGATGATTGTTGTGCTAGTACAAAGGATCCTAAGAGTGTTGAAATTCCTTGTATTGTGGATAAGTTTGAGTCATGCATTAAAAGTGAACCCTTGTCAAATGAGTTCAAAGTTAATTGTCTTATAAATGAAGAAATATTGCACATAGATTCATATGTTGGCTTATGTGAAGAAGATTTGTTAATTTGTCAAGAAATAGCTAACATAGTGCAATCTTGCGTTATTTTAACATCATACATGGATTTTCATGATTTAAATAATATGGTTGATGTCATTAGATCGACGTGCAATAAGGCATCCTCACTAGATTATTATGATGCTCAATATGTTGATAATGAGGAAATGCCTAAAAATGATCCCTATGTTAGCTTAGATAAAGAAGATGTGCATATTTTTCATGAAATAGCTAATATAGTGGAGAATTGCTTTGTTGATGCATCCATACATGAACTTTCTAATGAGTGTTTTGAGACCATGGATGCAAAGCTATTGGTTGAGTTTTGTAGGTCAAGCATGATGGAAGTGGAGACTATCTTGAAGGATATTGAGAATCCATTGGAGTTCTCAATCATCTTTGTGGAAGAAGGAGAGGAGGAGCCTACAATGGGGGAGCAAGAGTGGTACAAAGTTGAATTTGTTGAAGTTGCTCCCCATGAATATGAGCTCAAACACCTCCTCAAAGGGTGCCAAAAGACGCCCTACAAACGGCAAAGGAGTGCCGTTGAGAGAGCGTTCTTTTGGTACCGTGATGGCTATTCCGAATCTTGATGGAGTAGCCACAAGAATAAAGTCTAGCTATGGACTAAATAACCTAGAACTACACTTTCTTTCCATTTTTTTTATTTAAATGTTAGTCTTTGTATTTGTTGTGTGTGTTTAGAGTAATTAGGCTTGTTTTTCTTGCAGGAGTTCAAAGAAAACAACAAATTTGAAAGAATGAACATGAGAGAATGAAAAATGTGCATAAATGATAAAAAGAGCTAAGTGTGGAGGGGGATGCATACCCCTCACACCACTTGCTTATTTTTTTTCTTATTTTTCATTCTCATGTCAATGGCACACAAAAACACTTTTCACTCTAAATCACTTCATGAATTTCAATGTTAAATTGCATGAGTTAGCATATGTGGTGAAGCTTCAAAAGCTTGATGTGTGCAATTTTCATATATGTGGTTAATGGCACATTCATGGTTTACCTAGCATGAATTCATTAGGACTCAAGTGCACATGAGCTTAATGAATGAGATTAGGATTTGAACTTGATTGCGATGCACACCTAGCACAAGAGCACTCACTTGAGCACATTGTGAAAATTTCTCATGTATGCCATAGAGTGATTGTGAACATTTTTGTTTTGAGTCATTATGTTTTAGTGTCATTTGTAGGTGCTTAATTGTTTAAATGTTTTCTTCTTGAACTCATACATAGAATTAGTTTACTTGTTTTCTTTCTTTTATCATTTTTTCAGGTTTTCCATCTATGAGGAAACAAAAATGAGAGGCATCTTCACAATGGCCAAGTTCACATTTTACATGCACAAATGAAGAGATGGCCACAATGCATACACCTCGGGTGTTTTCTCATCCCTCTCTTGTCTTTGGAAAATATTGCATATTTTAAGTGTGGAGGGGATAATATTGGTGAAAATGCTTGAAATTGTGCTTCAATGAATATTTTGTGATTTATGGATGTTGAACTTGGATTTTTAGTGTTTTTCTTGTTTAGGCTTTATTTTTTATTGATTCTTCTATTCTCTTGGGCATATTGAAAATTCCTTGTGTGTTTTGAAGTTTTGAAAGTCCCTTGTGTTTAGGCTTGAAGCTCTACAATAGGAAATCCATTGTTGCTATTTTGGGATCCCATAATGTCCATATTTGTTGTTGTCTTTGTGATTCTTGTGAACTTTTCATTTTTGTGACTTTTGAACTTTTGTGGATTTTAGTGATTATGTATATGCTGTATATTTGTGTTAAGTGTTTGAGTGATGGTGTTGGCAACCAAAATGAAAAAAATGTGTCTAATGTAAATTATGTGATATAAGTGTTGTGTAGCCAATGATGTGAATTGTTGTATTTTAGAACTCGACTTGTGATTAGGAAAACAACATGTTACATAAGGGAAGTCGGGTTCTTGATGTAAAGTTTGACATTTTGAGTTTATTGTTAATAAGCACAAGTGGGGAACTCATGGAGATTGACAAGTTTGGTTAATAAGATAGGTCGGAGTACCTTGGCACTTTGTTAGTTTAGCTTTTGGACTAACTTTCCCTAAAAGACATGTGTATATACTTTGAAGTTTCAAGAAATGAATTGGGCATTATGTGTTGTTTTTAATATTATGTTGTTTGCAATGAATAAATTCCTCTCCAATGTGAGACCGCTCCTTCACTAACCGAAAAGGTAGAAGGAGAATTCATATGAGATAGAATGGGAAAAAATAGCCACAAAACCCTTGGCATTTGTTTAAGTTATGTGTTTTGTATATTTGTTAAGTTATGTATTTCATATACTTTGTTATGAATAAGTTCCCCTCCAATGTGAGACCGCTCCTTTAATAACCAAAAGGTTGGAGGAGAACTCATATGAGGTGGAATATGGGTATAAAAAGCCATAAAACCCTTGGCATATGTTGCAATAAGAATAAAAGTCCCAATGATCTTGTAAACTTCTTAGTATCTACATAATTGTCAAAGAGGTGATTGTAAGGAAAAGAGTAAAACGAAGCGTAGTTGTCGGATCTCTTACCTATGGCACGGACATGAATAAGTCAAGATCCAAGTGGTACCCATTGCACACACACACACAATGTACTCAACGTGTTGAATGTGTACAAAAAGGCACTTTGATGACTCTTGTGGATACATGGAGTGATTACTTGTCATTTTAGTCGAATAAGCTATGAGGCATGTACACATACACTCATCGAATGCTTTAAATGATTAGACACATTGTTGAATAATGTAAAGTGGCCAATCCTTCATTATTTGTTGTATATATGTGTTTTAGCATGAATTTGTTGTGTTGCTCGAGGACGAGCATATATGTGTTTGGTTTTATTTTGTTTTGTTGCTCGAGGACGAGCAAGGTTTAAGTGTGGAGGGTTTGATAAGGTAATATTTTTCACCTTATTGGATTCGTTTTACTTAACTATTGAGCGTCCTTGTAACGTGCTTTATGTCATTTTTACGTGATTTTAATGTATTTGTAGGACATTATGGCATTGGGAGGAGCAACGGAGCAAAAGAACGATGAAAAGAGCGCATTTCGGAGAGCTGAGACGGATGTGAACAAATGCTGAAAAAATATGTCAGGGTTTAGTATTTTGATCATATCTCGTTCAATTTACGTCCAAATCGAATTATTCAGGTGCCATTCATTCGTTCAATAAATGTGAGCATTCATTGATCATATCAATTTAAATATACTGTCAATTTACGTCCAAATCGAATTATTCTGTCAGGGTTTAGTATTTTTTGATCATATCTCGTTCAATTTACGTCCAAGCTTGTAATGAATGCTCACATTTCCATAAACTCATCCCCTCCCTGTGAGTTCGACCCCTACTTCCTCTTGCTACAAAAATGTCGGTGTCTTGATGCACCTTAAATATCGTGAGGATTAGGGTTATAAATTTATTTGATTCGGTTAAGCCTTAGCTTTTAACCCTAGCTCCCAAACAGTTATCAAATTGGCGCTTGGGACTTAAAGTCTAATCTTCACGCCTATCAGTTATTTACTTAATTTTAAACATTGTTTCACAATATGAGTGAGTTATATTTTAATATTCTTAATGTATATTTAAATTGATTTGACCACAAAACCTAAAAATTCGTGTTTGGTCAAATTTCTAAAGCCAATAAGTAATACTCTCGAATCTTGAAATAAGAAATTAAAACCCCCTTCCAGCCCACCTAAATCTTGTTAAATTGATTAATTCTAATTGTTTGTTAAGGAAATCTAACATAGGATATATTAATGAAAGACGAAAAAATATGTAAAAAGACACTAATTTTGAAGTATTAGAAAAGTATTTATTAAATAATACTAGTTTATAGATGGCCCTGCAAGTATTTTATAGTTTTAACAAACTATAACTATACTAACCACATATGACTAAATGATTATATTTAATTATTTTTTATAATTTATAATAATAAAAATCATGTTATATTGTTATAACTATGCGTTATTTTATTTATTATGTACATGGGTTGATTTCGTTATTTATTTTGGTTATAATTATACTATTTTAGTTATTTTATTTTGATTATAAGTCTAATATTATTAGTTATATAGTCAATTAGTATGTTAAAGATTTGTATGTAATTAATTCAATGCAATACAATATCCACCTTAATTATCAACATTTGAAAATTTGACACTAACATCATACCTTACACTAAAAACTAAAACAAAGATTCACTCACTCTTTCTCTATATATAAAAAGTAAATATGTATAATCGTACCACTAAACATTGCTTATACAAAGTCATTAAATGAAATTTAATACTACTAACATCATTTAAACACTTATCCTAAAAACTTATTCGAAAACATACAAAATGAAATTATCTTATTTGGGCAAATATCATAAATTTACCACACTTTCTCTCTTCTTTTCTTCACTCCTTCCCACGAACTCTCACCCACTTCACTCAAATCACCAATTCCACTACAAAAATCATCCAACCCACAAAATTCTGGTCAATGCATGTGATTTGGTCAATGCACATTAATTGACCCATACACTTACAAGAAAATAAGTTCTAGGCTCCGTTTGGACAAGCTATTTTTGGATTATATCATGAAATTTTTTTTCTTAAAATTTGTTATGAGAAAGAAATATTTTGAGAGTGTTTGGAATGAATGGTTTTATTATGTTGGGATTTGTATTGAAGATTTTTTATTAATAAAATTTTAAAATTTAAATTTGAATTAGTATTTTGTTAGTTTATTTTGGTGGAAAGTGTGTTAGGAAGAATTGTTTATTATTAAAATTTAAAATTCAAATTCAATATTTTATTTATAAAAATTACTGTAGCAAAAATAATTACTGTAGCATTGTTTTGTGTTTTAAAAATTTTGATGAAAAAGTTGAACAAAACAAACACTTTATTTTGCAATTGTGAAATAAATCGCAAATTGAAGGGTGTCCAAACTGACCAACGTCATGTATCTGATTAAATTTATAATTAAGCGCATGGTTAGAAAATAGAAAGAAACTCAATTATTCACAAATTAAAGTCCAATATTTAATTTAATAGCGTGTTTAAAAAGAGTAAATGTGCGCAATATATCACTAATTCGCATTAGGCCAAAATCTTACTATAATTAATTAGTTCTTCAATATTAATCAGGCAAAACATATTTTATTTATAGTGTTAGATTAAATTTACAATAGTATTTTTAATATTTTATTTTTATTTATTAGTAAAATGTAATTTTTAAATTATTAACAATGAATGAAGTAACATGAAAGCAAAGTGAATAACTATTAATAAGAGTATGATCTATGATAAGTAAATTTAGTTTATTTTTTTTATATTTTTTTGTTATATTATCAAATAATAAAATAGTATAAATTAATAAAGAAACAATAAAAAAAGAATAACTATAAGTATTAATTGATGCATTAAATAATTAACTACTTTGTTTATGAGTTGAATTAGTCATATTTTAATACGATAATATTATATTATTACAAATATCTACCTTTACATGAAGAAAAATGTCATTATTTTATTATGTTTAATTATTCATTATTATTCATCGATATTTAATAGAATTAAACTATTTAAAAAATAGAATATAAAATAGAGAAAATGCATGCAATAAAAACATTTATCAATGTAATAGAATTGAAAAAAAAACACGAAGATTTTTTTATAATTAAAAAAATAGTTAAATATTAACTCTTGTATTTTAATAAAACAAAAAATAAAAAAAAGTGCCAATAGATATATCGCCTTTCACATTTCTGTAACTCTAAAACCCAAACGTAACATCAATTCTCTCTCCCGTATCCCTCTCGCCTCCCTCTCCCTCTCCCGTCTCCCTCTCCCACCTCCCTCTGCCGCCTCCCTCTCCCACATCCCTCTTCCGTCTCCCTCTCTCACATCAAAAAAAGGGTACGCAACACATAAAACTATAAGCGTCTGACTTGTTGCATATATCGATTTATTGAATCTAGAAGTTTCTATCCTCGTGCATTTATGAGCAACTTGCAATTAGTTTATGCTATTTTTTCCTTTAAATATATATTAAAGAACTTGTTCCTCATTGCTTTGTCTTAAATGAGTAACTTGATTTTTATAATTTAAACTTCCTGAATTGTTGGATCTATCACGGTCTTTTCAGTTAATTTTATTGCTATTGATAAGGGTTGAATTGTACTAGAACTCTCCTTGTGCAAATCCTATCTGAACTCGAGCTTTTCGGGATAGGTCTACTAATGAATTGAGGAGTTCCAATCCTACTGGAACGCTACTAGGTACGACTCTATAAAAGTAACCTTATTATCACATGGTAAGGGGTTACTTTCTCTACAACTTTAATTAGGTAACTTTAATTAGGTATTAAGCTTATTGATCAAGGTCCCAAACTGACTTAAGAATTGGAGCATACTCCCCGGTACAACCCGGGGGTATTTTCTGATGTCTGTGTTGCAGGTCTGCTGGAGTTCCGGCGATAATACAAGGAGCACGTGACCTCAGGGAGACCTCACTGCATTTGGTGATATCTGACATCATCAAATTGGCACCGTCTATGCTATTCGATTACAAGCTTTTCGATGACGCTTACTCGTTCACAGAGGAACACCAAAGAAGTTCCTAATAATCAAGCTACTACCAGTCGCCCTCTACGCGGAGCAACGACTGGTAATATAGGTGCAGATTCGCAAAATCCGCAAAATCTGCTACGTGAACAAGATCCCCTACTGAGCATTGACATAGGTAACAATCCTCCACGACATGAAAAAGATCCCCCAATGCACGCTGGTGGCGGTAATAATCCTCCTATTGATATTCATTCTCCGGAGATGGTTAAATTCCTTACTGAGAATTTTGAACATATCAAGGCGATTGTTGGTCAGAGACCTGACAAGGAAATGGAACGAGCTTCGGATATGTATGATCGAATGCAGCTCTCTCCACCTTATGATACGGAATCTTAGGGTGACAATGACCCTGACAGACAACGTCCTCTGAATCGATCTCTAGTCCGAAGTAACAGAAACAATAACTACGGACATCTACATTTGAATCCTTCCCCAGAACGGCATCAACATCATCGCAATCATGATCATCATGATGATCAGGATACTCGGATTACGAATCGAATTCGAGATGAAGTTCAAAATATTCTAGGGATGGGAGCTGGGGGAGCTTATAGAACGGTGACACCATTTGTGGAGACTATTAGCCACTTTCTTAAATCACATAAGTTCAAGATTCCCTCAATGGAGATGTACTCCAGAGATATGGATCTCAGGGATCATCTAGCGCATTTTACTTCACTTATGAAATTTGAGCAAGCCCCAGAGGTGACTATGTGTCAGGCTTTCGAAACAACCATTGTTGGAAAAGCGCGTGGTTGGTTTGAAGGCCTCAAACCCAATTCGATTTCTTCCTATGAGCAGCTCTCTCAGCTCTTCTACAAGAGATTTTTGCAAAGGAAGAAATTTGACAAGTCCTCCACCGAGCTCTTGAATATTCGGCAAGGTGAAAATGAATCCGTTAGTGAATACGTTGATCGGTTTTACGACAAGAGTGTACAAGTCAAAACCAAATCTGAAGATGTGGTGGTTGGTGCCTTCATTAACGGGTTACAGCCTGGAAGGCTTTACAGGAAGTTAGTCACTGATCCACCTAAGGATATGCATGAGCTGATGGACCGAACAGACAAGTTCGCTAAAGGCGAAGATGCAGACAGAACAAAACGAGATATGATTTGAGGTTCTGAGAAAAAGAAGGATAACTATAATAGCCGATCCGGAGCTGGAGGTAAGCGAACTCCAGTATTTGATAGGCTATCCTTTGATAAAACTCAATCTAAAAAATTAGATGATTACAAGGGTTCCTCAACTCCTCGTACCCGAACTGAGATGCTCGCCATTATGGAAAGGAAAGGGTTGATCAAGTCATATCCAAAGATGACTACTCCTAAAGGTAAAAGAAATAAGGATCGTTTTTGTAAGTTCCATGATCAGATGGGACATGATACTAAGATTGCCGAGATCTCAAAAAAAAAAAATCGACGAACTCATTGCAAGTGGTCACCTCCGAGAATTTGTGCAACAGGTGTATCAGAAAGAGCGCCAAAGAGGCCGATCTCAGGATAGAGGAAGACCTGAGAATAACAAGAAGCCCAAGGAGGAAGGATATACTAAACCTAAAGACGAAGGCAAGAATGTAACTGGAGTAATTCATACCATTGTGGGAGGTCCGATTGGTGAATCTAGATCGGCACGAAAATCATCGTCTTGAAGAATTCCTGAGTAGGAGCCAATTCATAAGCGTTTCAAGCACTCAGATATCATTACTTTCTCGGAGGAGGATGCTGTACCAAGTAAGTTTCCTCACTGCGACGCTTTATTAATCAAAGCAATCGTAGCAAATAAAGAAGTACATAGACTATATGTGGACGATGGCAGTTCTTCAAATGTTATTTATCGAAATGTATTTGAAAAATTGGGAATTTCACGAGAACAGCTACAGAAATGTCCTGGTCCACTAATCGGATTTTTGGGAGAAGCGACGCAACCCATTGGTACACGATTACTTTGCCCATGACCTTGGGAGAAGCTCCAAAAGATAGGTTAATATACACTACTTTTGTAGTTTTTGATATTACCTCCCTCTATAACATTATTCTCGAAAGACAAACAAAGATTCAACTCAAGGCCATTTGATCGCCATATCATCTGGTGATGAAGCTCCCCACCTCTAGGGGGATCGCAACTATCCGAGGTGATCAAAATATGGTAAGAGAATGTCATATGATTGCTTTAAGAGATGCAAACAAAACGACCCATGCATCAAAGATAAATTGCATAGCTGGTGAATTGCCACCTATATTGGAATAGCCCCAAGTCGGGCTAGAGTTGATGAACTCGGGAGATTATGAAATGATAGCAGATGACCTGGAAGAAGTAGCCATTGACATAACATTCCCAGATCGGAAGGTAAAAATAAGCGCGGCTTTGCCTCAAGAAGTGAAACAATCTCTCATCAATTTACTCTAGCAATACAAAGATGTCTTCACATGGGGACCTAAGGACATGAAAGGTATCTCACCAAATTTGGCGGTGCATAAGCTGGATGTAGATCCCACCATACTCCCAGTTCAGCAAAAGAAACGACCATTTGCCCCAGATAGGAATAAAGTTATTAGTGACGAAGTGGATAAACTCCTCAATGTTAAAATTATCCAGGAGGTCTTCTATCCGACCAGGCTCTCTAATCCAGTCATGGTAAAGAAACAAGCCTCAGGGTTGTGGATGTGCATTGATTACACAAACTTGAACAAAGCATGTCCGAAAGATTTTTATCCTTTACCTTTAACTGATCAAAAAGTCGATGCAACAGCAGGATATGAGGTGGTTTGTTTCCTTGATGCATATAAAAGATATCATCAGATCTTCATGGATGAAGCAGATACTGAGAAAATCGCTTTCATAATTGAAAAAGGCAAATACTGTTATGTGAAAATGCCTTTCGGGTTAAAAAATGCGGGAGCAACCTATCAGCCAATGATGAACAAAGTATTCAATTCTCAGATCAGTCGTAACATAGATGTGTATGTTGATCATCTACTCATTAAGAGTAGGAAAATGGTGGACATGCTAGCCGATGTCAAGGAAACTTTCGAAACCTTAAGATCTACAGGTTTAATGTTGAATCCCAAGAAGTGCACCTTAGGAAAATATTTGGGATATCTGGTTTCAAAGCGTGGTATCGAGTCAAATCTTGAAAAGGTGGAGGCAATTTTGAAAATGACCTCACCTTGGAATGTCCCTAAAGTTCAAACTTTAACTGGACGTTTGGCCGCGTTAAATCATTTCCTTTCTAGATCAGCTAAGCATTGTTTGCCATTCTTTTGTACTTTAAAGAAAGCAAAAGATTTTTCATGGACAGAGGAATGTCAAAAAACATTTGAAGAGCTCAAGCAGTACTTATGCGCTTTACCATCTCTAGCTATTCCTGTTCCTGGAGAGACTCTTTTTCTGTACTTTGCTGCAAATGACAAATTGGTAAGTGTTGTTTTGATAAAGGAACATAATAATATTCAAAAGCTGGTGTATTATGTGAGCAAGGCATTGCAAGGAGCTGAACAACGATATCCAGGACTTGAGAAATTGGTGTTAGCTTTGATTGTTACAGCTCGGAGTCTGCGCCCCTATTTTTAAGCTCATTCTATCCAGGTTATCACCGACAAACTCTTGAAGCAAGTGTTACACAAACCTGACCATTCAGGTCGTCTAATGAAATGGGCCATCAAACTCGGTGAACATGATATCACATTTGTGCCGAGATCGGCAATAAAGGGACAAGTTCTGGCTGATTTCATCGCTGAAACACCGCAAGAATGGGATACACAACTTTTAGGTCATACAAATAAGCCTATGGACATTGGGGCACCTCAAACCACCAATGTCTGGGCATTATTCGTCGATGGAGCTTCTATCAAAGAAGGATTTGGGCCAGGTCTTATTTTGAAAAATCCCGAAGGTCAGGAGTTCACTTATGCTCTTCGATTTACTTTTCAAGCCACTAACAATGAAGACGAGTACGAAGCACTCATAACAGGCATGAAGTTGGCAAAGGAGATGGGAGTTCGAGAGTTACAGGTCTACAGCGATTCTCAACTCATTGTAAAACAGGTAACTGGGGGATATAAATCTCGAGACCTAATGATGAAAAGATATCGGGAAAAGGCATAAGAAATGGCTAAGGGATTTGATCTCTTCACAATTGATAAAATTCCGCGAGCTCAGAATAAACGAGCTGACACTCTCAGCAAGTTAGCATCATCAGCATATGCACACCTTACTTAAAAAACACTAGTAGAAGTGCTGGGAGCTCGAAGTATTGATGAACTGACGGCTCAGCTCATCGAAGAGGAAGAAGATAGTTGGATGACCCTAATCATGAAGTACCTCAGCTCAGGAGACTAAGAAACAAAGTGGTAGCTCGAAAATTGAGAATTCAAGCTGTTAGGTATGAAATAAAGGATGGAGTTCTGTATAGAAAAGGATATCTAACGCCGTGGCTGAGGTGTGTAGGTCCGAATCAAGCAGAATATGTGCTAAGAGAAATTTATGAAGGGTCATGCGACAGTCATGAAGGAGCTCAAACAATAGCTAAAAAACCTATTTGAGCAGGATATTATTGGCTCATTGTTTATCGTGACGCACATAACTTGGTACAAAAATGCATTAAGTGTTAGAAGCATGCAAGGATCCATCATATACCTCAGGTCGAAATGGTAACTATGCAAAGTCCTTGGTCGTTTATGCAATGAGGGATAGACATTGCAGGTCCCTTCCCAGAAGCTCCGGGACGAGTAAAATACTTGATAGTGGCAGTCGATTACTTCACGAAGTGGATCAAAGCGGAGCCGTTAGCAACAATAACCGGAAAGAATATATTGAAGTTCTACTGAAAAAATATTTGTCGGTATGGGGTACCAAAGATCATAGTGTCTGATAATGGAACACAGTTCGCAAGTGATCCATTCAAGAGTTGGTGTGTAGAACTCAGGATTTATCAGCACTTCACCTCCATAGCTCATCCTCAAGCCAATAGTCAAACCGAGGTGATGAACCGAATCATCATTCAAGGAATTAAAACTCGGTCAGAAAATGCCAAAGAAGAATGTGTGGTTCACCTTCTGAATGTGCTGTGGTCATATCAAACCACCATGAGAACAGCTATACAAGAAACTCCTTTTAGTTTTGTATACGGTTCTGAAGCGGTCATCACAGTTGAGATAGGCCTCCCGAGTACCAGAGTGCTTAATCATTAGCAAAACACGAATAATTAATGAAGCTTTGCACCTCAATTTAGATCTGATAGAAGAGAAGAGGGAGGCCGCGTTTATTCGAGAAGCAAAGTACAAGGCAGATATGACGCGATACTACAATAAACGGGTTAAAAGCGCTTATTTTCGATCCAGAGATCTGGTGATGAGGAAAAATGAAATAAGCAAGATAGAGGGAACTCGAAATTTAGACCCAAATTGGGAGGGACCATATCAAGTTATCGAAGCTGGACGAGCTGGGAATTACAAGCTGTCAACTCTAGATGGGAATATGATTCCAAAAATGTGGAACATTTCTCACTTGAGAAAGTTTTATATATAGTCATTTTAAATACTATGGTAGCAATAAAGAGCAGCACAACTCGGTTTATACCGATTAGATAGTAAATAAGTTGTGCAGCTTGGATTTCTATATTGTCCTATTATTTCCTAAGATATCAAAAGAATTACTTATTGCCACTCATTTTTATCTTAATCAAATTTGGCTCATTCTTATTTTTTGTAGAATTGCCAAATACTCTAATCCGAAAAGAGAGAAAAGAAAAGCATGCTAATTGAATCTCAAAATATTTTTGAGAATTATAGAATGGAGATGAACACATTCATCTCTGAATCACAATCCCAGATGTTCTCTGGAAAGATAAATCGAAAAATGAGCAGTAGCTCATTTACAAGATTAACCACCTAACTGAGGGTCGCAACCTCGGAAAAACCAGTTTAAAGAACTCAGGTTCTAGAAAAATGGTACAACTCAAAGACCGAATGCAGTATAGTGACATGGTCAATAACTTCATCCGAACTACAAAAGGGTGATAAAAAATTCTGAAAACTTTGAAGGAACTGGAGTTCGGAATGGTTCATAATCAATCAGCAAAATGCTCCCGACCTTCAAAGTTCCGAACTGAAATAAAGTTAAATATATTATATAACGGAAAATCAAAAAAATAGTTTAAAGAACTTAAGTTCTAAAAAATGGTATAAGTTAAAAGACTGAACGTAAAAAAAATGGTCTAAAAACAAAGGAACAGAGTTCGGAAAACACAGGTTTTAGCAGCTGTTTCCGAGCTCCGCAATGACAAAACATTCAAGGCTTAAAGAACAGAGTTTGGGAACAACCCATTGACACTACATTACCGAACTGAAGGAAGATAGTGAAAATGTCAAAAGTTTGTTTTCATTATGAATAATAGAAGACGAAAATACTTAGTATTTAAATGAAGCAATCCATGTAGAACTCCGATCTGTGAAATATTTGAAGCAAATTATATATTTATATATGCAAGCTAAAAGTTGTCGTTGAACTACAATTGTCAAAATACAAAATACAAGAAATTCCGAGCTGCACTACACGACAAAATGCCCTAAAACTATTACAATCTTTTAATGATCAAAGTTGGGTAGAGTCATCATCAGCTCGGATAGACTTGTTAACAGGATCGGCGTCCGTTTTTTCCTCTGAAATCCAGTCGATCTTTTGAGATAAGGGCACGAATGACTCAAGGGGAATCACAATTTTCCCTTCCTTTAGCTCGTCGAGCTTGTTGTCCATTTCGGCATCGCATCTCTCATCATAGCCAGGCTCTTTATTTATATTGAGGTCGGGATATTTCAAATCTAGATACGCCAAGGCGAGGTAGCAGTCGTAGTCCTTAGTTGGAGTCATTATCTCACCAAGGAATTTGCCGAACTCATTCGAGCAGAACATCCGGTGGACGAGTTGGGACGCACCTTCTCCTTTGAAGAATGCTTTCTTAGCTTGTTCTGCTATAAGCTGTTGGCTCTTTTGAAGGTTCTCCGTTTTCAGTTTAGCAATCTTATCCTCAGCTGCTTTCAATGCATCTTGAAATTTTCCAAGCTTAGTCTTCAGATTTTTCTCTCTATACCCGAGCTCTTGATTGAAATACTCCAACTCATCTCCCTTTGTCTCTGAAGACTTCAGGTCGGGATAGAGTTGGCTAATCACGACCTTGTCATTTTCTGACTGAGCTACCATCTCCCCGACTAGAGCTAGAGTCTGTGAAATCATACATAATCTTGTAACAGACATATATATGCATAATACAATAACTGGTATTGATCAGAGCTCGGGAAGAAGAAATGTAACTAACCTGGGAAACTCCTAGAGCAGTGCGCCTTCTTAGCTCTCGCTTCTCAAAGCTGTGAAGAGCTTCTTTGTCCCGAGGTGGGACCATTTTTTTCACGAACTCCAGAGACGTATCGACAAATAGCCGATCATTCCCAGTCAACCCCTAGTTCGGGAGTAACTGGTATTAAGGGACTTCGATGATGTCCTCTCCAAATGTGTGCCTCGGCATTACCAGATCCTTGAACAAAGATGGACCTCAGAGCTCCGAAATTGTCTTCATCTTCTTATTAACATGAGCCATGACATCCTCAGCTCGCTTCTTCTTCTTATGCGATACAGACACCAAAATGTTCGTGCGTTGTATTGTAGGAGCATCTGAAGTAACCTTTGAGCTGATCGGCTTATCAACTCTTCCAAACAGCAGATCAAAATCCTGTCGCTCTAACTGCATGAGCTCGGCTATGAGCTCGGTTGTGTTAGGTTTCTAGGGCATGCGGGATGACGGAGCTGAGGAAGACTGTAGCGCCAACACAGTTTCAGCTATTTTAGTCTTCGGTGCTCGGTTCTTCTTTGTTGTCTTCACTCCCCCCAAGCATATCCTTGAGCTGCATAACTGCGGGGACGATAGAGAAATCATTATGAAACATAACACACAAATCTTATCAAAAGTACAAATAGTCCTAAAGAGGCATGTACCCTTATGACCGAGCTCATCCACCTCATCATGATGGTAAGGTCCTAGCTCGGCATGGCTTAATTTCAAAGACACTAACACCTGTTTTGGGATGTTAGTGAGGCGTAGTTTGCCATTTTCAGTTAAAAAAGCTTCTAATTTGGCTAAGGATTCCTAGATATAGGTTGTAATCTTGGGTGACTGATCTGAAACTGACTTATCAGAACGCCAAAAGGTTTTCTCCCCAACAGCCCGAGCTCCGACAAAAAGGAACTTATCCTTCCAATCCTATATTGAGCTCGGACTTTCCTCAAACACTTCTACCCTACCTCTACGATGGGTAAAGTAAAACTATCCAAGGTCCCGACCTGAGAATTTCAGGCTATATATACATATCTAAATAACTAAATAGTACATGGAATGCCTAAGTGCTGCTAGATCATCTCAAATCCTCTCAGAGTTCAGATAGTGTTGGGAGTGAATTGGGTGAGGGAAATAACATATTCACTAAGAATGCCTTTTAGGAAGTCATAAAGAGGAAACCTTAACCCCCTAAGAAGTGCTCAGCAAAAACACTAATAAAACCCTCCGGAGGTCGGCTAGCAACCTCAATAGGAAATGGAGCTCGGGATTCAAGCTGAGGCAGATATACTTACTTGCTTAGAGAGATAAGTTGAGTTCGGATTTAGACTTATGTTCGGAGATATGTGAAATCCGAGATAGGGATTCAAGCTGCTTGGAGATACTAGCTTGCAGACGGTGAAGTCTGTATGTTGAAGAATAGGGCTATTTATAAAAATCTCATGGGTCATCTCCACCGTTGATACTCTCTTGAGATTCGCAAACGAGTAGTTGGTGATGATTCAGCGGCATTCGTACAAGGTTCGGAGTTCGGTATGAAGTTTGCTGCTTCCATTGCTCACACAAAGCTCAAGTGAAATGGGGCTATATATATCTTGATGGGGCTATTGATAAGGGTTGAATTGTAGTAGGACTCTCCTTGTGCAAATCCTATATGAACCCGAGTTCTTCGGGATAGGTCTACTGATGAATTGAGGAGTTCCAATCCTACTGAAACTTTACCAGGTACGACTCTATAAAAGTAACCTTATTAACATATGGTAAGGGGGTTAGTTTCTCTACAACTTTAATTAGGTATTAAGCTTATTGATCAGGGTCCCAAACTGACTTAAGCATCGGAGCATACTCCCCAGTAAAGCCCAGTGGTATTTTCTGACATCTGTGTTGCAGGTTTTCTAGGGTTCCAGAGATAATACAAAGAGCACGTGACCTCAAGGAGACCTCACAACATTTGGTGATATCTGACATCATCAGCTATTAGGAATGCGTGGGATTTATTTTAAAGCAGATCGACTTAAAAATTATAGAACAGACCATTATTGCCAACCCGGCTGCCCTAAAAAACTCATCCGTTTGTGTGGGTTATTTTTCGATTTTATAATGAATTTTTTTCTTGAAATTTGGTACAAAAAAGTAATATTTTGGAAGTGTTTGTATTGATGAGGATGTGAATTTGTATTGGAAAATTGTTTATTAATTAAATTTTAAAATTAAAATTTGAATTAATATTTATGATATTAGTATGGGAGAATTTGTATTAAGGGCATGTTTCATGCTCTTATTATTAAACGGGGTATAATTTTAATGTATTTATTATTAAGGGCATCAAAATAACTTTATTATATTATATACTTAATAAAAGTCTTTAGTACCCTTCTTATCAATTACAAGAAAGATTACGTTAAATACCAAACTTTTTATCTTTACTATCCAATCTTTTATTAATTATTTTAAATAATTTCTTGTGGGTAAAATTTGATAGTAACTTAGATCATTATCAAACTATCTTAAATAATAAAATATACTTATTATCCAACTATTTCAATTTTTAAGATTTTTTGTAATGTCTTAAATAACAAAATATAATCATTGTCAAAATTGGTCACGTAAATTTTTCTTGTCATGAATATATTTATTATTAAATTATCTTAAATCATAAATATTTTTTCATGAATATATTTAAAATTAAAAAAATGATTAAATAACACAACATCGAAAAATACAACAACTTTAAAATTAAATCAATATATTTCAGTAATAAAAAAGATAAAAAAAATAAGTGTTTTGATTGTGATGAATTATTTAATTGATGAAAAGGATAATAAAGTCATTGGATAATTATTTAAATTAATATAAATATTTTAACACCCTTAATAATAAATATATTAAAGTTGTGCCCTATTTAAGAATAAAGACATAAGGGCCGTTAATGCAAATTCTCCCTATTAGCATCAACATCAACCCTTAGTCAGTAACCAATCATTGAATGCCATGTAATTTTTTTTATAATATTTGACATAAGAATAATACACATCACCTATACCATATAATTAATTAAAACCCTTAAAATACTAAATTTATTGTGAAAAAAATTAAACTGCACTAAAATGATAAATCCCTCCCAAATAACTCTTCCGCTCCAGTATAACATCGTCATAAAAAGGGAGATGGAATCAAAATGATATCGTTTTGCTAAACTAGAATTAAATCACATTGTAGGATTCACTCACATTTGGATTAGGGTTTATTAATTATAAATTTAATTTTGTTGATAAACATAATAAAGACAGCATAATCTTAA
This sequence comes from Ophiorrhiza pumila, assembly GCA_016586305.1. NCBI lineage: Eukaryota > Viridiplantae > Streptophyta > Magnoliopsida > Gentianales > Rubiaceae > Ophiorrhiza > Ophiorrhiza pumila. The sequence goes on from BLIW01000005.1 coordinate 22,210,395, forward strand.
GTTCACTCACATTTGGATTAGAGTTTAGTAATTGTAGATTTAATTTTAGTGATACACAAAATAAACACAACATAATCTTAATCAGATGATCTGATATCATAAAATGGAGGAGCTAATAAAGGATTTATCATTTTAGTACCGTTTAATTGTTTTTTACGACAAATTTAGTGGTTTAAGGGTTTTAGTTAATTATATTGTATAAATGGGTATTATTATTATAGTGAAACATTAAAAAATTGCTTACATAACATTTAATGATTAGTGTTGACAAATGGTTTATCAGAATGATCCTGATAAACTTTATTGCAGGGAGAATTATTTATTATTAAAACTTGTTGTAGCAAAAATAATTACTATAGTATTATTTTTTAACTGTAAAATATTTTGTAGAAAAAATGTACAAAACAATTAAGATAAATTTCATTTGTGAAGAAAAAACACATGGAAAGGTGTAAAGCAAAAATACTCAGTTTTTTTCTTTAATTTAAACGAGAAAAAATAATTTGCCACTTGTTTGGATGTGCTAAGGTAAAACACACAGATTGTAAAAACCATGTATTACAGTATATTCTTTTGTACTGGTACATACAGCAACATTGCCATGAATTCTATCTTGAGAATATGAAATTTTTTACATGACTTGCTAACTTAACTTATGTAAAATTTTGTCATTACTCATTCCATTACCTATTCATAATTATTGTGAATCTATTCAGTGATTATAGGAATTCACATAAATAGAGTTATTAAGTCATAAAAAAAAAAGCATTTCCTATTATTGGTTTTCTATATTATAATCTTATAAAACAATAGTAGTGAAATTTTCACATTGGAAAAGAGTCTACCTTGAAGAGTAATATTAAGAGTAGCCCTTGTGGATTCATTGATCTTGCAAGTGATAGCTTTCATTCTTCAAAATTAATTACCGTCTGTTAGGTAAATAAAAAATCGTTTCAACCTAGATTTTTCTTCTTTGGAATCCTTTTTCACAACATTCTGTCAGTTCTATTTGTCTTTATGGTTTGATTTTTATCCTGAGTTTCATTTGCTAAGACCAGAATGCAATTTTGTCATATAAGTAATCAATCCCAAACTTTAAGGAAAAAAAAGGTTGCATTAGGTTGACAAACAAAACAACTAAACATTTATCCCCTTGTAGAGTTAGTTATATGGATCATATTTTACCATTTTATTATATATAGACACATGTTTTTTTTATATTTGTTTAAAGATATCTTTTTTTATTGTTTCTTCACAATTCTTTTTAAGTCTTCCCATTTTGTTTTTAATTTGAGCTAATATTTTCCTATTTTCTTCATGTTGTACTAAAGTTTATAGAAGTTTCTTACGTACTGGTATGTCCAAAAACCATTTCAATCATATTTCTATTATTTTCTCATTTATTATAACTATCTTCACTTTCTTCCTAATGTATTTATTATTTATTCTATCCAATTTAGTGTGTCAATATATCTATCTTAACATTCTTATTTTCCTAGCTACCATCATTTTTTTGTTCATTTTATATAAAGTCATCAAACATCCTGATCCATAAAGTATCGATGGTCTTATAACTAGTTGTGTTAGGTTGACAGCAATCAAAAAATTTTACCACATCTAATGATAAGAATCACATTAGAAATCATATAAAGACTAGGAAAGTCAGTACTTTACGGAGCGCAGATTAATATCTTCGCAAGGATCCTTACATCTCCATTAAGATTTGGATGTAGTGCAAAATGTGCAACAGTCTTCATACATTTATATGAGAGATAGTAAAGAAAAAGATAGAAAAACCAAAATTTATAAAATTGATAATTTGAATATTAGAACTTTAACAACTAAGCATGTGGAATTGTTGATAGCAATCCGCCCATATCCATGGTGCCAAGGCCGACTTCACATGATCCTTGGAGAATCTTGATAGTCCAATGACAAGATCAAGGAGTAAAAGGATGAAAACCGCCTTGCAAACATTATTGTCAACACATTGTGGAGATTTGGACAATCTTGAAGAGCACATGGCGTCACCATCTCAAGAAGGAGTTGTAAGGCATATTTCTTCATTCACAATTCATGAAGATGTTCCAAGAGTTCTACATTGGAGCTTGAGAAAATTCCACCTTGAAGAATATTCAAGAAATCACATTGAAGACCAAGATGACGTGCTTGGGCTTTATCATCTTTGGATCACGCCATTGTTAAGTTGATAGGATTTATTTGCTTTGTAATAAATTAAGTCCATTAAACATTAATTTGGGCTTATAATTTCGTTTAAGTAGTTAATTAATTACTTAGCCCAATTATCTTGCATGATAATGTAAAGTAATTAAGTTTAGGAAAGTAATCTCCTATTTTTTTAGGAGCATAGGCGTGTCCTATATTTTAGGAGCAAAACCGTGTCCTAAATTGTAGCTAGCAAAACCGTGTGATATTTAGGAAAGTAGTTAGTTAATTAGTTATCAACTCCAATTTGGAAGTTTTCTAAAATTGGATTGGTAAGTTGGGAAGTCAAGTTGTAATTGACTACCATTAGGGTTTCACATTTTTGTAAGCCTATTTAAAGGCATGTCTTTGCAACATTTTTTATCATGAAAGAAATAAGAATTTTAGCTTTGCTAAATTGAAAACACATTGTGTTTTTGTTATCTCGCAAGCCTTTAGAGAGGATCTTTAGGTTAGCCAAACCGTTCTTGATTTAAGGAACAAGCCAAACTTGTTAGTTTAGTCTTGAGATTTACGCAAGCTAGGTTAATTTGTTTGCTATAAACATGGGGGTTGATTGGCTAATATCATTCCTTACCGTTTCCCTTTGAATTCTTTCCGCATTTGTTATTTTGTGTATTGTTCTTGTTTGAAGTTGTTTGGGCAACACGGTCCAAAGGTGTGAGTTCGTGTGGCCTAGGACATCAAGCCTCGGCCATCCGCGTCAATTGGTATCAGAGCTCTCGTTGTTGCATCAAAAATTCAGGTTACACCTATCCTTTTTGCATCTTTTCTTGTTTTGCGTTCTTGCTGATTTTTGCATGTCTAGTTTGCTGCTGTTTTTGCGTCTTTTCCTGCTGTTGTTGCGTCATCTTACTGCTATTTCTTCGTGTCATATTCAGCTCTTTTAGTTTGTAATTATTTAGTTGAAAACACATAGGATTGTTAGCTGAATTTGTGTCAAATTCATCACTAATTGATTGCTGATTTTCAGTTAATTTTAGTCATCTTGTTGCTGTTCGTTCCATTCTTTATTGCTTCATTGTTCTTGCTTAAATTCTGCCCTTTTTTGTGTCATTCTTTGTTATGAAAACCGAATAGGATTGCATGCTTAAAATCTGAACTCAAAACGTCAAAAAATTAGGGTTAGGGTTTTGGGTTTTTGACCTAAAATTCCAATTTTCCTGTTTCTTGTCCATTTTGCTTCATTCATTTTGCCACTGTCCTTATTTTCTTTCTATAATCCGTTATATTTTGGTCAAGTTTTGTCCCGTGTCATAAAGATAAGTTCTTGATTTTCTTGAATTTCAAAATTTGCTTAAATCAAAATCTTGAACTTGTAATCTTGTTCCTTGGCATAAATCTTGAAGATCTTGTGTTTGTGGCATATTGAAATTCAAATTGATTGGTGAATTCTTGATCAAAATTGGTTGCTGAAATTTCAAGTTAAGACAACAAAAGACATACCACATTAAAACCCTAGGTTTGTGTCTTAACATCCTTAAAACCCTAAGTGGGTTATTTTTGTCCGAATAAAAAAAGGGCAACGTTTAAAAAAAATCAACTTAAAAAAAAGGCCCAATATAAAAAAAAGTCGGACATTACAAATTCAAAAAAAAAAAAATTGTGCAGCCCAAGAAGAACGTGTGAATTTTGATTGATTGAACTTGTTAGTTGCGACTTGTTCCTTTTGTCAACGAATTGATAGGTCTTTATAGATTAGGTGATACATTAATAAGAGTGTAGTTAGGGTATACATTAAAGGAGAAGAGCTACTTAAACAGAGTGGTGTGTACCTACTTACCAAAGTGAGAAACCCGTGAAGAAATTCTATTGTTTTCTTACTGTTTTCACTAACCTTGTAGGTACAATGGAGAGTGGTGACGACAAAGCACCACAAGGTGATCAAAAGTTCACTAATGATGTGATATTTAACATGATCCAAAAGATGCAAATCCAACTCAACAATTTGGAGTCCGCATCTAAACAAGCTGCCACTAAGAGTTCCACCTCAAGAAAAATCGACTTTGACGAGGCCGAATTTGATGATGAGGATGAAGAGCCTATGGAGTCTTCTAAAAGTGGTAAAAAGTCTTATTTGTCTATTGGTTCTTTTAAACTAATATTACCTACTTTTTATAGAAAGGCAGATCCCGAAGCATACTTTGATTGGGTTCTAGACCTATATCATCTCTTTGAAGGCAATAATTATCCCAAGGATAAAAGATACTGCCTTGCCTTCATGCATCTCAAAGATTATGCTAGCTTGTAGTGGGATGACATAATCAAAAGTAGACATCAAGATGGAGAAAGACCAATTCGGACTTGGAGGGAGATGAAAGTTCTCATGAGAAAGAAGTATGTGCCTTCACATTACAACAGAGAACTTAATCGCAAATTGCACTCTCTTGTGCAAGGAAGTCGAACCATTGAAGAATATTACAATGAGATGGAGGTTCTTATGATTAAGGCTAATGTTCAAGAGGATCCCGATTCAACCATTGAGAGGTTCCTTCGAGGTATAAATTTAGAGTTAGCTTATCATGTTGATCTTCAAAGTTATGTTGATATTCAGGAGTTGGTTCACAAGGCTATTAAGATTGAAAAGCATATGAAATCAAAGAATCAGTTCACACAACCACAACCACCTTGGAGGAGAGACTCAAAGCCGAATGCTACTCCATTCACTCCGCCACCAAAACCACTGCAGTTCACACCAAATCTGCCTTCAAGCACACCGTCCAACATCCCAAAATCAGTCCCCAAAGTCGCTGAACCCACCTCCCAATCGGCATCAAAACCAACACAAAGGTTCAGGGAAATGTGTTGCTTTAAATGTCAAGGCTATGGTCATATCCAATCCGATTGTCCTACTCGCAAATTGATGTATGTTGTTGACAATGGAGATGTGGTAAGTGATGATGAATGTGATGACATGCCCGAACTTTAAGAGAAGTATGAAAGTGAAGAGAGTAAACCGCATGAAACATATGATGTTGGTAATTTTTGTTTGGTGACTCGTCGAATTCTTAATGCACAACCACAAGTTAATAATGATTTGATTCATCGTGAGAATATTTTTCATACATGTTGTATGGTTCAAGAAAAAGTTTGTAATGTAATCATTGATAGTAGAAGTTGCACTAATATGGCAAGTACTCTACTTGTTAAGAGGATGAATTTGACTTGCATGAAACATCCAAAGCCATATCAACTTCAATGGCTTAATCAATCTGCCGAAACAAGAGTGACCAAGCAAGTAAAGTTTCTATTCAAAATTGGAAATTATGTTGATGAGTCTTGTGCGACGTGGTTCCAATGGAGGCCGGTCACATCCTTCTTGGAAGACCTTGGTAATTTGATAGAGATGTGATTTATTATGCCAAGAAGAATTACTACAGCTTGGAACATAAAAGCAAAAGGTTCAACCTTCAAGCCTTGAAACGGTGGCAAGTCTTTGAAGACCAAGCAAGGATTGCTAAAGCTTGTAGTGATATGCGTGATGAAGAAGCAAAAGAGAAGAGTGAAAAAGAGAAACAAAAGAATGTAACTACTAGGGTAGACCGAGAACTTGTACTTAGTGATAAAAGTCGTAATAGCCAAGACATAGTTAATCCTAAATCTTGTTGTTTTGCTTCTATGAATGAGATAAAGAGAGAAATACTAGATAGGCAACCATTGTACTTATTATATCGCAAAGATGCATTTATCATTGATAGTGATTACCTTGCTTCTTTGCCTAGTTTTGTTTTTTCTCTTTTGCAGGAATATAGAGATGTGTTTCCCGAGGACTTACCAATAGGTTTACCACCTATTCGTGGCATTAAACATCAAATTGATTTCGTGCCAGGAGCTCAAATTCCAAATCGTCTAGCTTATAGAGCAAATCCCGAGGAAACAAAAGAGATCAAACGCCAAGTTGATGAACTCCTTGACAAAGGTATTGTTCGAGTATCTCTTAGTCCATGTTCGATTTCTGTTATCTTGGTCCCTAAAAAGGATGAATCTAGAAGAATGTGTGTTGATTGCTGTGCTATTAATAAAATCACCATTAAGTATAGACATCCAATTCCTAGATTAGATGATATGCTTGATGAATTGCATGGTTCTTGTATTTTTACCAAGATTGATTTAAAAAGTGGCTACTATCAAATTAGAATGAAAGAAGGTGATGAATGAAAAACAGCCTTTAAAACAAAGTATGAATTGCATGAATGGTTAGTCATGCCTTTTGGTCTAACTAATGCACATAGTACTTTATTAGGCTAATGAATCTTGTTTTTTGCCTTTTTATTGGAAAATTTGTTGTAGTATATTTTGATGACATCCTTATTTATTGCAAATCACTTGATGAACATGTTGAACATTTAAAACTCGTATTTGCTATATTGCGTGAGAATAAATTGTATGCAAACCTAATAAGTGTTTTTTTTTGCATGGAATCAATTATGTTTTTGGGTTATGTTGTTAGTTCTCAAGGTATTTCTGTTGATGAGTCAAAATTCAAGGCAATCATAGATTGGCTGAGACCTACTTGTGCTAGCAATGTTAGAAGTTTTCATGGTTTAGCAAGTTTTTATAGAAGGTTTGTTAAAAACTTTAGTTCTATAGCTGCACCTTTAAATGAACTTGTTAAAAAGAATGTAACTTTTGAATGGAAAAAGGAACATGAAAACGCATTTAACACATTAAAAGACAAATTGACTCACGCCCCTCTTCTTGCTTTGCAGAATTTTCATAAAGCTTTTGAGATACACTGTGATGCCTCCGGGATAGCTATTGATGCTATTTTAATGCAGGAATCAAGGCCGGTGGCTTACTTTAGTGAAAAGCTTAATGAGGCAGCCATGAAGTATGCAACTTATGACAAGGAGTTGTATTCTTTGGTAAGATCATTACAGGTTTGACAACACTATCTATGGCTTAAAGAATTCATTATTCATTCTGATCATGAAAGCCTTAAATTCTTAAAGGCTCAAGGTAAATCGAATAAGAGGCATGCTAAATGGTTAGAATTTATTGAATCTTTTCCATATGTGATTAAGTACAAATCGAGTAAAGAAAATGTGGTAGCTAATGCATTGTCTAGGAGATACACGTTATTTACCTATTTGCATGCTAAGTTACTTGGTTTTGATTTAATCAAATATTTGTACAAAAGTGATGCTAATTTTCAAAATGTAATTGATCAATGTGCGACCAAGCCGAATGGAGATTTTTATATGCATGATGGATTTTTGTTTAAGAAAGATAAATTATGCATACCCTCTTGTTCCATTTGTGATTTAATTGTTAAAGAAACCCATGTGGGGGGTTAATAGGGCACTTAAGAATTGCTAAAACACTTGCTGTTTTAAATGAACACTTTTATTGGCCTAATATGATTAAAGATGTAAAAAATGCTTGTGATAAATGCATTGTGTGTAAACAATCAAAATTGAAAGTGATGCCTCATGGTTTGTACACGCCTTTGCCTGTTCCTAGTCATTCCAATATTTCTATGAATTTTGTACTTGGATTACCTAGGTCACGCAATGGTAATGATAGCATATTTGTAGTTGTTGATAAGTTTAGTAAAATGGCACATTTTATTGCATGTTCTAAATCTAATAATGCTACACATATTGCTTATCTATTCTTTAAGGAAGTTGTTAGATTGCATTGCATTCCACAAAGTATTATTATTGATAGGGATGTTAAATTTCTGTCTCACTTTTGGCATACTTTATGGAATAAGTTAGGCATTAAATTGTTGTTTTCTACTATTGTACATCCACAAACTGATGGAAAAACTGAAGTAGTTAATTGCACTTTATCTACCTTACTTCGTGCCATTATTCATAAGAACTTAAAGAATTGGGAAAGCTGTTTATCTTATATTGAGTTTGAATATAATAAGACTTTGCATAGTTCTACTAATTGCTCACCTTTTGAAGTTGTTTACGGATTTAATCCTTTAACTCCACTTGATATTTTGCCTCTTCAAAGCTGATTTTGTGAAGAAATTATATGAGAAGGTTCGAAATAATATTCAAAGGCGTAATGAACAATATGCTAAACAAGCCAATAAGGGTAAAAAACAAGTGATATTTGAACCGGGTGATTGGGTTCGGATTCACTTAAGGAAGGAGAGGTTTCCCGAAAAAAGGAAATCTAAACTTCATCCAAAAGGAGATGGTCCTTTTCGAGTCTTGGAAAGAATTGGAGACAATGCTTACAAGATCGAACTACCAAGTGAGTATGGCAATGTGTCATCTACATTTAATGTTTCTGATTTATCTTTGTATGATGTAGGTGATTCAAGGACAAATCCTTTAGAAGAGGGAAGGAATGATAGCAATCGCCCATGTCCATGGTGCCAAGGCCGACTTCACATGATCTTTTGGAGAATCTTGATGATCCAATGACAAGATCAAGGAGTAAGGGGATGAAAACCGCCTTGCAAACATTATTGTCAATACATTGTGGAGATTTGGACAATCTTGAAGAGCACATGGCGTCACCATCTCAAGAACTAGTTTTATGGCATATTTCTTCAATCACAATTCATGAAGATGTTTCCAAGAGTTCTACATTGGAGCTTGAGAAAATTCCACCTTGAATAATATTCAAGAAATCACATTGATGTCCAAGATGGCGTGCTTGGTCTTTATCATCTTTGGATCACGCCATTGTTAAGTTGATGGGATTTATTTTCTTTGTAGTAAATTAAGTCCATTAAACATTAATTTGGGCTTATAATTTCGGTTAAGTAGTTAATTAATTACTTGGTTCAATTATCTTACATGATAATGGAAAGTAATTAAGTTTAGGAAAGTAATCTCCTATTTTTTAGGAGCATAGGTGTGTCCTATATTTTAGGAGCAAAACCGTGTCCTAAATTGTAGCTAACAAAACCGTGTGATGATTTAGGAAAGTAGTTAGTTAATTAGTTATCAACTCCAATTTAGAAGTTTCCTAAAATTGGATTGGTAAGTTGGGAAGTCAAGTTGTAATTGACTACCATTAGGGTTTTACATTTTTGTAATCCTATTTAAAGGAATATCTTTGTAACATTTTTTATCATGAAAGAAATAAGAATTTTTGCTTCGCTAGATTGAAAACACATTGTGTTTTTGTTATCCCGCATGTCTTTAGAGAGGATCTTTAGGTTAGCCAACCCGTTCTTGATTTAAGGAACAAGCCAAACTTATTAGTTTAGTCTTGAGATTTACTCAAGCTAGGTTAATTTGTAGTTTATAAATATGGGGGTTTGATTGGCTAATATCATTCCTTTTCGTTTCCCTTTGAATTCTTTTCGCATTTTGTTATTTTGTGTTTTGTTCTTGTTCGAAGTTGTTTGTGCAACACGGTCCAAAGATGTGAGTTCGTGTGGTCCAGGACATCAAGCCTCGGCCATCTGCGTCACTTGTATAAGCAAAAGACTCATATATATGTAGAGATGGCCAAATTCTGGTTCCGGAACCGGAACCGGAATCGTGGCCCCCCACAAAACAGGAATCTGTGCCGAACCATCTATGGACGGTTCGGTTCCGGTTCCTGATTTTGTGGAACCAGAACTAGCGGTTTCGGAACCGCTGGAACCGGCCAAAAATAAATAAATAAATTTATATAAATATTTCTATACCGCTTCATTTTCATCACATAATTTCTTAATTTTCTAATCTTTATATTGTAAGTTTTAACGTTTATAATTTACAGTTTAGGGTATCAATTTTTTTAATTAATTATTCTAATTATATTATTATATTGTTCAATCATTCTTTCAATACTCTTATCATTTATATATTTTTCTTTCTCACTTATCTAATCATTCATAATCTATTTTTCTAAAACGTCCACATATTAGCTCAATTTCAACTATTAGTCCAATTATATTATGTATCAACTTAATTTTCTAATTTATATTATATTAATTCTGTTATTATATTATGCTAATATAATATTAAAATTTTAATTAATAGTTCCATCATTCTCTTAATACTTTTATTTTTTCTATATCTTTCTTTCTCACTTATCTAATATTCATAATTCTATTATTCTAAAAAATTCATATATTAGTTTAGTTTTAACTAGTATTCTAATTATGTTATTATATTATACTAGTTGAATTCTAATTAATAATTCAAATATTCTTATTATTTTTATATCCTTGAATCTCACTTATCTAATTCTTCCTAGTTCTATTATCTAAAAACTATATATTAATTAAGTTCAATTGTAACTATTATTATTCTAATTATATTATTATGTTGTATTATTTGAGTTTCAATTAATAGTTTAATCATTATTTCAATAGAAATCAAATTTAAAAGTGGGATTATAATTGAAATTCGAAACTAAAAATCGAAAAAAAAAATCGGAATTAGAACAAAACCGAAACCAAAACTGGAACCGAGATGGAATCGGAACCGAAACAGGGATGGAACCGGAACTAGAACTGCCGTTTCCGAAAATGTGGTCACCCTTACATATATGTCTCCAAGAAACTAAATAGGTAGGTGCAAAAGTTAAAATTTTTAAATTCTATGGGATATAAACTTTGGTATATATAATAGAAATAATAGAGTTAGGAATGGTATGGGCACTATTGTGGTCTCATTATTAGTAGACCAAGTGGTAGGAGTGCTTAGAAAATAGATAGAATTATATCTCCTAAAAATATTGTAGAAAAGGAATCTCTAAATATAGTCAATGTACATGCACCCCAAAGGATAGATAAGTCTTTTAAAATTAAATTTTGCAAAGATCTAGAAGTCTTACACCAAGCAATTTCTCAAAATGAAGAAATTGTTATTGGTGGGCATATGGAGGAGAGTAATGAGAGGTGTGATAAGGTTCATGAGAGTTATAATTTTGTATCGCAAAATAATAAAGGTAAAACTATTTTATATTTTAGAGCAGTTTATTATTTGATTATAGGTAATAGCTAGCATAGAAAGAGAGATGAACATTTAATTGCCTTAAAAAGTGATTTTAATAAGTCACAAATTGATTACTTTTTAACCTGAATGAATAAAAAAATTACGTACAAATTGTAAGGTAATACCAAGAGAATATCTCACGACTTAACATAGTTAATAGGTTTTAATATAAGATTTAGTTATAAACAATTTAAAAAAAAGTTATACAACCTATCTAGGATTAAGTGGTGGGATATATAATTAGAAACCTCACTAGAAACTACTAATTGAAGAGTTGAAGACAAAACAAACAGCATGTGACAAAATATAATGAACAGAATAAAAAGAATAGTGAAAAATATATAGGAGGGTCAAAGGATAATAAATGGAATAAAGAATTATCATGGTAGAATAAAATAATTCAAAAAAAATGCAAAAATCAAAATAGCAAGTTACAAATTGTTATACACTTGTAGAATTGATAAAATATTAAAAAACTATAAAAATACTAAGAATGAGGTGAAAAAAGGAACAAATGAGGCAAGGATAAAGGTTTGGAAGAATTTTATAAAAGATTAGATACTAAGAAATGAGATAATGATATTATATATATATATATATATTATCATTATCTCATTTCTTATTCTTTAGTCAAGACAATGATACCTGGTTCCTCCGAGTGCAAATCATGACTAGATGTAGAACTTGTAATATCATCGTCTTCCATTTGATTGATATGATTGTCCTCCCTATATCTAGATTCATCTTCTTTTGTTTCAGCAATGAGGTTTGATAGCTGATTTATAATGTTACTATCTATCTCTAAAGCTTGGATTTTTCGTCTGAGCCTACAATATTTTGCTATATGCCCAGGTTTATGACCTTTATGGTAAATGATATTTGGTAAGGCTGGCTTTGAGGGTTGGTAAATTTTGGGTTATGAACTGGATGGTGGCGGCAATTGTTTTGGCCTTCTGTATGTGATCTTTCGTTTGGAGGAATATTTGGTATATTTAGATTTGGATTTCTGCTTGTGTTGTTCCCCTCTGTGGGTTTGACTGCAACTTGGGAGTCCGAACTGTTCACAGAATGAACGAAGGTCTCTTCTACTTCGAGCTCGATATTTTGCTAATTGTCTGAGCATTTTGCCTTGTCTACAAATCTTCAGAGCAACCTGCTTGATTTGTGTTCTCAATTGGCCATATGTAATTTGCTCATATGGTACCACTATATTGTACTTGTTTCGAAGTTCTTCTTGAACCATGTCTCTGAGTATTTTGGAAGTCCATCAAGAAACTTTTCCTTCCAATACATTTCGGGATATTCTCTCAAATACCGTAATGGATGAAGACATGTGGCTGTAATAGTATTAAGAAATAGTGTAAGCAAACACTTAAAAAAAACCCACATTTGGTTATAAATATCCCATTCCAATATAAGGAAGGCACCTAGTTTTTTAGACTCTCTCTCTCTCCTAGAAAACCTCTCTTAAGTTTTATCCTCCTTCCCTCTTATTCATTCCTTCCGTCTCTTTCTCACCGAAGCCAGGAAACCTTACAAGAAACCTTTGCTAGGAAACCTTAGCAAGAAACAAGGTTTGGAGTCATATGTGTAATACTCTTAATCTAAAACTTGTAATATAATATTATTACTATGTTCGAATAATATATTTTCATTTCAGATTCTAATGATCTAACTCTTAACCTTTAATTTCTGTTCTTAATTTTATATTTTGTTATTTCATTTCCAGTACTCTAACTTAACACTGATGATCTAACTCTACTTGTATTTAAGTGGCAGTCCGAATGCGACCCACTTTTTATTATTAAGTTTTTTACTTCCTTTTCCGGGACCTAACTCTCCGCTCTTGGTATCAGAGCCAGCGGGGAAGTGGGTATGTAACCCTTTGTTTCAAGGTTTCTGTGTACGGATCTTGTAGATCTACTAAATTGCAAGATAAAATTTAGCTTAAACCAGGTGCCTGTTTGTTTACCAACATGTGTTCAAAGCCGCACTGAGTAGAAAAGACTGAATAGGACTATTGTTGAGGGTATCAGATTTCATCTGGTATGGTAACAGGTTAAAGTGTGAAGCTTAAGCTACAACTTAGCAGATTTACAAAATCTTTATCCAGAAATCTTGAAACATATGGTTATATCTCATGGATCCTAATGGTGATGTGCCAACCGGAGGGATGTTACAACTAGAGTTTAAACGCTTTATATTCTATTAACTTTTAACCAGATCTGAACTTTCTGTACTGCTTTGTTTTAATTATGTCTTCTATTTTCAATTCTTTTTCCAAAGAATCTTCAAGCTCTTCTTCAAGCGCTTCTTCAAGCTTTTCAAATAATGTTGTTTTTAACGAAGAAGTAAACATGGCAAACATTGAGCAATCTATTGACAATTGAAAAATTCCTAAAAAACCCTACAAGTGAAGTTTATAAAGATAAATGGAACTTGATTTCAGATTATACTGTCAAAACAATCGAGCAAGCTATCAATCTAAATAATAATTATGAAAACATCAAATTATTATCTAAAAGGACAATTGAGAAATATAGGTAAAAATATAATTATTTGCATTTCGAACTTGTACAAGTTGCTGCAAAACCTCTAAATAGAGAACGATTAGATACTTCTTTACTCCTTTGCCTTAGAGATTGCAGGTTTCTAAACTTTGATGATTCTTTACTTGGCATGATTGAAACTAGCCTATGTGAAAGACCTGTATATTTTGATTGTTTTCCAAACTTTACTATTTCTTTGCATGATAGAAACATACTTGATACTTTAACCTTGAATGTTAAAGTTGCAAACTTTAAAGCTAAAATAGGAACACTTCCAGTTATAATCTTGTTCAGAATTCAGTATAAAGCTATGAATTCGGCTTTTAACACTGGAGCAGTAAGTGCTTCTAAGAAAGGAGAAACAGTCATGTTTCAACACAGATCTAGGTAAATCTAGATTGTCCATCCCTAGAAATATCATATGGAGTCAAGTAACTCTGCCAGAAAATTATTTTTTCCTAGAGGCAAACCCTCCGGTACCAGTTCAAAACACAACGGTATCTAACATCAGACAATTCCCTAGTGGTGGAGTCCAAATTACTTTTAATAGGACCCAAAGCCTTAGGATCTCAAGTGGCATTAGTAGTCAAAATTCTAGAAGATCTTTTGAAGCCCAGTCTTCTAGGCAACCAGAAAGATCTTCAGTATCTTTTGTAGACACTCATATCTACGGGTTAGACAACACATCTAGAATACCATAGGCTAGGTATACGGTAGAAGCTCAAGCTGATTCTCCAGAACAAAGTGAGAAAAATAGCCTTCCTAGGTCACCTATATATTCTATTATGACAGACAACATAGAAGAAAAGTTAGGAGAACTTAGGATGCTTAAAGTAGATTTTAAGATAGATAAAGAAAGACTTAAAAAAGATTTTTATAATGAAGAAAACTAAGAAAAAAGAAAGTGGTTTTTTGAAAATTATAAAATAGAAACTAGGAAAGTAATACAAGAAACATATTATGATTTCTTGAAAAAATATGAGTTGCATCTCTTATTTTTATATGGTTTGAATATTATGCAACTAACAATTATATAGATTATCCTTTTTCAAATGAAAAAGACATCTGTGTTACAAAGACTTGGCAAGTTATAAATGGTAAATCGGTAAGATCAGAATTTCCACCGTCTAGCTCTTTGAAAGCACACATGGCTTGATTCAAAGCACACATGGCTTGAGATCAAAGCAATCCCATTCAAACATAAAGAGGCAAAAGATATAGATCCAGTAAATGCAAGGGATGTCCCAAGCAATTATGAACAAAACAACTATACTAACAAGTATCTACAAGCTATTGGAGAACATCTCCCCACTAAACCTATCCAAACTACTTCTATTCATGTCTCAAACACCTTTTCTAGTAAACCTCTTTTCAAACCATATGAAATACCATCCAAAATATCCAACCAATTGGCAAATAAACCTTTGATCGAGTTAGAAAAAAGGATAGTTAAAATTGAAGAATCTTTTACTACCCTAAGGTCTAAGAAAAAGTTAAATAAACCAATATCGGTTTCAGCCTCTGTAAATCAAGCCATGTGTGCTTTGAATAAGGGAGAAACGACAGATGAAAAACAGTCACAATCAAAATCTCCAGCAGCCGACATTGCCAAACTAAGACACCGAAGTTCATACGGTGACAAGCAAATGTCAAATTGGAGGAAGACTCAAAAGTTGTATTATCCCAGGGCAACATACCCAGACATGGTGTTGGAAGAAAAACCTAACATTCTTCAAAAGAGTTATAAAGCCAACAACATCTATGAGTGGAACATAGATGGACAAACGGAGTATAGTATGATGACTATCCTCCAACAGATGACTAAGGTGGCAATTGCATATAGAACAACACATGTATGCACAGATCAGTTAGCAGTCCATATCATAGTTGCTGGCTTCATAGGACAATTGAAAGGATGGTGCGATGAACATCTCACCGAGGAAGAAAGACAGAGTATTATGCACTCAGTCAAAATAGATGACCAAGGAGAACAAATTCTTCAAAATGGTGATACTATTCCTGATGCAGTATCAACCTTTATCTTCACTATTGCTAAAACTTTCATTGGCGATCTAGATATTTTCAGAGATCGGTCATCAGAACTGCTCAACAACCTGAAATGCAAAAACTTATTGGGCTTTCGATGGTACAAAGATACATTCTTTACTAGAATATATGCAAGACTTGATAGTAACCAAACGTATTGGAAGGAAAAGTTTCTTGATGGACTTCCAAAATAACTCAGAGACATGGTTCAAGAAGAACTTTGAAACAAGTACAATGGAGTGGTACATATGAGCAAATTACATATGGCTAATTGACAACGCAAATCCAGCAGGTTGCTCTGAAGATTTGCAGACAATTAGAAAAAAATCGAGCTCAAATAAGAAGAGACATTGGTTCATTCTGTGAATAGCTCGGACCAAGTTGCAGCCAAACCCACAGAAGGGAACAACACAAGCAAAAATCCAAACCTTAATATACCAAATATTTCTCTAAACAAAAGATCACATATAGACGGCCAAAACCATTTCCGCCACCATTCAGTTCACAACCCAAAATTTACCAACCCTCAAAGCCAGCCCTACTAAATATCATTTTCCATAAATGTCATAAATCTGGGCATATAGAAAAATATTATAGGCTTAGACGAAAAATCCAAGCTTTAGAGATAAATAGTAACATTATAAGTCAGTTATCAAACCTCCTTGTTGAAATAGAAAAAGATGAATCTGGATATAGCGAGGACAATCATATCAATAAAATGGAAGACGATGATATTGCCAGTTCTACATCTAGCCATAATTTGCACTCAGATGAACCAGGTATCAATGTCTTGACTAAAGAACAAGATTTGGTTTTTGAAATGATAGATAATCTGGAAGATCTAGATAAAAAAAGACATTATCTTAGCCAATTCAAAAAGCAACCAATAACCAACCATCTACTTCTAGATATAGAAGTGACCATCCTGCAAATCATTCAAAAGTTCTAAACATTTACAACCTCACAAACATCCTAAACAAATTTCCCCAAACAAATAACCATACAAGATCTAGAAGCCGAGATTGCAAACCTCAAAATGGAAGTTAGAGAAATCAAAGCTAAGCAAGAACTTGACCGCTTAGTTTTGCAAAATCTGACTGATCAACTGGTGCAAACAAAGAATAAAAGCAAACTTAATGAAGAAGAAGTTGAACAGTTCCTTGAGCCCTTAAACTTTTCAAATGATGAAATTCCAAAAATCCTGTCAGTTGTTACATTCCAGAGACATGATGTTCGGATCAAACTAGTTGTACAAAATAATTTTGTACTTGAAACTATTGCATTATGGGACACAGGTGCTGACATCAGTTGTATTGATAAAGGAATTATTCTATCAAAATTCTTTGAGAAAACCAAAGTAGAACTTCGTTCAGCAAATGGTTCCAAACTCAATATTTCATACAAGCTCACCGATATTGACCTCAAATTCTCTTCAGTCACGGTAAAAGTGTCATTTCTGTTAGCTAAAAATCTTACTTATCCAATTATTTTGGGTACAGATTTTATTATATAATTGGTGCCTTATATGAAAACATTCGAGGGAATATTGCCACAAAAAATTGGGAATGATGTTCTTCTTGCTTTTATCAGACCTCCAGTATACAAAGAGTTTAATCCATTGTCCAACAAAATAAAGCAAATCAATTTCTTGAAGGAAGAATTGAATACAAAAGAATTGAAGCATAACTGAAACAGCCAGTAATTCAGAATAGAACCAAAGAACTACAACAAAAAATTGAGCAGCAAGTTTGTGCTGAAACTCCAACTGCTTTTTGGAAGAGGAAGCAACATACTGTCTATCTTTCTTATGAAAGTGACTTTGAGGAAAAAGATATTCCTACTAATGCTAGACCAATCCGGATGAATAAAAAACTCCTGGAACACTACAAAAAGGAGATCAGTTATCTTCTGAAAAAAACAGATTAGCAGACGAAGCCAGTCTTCTTGGAGTTGCCCGGCATTCTATGTCCACAAAAATTTTGAAATTGACAGAGGAGTGTCCAGGCTAGTAATAAACTACAAGACACTGAACAAAGTGCTTTAATGGATCCGATACCCAATTCCAAACAAAACAAATATTTTGCAAAGGCTTCATGCAGCAAAGGTTTTCTTTAAATTTGAAATGAAATCTAGATTCTGGCATATTTAGGTTCATCCATCTGAAAGGTATAAAATAGTCTTTACAGTTCCATTTGAGCATTATGAATGGAACGTAATACCTTTTGGATTCAAGAACGCTCTATCAGAGTTTCAAAGAATCATGGACGACATCTTCAATTCATACTTAAACTTTACTATAGTTTACATTGATGGTGTTTTCATTTTTTCTAACAAAATTGATTAACACTTCAAACATCTAAACATCTTCTTGCAGGTAGCTAAGACCAATGGTCTAGTTGTATCTAGGAAGAAGGCCAGTATATTCCAAACTAAAATTAGGTTCCTTGGTCATTACATTCATCAAGGTACAATAGTCCCAATAGTACGATCTATCCAGTTTGCTGATAGATTCCCTGATCAAATCTTAGAAAAGCACCAATTGCAAAGGTTTCTAGGATGTTTAAATTACATAGCTGATTTTATCCCAGAATTAGCTAATGTTATCAAACCTTTGCATGATAGGTGGAAGAAATCTCCTCCACCATGGACAGATGTCTATACTGAGGCAGTAAGGCAAATTAAAGCACAAGTCAAGGCTCTGCCTTGTCTAATTCTGCCAAATCCAAGTTTCCCAAAAATTGTGGAAACAAAAGCGTCTGACTTGGGTTATGGTGGAATACTTAAACAAGTGCAAGACAACAAAGAAAGAATTGCTGTCTTCACTTCTAAACACTGGAATAGTATTCAACTGAACTATTCCACAATTAAAAAGGAAATTGTGTCAATTATTTTGTGTATTTCAAAATTTCAATCTAACTTACTTAACTAGAAATTTCTTGTTAGAGTAGATTGCAAATATGGAAAAGATGTTTTGCAAAAAAATGTGAAAAACCTTGCTTCTAAACAAATTTTTGCAAGATGGTAAGCTATCTTATCAGTCTTTGATTTTGATATTGAGTATATCAAAAGATAAACAAATTCTTTGCCTGACTTATTAACTCGTGAATTTTTCCAGGGTAGATGATGCCCAGAAAAAAGAAAGAAGAACTATCTTCAATGCTGAAATGCATAGTACAAGTGCAAAGTCAATCAATTGAAGCATAGTCTTTAAGCAAACAATCTGCTGAAAAGCAACCTAAGGACTATGCTTTGTGTCCTAACCAATTTGAATTTTTAAAGGTTGATACCTCAAACCAACCCATTTCAATCATAAGTCCAAAAATTTGGGCCGACATCGTTGAAGAAGATGAAAAAGCCTAAATACAAAATCTCATTTTGAATCTATCCAACAATGGGCTTCGTCAGCAGTAGTGGCTGCAAGCTCTATTGATTATTCAAATGTGGTGGTTCCAAAACCCACCATCCAAACAAAATTAGCGGTTTCTAACCCCATAATTTCAAAACAAATTACAGCTCAAACAAATGTTTTTCAAAAAAACATCTTTAAACCAAGAATATTTTAAAAACCAATCTTTTGTATTGATCTGCCAAGCAGAGCCAGATTTTTTCATCAACAACCCAAACCAAGTAGCTAAAACAACACTACATAATACCTCAAATTTATTCAACATGCTTTAAATAAAAACCAAAAATTCTATGAGTTCATTCTCATATATACTGGCTCTATTTCCCTCAAACACTATACAGATAAAGATTTGGTAACCCATTCAACGGCCCAACTCCTCAAAATCCTCAGACCTCATGACTAGGGAACAAACTTAAACACACCTTAAAACTTTTCTCAACCATTTTCTCCCCCAAGATTTACTTATTGGGACTATAAACAGGCCTGGTTCAATACATTCTCTACCCATAACCAAATAAATAAACACTCCTAGTTCTTCTACTTAAGAGAGAAACTAAATACAGCTTCCCAATTTGGTTCGTCCAATGGTGGAAATATTTTGGACCAAATCCACAAATCTTATCAACTGAAGTACAAGTAGGATTGCAATTTTTTTTGAAACATTTATAGCCCCAGACGAATATATACCTATACTGTTACAATTTTACTCCATCTTTTCTTTAGCATGGATTTATGCCTGGAAATTTGAATTGTGCAAACAATAAGACAAGTTTCCTCCCCAGCTAATCAGACAAGGATACACCAAATGGTGGAAGACCTTCAAGATTGATTGTGTCTAACCACAACAGTTACAAACATGGTTCCAAAAGAACCCACAGTACTTTCCCCCAACAGATCCGAAGGTGTGCTTATTTCTCTAGCAGAAGGCTCTTACGGCGTCGAAACTAGTGGCAATTTCAAACAAAAATAATTATGTTAAGCATCTAGAAAACTTATTAGAACAGTTTAAACAAACTCAAACCAGCACACGAGGAGAACCTAGTACACTATATACTAGCTCAAAACAAGTCGAACCATCTAATGAAGACCCTGACCAAAATGAAGACGACTGTTACAGGATATTCTCTCAAATACCGTAATGGATGAAGACATATGGCTGTAATAGTATTAGGAAACAGTGTCAGCAAACACTTAAAAAAAACCCACATTTGGTTATAAATATCCCATTTCGATAGAAGGAAGGTGATAAATATATTGCCACGCTCCTCACGTAGATTGATGCGTTGTTGTAGAAAAGTGTCCACGATCTTTTCGGAAATCAACTTGATTAAGTCGAATCACCTTATCTCTGTAGGATGACAATATGCACGGTTATAAGATGGCTCCTTACCAACAAATAACAAGACAGTCAAGTAAAGAAAACTCCCAAATCAGGAACAATCTTCACAACAAGAATATAAAACCCTTAAAAAAACCCAACTCAGTGTTCTCTATTTTCTCAAATTTCACGTCTCTCTAACCATTACATCCGAAAGAAAACACCTATTTATAGGCCTAACACAAACCCTACACGAATTATACCATAAAAGGAAAATTTAAATAACTTAAACCTTAAATTACCAAAAATAGAAAATAATTTAAGCTAATTATTCCTTGTACGTCGCGACGTAGGGACAGCTTGACGTCACGACGTCGGGAAACATACCTTAAAATAAAAAATTATCGTTGCTGAACGTCGCGCGACGTGCATGAACGTCGCGCGACGTGCATGGACGTCGCAATGTCGGAGGCTCTCCACGTCGCGATGTGGCTTGCTATTTTGCTACCCACGTCTGTTTCTCCAATCCAGGTTTCCAAATGAAGGACTCGTTTTCTACAACTGGAATGAGCACTTTGGATTCCTCGAACTTGACATATGATCTAGATTTCATATCATTCCCTCGCACTCAAAAAAGATTTGACCTCAAATCTTGTTGATTGGTAACAAGGGAATCCGGTACAAAATCTGTAAAATTATCAGGACAAAAATACAAAATATATGGAAACTCACACTCATTATGTTTCCCCTCTTTTCCTTTTTCTACAAACCTCACCTTAAGGCTTTTGTCATTCAAATCATTATTCAATTCTTTTTCTTACTTCACATAATAAACATCAAAATTATCAACTAATTCATAATCACTTAAAACAAGAAAAGAACTTTCATCATCACAAGAAGGTTATTCAAGAGTGTTATTTGTGTCAACCTCTTCTCCTTGAATTGTCTTCGTTGATGTCAAAGCTTTCTCCAATATGGGTGAGTGAATTTCCTGCAAAGAAGCTTCATCTTCCTTGGATTCATTCTCCTCAATGGTAGGCTCAATACCCTCCAAAATAACCTTTACCAAGGCATATCCGAAGAAATTTGCCTTCATATTCAGGCTCAATAATGATCTCTTCAATTGTGTTTGCCATATCAATAAGATCATCAGTCACATTATATCCATTAGGATCCTCAAATTTAGCAACCTCATCAACAATAACCAATTCCAATTGACTTACGCATGTAATCTTAGTATGACCATATCCAAGACATGTACCATATCTAGGTATTTTTGGTGTAGTATTTATTGAAGTACCCGCCCGAGATCTCGACTCTAACTGTTCAAACCGTTGCTTACACGGCTGATGCTGATGCTTAAACCGTTGATTGTCAACTAACATCTGTCGTAATTGCTCACTGATAGTGGCAAGCATACCTTCTAGATTTTGGTTAACACTAGCACCTTCTGCCTATTTACTCATATTGACACTTAACCAAATTTTAAAAAGAATATCCACGACAGATCCAAACAATCAATCACCAAATTTCAACCGGATCAATTTTTCACAATACAAATTAAACAATAACAAAAGATATAATTGTTGTAACCTTCTCACAATAATCAAGTCATGCAAGGCTGCGAATAACAATAATTTAGGGTTTCAATTTTAAGAAAAACTGAAAAACCTGATTTAAAAAATCCCTTGAGCTCTGATACCACTTGATAACGATCTCGCCACGCTCCTCACGTAGATTGATGCGTTGTTGTGGAAAAATGTCCACAATCTTTTCGTAAATCAACTTAATTAAGTCGAATCACCCTATCTCCGTAGGATGACAATATGCACGGTTATAAGATGGCTCCTTACCAATAATCTTCACAACAAGACTATAAAACCTTTCTCAAATTTTACTCCTTAAAAAAAACTAAGTGTTCTTTATTTTCTCAAATTTCACATCTCTCTAACCATTACATATGAAAAAAAACACCTATTTATACGCCTAACAAATACCCTAGATGAATTATACCATAAAAGGAAATTTTAAATAACTTAAACCCTAAATCACAAAAAATAAAAAATAATTTAAGCTAATTATTTCCAGCACGTCGCTATGTGGGGACAGCCCGACG
This sequence comes from Ophiorrhiza pumila, assembly GCA_016586305.1. NCBI lineage: Eukaryota > Viridiplantae > Streptophyta > Magnoliopsida > Gentianales > Rubiaceae > Ophiorrhiza > Ophiorrhiza pumila. The sequence goes on from BLIW01000005.1 coordinate 22,232,959, forward strand.
TCGCGACATCAGGGAACAGACCTTAAAATAAAAAATAATCGTTGTTGGACATCGCAACATGCGACGCTTGACGTCGCGAAGTGCGACGCAGGACGTCGCGACGTGCGACTCAGGACGTCGCGACATGCGACGCAGGATGTCAAAATGTGAGACGCTGGACGTCACGCGACATGCATGGACATCGCGACGTCGGAGGCTCTCCACGTCCGACGTGGCTTGCTATTTTGTTGCCCACGTCTGTTTCTCCAATCCCAAGTCTCCAAATGAAGGACTCGTTTTCTACAACTGGAATGAGCACTGTGGATTCCTGGAACTTGACATATGATCTCGATTTCATATCAGAAGGTACCTAATTTTTCAGACTCTCTCTCTCTCTTAGAAAACCTCTTTGAAGTTTTCTCCTCCTTCTGTCTTATTCATTCATTCCATCTTTTTCTCACTAGGGATAGAAAACCTTAGCAAGGGACCTTTGCTAGGAAACCTTAGCAAGAAACAAGGATTGGAGTCATATGTGTAACACTCTTAATCTATAAACTTGTAATATGATATTATTACTATGTTCGAATAATATGTTTTAATTTTAGATTATGATGATCTAACACTTAACCTTTAATTTCTGTTCTTAATTTTATGTTTTGTTATTTCATGTCCAGTACTATAACTTAACACTGATGATCTAACTCTACTTTTATTTCAGTGGCAGTCCGACTGCGACCCACTTTTCATAATATATTTTCATTTCAGGTTCTAATGATCTAACTCTTAACCTTTAATTTCTGTTCTTAATTTTATGTTTTGTTATTTCATTTCCAGTACTCTAACTTAACACTGATGATCTAACTCTACTTGTATTTTAGTGGCAGTCCGACTGCGATCCACTTTTCATTATTAAGTTTTTTACTTTCTTTTTTGGGGCCTAACTCTCCGTTGTTGGTATCAATGCCAGATGAAGAACAATAAATATACACACACATATATATATATATAATATAGCAAAAATAAGAGAAAATAAAATAAAGGATTTAACACAGATCAGGTTTATAAAATATAAAAATAAAATTATTTTAGTCGATGAGAAAGCAATAAAAGATCGAGAGAAATGAAGCCACATTTGGAGAGTTAGGCCAATTTGAACTAAATAAAAATTTTACATATTATTATAGAGTTCAAACTTTGGACGCAGAAAATCCATTGAATAAAACAAAAAAAAAATAGTAAGGTAGTTGATCCAAACGATATTCTAATTGAGTAATGAAAGTAAATTAAAAGAGTTGGAATTACATGACTTACACATCTATTTAATATAATTTATGAAATACTTAAAAAATATTTAATAAATGGAGAAAAATTATGAAACCTTTATATAAGAATAAAGGAGATTTATGTTCAAATTACATGGGTATTATACTAATGAGTAATACTATAAAATTGTAGGAAAAAGTAATAAAAATAAAGTTAAGAAAGAGACTGTTATACTAGGTAATCAATTTAGTTTTATACTAAAAAGGTCTATAATGGAAGTTATATATTTAATAACAAGATTATGTGAGAAAACAAGATTTATATATAGTATTTATTGACCTTGAAAGGATTTATAATATGTTAATCAAGATATAATATAATGGATATTAGAAAAAAGAGGGGTAAGAGTAGTTTATATATGACTAGAAGATATGTATACATAGCAACATATGTAATGACAATAGTAGGGATATCGAGTGAAAACTCGAATATTATTGTGTTGCATCAGGCATCAATTTTAAATCTATACCTTTTGATTTAATAATTGACGAGATTACTACACATTTGCTGAAAAATATTTATAAGTGCATGCTATTTACAAACGATATAGTTTTAATGATTTAATCAATGAGACAAGAATGTAAACATGACTATAGTTTCAAAACCACCAATTTCAGAATCGTTACTTTCCAATTCTGTAGTTATAGAAATCGAAACCGAACTAGAGAGGAGGCAGTTCCGGTACTGATTTGGTTCTGATTTTGATTCTAGTTCCGATTTTAATTTCAATTTTGATTTGATCTCACTTTTAATTTATTTCTTAGAAATTTAGTTATTTAATTTTGATCCCACTTCCAAATTAATATATTTATAATCTTATATCATTTTTTTTGAAATAATATAATTTTTATTTATAAATATATGAAAAGGATAAAGGAATTAAAAGAATCATTGAACTATTAATTGAATTTCAAATAGTATAATATAATAATATCATTATAATAATAATAGAAATTAAATTAATATGTAGAGTCTTGAGATGGAGTGAATTAGGAAAGATTAGAGAAGTCAGAAAGAAATATATAAAAAGAATGAGGTTATTGCAATAATTGAACTATTAATTAGAATTTAAGTATAATACAATAATAAAATTAGAATAATAATAGAAATTAAATTAATATATAGAGTTTTGAGTTGAAGACAATTAGGAAGGACTCGATAGTTGAGAAAGAAAGATATAAAAAGAATAAAGATATTAATCGAATGATTAATAGAGTATTAATTGGAATTCAAATAGTATAATATAACTTAAATTAAACTAATATATAGAGTTTTGCAAGAAATAATAGTATAAATTAGAAAAGTGAATAAACACAAAAACTCATGTAAAATCAGTTCATATATAAGACATGGTTAATATATGAAATAGTTAATTAATCGTTGTCGAAATTATAATCCTAATTTCCTGTTACTTTTATTGCACGTTAAAATTTTAAATAACTCGACGTTACATATATGAACCCATTTCACAAGAGACTAGCTAAGTGAGAAATAGAATTACAAAGAAAATTATTTGACAAAAATGAAGAAAAGTAGAGATATTCAAGTATTTTTCACCAAATTAAACAAAATGAAATATCAATTTTAATCCCTATGTATGTTGCATGGATTAGGGGACCAATTCACTACATTGGTGTATCTGTTACAAACCAAATGTTTTTCCTCAATTTATGGGCAGTTGTTAATATCAGAGTAAATATTAACTTCTAAAGTAACAAATTACCTCTGTATTTACCCTTGATCAGTCAAATTCTATTAATTCTTTTTAGCATCTTCTGATATCTTTTTATTAATATAACATTTTTTTTCACCTCCAACTTATGCAACAATAATTATATAGCAATAATATAATACTTATTTTTATTAATAGTTTTTATTATTTTCTCGATAAAATTATAACATATTTGTCAGTATATACTTCAAAAAATTTAGGTTCCATTTATTTAGCATTGTTTTAATATTTTATATCACAAATTCAATTTCACTTGTTTGTTTTGTCTTTTTTTTACCAAAATTTTTAAAACAAAAACAATGTTACAATAATTATTTTTGCTACCTTGTTTTCATATTTTTAAATAAATTATTAAATTTAAATTTGACTTTAAAATTTTTAATACTAAAAAGTTGTTCTTAATACAATTTTTTTACTAAAATAAACTCATAAAATATTTTTGAATTTTAAAATTTTATTAATAAAAAAACTTTCCAATATAAATTCTCATACCAAAACAAACTCATCAATCCAAACACTTTAAAAAAAAATTTTCTTATAACAAATCTCAAGAAATAAGATTCTACTATAAAATAAAAAAAAGACCCTAAGGCGAGCCACACTTTTTGTTAAAATACTAATACATAAACATATAGTAATTGATATAACCTATTGTTTATGTTTCTAATGGCAATGCTCAAACTAATATTTCATCAAAATAGTTTACATAACTTAAAACTTAAAAGGAAAACACTACAACCAAACCCATGATAAAAATCTTGATTTCCTGTGCATTTTTTCATGATACAGTTTAATTCATAAATTTTACATAATAAAAGAACAACAAATTTTACTATGGAATTTGGATGAATATATTCACTTTTATTTTTCAGAATATTAATTTGCTCATAATACTAATGAATGATTGTTTTCATTGTGATCTATTAACATTTTGAAATGTTAATTTGCTCATAATATATTGAAATCAACTAACTCTTTTAGTTTCTAATTTTTCAGTCGCTATATTAGTAAAAATTTTAAACAAAAAATCTTAACTTGTTGTTTTCTTAGTGTTATTTACCGATTAATCACAAAATTTGAACTAATTATTCAAAATTGATTTTTATGATTCAGAACTAATTATTATATTAATAAAAATTTTAGAAAAAAATAGTATAAAAGAGAAGAAACTAGAAGTTCAGAGAAAAAATATTCGAAAGAATTGATAAGCTGCAGTGATAAGCGTGAAAGAGAAAACATAGAGTTAGAATGATTAAGAGTAACTTAGGGAAGGGGATGATTTGTTACTCTGAAAGTTAATATTTACTTTTGTCATTAAGGGTTAGATTGTATTATTATTTTGGTAGTTTTTTATTTCTGTTTCTTTATAGTTGTTTATATAAATACCTTTGTTATGTACTTTTATTCTTGAGGTATTCTCCAGTGAAATAGATTCATACATGCGACTTACACACATGCATGTTTATTTTTTCGCGTATCACTTTTTATTTCAAATATTGATACTTGATAGCGAAAAAATTGATACTTTATACACCAATCAAAATGATACACTTTCAGAGTTAATATTGATAAGCAAATATTGATACTTGGTACGCGAATAATGCAAAAATTTATACTTTATACGCAAATCAGAATGATATATTTTTGGAGTTAATATTAATACGCAAGAATTGATATGTGATATGCGAACAATTGATACACGATACACAAAAAATTGATACTTTATACACGAATCAGAACAATATATTTTGGAGTTAATATTAATATGCAAAAATTGATACTTGATATGTGAGCTATTGATACATAATATGTAAAACAAATTGATACTTTATACGCGAATAAAAATGATACACTGTTTGAGCTAATATTGATACGCAAAAATTGATACTTAGTACACGGATAATTGATACATGATCCATGAATAATTGATACTTTATACACGAAAAATTAATACTTTATACGTGGAATAGAATAATATTTTGTATGATACTTTATACTCTAACATTGATATTTGATACACAAAAAATTGATACTTTATATGTGAAGTGTAATAGATGCGCGTCATTAAACACATCGCATATATAAACCCGTTGCACAAGAATTTTTGTGTTTATTCTTTGAGCTTTCATTAATAAAGAAACTCTATTTTCTGTTTGAATTCATCATTAATAACTGCCCAATTAATGTCTTCTAAATAAAATAAGGGGTTTATCATATTTAGTTACTATGTAGCTGAGTCAAATTACAAAACAAATATTAAGGTTCCACTGTATTATAGTTACTCTTTTCACCGAATATTTGTTAAAAAATGATGAAATGAAAATAAATAAATATATATTAAAGTCAAAATTTTGAAAATTTATATTTGCTTCTCCTGTAGTTAAAACTTACCACAAGTATTTTAAAAAAATAGAGTTAATTGCAAAAAATACTTTTAAATTATGGTTCAATTGCAAAATACCACTAAAATTTTTATTTTAGCAATTTACCACCCTCAATATTTAACTTTTTGCAATGCGCTTCGTTTTGATAAAAATTGTGTTGTGAAAAGGCAATATCAACTCATATTAATGTTTGTTGTTTCAAAATACCTTTATTTAGTTGTCTTGATTTTTCATAAGATGACTTAATCAAATAATTTTTCCTAGTATTAAAAGTGTTTTTCTCTCCAAAACTTTTTATTTTTCTTTCAAAACTTTTGTAAAATTTTTATCTTTAAAGTATTTTCCAAAATACATACAATTTTTTTTATATATATCCTAAAATCCAAAATATTTAATAGGGAATAAAATTGTTTCCACATTGCGAATTACGTTGAAAAAACTTAAATTTTGAGGGTGGTTAAAATTAAAAGTTTGGGAGATATTTACGATCAGACCATAGTTTAAGGGTTTTTTTTATTTCCAATTAACACTAAAATTCACCGAGTTAATCAACTAAGTAACGATATAAAGACTAATTACATGACATTTTCACTAACATTATCATTAATCTCGAATATATTTGTTATATTTTTGGACCAATATTCACAACATAAAAGATCATTCTAACCTTACTTAAACTAATTGTAATTAATCCTAAAATAAAAATAAAAAGAAGAAAATTGAGGTGTAAATATAAGGATTTACCTTAACCTCATGATCAAAACTTTGAAGGAGTCAAAAACGGGCTTAGCTGTTTCACAATTGTTTAGGGAAACAGAAAAAAGAGGAAGAAAAAAATCCCAAACAACCAAAACAATGCAAAAAACCTTCTCGGCTGTTTCCCTTGGTTTCATTCAGAAAAACATCTCTGAGCAGCTTTGTCGCTCATATCCTGTAATATTATCTATCAAATTTCAGGTAATTAATTCTTCATCCTTGATTTTAGAGTTTTATATCAATTCCTTTTTTGTTTTTTTGTTCTTGTTCTTCATCACTAATACTTTTTATTATATATGTGAGTAACTCGTAAATGTCACAGATGAATTGAAATTGTTTATTGCCTTCTTTCTTGGGCTTAATGGCATGAATTTGTTTCAACAAAATCCCTTAATGCATGTTGAAAATATAGAGATTTTTGTATGCATTCTGAAAACTTTTGAAGGTCATTTAATATATTGAATTTAAATTGGAACCTCAATCATATGAAGATCATTCTTGAACATTAATTTGCTTGAATTTTAAAGTATGTTGATATGAGAATTAAAGCATTATTTTCACAGATTTAGATGATATTCAAATTGTAAATAAGTTTATTTGAATGGTCACTATGCATTTTTTATTTTTTTTTGTTAATAAAAGTGATTACAACATTCCTTTGACTCATTGAGTAGAAAATTTTATAGTGAACAACATATTTTGGAGTTGTGATTTTGTATCAAAATATATTACCTCTTGGAAGATTTTACATTTGCATGGAAACTCTTTCTTCTTCTTTCTTTTTTTTTTTTTTTGAAAAAATATATTTCAGTCTCAAAAATTTTACTCCGGATTATGAAACCCAATCTGTTCCAATAATTTGGAATAATTTAGTCTCAAATAATTTGGAATGGCACAATCTAAACCCCTAATATTTCAATTTGAAACCAATACAAGATAATTGATGGAAAAAATAAAAATTTTCTTTTTTATACAATAAAAAATAAAATGATCATTTTGAGACTAATTTTCAGTAGTGTGGATTATTTCATCATTATAAAATTTTTCTTTTTATTATATAAAAAAACTTCTATTTTTTTTGAGAGAAAATAATTGAGGGTTGATCACAAATGCACGTGTTAAATATGTTACAATTTCTGTCAATTAACAAACAAAATAAATAAATTATTTTATATTTATTACAAATTGAAACATCCGAAATCAAATTGGATTGTCTAAAATTATTAGGGACCAAAATTGTGTTTTTTGCCCTTTTTTTTCGCTCCTTCGAGATATGGAAAAATAATGTGTGACAAATATTTGATTTCGTTTGTAAAGAACAGAGTGAAACCAGATCCTTTATCCAGTATTATCCTATCCTGTTCTTTATAATGTTTAAAACGATGTAATTTTACTAAAATTAGGGATTAAAAGTATAAATATTACTAAAATTATTTTAGAATTTAGACCCTAAACAAAATATGAATGAACCCTAAGACAAGATAATGTAAGACATGATACTTTGAATAGATAATCTAATATGGCTGAAGAGGTTGGAAATTGAAGTAATAAATAAGTTCTTTTATTTTGTTTATACACATGCCTTTAATTCCTCCAATATTGTCAATCTTTCCAGCATCGCTGCATGCAGTTTCTCACGTCATGCATACAATATCTCCTCCTTATCTTCTTCTCAAAAAAATATATATTTGTGAAAAGAGTTTGAATTCTAATGTTTATTACTAACTACACATATGATAACCAATTAAATAATTTTAAATTTTCCAACCTATTTTTATATTTAAATAGTTATCTAATATATGTCTAATATCATTTTAATAATGTAAAATAATTTCCATAAATATACACAATAGAAAACGTTTTTTTTTTTTTTTGGTAGCAGGGTGCCATTAGCACTAAATATAATAGTACATGATAATTTACATCATGCCATTTTTTTCTTCCAAAATATAAAAAAACAAATAGTGAAATTTTGGCTATAGCTCTAAAAATTATCACCACTTATCTATAATAAAGCAGAATATGCATTTAATCATGCTTTTAACTGGATCATTGGCTTCAATTGTATATCTGGATTTTACATGAATTTTTAGAATTCAAAACAAATTTACAAAATATTTTCTCTAACCACAAAGTCTGTGAATTTTTTATGAAAAAATACTTGTATTTATCCTAATTGAAGATAAAGTTCATCCCTCTATCATTTATCACGTAAAATACAACAACAAGAAACTAATTTACTCATTATTTTCTTACTAGTACTCATGGCACATCTATGAAAGAAATTTATTATATACATTTTAATTTTTTTAAAATTCTAATTTGTTTTTAATTATAACTAAGAAAATAAATGGAAGAGGCCACAATGAAATGGTCTCTCTTCATTTATTGTATTAAAAAAAACACTAGTTTTACAATTCAAATCAATCTCATCATTAGCAAGAACCCTATTTGGTGAATTCTACATCTTCATCAATTCCATATACAAGCAAGGTAAAATTTTCTCCATCATTGAACAATTTTAAACCATTGTAATAAATCAATATCATTTTAATTGTTGTTTCTATGTCATTAAATTTTTTTTCTTTTTTCTTTATTTACTTTTTATACAAAGATTTGTTGTTTGATAGGTAACAGACTAATGAAAATGTTGTTTATTGGATTCAAAGTTTATACTATAATTATTGTGGCTTTTTTTTTTTTGTATACGTATGATGAACAATTTCTTTTATTTCTACATTAGTATGCAACCCCTCATAAAATTAAACTAATTTGATTGTGCATTGTGCAGCATATGCAATTCCAAATCGCCATTTTTTTGGGGGGATATCTGGTTTTAGCAGGATCATGACAGATGTTCTTATCAAAACCCTCAAATTGCAAATTTGAATTTGAAAAATAATTACTTTAGATTCTCCCACCATGAGCATTAAAGCGAATTGCATTTGCACAGACTTTATTTGATTAATTGCTGCATCTTGCTTGTTTTTCCATTAGATTTACAACTTTTTCTTCCATTAGTTAGATTCATATATAATGATGTGAAAAAATAAAATAAAATGTTGGCCATATATAATTCTGCTGGCTCATTATATTGGTTTCTATAGGTTAATTTATTGGAGGTTTTGCAAATCTTTTCTAATTTAGTTCTTGATAAACTAAGTGAATGGTTTGAAATTCGAGTTGTCTCCCTACTAGTAAGTAGTAAGCAGGCCGCCTGGAAAGTCCAATTAGATCAGTTTATTCATCCTAATACAATTAGTTGATGATTCCTAGGAAAAATATTGCTATTTCAAAGGTTCAAAAGGCATCCCTCTGATACCTTTGTGAATAAGTTTAAATAGATTGTCTGACATATACTTGCATATAATCTTTATGAGTAGAAAATCCCCTCATGGTGTTTCATGGAAATTAAATATTTCTCAGATGAATGCTTTCAGTTTCTTGCTTTGTCACTACCACATGCACACATCAACAATAAAAATAACAAAATCTTTATGCCAATAACTGGGGTCGATTATATGGATGATAGTGTTCGGTCTTCACTCCCACACAGATGCTTAATATATTTGTACAAGTTCAGGCCTAGTGTTGGTGGTACAAAATGATCTTATATATTGATGTTGGTGTGCATGTGTTCTTGTTCTTTATTGTTTATTGTTGCAATATTTCTCTTCATAAGTCAGTCATGACCAGTCAAAAGGATAATCAGTTGCTGTAAAACACTTGCATTAGCTGATGAATCAAGAACTGTTTTCCATTTTGATGTGTTTTTTTTTTTCGAATAAAGAAGTAGAGTAGATCCAATAGATGAGAAAATAAGAAAAACAAGTTTAAAATAGCTTGTTTTAATATGTATATTGAAAACCTTTAAATATTCCAGTGAAACGCGTAGAAAATAAAGAAACTATAAGAAAAGATATGTTATATTTAAATATAAATGAACAAATGAATTTATATTGAGTACGAGCCGATTTCTCACTTAGTGGTATAAGCGCTTAGATGTTGTTGTTGCTGCTGTTGACTATGTGTTTTTTTCTGAAGTATTTTCTTGAGTTCAATACTAGGAAAAGGATGGCTGAACAACCAAGGACAGAGGAACAGCCAGAGAAGCAAAAGATTGTTGTGCCTCATATATGTATGGATGCAGTAAAGAGGTCATCAAGAGAGACAACTTCATCCCCAACATCACCAATGTCTCTAAGGAAAACATCAAGTGTGAAGTATAATTGCCTATGCTCACCAACCACACATGCAGGCTCTTTCAGGTGCAGATACCACAGGAACGCCGGTTTGAGTCGCGGAAGCATGTCTGTTGGCTCCAAACTCTCCGAGCTAACGGGTAAAATCAACTGAAACGGCTGATGCCATTGCCTTTTCCAGCAGCCTCTGTTTGCTAAATATTTCCTGTAAGACTCTGGAAAAATGCTTACATACTTATGATGATTCTCATTTTCTTTTTAGCTCATTCTAAATGGTTTTTGATCTCTAATTTGTTTATTACGGCTTGACTTTGATTACCTGGGGATAACTTACTGTACTTTTGATAATTTGCACTTGATGGAGCATTGTTCTACAAGCGTTTTTCAGTTCTAGCTGCAGACATGCATATACAACTTCAAATTTGCAGTAAAGCAATGACAATCCAAAATTGTGAAGAGCCACATTCAGAAAACTTTTCAGTTGTCCCGGAACCGATAATCATCGTCTTAAAATCATGTATAAAAGAAAACTTTGGCAATCTCCCCTCACAAAATAAGGTAAACCAGCAGCAAAATGCATAACATGCGAACAGTTGAAAAGTAACTAAATAAAAAATAAGACAAGATGTTGCAACAAACCAAGTTCAGTTGGCAAAAGCATCAAGTTCTTCAAAACATGTACAGTATTAATCTTGGCCACAAGAGCCCGTCGCATGAAGGACGCAAAACACAACTCACAAGACAAAGTTGTTTTGTACACTACTTTATATATGCTGTACAAGGAAATCTCTCACATTGGACAAGCATTTTCTTCCTCTTCTTGAGGTAGCATGTAATTACGACAAAGAGGGCATGTAACATGCCAATACTTCAACCATTTCTCCAGGCACAAACTGTGAAATACATGGCCACAAGAGAGGTGGTTTATCTCCGCATCAGGCTCAAATTCAGTCAGGCAGACTGGGCATTCCTGTCGTAAGTGACTGCATCCATGGATTGAATCATAACGAATTGCCGGGGTTCTGCTTCGGAACTCCTCCATATAGGACTCAGAGGGGATTCCACGACAATCTAAGGATTCCAAGGTATCGTCAAGTGAATAATCTCCCCATGACGCAATGTTAATGCCAACAACATGAAGAATTGAACGAAGCATCTCCTTGACAATAGAGATTGATATTGCTGTGTTTACCAAAATTACACAAAGCACTCCTCCATCAGCTGGAGTCGAGTATGGTGAGAGACCCATGGCAAATGGAGACTGCTAGATGAAAGGATGATGTCAAGAACTAGCCAGTTAGAACTGCGAAAGAGAGCAACTGAAAGGCAGAAAATGGAGAATCAGGTTAACATCATTTCAGGATCAACAAAAACTGCAGAAGCAGGTTCAGATGCAAGGATGAAAATAAACAAGCCTCTTTGAGTGAAGATCTTTCACATGAGATTTCTAAGACGAAGTATAAACTGTTAAAAAGACACTAAGCTCCCATATGAAAACTTGTTTAAAGTTCTTTCCTTAACTGAATAGACCAGTAACATTTTATGTTTGCAAGTCTTCAAAAAATATGGCTCTTAGATAAATAACAGCTCTTATCAAAAATGCAAGTAAAAATTCAGGACATCCCAGTTGGAACATCACTAAAATCTGTCCTTACTGATGCTTAGAGGCAAACATTTTGAACATAAATTCATGAAAATATGCCACCTAAAATTCATGTGTAGGTTCATCACCCTTGAAATAACTTTACTTACAAAATCATGCCCTGTTAAACTTTGAACTCGACTAACCATCTTGGATGCACTGAAAAGATTGATGGAATTTGAATAGACAACTGAAAATAATTTGGCCCCATTCTAGAACACCAGTAACAGATACACCAATTAACATAAATTCATATTTCATGGTACTCTATTGATTGAGCTTAGAATGCAGGAGGAAACTCCTTTACACGTGATTGATACAACAGATTTTCAAAAGGTAAACTAAGATAAGTTCTCTCAAAAGGGTTCCTGGCTGAATCATCAGAGGTAGCTTTTCATCAACATCAACGTAATTGGTAATATAGTAAACACAAGTTTGACAGTGCAAAATAATAAACTGATTGATGCCTCCAGTGAAGATCAATGGCATATATGCCATGCCAGTAGCTAAGGGATGAAGCTGGTACCCAATATTAAAGAATAAAACAACTTGAACAATGTGGTGAAACAGAAGTTTAAGGCATATATGCTAATGAAATCGGGTACACATTTGATTGAGAAGTAAATATTCTTGTCCCAAAACATCCTTTTCTTCTCCTCTCCTTATATTTTTCTTTGGCAAATTATGCAGCAAACAAAACCCAAATCAAATAGCTCCCCAGCCCCAAACTAAATGTAAACAAGAACAGGAAAAAGGGGAGGTCCTAAGGTAAAAAGCAAACAATTGCTTGAAGAAATTTGAAAAGAAAGGGGAAAAAAAAGAAGATCAATTTGGAATAGAAACTATGCTTAGAATACAGCTGACAGTGTTGCACAGAAGTAGATTGATCCAAACACAAAAATTGACAGACAGATTCATCAACATCAAGAAAACATGAAAAAGCAAAACACAACAAAAGGGGCTATAAATCAAAACCAAATTAACAACAAAGGATTACAAACAGAACCCAATATCATCACTACCTTGAAAATCCAAGATCTATAGCTAAAAGTAACAGATCATACAAGCTTCCCATGTTAGCAATTTTTTCATCATATAAAGAAAGGGAAAAAAGAGAAAAAGAAGAAACAATGATAAAAAAGGAAAGATGAAGATAGAGACACTTACAAGTTGAGCTGAAAAGTTTAGTGCTTTATGAGCATATAGAAATAAGTAGACTGTGAAGGGTCAGTAAGATAATGGAAGAATTGAGAAAGGAAGATGGCTCATAGGATCCCACGGCAAGGGATTGAGACAGTGGTGATAATGGCTGATGAGCAATGATTTTTTACAACATTTTAAGCAGTGAAGAATGCATAATTTATAAGAGTGTAGTACAATTTTTGGCCCACTACTACAATTGTCACTTTTGCTTATCATTGACAATTTGACATCATGTAACCTTTCTTAGATAAATAAAATTTGGTGGTGTTTGTTAGTTTTTGGGATGGGTTGATTTCTTTTTTTTTTTTTCGATTTATGTAGTTGTCTTTTTTTAATTATTGAGATATTATTATGATTTGCAATTTTGCTTATGAAATAATTGTATTAATAATGTGAATAATAATGTATCAAAACAATAAAACATGAATAGTTGGATAAATGAAAAAGATATTGAATTTGGTAGATCCTGGATTCGATACTTAAACAAAACTTTGGATTTTCTATATTATTTTATGTATTACTCTATATAACACTCCCTATAAATGTGAAACAATATTTTTTTTAAATAAAATTAAAATTCTATCCAATAATTAGTAAAACCTAAGGGATAATTGATTATATACGTGTCAAAATCTTATAAAATGTTATATGAAATGATACACAAAATTGATATAGAATATCCATTGATTTTAAAAAAACTTTTATTTTACCTATTAAGAAAATACAAGTGATTTATAAGTTTGGAATGTCTAACTTGGTTCTAGCAATTTGTAACTCAAAACAAAATGTTACATCAAATTGTAAAATTACATACATTATAAGAATATGAGAGGTTTGATTTCCACTTCCTTATCTCATATGCACACCTTTTAAATAATTCAGAACCTGTTAAATTTTTCAAATTTATCGTGGACTATAAATTCATATGGTTGTCAATCATATGTCCGATTTATGAGGTGTGATTCTATTAGTGTTATAGCTTATCAATCCTAACTCTAAGAATTAAGAGAAATTTAGAAAGTAAGTTAAAAAAAAACAATTGAAGAATAAAAGAGGATTAAGAGAGGGAAAAAGATCATTTTATTCCAAAATTGTCTTTCCACATTGATTAGTTAGTATTAATTAGCTTAACTAACCAATCAACACTAGTTAGTTGTACAAGCAAAACTAACTATTACATCTTTATCATAAACCAAATGACATAGTTTCACTTAAAGTTACTACAATTATAGAAATAACATCATGTACAAAAGACGTGAACTACAATCGAATCAACTACTGAATCACAGTGGTACCGTTTTGCACGATCACCTTATTTTCAACACTGTTTCAAGTTATGCATTGTACTACCTTTCAACTAGCATCTCAAGAAGATTCGGCACAACAATTTCATTGTGGCCAATGTGCTTCTTAAGAAGAGAAACATGAAAGACAAGATGTATGAAGAACTAGGATGTAATTGCAAGCCACAAGCAACTGAGCCTAATTCTGATCCATGACATGACACCTTTCGCTCATCTATTCCTCCTGCCCATCTAGATGTGACCTTTCGTCCCCTAGCCAGTTGAGGATGTAAACTGCGGAATGTGCACGCAATGGATACTAGCCTTATGATAGTAGCCCAAGCTGGGTACCAGGGCCAGTATTCAATCATAGGTTACCAAGTCTAACACCTCCCCATAGGTGTTGACGATACTCCTCAGACGAATTTCGACCCCACACAGCCTCACTCCTGCGCACAGCCACCATAACTTTTCTCCATAGCGTATGTGCCCCGGAGGAACTTAGAGTATCTCACAAATACTCCTTCTTCACCCATTTATCCATAAATAGGTGAAGATTGCTCCAAGTGAGATTCGAACCCTGGTTGCTAGGGTTGAATCTCACTTGTGGTACCAGTATCTACCGCCCTTTATTTCATCCCTACTATCCGTGCATGAAGTGATATGAACTCCTCGCCGCTATGGACGAAACCCAATACCGAGTTGTGATCCTAGGATCGTTCTACAGCAGGGATGCTACATGGAATGGTAGAATGACGCCACAACTAACTACGGATTGAAGGTTGATAAGTCTAGGGGTGAGCGCCACAAGCCCAAGGCTTGATAATTTCAAATAGTTCACAAGGAACCAAAGAGAGAAACTCTCACAAATTTGATTAACTCACATTCTGAATATTTTGGATGTTTTACAACATATAAATAGATAGGAAACCTTAATCTAAAGGTTACATAAAGCAAGAAAACAATTAAGTAAAGTATAGGAAACTTAAAAACCTTGTCTTGGACTAATAAAGTCATAGAACGTTGGACCAAGACCAGCCTTGATTTCCATGCATTCCTTGACTCTTTGAATGGTTTTTGATCTACCTCTAAGCATTCCAAGCAGTCTTGACAGAATTTAAATAGCCTTGAACAAAACAACCCACAAATGTTGACCAAACTTTAATTAACTTTGGCCGGTTGAGTCTTGCTTGATCCTAGAGCTTCTATGGCTTGGTCTTGGCTGACTTAGGCCTCATTTCATGCACTCTTTAGCCTTAAAACGAAATTCAAGTGAACCTAGGCAGCAACACATCACAAAAGCTGAAAACAATGTAAAAACAACATGTTGGGCAGAATGCATTGGAAACGTCATTTCTTTGCTGCCTTCTTTGTTTGTTGCATACAACTTGCTCAATTTAATTCTTTTGTGTTTCCAATGGCTTGGGAATTAATATCAATGGCTTGAAAAGTGTAAACTTCATTAGCATTGAATTGGAAATACTTAGAAAGGCCTTTAGTCCTTATTGACTTCATGATCAAGCATTGTTGAGATCTCGAATTTTCAACTTCTAAAAAAAGTGTATTGAACTTTTTGGAGCCTTGATTGAGATCACATCATACCCCTCTTCTTAAAAATGATTCGTCCTCGAATCCACCTTGATCGTTTTTAAAGTACCCTTGTTGCTGGCAACTTGTGTAGTATGGAAGAAATGAATCATCCTCAAGAATTGAGGTAGTCTAAATTTTCAAGGCTGCAAATGATGTTTCTTGGCTGAAATTTCCCATTATGTAATATAAATCCCTGGATCAAACACAATTCTTATGAACCCTAAGTTATCTTGTTTCAGATTCATTAAGATTACTAGGATTTGATCATCACAAATCTGCAAGAAATATACATGGACACAAGCACAATATTGATCAAAGATGTTAGAAAACAAATGTGCATTTTCTTAGAAGGGACCATCTCCACTTGATTGAAATTTCAATTTTCCTTTGATGAAATCCCATCCCCTTTGCAGGTGAACACAATCATAAACTCCAGGGTCAAAGACAACAAATTCAAACCCCAACAATTGCAAAAATCCTTCCTCAAATTCAGCACTATGTTTATAATTCAAAACAACAAGTTCAAGCAAGGAAACTTTATTCAACAAAATTGAAGAATGACAATTAATGGCAATTTCAGATTCAAAAACAACTTCAAAGCCACAATGACTTCTAATGTTTGATTGCCATGCTTGATTCTCATTCATTTTCTTGATGTTAGCACAAATTTCAACAAAATACCAAACAAATTTCTTCACAAAATTCACCGTTATCATACCATTAAAATCAACAAGTTTATTTGTATTCAAACATGAATTGTAACAAGGAATGAACAAAGTTGGAAAACAGTTTCTTTGAACAAATGAATCAAATTCATGAAATCTGTTTTGTCCATACTTTCCTTGAGAGAACATAACACACTCTCTATCTAAGAACATCATAAATGTTTGATACATTCAGCAAACCAGAAGCACTCAAATCTGAAATCAATTTCATGTAGACACTTAGAATCTTAAGCATGCCAAACTGCCCTACCAATTCAACCTCATGTGTATTTTTTGCAAGTAACTCACATATAGGCACACAAACTCTAGTTTCTCTAACACTAGTACAAAAATAGCTTGTTACACCGGTTAAATCTGGATATTTATACTGGTTATTTTGAAAATGAACCGGTGTATATATAGGCGGGGGTAAAATGTGCATATTTTTTACACCGGTTTATAAAATCGGTGTAACATGTCTTTTTTACACCGGTTTTTTAAACCCGGTGTAAAATGTCTTTTTTACACCGGTTTTTTAAACCCGGTGTAACATGTGTTCTTTTTACACCGGTTAAATAACCCGTGTAAAAAGGTTTTTAACCGGTGTAAAAAGGTTAATGTCTGTTTTAATTTACACCGGTTAAATAACCGGTGTAAAAAGTTATCATCATTATTTAGATACACTTCCAATATGGCATTCTAGATTACTACCAGAAGGTTATCATCATTATTTAGATACACTTAAAACCGATAACCCAAAGAGGATAAACATTTAGATTAACCAACCATGAATAAGAAATGATGAACAAAAATTTGTAAAAGACACAACTGGAGTATGCAAAGCTATCTGATCAAGAACATGACATATTAAGAGTGCAACAAAAGAGTTATTTGAGCTTCTTGACTTGAGCAATATCACAAAAATATTGAATTAAAAAACAACAACAAATTCCAATATTAGCAGAGAAATAAAGAATGAAATAGGTAAAAACACTTAAAACTCGGCAAATATCCCAAATTCCAAGAATGGGACAAATTTAATTATCTCTAAAAAATTGAAACTACCTAGACAATATAGTTGCTAATTCCCCTGCCTTTGGGAAGTACCAGTTTCTTGTCCCTTTTAGTGAAAATTTCTTCTCCTCTAATGTTCTTCACAGGGACTGAACTACCTTTTCTCAACGCAAATGTCCGCCTGAGAAAGTCAAGCATTTCCAAGAAATCATTAAAACAACAACAACAAAAAAAAGAGAGACAGAGAAAACACAAACATGCATGCTGGGACTCTCAAAATCAAAAGCTAACAGCAAAAATTATAAACAAAACTGTACAATTCAATAGCAATATCTGCAGATGGATAAGAAAAAAACGCAAGCCACTACAGTATGCGCGGGAGAGAACGGCGGAACCCTATACTAAAACTATGGCCCAAACATATGGGTACGATCCGACGCGAAAACCGAACACTGACGCGACCAGCAATGGCGGCGGCGGAGGACAAAATAAACCACCCAAATTCCCCGGAAGCCAGTATGCTTTTGGGATACGACGAAAATTGTTCCCCGGAAGCCGGTTTCAAGGTTTAAAGGTTTTGGGGCAAAATCTCAAGTTCCATTTTAAGGAGAATAAAAGAGAGTTTTGGTAGCAAACTGATGAAAAGAGTATGTACTAACTAAGAGGGCTTTTAGTTTTATTTGAACATTAAAACTTACACCGGTTTCAATAACAACCGGTGTGGAAAGTTTTAAAAACACATTTATTACACCGGTTAAAATAATAACCGGTGTAAAAAAGAAAACTTGGGCTTTTAGTTTTATTTGAACATTAAAACTTACACCGGTTTCAATAACAACCGGTGTAGAAAGTTTTAAAAACACATTTCTTACACCGGTTAAAATAATAACCGGTGTAAAAAAGAAAACTTTCTACACCGGTTATTACTGTAACCGGTGTAAAATAGTAATTATTCCGAAATATGTTGTTTTAAAGTTAAAAGCAACCGTGGTTTTAGTGTTAATTAGTCTTTAAATATAATCAATCACATATAATATGATAAATAATTAATTGAATAATATTATACATATTTATTTCATTATATTTAAATGAAAAATATATTGATGTTTTAGTGTTAATTAGTCTTTAAATTCTATTAAAATTCTTCTTAATTAATTAATTCTTTGTATATAAAATATAGAAATTCAATCAAAATTAAAATATAATATTAATTAATTAAAATTCTTGTTAATTAATTATTTATTGGTATATAAAATATCCCAATCCAATCATAATTAGAATATAATTGATATCATACATGATTAATTTGAAGTGTGTTAATTAATAAATTTGTATTATGCAAATGTATCAATAAACCTAAAAAATATACACATGAACGTCTAAATAAAATAACAAAATATCATTTTAATTACATTTATTACAAATATAAAGCATATATATTGAAATCTACAATTTTACAACTGTTTTACAAAAAATGAAATGCAGATCCATATATATTAAATCATTGAAATCTACAATTGTTATTGTAAACTTGTTATTTAAACCGGTTAACAGAAAAACCTATAACCGGTGTAAATAGTTTACTATTACACCGGTTATAAGAAAACCGGTGTAAATAGTCTTGTTTTTTACACCGGTTATAATAATAACCATTGTAAATTATTCTCCTTCTTGTTTAATATTACGATAATACCACCGCATTTTTAGAAATTACACCGGATTATGTTTAACCGCTCTAAAAAGGGAGGTTTAAAAAGGCCATTTTGTAGTAGTGTAAATAAACACTCAATATGCCCAAAGTAGTCATAATATGAAAATTTAGCACAATCTTTCCACACTTGAATCACTTCATGAAAATTTTCAAGAGAAGCTTTTGATTCAATGCAAGATGCTTTTTTCAGAAAATTAGCATTCAAAGGATGCTTCCTCAAAATAAAGAAATTAACAAGGAATTGACATTCTTTCAAAGCCACAAAACCAGAATGCCTATGCAACAATATTACGCAATTCATGGCCTCTTAAGATATGAAATTTGATTGTAAAGGCACCATCTGGAAGTGAGCATACAATGCATGCTTCAATACAAAAACAGATTGTAAATTCAACATATTTCCAAAGCACAAAGCTACATCTTGAAACATATCAAAAGATCTATCACATGCACTAAAATGAAACTTCTTATCAATCCAATTCACATCATGGAGTAAGTTGCCTATACCTTTTGGAGTAAAACAAAATTTAGTTTGCAATTGGAGTTTTATACCTCTTGAAGGGCAATCATCATGTGACAACATTTTAAGCAATAAACCTCTAAATTTCTTTGGCAATTCCTCAAGCAATGGACAACCAAATTTCTGCAAATAAGACACATCAAAACTAAACAAAGAAATGTTAGCTTTGTTAACCAAAACAGGATCTTCCTTGCACAAAGGCATAAGGAGAGTTGGCCTAACAACTAAAAGTCTCTTTTCTTCATTTTTTTTTTTGCAAAATCATTCGCTTTCTTTTCTTGCTTTTTTTTTTTGAATTTTCTCTCAAATTCTCACTCAACTCATTTTTTATATTCTTTTGCTTTTCTCTCTCAAGATCTTTCCTCTCCAAGCTCACCAAACCTTCCCTCTCTTCCACAACTTTGATTTTAATTTCAGCAACCAAATTGTTTTCACCCCCCACAAGTTTTGCAACACCAATTGGTTTGGAAGTGTGCTTCCAATCTTCCCAACATAAACTTCCACAATCACTAGGAGGTGAGACAACTTTGTGATTTCTCCTTGGCTCCAATGGTCTCTTTGATTTTGTTGTATTGTACCATGTTCTTTTATCAAGGTTATTCCAATAAGATTCTTCATTTGGTTTCTTTCTTTGCCTTGGTTGGAAGCTCTCTATTCTTTGTGGATTAGGAATTCCTTATTGCTGCCCCCATAGTGATGATCGTTTCTTAGAGCTATTCCAACAAGAACTATCATCATCTCTATTCTTTCCTTGCAATGATGACTGAAAATAGCCCAGTTTTCTCAGAATAGGATCACTTTGTGGTGGCCTCTTTTTTAACCTTTCTTCAAATTTATCCAATCTTTCTTTGATGGAACCAAATTCAGCTTTCATAATCTTTCTCATTTCACCCATCAAAGCTTGCACTTAATCATTTGGAATGGCTTGTTGTGGAGTCTCCTTGATTAGATTGGATCTTTGATATGGTGACATGTTGTCAAATCTGCCAAACGATATATATCCTCACTCACTCCCTTATGTGTTTCACTCTCCCTCATGTATCACTCAATTTGGCTTTTAACCTCTATTAGTCTCACTACTCAAGCTTTTTTCCACTCCAAATCTCAAGGTTCTTATCAAACTACTCAAACAAATCAAAGCCTTTATAGTGAAAAATCATCAAAACTCGTGAATTGGACATTTTTATATGAGAAATACAATGACTATAATGAAAATTTAATGAAGAAACACATAAGGATCTGCCCAATATGTATCTCAAAATTCTAGGAATAGGAACTGCACAATATGTAGCCAGAAGATCCCAACATGAAATAAGAACAACTTCAAGACTTTATGAGGCCTTTATAGTGAAAAATCATCAAGACTCATGAATTGGACATTTTTATATGAGAAATACAATGACCACAATGAAAATTTAATGAAGAAACACTCAAGGATCTGCCCAATATGTATCTCAAAATTCTAGGAATAGGAACTGCCCAATATGTAGCCAAAAGATCCCAACATGAAATAAGAACAACTTCAAGACTTTATCCCAAGATTAATCAAGAAGCAAAGATATTAACCTTGTATAATAGCATAATGAACCACAATGGAATAGTAATGAACAAGATACAAATATTTCAAAACTGAAATTTTCAAGACTCCTTTTTCTTTTTATTTTTTTTTTCTTTGGATCCTTTTTTTTAAGAATCCTTTCTCTATTTTTTTTGTTTTTTTTCCTATTTTTTTCAAAGATAACCTTTTTTTTTCTTTTCTATTTTTTTATGGAGTCTAGCACGAAATAGAACAAGAAAGATAAAATGTAGGATATCTTAAACTCAAAAATTCAAGAGAAGGAACCTTGCCCAAACCTAGTTGACAAAACCCACTACTTCTATGAACCAAGATATCAAGAACACCCAAAAGAAAGTCAAAAACAAAGAAATAAAATGATATGCAAACCTGGACTAGAATTAGCTCTGATACCAAATGATATGAACTTCGCCCCGCAATGGACGAAACCCAATACCGAGTTGAGATCCTAGAATCGTTCTACAGTAGGGATGCTATATGGAATGGTAGAATGACGCCACAACCAACTATGGATTGAAGGTTGATAAGTCAAGGGGTGAACGCCACAAGCCCAAGGCTTGATATGTTCAAGTAGTTCACAAGGAACCAAAGAGAGAAACTCTCACAAATTTGATTAACTTATATTCTGAATATTTTGGACGTTTTACAACATATAAATAGATAGGAAACCTTAATCTAAAGGTTACATAAAACAAGAAAATAATTAAGTAAAGTCTAGGAAACTGAAAAGCCTTGTCTTGGACTAATAAAGTCATAGAAGGTTGGACCAAGACCAGCTTGATTTCCATGCATTCCTTGACTCTTTGAATGGTTTTTTATCTACCTCTAAACATTCCAAGCAGCCTTGACCGAATTTAAATAGCCTTGAACAAAACAACCTACGATTGTTGACCAAGCTTTAATTAACTTTGACCGGTTGAGTCTTGCTTGATCCTAGAGCTTCGGGCTTGGTCTTGGCTGACTTAGGCTCCATTTCATGCACTTTTGTGGCGTTCATTGTTGAAAGTTTTGACCCTATTTCATTGTTGAAAGTTTTGAATCATTGTCACTTGATCTTTGTTCCATTGTACAAGACTAATTTTAGTGGATTCGGGACGAATCTATTTTAAGAAAATGAGTATGATATGATCTCGGCAAGCTCATATAAAAGATCCAATCACAATGACAAGGGTTTGGAAATGCAAGGCAAAAATCTGGGAAGAATGTAAAGCAAAATTGAAACAATTGTATCTCTACTTATATGCAACAAAATGAAGTGTTGTTTGATATTTTGGAAAGTCGTTTGAGTGTACTAAAAGTTTTGTGTTTGGAGTATCTCCCAAATCAGTTGGAAAGATTGTCAAATATGAGACTCAAGTGAACATGTATCGAAGAACATTGAGCAGTTAGAAGTCACTGTCACAGTGTGGGAACATAATCATAACTTTCGTTCCACAACTCCAGCTTTGATGATTCTTATTGCATGGGAAAGCCAAGAAGCAGGGCTAAATTTCTTATGACTATCACAACACCCAGATCGGCTTGGAAGACACTCGAAATTGCATCCCATCATCATATAAGTGTTTTGACTAAAATCCTGAAGAGTGGTGGCTGCGGGACCAACATTATTATTTTGACTTGTTTTGATGTTTTGTAGTTTTGGTGGAAAAGCTTTATGGAACTTCGTATGGGGACTCAATGAGGCTTCAAATAGAGTCTAAGTTAGCAAAGATCAAGGTTGGAAAGCTCATGAATCAAGTTAGGGCAAGAAAAACTCAACCGGTCAAAGCTATTCAAATTTGGTCAACAATGGTGGCTGTTTATTCCAAACTCATTAATTTCGGTCATGACTTGCTTTGGATGCTTAAAATCAGATTAAATACAATTCAAAGGTTCAAGGACAGCATTGGAATCAAGGCTGGTCTTGGTCCAACCTGTTTTGAATACATTAATTCCAAGACTAGACTTAATTAGGCTTTTGGGTTATCTAGACTTTATTTATTAGTTTTCTTGTTTTATGTAACTCTAGATTAGGGTTTCCTACCTACAAATATGTTGTAATTTCGTCCATAATAGAAAGACTTTGATGAAATGAAAATATGAGAGTTATTCTCTTGAGTTCTTTAACTAGAATACCATTTTTGGAACTTATCAAGCCTCATGACTTGTGGCGTTCACCTCTTGACTTATCAATCAAATAATCAACTTTGATTGTGGCGTCTTCTACTGATTTTGAGGCTCATGTTTGTTAAACATTGGGTTAAGAAATCTCCATCTTAGCAACCTGCTGTAGAAACGTTCCTGAGGATGTCTAATCGATCGAGTGTCGTGTCCCTCGTGGTCCGATCATCATCATTATCTGCCTCTAAGCATTCCAAGCAGCCATGATCGAATTTAAATAGCCTTGAACAAAACAGCCCACAATTGTTGACCAAGCTTTAATTAACTTTGACCGGTTGAGTCTTGCTTGATACTAGATCTTCTATGGCTTGGTCTTGGCTGACTTAGGCTCCATTTCATGCAATCTTTAGCCTCAAAACGAAATTCAAGTGAACCTAGGCAGCAACACATCACAAAAGCTAAAAACAATGCAAAAACAACATACTGGGCAGAATGCATTGGAAACGTCATTTCTTTGCTGCCTTCTTTGTTTGCTACATCCAACTTGCTCAATTTAATTCTTTTGTGTTTCCAATGGCTTAGGAATTAATATCAATGGCTTGGGAAGTGTAAACTTCATTAGCATTGAATTGGAAACATCTAGAAAGGCCTTTAGTCCTTATTGACTTCATGATCAAACATTGTTGAGATCTTGAATTTTCAACCTCTAAAAAAAGTGTATTGAACTTTTTGGAGCCTTGATTGAGATCACATCATGAAGATTGTCCTCTATAGCTCAACTTCGGTTAATGGTGTTATAGGGAGGAGTGAATTATGGCAGGATTAGCCATCCGTGCAAACAACCCTCCTCTAAAAAGAATTGTGTTGTCCCCTAATCTCTATAGAGCGAAAGAGCTTCCTGGTAATCCTTAGGTTGTCACACGTCTGACTGTTAACTTCTCGCATCGCTACCACCGTTTTTAGGACAGATTGACATCTCACCTGCATAGGTACTTATATAGTGTAATATTGGTCGCACATTCAACATGGCATTCGAACTCGTGTGCCTTCTAGAACTAGGAATCTTCAAGCCTACTGTGTATGATTAGACAGCCTTGTGGTGGCAAAAGGATTAGATGTCCTCCCATGTTATGGTCGCCTACAGTCCAAACCCGATGTCGTATTAGGTTAGGGAACTATAGTTGCCATTACTGGAAAAAAATTCCATAGTATTTAGTAGATAATTTCAAATTCTTCCTCAATATGACTGAACTTTGTTTATAAGGCTAAAACTTTACAAAAATTATCACCAATTTGAAAAGTCTTCTTACTTGTACCATTATTAGCTTGCTACGTCATTCTCAAATTTGACATGTTGACGTGTTCTTTAAGAATTTGTAACATATTCTTTTTATCATGAATGAGATGAATCATAGCTAATACTACTGAATCATAGTAAAGACCAAGGAAAAAGGTAATGACTAATATCCATAAAGTACAACATAAGGAGACATACGAATGTTAATATGATAAGTTGAGTTATTCCACCATTCATTCATAAATAAACACTGTTGAGGCTTGTCATGCACCATACATGTCATATAAGGCTCAAGACATTAATTTAATCTTTCACTCTAACCATCAGTTTGAGGGTGATATGTAGAACTTAACTACCATTTAACTCCAAGAAATTTGAATAATTCTTGCTAGAAAAAACTTATAAACACTCTATCTCTATCAGAAATAATGGATTCTAAAAGATTATGAGGCTTAAAGAAATTTTTTTCCATATCTGCAATTATAAAGGGATGTGAAAGAGGAATGAAGTGTCTGTACTTTGTCAATCTATCTATTACCACAAGAATGGAAGCATAACCTATAGAAGTTGACAATCCTTCTATAAAGTTCATTGAAATATTTTACCAACCCTATTTAGGAATGGTCAGGAGTTGCAGAAGTTTAAGGTATGGAACATTTTCATGTTTGTTGCCTTGGCATATTATACACTGTTATACAAAATTAATCATCAACTTTCAACTGAGGCCAGTAAAAAACGTAGTTTATCCTTCTGTAGGCTGGCCAATTGTCCTGAGTGCCCTTCCAAGGAGCAAGAGTTGAGTGTCTGAATAATGTGCAATATGCTATAAATAGAAGATCCTACATATATCTTGTTCTTATACATCAAGATGTCCTCACAATATTTATAATATGGAAAATCATTGGGGTCAAAATGACTTGTGACATGAGTTTTTGATAGTCAGCATCTCTTTCATAACTATTGTATTTCCTACATCTAAAAAAGGTTGTACAGTAGAAATAACATTGACAATGTTGTCTATATTGGCCTTCTACTTTGTTGTTCTTCTTGAAAGAGCATTTGCTACAATGTTATATATCCATTTTATTGAATTTCACAATCCATGAGAAGTAACTTAGTTATGCTATAAAGTGGATGATAACTTTTGTTCTAAAATAAATTGAAAAATCTAATGAGGAGGTCTAATAATAAAATGATAGGTTTATAGATAATGTTTCCATTTAGTAACAGTCATAACCATAGCAAGAAGTTCCTTTTCATAAATAGATAACCCTAAGTTCTTAGAACTTAGTGGTTTGTTCAAATAAACTATAGAGTGATTATCTTACATTAACACCGCTCTAATTCTTTTATGATAGGCACCAATTTTCAAGATAAAAGTTTTAGAAAAGTCTGATAGTTGCAGCATAAGAGCTGAGCATATAGTTTTTTTGATGTTTCAAATATCGCTATAGTTATGTCAATCTAATAAAAATTGTATTTTTTAAAAGATCATTTAATTCCTTGGAAATAAGGCTACAATTATTTACAAAACGTCTATAATATCAAATAAATCTTCAGAAAGCTCTCAATTTTTTCACAATTTTAGGGATTGGCCCCTTTTGTATGCATTATATTTTTTGATCCTCAATACTCACCACTCTATCATAGATAATCTGTCTCAAATATTCAATGGTAGTTTGAGGAAAAGAATATTTAGATAATTTAACATATAACTTATGCTCTGTCAACTTAGCAAAGACTTATTCTAAATATGTTATATGGGAATACAAATCAGGACAATAAGCTAGAATATCATCAAAGAATATCAGAAATTTTTTTTAAGAAAATGCTAAAAATTTTGATTCATCAATGATTGGAATGTAACTTAATCATTAATAAAACCAAATTGTATTACAAGGAATTCAAATGACCATTATAAGTTTCAAAAGTAGTGTTATGTCTATAATGAGTTTTAACTCGAATTTGATGATAGTCAAACCTCAAATTCAACTTTGAAAAATATTTAGAACCATAAGACTCATTGAGGAGTTCATTAATATTTGAGATAGGAAACCTATATTTTATTGTAGGGTTATTTAATCTCTCATACTCTACATAGAATCTCCAACTATTATCTCTCTTCTTAACTAGCAACTAGTAGTTGCGGAGCCGCACAAGGTACGGCAGCCCAGAGTTGTATTTTGGGCTTTATGTTGTTAGTTTTTATTGTTGGGCTGGTTAAATTTATTATTATTTTTTAATTTTCTTCGTTCTTATTTTTTCTATCAAAAAGCCCAATTTTCTTTTTAGGGTATTATGTCTGTTTTTTAAACTTGCATCTTAATATTCTATAGGAAAAAAGTTTTAAAGAAATGTTGCGAAGCGCAACCCTGGAACTTTGGTTTGTTTGTAGCAACAAATTGTCGAGGGCAAATCTATTAAAACTATATGTATTTGAAGGATGTTGAATTTTCTACATGTATATTTGAGTTTTGTGAGGAATTTGGTAGCTTAAAATATTATGGATGCTCAGAGGCGTGCCAATTGTTTCTCCTGGCTAGAGAAATGTATTTTTTTCCTCTGTTTGCATCAGTTTTGAAAGGTTATTTCCTCTTCATTAGTAAATTCTAGCATATTATAAGTTTGGTTTTAGTAACATAGTTTGCCAATATTTAATAGAGAGCCTCGATTTTCTTTGCATATGTTTCTGATTTGTTTTTTTTTTGTTTTTTTTACAGAGATTTGTTTACATGTGATACTGGTTGTCGATTTACAGATTTGCGGGTTGGTGTACGATCTCGGCTGTGTGGATTTTAGTAGAAAAATCTAGATTATCAAGATCTGCAATAAATACGATTTTTAAAGCAATTAAAAGATGGGCAGAAATAAGAATCTTTAATCTGGCAAAAACAAAGGAGAAGGTGAGATAGCACGTATATTAGTAAATAAGTCCAAATATTCAAAGCATAATTTTGTCGATATTATTTTTTTGCTAGTAACATGATAGAAGTAATTTAAAATAATTTTCAAACCTATTATTGGTAAAAAGGTTTCCCTTTTTATCACACTGAAAGACGAAGGTCAATATAAATTTGATATATATTTTTTGCTGTTTGACCTGAAGGAAAAATATATATATATATATATATGTATATTAATTACAATAATATGTTATTTTTTGAGTTTGTGATAAATAGAGAGAATGAATTAATGAATTTGGTAGTTAGACAATTATATTTATTAACATACATAGCAGTACTATTCTTTTATAATATTATCAGTAATTCTAAAAGTAGTTTAAGGTTTTTAGAACAAAAAGATGTCTGATATGTTTTAGAGATATATTAGAAGTAATAGATAATATATAATTGAGATGATCTTAAAGCGACAAGCATTTATAATATGCAAAAAACCAGCATTGTTTATGTTGTTCGCATCAAAACATTTAGCAAGGAAAGTTTATACATAGTGATAGCAAATTAAAAGCATAACTAAGGAATAGCATGTTAATTGGAAATAGAAATCCTTATTTGTCAGTTTTACCTTGTTTGCTCTCTTTTTCAAATGTTGGCTCTAAACTTCTTTTTGTCCCTAGTCTTGTTGTAATGGTACTTGTTTCTGCCTCGGTTTGGGTAGCTATGCTTTCTTTTACTGGAGTCTGCACTACATCATGCTGCAAAGTGGAGCTTATATTTTCAATTTGTTCTGGACATGTCATAGCAGCACCTTTGGTTGTATTGTCTTGAAATTTCGAGTGTGGTGTAACATCAGTGGCTGTTCCTGCCTCTTTGCTTTGTAATAATTTGGAAGATTGACTTTTTGTAGGCAAGCATGTTATGATATTATAGCGTGTCACCTGTCCTATTCTTGTCATGAAGCTGCTGAGGCGTATATGGAATAATAGTTTCAGTCCATCAAATTTATTATTAAAAGCATCACAATCCATCTGTTCATGTTGTATAGTAGAGCATTGGGTTTAGAATCAATATAATTATAATAATGAAAAATAAGAAGAGTATAGAACAATAGTACGTATATGTACCTATTTTCCCATATTTATAACCTGCTCAATTGTCAAGCCTAGCAATAGCTCCGTATTTTTTTGGTCGATTGATGCTTGTAAGCTTGCAGAACCATCAAATAGTTCAACTTGAAATCGAAGCCTACAAAAAATTAGAGCTAATTTATTTTAGTTGTTATATGAATTGATTGATTAATATTGTTTGTTTTCTAATCTATATCTTACTGATGTTGAGGCGTTGGACATGTTACAGCACAATATAGGCAAGTAAATTCCATATCAAGTCCTGCACCAGTAGGTTTTGAGCAATTTGGAGAAATAAGATAGTAGAATTTCTGCGCTGTATTCTCTATCTTTACTTCAGCTTTCACCCAGCATGATTTGATCTAAAGTTAAAAACACAATTGTTAATTTTTCTTAATTTGTTTATATAAGTGCGTAAGTATCCATTTTTGTAATAGTTCCATAATAAAAATTGTAAAATAGAAAGGCTGAATTAGTTACTAGTCAAGCTCAATAATTGGCTTATTTTGCGAACTTGGGTGTCCGAGGGAGTACTAATTATTTGATGTTGCTTTTCATACAGCTTTTCAATCACAATCTTTTCAATGTGATTTGTATTTGCTTGTAACCTACATGGATAATAACATAATTTTTAGAATTGTAGAAACAGGAAAGTTCTTTTAAACTTGTATATATTTTGCTAGATTTAGATGTAGGCTTACCAATTTTTTAGCTATATTCCCTCTGGTAAAGGTGGATAAAAAACGAATCATGCTGTTTGACATAGTTCGTATTGAGATACCTGAAATATAAAATAGTATATATATTAATAAATCTGCATTACATTAGATTTTTTTTGAACAAAAATTACCATAGAATGATGTGATTGCTAATCACGTGCCCAAAATAACTAGCATTTCATGAACATTATTAATAATATATGGTGCCTCAGCGTATAAGAAATCTTTCCAGAATGTAAAGATCATAGGTCTACATCTGCATAGATCGAAATTGTATTAGGATTTCATTCGACTTGAGCTTTGATATAACAAATAAAAATGCTCCTTACTCTTCATTCAGAATGATAAACTCTTGAATAGGAATACTTCTTCCTTTCACTGGTACGGTTCTTGATGGAAGCACATGTATCACAGCACACAGAATATCTATAACAAAGTATAATTTTAAATTAGATTCAAATCCAGGACAAAAAACTCATTCAAGATCTGACATTGATATTATGTATATAGGATTTTCAATAAATATAATATAATTTTAGAATAGTTATATAATTAACTGATTTTCAGCTCAGGATTGTCCATTTTATCATTAAAATCAACAAATTTGGTCAGCTTATAATAGTCAACTGATGACAGTTCTGTTGACTGATGAACTTGTTTTATAAAAGCACTCTTTTTTAATATCATCTGGTAAAAAGAAGAACCATATCGTGGAAACGTTCCTACTATTGGCCTTTACATGGCGTTGCCATTGTAGAACGTTTTGTAGAGTTGCAAAACTCTGTCCAACTGTTGTACATCCTCACTATAAGCAATAGCTTGTATGCTATTTTTCTGTAAAATGATTTGAATATTTTCAAACTAAAATATGTAAATATGCATAATAAAATGTTTATACCTGATCATCAGTAAAGACATATCTTTGATATGCAGCTCCTTTTTCTTTCCCAATACGTATTGGGGTTTTCTCAACTAAAATTAGCTTTGATACCCAATCTCTGGCTGCATATGTTAGTGCTAAAATAGGAATACATCTATTTTCCATATTCAAATAGATATGTGAAAGAAGCTGTTTGATCAAAAAAAGAATCATTTTCAGTTCAAATAAGACATTCTATGGAAGCTATAAAAATATTGTAAGTATATATTAGAAAATAATTCTGTAAGATTATAAAAATGAATACCTTTCTGGTGGCATAAAATTTAGTATATAAATATGTTAAAAAATGAAATCAATCTTTATTCAAATATTGAAATGCCCAATTAATGTGTGTCACTCTAATTTTATGTATGAATTCAATTCATGAAATTCAAATAATAATATTTATACATACAAATTACAATGTTTATACAGCAATAGTATAAAATATATAAGCTGGACATTATTTTAAATACATAAATTTGGAACTATCATTGACAAAACCTCTGTATATACTTCATTCCTTGTAATATTAGTGCTAGTAGCTACACCACTTGGAGGCATGATTAAAACTTTTACCTGTTTTGCACTTTTAGCCCTGGATAAAGCAACATATAATTGGCCACGTGAAAAAAACAGGTTCTTTGAGATATATACCAACAAAATCTAATGTTTGGCCTTAGACTCATAGTCATTGCAAAATATAAACGTACTGGAAACTGTGTTCTTTTGAAAGGTATAAAACTGTAATCATGCTTTGAACACTCAAGCATAATTTGAGGAATAAAAACAGCTGTACCAATATAAGAACCTGTAGAGATTTCAGTAAAGATAATATTTTTTTCAAATGCCTTGCAAATAAGCCGAGTTCCATTTGATAAGCCTTTACTTGGATTGATATTGCGTAATAGCATAATAGGAGAATTGATTTTTAGAATAAGCTGACGAGGTGGGAATCCTTGAGAAGTCAAGGAATGTATCAAATCTTGTTGATCAACTTGATCCATAGGATTAATAGCCTCATCAATGTTATAATATATGAATTCTTCTCCTCCAAACTCTACTATCAACATATTATTCATGTCATGAACAAAGTCATTTCTTGTTGTAAGAATTGCTCTATTGATAACTGAGTTTAAATCAGTAGTAAAATGACTTAAATCCGGAAATATAGCATGAATAAGAGCATGTAGAGATGTTGGTTCATTCACAAACGGAATACTCGTACTCTCTGGAATCTGGATTTGCTTGTCTTCATTCATTTCTTCCAATCCATTTCCTACTCGGAGCAAATATTCAGAAAAACTATAATCAGATTGTGCTCTCATATTATGGTGCAATTGTAACTTTTCAAATCTTGGCTAAAGTGGTGACATAACAATACTTGCATTTATGATATCTTCTTTGGAACCTTTAGGTATGACTGGTAATGTCTGTCTAAAGTCACCCACAAAAACTATTACTTTTCCACCAAATAGTTGGTCCAGACCTGTTAAATCTCTTAGGGCTGTATCAAAATGTTCAATAATGCTTCTTTTCATCATTGTAGCATCATCCCAAATAATGAGTTTTGCAATTCTCAATAAATAAGCCAATGTGCTTTGTTTGCTTATATTGCAAGT
The DNA here is from genome assembly GCA_016586305.1 of Ophiorrhiza pumila. Lineage (NCBI taxonomy): Eukaryota > Viridiplantae > Streptophyta > Magnoliopsida > Gentianales > Rubiaceae > Ophiorrhiza > Ophiorrhiza pumila. The sequence continues at coordinate 22,265,262 of BLIW01000005.1, forward strand.
TTTATTGGTATCATCATCAATTGAGATTTTAAACCTCGAGTGTGATGTCCTCCCACTTGGAAGGATAGAAGCTGCCACTCTTGAACTGGCTATTGCTAGTGCTATTCCACCATCTGATCTAATCTTTGCAAGCAAACATTTGTATATTTGTTTTACCTGTATCAGCTGGATCATTTATAAAAAATGCCTTTGGTAAACCTTGGTTTATATAATGTATTATTATATCATATGCTTGTTTTTTATCCCAATTCAATTCTGATATTGTCTCTAGCTCTTGTGGAAAAATAATAATATTTAATTCATCTCCCAATTCTTTGGTCAGACTGTCAATTTGTTCCAGGTTTTTGAGATAATCAATAATATTAAAATCTTGTAGTGCTTTATTCATAGAATGCAAACAATCATCTATTGCATGTAATGTCTGATTTTTCACCAGAGTATGGTCCAAAGCCTAGTTTCGGCTAAAGTTTTCAGATAGATTTTCTTCAACGTCTAACCATAACTGATTGGCATGTTCTGGATTAGAATATACCAAAAGAGTCGCAAATAACTTCCGAAGTGCAGCCGACATCATATAAGTAACACTTTCTTGCATACAAAGATATGCAATATTATTATTTTGAAGCAGGCCCAATGATTCAACTGCTGCTTTGTATGTATTTGTCATTTCACCATTGACAGTTCTTAAATTTGCAAAAGAAGTAACTCCTTAGTGATGCATTAAGAGTAATCGTAAATAATATTTCTTACCTTGAGATGGGTGTATACTATATATTCTTCCAATAACCTTTCTTTGCTTGCGCTGTTTCCATTCTTTAGATTGATCATTCCATGTAAAATATTCTAGAAATTCAATATATAGACAATTCAGGCTTCGTGCATATAAATCCGATCTGTTCATAAAATAATATTGAGTTAGCATAGTTCTTTTGCATACTGAATTATTAACCACATTATGAAGTGATTGTGTAGGTTTAAATACTACATTTTGCTCATCTTCTAAATGGATTGGAAGAATTATAACTGCAGGATATGTCTGATTTAGATCAAACTTAAATATTCTCCATATAGCTTCAGGTGCAGAAACCCATCGTGCTATTTGGAAATTTTCAATTTCATCAGTTATTCCACCAGGCTGTTGTGATGCTATATTATATGCAATTTTGTCATGTCCCTTATAAATGTATTTGAAAATATATTTGATAGCTCGAACAGTTGAACAAATCTTTACATTAATATGACAATTAAATTTTGCTAAGAAGTACGGGTTATAAGGAACTGCCCAATGATTATCTAAATAATGACCACGTATTTGGACTAACCTTTGATCATGTCTGCGGCGGTAAGTAGGATAACTACTTTCTCCATATATTTTTATGTTTGAAAATTTCTTGGGATATTCATATTTACAACCAAAATTTGGTCTCATATAGTGACATTTTGGATCAAGACTCCCACATGGTCCGTGCATCATATGTCTTGTAACCACCGCATATAAATAGGGTTGGCTTTCCATATTTGGTAATTCAACACTTACAATTCTGTCACATGCTTCAGTTGAATAAAGTTTAAACATAGAGTAAAGAATAATAAGGAAATGAGCATGAGGCAATCCTCTTTTTTGAAACTCAATTACATATGTGTATGCAGCAACCTTGCCAAAAATATTTTTCTTAAATAATTCAATTTTTACAAGTTCAAGCTTCGCTCTAAATATTCTTGCTATTATATATGGTCTATTTTGTGTTTTATCAGAATGCAATTTATAATTAGAAATTTCTGATCAGCTTGAATTAGCAGTCATTGTCAGGAATATATCTGGTTTTCCATAACGTTATACCAAAGTCATAGCATCCATATATCTTTTATGCATGTCTCTTGGGCCACCAATAAAAGAAGTTGGTAATATAACTCGTTTTCCAATATCAGCACCTGAATCAAGTCCTTTTATAATGCTATCTATTACGCCTTTATAAATATCTGTTCTCATACAATTTTGCATTTCTATTGATTTTAAAAATTCTAGCCTTGATGTTTCGATTTTAATGTACATATCAATAACAAATTGTTGCAAAAGTCTACCTGTATGTAGCAAAAATGATGTATCGTCAGGCCTCATTTGTAACTTGTAACAATAATATTCTCTGCAAGATACAATGTTTTGTTTCCTCCTATTTCTTGGTATACCTAGAAGATATTTAAAAAATTGTTAGATGTTATAAAAAAATAAGAAAAGTTGACATACATGTTGATAATTTAAATAAGTAAGGTTTTTATGTTTGAAATATCTTCTTTCTCAGCTTCTATAGAAATGTTAGGATGTGCAAATCTTCGAGCATTGAATTCTCTTTCATTGCTGCATGTTTTAGCAAAATTATGCCTATCTGCTTTTGAGATTATTCTTTCGATCCCTGGATGCCAACCAGGCTCCCTATTTGTCAGAATTAACGGATATTGCATCCGATCATAACAGACAAAATAATGTCTTACAATCTGAGTAGGTCCATCTTTTGGATAAACTCGTATATGTTGACTGTTATACTCGTATATGTTGGCTGTTATATTCTTCACTATTTTCTGGTTCAGACCATATAACTGCTATAACTTCAGATATGTTTGGTCTGTTGAATATCCTTTGATCTAAATCAAGATGTGCTTTTAAATCGATTCTATAACTATCCAAATTCTCTACCTGACCTAGATTTCTAAAAAAACATTGAATAAGGATTGGTTCTTAATAACAAAGCTAGTTTTGTAATCAAGTTCTTGTCAAATTTCTCAGAAATGGAATAACGGTTATCAAGCTCGTGTTCTGTATCAAAAAATAAAGCTGTACATTGGCTGGTTTCTGATGTTCTATAGGTGTGAGCGAGGGGAAAAATATTAAAGCTGTCCTTGAACTCTATATGTATAAATTCCATCTGTTCGTCTGCTTAACATTTTATCAGAATGAGCTCCAAGTGATGTAAACGCAAACATATTATTATAACTCCGCACATTATTCTGGAAATCACATCCATCCTTTGAATTGTCAAGGTATAGCATTTTGAGTTCTTCTGGCATTTGGGTTTATAACAGCCTTATTTCACCAGCAGAGCAACAGAACTGAGGAGGTTCTAGATAGATTCTTTTTTGCATGACAATATATACAGCTTGATACATCTGGTAGGATTTGTGCCTCAGTAGCTATATTTTGCAAACGATCAGTTCTATTTATTGTTTTTTGGTAAAACCCTATCATCAATAAATACAAATTTGATATATAACAATATTATAGATTATTTAAATACTGCTTTCAATAGCAAGATGTTAACAATAGAAAAAACATACCTCGAGTATTTATTGTTGTAGAATCTGAAACAGGTGTAGTTCTATTTGGCTGTTGAATATGCTCAGCCTGTGCAGATGTTGAGGCATGCCCGGTTGATAATGAAGCTCTTAGTAAAAGCTTTTGTGTTGTAGTTGTACTGAGTATGCTTGTAATTTGATGTTTATTAATGCATGCTGAAGGATGTTTCCCTTTTCTTTGATTGTTTTTGGTTTGCTGGTGTTGTAGTTGCTCATTTCTGCGCTCTTCAACAGACTTATATTTCTTCTTGGATAGCATATTTCAGATCTATTCTTCTAGGCTATTTTGTATACAAAATAGCAATTTATAAGGCATTATTATAGGCGATAGTCCTATCTAAAATGGTAGTTTTTTTTTATATAATGCCTAGATAACTAATAAAATTTAGTTTTGTGCTTCATCATTAGGAATTTCTTGTAGAAACTTAGGCTCCGCTTGGATATGGTGTTTTTTGGTTTTATTTATGAAATGATTTTATTGGGATTTGTAATGAGAAAGGAATATTTATAAAATGATTAGATGTGTTTGGATTGATAAATTTGGTTAATTTATTGAAGATTGTGTATAGAAAAAATTATTATTATATTGGGATTGATTATTTATATATTATTATATAATTAATTTCTTGTGTGTGTATGTGATTCTTGTCATACGTAGGACCCACAAATACAATGAAAATATATGTGGACATCCGGCTGTTTGTTGCTTTTCCGTAGTAAGACCCCACAAACAAAATACTTTTTGTGTGCTGCCAATTATGAAAGTGTACTGTTTAACTAGAATTTAATAATATATTTGTAAATAAGTTTACTGTAGAGGGTTTTGCAATCGTAATTGCAAAAATTCAGATTCAGCCTTCCCAAACACAATTACGATTTCTTTTACAAATAGGTTGAAAAAATGCAAAACCAAACGGAGCCTTAGTATTATAGTTTGTATAGTAATACTTTTCTCTGCAGAAAAAACATATATGTATATATACACATATATATATTTTATAAGTCAATCTATTAGAAATAAAGAAAAATATGATTGGAATCTTCCGAATCATTCGTCTTACTTAGTTTGTTTGTAAGAAAATGGTTAGATTATATTTGTTTTTTTACATATATGCACTGTTTTACCGATAGTAATTTATATTCATACTGATACTTTTATATCAGAATGAATCCAAAAAATAATAATTAATATCTTTAGGCATATGTGAATAGAAGTCAGTCAAAAGAATTTAAAGCTAATATAAGGATGATTTCATAAAGTTACTAATATATATTAAGACCTAGGCATAACAAAACGATATGAATCCATCTAATATGCAAAAATTAGAAACGATAGTATTAAAAACAAAATCAGATCTAGTTATCTAAAACCAATTTGATAACTGTAAATATGTATAGCTAGAAACATAGCATATCTAATAAGTAAATAACCAACCTACAAGGTTCCAACTCAGCAAAGGAAAATTGATTTGTAGCAACTATTAATTTGCAGAGAACAACAATAACTGCAGAGAATGAAGTAGAAGCTATAGGTAGTTTTATAAAAGAGTATAGAAATATTAGGTGTTAAGATTGAACTTAAACTTTATAACAGCAAAGTTCTAGATTTGCAAAGATAAATACGAGAGTTCTAACTTAATATATGGTCAATATCTAGAGCAAAACTAAGGTGTTGTACTTTTATGATTTATGATACAACTATAAAAAAAAAATCCGGTAGTGATTTTGAATGCTATGAAATTGGCCCAAAAATAAGGCCCAGACAATCAAGTATTTAATCACGTATATATATTTCTTTTTACTCTAATTATAATTTCGTAACTACAATAAAAATTTGTATTAGTAAGATGTTTAATAGTAAACCAATTTGTCCACATAGATGTATTACAAGAAAATAATTTTGGATTTCATACTATTAATAAAGTTGTAATATTTTTATCTTGGGAATATAAAATCAAAAGGTAGAAACTATATCAATTTCGGCAGCAAAAGTTTGGCATTTTTGGACAATATAATCATAATCATAGATATGTGCAACAATCAATTCTAAAAAAAATTAGAAATAGCTCATCGTTGTAACTAAGTATCTGGCTGAAATCATTCCATGCAGCCAATTTAATAAAAATGTTTATTGCGCACGGCTACCTATAAAACAATATTGCGGATTTCAAGTTTTCTTCAATCCCAATAGTCAAAATTGGCATATTAGCTACTTTTATTTCCTTATTCCCGATGAGGTTTTATCCCAATATCTAGCATCCACCAGAACTAGTGTAATAATTAATGCAAATAAAGGCTACAAATAGTATAAATACGAAGGTTGAAATGTCTTCATAATGATTTAAACCAAAATATGAACATAGCATGAACAAACGCATGGGTATAACAGAGCAGAAATTTAATAATTATATTAAGCAAGAAAAATCAATATTTTTAAGACAAGAAATTTTAAAAGTTCAAACTGACCAAAAATTTTTTTTCCAGAAAACAGACCCAAGCTATAGAAATTGCAGTTTAAACACGCGAATATAATTAAAAAAGCTTGCAAACCATACTGTTGATAAATATTAAATATAATAATATTGTATTTTAATAATTAATCATGTTCATATTATTTTTTTAATGCCAATATCACACCATTTTATTATAATTTTACATTATTTAAGAAAAGATTTATAGTATCTGTACCAATTTATGAAAATAGAGCCGTTCTTACAATTATTGGGACATATAATAATAATATATTACTATTGCGTAGTTGTAAAAATGGTTCACGTTTTAAAAATTTATTTAATGATTCGAAGAAGGAAAAATTTCCTTTTTTATCAAATATTAAGTAATGCAATTATATTGAGCATGAATTTTTAATATATAGTCATATTTATTAAAAGTAGCTTCTAAACTTGATATTATAATATAAAAAATAAACTCAATATATAGATCTATAAACATTTTTGGGTTTAAATATAAATATATCAAGCTTATTTTTTTCCCCGCACAAAACAATAACCGTTCCAACAAAATCTTACATTATAGAGCTTTGTTACACTTCGTTAAACCAATGTATGGGCTGCGAAAATAGTTCTAAAATTTGTAGTCTACCATATACTTAACCATTTATCTATCAAATTACAGAATTCAATATTAGCTATACCTATAAGAGATTATTAATCTAGTATAAAGAGCACTCTAAATTGTTTGCAACACACTTCTTTAAACATATTAACGCTATTTATAAGAGGACTATCAATATTTTGAAGACATAAATAAGCATAAACATATGCATAATACTGCAACATCTTAGCATCTTAATCCAATTACTACTGAATCCCAACTTCTCAAAATATAATAGGATATTAAGCAACCCTTTCCCCCTAAGTTGAAAAACATAGTTATAGAAACCTAATTATGGTTTTGTTGTGACAAACCACAGGTTATAAAAAGTTACAAAACATAAGTTAGGCTAATTCAGTATCTTCATCCACCAACAGCTTTCCCATTTTCTTCCGCTGTCCTAAATTTTGGTTGGCACGAACAACAGCAGCTTCCGAAATGGCATCTTCTCTAATCTCTATGTCTTGAGGCCTGAAAATACCCACGTCCAGGGTAACAGCTCCATATATAGCAGTATCCAAATAAAAAACATAGACATCGTCCTCCCTCAAATCATTATCAAGTGCAAACTTCTTCTAGCCTCCAGTCAATGCATAGCCACTGCCTTTTCTATAAAATCTTACACTCAAGATTTTCCCATTAGTTCGCAAAATAATATCTTGATTCTCCGAAGACAGATATTGTTTTTCCCATTTAGTCGCTAAAGTCTGCAGCATAAAAATACAGGAAGAAAATACAAAATTTTACACAACTAATAAGAGGCAAAACAGATTAATAAACAAAAAATTAATTCAGTTAGAAGATATTTTTTCCGTTTTTGAGAAATATCCAAATTTAGAATTTAACCATGGAGAACCCTTGGCTGATGTATGATTGGCGCATCGTATGGACAGACCAAATTCCTTTTGCTGATGCATAGGCAAGCTGAAGGGCTTTCTGCTTTTTAAGCTCACCAAGTAGAATTTCCCTGTTCCCTTTTTTTGTTTCAGCTGAAATGGCAGCAGTAGGTGATGGCATTGGGTCTTCAAAATAAACAAGGCAAAACAAGATCAAATTAATAAGATTAATAGGCTCATATAAAACAATAATACTAAACAGGCTTATTATGAATACATCTAAAGTCTAAATAAGAGGCCAAGCATTGTTGCAAAAAGATTACCAGTATAATAATCCGAGCATTTCACATCTTCTGGATCTGAAAAACAATCAAGATCTCTAATGCTTGTTTTCTGAGCGGAAAAGGCAGAGGTTCTAATCGAAGGTGATCTTAGAGGTTCTTCAATATTTGCAGAAAAAGAAAGTGTTAAAATAAACATAATGGTCAATAGCAAAGCTGTAATCCATAGCTATCTACTCCATTTTACAAGAAATATCAATTACCTAATATTTGTGCTCCTACATTAGGATCTTCTAGTAGTTCTTGATAAGTGAGTCTAGAAAAATTTACGCCTGCACAACACAGAAATAATCAAGTTTTAAAACCTAAGCACATAGCAGTTAACAGTATAGGCTACAATATATGCAGGCAATTCAAGAAATAAATAAATACAGAAAATATAGCAGTATAATTTAAAACCATAAAAATACCAGATTCTTTTGCTTTTTTACCGCTGTGGCCCAAACAATTTGCCTCTTGCTTGATCTCTCCAATAATATGTCTTTTCCCAGCCTTTTTTAGCCTTGAACACTGGGAAATGCAACCACCAGCTTCAGCTGCGAACGGTAAGCCATGGCCTAAGCTGCTAGATTGGCCAAATATGTTTTCTTCATCCTCAACATCTAACCCATCAACAAAATAGGAGCTGACTCTTCCACAAGAGGTTTGATTTTCAAAAATCAAAACATCAAAACGCATTTGACCAACATAAGTAAAAATTAGAATATCATTCTCTTGAAGACAATGAGCAGCAACAAATTTTTCCAGCCTTGATCAAAATAAACTGCATTTGATCTTCTCAGTATGCCAAACTCCCACACAATTCTACTCGGATCTCGCACCTTTACAACAGCATCAAAACTGGTACTGAGACTCCCAACAAATTTCTGAGGGATAAGCTTAAAAAATAGCAACAAAAATAGCACTTAGAGTTTTTAAGGTCCAGCAACCATATATAACATAACATAAAGCACAAACAATATCCATAAAAGATGTAGAATAACTATCAATCCATACTCACCAGTCGGGATTGGTGTTCAGATTTAAATATTTTAACAAACTTCTGATCCTTAAAGTGAGTCCAATATGCCTTTTCTTGGCATCGTTCAGATTCGTTGACAAGCTTTGCCATTTTTTTTAGCTATCAAATGCACAAAATTAAGAAGCATAGAAATAAGGGAATCCCCAAGAACTAATTAAAGCTCAGAAGTAACAGTAGTAATAAGAATTTCAAAATTATAATTAAAGATTATCCACAAAATACAAATAGTTCCAATGAATAACACTAAATAAATAAATCAAGAATAATAAATCTATTTGGAAAAACCCTACAAAGTAGTAGAAAAGCCAGGACTGGCTAACCCTCTAAAAAGGGCAAGTTTCAAAAGAAATAAAAGTAGCAATCTAAATTCTTAAAATCGGCACCACTAAGTTTAGAAAGGATCTATATTTATAACTAATCACAAAGCTAAATTTTTTTTGACTATTAAACAAACCAAGCATCAAATGGGTTTATTTATTCAAAGAACAACAAGAAGCTTACGGGGAAGAAAGCTTATAAGGGCCGGATGCCAATTGGAAAGAAACCCCCCAAATGTAAGCATAAGTCCGACAACAATGAAATCGTACAAAACATGAGATACAAAACAAGAGCATACACATCCATAAAAACACCACCGACATCAACAAACAAAGCCAACAAATCAGTACTCCTAATTCATATCTGCAGAAAAATCCAAGAACACTAAAACTGACGAAATCGAAGTATTTCTAAGCAGCGAAAATAAATTGGGTTATTCAAAAGGGCAAAGCAGTCTATGATTTTTCATGGTGTTGGCAACAACAAAGCAAAAAACGAAACATTTTTTTTTCAAAATTCCTACAGGGCTTTATTCCAGTTTTTCTTCAAAATAAGAATCATTCACACACACCAAACCGGCCGAGAAAAAAAGATCTGAAAAAGACAGGTTAGAACCCGAAAAAAAAGAAAAGCTCATTTTCTGTTCATCCAAAAGGAATCTTAACCCAAAACCACCCACAACTTCAACACCCATTACCGATAACAACCGGTGTGTCAACCAAGCAAGCCCCTCCTGGCAGTCAAACGGGCAAACCGAGAAGCAGTAAAAACGGCAACAACAGGGCCCATTCCTCCTTTCCAACAACCGTCCTCTCCAAAAAACAAAAAACAACCGCAGGAAACAACCAGCCTACGAATCCACTCCCCAAACATCTGAAAAACGGGCACGGCTTCCCTCGAAAACAATAGTGATAGAAAAAAAACAAAAATTAGACATGCAAAAAACAGGAATAAAGAACACAAAAACCATGAGGACGACAAGAAAAACAAAATAAACAAGCGAAAAGCAGGAGCAGACAAACATTACAGCGTAGCAAAGACGTGAAAGTCAACCAAAAAAAGAGGAAATAAAGCGGCAAGAAACAACTGTTGCAATCCTTAAAATATGTATATATAGAAACCGTCCAAACCCTAAGACAAAGGCGGTCAAAAACACGCAGAAAGTACCCAAATCAGGTGAAAAAGGTACCCAAAAAATAGGCAGGCCCACCACATGATAGAGACATAAAAACCATGACCTGATGGCGACCGGGAGTTGATACCGCACCAAAAGGGCAAAAACGCATCTCAACCCCCGCTTTATAATAGTAAGATACTAGAGAAGAGAAATCACTATTGCAATGGTCAATGATTTCAAATTGCAACATTTCTGCAACCTGCTTTTTAATTTTATATTTTTTTGAGAGCGAGCGTACCTATAAGGCTCCATTTTGAAAGGTAAAGCATCATATTCAAGTAGAATTTCAAATTCATGACTTTTATTAGGAAGTAAAGTATTAGGAGTAGCAAACACATCTGAAAACTTATCTAGTAAGTTATGAGATGATTTTATAAAGGTTCCGCTTGGATATGGTGTTTTTTGGTTTTATTTATGAAATGATTTTACTGGGATTTGTAATGAGAAAGAAATATTTATAAAATTATTAGATGTGTTTGGATTGATAAATTTGGTTAATTTATTGAAGATTGTGTATAGAAAAAATTATTATTATATATATGTAATGATTATTTTATATATAATAATAATATTAAGTTTTAAAAGATGTGGGACCTATGTTGTGTTATTGCTGCAAAATTGTAAAAAAAACCAATAAAAAAACCATTGGTCAACTAAAACAACATTATTAAATTGGGTGGGTCCCACTATAATCACTTCCACGGTGAAAGAATCAAAAACCGGTCAGAATTGTGAACTATTCATCGATTTGACAGAATACTGTTTAATTTTTTAATAATATGCTAAATTCTTCCACTATAAACGTATTTTTCATATCGTAAATGTAAACAAGTGGCTCGATGCAGTGCCAAACACGAATTATATTGGTTTTACAAAAAGAGTTGAAATTTGACGAAACCAAACGGACCTTAGAGATTTCAACAGTCATATGAATAGAATTATTAGTATTATATAGCAAACTTACTAAACTATCATTTTGTTTCTTTTTTGCACGAATGGTTTGACAAGTGTACCCTCTACTGAGTTTCAGTCTAGGTTATTCTACCTTACTCATCAACAAACTCTCTTTCCATCCATTTGCAACTCAATGCATAACTTCTGGAAATCAAAAGTTATAGGACTATAATCTATCATCCAATCAGCACTCCTAATATCACATTCTACCCTTCAATTTTATAACTTTCAAATCATGTTTAAAATTATATATCTGTGTATTCTATTTTCCCTGAGGACACAACCCAAAAGTAGTTATCGCACTACCATCCGCAATAGTGACTAGTAAGGAAGGTATTTGAATTTGTAGGATTTAAAGTCTTTCCACTAATTTGTAATCAACAAAACTATCAATGCTACCATTATCAAAAAGAATATTTGCTAAACGTCAATTCAACAATCCTTATAATGTGACTATTTTCTGTTTTAGAAACTGAGTTAAAACATTAATAGAAACATTCAACAATTTATCAGGATTTCTTATAGTTTCCTCCTATATTCCCACTGCATCCACAAATTCCAATTCTTCATCATTATCAATTACAATGAAATAAATATGACTATGTTACAAGAATGTCTAGAACATAAATTTTATCCACAATAAAAGCAAATACCGCAGTCTCTCCTAGATTTTTTCACAAGTAATTTTCCTATATTGTGCTAATTCATCAATTCATGTAGATCTAACTTGTCAATTGTATTGTAAATGCTTGCTCCACATCCCTGATGCAAGTTCATTGTTGACAGTAGCATCTGCAACTTGATTTTTTTAATTAATAATTTCATCGTTTGCTTTTATAGTGCCACTATTTCAAAGGCCTCAATCAATGTTGCAAGTTTCATCATTCTCACTATATATAAATTTAATTTCTTCTTTCAATCCATTGATAAGATTTTATATAAAATACTTTTTAAAAAGTTTTGGGCCACTTCAAGCTTCTAAAAATTTCAAATCTTTTTAGTAATCTTGAATTATATCATCTTATAAAAGATTGTTGAATTCTTCCACCTCATACCTACATCCATTATTTCTAAATCTTTTAATCAATAATTCACTCAACTCAAACTAAAAAACTCGTTATTTAACTAATTTAATACTTTTGAACCACACATAAGCTTTACCTTCAAGATACATCTTTATCACATCAATTTCAATATCCTCTTCTACTTAGTGTATCAAAAAGAACTTGTTATATTTTTGTACTCATATTCTTTAGTTGTCCCCCTCAAAAGTTGGTAGCTCAACTTTATAATGTAAAAATGACTTACCCCATTTCTTGAAAGTGTGACCAACATGCTCATTTTGATTCAGTTTCATAGAATAATTTGGAGTTGGTAACATAGGGTTTTATTATTCCCTAGTACTTTTAAATTAGACATTTGTTTGTCTTTTAACAATAAAATTAAGATTTGTCTTGTTTTCAAATTGAAATTTGGAAATTCTATCTGATTGCTTAATTTGCAGGTGTCCCTTGTTGTCTTATTTAACTAAGAATTGAAAATAAACTAGTTTTTTAATTCTATTAAGAAATTATGTGGTAACTTTTACGAAATTACTTTCTATATTTGTATCTATTTTGTGTCTAAAAATAGAGGCTATATTAGAGAGTTTTTCTCAATATGGAGATGTCAGTGAGAGCTTTAAGGAGCTCTAAAGAGACATTTCTAAATAGCGGATGTGTATTAAAACTGTGAGAATGGATTAATTGTTCTAATAGTTTGTAGTTGAGAAAACCAAGTAACATGTTTTATCTCTAGTGGTTTAATCATCATTGTCTTTAATATAGATGTAGGCTTAATTTTTTTTTGAGTCGAATCACGTAAATATTGTATGTTGGTTTTATTCTTTGTTTACCTTTTGATTCTTGAATAATCTCGGGGTGCTAGAAATTATAAAAAGTGGTATCACAGTCAAAAGTTATGGGTTTGGGTAATTAGATTAGTAGGTTGCAAGCGTGCATTGTGTGACCTATGTGTGCTCTTCTTGGTGTTAGATTTGGGTTATTCGGTGACAAGTAGTTGATGATCCATAGAGTTTGATCAAGTTTTATTGGGTGTTAAATCCAGTGAATGGTCTAGGTTTAAGCACTCCTGTAATTCACTCTTCTTGAATAATCTTGAGGTGCTAAAAATCATAACAAGTGGTATCAGAATCTAAGGTTACGGATCATAGATAATTGTGCTAATTGATTACAAGCATGTATGGTGTATCCTATGTGTGCTCTTCTTGGTGTTAGATCTAGGGTATTCAGGAACAAGTAGTTGATGAACCATAGAGTTGAGTAAGGTTTTCTTAGGTGTAAGACCAGGTGAATGATCTAGACTTAAAGACGGAGTCTATAAAGAAGAGTGAGTTTATACGGAATAAGAGTAAGGTCTAATTGAGAAGGAGATGAGGGCCTGTAAGAAATAATAGTATGGATTTGAAGAGTGTTTAGCCTTTGATATGATGAACTATATGTGAAGAGGAGAGAGATTTGTTAGGATTCATGGATAGTCTGCAAGAATCTCATATCGGAAAAGTTAAGAATATCCAATATGTTGGTAAGGATTCAAAACTCATTGTCTTAATAAATTAGATTCAAGTTGGGTTCTATTTAGGGTCTCTTGATATTATTACCCTCCGGACAAACATCGCTAACAAGTACCTTCATGAATGCCTAATTTTTTACTCTTAAGTGATTAATATAATTATCAAATTTCTTACTATTCTCGACCTGTTGCTTCTATAATTCACCAATGCCCCAACTTTTTTCACTTAACTGATTAATCCTTTCTCTTGAACACTATTCCTATTTTATTTTTAATACTAAAATTATAAATACTCTTTTTCATAATAGTTTTGGCATACGTAGCACTAAAAGATTAATTGAAAGACACAGTGTTTTAAATCTACTTGTTGTTTTGATGATTAACAAACAATTATGTACACTAACGTTTCAAGCAGTTTCTTTAAGTTATAGGTATGCAAAATGGTAAAGATGAATTTTAAAGTGTTGAAAAAGTGAAGAAAAAAAAGTAGATGAATTAGGTCAAAACCCGACACCCTAATCCCTATTTTGTGTAGTTAGTTCAAGAATTGTTTTACTCTTTAAAGACTCAAGTAAAACAATTTTCAAAATGAGTTTAAAATACTACACAAAACTTAAATCCCAAATCCTTGCACAAAATACTTTGAAAATAATTAAATTGGCCATAAAAAGTTAAAGAAAATAATGTCTGACAGTAGGTTATTATATAGGTGTTGGGAGAATAACAAAATCTTTTTCTAATCATATAAAATATTAAAGTTATGTTAACACTTTAATAATAAATATGTCAAAGTTATACTTATATTATAATTAATTACTTAAAGGACGCCCTTTTTTCAAAATTTTCACAAAAAAAATATATATATATATATATTCTCTACATGACTGTTGAAGAGAGCTCCAAGACAACTTCTCCCTCCATCCATTTTCATTATTTGTTTTAAACTTAACATAATTAATTTCCTATAATGTTCCCTGATTGGGCTCATTTTATGTTTGTTGTTTATTTATATACTCTTCTTACAATATTCTCCACCATGAATGTTTTTCATATATCTTATTTATAACAAATTAAATCCAACCGTTGCATTATGAATTGTACCCATATTTCTTCTCTTGCTACTTTAATTTCTTGGGTAAATGACTCCAAGAGTTCCTTAATTAGGGGATAAGTATTGTTTTGATTCTCAATTTTGAAAATGTTGTATTTTGATATCTCAACTTAGATTTTATCACATAAATAGTTTCCAACTCATTTTTCATCCATTTGACAAATAACGTCATTAGTTATGTGACACTATCCATCATTTAAAACAATGTTGGATTTTGCCACATGACTAACACTGTTACTTGTCAAATGAATGAAAATAAGTTAAGAACCATTTATGAATCAAAATTGTAGTTGAGTAATCAAAATATAACCTTTTCAAAATTGGACACTAAAACGATACTGAACCCTAAGCTAAGATACTACCGGAGTCATTTTCCATAATTTCTTTGTTGTTTTAGCATTTGGATGTACATAAACATATATAATAGTAGAAAAGTGTATTTGCATAATTAAGGCTAAAAGAAGAAAAATGTTTTCTCTTTTTTCTTTCTTTTTTTATACATAAACAGAATTTAAATCAATATGTGATGTCATAAGTTAAGTTGTCCACTTGTTCTCAATTTGAGCTTCTTCAACCTCACGAAATTTAATCTTCAATGTCCATTTGTCTTATAGTATAAGGTATGTCGTTTTCATGATTAAATTACCTACACAAAATTCCAAATCCAGCCATCCCCTCAACTCCAATGTATGTGCCAAAACAAAATCCAAGTTACACAAGTGGACATATAGGCTGCATTATTGTTTCCAACTCATAGCTTTGTTGACGTAGTTTTCAGCTTGAATATATGGCCATATGGGTATGTCATGCACGTTTTACTACGTGTCAAGTTATGCACTTATGTCATGAATAATCACAAAAATGGCTGCAAATTATGGCCCCTCCTATCTCAAACACCATAGCCAAGTGGCAAGGGCCAAGGAATAGCCAAAGTCTCACAAAAATGTGACTTGTCTCTAAACATATGTATGTCAAATTGATCAAGTGTGGTGCCCCATCATTTTGGGAGCTTTTATGATTATGCTCACCTGATTCTCTTTCAGCTTCTCCTCAACTAAAGGAAGGGCAAAAAAAGAAGCAAATAATGCTTTGTTTTAAGAGTCTAGATTCATTGTTCTAGACATTTTCTTTAAGTTGTTCTTATGCTACTGACAAGTTGGCACGGACACGGTTTGGTTTAGTAGTTATAACCGCCTTGCCAGTTCCGATTCAAGAAGCAAAATCGGTGAATGCTAATTGATAATTGTGAACTCTGTAAACGAATTGGATGGTTCAATTACATTTCACTTTTATCATAAACTGTAATTATCGGGTCTAAAAACAAATAAAAAAATTTAAATTCGGTTTATATGAGGTATTTTTTGATTTTTTAGTAAACTATTTTTTTCTTAAAATTTGTTATATGAAAGGTATATTTTGAAAGTATTTAGGTTGATAAGTTTCTTTTATGTGAATTTTTATTAATAAATTTTTAAATTTAGAATTTAAATTAATATTTGATGAAAAATGTGATAAGAAGAATTGTTTATTATAAAAAAAATTACTGCATAAAAAATAATTACTATAAAATTGTTTTGGGTTTTAACTTTTTTTTTTTTTGTAAAATACCAAATCAAATTGAATTTGTATAATAAAATACTAAAGCACTCACAAACAAATATAGCCTTAGCCATTGGATGATCCAATGTTAGGAAGTGACATTTTTCTAAATGTTTTATTTTTCTAGAAGGCCAACTACCATTATCCCTCGTTACCTTTTATTTTTTACATAATTTTTTCTCAATGCTCTCAAATACTCTCTATTATATCATAATTTCTTATTATTTCTAAACTTTCATTCATATTATATATTTCGTAATTGTCACTGTTAAAGGTTTTTTTATTGTATTCAATACTTTATTTAATTCTCATTATTATTTGTTCATTTCCTTTATTTCTTTATTATTATTATTATTAAAATAGATAACATTTTTGGTGGTATTGAACAATTTTGTGATTTTTATTTAGAAAATAAACAAAATAGTGTTGGAGAAAGCGAAGTTCCCAATGTTTAAAAAGCAGTACGCAAAAATTTTTTATTCCAGCTATCAACCCGTGAAGGCAAAATGCAATTACCATCATGAAACAAGTTATATACTTTCAAGAAGATTTAGGTACGAAATTTTGAGTCAACATCTTAAGGACAAACATCAACATGAAATCATCATTTTCCCCTACCAACTTCATGGGATTGCATTCTCTAACACTTATTTTTTAAATATTATAATGAAAAAATAAAAATGATCATCTTAGAATATTTATCATTTAATTTTGGTGAAAATGTATAAATTTCTAATTATTGTCAAAATGCAATAAATCTACAAATTAAATTAATGCTTAAAACAATAATACAAGAAAATTGAAATAAAATTTATAAAAGTAAAAAGTAAATTTCAAGTTAAAATTTTTCAAAATTGCATCATCGTGAATTTATATGTTTCAATATTTGGATGATTTAGCTAAGGAGCCGTTTGGTTCGTATTCCTCGATTGGAATGTTAATGAGAATGATTAACCCTGCTATCATTATTGGTTTATACCATTAACCCCATCATGTTTGGTTGAAGAGTGGAATGGGTTTCAAATTTTGATTTTTAAAATATTTAAAATAAAAAATCAATATTCATAATATGCAAAAAAATAATAATATTTTCACATACCACATATATTTTACACATACTATAAGCATTTTCACACACTACACACATTTAATTATAATTTAATAGTTTAACCGTGTTTCCTACTTATAATTTATTTAGGAGATTTATTTAATTAATCTTAATTTTTTATTTATTTATGTAAAGTTAGTTAGTTTTGTAAATTTTATGTTTTAATTTTCTAATTGTAATTATATTTAGAAAATTCATATTAATCATGTTATATTTAGTATTTCTTTTATCATATTCAACTATCTATATGAAAATGTGTGTAGTGTGTGAGTACTACATGTGTTTTGTGTAAAATTTATGTAATGTGTGCGAATGTGTGTACTATATGTAAAATATATGTAATAGTGAAAATATATGTAGTGTGTGAAAATGTATGTAATGTTTGTAAAATTAATATGAGTAGTGTAGGAAACATGTATAATGTGTGTAAAATATATGTAGTGTGTGAAAATGTGTGTAGTGTGTGAAAAATATGTGTAATATATAAAAAAATATATGTAGTGTGAAAATATGTGTACTATGTGTAGTGTGTATAAAATATATGTAGTTAAGCATGACCACGGTTCCAGTTTTGTTCTAGTTCCGGTTTCAGTTTCGGTTTTGATCCGGTTCCGATTCCGATTTTTGTTCCAGTTTCGGTTATGGTTTTTTTCAAATTTCAATTTTTATTTCGATTTTTAGTTTTGATTTCGATTTTATTCCCACTTTTAAATTTGATTTCTATTGAAATAATGATTAAACTATTAATTTGAAATTCAAATAATACAACATAATAATATAATTAGAATAATAATAGTTAGAATTGAACATAATATACAGAGTTTTTTTAGAAGAATAGAACTAGGAAGATTAGATAAGTGAGATTGAAAGATATAAAAATAATAACAATATTGAAAGAAAAATTGAACATTTGAATTATTAATTAGAATTCAACTAGTATAATACAATAATATAACTAGAATAGTAGTTAAAATTGAACTAATATATAGATTTTTTTAGAATAATAGAATTATAAAGATTAGATATATGAGAAAGTAAGATATAGAAAGAATAAGAGTATATATAGAGAGAATGACCGAACTGTTAATTAGAATTCAAAAACTATGTTAGCATAATATAATAATACAATTAGGATAATATAAATTGGAAAAGTTAATACATAATATAATTGGATTACTAGTTGAAATTGAACTAATATATAGAGGTTTTAGAAAAATAAAATTATGAAGGATTAGATAAGTGAGAAAGAAAAATATGTAAATGATAAGTGTATTGAAAGAATGATTGAACTATTAATTGTAATTGAAATAGCATACTAGTATAATATAATAATAGAATTTGAATAATTATTTATAAAAGTTGATACCATAAACCCTAAACACTAAACTATAAACTTTAAAACCTAAAATTTAAATATTAGAAAAGTAAGAAATAATATTAGAAAAAGACTTATATGATGAAAATGAAGATATATAAAAATATTTATAAAATTATAAGGACGAAAAATAAAATAATTAGTTTTTTGTCGGCTCGGGTTCCAGTTCCACATTTTGAGGAACCGGAATCTTCCAGCTAGTTTTGGCCCCAGTTTCGGTGGGCTCACCATTCCAATTCCAGAACCGGAATTGTGAAGTAGCCATGTCTATGCTTAGTATGTGAAAATGTGTATAGTGTATGAAAATTTATATAGTGTATGAAAATATATATACTATGCGTAGTGTGTATAAAATATGTGCAGTATGTGAAAATATGTGTAGAGTGTGTAAAATATGTGTAATATATGAAAATATATATAGTGTGTGAAAATATGTGTACTATGTGTAGTGTGTAGAAAATGTTTAGTATGTGTAAAATATATAGTATGTAAAAATATGTGTATTGAATGGAAATGTGTTTAGTATGTGAAAAATATGTGTAGTGAGTGAAAATGTGTGTAGTATGTGAAAAATAAGTATAGTGTGTAAAAATGTGTGTTGTGTGTGAAAATATGTGTAGTATATGAAAATGTACGTAGTGTGTGTAAAATATGCATAATGTGTGTAAAATACATATAGTGTATAAAAACATGTGTAGTTCCCACATTTACCATAATGATAGAGGGTTTAATCAAAATCGATAGTAGGCAATTTAGTGTGTAATCAAAATTGGGTAATAAAAGTGATTGAATGATAGTTATAAGGGTTTACCAAACAATATATTTATATTATTAATTAAGGGTAATGAAACTCATATAAGGGAGTTGATTCCCTCTTACCAAACAGCTCTAAATACATTCTTATATAGGTGTAATTTATCACTTGATTAATGACATGAGTGGGCATAAAAAAGAAGAATTATAGCCTTTGGTACTTTTGTTTCAAAACACAACAAATAATATATTTATTGTGTTAAATGTTAGTTTAGTGTAAAAAAATCAATTGGTTTTGACAATGTTTCGGGCTTCATTTCCTCAATTAGCGAATTAGAAACTCTTTGCCAGGGTGAAAATATTTTTTTTTATTGATGTGCATGACATCGTATTAAGCATGTAGGAAGTTTTTTTTTAAATATTTTTTTTTAAATGTTTACATTTTACCTATTAAAACGTACTTAGTATTTTATAGACGGCACGCCCAGTGTTAAGGAAACAATGGGCAAAATTTTGTATTATAAATAAAAAAACCAAAAAAATTTACTAAGAATGTTCGTGATAGGTGAAACACAACATAATTTATTAAATTCATATCAACATTTCTTATTTTTTTTATGTAACACCAACCATAATTTATTACTATACATCTTAACATGTAGGAAGTTTGCTATAAATTGTTAAATATTGTAAAAGTTTTTAAAGATGCTTTTGAAACTTTGTCAATTATGTATTGTACTTCTATGCATTTACTTATTCGTATTGTATGTGATATTGTTGGTATTTTACAATAATATAAATATTACCTCACTTTATGACTTTTGACTTTATATATATATATATATATATGATATGTCATTAAAATAAATTAATTATTATAAAACAATTCCATGTACATATTTAATTATTTCTGTTTTTATCCATGTCAAACAATTAATGTTTTAAAAAAAATATTTCGTATCATTTTAGTTGTATAGATGATGTTTTAATTGACAGTAAATCATATGAGCCTTTAAATACTCATGAGATTCAGACTAATACAAAACAGCTCGCTCACAAAATACTTTTTTTTTCCTTTTTAATTTCAATATATTTATAGTAATCAAGTTACAAAAGTATCGATTCTAGTGTTGCTGGTAAGAATAGCAGTGGAATACTAGTATAGTACATCAAAACTTTCCTTTATCACCCCGTAAACCTGATAAATCAATTAAAAAAAAATTAAAGTGCACGTATTTAGAAAAAACTTGATTTGTTTCTAACAATTACTTTTAACATGTGTAATAAATATAGTGATTTTAAACACCAAATTAGAAAACAATTTAACTTTGCAATTGACCAAATATAGATTTGTCTTGAGTAGAGAAAAAAAATGGTGCACAGACATACGGAAACTCCCGAGTACTTTTACTTAAAAACCATCTTTAAAATACAAAAACACCTTCCATAACCTAACTGCAAACCACACAAAAATGCTGAAACTTAACAAAACACCAATTTGAATTTGCTCACGAGTTTAATTTGGACAGTTTCTGAGAAACAGTCAAATGAATTTGTACACACGGACTGGGGACAGATTTAAAATATTTCAAATGTTGTTTTTATTAGTCTAACATGCGTTGAACAAAGTTTTGCTCAGAATTAGTCCCAGATATATATTTGTCTGCATTTGTGTGTGTAAGAACTAAGAATCCAGCATAAACCTGCATAGAAATTGCTGTTAAGTTGAACCATCTTGGCATGAAATTGTGGGATCAATGTCCCACGTTTGTTTCATGTGACTTCACGTGGTTAACCATGCATGCTTCCTCGTCCTCATGCCGAAGATCACATGCAAGTATTGTTTAGATAAAATATAAAATACGAAATCCACATGCAATAATATTAATAAATTTACTATAATAGATTGCATTACTAAGCATATTATATACTACCTCTGTCTCCTAATAACCAATGTTTTAACTATTTTCACAATTATTAAGAATAGATAAAAATGCCTAAACAATTTTTAATTAATGAGGATTGAAGTAGATGTTTAATAGTAAAATCGAGTTTCAAAGCAAATAAAGTAATTAAAGGTATATTTGATTTTTTTTTTTTGATAAATCACTTATTTTGCAACTTTACAAATTTTCTAAAACATCATTTATTATGAAACATATTATATATATATATATATATATATTATGTAATACATAGACTTATTTAATATGATGGAAAACTGTTTATTTTGATCCATTTCATCATGTCTTTAGTGCATGGAATTGTGGATTCGGGAAGTAATTAAGTTTGAAAGTTGTAATTATTAATATTTTAATTTTTCTAAAGTTTTAGTAAAAATATTTTTATTTAAAATACAAATTTTTAAATTTTAGAGACGATTCCTTCTCACCTTTTCCAAATTCGTCGCTACATGTGATCGTAAGAAATACTTAAAGGACATGCATGGAGTTTTTTTTTTGTCCTGTTATTTATATCAAACTTATTAAATTTAGACTTTGATTTTTATATATGTTTTGAGTACTCTTTTTGAAAAATTTAAGATTCTAATTAGTAAATTTCATAGAAAATTCAAAATTTTTATAAACTAAGTAAATTAACGTAAATATTTGAATAAAAAATAAATTCAATTAGCTAAAAATTCGGCCAACTATAATCATCTTTTTAAGGGCAAATAATTCTAATAGTCTTTCAATTTGGAGGTAATAAATATCATTTTGATGCCAATCTTGAACAAGTTATATTTTAGTTGCTTAATTTGAATTTTGTTGCACAATTAGTCTTTAATTCATTTTCTTTTATCAATTTGACAAGGAACGTTGTTAGTCATTTGGTATAAAATGACATTATTTTAAATGATAATTAAATAGTGTAACATGACTAACGATGTTACTTGTCAAATTTAGATAAAATGACTTAGTGAACAATTTGTGTGACAAAAAGTTGAGAAATCAAAATTTAACGTTATTAAAATTAGAAATAAAATGATACTTAATCTTAAGTTAAGAGACCATTAAAATCATTGATTTTTTTAATGAGAAAGATAGGATTAACTAAAAAATAAGAAAAATAAATAGGATAAGAACCATGCCATCCTAAATAAAATGATAGGACTTTATATAAACGCTTTCATCATATCACATAAAATATATATATATATAATATTCTAAATAAAATGACAAATATATATCATCCTCCATCGTGAATTTCGAGTATGATGAAATGCATTTGTAACACTAACACTTGTCTGTGTGAATATATCGTTTCTCACTTCATGCATGATGTAATATTCCACAAACTTAAAGACTCAGGTCTCTGGTCTGGTCTTATTCTACATGTTTGTCTTTTGCTGGTTTTGTCATTTCTAATGTTGCATTGTTCTACAATTGTCAAATTTGATGGGACAATAATTTTTCATTTGTTTTGTTCCACACTTCCAAAATTTAGGTTTAAATCTCGTATTCGTGCGGTTTAGAAGCTTAATATTATTCAATTGTTTTTTATTTTTTTTTGCCTTCAAAGACTCAATAAATCTGTAACAAGTATTCATTTTAAGAGGGTCCATGTTAATAAAAACTAAATAAAGAGGAATGATAGAAAATAATTTTTTTTTAAAGTACGATTTAATTCTACTCATAAAATGTCATATCATCTAGGGGTGGCAATTTCTGACACGACACGAAAACCCCACCCGAAACGAACCCGAAAAAATCAGGTTAGGGTTAGTTTTTTGGATTTTTTTCCGGGTTAGGTCGGGTTCGGGTCGTATATTAAATTTTCGGGTCGGATTCGGGTCAACCTGAAATGACCCGAATTCAACCCGTGAACCCGTTTGTGAATATACATAAGTTTAAACCCCAAAATATAAATTACTAAAATAAGAAAACCCTAATAGCTAAACCTAATGTTTTGACTTTTGAGTCGACATATAAATTGATAAGTGAATCAGATGACTAATTCTATTCGGCCTCTTCTTGTCTTCCCTGATCTCTCGCTCTCCTCAGTCCTCACTCTCTCGCTTAACCAGATATCTTCAGTGATTCCATTCGGCCGCTTAACCAGATCTCTCGCTTCTCCTCACTCTCTCAATCTCGCTAAGCGCAGGAGAGTCGGAGACTGTCTCACTGCCTCAGCCTCACAGGCTTACGCACACAGTCACCCTCACCGTCCTTCACTACCTATGGTCCTTACTCCTTCAGGACCTTCACGGCTTCACTATTCTTCTTCGATAAGTTCGATTGACGATTTTTTTTCATTTTCCAAAACAAAAATTCATCCATCACACTCTTACCGTTTTTCTGTTTTGAACTTTTGATAGGGGCGGCGATATAAAGACGGCGAGAAGGCGACGAGGACGACGAGGCAACGATGATGAGGCGATGAGGATGACTGGACAAGGAGCTGAGCAACAAATGAAGAAATGGTTGAGGGATGTTGACAGATTAGTGATGCTCTACGTACTATTGCGTATACTCCTTAATTTCTTATGCTAGTTGATGTACCGTGACTTTTGTTTTGAAATGTAGCTCGGGCTCTTTAGTTTTGCAGTTTTCTGATTTGTACTGCTTTGTTTCTGTTTCAGCAAATTGTTATT
Organism: Ophiorrhiza pumila; assembly: GCA_016586305.1. Taxonomy (NCBI): domain Eukaryota; kingdom Viridiplantae; phylum Streptophyta; class Magnoliopsida; order Gentianales; family Rubiaceae; genus Ophiorrhiza; species Ophiorrhiza pumila. The sequence continues at coordinate 22,289,482 of BLIW01000005.1, forward strand.
GTTTGTCAACCAAAGTGAAAAAAATCCTTGAAGGCTTGGACATTGTGAGAAGAGTAAGTATGCGCAATCCCTATTCTATTTTTTGTCTTTTGATATTATAATGCATCAATAAAAGAAAATGAAGTAACTGAATGAATCTATGCTCTTTTTCATTGAAATTTATTTTACAGGTAAATTATGTAAACAAATGAAGAAGTTTTAATGGATATTGAAGATGAAGATGACATTGATGATTCAATTCAACAAATAACAGAAGGCTCGCAGCCTTCTTGCCCTAAAATGGAGGGGAAAAAGTTCAACAATCAAAGAAAAGGAGACTTAAATCTGATATTTGGGAGTACTTTACTATACTCCCTCAAAAACCAAATGAGGCGCTCAAATGTGCATGCAACAAGTGTGGGACTAAGTATTTAGCTGGTAGTGCTAATGGTACAGGTAATTTACACCGTCACTTGGGTAGATGTGTGAGAATGACTACAAAAGACATAGGACAATACATGATTGCTTCAGATGAAAGTGCATGCTTAACCACAAGAAGTCCAAACTTTAGTCAAGATAAATTTAGAGAGTTGGTAGTGCTTGCTATTATGAGACATGATTTGCCATTTTCTTTTGTTGAATATGAAGGAATGTGGAATATCTTTAAGTACTTGGAACCAAAAGTTAGTCATTTCTCCAGAAACACTGCAAAGTCTGACATTAAGAAGATTTATTGTGCTGAATTTGATAGACTACGTAGTGAGTTACTTGCATGCTCTGGTAGAATATGTTTGACCTCTGATGCATGGACTTCTATTGCGACTGATGGGTACTTGAGTTTGACTGCACACTATGTAGACAAGAATTGGGTGTTGCAAAAAAGAATTTTGAATTTTTCCCACATTCCTCCTCCACACACTGGAGTTGCTTTGGCTGAAAAGATTTATAGCTTGGCTAGTGATTGGACTATTGATAAGAAGTTGTTTTCTATCACTTTGGATAATGCCAGTGCTAATGATGTTTGTGTTTAAATACTTAAAACTCAACTCAAATTAAAGAATGCTTTGATCTTTGATGGCACTTTGTTTCATGTTCGATGTTGTGCACATATTCTCAATTTGATTGTACAAGATGGTTTGAAAGAGATTGACATTGCTGTGGACAAGATTAGAGAATGTGTGAAATACGTTAAGGGTTCTCAAGGAAGAAAGCAGAAGTTTATGAATTGTGTTTCCCAAACTTCTCTAGATTCTAAAAAGGCATTAACTCAAGATGTTCCTACTAGATGGAATTCTACCTATAGGATGCTTTCTAGTGCTCTCTATTATCGTCTTGCTTTTTGTCATCTTCAATTGAGTGATTCTAATTTTCAAAGTTGTCCAACTACAGAAGAGTGGGAAAGAGTTCAAAAAATATGTAGGTTTCTTGAGGTTTTTCATAATGCAACTGTGGACTTTTCTGGATCTCGTTATCCAATAGCAAACTTGTACTTTCCTCATGTTTTTGTAATCCAGTTGAAGTTATATGAAGAGTCAAGAAGTAATGATTTCTATATGAAGAAGATAGCTGATCAAATGTTTGTCAAATTCAACAAATATTGGTGTGACTTCAATGTCTTGTTAGCCATTGCAGTGATATTTGATCCTCGATACAAGTTTCAGTTTCTTGAATTTAGTTATGGAAAGCTTTATGGTTCTGCGTCTCGGGAATTGATAAAGGTTAGAGAAACACTTTTTGGTCTTTTTGATGAGTATGTGAAAGATTCAAGAACTAGTCAAGCATCATCTTTGCATTCTCAAGGCAGCAAAGAGGCCGATGCTCATACATTTCGGGATGATATTAGTAAAGAATCCTCCAATGTTTTCAAGGTATGATATTAAACTTTTGATGTTGTTAGTAATAATATTAGAATAATGAACATTTTGATCATTTTGAATTATTTTTATGTAATATAATATTTAATTTTCTTGATATGATAGGAATTTGATGAATTTGAAGATTTTGAGTTTGCTGGTAGTGTTAAAAAAGTCAATTGGAAATGTACTTAGATGAACCAAGAAGTAAAAGGACATCTTCACTTCATGTACTTGAGTTTTGGAAATCTCAACAATTCAGATATCCAGATCTAGCTAAATTAGCTAGAGATGTTCTTACTGTTCCAGTTTCAACAGTTGCATCCGAATCAGCTTTTAGTCTTGGGGGTAGAATTCTGGACCAATATCATAGTTCAATGTCTCCCCAAGTTGTGGAAGCCTTAATATGTAGTAGAGATTGGCTATTTGGAGAAAATGGTAAGTTTTTTAAGAGTTTTATTTTTCTTTTCATCCAAATTCCAAGGTTGCCTTTTGTTATGTAGATTTTCCTTTCTTTTTCGTGTAGATGTATCTCCAGTCAAATTGGAAGATGTAACTCAAGACATTATGGCTTTGGACCTCAACAAAGGTGAAGCAGAATAGTTCCATTAGAGGTATAAATTCAAATCTTAGGTAATTAGATAATTGTTGAGTCAATGCCTTTTCATTAATATTTGCATCATAAGATTAAAGTTGTAACTTGTAATGTTATTCTATTTGGTCCATTTGGATAATTAACTTTGCTACTTTTTGAATTGCCACAGAGGAGTACAGTTTCTTTATATAGCTCAACGATGATCCTCTTCTACTCCAAGGCTCCTCACTGCTCAAATGTTTTGGATATTTTGTTGTTTGAGAAGTTTGTGAAAGTTTGTATTATGATAAATTTATATTTGACAGAAATATTTGGACTGTAATTTCTTTAAGTTATTTTCGGTTTGTAATTTTAATGGTTTACATTATTTGCGGATTAGAATATCATTTGTGATTTTCTTATTTGAAGAAATGGGTTTTGCTTGTAATCTGTTTAATCTAAACAGAGAGATGTGCTATTGAGTTTAGATTGGGTTTATAACTTTATGATATGAATATGCTGTGTTTCATAAATGTGCTTTTTAATTTGAGAATTTAATATACAATTTTTGTGAATGGGTCATTTCAGGTCGGGCTCAGGTTAAATATAAACAAACAGGTTGGGTTCAGGTTGAACAACTTGACCCGAAATACTAATCAGGTCGGGTTCAGGTTTACATGTTCTAACCCGTTAACCCGTCAACCCGAACCCGACACGAATTGCCACCCCTAATATCATCATTCATTGTAATAAATGCTTTAGAACCGCTTCATATTTTTTGTTGACTTAATGCAGCAAAGAGTTCATCATTGCGGCTGCATGAAGTTTTTGCATTTCGGCCGCGTGCAAAAGAAGACTTCAGCGGTGTAATTTTCTACAGCAAACTACCTTCAGCAATTTCCTATAAATACAAGGCAATTGTGAAGTTCAAAAGCACCCCAAATGAAAAGTTTTCAAAGTTTTTTTATTCCTCTCCTTTTATTTCATTTCTTCTGCATTTGAGAAAAAGTCTTTTGTATTAGAAAGTGGCCTCTATTAGTGTTTCACTTTTGTAAATTGTCTCCACATATTAGTGAATTTTGGCACTGACTCCAGCCGCGGACGTAGGTCATATTGACCAAACCACGTAAATCTTTGTGTTCATTGTTTTATTTATTTTTCTCGTTACTATCATCCATTATTATTTTGGGCTATTAGATACAACGTGAGATCCATTTTTTCTCTAACAAATTGGTATCAGAGCCATATCTCATTTAGATCTTTTAGATACGATAACAGTAACTGATGCGAATGTTGTATGACCGAGGCTCCAACTCCTGGATCAAATTCGAATCTCCCACACAAGCTATAGGACCGTGTTGCTCTTACCAAGATAATCCACAACAAGAACACAAAATTGGATGGAACGAAATCAAAGGAAAAACGCTAGGAATTGAGTAAATCAAAACTTCACGTTTTATTACTAATGAACTTAATTTAACCTATGAAAATTCAATCAGTTAAACAAGTTAATTAGGCCTGCTCTTTAAATAAAGAACAATTGGTGTAATCTCCTATAGGTCACGCTAAAGGGGATTAACTACAATGAACAGTTAAATAACTCTTCAAGGCTTTGAACAACTCAAGGAGTTAATTCACGAATTTTAGCAAAGCTAAAAACTCAATTTTATTCACCAACTTATCTACAAAACGCCAAAAGGAATGCCTTTATATAGGCTACAAAAAGTATTAAGAGTTGGTATTTTCCCAATGTGGGATATTGGCCAACTTTCCTAAAACGAAAACCCTAATGCTAGTTTAGGAAACTTCCTAATTGTAATGAAACACTAGGAACTTAACTACTTTCCTAAACTAAGAAGACAAACACGTTTTTGCCTCTTAAGATTACTTCCTAAAAACTCCTAAAAAGTAGGAGATTACTTTCCTAATTATCATGCAAGATAATTGGATCAAGTAATTACTTAGCCCATAATTAAAAACACAAAGACTTAAGCCCATAAGTAAATGTTTAATGGACTTAATTATTACAACTCAAAAATAAATCCTAAGACTTAACAAATGGAAACAAAACTAAAAAAAACGGAATTCCCGCCAGTCCAGCAAGCAGCGTCATCTTCACGTGCCAATTTCACCATGATGCTCTTCGAATCGAACTGTGGCATAAGTCCTCAACAATGTAATTTCCATGGTGGCAACACCTTAAATGTCGTGAAGCAACAAACCTCCATGGAACATTTAGGAACTGTGATTTCGACTTTATTCCAGGCCTCCAACTATATGATTCATCACAAATTAATGGAAATGAATATCACGAACCACTGCTTATTGACCACCCAAATAATAGGCTTTCTGGGTTCGTATCATACTCCCTTCTTGGAGAAGATTCGACCTCGAATCTTGAACGATTGTTGTACACCAAGTAAATCATAACCTACATGATCTGTTAGACAACAAGAAGAACCAAATACAACAATATCTCCAACGGGATTTGATATCTCTTCTTGCCTTTTTCATCAAAGATTCACTTCTAGGCTTTTTCCACTTACAACAACAACCTCACTTTTATATGTTCATCATTGGGTATTATATTCTCACACATATTTACAATATCAATACATCAAAAGAAAACAAATATGTTTGAGAAGTTTCTTCAATTGGAATAATTGGAATTATCACATCTTCTGGAATTGGATCCGCCATGACATTATCAATTTGAACCATATCAACCTCCAAAGGTGCTATATCCCAAGACAATTTAAAGGAAAAGATGGAAATTCTTTACCTCATCACACACATTCTCCATGTTTAATGGTTGAAGATCCACTAGAAGTTCATCCTTCGGCTCCATCATACCAATGAGGGCATTGGATTGCACTATGCCCAACTCCTAAACACCTCAAGCATTTAACAACACGAACTTTAGGAGTAGGTAAAGAAGTTGGTTTTACCAATGTGCTTTCCTCCAATGGCTTTTTTCTGCTGTTCTTCAATTCGAATTTTTTCTTGAAACCATCACCATAATCTCCTCTAAATCTTTCGCAATAGATCGTAGTTCCCTTTGATACCTTTTACTTTGAAAAGCCATAATTGATGAATAGAGGTATATTGTTTGTTGGAAAAAAATTTGACTAGACTCAAGAATATGATTTAAGAAGACACAAAGAATCAAGAACAATCAAAAGATTGAAACTTGACGACACAAAAAAAAATTGCAAAGAAAACTCAAAGAATCTTTGTTTTTTTCACGAATATTTTCTGGGCTGGAATGGACCAAATAAATTTCATCCCTAATAGTATTTAAAAACAAGGAACACACTGCAAAAAGCAGAATCAAGTCCGAGTTAAAACGAAAAAGTTATAGTCAATCTGATATTTGCCCGGGACAAAATAAAGACTAAAATAAGACTAATTTTTTTTCGATCTTTGGATGACACTTTTTGACATAAAAAACTCGTCCCAGTAACTAGAAGAACAAGGATCACCAACGCAAAAAACGAGAACTCGATTTCGACTCCAAACGAATAAGATATGAGCAAAACAATATTGCCTGACCGAACAAACGAAAATTTACCTACGAGTAAACCTGAAATTTTTGATGAACAACCTTGATCTCTGATACCAATTGATGCGAATGTTGTATGACCGAGGCTCCAACTCCTGGATCAATTCGAATCTCCACACAAGCTATAGGACCGTGTTGCTCTTACCAAGATTAATCCACAACAAGAACACAAAATTGGATGGAACGAAATCAAAGGAAAAACGCTAGGAATTGAGTAAATCAAACTTCACGTTTTATTACAATGAACTTAATTTAACCTATGAAATTCAATCAGTTAAACAAGTTAATTAGGCCTGCTCTTTAAATAAAGAACAATTGGGTGTAATCTCCTATAGGTCACGCTAAAGGGGATTAACTACAATGAACAGTTAAATAACTCTTCAAGGCTTTGAACAACTCAAGGAGTTAATTCACGAATTTTAGCAAAGCTAAAAACTCAATTTTATTCACCAACTTATCTACAAAACGCCAAAAGGAATGCCTTTATATAGGCTACAAAAAGTATTAAGAGTTGGTATTTTCCCAATGTGGGATATTGGCCAACTTTCCTAAAACGAAAACCCTAATGCTAGTTTAGGAAACTTCCTAATTGTAATGAAACACTAGGAACTTAACTACTTTCCTAAACTAAGAAGACAAACACGTTTTTGCCTCTTAAGATTACTTTCCTAAAAACTCCTAAAAAAGTAGGAGATTACTTTCCTAATTATCATGCAAGATAATTGGATCAAGTAATTACTTAGCCCATAATTAAAAAACAACAAAGACTTAAGCCCATAAGTAAATGTTTAATGGACTTAATTATTACAACTCAAAAATAAATCCTAAGACTTAACAAATGGAAACAAAACTAAAAAAAACGGAATTCCCGCCAGTCCAGCAAGGCAGCGTCATTTTCACGTGCCAATTTCACCATGATGCTCTTCGAATCGAACTGTGCATAAGTCCTCAACAATGTAATTTCCATGGTGGCAACACCTTAAATGTCGTGAAGCAACAAACCTCCATGGAACATTTAGGAACTGTGATTTCGACTTTATTCCAGGCCTCCAACTATATGATTCATCACAAATTAATGGAATGAATATCACGAACCACTTGCTTATTGACCACCCAAATAATAGGCTTTCTGGGTTCGTATCAATTGGTATCAAAGCATAGGTTGTTGTCTCAAAAATTCAGGTTTTGCATCTTTGTTCTCTTCTCATAAGTTGGTATCAGAAATCAAGGTTGATACGAATGGTCTTGGATTGAAGTCCTCAACCACACAAATTCCACAACCTTTGGACCGTTGCTGCACCAAAATTCACGAACAAGACAACACACAAACTTGGCGGAAAGGAATTCAAAGGGAAAAACGCAAAAGATGAAGTAAATCAACCCCACGTTTTTAATACAAATGGACTCGACTCAACTCATGAAAATTCATGCAATTGAACTTTGTCAATTTGACGAGTTCTCGAAATCAAGAACAATGGTGAAGTCACCTAAAGGTCACGCTAAAGGCAAAGCTTCTACAATGGTGAATTAAATAATTCAACAAGGTTTTGACAACACAAAGTGTTAATCTTAATTTCAGCAAAGCTAAAACTTTCATTCATTAATCTTATCTATAAAACGTCAAAAGGAATGCCTTTATATAGGCTACAAAAAGTATTAAGAGTTGGTATTTTCCCAATGTGGGATATTGGCCAACTTTCCTAAAACGAAAACCCTAATGCTAGTTTAGGAAACTTCCTAATTGTAATGAAACACTAGGAACTTAACTACTTTCCTAAACTAAGAAGACAAACACGTTTTTGCCTCTTAAGATTACTTTCCTAAAAACTCCTAAAAAGTAGGAGATTACTTTCCTAATTATCATGCAAGATAATTGGATCAAGTAATTACTTAGCCCATAATTAAAAACACAAAGACTTAAGCCCATAAGTAAATGTTTAATGGACTTAATTATTACACAGTAACTAAGACCTCTGTTGAAAGATTTGACCGGAGTATCAACTTCAGTACATGGCAACTCAGAATGGAAGCCATTCTAATTCAGTATGGGTGTGAGTTAGCTCTTGAAGGGGTAGAGAAAAAGCCATCAGAAATTTCGACACAAAGTTTCTTGGATCTAGATAAAAAGGCTAGACCAAGTATTGTATTAAATCTCTCTAACGAGGTTTTGCAGGAAGTTGCCGGTGAAAAGACGGCCAAAGGCATGTGGGAAAAATTAAAGTCCATGTTTATGAAAAAGGCGGTGAAGAATCGGCTTTGTTTGAAGCAAAAGTTGTACATGTTAAAAATGACTGAAGGTACATCTATTATCTCGCATCTTGATAAATTTGATTCCATTATTTTGAATTTGGAGAATGTAGATGTTAAGATGGAAGATGAGGATCAAGCCATTTTGTTGTTATGCTCTCTTCCCCAGTCATTTAAACATTTTCGTGATACTATGATTTATGGGAAAGATTCTGTCTCATATAGTCATGTAAAATCTGCATTAAAATCCAAAGAGCAGATTGATAGGGATATCACAACGGAGACTATTGAAAGTCAAGCAGAGAGATTAGTGGTACGGGGGAGACATGAAAATAGAAATTTTGAAAGTAGTAGATCCAAAGGCAGGTGTTGGGTGTAAAATGTGTTAACAAAATGGAATGAGATTATATGATCTCGTTACTTGCTAAAACCTTACACCAGCAAAATTAATCAATACTACACATACACCCCACCCAAAAGAGGTGGTCAAAGTTGTAGTGCAGCAAAGTTCATTCCCACGAGGAAGGGGATCGATGTTGCAAGATTTTGTGTTTTCAAAATATTTAGATGATGTAAGAACAAGTGGCTACGAAGGAAAGTTAACTACCAAATAAAACCACTCAATCCTAGCTAACCGTGTCACCTATTTTCTCCCAATTCTTACCACTCTCAAGACCCGTTCTCCCTTTATGTCAGAGGCAAGAACCGGTCATAGTCACTCCCCTCTAAAGTCTCTTCCTAAGCTGACTCTCTCTTTAAGACGGAGGCAAGAATTATCTTCATTCTAAATGACATTAAAGAAGGAAAACTACCAATCTTGGATGGATAGATGTTTTCTTCAATAAATGTTAGCATCCATTACAAGCTTTGTCCACATAGTTGATGGATTTCCTTTTCTTTATACAAAGATTGAGCATTCAAAGTGAAAACCCTAACGTACACAACTCAAGGAGCACAACAGAAAAGCTCTCTCTGTTTCTAACTATCTCTAACCCTAACTATCACTAACTAACTACAAAAGACCCCAAAAACACTTTATCTCAGGTTCCCAATTCCGTTTTTACCGTTTTTACCTTTGTTGACTTTGAAAGTGAAGGGTAAATAATATAAAACATCAATTCAGCCTGAAATTTCTCCGGCGCACCGAAGAGCCAGAACGTAACTCTCTCCGGCGTGCCGGAGAACTTGCTTCGGTGCACCGGAGAAGTCTGTCTCAGCCTCCTAGCACTTCTTCAAAATGTCATCTTTTTCGCTCTTCTTCCATCCCTAGCCCTCATTTGCTCAATGTCCTACAAAATATGCACAAAACGTATCAAATACCTATGTAATTATGCAAAGAGTGCATGAAACGGTCTAAATAGGATGAATATAATTCACCCTATCAAACTCCCCAACACTTAAACTTTGCTCGCCCTCGAGCAATTAAACACAACAAAATAATTATGTGTCATGCATAAAAGAAAACATGTCCAATGGTAGGCAATTTTAGACCAACATTGCAAAATACGGAAGCTAGGTGAACCTTAAGCATGCTTTTGTGCAAATACCTCATAGTTTTCACAATTTGTATGGTGAGTACTCACTTCACGTTTATTCATGATTATCAAGTTCTTCATAGTACTCACTCATCACATTGAACCGATTGTGTGTGTGTGTGCAATAGGTTCCACTGGGGTCATAACTTGTTTCTTTCCATGCCATAGGTAAGAGGTCCGACTACTAAGTTTCATTCTACCATTTTCCTTACAATCACCTCTTTAACCATAGTTAAGATACAAAAAGGTTTACGAGATCCTTGGGACTTTTATTTTTGATACGCATGCCAAGGGTTTTGTGGCTTTTTATACCTCATTCCCGCTCTTTTGATTTCTCCTTCAACCTTTTTAGTTAGTAAATGAGCGATCTCACATTCGATGGGAATTTTATTTATCACAAAAGATGTAAATTGAGCAACTTAGAAAAATAAACGCTAAGGGGTTTTCGGCTTTTTATACCACATTCCCGCTCTTATGAGTTCTCCTTCAACCTTTTTTGTTAGTGAAGGAGCGGTCTCACATTGTATAGGAATTTCATTTATTGCAAGCAACCGTATGACTTTTTATCCAATTTCTACGAAAATTAACTTTTAGTAATTTTTTCCCAATTCATTTCCCAAAATCTTTAAGTATTTAGATAAGTTTCTTAGGGAAAGCTAGTCCAAGAGTTAAACTCACAAAGTGTCAAGACACTCTGACCTATCTTATTTCCATAAACTAGTCACTTTCCACGGTGTTCCCCACTATGTGCATAATGACAATTGACTCAATGTGACGAACTTTCCATTGAAAGCTAACATTTCCTTAATTAACATATCTCTTTTCTCACCCACAACAAATTATCAAAAACAATTCATATCATAGGCATTACAAATAGCACCCTAGCATAAAAGTTTGCCATTCAGTATAAAGCATTCCCAAAATGTCACACTCAAATTTGTTCACCATTTATACACATTTTCGTTCAAACATTGGCAAAATTTTGGCTCAAATTTTTTTTTCAAAAGATCTATGAGTAAGGTTTCCTCCACTATCATTAACTAAAATAAATGAACAAAAAAAACATAATTTCATACTATATATAACTAAACAAGGAAAGTTCAACAAAAGGTGCCATGATTTCATTAAACAATGACAAAGTTTGGTTCAAAACATGACTAAATCACGTGATTCAGCGCACCCTACAACATTAAAGAAATAAAACTAACACAACAAAAAACTAAAACTAGCACACCAACAAAATTCACAATTATAAACTAAAACGCCAACGGAAATAAAAATAAAATCATCCATTGAAGTCCAAATGCTTCCACTCAACAAACAACTAGCATGCATTCTTAAGAAATAGGTCACATTTCCTTCCCCCCTTCCCCCACACTTAAACTACACATTGCCCTCAATGTGGGTGGCAAGGAAGGAATTCACCCTTGGCATTGTCTCCGGTTGGTGGTGGTTGAGACCTCGATCATTCACCTGGACTAATGTGGAATTGTTGAACAAGGGAGGTCGTTATACCGTACATCTCCTCCATCCGACAGTCATGGTGAACGAGGGATTGGACAATGGAGTCCAACTGCGTGTCCATTAGGTCAAATCTGTCCTCCAAGCCATCGATGCGGGCTTGGATGCTCTTCGATTCCCGTCGGGCTCCTCTTGGCAGAGGAGGTGGCTCTTCTTCGTGCTCCTCATCACTGCCCTCGTCGTCATCCTTATTGGTCGTCCTCGTAATTTTTCTCGGCATCATCACTCTCATCTTGATCCGAAGAGGGTCCACCAAGTGTTGACTCTGAATAACCTTCGTAGTCCGCTTGAGTAATTAGTGCTTTGGTGTTCACCTTTTGGTTATCATCATACATAGGGACCCCGCCCGCCTTGCACATTACGGTGAACATTGAGGGATAGAACATGTTGACATTCTTTTGATCTAGTACCCTCTCAATCTCCTTGTGAATCAAGTCCCCCACATCGATGCTCAAGCCTCATTGTATGGCATAATTGACATAGGCCTTGTCACGGTCCAAATTACTGCGATGCTTGCTTGGGACTAACTTGGCTATGATGAAGTAGTGGCCATGCTTTGCTCAACTGGTTGAAGTCCATGAGTTTCAACGTACCAAGCCTACGGATGGGCTTGATATAATGAGAAGCCGAATACACAGTGAGTTTCGTCTTGACCTTGTTACGATCCGTCATGAACTTTTTAAGATCATTATTCGGGTTGTCCGAGAGTCCGTAAAAGCTAGGGCCAATTGCAACTTCCGTCCCTCACACAATAATTTTGTTATCTTTAGCATGACGGTAGTTGGCATAGAAATCTCGGACCATGTCCGCATTCCCCTTTTCAAGTTGCATGACCAACTTGGTCCACTTTCTCTTCTTTATTTATTGAACTGCCGACTTCACAGTGATTGCCAAGCCCTTCTTGAAGACAAATGTTTTGGAGCTGAGATGTGTTTTAGCCACATTTTCCGCTTCTTTGCACATGTAACATGCCTTGTCAAAATCATCTTCTTGAGCGGTTTGCCCTTCGTCAATTGCAATTGCCTTGCCTTTAGCGATGTATGACCATTTCTTAGCGCCCGACATCCTACAAACAAAACAGTTTAATACAATTGACATGTACGGAGTGTGGTAAAACAATTAACACTTATATGACAAACTTTTCACAATGTAAGTTCGTTTAATTATTCACCAATTTCTCACATTGAATGTCGGTTGCATGATGTTCTAATATCTATTCTTAGCGCATATGCACACCCTCCAAGTCAAGGTATTAACACCATTCATGCATTCATGGCCAAGTGCACTACATTACACATGTGTGGCTAGTCATGAACAACACCCTAGAAAGCAAAATTTCTTACAATTCAATACAAACACATTCTAGGATGTTTCATGTATGATTGGAAACTAAGTAGAGTAGCATTTAGAAGCCTAAACTCCTATGAGACATTTTGTCAAACACCTAGAGTGCATGCATTGTTCATGTCAATTCTATGAGCAAAGTAGTGTTTATGCATACCAATCAACACCACAACCATTCCACTACACTTACATAGCACAATACAACACAATTTAAGCACAAATTAAAACATAAATGGCAAAAAATTGAACAAAAATAGTGAAGTATGTTACCTTGAGTTCTTGAGTGCAAGTGAGAATTTGTGTTGTTAATGGATGTTTGGAACCTTCTAATCCTTGTGAAGACTCCCTAAAATAATACCCTATCCTTGGAATGCCACAAATCTACCTAAATGTGTGAATTGGTTTGATGAAAATTAATCTTCAAAAACTGTCACTTTGCATTCAATTCAAATTTTGAATGGTGAAATTTGTTGCAAAAGTGTGTGCAAAATTCTTTGCCTAATAATGCTTCAAAGATTTGGTTGCAAAAGTGTGTGCCTCTGTCGCTAATGGCCTTAGGTGTCCCAAACCGTGAGAATATGTTATGTTTCAAGAATTTCACCACGCTCTTCCCATCATTTGTTGGCAATGCAACCGCCTCTATCCATTTAGAGACGTAATATACGGCTATAAAGATGTAGGAGTTTCCATATGATGAAGGAAACGACCCCATGAAATCGATGCCCCATACGTCAAATAATTCAACTTCAAGCATATTATTCAACGGCATCTCATTCTTCCAGGATATGTTGCCGACTCTTTGACATTTTTTGCACATTTTCACCATTCATGTGCACTCCAAAACGTTGTGGCCAATAAAACCCGGATTGCAAAACCTTGAATGCCGTCTTTTTTCCTCCAAAGTGTCCACCATATTGTGACTCATGGCAACCTCTCAAGATGTCTTCTTGTTCCTCCTCGGGTATGCAACGCCGGATAATGTGGTCCTTACAAATGCAAAAAAGATATGGCTCATCCCACATGTAATATCCGGACTCATGAATGAATTTCTTCCTTTGGGGGAATGTAAGTTCGGGTGGAATTTGTCGGGAGACAATATAATTCACCAAGTCCGCGTACCATGGTGCCCCATTCACTTCCTTGATGGCAAATAACTTCTCGTCGAGAAATGCTTCTTGAATCAATACCTTTACCATATCCTCAACCTCTTCGCTGCTTTCTAACCTAGCCAAATGATCGGCCACTTTGTTGCCTGTTCCCTTCTTATCCTTGATTTCTAGGTCGAACTTTTGCAATAAGAGAATCCACTTGATTAGTCTTGGTTTTGCCTCTTTCTTGGACATTAGGTACTTGATGGCCGCATGATCTGTGAATACCGTAACCTTGGCTCCTAGCAAGTATGCCCAAAACTTATCACAAGCAAATACCACCGCAAGCATCTCCTTCTCTGTGGTGGTGTAGTTTTCTTGGGCATTATTAAGGATTCGACTAGCGTAGTATATAGCATGGAATGCTCGGTCCTTGCATTGACCCAAAACGGCTCCCACGGCATAATTGCTAGCATCACACATCACTTCATATGGAAAATTCCTATCCGGTGCTTGCACAATCGGTGCCTCTATTAATTGCTTCTTCAAGTACTTAAATGACCATACACTCATCATCAAATTCAAATGGTGCATCCTTTTCAAGTAAATTGCAAATGGGTTTTGCCACTTTGGAGAAGTCCTTAATGAATCGCCGGTAGAACTCGGCATGACCTAAAAAACTCCGGATTGAGAGATAAGCTATTACTTCAACTTTTGCACGATCCACCTCAATCCCATTTGTCGAGATTTTGTGTCCAAGAACCACCCACTCTTACACCATGAATTGGCATTTCTCCCAATTCAAGACTAGGTTGGTTTCTTCACACCTTTTAAGGACTTTGGCCAAGTTGTTCAAGCATATGTCATATGATCGCCCAAACATAGAGAAGTCATCCATAAATACCTCAATGAAGTCCTCCACCATGTCGTGAAAAATGGAGAGCACGCAACATTGAAAAGTTGCCAGAGCATTACACAACCCAAACGGCATCCTTTTGTAGATGAACGTTCCAAATGGACATGTGAAGGTTGTCTTGTCTTGGTGTTTTATGGTCAATAAGGATTTGGTTGTATCCCGAACAACCATCAAGGAAGCAATAAAAAAGGTATCCCGCAATGCGATCTAACAATTTATCCAAGAAAGGTAGGGAAAATGGTCCTTCTTGTCGCCTTGTTCAATTTTTGGTAGTCCGTGCACACCCTCCATGCATTCACAATTCAAGCGGCTAATATCTCATCGTTATCCGCTTTGACTACAGTGACTCCTCCCTTTTTCGGCACGTATTGGACCGGACTCACCCATTCGCTATCCGATAAGACGTATATCATGCCAAAGTCCAAGAGCTTAATGACCTCCTTTTTCACAACGTCCATCATCATTGGATTGAGTCTTCTTTGGCGGTCTCGCACCGGCACTTGGTTTTCCTCTACAAGAATTTTATGCATACAAATGGATGGACTTATGCCCTTGATATCGGCTATAGTCCATCCAATCGCCTCCTTGTGCTTTTTCAAGACCTCCACTAGCTTGACCTCTTACCACTCTTCCAACAAAGCCAAAATGACCACCGGTAATGTGTTCTTTTCACCAAGGAATGTATATTTGAGATGAGGTGGTAACGGTTTTAGCTCTAAGGTTGGTGGCTCCACTATGGATGGCTTGATTTGGTTCTCCTTACATTCAAAAATTTCCATCGGCCTCACCATGGTGGGCTCACACAATATGCTGGTTACCTCATAAATGGATTCATCAAGAACTATGCATTCAATCATTTCTTGAAGTTCACATGCAATCAATTCATCACTTCCATCAAAAACATGTAAGGGTTCATCCATAGAACTTCTTGTTAATTCATGCTTTTCAAGCATTCCAACACACAAAGATTTTATAGGACCATCAAATTTCATGCTTGACTCCACAAAATCAATAAAATAACATGTGTTAAAATCTCTAGCATGCTTCATTGCGTAATTGACATTGAAAGTTACCTCTTCGCTATTGATGCGAAAGGTAATTGTCTTGCTCCGCATACCAACTACGGCATCTTTCGTGGCCAAGAATGCCCAAATATGATTGGAACCTCCTCATCTTCCTCCATGTTGAGGATGATATAATCTATCGGTATGGTGAATCGGTTTATGGTGATGAGAACGTTCTCAATAATGCCCGTTGGGTGAACAATTGAGCGTTCCGCTAATTGCAAAGTGATAGCCACTGGCTTGATGCGACTTTCCAACCCGACACTCGAAGCAATAGAGTGAGGCATAAGTTTTACCCCCGCTCCCAAATCGCAAAGTGCCTTGGCGAGGTGTCACGTCCCAATTATGCACGGAATTGTGCAACTTCTGGGATTTTTGAGTTTCAGAGGCAAATCTCTTTTCACCATACAACTTCCAACTTTACTCAAGGATAGAACCTCTTCGCATTGAAAGATCTCCTCCTTGTTGGTCACGAGGTCCTTGAGAAATTTAGTATAGGAATGAACGGCTCTCACTAGGTCTAGCAAGGGAATCTCTACCTTTAGCCCTTTCACCATATCTGTGAATTTTTAAAATTGAAGCCGCTTTCTCTTTGACTTGACCCTTTGCGGGAAAGGTAGAGGCGGGATATGATCTTTAAAGTTAAAAGAACCTGGAAGCTCTCTCTTTCTCCTTTTTGCTATCGCTTCATAATTTTGTTCCATTCAGGTAGAGCTTTCCCCCTTCTCATAGTTCGCTATGGGTTCTTGGCCCTTATCCTCATTGTTGAATTCCTCACTTTTCGGTGTCCCTACTTGCTTTTCACTACGTAATGTAATGGCGTTACATTGCTCTTTGCCTTTCAGTTTGGGAACGGTGTCACTTGGGAGTGATCCTTGAGGCCGATGATGTATTAGATGAGATATTTGCCACATTTGAGTTTGTAAATTCTTCAAAGCGGCTCCATGTTCCCAAAGAATTCCCCCATGAGTTTCCATTATTGCTTCCTCACCATTGTTTTCAAGTGAGCTAGTTTTTCCTCATTTGATATTCTCAACTTATCCATCTTGGCTCCCAAACTCGCTATCAAATCCTCCAAAGAAGATTGCTTGTGTTCTTCTTGCTTGGAGGGTTGATTGCCAAAACCGGGCGGGTATGTTTGCCTTGGTTGGTACCATTGTCTTTCTTGGTTGGTGTTGTGCCATTGACCAACACTTCCTTGCCCTTTCCATTAGTTGGAGTTGGCTTGTCGATTGTAGTTGTTGACGAATTGAATCGACTCCTTAGTGAGATGACACTCATCCATATTGTGGTTGCCTTTGCACAATCCACATGCTAAGATAGGCTTAGTTCCCATGGCCGTTTGGATATTGGCCAATGTGTTTTGAATGGTTGCCATTTGGGCCTCCAAGTTTGCCGTTCTATCAAGTTCCAACACCCCCGATTGTCTCCTTATAGTTCCACTCCTTCCATTTGTCTATGAGCTCTCATTCTCGGCTACAAGATCAAAGAGTGCCTCCACATTTTCAATGGTTTTGTACTTCAAAGTTCCTCCGGCGCTAGCACTAACAAGCCTTATTGTTTCACCATTCAAACCGGCATAGAAAATGTTCAACTCTCTATCGGGTTCCAACCCATGATTTGGGCATACCTTTAGCATATCTCAGAACCTATCCCATGCTTCGGTAAAGGATTCCCCATCTCCTTGTCAGAATTGCAGGATCTCCGCTCTTAACTTCTCCATTCTTGTTGGTGGGAAGTACTTCGTGATGAATTTCTTAGAAAGCTCCTCAAAATCCACAATGGCTACCCCATTCAACAAATCATACTAACCAAGTGCTTGGCCACTCAATGAAAACAGAAATAAGAGTCTCTTTATGGCGTCATGTGGCACATCGTTAAGCTTGAATATATTACACAACTTCAAGTAAGCCCTCAAGTGTACATTGGGGTCCTCGTTGCTCAACCCATGGAATATCGAGCCATGTTGAATGAGACTTATGAGCTGTGGTGGGACAAGGTAGTTTCCGGCATAAATCTCCCCTTGATTGTTATAATGCTCTACTCTCGGCTCATTAAAACTACCAAAAAGCTTCCGCCTTGGAAGTGGCGCTTCCTCTTCAGCCATTTCTTCCATTTCGATTTCCTCTTTAATGACTTTCTCAAGGACGTCTTTCCTTTTTGCCCTTCTCAACGTTCTTGCCAATTCCCCGTCGAATTCAAACTCGGCTCCTCCAGCAGCTCTTGTCCTTGGCATGCACAAATGGGGTTCCAATGAACTCCAAGATCACCTACAAAGGAATAGAGTTCTAACGAGTAAAGTTGAACCAACGAAAAATACTCACATTAAATATGTAAAAACAAGACAAATGAAATTGAAAATCTATCTAAATACCGTCCTACACAAAATGTTAACACCAATTGCCCTCCTTAACAGCGGTGCCAAAATCTTGTTGGATGTAAAATGTGTTAACAAAATGGAATGAAATTATATGATCTCGTTACTTGCTAAAACCCTACTAGAAAAATTAATCAATACTACACATACATCCCACCCGAAAGAGGTGGTCAAAGTTGTAGTATAGCAAAGTTCATTCCCACGAGAAAGGGGATTGATGTTACAAGATTTTGTATTTTCAAAATATTTAGATGACGTAAGAACAAGTAGCTACGAAGGAAAGTTAACTAACAAATAAAACATTCTAAAAGATCAAATTTAAGTCAAGAAAGGTATGATGTACTCCCGGGTGGTGCCGACTAGGGTTACTAAGGATCTTTCTATCTAGGGTTTGACCTAAAGTGTCACTAAAGATATGAATAATCGCTCTCTTTGAGCTTCACTTTTATGGTGGAAGCAAGAGCTAAATGGGCGTCTATCTAGAGGATTTAGTTAGGTAAAGATGTCTTCCTTTATGATTGAGGCAAAAGCACTCAATCCTAGCTAACCGTGTCACCTATGTTCTCCCAATTCTTACCACTCTCAAGACCCGTTCCCCCTTTATGTCGGAGGCAAGAACTGGTCCTAGTCACTCCCCTCTAAAGTCTCTTTCTAAGCTCATTCTCACTTTAAGACGGAGGCAAGAATTAGCTTCGTTCTTGACTTCGGGTGCACAAACTAACGTAATGCACGAATGCTCTTCATTTTCCCTCATGTATGGTGAATGCAAGGTCAACTCAAGCACTTCCTCTATTCTACTTCAAACACCAAGGTTTAGAAGTTCACTCAAGCCTTTTATCAAATACTTACTAGTCACAACTAAGCCAACTAGCTACCTCTTCATTCAATGTCCATAGAACCTATCTACTAGATGTCCTCTAGGTTTTTCCCTATCAAGCAACAATTAATTCATCAACCTAGCCAATAAGAACCCAAGGAGCACAAGAGGTTCTAGCCTGACATAGCTAGAATCATCATGAAAGCAATAAATAGCATATACAAAGCAATAAATGACATTAAAGAAAGAAAACTACCAATCTGGGATGAAAAGATGTTTTCTTTAATAAATATTAGCATCCATTACAAGCTTTGTCCACATAGCTGATGGATTTACCTTTCCTTGTACAAAGATTGAGCATTCAAAATGAAAACCCTAACCTACACAACTCAAGGAGCACAAGAGAAAATCTCCCTTTGTTTGTAAATATCTCTAACCCTAACTATCACTAACTAACTACCAAAGACCCCAAAAAAACCTTATCTCAGGTTCCCAATTCCGTTTCTACCATTTTTATCCTTGTTGACTTTGAAAGTGGAGAGTAAATAATGTAAAACATCAATTCAGCATGAAATTTCTCCGGCGCGCCGGAGGAGTCTGTCTTAGCCTCCTAGCACTTCTTCAAAATGTCATCTTTTTCGCTCTTCTTCCGTCCCTAGCCCTCCTTTGCTCAATGTCCTACAAAACATGCACAAAACGTATCAAATACCCGTGAGAATTACGCAAAGAGTGCTTGAAACGGTCTAAATAGGATGAATATAATTCACCCTATCATCAGGTCTAAATCAAGACATAAGAATAAAGTTTGTAATTATTGCAAATAAAAGGAGCACATTAAGGCTGACTGCTACAAATTGAAAAATAAACACAAATATAAAAATGAGCAGAATAACAGCAACACTGTCGAAGCTACTGTACTTACAGATGAGAATGATAGAACTTTGTTCGTAGCAACAACAAATAAAGTTAGGTATAAAGATGAGTAGATTTCAAATTCTGGTCGTTCTTACCACATAAGTCTTGAAAAGGATTATTTCTCCACATATGAAAAATATGATGATGGGGTTGTTTTGATGGGCAATAATGCTCCATGTAAGGTTGTTGGTAGGGGAAAAATCTAGATAAAAATATATGATGGAATTGTTAGAACACTAACAAATGTTAGACATGTTCTAGATTTGAAGAAAAATCTAATCTCCTTAGGTACCCTTAATTCTCTCGGGTACAGGTATTCGACTGGAGGTAGAGTTGTAAAAATTTCACGAAGTGCTCTTGTATTTATGAAAGCCTGCAAGTCTTGTAGTTTTTATATCTTGTAGGGATCTACAGTTTCAGGCGCTGCAGCAGTCTCTATATCATCAGATACCGACATCACTAAATTATGGCATATGTAATTGGGACACTTGAGTGAGAAAGGCTTAACGTTGTTAAGCAATAGAGGCCTACTTTGTGGAAAAAGTATTGGTAAGATGGACTTTTGTGAACATTGTATTTTTGGAAAACAGAAAAAGTCAGTTTCAGTTCACCTGCAGTCTATAAAACAAAAGGTACTTTGGATTATATCCATTATGATCTTTAGGGGCCTTCCCTTATTCCTTCTAAGGGTGGTGCAAGGTATATGTTAACATTTATTAATGATTATTCAAGAAAATTTTGGGTGTATTTCTTGAAAAATAAAAATGATATTTTCCTGACATTTAAACAATGGAAGGTTTTAATTGAAAAGCATACAGGAAAACATATTAAGCAATTACGGACTGATAATGGCTTGAAATTTTGTGAAACAGAATTCAATGAATTCTACAAAAATAAAAGAATTGCTAGACATCGTACCGTTAGAATGACACCTCAACAGAACAGTGTGTCAGAGTGTATCAATCAGACTCTTTTGGAAAGAGCTTAGTGTATAATTTCAAATGCTGGGTTGACTTCATATTTTTGGGCGGAAGCCATCGTTATAGCTTGTTATATTGTCAACTATTTCCGTGTGCTCCTCTATATTTCAAGACTCTAGAGGAAGTGTGGTCAGGTACTCCTACTAATTACTCAAATTTAAGAATATTTGGGTGTCCAACATATATGCATGTTAATGAAGGAAAGTTAGAGCCTAGGGTTAGAAAATGTACTTTCCTCGGTTATGCTTCAGGGGTGAAAGGATACAGATTATTTTGTTCTGATCCCAAATCACCTAAATTTGTAATTAGCAGAGATGTTACGTTTGATGAGTCATTCATGTTAAATTCTAGAAAAGAGTCTTGTAATCCTTGTAATTTAGAAAAAGAAGATAGCACACAGAAACAGGTGGAGTTAGAGGTCATAAATTTCAGTCCTTTTCCAAGATCTTCTATAGATTAAGGTGATGAACTAGATCTAAACCTTGTTGAAGATGAACCAGTAGAAGAAGAATATTTCATAGCCAGAGATAGACCAAGATGAGATATTCGACCACTACAGAGGTATGCAAATTTGGTTACATGTTAGTACTCCTCTCGCTAGCCATTTTAGGTTATCTACTCATCAGTCACCAAAATCAGAGGAAGAGGAAAGTTATATGGTACGTGTTCCTTATTCTAGTGTCATTGGCAGTATCATGTATGCAATGGTTTGCACTTCTTCAGATATTTCACAAGCAGTTAGTGTTGTTAGCAGGTATATGACAATTCTAGGTAAAGAACACTGGCAGGCTGTGAAATGGATACTCAGATACTTGAAGGATACTTCAAACTCTTATTTAGAATTTAGTAGAACCAACAACACTTTGGTTGGTTTTGTAGATTCAGACTACACCGGTGACCTTTATAAGCGCAGATCTCTTACAAGTTATGTATTTTGTATTGGAAGTTGTGCAATTAGCTGGAAAGCTACTCTACAACATGTAGTGGCTTTATCCACTATTGAAGCAGAATGTATGGCAGTCATTGAGGCTATCGAAGAAGCTTTATGGTTGAGAGGTTTATTCTGCTAATTAACTCTACAAGAAGAGATTACTATCATTTACTGTGATAGTCAAAGTGCAATTCATTTGACTAAAGATCAGATGTATCATGAGCGGACGAAGCATATTGATATCAAATATCATTTCATTCGAGATACCATTGTTGAGAAGAAGGTCCTTGTTCAGAAGATCAATACTAAGGACAATCCGGCCTATATGTTTACTAAAGCTCTTCCAGTATACAAGTTCAAGTAGTGCTTGGACTTGATTGGTGTTCATAATTTGTGATTCAGCCCATTGAGGCTTTGCCAGAGGTGTTTTATTAAGTCACTATTTTTCAGGTTTGAGACCAAGGTAGAGATTTGTAATAAATGCTCTAGAACCACTTCATGTTTTTTGTTGACTTAATGCAGCAAAGAGTCCATCATTGCGGCTGCATGAAGTTTTGCGTTTCGGCCGCTTACAAAAGAAGACTTCAGCGGCGTAATTTCCTACAATAAACTACCTTCAGTAATTGCCTATAAATACGAGGCAATTCTAAAGTTCAAAAGTATCCCAAATGAAAAGCTATCAAAGTTTTTCTATTCCTCTCCTTTTATTTCATTTCTTCTGTATTTGAGAAAAACCTTTTGTGTTAGAAAGTGGCCTCTAATTAGTATTCAACTTTTGTAAATTGTCTCCACATATTAGTGAATTTTAGCACTGACTCTGGCAGTGGACGTAGGTCATATTGACCGAACCACGTAAATCTTTGTGTCTATTGTTTCATTTATTTTTCTTATTACTATTCTCCATAATTATTTTGGGCTGTTAGATACAACATGAGATCCATTTTTTCTCTAACATTCATCATCAAATTTACAATAACAATAACAATCAAACTTTTATTTTACTATTTGAGATCAATCACATAAATTTTATTTTTTCAACACATTTTGTTGACACATATTCTTGTTTATATTTAAGTAAAACATGTTGACATCTATCCCAAATAAAACTCAATAAGACTTCACTTAAATAGTGCTAGAATTTTGCATAAAAATATTCGTAATGACCTGTAATCATTATCACGAATTATAATTTCGCATAAAAATACTATCATCATTTATCATTATCACTCTTAACTAAATGCAGTCAACACTAGTTATTTAAAGAGTTTTGAAGAATAATTGATAAAAGAAATATATTTCAATTTATAGATGCTGAGATCTTATACCAATTAGGTACCTTTATTATGAATGTTGACTTAGGGCTTCTTGTTTTGTGCATGCTGGATACAAATTACATTTACAAAGACAGTTATCATTTAACTTTGGCTATTTTGCAAATATCAGAACAAAAATAAAAGAAAATGTTTGTATAATTTTTATCAAGAATAAAACACAAAAACTCTTGTGCGATTGTTTTATATATGTGACTGGACTAATATCGACGCACCCTCACTCGCACGTGTGTTGTAGTTTGCATATTCGCGTATATCAATGTTAGAATTCTAACACCATCCTGATTCAAGTATAACGTGTAAATTGTTCTCGCGAATTCACATATAAATTATTATCAATGTCAGAGTTCTAACACCCCATTCTGATTCACGTATAACGTGGAAATAGTTCTTGCGTACCATTCAGATTCACGTATAACGTGTAAATAGTTCTTGCGTACTATTATGATTCACGTATAACGTGTAAATAGTTCTTGCGTACCATTTTGATTCACGTATAACGTGTAAAAAGTTCTTGCGTATCTGTGTATAAATTATCAAGTTAAAGTTCTAACACTATTTTGATCCACGTAGAATGTGTAAATAGTTCTCGCATATTTGCGTATAAATTATCAATGTTACAGTTCTAATACCATTCTAATTCACGTATAATGTGTAAATAGTTCGCGTATTCGCATATAAATTATCAATATTAGAGTTGTAATACCATTTTAATTCACGTATAATGTGTAAATAGTTCGCGTATAACGTATCAATAATTCGTATATAACGTATCAATGTTTATCACATGACACGTGTCCGTCACATATATGAGACTCACCGAAAATAAAATCATGTGAAGACATTTTAATTTGTTGCTATGATATTTTCCATTTTGAGAGCACAATTAATAATGGAAAGCAGACCAAAAGAAGTCCACAAATTAATTTTTGTCTGAACAAAGGAACATTTTGATTATGTTATAATTACATTTTGAGTTCATAGAGAATGAACCAAAGAAGGGGTTTTGCATATTTTTGTCAAACAGGCAACATTCATAAAAAAACTAGCATTAATAATATGTAAAGTCGAATGCCCATATCAAGGAACAGAAATTATAAAATCTAAGAAGTTGCTTGTTTTTTATTAAGTTGGAGGTCGAAGTTAAGATCACATCTGCATAAGAAAAGGTTTCATTTCTTGATCATATTCTTTGTTTTTCATGAGGACAAATTCAAACCGAAATGTAAATGGATCAAGTTGAACATAAACATTTCTTATCATCTTCTTGTGAAAGAATTGTAGTCCTGCAAAGAGGGCATGTGAAATACCAATACCTCAACCATGTGTGCAGGCATAATGTATGGAAAATATGACCACAACACAAGTTGTGTATTAATGCTTCTTCCTCAAATTCTCTTAGGCAAATTGAGCAATCTGATCCTTAGCTGCTGCTGGAGATTGACTTGTAAGAAATCATTGGATTCCTTAATTGGAATACTTTAATCAAAGATTCTGAATCTGAATGGCCACTGCAGGAATCAATTACTAAAGAACCTGATTCTTCGTCTAACTTTGAGGGATGGATTCCCACAATTTGAAGAGTGGAAAGGAACATTTCCTTCACAATGGACGCTAAAGTTGAAATATTCATTAGCAACAGCCACAGTATTCCTACATCAGCTGGTGCTGGATAAGCTGAGAGTCCCATATTCTTGAAAACTAAGCTAAACCTGCCATAAATGTAAGAAGTAAACAAAGTATGAGTTCAAGTTGTGGTAAGAATAAAGTAAAATAGAACTCTACAGTAATAAACATCAAGGATTAAGAAGAAAATCATGCATAGAATTTCTTGAAAATGAGAAAAATTCATATGATTATGGAAATCATGCCCTTAGATGGTTGTTATGACAAAGAAATTAAACAAAAATACAATTAAATTATTACATAACAAAAACATCCCACCAAAATATAGTGATGCAGTGGCTTTAACATACTATGTTAATTGAGGTTTAAGGTTTCATAACCAAAAAAAAAAAAAAGTTCTTATTTTTTTTGTTTTTTGGAGGTTTTTTTTATCAGCTCTTGTAGTGTCTGGCTATGGTGAACAAAATCAAGAAACAGCTTTATTCACAAAACAAGAAGATGGGAATTAGAAGAACAATAAACAAATTAATGGGAATGGTAGAATTGAAGCTGGTTTGAAGGTTAGAATTTTGGAAGGAAGAAATTATTGAGAAGGTAATGAAAGAATAAAGAAGAATTATAGTTATGAATGGTGAGCATTGAACCGTCTTGCATGCCCTCCCCCTTTATATACCGATATTCACTTTGATTACCGAAGCAAAGTTATCAGCGTGGCAACGCAGCAATGAGCTAAGCACGTTCCCACTTCCCACCAGCAATCTGTCCTTTTCCATGGGTTTCAACTGACTTTTGTGCAAAATCTTTAGTTTTCTTATTGCAACGAGGCATCAAGTCCCAATCCATTGTCTTCTTCTTTGGTTTTTCTATGATTTTCTTATTTTGTTATGATGTCTTCTATGGCAATTTACACCTTTTGGATTGATGCGATTGTGCTTATTTTATATGTCATGTAGTCATCTATTTAGAGATAGATTTCACGCAAAGTTTCTCAGCATTTCTTTTCAGCATCAAATAATGCCAACTACGATTTTTTTAATTCTTGCACTGTCACTATATGATGTAAAAATTCAAATTAGAAAATATCTATTTTATTTAATTTACAAGATTAGTTTTGCACTCATCAAATCTGAAATTTGAAATTTAAAATAATTAAATATTTAAACTTTAAGCCATCAAACAATCAATTTTAAATGTCTAATTCTTAATGCCGAGATAATGAAATTCATAAATATATTTTTTTTTATAATTGAATGATTCAAATAGTATGATTTTATCTTTCAATTGTTTATTTTCTCAATAAATGTGCTATATACTAGTTTTTAAACAACTAATCAAAATTATTATCAAAAAAATGTACACAATATCATTTTGTAAAAAAAAATACAAAATAAAAAATTTAATAATTTTGAGTATAATAACATTATAATATTTTTTTTATTTGGCTAATCATCCTATTTGCGGGGGGCGCCACTCCCTATTTTATTGATAGAAATACGTTTGCAAAAGTCAATGGCGGATTTAACCATACCATTAGTACACGTGAGGAACTATAAATCGGGACGACTCCTCCCTTACATTGGATTAATTGACTTAAAGTTTGAAAAAGAAATAAGGAGTACTACCTCCTTTACATTAGCAAATCAAGAGATCAGTTTAAAATGATCTAACTGTGCTGAAAGGAAATCAAGGATTGGGGATTATGCCAAGGCCGTCTGGTGGTCGTTTTTCTACCAAATTAATTCTTACTCTAAAGATTAAAAATAGTCTAATGGGAGTAAGGTCGATCCCACGAAGAACAACAAATTCTCTTAATTAATCAATTTGCAATTGTCACCGTAATTAAAATTAACAAGAAATTAATACGAATGAAGATAGACAAATTCTCAAATTAATAAAACGAAGAAATTAATATCGAACAAATACTGAATTAAATTACTTAAGCTAAAAGTCTGGCAAGTAAGCAATCCACACTAATTTCTACAAGTTGATCATTGATGCAATAATAATAATTCTAATTCAACCAGCTAGTTATAAAACACCGAGAATCAGCTCTGACGTGTTCAAATCCCTCCTTACTTATTTGACAATAAACAAGAATCAGCTTAATCTATTGTTTCCCTATTTCTAATGTAATTAAGTCGGAATCAGCCGATCACCCAATTCAACATTAGAAAAGCATTAATTCTTAGAAGGACCCAACTTTAACAAATTAATTATGATCAGCATATATTAATTTGTTAACCAATTATCTCCGTCTACCGAGACAGCAGCTTTGTCACTAATTAATCCTACTAATCCAATCCAGTGATTTAATTAGAGATTAATTGACTTTACCTAATCTTATTAAAGTTGATCAAGCTTTAATTCAATTAAGTAATAAACAATATTCACAGAAAACTCTTGGAATTGAATAGAAAATTATTGATAAACACACTTTGATCTCACAACTTAGTCATAATTAGTGTTTCTACTTACTTACCAGATAAAGAAATTACTCACAACTCATAATTAAAACAAGACAGGAATAATAATTAAGAAGGAAATTAAATTAAACTAAAGATAGAAAATCAAACCAGTCCGTCGTTTGGGCAAACGACGGTACTGCTGTTCTTGCTACACAATGAAACTGCAGAAAAACGTAAATACCAAATCAAGCTACGTAATCCAGCTCTCCAATACAATCTGATTTCTCCCCTATTAATAGAAAAAACAATACTTCCTAATCTTAACTAAACGAGAGAAATATCCTTTGTTGCCATAAAATCTGTTAACAACTTTGATTGTAAAATCCCAATTTCAAATTCAAAATTCCTTCATTCATGGTATCAGTTCAAACACTCTCCAACTGCCACAATTTTATCTTAAGACTACCCACAAAAATCCTCTTTTGATGTCCACTGCTTCACTGCTACAACTTCACCTCCAAATCTGCCCAAAATCCTCTTGATTCCACCTTTTTCTCTATGTCATCATCCTAGCTGTAATTTCCCATTTCTGCAACATAATATCCAAATAAGTGCTGAATTCATTCCACAAAACACATTAAAATATGCATAAAATCATGAACTATTTTATGCTTATCACCGTCCCAAGACTAATATCCTTAACATAGTCCTCAAGTCCAAAGTCTCCATTCCGCAACAATAATAGAAATGCATATATTTGTGACATCTACATATTCATGGTATTCTACTATATTGGATGTTATCTTTCAAAACTTTTGAAAATATGGTGTGTAAAATGTGTGTAGTTGTAGAGTGTGAAAATGGATGTAGTATGTGCATAAAGTGTAATGTGTAAAAATATGTATAGTGTATAAAAATGTATGTAGTATGTATAAAATATGTGGTGTGCAAAAATGTGTGTAAAATATGTATAGTATGAACGTGTCAAATATGTGTAGTATGTGAAAATATATGTAGAACATATGAAATATGTGTAGTTTATGAAAAATGTGTTTAGTATGTCTAAAATATATGTACTATGTGAAAATGTATAATATGTGAGAATATATGTAGTATGTAAAAATGTGTGTAATGTGTGAAAATATGTATAGTGTGTATACAATATGTGAAAATATATATATAATGTGTG
Organism: Ophiorrhiza pumila; assembly: GCA_016586305.1. Taxonomy (NCBI): domain Eukaryota; kingdom Viridiplantae; phylum Streptophyta; class Magnoliopsida; order Gentianales; family Rubiaceae; genus Ophiorrhiza; species Ophiorrhiza pumila. Next base: position 22,317,736 of record BLIW01000005.1, read on the forward strand.
AAAATCTATGTTGTACAAGTAATATATTTTCCAAAATACAATACATCTTTTGGATATATCTAGAATTAACAATGATAAAATTGTCTCTACATTGTAAAATATATTATATTATAAAACATAAATGTTGAGGGTGGTAAAGAGTTAAAATTTTAAATATAGGGGTATTTTTGCGATTGAGTCATAGTTCAAAGTTATTTTTTTGAAATTAACTCCAAATTTTATGAAGAAAAGGTAAATGCATTTACGTAATTATAAACAACAAATGACAAAAAACAATATAAAACCAAAAATGTAGTCATGCACGGTGTTTGGACGACTTTGGATCTTCCGTATCACTTGATATAACACTGTGTATGAATATAACATGTCATTTTAATTGGTTATCTAATTTTTAAAAAATAAATTAAAACTCTATCAAGTGATATTAAATCTAAGGAATAAGTGATTGTACATATATCAAAGAATTACATCTACCTCCCTTGTGGTTAAATCATATTACAAAATGATCCCTATAGTTTTGTCATATTACGATTACCCCCATCAATCTAACTATTATCAAACAAAAAAGCCCCTACCATTAATAAATCAATAAAAACATGATTGAATGTCCAAATTTGCCCTTATTTTAAATGAATAAGTATGTTGACATAAAATTACTCATTCCACTTTATTAAAACTGATAAAAAAAATAAAAAAAAGATAAGGACACCATTAGCACCATTACATCACTAGATTGAATATAATTTGGGTCTATTTATTAAAAAAAATATTTGGGTCTATTTTAATTTATTTTTTTTATTTTAATTAAATAAGTAAGTGGATTCTTTTTATTTTATTTTTCTATTAGATTAAATAAACAAATAAAATTTAAAAATTTGGTCAAAGGCATTGTTAACTTTATTGGTCCACTAAATTAAATTAGAATTAATCTAGATTCTTTTTATTTTAAGTAAATAAAAGTTACTTTATTTTCATTTTAATTTTTCACCATATTTAATAAAAAATAATATAATTAATAAATTTTGGTCAAAGATATCATTAGCATTTTTAACTCATAAGATTAATTAAAATTAATCTTTGACTCTTTTCATTTTTTTATTTTAAGTAAATAAGTAATTAGGTTTTTTTATTTTTGTTTTTCAAAATCATAAGTTAGAGTTTTTTTCGTAATTTTATTAGATTTGTCAACAAAAGTTATGTCAAATGGGTGATTATAGCGAAACTACAAAAACCAATTTGTAATATGGTAATCACAAAAGAGTTAAATCTAATTCACCCTAAAAAGTAATACACGGAATAACGAAAATGTTACATAAGATCTATTAGTTGTTTGGACTGACTACTCATCCATTTATGACACGAAACTATATCAACATGACCCAGCCCATATGACCCAACCCATTAATACCCCAACGCCCAAGTCTTAATCCCAACATGACCCAACCTATTAACACTAAAGGCCCATTCCTTAATCCCAACATGACCAAACTCATTAACACCCCTAGTCCTATGTCTTAATCCCCAATTACATAACTACCGAAATATTTTATGATATGCATAAATTGTTTAAGAAACAAATTATTAGGGATTATATGCACGAAAACTCTGTCAAACGATAGCATGTATGCACAGTGGTTCATTATTGAAATAGACAATTAATCGCGCATGTTACAATTGAATAGAAAGTTGTGATACTTTATAATGTTATAGTGATAATTTTAATGTTGTAATATCTTAATATTATACTGATACTTTTTAATGTTATAGTGATAGTTGTGATACTTTTTATTATTATAGTGATACAACCAGATTCCGGCGGCAATTAATGTTGACCGCCATGGATCAATGTCTGGCCAGTTTGCTTTTTTTTTAAAAGAAAAAATTTCTAAAATGTCCAAAATATTATAACCAAATATTATAGTGATACTTTTTATTGTTATAGCGATAATTTTTAATGTTATAGTGATACTTTTAATGTTATACTATATATTTTAATGTTACCACTAATACTTTTTAATGTTATAGTGATACTTTTACTGTCATATTGCTAGTTGTTATTTTGTATGAGAGAGTGATACATTTTAATATCAGTCTCATACTTGTTACTTTGTATTTGATTGTAATACTTTTTAACATTTAAAACTAATACTTTTTAATATCAGAGTGCTACTTGTTAGTTTTTATCTGATAATGATACTTTTTAACATGTAAAAGTAACACTTTTTAATGTCACGGTGCTAATTATTATTTTGTATTCGAGAACAATACTTTTTCATGTCACGGAACTACTTGTTATTTTGGATATGATGGTGATACTTTTTATAATATAGCACAAATAATTTTTAATGCAGACTACTACTTGTTACTTTGTATTGGAGAGTGATACTTTTTATAATGCAATACTGAGACTTTTTAATGTTATTTTGATATTTGTTACTTTATATTTGAAATTGATACTTTTAAACATGTAAACTGACACTTTTTAATGTTACATTGCTACTTTTTACTTTGTATCCAATAATAATATTTTTAATATCACAGTGCTACCTGTTACTTTCATACTTTTAATATCATTGATACTTTTTCAGATGATATTAATAATAACTCATTCTATGATATATAACATGTTTGTGAAATTGAATCAAATCGTTGTTTCATATATGAATACGCTTCAAGATGTTGTTTAATTAGAATTATTTGATTAATCCCACTTATTTTTTCGTTCAGTTTTCACATTCTTATAATGGCTGCACTGATTATAAGCTGGAAAAACAATAGGGCAACATTGAAGAATTACCCGAAAAAACAACAATCCGATTAGTGTCCTTTATTGGATAAATTAATTGAGTAACAACTATCAAAGATTTTCACCTTTGGGTTTGACATTTATTTTCAAAGAATTTTATATTTGAATTTGACATTTGTCTTCAAAGATTTTCATCTTTGATTTTGACATTTGTTTTCTTGTGGTTTTTTGAAAATCATGACTGGTAGCTTAATCCGTTGACACATACCCTTTCACTTCTTGCTGCCTCTTCATGACTTCCTTCCTTTCCACCACAATGTGGTGGTTATCCTGAAAAAAAATTCGAGAAAAGCACACAAATTAATGCATTTTCTCAAGACTCCTCATTTTTTTTCCCCCACGATCCTAATCTATTATATAAAATCCTACACTATTACAATTGATTGTTGATGCACTTGGGAATATCTAGACTCCTCTATTTTAAAACATGATAATATTTTTAGTTAACTCCACTTACTGAGTTATTTTTAACTAATTTATAAAATAAAAACATGGAGGAGTAAGTTGCCTGCCCCCGAGTCTCCAAAAGGCTCAACCTTGGACAACATCAGAACAATATGCATTGATGAAATCAAACATGCAATATAATGACAAGTGCAAGCCAAGGCAGAAACTAGAAAAAGGCATGAGTTGTATGCTCCGGAACACCAAAAAGACAGCGGAAAAGATTATGGAGAGCATCAATATTCCACAGACTTGATGATCATAAACTCAAACTTCTGCTAAAAATTTCAATGACCATGGTTGGAATTTGGAAACCATGCTTGTTAATCAAACAAAGCCAAATCTAGTTTAGCAATCAGCAAATTACATGTTTGAAATTGAGCCACTGACATTCTACCTTATTGCCGTCAAAAGTAAGTACAATATATCCCCTTGAAAACATAGAAAAAATACTCCAAAGTATAAATTGAAGGGTTTAAATCAGAAATCTATTCACAAATGTTAAAATTATTTTTTCATACCCAAGAATTAATGTACGAGAAGAACATCTGAACTGCATAAATGTTAAAAATTGTCAGCATGGATTTATCCAAGACATTAATTCTCCATTGAACTCTTGTTACTACAGGTATACTTCAAAATTTATCTCCTGTTTTTGCAGAATCTGAAATGGAGCCTGAAAATCCTATCCTTGAAGAAAATGTTGATTCTGATTCTGCAGAGGAAGTTGTTCTAAAGGAAACTCCTGTTCTTTTTGCTGTTTCTGGTGAAGGCACTTCTGGTGTCACTCCTGGTGTCATTCCTGATGTCACTGACAATCCAGTCCCTTCTAACACCCAATCTGGTGGGTTTGATGCTGGTAATGATTATAGTGTTCCAGAAGCTGCTGCTGGTGTTCAATTGCTAGCAGACTCAGTTGGCCTTGTGCCTTATGATGAGGAGGATTCTGATTGATATAGCTCTGATATTTGGTTATGTTACTCTGCTTAAGATAATATGTTATGTTTTATTGTTGTTTTTGTACCCTTTTGTCTTTTTGTGGCAAAAATGGGGAGTAATTTGGGTTTTGTTTTGTAATCCCTAAAACAATGTATGCTGGGAATGTTGGTGTCTTTTGTTGTGTCATGCACAATGTCTTGTGCAGTGATGTTTCTTAAGGAACTTGGTGTCTCTTGCTGTGTCATGCACGATGTCTTGTGCAGATATGTTTCTTTATCTAGTTCCTGCTCAGGGGGAGATTTCAGAGAACTTTCGATTCAACATACAGAGGGGATTTTGATTTTGCCAAAAAATGCCGAAGGGGGAGATTGTTAATGCACACATGGAGTTGGCATTTATTTTAATTGGCATTGATTTTTTGGCAAGATAAGGAAAGATCTTATTGGAAGCATAAATCAAATTAAATCAATCAAACATTAATGCTAGATTGATTTGGAGATTAATGCTATCTTGATATTTTTGGGTTTATCTTGGTATTCTTGGAAGCTATCATTAAAGATCTATCTTTGGAAAAGATAAGCATTGAAGGCACATGGTTTTCCATCTTTCCATTTGAATTATTTGGTAATAATATTGGAGATAAACATGGGAAGAAATTGGCGTGCCTATATGATCTTTCCAACCACACGTATTTTGGCGTAGAGTGTTGATGTTTCTTTCGGTCTTTCTAAGACTGTGAACACATTTCTTTGTTGGAGATCTTTGATCAAAGTGTGTTGGCTAAAGCATCTTATTTCATCATTATTGAAGATGCAATCCTTGTTTTCTTTGATATAATTCAGCCTCGGGAGGAGGTTGTTAAGGAGCTCGGGAGGAGTTCAAACGTGGGCAAGGGGATCTTGCGTTAACCACGGATTTCGGGAAGAGTCGCCATTGACAAGGGGATCTTATCTTCATTGTGGGCAAGGGATCTTGAATTAACTATAGATTCTGGGAGGAATCAACACAGTCGAGGGGAGCTCGCACAATCACGTTCACCGTGAAGTTAGGAAGAGGCGGCGTCAAAGATAAGAGGGAGTCTTACTTTGTGTCAAACCGAGTGTCTTGTAACTTGTGAACTTAGTGGATTGTTTTTCTGGACGTGGCCCCGCAGACGTAGGCAATTGCCGAACTGTGTTACCAACCTCTTGTCTCTTTACTTTCCGTATTTTATTATTGTCCATTACTATTTTTATTAACGGTGTCACATCTGGTGTTCCACCTCATTAGGACACTACGCATCTAACTTTGATCTTTCATATGTAAATCTTTAGTTCTTCAATTATGATCCTCAAGTAACTTGAGAACCTGAAGATTAGGCAGTTTTCCAATTGGAGAAATTTTACTCCAAGGGAATTCAAAACCAAACAGTGTCATGTTTTTAAGCTTCTCAGGAAAACCAAACTCAAACTCAATATGATTTAATACTACATTATATATTGACAAATCAAGTGATTCTAGCTGCCTCAAAAAGTCTAGTACCGAAATCTTCTTGCAGTTCTCATTATCACCCCCTTGTTCAAGGAGTTTGCATCTCAGTTTATAGATGTTTGGAAACTTTCTCAATTGCTTTTCCATGCTGTGCCAAGAGGATATAATTGCACCACAAAAGCTGTCCAACTCATATACATCAGAAAAGTTGTCAACATTTTCAACTGGCAATCTAAAACCACTGTAGTAATCACTCATTCCCATGTAAAGATGTCTCAATTTCTGTAGATTCCAGATAGTATCTGGCAATGAAACTCGGTTTCCTTGTGAATTCACAATAAAAGTCTCCAAATTTTTGAGCTTACCTATTGACGATGGGATTTCTACAATCTTACCTTGAACTGCCAAGTATTTCAACTGAACAAGAAGTTCTATTTCACTTGGAAAAACAAAACCAAAATGAATTTTCCCAAAATCCAACACCCTAAGAAGTTTGAAAATGTGAATAACGAATGAAATATCAAGCAATTTTTCTGAAGTCCTTTCTGCTTCATAGGAGAAATATCAAGCCATTTCCTGGACAAAATAGCTTTTACTCCTTAAAATGTTTTGGGCTAGAATGAATGCATAACCTCCGTATGTTGCATGGATCATCAAAAGCTAAATGCTCATCATACTATTTTAACAGTCTGAAAATTTTTCTTCTTTGGCTTTTGCCATACAAAAATCATGTAGCAAATCATGAATACGGGAAGTTCTGACACCGCTTGTGGATCATGTTTTGGCTACTATAACTAAGTTTCTACCTATTAAATCCAACATGTAATCTCTCACAATCTCTTCTAAGCTCTTTAACTTGGTCTTTTACACAAATCCTTCAGCAATCCATAACCAGATCAACGTCTTGACTGAGAGCTCTTGGTCTTCTGGAAATGCTCCAAAATAAAGGAAGCATGCATGGCTTCAAATAATATGGTAAATGTTTGTAACTCAGCTCCAATGTGTTCATGCATTGTTCTGTACTTGAAATGAGGCCTGAACTCAAACTTTCCAGAACTTCCTCCCAAACATCTAGCTCCACAGTTCCCAGAAGTCCAGATACAAGGACAATTGTTAAAGGCAACGTTCTGCAATCTGCATCCCAAGTTCATTTAACTTTCCTGGAGGGCAACCATTTCCAGGGAATATCTTCTTCTCCAATAACTCCCAGCTCTCAACCTTAGCGAGTTGATGAAGAAAATGAGGTTCCTCATCGAGCATAGTTTGAGGAGCAACATTACGAAGTCGACTAGTCAAGATAATTCTACTTCCATTAGCATCATCAGGCAATGGTGCTTCCAAACTATTCCATACTTCAATGTCCCATACATCATCCAAAAAGATGAGATATGTTCTTCCTTTCAAACTCCGCCAGAGTTCTTTAGCCAAATCTTGTTCAGTCATCTCAAAATATCTATTGGGAAGCTTTGTAACAATATGTTTCAAAAGCTCAAGTAAAACTCTTTTTTGGTTGTATACTTGAGAAATAGAACTCCATGCACGAACATGAAAATGGCAAATAACTGAAAGATCATTGTAAATTTTTGTGGCTAAAGTTGTCTTACCTAGTCCAGGCAGGCCCACAATAGCAATGATCCGCAATTGCTTTGATCATCTTGTAAGTCGATCCTTAATTGATGTTTGATGAAGGTTCACTTTTACTATAAATATAATACCTTAGAAGTAGACTTACAATACAACAAGTATTTTTCAGTTCATAGGAGTCCAACTACTTCTCATCTATTATAGCTATTTCATATGTATGCTAAGAGTTGCAATCCTATTACAACTCTTACACTACAGAAAACCCTTCTCCAAGGTATGTTATAAGAGTTTCAATACAACTCAAACTCGGTTATGTATTCTATAAATATATCCGTTCCATCACTTTGGAGGGGGATTCGATACATTGTATTATTGACTACATATCGACAAAGCTTAAGGCTCATAACTGACTTAATCTTTAAAGTTTACTCCCTGGTCAATCCCGGGGACTTTTTGCAGGTATTCGGCATATCTCGGACGACCAGAGAACCTATTGACGACGTAAGATTTTTAGACTCATCAATTGGCACCCACCATGAGGCATGAAGATAAAATCATGTCTATTACTCGTTTACAACAATCAAAACGTGACAAACAATTGGCTCGGAACTCTCCTGATCCTGATCATCAAGAGGAGAACAATCCTCCCTTAAGGGAAGATCCCGCTGATTCATCCACTGAAACTCCTAGTCAGGACGGAAGTGGTTCTGATCCTCATAATCAAGATGGAAGTTCAATTTCGTTTATTTATCTGCATTCACTTGACGTACTTAAGTTTCTGATCGAAAATGGAGATCAAATTCAAACGATGATAGCAAATCGTGCTCCGGTTAATTTGGCCGAATGAGAAGCTCACACAGCTCAGCAGCTAGAAGAACAGAATCAGGCTATTTGCGAACGAGACCTCCGTCATAGGTTTTGAGAAGAGCATGAACTCAGGCTGAGAGCTGAGAAAAGTGCTAACAGGAAGAATTGAGATCATATTTCGGTTTTGTCTCATCGAAGAGACTCAAGATCTCCATTAAAAAACGAGAAACTGACACATTATCGTCAGCGTACAAGAGCAGAAGATCATTCTCCTAACTTATATATGCCGTACGAACCGTCGAGAGGTCAAAACCTACAATTTGGTAATATAGGGCAATCCGATCTGCCACATACTTTGCGTCAACCACAAAATGATGTCTTTCAGGTACATTCTCCATTTGTTGATGAGGTGGCGAATTACCCTATGCCTCATCGTTTCAAGATGCCAACTTTGCTGTTATATACTGGAGATACAGATCCTAAAGAACACCTACGTCATTATGTGGAAAGTGTTTTGGCATAACAATGATGGGAACTGCACGATTATGGTATAAAAATCTAATGACCAAGGTTTTTCACAGCTTCGATGACATTTCCTCAACTTTTCAGAGCAGATTCGTACAACGTGAAATGTTTGTGAAAACTAGCATTGAATTACTTAAAGTAAAACAAGGGGATTCAGAGCCATTAACTCAATATGTTGAGAGATTCCTAAATAAAAGTTTAGAAGTGGGACGTAGATTTGATGAAGTTGTGATCGGGGCTTTTACGAATGGCTTGCGACCAGGGAGATTGTACAAAGAATTTGTAACTGATCCTCCCAACAATGTGGAAGACGTGATAAAACGAGCTCGAAAATTTAGAAAGGGAGAAGACACGGATAAGCAAAAGCGTGATAATGAAAAAAAAACTGAAAAGAAGAAAGAAGAAAAAGCCAAAACATCTAGTGGTGGAAATCGAAAACAAAAATTGATAAAGTGTTGTACAATATGTCTACGATTGGTGAAGCCAAGGATTTCACTTTATTGAATAAGACGCGAACTGAAGTACTTGCTATCTCAGAAAATAGGGGAATGGTAAGATATCCACAACGTATGATAGGTCTAGATAGCAAAAGGAGTAAGAAATTCTTTTATAAGTTTCATAATCAACATGGTCACAATACTGAGCAGTGCAAAGATCCCAGAAAGTATATAGAAAAGCTGATTCAGAATGGCCTACCTAAAGGAGTTCGTCCGTGTTAGAGGTTCTTTAAACCGACCTGAAGACAAGAAAGATGTAGATCATCCTGATGAAAAAATGAGAAAAGATAATGGTAATGATGGAAATCCCGTTGCAGATAAAAATATCATAGGGGTAATTCATATTATCATCGGAGGGCCCTACGATGGGAATCAATGACCTCCAAAAAATTGAAGAACAAAAGATTCTCTGAATAAGAACCGGTTCATAAACAGTTTAAACCAATAGATACAATCACTTTCTCAGAAGAAAACACGGTACAGACCAAATTTCTTCATGCAAATGCATTGCTAATTATAGCAATCATTGCTAACAAAGAAGTCCATAGAGTATATGTAAACGATAACAATTCTACCGATATCCTCTATTACAAAACTTGCCAAAAAATGGGTATTGACAAAAAACAGCTGAAAGCTTGTCATTCACATCTCATTGGCTTTTCAGGGGAGACATCGATGTCAATCAGAATGATAAATCTACCAGTGACATTGGGAGAATATCCTAAGGAAAGACTCATCTATGTTGAGTTCACTATTCTTGATGTCACGTCTCCATAAAATGTTATTCTAGGACAACCTTCCATGATGCAATTAAAGGCTATCTAGTCCCCCCATATAATCTTGTTATGAAATTTCCTACAGAAGCAGGAGTTGCTACATTACGAGGTGATTAGAAGTTGGCAAGAGAATGCCATATGGTTGCCTTAAAAGGAAAGAAAAATAAGCAGGTGGTAAATGTTAATTACGTTGGCACAAAAAATCGAGTTGAAACAGATAAAACAATTCTTATTGGATCATCGTTACCAATAGGAATAAAAAGATCATTGATAAATCTCTTATTATAATTCAAAGATGTTTTTGCTTGAAGTCCAGATGACATAAAGGGAGTACCAGCTGATCTGATTGTTCATAAGTTGAACATTGATAAGTTTGCTCAGATAGTCAGATAAAAGAAAAGAACATATGTGCCAGATCGCCATATCTAAAGAGGTTGATAAGTTGTTAACAACAAAAATAATCAAAGAGGTTTTCCATCCGACCTAACTTGCCAATCTTGTCATGGTTCCGAAACCAGACAGTTCTTTAAGGATGAGTATTGATTACACAAATTTGAATAAGACTTGTGCAAAAGATTGCTATCCTCTTCTGATAATTGATCAGAAGGAAGATGCGACCTCCGGATTTGAGGTCTTATGTTTTCTGGATGCCTATAAAGGCTATCATCAGATTCAAATAGATGAAGACAATGCAGAAAAAATAGCTTTCATAATTGAAAAATGAATATATTGTTACGCAAAGATGCCTTTTGGATAGAAAATTGCTGGTGCTACTTATCAAAGGCTAGTGGATAAAATATTCTCTGGTCAAATTGGCAAAAACATGAAAATCTATGTTGATGACATGCTCATTAAGAGCAAAAGGATAGAAACTTTTTTGTATGGCGTGAGGGAAACTTTGAATAAATTACGAGAAATAGGGCTAAAGTTAAATCCCAAGAAGTGCACCTTTGGGGTCGGATCAAGAAAAGTTTTCAGACATATGGTCTCAAATCAAGAGATCACGGCAAATCTAGAGAAAGTTAAAGCAATTTTGGATATGAACCACCCAGAAGTTTAAATGAAGTTCAGAGGCTCAAAGGTTGTTTAGTTATTTTAAATCGTTTCTTATCGAGATAGGCTGATCGCAGTCTTCCGTTCTTTAAAGCTTTAAAAAAGGCAAAAACCTTTGAATGGGATGAGAGTTGCGATAAAGCATTTGACGAACTGAAGACATATATGACAAAACTACAAGTGTTGTCCATTCCAATTCATGGAGGGATCTTGTACTTATACTTGACAGCAAGTAATACAGCAATCAGTGCATTTTTGGTTAGAGATGATCAGGGAATACAAAAGCCAGTATACTACACAAGTCGTGCTTTGTAGAAACTGAGCAGCGATATCCTACGATGAAAAAATTGGCACTAACACTTATTCATGCTTCAAGAAGATTGAAAATGTATTTTTAAGCGCATGAGATTCATGTCCTTACGGATAAACCACTAAGGCAAGTTCTACAAAAGCCTGATTCCTCAGGAAGACTTATGAAGTGGGCAATTGAATTAGAAGAATATGACATCACATTCTCATCTCGAACGGCAATAAAAGGTTAGGTGCTTGCTGATTTCATAGCAGAAGCTTCTGTTATTGAGGAAAACCTTTTAAAGGAGGACAATGTGAAGAACTCTTACAAGGAAATAAAGAATTTTTGGGTTTTATTTGTTGATGGAGCATCGAGTGAGCATGGTTCAGGAGCTGGGTTAATATTAATAAACCCAAAAAGACATGAATTCACTTATTCTTTACGATTTGAGTTCAAGGCAACGAAAAATAAAGCAAAATATAAGATATTAATAACTGGGATGAAGTTAGCCTATTAAAAGTGAAATAGTTACAAGTTTACAGTGATTCCCAACTCATTGTAAACCAGTTAACTGGGGGGGGTATGAGGATCGACATTTGAATATGACGAAATATTTGGAGAAAACTGAAGACCTCAAGAAAAAATTCCAAGAATTTCTAATTGAACGAGTACCCCGAGCTCAGAACAAACGAGTAGACGCACTCAGCAAGTTGGCGTCATCAGCATATATTCACCTCAAAAAGAAAGTTTTGGTTGAGGTCCTGCCAACTCGAAGCATTGAAGAGCTGCAAGTTTTAGTAGTCGAAGACGTGGGCGATACTTGGATAACTCCAATTATTAAGTTCTTAACAAGTGGAGAATTGCCACGAAACAAAGCTTTAGCTCGGAAATTGGTCATACGATCAGCTAGGTATGTCATTAAAGATGGAGTATTGTTTAAAAAAGGTTATCTCATGCCTTGGTTGCGTTGTATAGGTCCCAGTCAGGCGATATACGTGTTGAAAGAAATCCACTTCGGATTATGCGGGAGCCATGTCAGAGCACATATGTTGGCCTAAAAGGTAGTATGATCAGGCTATTACTAGCCTACGATGACTGCAGATTCATATGAATTAGTGCAAAAGTTCCCTAAGTGCCAAATCCATGCTGTTGTTAGGCATATTCTACAATCTGAGCTGGTCGGTATCCAAAACCCGTTGCCGTTTGCTCAGTGGAGGTTTGACATTGCTGGACCATTCCCTGAAGCTCCTGGATGGCTCAAGCATTTGGTGGTTGCTATTGATTATTTCACAAAGTGGGTGGAGGATGAACTACTTGTGCAGATTTCTGGAATAAGTATGATTAAGTTCGTTTGGAAATAAATATTGTGCAGGTTCGGAATACCAAAAACACTAATATCAGACAATGGAACACAATTTGTAAGCGATCCATTCAAAAGTTGGTGTGAATAACTAAATATAAGACAACATTTTACCTCAGTGGCACATCCACAAGTAAATGGGCAAACAGAGGTCACTAACAGGATAATAATCCAAGGCTAGAAAAAGTTATGGGAGATTGGGTCAAAAAATTGCTAAATGTTTTATGGGCGTACCAAACTACCCCAAGATCGGCGACCCGAGAAACTCCATTCAACTTAGTTTATGGACCCAAAGCAGTTATACCTGCCGAAATCGGACGCCCAAGCCCAAGGATAATCCACTACGTTTCAGAGACAAACTCTGAAGAGTTGCGATTGAATCTAGACTTGCTGGAGGAAAAACGTGAGATGGTATCTTGCTGAAGCAAAATACAAGGCTGAGATAGCTCGTCATTACGATAGACGAGTTAAAAGAACTCAGTTCCGACCTGGAGACTTGGTTCTACGAAAGAATGAAGCAAGTCAAGTAGAGGTCTTAAAAAACTTGATCCGAATTGGGAAGGACCTTATAAGGTAACGCAGGTCGGAAGAGCAGGAAGCTACAAGTTGGAAACTCTAGATGGACGACCAATCTCGAGGATGTGGAACATCACCAACTTGCGAAAATACTAGCGGTAACTTTAGTTACTTTTTCAGTTCAGTTTCATTAAAATAAGCACATAGATGCTTCAATAAGTGTAATGCAGCTTAAATGCAACACATCAATAAAATAACTCATTATAAGTTCATTTTTACAAATTGAAAAAGTGTTATTTAATATTTAGATCAATTATGTTCATTATATGACATACAAACATTGACTCTCCTTAAAAAAAGAAAAAACATGCAAATCAAAGTTCGATTTAGTTCGGACTATATGATTTCACATCATATCATTGATTTTCTGCCAAAAAGGAAAACAAGCAAATCAAAGTTTGATTTAAATCACACTATAAATTTCACAACATATCATTGATTTTCTGCCGAAAAGGAAACATGCAAATCAAAGTTTGATTTAGCTCGGATTATACGATTTCACATTATAACATTGATTTTTCGCCAAGAAGGAAAAGATGCTAATCAAAGTTTGATTAATTTTGGACTATTCAATTTCAAGTTTGATTCAGTTCGAATTACTTATCGAATGAATAAAGCTCGGATTATTTATTGATGTACAAGTTCATGTCAGATCAGATTCTAATTTACCTCAGACAATTTGCGCAATAAATGTTATACAGACGACATCAAAATAAGTTGGAAATAAAGAAATTTTCAATAAACAATAAGATTAATAGGCAAATTGATTAAAAGATCAAAAAATTGATCAACTGTTGTTCAATACATAGTACTACTAAAAAATATAAAGGCTCAGAAAATCAAAACTATTCTTCTTCTCTCTAGTCATCGGCTTCCTCGTCGGCTTCTTCGGAGGTTGGAGGTACGTACTAACGATAATTGACTTTCACATGCTTCAGGTTGTCTAAGGCTTGATTCAAAGCTTCTTGAGATTTGGCATTATAACCTTTTTCAGAATTCATGTCAACTCTAAGACATCTTGAACTAAGCGCAACCAAAGCTTTGTGATAGCCATGATGGCGAGCGGGGGTGCACAACTTGACTAGCACCTTCCTCTCTTTGTCGGACTCTAGAAAGTTTGAGATGATCTGAGAAGAGGCTTCACCTTCCAAGAAAGCAAATCTTGCATCTAACTCTTCTTTAGAAGCTCGAACGGCATTCAAATCGTCCTGAAGAAGGTCATTTTCCTGTTTCAGCTCGAAAGCCTTTTTTTTTCAACTTCAAGAGAGGAAGAAAGTGTTTTGATCTCCTCCTGGTTAGTGATCTTATCAGGAGACAATATCTCCAGTCCGTCCGAGGCCCCATTACTACGGTCGATGACCTCTGCTGCTAAGAACATGACCTGAAATGCAGTTGTTAATATAAATAATAATAACAACAAGCGCAATAACATCAGAAATGAATAAGTTACCTGAGCAATGCCAAGTGCTAGTCGTTGATGATGAGAAGGGGTGTCAGTCCTCCTCATCATCTTCCTGTCCAGATGAGGAACAGAGTAGATGAAGTCAAGCACCGTATTCACAGTAAGCCTATCGTTAACATCCATCCTCACATTGAGACAGAATAAAGATCGAGGGTAGGAGGCTTCACCCTCTAAAACCTTCGAATGAGGAATGAAGATGTCCCCTAATAATGAAGAGCCCGTCACTTCGACCTCATCAACTTTGATTTCCATAGCTCGGGACTTCTTATTAGCCACGACTGTGGCGTTGACCGGCTTCCTCGTCTCGGCAACCTTCATAACCTTTTTAAAAGCCTTCCCCATCCTGGGGGAAAGTTTTTTTGACGTTTCTCTAACCGATGAGGAGGTCAGATCGGGAGTCTTATTTTTTGATTTCACCTCGTCAATGGGGGCCTCATCTATATGAGCTCCGCCTTTTGCTGTTACAGGCTCGGGAACATCTTCCATAAGGTCTTCAATATTGATCACTGAGAAAGAAAACGGAGAACCAATCATAAAAACAATACATATGAAACTTGTCAAGAAGATGTGAAGTAAAGTTGGGAGTTATACCCTTTTCCCCTTTTCTAAGTGGTCTGTGTGGTCGGAAGGAAGAATTTCAAGGCTCAGCTTTGCATTTATTAATACCCTTTCAGGAAAGAAATTAGTATTAAGAAATCGATTTTTATTTTTGAGCCTCTCAGCGAGCTCCATAGGGAAGTTCTTAATGGAGATCGGATCGAAAACGCGACCATCGTCCTTCCAATACCACTCACATCCTAGTGACTTGAGGCTAAGAAAGAAAAATTTGTCCTTCCACTAATGGATAGAACTCGATTTACCACTTAGGAGTTGTTTTTTAGATCGGCGGGTGAAGTAATACCAACCCGAATCTTTTCTAGAAGACTTTAACCAGAATAAATGCCTAAAGTATGGTATAAAACATTTGTAGTTCAGGTGGGTGAAATATAATTCAAATCTGATCAGAATTTTGATCGCATTTGGGGTTAATTGTGTTAAGCTAATCATATAATCAGCGAGAATATCTTTAAGGAACTGAGATAAAGGAAATATCAGTCCGGATCTTAAGTGTTCTATGAAAATGCTTACAAAGCCCTCTGGATGACGTCTAGCTACTTCCCCATCCAAAGGAACCCTAGTCTCGATTTGGTGGCTGATATAAAAGTCTCTAAGAATATGTACTAAGGCCCCAGTTGTGGTTGAGCTTAAGGTATCTATCTTTAGGCTCGTAGTCTCACTAGTCGGATTTGGGTTTTGGGGGTTTTCAGATTGTGGTCGGCTAGATGAGGGTTGGTCCCTAGGAAATTCTACTGCTAAAGGAATGGTGTCAGTTACTAGATGTTCCAAGTCCATTTCAGAAAATTCTAAGTTTTCTTCTACCCGAGTTGAACTTTCTGCCTCTACCGATTTGGAAGCCTTTCCTACTGATTTCTTTCCTATTTTCACAATGTTAAACTCTTAACTAAATTAGTTTGGCTATATAAGCTAGAGTTTAAATCAAAAGAGGAATGAGAATCACTACTACTACTTGATGTGGTGTGAGCAGATTCGTGTGAATGATAAGCAGAATCAGAACGGATTGGTGAAGAGGAATTAGAGTGTTCTGAGGCAGACATTACTTACTTGCGGAAAAGATGATGAAAATGTCTCAAGGATATCTGAGCTTGGTATGACATGGATATTGGAAGTGAGTGAATACTCAAAAATTTGCTGGAGTACAAACTGAAAATTGAGAGCTCTGGATGAATGAAAGTGACAAATGAATTCTGAAACACCCTATTTATAGGTTAAAGGTATAGGAATTCAAACGGACGTGACATCTATGGTGGGAGAACGTACCGCCAAAATACATATCAGACAAGTCGTGGTTAGAAATGTGTAAGCGTGCTTCTCGAGCACGAAACTCAAAGAGGCGAATGTGTACATAATAGATCGGCATTATACAAAAGATTATTATTCAGATCGGAATGGATAAATACAAATCTGAGCTGAAGGGCTATTGATGAAGGTTGAATTTTACAATAAGTATAATACCTAAAAAGTAGACTTACAATACAATAAGTATTTTTCAGTTCAAAGGAGTCAGCTATTATAAGTATTTCATATGTATGCTATAAGTTACAATCCTATTGCAACTCTTACACTACAGAAAACCTTTCTCCAAGGTATGTTATAAGAGTTTCAATAAAAATCAAACTCAGGTATGTATTCTATAAATATATCCCTTCCATCACTTTGGAGGGGGATTCGATACATTGTATTCTTGACTACATATCGACAAAGGCTTTAGGTTCACAACTAACTTAATCTTCGGAGTTTACTCCATGGGTAAATTTTGGCGACTTTTTGGAGGTATTTGGCATATCTCAGATGACCAGAGGATCTGCTGATGACGTGAGATTTCTAGACTCATCAATGTTGCATCATTATTGAAACCAACAACTCATTGGTAATGGGAAAGTTGAGTGTTGAAGTTTGTGGAAGTATCTCTTCACTTTCAGGGGAAATAAACTTCATTCTTTCTATCAACTTTAGAATCCCAAGATCTATTTCAACATCTTTCTGGCAAAGCAAGCAAATTATGACTCCAGCATCACATACATCTCCAGTAAGATCCCTCATTTTCTCATCAAATTTGTTGGGCTGCTCCTTAAGAATGGTTCTCAATAATCTAAGTCCTTCATAGAGTGCTTGCAGTTGATCTTTTATTGAAACCACAACATAAGTATCCAGTTGTAGCATCTACCAAAGATTACATACAAGAGAATCAACGAAATCCTTTATTACCATTACATGATCATTATCCATTCCAATACTGGAAGAATTTAATTGTCTCAACATTTTTGAGCTAGTCAGAGCTTGATAGACTTGAGGATCAATAGGTTTGATATTCTCTAGCAGCACCAAAATCTTAAGCTTTATTCTTGATTAAATATGTAAAATTGCCACATATATGAGGGATGTGTTGAATTAACAGCAACATCTTGAATGTGAGACAACAAATCTTTCAGTTGTGGGCGGTCAATTCCTCGCAGTGTGGAAAATATTGGATGAAATTTTTAAAGAATGATAGCTTTCCTACTAAGGTTTCTAGTAGGTCTACTAGCCTTTTAGGTGACTGTGCATCCCAAGAAAGATACTCCACTAGATTCTCCAGAACTGAGTCAATGATTTCCATAACTTCATCTGCGTTTGGAGAACTTGATTGCCATAAGTAATTTGACAAACTGATGTTCCATTCATCTATTTCTTGCTTAAAAGATTTCAACTCAAAAATCAATTTGTTTTGCACATCTTCATTAGGAAATACATCTTTCGATTCTGATCTAAGATGGTAAGACTGAATTCCTGTGCACTTATGGAAACCGCATCTTCAATCATTACCAAGAGAGATCCCAGATTTGCAGTCTTCTGATTGTTGTCATTCTATCTCAGGTGTACATCGTCGCGCGCAACTTTCTTATACAAAGAAGAAATGGCCTGAGATTCCATATCCTGCATATAAGGATATGCATATCGTATAATATGTTTCCATCGTTCCAAATGGTAGACATGTCGTTCATCAACTTGAGATCATCCAAGGCAGAATGCATGCAAGTAATGTTGAAGGCCATGTTAATTAATATATATCTCGACGCCAAACTTAAGTTGAATGGCAAATGAACTAAATGAAAAAGGAAGATTCAAACGAAAACCAAAATGAAGATTGTAAGAACGAACAATTACAAGGTGATCCAGGATATTTTGCTCAAGAAATTAAACTGAATGATTTCCAAGAAACTAACCTGGAAGTGCAGAATATGAGATCTTGTTCTGCTCCACGTTTTTTCCATGTATGGAAACACGTCTTTTCCACATATGGAACTCATAGTAATAGAAACTACTAAAGAATCTATTGTAATCCACCAAGTATAAAGTATATAACCAAATATAATAGTAAGGAGGAACTATGTATTACGATATTTTCTATTTTTCTTCTGTTCCTAGTCTGATATTCCCTATATATAAAGATTAGTAGACTTCTATCCTTGAGCTACCAGAAAGCCTCAAGCTAAGGATAGTCTTCTTATCTTTATCAGAATATGATATACGTACCAAGTTAATGATATCGCATATAACTTTATCTCATACTTTTAGATAATGTGAGACTAATCTATCATGGGCGTATTTATCCTATATGCCAACATCTCCCACTCGCACATAATGGAGTGACCGCTGAGTTCACCTATTTTTGAGAGCTCTATACTAGAAACACTTTAAGGCCAGCATAGAGACATCAACCATTAAATCGAAAAGACTTTCGTGACTAAGTATATCCCAGACTTATTTGATTATATCAGGTTAAGTATCTCTAATCCCTCAAAGAGCATACTTGTGCCTTCATTATATACATTACACTCATAATTATGTCACTTACCAAAAAGCGCCATAACCCATCGATGAATGAATATAGTGTAATAATATAATCCAAATAGTCTTCATTTGCACTAATATCATTCAACTTAAAATTAGCTACTTTCCTAAACATGCCCCATTCGGCCAAATTAACCATGACCATTTGTAGTCATGCTAAAGTAACAAACACTAACTTTAAATTTCATGATACAGTCTGGAATCACAAACGATATTTTTAATAAGGACATTTAATATCCTTTAAGACTCACAAGGTGAGAAAGCAGGGACCCATTCACTCATCTTCATCTATAGTTGCAAAGAACATGTTGTACAAACAATATGTTATGGAATATAAGTATTATGCCATATGGATCTTAGTCAAGTTTCTAATCAAGTGCCTTACTTGAGACTTATTTTGTCCTCTAGTGTAACTCCAATTACACTTGAAGTCTCACATCCGGCTGTAAATCAGGCTTATATATAAATTTTGGGTTATCCATATGCGATATTAGATAATATCTCATCTTGACCAACGTCAAGGCAATACGCTTAACGTCTCATCTTTTGCTCGCTATCATCAGTGCCAAAAAGTTGCTTGTGTGAGTAAGCAAATCAACCTATTCATGTATATTACAATAACATACATTCATATGTGTGCTATAATCAATGTCACATAATTTGAAAAAGAAATTAAATATGTAAATCAAATTATATTAAAATCAAGATATTTGTAAACTTTTACAAATATTTATAGTACAAATAAAAAATTCTATGCAATGATGTCGTTCTATCATAAACAAAAATACATCACCTTATTGTGCGTTTAGTCACATGATAA
The DNA here is from genome assembly GCA_016586305.1 of Ophiorrhiza pumila. NCBI lineage: Eukaryota > Viridiplantae > Streptophyta > Magnoliopsida > Gentianales > Rubiaceae > Ophiorrhiza > Ophiorrhiza pumila. The sequence continues at coordinate 22,337,599 of BLIW01000005.1, forward strand.
GCAAATATTTGGTTTATAGAAATATACTAAAAAAATACTTACTTATTAAAATGTGTTTTAGTTCTTTTATAATACTTGGAATCCTTAGTAAAATTTTAAAGCAACTATCTTGTTACAATAAACAAATGTAGAAACCAATGAGTCTTTAATAATGCCAAGATTCACGAGGAACTTTTTCAAACACATTACCTCTTGTACTACTAATGTACAAGTTATTAATTTTGCTTAATCTATAGACAATGATTTACATGTTTATTTCTTACTCATCTATGATATGATATCATCATTAATTAAGAAAATATATTTATGGATTAATTTACACTTATCTAGATAATCGCGAGCTATAAACGGTGTTTATACTTCTAATAAGTCGTAAATTCAAACCTTGATAATATGTAATCTAAAGTCACATTCTAGTTAGCGAAATGTACATTTTGATAGCTTTTCAAAAATTTAAATTAGGGATTGTTTAGTATTGGCTAACTAACCCAACCTTATTGTGGATATCAAATGAGTATCAAAAGTGAGAAAACTAATTTCTCCACTTTACTCACATATGGAACAAATCTTATTTACTCATTAGTTTTAAGAGTGTTAGGGAAATTTTCAAGGCTTATAGACTCACATTTTACCATAGAAGTGTCATATGTCCTTTATTTCAAAATTTGAAGGCAACCATGTGACAATCGTCTCCTTGTTAGTTTGGCTTACTTAATATCGTTTACATATAATGAAATATTTAAAACTTTCTGAAGCATGTTTAAAAATACACATAGTAATATCTATTACCCATCGTAAGCCCGAATTTTAGTTGGCTCAATGAAGTTTTGGATATAACTATTTGGATGATTACTTCTTGTAATAGTAAGATTGATTGAGCTAGAACTTTGCGCTTTTAATCTCCTATAACAAAGTCAATTAACAAATTCTTGCGAATCTTTCGTCCAATTTCTCCAATGAGAAATGTTATCTTTAACATTCTTTTCACAAAATTTCAAATCAAAATATGTAACAATAGCCAAACTAATGTTATCTATTCAATGATCCCTGAACCTTTCAATGGAAATACCTTCTTTGACCTTTGACTTTGGGAACCACTGATAAGTCAGTTTTATACTGACTTGTAAATGCTAGTTTTACTTGGCTTTTGTTGTGTTCTAGTGCATTATGTGCAAAACATTATGTGGTAATTTGTAAGCTTGTGTGAGGAATGGGTGAAGTTACCTAATGAAAAAGGGCCGAATTTGGTGTATTAGTGTTGTGCACAAGTGTTGTATGAAAACTCAAGTTTATGCATGAAGACACACCATTAGGCGGGTACCGTAACATATGCACACACTTGATACACTACACATGCATCACGGACCCATCGCACAAACTATGCATAAACTTATGCACACACCGCACAAACACCTTGCAATCACTCGCACGTATTTGTCGCACATTTGTACACATGGATGCACACACTCACTGTACATCTCGCTTATCACCGCACCATATCGCTGCACATGCTGCGCGCATGGTGCGCACAGCCACTCGTGCACAGCCCGCGCGCATGTGCACGGAAGCACTCGCACGTTGCACACGCTGTGTGCGGCAACTCTAGCACACATGTGCACCACATGTACACAACTCATGCACTCACTTGCGGCACTACACAACACATACATGCACTGTATTTGCACTCTTGCACTTGGCATGCATACATTTTCAGCACCATACATGCACACTTGAGAGCACCATTACTGCACTTCTTGAGATATGCATCTACACACTTTGCACTGCACCACATCACGGGCACCACACTTGCACCCATGCATCACCACTAGCACACTTGCACCAACACCGATTAAGCACTTACATCGCATATCTTCACGGCGATGCAACGTTACGTTGCATCGCCATATAGGGATTTGCACGGCGATGCAACATTACGTTGCATCGCCACGAAAGCAATTACACAGCGATGTAACTTTAAGTTGCATCGCCATGAGGTGCATTACATGGCGATGCAACGTATGTGGGAGGTTTTGCATGGCGATGCAACGTTACGTTGTATCGCCATGTACATGTTAAATGTCATTGATAAATTTTGGCTAAGTGTTGGAACTCTTCCTTATTCTTATGCAGGTTTCAAAGGTGTGTGGTGGGGTGGCTCGGGAGCGATGAGCGTGAACTGACGATGTGAGAGGCAGTGGCTCAAAGTTGTGGAAGTGTTGGATTGGGTGCTGAGATAGAGGCTTGTGCACATGTTGATTTTGGACAGTTTTATATCATAGTTGCATTTCTGTAAATAATTGCTTAGTTTATGTTAGCATGTAGATTAAGCTTTAGACCTCTATAAATAGAGGATTTTGCCATTGTTTTAGGGGAGGTGGTGGTTGTTGGACACTTTTAGATTTTACCAGTTTTTTTAGAATTGGTGAGCGGGAATTTCTCTCTCTAACTTTTAGCTCCGTTCTAGATTTCGATCGAAAATTTGGTCCGATCATTGTAATTCTCTACTCAATTAAGGAGGCATTTCACGATTCTTTTGTGAATTTGAAGCTTTGGAAGCAATTCAATTGGTAAATTCTTTCCATATGATGAAAATGAACTGTTTCAAGTTGCAATTTGACGATCGTGAGTTAAGAATGGAGTTCCGTGGCTAAATTCATGATGTTCTAGGGTTTGAACCGGATTAGTGTATAATTAGATGACACGATGCTATGCAATTGACACAATTTCTTAAGAAAGGAATCATACTCGGTTCAAATACATGAATTCTGTTAAGTTTCATAAATCCGTACCATTATTGACTGAATTAAACTTTAATTGCGTTCGCCATTATGAGTTGAGGTTAGATTCACCGATATATGCGAGGATGAATGAAATGAGAACTTGATTGTGCTTAATTGAGTCTTTCTCCTTGTTTAACTGTTCTTTTTCGCAAGTGCGGTCGCCTTGCCAATTTTTGAATACGGAATTTGTAGATTAGAGTGTAAAAGAGACTTTCTGTTGCTAACAAAGGCAAACGAACCAAGGTTAGGCCTCGCCATAGGAAGACTTTAGGAATTGCATGCTAGAGTAGTTAGCTTCAGAAAGTTGAGACGTTGTGGGTTACATTCGTCACTCTTAGGCCTCGCCACGGGAAAGAGTGATGTTAGGGAGAGTAGAACGCTGCGCGGTTACCATGCCGGCTACGGGCTAGGGTCCTAGGCAACTTTGATCTCCTCTTGATTTGCATGTGTGTCAAGTACATTGTACAAGTTGTCTAATGTGCATTCATCCAGTGCCAGAACCCTAGGGCGTCTGCTCTATACCTAATTTCATTTCTCATTTACTTATCTTGTTGTTGTTATTTCTTGTTCCTCTGTGCTGGTTGTTGTTCTCACCTGTTCATATAATCTCGTGTTTTGACTAAAGCTTGAATTCTTGAAATCACCCCCTTCCCTGAGGAATGAAACCCTCTCACCTCAACTACATTAGTGTTAGGGAAAAATTGATACATACGCGACTACGCATCAATTTTTTGGCGCCTCTGCTGGGAAAGACACAGTTTCTTAAATTTTCTTGTTGTGTTCTCTTTTTGTTCTGTTTTCTTTTGTTTACATTTTCCATTCTTGTTACTATTGCTGTACTTTTTGTCCATCAGACGTTACTCTTGGTGTGTTTTGTATGCCCATGTCTCTTAGATCTACAGGAGAACCAAAGTATTCACTTGATCTAGAGTTGACAATAACTTTAAGGATTTAACAAAGAGAAAGTAAAATGGCTAATCAAGAGGCAAAACCACCGAGATTTAGTGATCACTATGCCATTAACTTTGAGAATAGGTTTGACCAACAAGACATTGATGTGGAGAGCTATCACATTCCTACACAGATAGTGTCTATGACTACTCAGGGGCAATTCTTTCAAGGACTAGATAATGAAGATCAAAATGAGCACTTGGACTGATTTTTAGGCCTTTGCAGCACTTTCAGACTTCAACAACCGCCTCGGGGTGAAGTTCATAGAATTCTTTTTCCTCTATCTTTGAGAGGCAAGGCAAAGCACTGGTTCAAGTCTATAGGAGGCACTACGGCTGTGACATCTTTAGATGAACTCCAAAAGAATGTTTTGGCAAAGTACTTCCCACCTGCCAAATTAGAGAAGTTGAGGATGGATATAATGAATTTTCAACAGCATGAAGGCGAGTTATTCCAAAAGGCTTGGAAGCATTTTAACGATTTGATCAGGCAATGTCCAAATCATGACTTGGAGGTTAAGGGAACTAAATACGTTCTTCAAAGGACTCACAGCCGAGTCGTCCATGATGGTTAAGGCTTGTGCAAATGGAGCCTTGAAAGACAAGAGTGTTCCAAAAGTGAGAGAGCTTTTTAACAAAATTGCTGAAGATGAATATCTCTTTCCTGAGACAAGAAAGCCACATGACAGAAAGTAGAGAGGCATTCTGGACCTTGATGATGAAACTTCCCTAGGAGCTAAGTTTGAAGCTCTTGCAAAGCAAGTGCAGACATTGAAGGTCACACAAGCTAGAGCTCCAGTACTCTATTGTGGCTTGTGCAAGGAAGAGCATTACACAGATGAGTTTTCTACTACTACGGATTCTTTCCAATATGTCAATAACTATAACAAGCCACAATATTCTAGCAATTATTTGGGAGGCAATAGACAATATGGTGGGGGACCAAGCAATTGGGGACAGCAAAATCAAAATCAAGGAGGTCAATACTTCCAAGGTAATGATCAGAAGATATCTGCAACCACCTCCTGGATTCAAAAATCAGCTTAATACTCAAGTGCCGAGGAAACCTTCCATAGAAGATATGTTCCATCATCTCATGGAAAAGATGGACAAAAATGAGCAAAGATTTGGTGGTTTGGAGACAACTGTGAAACATCATGAGGCCACACTCAAAAACATTGAAATGCAGTTGGGGCAACTTGCGAATACAGTGCATCATAGGCCTAGTGGCTCCCTACCAAGTGATACAGTTCCTAATCTTAAGGGTGATAGGAATGAGCCCGAGTCCACATTGCCAAATCCAGCTTCCTATGATCCATTAGCAAATCTTGGTGGTCCAATGACAAGATCAAGGAGCAAGAGGATGAAGGAAGCACTACAAGCATTGTTATCAACACATTGTGAGTTGAAAGCCAATGTTCAAAGGAGTTCGACACAACCATCTCAAGATGAAGTACTTTGGCATATTTCTTCAATAACAATTTATGATCCACCTTGAAGAAATAATGTGAAGGCCGAGATATTAAAGTCCAAGAAGAAAGCGTGTTTTGGGCTTTGAAATGGATCACGCCCTTTTTAATATATTTTAGGGTTTATTATGTTGTTTTTAATTAAGTCCACTTAACGATTTTATGGGCTTAATTGGCGTTTTTTTATTAAGTATTAATAAGGTATTACTTGGCCCAATTATCTTGCATGATAATTAGGAAAGTAAAGTTTTAGAAAGTAAAATCGAATTTTGCTTCTTCAAGGCAAAACCGATTTTAGTCTTTGTTTAAGTTTAGGAAAGAAAGGAAGCCAAATTGTGTTTGGCCACCTTTAGGAAGAAAACGTGAGACACCAATCCTTTTTGGAAAAGGATTAGCTTATGTGTGTCACAAATCCTTTTTGGAAAAGGATTAGTATGTTAGTTAGTTTAGGAGTCAAGTTAGGGTTTTATTTCCTTTTCCTTTTAGAAAAGCCGAAACTACTCCCTATAAAAGGGAAAGCTATGTAACGTTTTTAAGCATGTTGAATTGAAAGAATTTTGGCTTTGCTAAATTAAATTTGACATCACCAACGTGAGTTATTCTTGAATAATTCATAAGACCCGCCAAACCTTAAGTGAGGAACTTTAGGTGAAGCTTACAAGTTCTAGATTTATAGAACCGGCCAAACTGATAGGTTTAACTAATTGATTTACAATTGTTAGACTGAATCAATTTGTGTTAACGTTGGGGTTAGGTTAACTTTAATCTTGCCTTTGCGTTTCATACTTTCTTTTTCCACCAATTTGTTCTTGTCGTGATTGAATTTGGTGCACAACGATCTCAAGTATTGTGGAAAATACGTGTGGATTGGGACTTCCTCCTACTCCATTCGTATCAATTGGTATTAAAACAATCCAGGTTGTTCATCAAATTCGGTAATTAATCTTTTTATTTGAGTCTTGTTCTTGTTTTTCTCTTCTCGGATCTTGTCCTTCTTTTGGCGTCCTTCTTGCTGTTTTGTTGCGTCAATTTCTGCAGATTTTGTGGTGTCTTTTTGTTGCTGTTTTCGTGTCTTTATTGCTGTCCAAGGTCGTCATAGTTCAGCTTTTAAATTACGTCAAAATCGCATGCAATTTGTTTGCTAAAAATCTGTCCAATTCGTGTTCATCTTGCTCGGATTTTTGCGATTTTTTGTTGTGTTGATCTTGCTGTTTTGTGTCGTGTTTTGCTGCTGTTTTTCTTCATAATTCTGCATTGTTCTTGTTCATCATCATAGTGTGGAATTCTTGAGTCATTCTTGCTGAAATCACGTCAAAAGAATTAGGGTTTGTCAAACTAGGGGTTTGTGAAATTAGGGTTTCTTATTCAAAATTTCATAACTTCCTTGTTTCTCATCCTTTTCTTGATCTTTCTTTTGTGTTAGTTTCATCATTCTATTGCGCCATCAAAGTGTGTTTTGATCAAACTTTTTCACCGTCTCAAAAAGACGAGTTCTTGACCACTTTCTTGAAAATCTTGATTTTCTTGAAAATTCGAAAGTGCTCAAATTTGAATCTTGAAGACATATTCTTGCTCTTTGTGATATTTCTTGAATCTTTGGTAAAAGTGGTATCTTCAAAATCCAAAATTTTGTTGACTTCTTGATACATTGAAGTGGTTGAAAATTTAGGGTTTATCAACAACCTCAAAAACCCTAGTTAAGCTTTTTGTCAAAAAAAAAAAAAAGAGGCCATTACAAAAAAAAAAGCCATTACAAAAAAAAAAAAAAAAGAGGACCAAGTAAAAATCAGCCCAAAGGCATTTGGTCTAAAGTGAAAAAAAAAAACAAAAAAAAAAAAAAATTTATTTTTTTTCGTATTTATTTTTATAGTTTCGGACGCCACTTTCGGACCCCTTACCCGTCCGAAACTACCGTCCGAACCTCGACAGAGAAGTCACAAATTTTCACAAAATTTCGGACGCCACTTTCGAACCCCTGACCCGTCCGAAACTACCGTCCGATCCTCGACAGAGATTTGAAATTTTTTTAACAAAGTTTCGGACGCCACTTTCGGCCGTCCGAACCTTTGTTCTACCGTCCGAAACTCGGCAGAGAGTTTCTATATACTATAACTTCAAACCTTCATAACTTTCTCATTTTTAATCAGAATTGAGTGATTCAAAAACACATCTTCTTGTTATCTTCTCTAGTTTCTGAATTAGTAGCTTTCTGAAGTTAATCTGTTTATACCCCATACGCGATCTTAAAATCTTCTTGTGACGTGAATTTTTCTTTTCAAACTTCTTTGGTTTTGCTTTTGTGAATTGATTTGTTTGAACTAATTGGTTGAGACTTGTTCTTAAAATCGACAAACAGTAAGCTTCAATTAGTTTGAGAGATTCATTGTTGAGTGTTTAGATAGGGTATACACGAGAATAGCCATTACACTAGAGAGGAGAGTATTACTCACCAAAAGTGAGAACCCGAGAGGTTTTTATTTTGCTATCTTTTGTTGTTTTTACTAACTTGCAGGAACAATGGAGGGAGATGATAAAACACCTCAAGGACAACCCCAAACGGATCAAAAATATGTTAATGATGTTCTATTTGACATGATCCGAAAACTCAATCTAAAGATTGATAATTTAACCATTTTTCCTTCACCAAAAAAAGGTTCTACTTCCCGACAGAATAAACATGAAGAAGCCGAGCCTAGTGACGAGGAGAATGAGGAGTTCATGGATTCTCCTAAAGATGGTAAGAAATCTGATTTATCAATTAGTGGAGTTAAACTAACATTGCCTACTTTCCATGGTAAAGCAGATCCGGAAGCTTATTTTGATTGGGTTCGTGAGCTTGAACACTTCTTTGAAGGTAATAGCTATCCCGAACATAAGAGGTATCGCCTAGCCTTCATGCACATCAAGGATTATGCAAGTTTGTGGTGGGATAAGGTAATGAGATCTAGACGTGAAGATGACGAACCACCTATTCAAACTTGGAAGCAAATGAAAGCGCTTATGAGGAAGAAGTATGTTCCATCACATTATAGCCGAGAGCTCAACAGAAAATTGCACTCCCTTGTGCAAGAAAACAAAACCGTGGAGGAATACTACCATGAGATGGAAGCTCTCATGATCAAGGCCAATGTTCGTGAAGATCCCGATTCAACAATTGAAAGATTTCTTAGAGGTATGAATTCTGAATTGTCTTATCATGTTGATTTACAATCTTATGTTGATATTAATGAGCTTGTTCATAAAGCTATTAAGATTGAAAGGCACATGAAATGTAAGAACAGGTTCACACAACAGAATCCACCATGGCAAATGGATTTGAAATCTAAATCAGCCCCTTTCACTCCACCAACAAAACCGAGGCAATTTATCTCAAACCAGCCATCTAGTGCGCCTCCTTATGTCCCAAAATCAGTCCCCAAAGCAGTCCCCAAAGCTGCTGAAAATGCCCCTAAACCGGCGAAAACTTCTGCTCCAAGATTGAGGGATATTAGATGTTTTAAATGTCAAGGCTATGGTCACTTGCAAGCCAATTGTCCTACTGCCCGGATCATGATTACTTTAGATACTGGAGAAGTGGTAAGTGATGATGATTGTGCCGACATGCCACCTCTTGAAGAAAAGTACCAAGATGATCAAAGTGATGAGGGTGAAAAGCTTGATGAGCCGACCTATTCAGTTGGTAACTTTTCTTTAGTTTCTCGCCGTGTTCTTAATGTTCAACCTTTGGAAGATAATGATTTGATGCAACGTGATAACATATTTCACACACGCTGTTTAGTGCAAAACATGGTTTGTAGTGTGATTATTGATAGTGGTAGTTGCACAAATGTGGCGAGCACCTTACTTGTTAACAAACTGAATTTGAATTACATGAAACATCCAAAACCATATAGGCTTCAATGGTTAAATAATTCAGTTGAAACTCGTGTCACTAAACAAGTAAAGTTTTCTTTCACCATTGGTAAATATGTTGATACTGTTTTATGTGATGTTGTTCCAATGGAGGCTAGTCATATTTTACTTGGTAGACCTTGGCAATTTGATTGTGATGTGCTTTATCATGCCAAGAAAAATTTTTACAGTTTTGTGCATAATGGTAAAAAGTATAGTCTTCATGCTTTAACTCCTGCTCAAGTTTTTGAAGATCAAACTCGAATTGCACAAGCTTGTAAAGATATAAATGAAGCTACGAAGAAGAAGGAACTAGAAAAACAACAAAACGAAAAATCTAATTTAGGCCGACAGGTAGTTAATAAGAAATCTTGTTGTTTTGCTTTTTCTAATGAGATTAAGAGAGCATTGATTAATAGGCAGTCCTTATACTTAATGTTTAGCAAGGAACTTATACTTGTTGTTGACAGTGATAACCTTGCTTCTTTGCCTAGTGCCGTGTACTCTCTTTTGCAGGTATATAGTGATGTGTTTCCCGAGGAGTTACCAATAGGTTTACCACCTATTCGTGGCATTGAGCACCAAATTGATTTCATCCCAGGAGCTCAAATTCCAAACCGACCAGCTTATAGAGCAAATCCGGAGGAAACAAAAGAGATTCAACGTCAAGTGGATGAACTCCTTGACAAAGGTATTGTGCGTGAGTCTCTTAGTCCATGTTCAGTTCCTGTTATCTTAGTCCCTAAAAAGGATGATACTTGGCGAATGTGTAGATTGCCGTGCTGTTAATAAGATTACCATTAAGTATAGACATCCAATTCCTAGATTAGATGATATGCTTGATGAATTGCATGGATCTTCCATATTTTCCATAGTTGATTTGAAAAGTGGGTACTACCAAATACGAATGAAAGAAAGGAGATGAATGGAAAACTGCTTTTAAAACAAAGTATGGGTTGTATGAATGGTTAGTTATGCCTTTTGGTTTATCTAATGCACCTAGTACTTTCATGAGGCTTATGAACCATGTTTTTCGTCATTTCATTGGAAAGTTTGTGGTAGTCTACTTTGATGATATCTTGATATATAGCAAATCACTTGATGAGCATGTTGAACATTTAAAACTCGTGTTTGCTATATTGCGTGAGAACCAATTATATGCTAACCTTAAAAAGTGTTCTTTCTGTTTGGAATCTATTATCTTTTTGGGTTATGTTGTAAGTTCTCAAGGCATTGCTGTTGATGAGTCAAAAGTCAAGGCAATCATAGATTGGTCGAGACCACAAAATGCTAGTGAGGTAAGAAGTTTTCATGGATTAGCAAGTTTTTATAGGAGATTTGTTAAAGACTTTAGTTCCATTGCTGCACCTTTAAATGAACTTGTTAAAAAGAATGTCACCTTTGCATGGAATAAAGAACATGAAAACGCCTTTAACACTTTGAAGTATAAATTGACTCATGCCCCTTTACTTGCTTTGCCGAATTTCAATAAAGCTTTTGAGATACACTGTGATGCCTCCGGGATTGGTATTGGTGCTGTTCTTATGCAGGAATCAAGGCCCGTGGCTTATTTCAGTGAAAAGCTTAATGGGGCATCTTTAAAGTATGCAACTTATGACAAGGAGTTGTATGCATTGGTAAGGTCATTGCAGGTTTGGCAACAATACTTATGGCCAAAAGAATTCATAATCCATTCTGATCATGAAAGTTTCAAATTCTTAAAGACTCAAGGTAAGTTGAATAAGAGACATGCAAAATGGTTGGAATTCATTGAAACTTTTTCTTATGTGATTAAATATAAATCTGGTCAAGAGAATGTGGTAGCTGATGCTTTATCTAGGAGATCTGCTTTATTTACCTATTTACATGCAAAGCTACTTGGATTTGAAATGATTAAAGACTTGTATAAGGAAGATGTTGACTTTGCCGAATCTTATGATCTTTGTTCAATAAGGCCGAATGGTGATTATTTTGTGCATGATGGTTTCTTGTTTCGCAAGGATAAATTGTGCATTCCCTCATGTTCCATTCGTGATTTACTTGTTAAAGAAACCCGTGGGGGAGGGTTAATGGGGCATTTTGGTATTGTTAAAACACTTTCTGTTTTGAATGAGCACTTTTATTGGCCTAACATGATTAAAGATGTTAAAAGTGTTTGTGAAAAATGTATTGTGTGTAAGCATGCTAAGTCCAAAGTAATGCCTCATGGTTTGTATCAACCTCTGCCTGTTCCTAGCAACCCTTGGATTGACATATCTATGGATTTTGTGTTAGGGTTACCTAGATCACGCACTGGTAATGATAGCATTTTTGTTGTGGTTGATAGATTTATTAAAATGGCTCACTTCCTTGCATGTTCTAAATCTAATGATGCTACCAAAATTGCTGACCTTTTCTTTAAGGATATTGTACGTTTGCATGGAATTCCTAAGAGTATTGTCAGTAATAGAGATGTCAAGTTTTTGTCACATTTTTGGCGTACACTTTGGAATAAATTAGGCACAAAATTATTGTTTTCTACTGTTGCACATCCACAGACTGATGGTCAAACAGAAGTAGTAAATCGAACATTGTCTAATTTGCTTCGAGCTATCATTCAGAAAAACTTAAAGAATTGGGAGAATTGTTTGCCACACATTGAATTTGCATATAACCGAACTGTTCATAGTTCTACTGGTTATTCGCCTTTTGAAGTTGTGTATGAATTTAATCCTTTAACTCCCCTTGATATTTTGCCTCTTCCTATTAATGAGTTTGTTAATGTGGAAGGTAAAGCTAAAGCTGATTTTGTAAGGGAGTTGCATGAAAAGGTTTACAAAAATATTCAAAGGCGTAATGAGCAATATGTAAAACAGGCTAATAAGGGCAGAAGACAAGTGATTTTCGAACCTGGAGATTGGGTATGGATTCACTTGAGGAAGGAAAGGTTTCCTGAAAATAGGAAATCTAAACTTCATCCAAGAGGAGATGGTCCATTTCAAGTCTTGGAAAGGATTGGAGACAATGCATATAGAATCGAACTACCTAGTGAGTATGGTAATGTTTCATCTACTTTCAATGTTTCTGATTTGAGTTTATATGATGTAGGTGATTCGAGGACGAATCCTTTCGAGGAGGGAGGGAATGATAGGAATGAGCCCGAGTCCACATTGCCAAATCCAGCTTCCCATGATCCATTAGCAAATCTTGGTGGTTCAATGACAAGATCAAGGAGTAAGAGGATGAAGGAAGCACTACAAGCATTGTTATCAACACATTGTGAGTTGATGGCCAATGTTCAAAGGAGTTCGACACAACCATCTCAAGATGAAGTACTTTGGCATATTTCTTCAATAACAATTTATGATCCACCTTGAAGAAATAATGTGAAGGCCGAAATATTAAAGTCCAAGAAGAAGGCGTGTTTTGGGCTTTGAAATGGATCACGCCCTTTTTAATATATTTTAGGGTTTATTATGTTGTTTTTAATTAAGTTCACTTAACAATTTTATGGGCTTAATTGGCGTTTTTTTATTAAGTATTAATAAGGTATTACTTGGCCCAATTATCTTGCATGATAATTAGGAAAGTAAAGTTTTAGAAAGTAAAATCGAATTTTGCTTCTTCAAGGCAAAACCGATTTTAGTCTTTGTTTAAGTTTAGGAAAGAAAGGAAGCCAAATTGTGTTTGGCCACCTTTAGGAAGAAAACGTGAGACACCAATCCTTTTTGGAAAAGGATTAGCTTATGTGTGTCACAAATCCTTTTTGGAAAAGGATTAGTATGTTAGTTAGTTTAGGAGTCAAGTTAGGGTTTTATTTCCTTTTTCCTTTTAGAAAAGCCGAAACTACTCCCTATAAATGGGAAAGCTATGTAACGTTTTTAAGCATGTTGAATTGAAAGAATTTTGGCTTTGCTAAATTAAATTTAACATCACCAACGTGAGTTATTCTTGAATAATTCATAAGACCCGCCAAACCTTAAGTGAGGAACTTTAGGTGAAGCTTACAAGTTCTAGATTTATAGAACCGGCCAAACTGATAGGTTTAACTAATTAATTTACAATTGTTAGACTGAATCAATTTGTGTTAACGTTGGGGTTAGGTTAACTTTAATCTTGCCTTTGCGTTTCATACTTTCTTTTTCCGCCAATTTGTTCTTGTCATGATTGAATTTGGTGCACAACGATCTCAAGTATTGTGGAAAATACGTGTGGATTGGGACTTCCTCCTACTCCATTCGTATCAATGAGCCCGAGTCCACATTGCCAAATCCATCTTCCCATGATCCATTAGCAAATCTTGGTGGTCCAATGACAAGATCAAGGAGCAAGAGGATGAAGGAAGCACTACAAGCATTGTTATCAACACATTGTGAGTTGATGGCCAATGTTCAAAGGAGTTCGACACAACCATCTGAAGATGAAGTACTTTGGCATATTTCTTCAATAACAATTTATGATCCACCTTAAAGAAATAATGTGAAGGCCGAAATATTAAAGTCCAAGAAGAAGGCATGTTTTGGGCATTGAAATGGATCACGCCCTTTTTAATATATTTTAGGGTTTATTATGTTGTTTTTAATTAAGTCCACTTAACGATTTTATGGGCTTAATTGGCATTTTTTTATTAAGTATTAATAAGGTATTACTTGGCCCAATTATCTTGCATGATAATTAGGAAAGTAAAGTTTTAGAAAGTAAAATCGAAGGCAAAACCGATTTTAGTCTTTGTTTAAGTTTAGGAAACAAAGGAAGCCAAATTGTGTTTGGCCACCTTTAGGAAGAAAACGTGAGACACCAATCCTTTTTGGAAAAGGATTAGCTTATGTGTGTCACAAATCCTTTTTGGAAAAGGATTAGTATGTTAGTTTGTTTAGGAGTCAAGTTAGGGTTTTATTTCCTTTTCCTTTTAGAAAAGCCGAAACTTGAGAAGTGAAACGCTATTACCTTGAGAAGTGAAAAGCTCTTGCTAGGAAATATCAATACAGGAGATGACATTGCCCAGCATGAAGATGAAGCCAGAAATGAAGTTGAGAAAATTGTGCGCATGAAGCCATAGCACCAGAAATGAGGAGGTGCAGAACAATGAAAACAAGAAGGTGACAAAAGGTTAGAGGACCACCAAGTCCCTACAATTTTCCAGAATACGCTCCTCGACCCCCATTTCCAGAAAGAGTGAAACCGCCACAACAGAGAAGGCCACAATTTGATCATTTTTTGAATATGGTGAAACAAGTCAATGTGAGCTTACCATTGCTAGACTTGGTGAGTACAGTGCCTAAGTATAAGTACGCAAAATTTCTCAAGGATCTTATATCTAATAAGGAACAAATTCTTCAATGTGAGACACTTCTGATGCTTACGGAGTGCAGCTAGGCTTGGGTCGTGCATAACTTACCTCCTAAATTGAAGGATCCTTGCAATTGTACCATACCATGCAGAATAGGCACGAGATATTTTGAAAAGACACTTTGTGATCTTGGTGCTGGTATCAATTTAATGCCTCTCTCGATTGCTATAAATGTGGGGTTGAGTGGAAGAATTCTTCCTGTGGCTCTAACTCTGCAACTTGCGAATAGATCTTTGGTGAAGCCCACTGGCATAGTGGAAGATGTGCTTGTGGTGATAGATAAATTAACGTTGCAAGTATATTTCATTGTGCTGGACATGGAATAGGATTCTAAAGTGCCTATCATTTTTTGAAGACCATTTCTTGTTACTGGAGATGCTCTAATTGGAGTAAGAAGCAAAACGGTAACATTTCGAATCAATAATAATCAAGTTGTCTTTGATGTTAATTATGCTATGAAGCACCAGATGCATGTTGAGTCTTGTTTTGCAATTAGATCTATAACGTGTTCTATGCATGTGGTTGATGACAATGTTAAGCATGATTTGACTTGTGTTAATGAATTGAATGTTTGTTGTGAGGAAGGAATTGAGAATGAAGAGTTAGATGTGCAAGATAGAATGATTTTGTCTGAGATTGAAAATCGCATTAAATATTTTGTTTTGGATGAGTCAATATTTGAGATTCATGATGAAGTCGGTGAAATGCAAGATGAAAATGTAGTGGAAAACAAGTTACAGGAAGCATGTGCTAGGAATGTAAAAAATGGTGATGTTTGCAATGCTTTGACTAATGATGTTTGTGCACCCACTGAGGTGATGAGCGAAAAACTTTTATGCAGGAATGAAAAGCTTATGCCCTCTATCGTGGTGCCACCCAATGTAGAACTTAATCCCTTGCCACCATATTTGAAGTATGTATTTTTGGGTGAAAATAAGACCCTGCCAGTAGTGATTTCTTCTAAGCTGGAGAGATGGCAAGAGGACAAGTTGTTTGGAGTTTTGCGAAAATACAAGCAAGCTATAGGGTGGACCATTGCGAACATAAAGGGAATCAGCCCTAACATTTGTATGCATAAAATTTTGTTAAAGGAAAAATCTCTCCTTGTACGCGATAGACAAAGAAGGCTCAATCCTCAAATGATGGAGGTCGTGAAGAACAAAGTCATCAAACTTTTGGATTTTGGAATGATATTTCCAATTTCAGACAGTGAATGGGTGAACCCAGCGCAGTGTGTTCCCAAGAAAGGTGGAGTAACTGTAGTGAAGAATGATGCTAATGAGCTCTTGAGAACAAGGATTATCAACGCTTAGCGCGTATGTATGGACTACCGCAAGCTCAACAAAGCAACTAGGAAAGACCATTTCTTGCTACCCTTTTTGGAGCAACTTTTGGACAGGATTGCTGGATTTCTCTTCTATTGTTTCTTGGATGGATATTCAGGCTATAATCAGATTGCAATTGACCACAAGGATCAAGAGAAGACTATCTCTAATTGCCTATTCGTCACATTTGCATACAAACGAATGCCATTTGGCCTATGCAATGCCCCTGCAACATTTCAAAGATGCATGATGGTCATTTTTCATGACATGGTTGAGTCCATCATTGAGATCTTCATGGACGACTTCTCGATGTTTGGCATGACATTCGATGGTTGTTTGGATAACTTGGCAAAAGTGTTGCAAAGGTGTGAGGAAACTCACTTGGTGCTTAACTGGGAAAAGTGCCAATTCATGGTGCAGGAAGGCATAGTTTTGGGACACAAAATTTCACACAAGGGAATTTAAGTGGACAAAGCAAAAGTTGATGTCATTGCCAAATTACCACTACCCACCAATGTCAAAGGTATCAGAAGTTTTTTAAGGCATGCTGGTTTTTATTGAAGATTTATCAAGGATTTCTCCAAGATTGCGAGACCTCTATGCAGCTTGGTAGAAAAGGATGTGAAGTTTGATTTTAGTGAAGAATGCTATGAAGCTTTTGAAACTTTGAAAGAAAAGCTTGTGGAAGCGCCAATTATAGTCATACCCCAATGAGGTGAACCTTTTGAGATAATGTGTGATGCCAATGATTATGCACTTGGTGTTGTGCTTGGATAGAGACGAAACAAGGTTTTCCGTACAATCTACTACGCAAGCAAATTAACTGAGAAGGAGATGCTTGCTATAGTGTTTGCCTTCGACAAGTTTCGTGCTTATTTGCTAGGGTCAAAAGTCATTGTGCATACTGATCATGTGGCATTGAAATATTTGCTAGCCAAGAAGGAAGCCAAGCCACGGCTTATTAGATGGGTGCTACTTCTCCAAGAATTTGATATTGAAATTAAAGACCGCAAGGGTTCAGAGAATGTGGTAGCTGACCACTTATCAAGGCTTGAGTCAAAAGCACAAGATGAGCCAACTATCTTGATCAATGAACATTTTCCCGATGAGCAAGTGTTTAAAGTAGAGGGAGAGGCTTTGCCGTGGTATACTGAGATAGCAAATTTTGTTGTGGCTGGCAAGTGCCTTCATACTACTCCCATGAACAAAGAAAAAGATTAAGGCACGATGCAAGTTATTTCTTCTGGGAGGACAATGCTCTCTAAAAATTGTGCAGTGACCAAGTCATAAGGAAATGTGTAAAAGAAGAAGAGAAAGACGACATCTTGAAGGCTTGTCATGAAGACCCTTGTAGAGGACGCTTTGGTACAACTAGGATGGAATTCAATGTGCTACAAAGTGGATTCTATTGGCCATATATCTCTGTAGATACACGCATATAGGTCGGCCAGTGTGATAAGTGTCAAAGAACGGACAATATCTCTTCACGAAATAAAATGCCCCTAAATAACATACTGAAAGTCAAGCTTTTTGATGTATGGGGCATTGATTTCATGGGCCTTTTCTGAGATCATACGGCATCGAATACATATTGGTGGCGGTAGACTATATGTCAAAGTGGGTGGAGGCTATTGCACTCCCACACAATGATGCCCGTAGTGTAGCTACATTTCTGCACATATTTAATAGGTTTGGAACTCCACGGGCGATAATAAGTTATGGGGGTTGGTTCTCACTTTTGCAACAAAATCTTTGCATCACTTCTGGCCAAATATGGTGTGAAGCACAAAGTTTCTACTGCATACCACCCCAAACAAGTGGGCAAGATGAGATTTCCAACAGAGAGATAAAACAAGTTTTGGAAAAAGTGGTAGGACCGAACAGGAAGGACTGGACTCTCAAATTGGATGATGCGTTATGTGCATATCGCACAGCATACAAAACTCCTATTGGTGCCTCACCATTTAGGCTAGTATATGGCAAGGGGTGCCACTTACCAGTCGAGATGGAGCATAAGGCCTATTGGGCTGGTTAAACATGAATTTGCATAAAGCACAATCAAAGAAAATGATGGAGCTCAATGAAATGGATGAATTTAGGTTCAACTCTTATGTGAGTGCAAAGATGTATAAAGAAAGGATCAAGAGGCTTCATGATGCTGGAATTAAAGCAAAAAGTTTTGCACCAGGGCAATTGATTTTGTTATATGACTCTCGACTCGGACTCTTTCCAGGGAAGCTGAAGTCGCATTAGAGTGGCCCATTTCGTGTCATCAATGTGCTTCTTTATGGAGTGGTGGAAATACAGAATGACAAAAGTGGTAATGCATGGCAAGTCAATAGACACATAATCAAATCTTATGCAATACATAAGAGGGGTGTAGAAGAATTGCCATAAGGAGCTCCACGGGAATTATTTCTAGACAACCCTCTAAGCTAGCATGGCAACACACATGTCGGCCTGTCGACGTTAAAACAAGTGCTCTTGAGAGGCAACCCAAACATGATTTTACTACTTGCGTTTTGTTACATTCTTGTTTTTATTATAGTTTCGATTTTGTAGTGTTAATTGTCAAATTAACCTTTAGGGTTTTTTATCATTCAAGTTTTATTCTAATAGAAATGTCATTGTATTCTGCAGTGCACATGTGCAAAGGCTCCGCTGCGACGTTTAAACAGAGCAGTTTCTCTCCCTTTTCCCAGCAATGGGGACCATTACCTAGTTCAAGTGTGGGGGGGGTTTGTTGATGATGGTGTTTGTTGTTGTTGAGTGTGATGCCATGATTATACTGTTATACTGAAAGGGAAATTATGAAAGGGAAGGGTGCCATTTTATAATGTTGTTGCTGTGATTTTTAATGTGTTGAAGTTTTGAAGTTAGAAGCAATTGAGTGTTTGAGTGTTTGATGTGTTTGTGTTGAAGTTCTTGTGTTTCTTCAAGTTCTGTAAGATGTTAGTGATAAGTCAGTATTATACTAACTTGATAATGTTGTTTTCGCTTGACTTTTGTATGTTTTATTACACTTTATGCATAAATGGTGTAGCAATTAGTGGGCTTGTGCAAAGAATGTTGTGAGCTCTTATTTGATGAAGACAAAAAAAAATTGAAAGTGGTAAATATGTGTTGTAGTGTTTGATCTAGCTTTTGTGGTGTTTAGTAGCAATTTGATGTAGTAGTGTGTGATCTTTGAGTTTATGTGAAGTTGTGTGTGAGGAGTTGTGAGTAGAAGAAGAGCTTAAAAATGTGTATGAAGTGATTGAATACATTTGCACAACTACACACACGTCGTAGCACACACTTCGCACATCACTCACATACACTATGAATGATCGCTGCATGCTATGCATTGAATTGCCACACTTGTTGCATCACGTCGCCGCATGCTCATGCACTCAATCATGCATGCATTGCCGCACGGGCCTTCAGGCATCGTCGCACCAACTCACACACATCTCCGCACTAGCAATGCACATCGCTGCACATCTCGCAAGTCGTCGCATGAGGTCGCCGTACGAGCTTGCACGAGCAAACACATCGCACACATACATGCATATCATCGCACAGCTTGTATGCTCACCTCGCACATCACGCACACCACTATTCACGCGTCGCAGCACACGCCTGTGCACATGTGCGTAGGCGTACTCGCACAGGCTGCGCACACAGGCGCGCAGCAACAACATATCGCCGAGCGCGCTCGCGCGCGGTAGCAACACTTCATAGCACACTCATCGCACATCATCAGGCATTCTACACACAACACATGCACAAGATGCACATTACACCTCATAACATTCCTAGCTAAGCACACGCGCACACGCATACTTCTACGGCGACGTATCACTACGATGAGTCGACATAGAGCCAGATGCAAGGCAACACATCGCAGCGATGCGTCGTCGAAGAGCCAATTACATGGCGATGTATCATTGCGATGCGTCGCCATAGTGAGGATTACACTGTGATGCATCGTTGGGATGCATTGCCATGTATTGGTGAGATTTGTAATGTAAACAATTTTCTAAATATAAAAGTTTTGCTCTTGGGAAGGGATCATGGTGGCGTGGTTTATGTAGGCACAAAGTCGTGCGAGGATGATGAAGGCGTAGAGAGCTCTGGCTCGAAGGCGTGGACAGATGTGTTTTCGAGCTGATTCTTTTGGACAATTGATATATGCAATAGCATTTCTATAATATTGTAGTCATTTTGCGTTAGCGTATAGAATAAGCTTTAGACCCCTATAAATAGAGGATTTTGTCATGACTTTAGGGGGGATTCGGACTTTCGAGAATTTTACCAGATTTTTTATCTTAAGCGGGAAACTCTCTCTCTAGATTTTATCTCTCTACCATTTTTAGCTCCGATCTCATTTTTGATTGCATTTTTTATCCGATCATTGTAATTCTCTACTCAATTAAGGAGGCATTTCAGAATTCTTTTGTGAAATTGAGCTTTGGAAGCAATTCAATTGGTAATCCTTTCTATACATTGAAAATGAATTGTTCTAAGTTTCTACTTGACGATCGTGAATTGAGTACGGAGTTCTGTGGCTAGAATAGTGACGTTCTAGGGTTTGAACCGTATGAATGTGCAATTAGACTACGTGACGCTTTGCATTTGACATAATCCATAAAGAATGAAATTATACTTGGAATTAATGAATAAATCTTGTTAAGTTTCTTAAATTCGCATTCTTATTGACTGAACTGTGCTTCAATTATGGTCGCCATGCTGAGTTGAAGTTAGATTCACTGATTTGTGTGAGAATGTATGAGATAAGAACCTCAAGTATGATTATTGAGTCTTCTCACTTGTTTTGCCTGTTCATGATCTAAGATGCGGTCGCCATGCCAGTTGAAGTTCATTGAATCATTAGAATAGAGTGAAAAGAAACTTTTTATGGCTAACAAAGACAATTGAACCTAGGTCAGGCCTCGCCATGGGAAGACCTTAGGATTTGCATGCCAGAGTAGTTAGTCTAGGGAAGTTGAGATGTTGCGGGTTACAACTATCACTCTTAGGCCTCGCCATAGGAAAGAATGATGTCAAGGAGTGTAGAAAGTGGTGCTGTCGCCATGCTGGCTATAGGCTAGGCTCATAGGCAGCTTGATCTCCTCATGTTATTCATAAATGTCAATTGCATTGTAGAAGTTGTCTAAAGCACAGTCATCCGGTAAAAGAACCCTAGGACATCTACGTTATATTTGACTACATTTTTCATTTACTGATTTCTGTTGTTGTTGTTTTTTTGTTCCTTCGGTTTTGTTGTGTTAATACCTGTTCTTGTCACTAAGCTATGTGACAAATCTATTGAATACTTGAAATCACCTCCTTCCCTGAGGAACGAAACTCTCTAACCACGACTACATTAGTGAATAGGGATAAATTGTTAAGGTACGCGATAAACCTATCAGTTAGGAAGGTAAGTGTCAGTTGCAATGAAACGGATGTAGTATGTGTGTGAAAATAAAAGAAGTTAAATGATGGTGTGAGTAATGTACTGTGATGTATTGTGTAGAATGGATTATCTTCTGGCATTAAAGCACGTGTTTCCTTGTTGGCTATGTCTTAGCTCTAGTTCATCACTTTACTCTTTTTATGATTACGCATGCGAAAATATTTTTTTCTGGCACCAAGCTTGAAGAGTTTGGCATATTTTGTTGACCAAGGCATGATATTAAAGAAAGATAGATATGCCATTCATCCTTAATCAACATAGGAGGTAATCTGGATTGAGTTTGCCTATTTGTATGTGTCTTCCTTGTGTTTTGGTGTTCTTGCATGCAAAGTCCCTTGAAGACACATATGAACAAACGGTTACATAAGAGAGGATATGGAGAAAGAGCCTTTGGCAACTAGGAATGAAAAGTGATAAGACCCTGGTAAGCAATTCATGGAAACAATAGCCATAAGACCTGGGCGACCTGTGGGAAAAAAATGTCATAAAACCCAGGCAGGCAAACACCAATGCGTGCGGAAATTTATGCACCAAAGTGCAAGATGAAGAAAGATGGAATTTTCCATAGAAGCACCAACGTGCGCTTAGGTTACCATTAATATTGTGTGTTATTTGTTCATATGTGTGGACAAGAAGATTGTTGTGCAATGAGATGTTAGACAGAATACAAAGGGTTATGCATACAGAAATAGCGAATGAAGTCAGCATTCCTCAACACACACTTGCACGCATGACATGTTGGTCTTTATTTGTTGTGCTTTAGTTGATAATGTGTGCTAAAATCTGAGAGCTGGGAACCAGGAAATTTTTGGTAGTTTTTGTGTGAAAAATGTTTTGATGAACTTGGAGAGTGGCATAGTAGATAAGGAGCCCTGTGTCAAATGCGGGTGATAAAACTAGTGACGTTGTGAGTTTTGCTTGGGACAAGCAAAAGTCTAAGTATGGGGAAATTGATAAGTCAGTTTTATATTAACTTGTAAATGCTAGTTTTACTTAGATTTTGTTGTGTTCTAGTGCATTATGTGCAAAACATTGTGTGGTAATTTGTAAGCTTGTTTGAGGAATGGGCAAATTGTTATCTAATAAAAAAGGGGCCGAATTTGGTGTATTAGTGTTGTGCACAAGTGTTGCATAAAAACTCAAGTTTATGCATGAAGACACACCATTAGGCGGGCACCTTGCATAACATATGCACACACTTGATACACTATGCATGCATCATGCACCCATAGCACACACTGTGCACAAACTTATGCACATACCGCACAAACACCTTGCAATCACTCGTGCACGCATTTGTCGCACACTTGTGCACATGCATGCACACACTCACTGCACATCTCGCTCATCACCACACCACATTGCTGCATATGTACGCACACATGCTGCACGCAAGTTACGCGCAGCCACTCGCGCACAGCCCGCGCGAATATGTACGGGGACACTCGTACGTTACGCATGCTGTGTGCGGCAACTTTAACACACATATGCACCATAGGCACACAACTCATGCACTCACTTGCGGCACTACACAACACATACATGCACTGCATTTGCACTCTTGCACTCGGCATGCACACGGTTTCAGCACCATACATGTACACTTGAGAGCACCATTGATGTACTTCTTGCGATAGGCAACTACATACTTTGCACTGCACCACATCACGGGCACTACACTTGCACCCATGCATCACCACTAGCACACTTGCACCAACACCGATTGCGCACTTACATCGTATATCTTCATGGCGCGATGCAACGTTACGTTGTAGGGAGTTGCACGGAGACGCAAAGTTACGTTGCATTGCCATGAGGCGCATTACATGTCGATGCAATGTAACGTTGCATCGCCATGTGGGAGGTTTTGCAAGGAGATGCAATATTACGTTGCATCGCCATGTACATGTTGAATTTCATTGATAAATTTTAGCTATGTGTTGTAACTCTTCCTTGTTCTTGTGCAGGCTTCAAAGGCGTGTGGTGGGGTGGCTGCATGAACTGAAGACGTGAGAAGCCGTGGCTCAAAGGTGTGGAAGTGTTGGATTGGGTGCTGAGATGGAGGCTTGTGCACGTGCTAATTTTGGACAGTTTTATATCATAGTGGCATTTTTGTAAATAAGTGCTTAGTTTACGTTAGCGTGTAGATTAAACTTTAGACCTATATAAATAGAGGATTTTTCCATTGTTTTTGGGGAGGTGGTGGTTGTTAGACACTTTTAGATTTTACCTGGTTTTTTAGAATTGGTGTGCGGGAATTTCTCTCTCTAGACTTTCTCTCTCTAACATTTTAGCTCCATTCTCGATTCCGATCGAAGATTTGGTCTGATCATTGTAATTCTCTACTCAATTAAGGAGGCATTTCATGATTCTCTTGTGAATTTGAAGCTTTGGAAGCAATTCAATTGGTAAATTCTTTCCATATAATGAAAATGAACTGTTTCAAGTTGCAATTTGACGATCGTTAGTTAAGAATGGAGTTCTGTGGCTAAATTCATGATGTTCTAGGGTTTGAACCAGATGAGTGTATAATTAGACAACACGATTCTATGCAACTGACACAATTTCTTAAGGAAGGAATCATACTCGGTTCGTATGCATGAATTCTGTTAAGTTTCATAAATCCGCACCGTTATTGACTGAGTTGAACTTTAATTACGTTCTTTATGATGAGTTGAGGTTAGATTCACCGATATATGTGAGGATGCATGAAATGAGACATATGGTTAAAAAGTATATATTTCAACTCAGTGCTATCACGAGTGAAGTTCTAATTGACCATTCAATTAGTAGAGTTTTGATTTATTCCTTTTGCAAAAACTAATTTTTCTTTTGTTTGGTATTTTTCTTGAGTATAAATCTCTCATTGAGATTATTAGGAGTTCATCTAGTTCACTTTCGCATAAAGCCTAAATGCTTTGCGAAAATTGAAACTTGATAACTATCATAAAAAAAAGAGAGAATTAGCAACTACTAAGCGCTCTTCCCTAACCATATTAGTATGCTCCCACTGATTAAAAAATAATTAAGTGATTAATCAATATTTTAATCCAATACTCATCTAATAGCAATAATTTCTACCTCTTCACATATCACACCCTCCATGGAGGTCTAACATATGCGACTTTCTGGTAAAATATTACCAAACTAATGATTAAGAACAACTTATTCGTGGTGGCATATTGTTCACACATTAGATCATTGTCAATATAACTCAACAACTTGAAACAAGTTATATTATTTATTGCTTTTGAACTTATTATAAGCCCAAGATCTTGATGTTGAACAATAATATATTGGATTAAACCATAATATAGTTTAAGTCCACTAAGGCCCACTACTCTACCGAGCCCATATTTAAATTTTATAGTGTCCAATTTGAAAAAAAAAATACCAATAAATTTATCACTCTAATTTAAATTAATAATTATCTTGTTTGAAAGCTATCTTTTAAGCCGTGTACAAAAGCATCTTGATTAACACGCACGCACACACACACACACACACACACACATATATATAGAGAGAGAGAGAGAGAAAGAGAGATTTTGTAGCAACCACTAATTTATAATAATTATATTCAAAACACTCATGTACAAAGGAAACTTCGCTATGCTAAAAATCACATTATACCAAAAAAATATTTTAAATTATAATTATACAAATTTTGTGCAGAACCCCCTTCAGTTTATTGTTATTTTTAAGGAACAAAATTGATTCATTCAACTTAAAAATACTTGCATGTTTAAATAATTCGTTTTTATATTCATGAATTATTATCAAGAAATAAATATGCATTTTAAATTACAAAAAATAATCACAGCTAGAAAAAAAATCAAATTAACATTATAGAACTTTAATAACACCTCAGAATATTAATGTACTTTTTCTGGATTTTTATGTAATTTATTTATATTTATTTCAATTTTTTGTGTAAGTTCACAAAATAAGAAATAGGCATGTTTTTAAATTACAAAAAAAAAAAATCACAGTTAGAAAAATTCCAAATTAACATTCTAGAACTTTTATAACACCTCAGAATATTAAATTAATTTTTCTATATTTTTATGTAATTTATTTATATTTATTTCAATTTTTGAGTAAATTCACAAAATAATAAATATGCATGCTTTTAAATTATAAAAAAAATAATCACAGTTAGAAAAATTCAAAATTAACATTCTGGAACTTTAATAACACCTCAGAATATTAACTTAATTTTTCTTTATTTTTATGTAATTTATTTATATTTATTTCAATTTTTGTGCAAACTCACAAATTGAGAAGTAGGCTTACTTTTAAAATACAAAAAAAAAAATAATCACAGCTAGAAAAATTCAAAATTAACATTTTGAAACTTTAATAACACCTCAGAATATTAATATAATTTTTTCTGGATTTTTCTGTAATTTCATTCTATTTATTCCATTTTGTGCAAATTCACAAAAATAATAAATAGGCATGCAAAAATTATAAACAAATAGATATACAGTAAGAACAATTCAAGTATAACATTCTGGAACTAAAATTAATACCTCAGAATATTAATTTAATTTTTTTAGATTTTATGTAATTTAATTCTATTTATTCTATTTTGTGCAAATTCACAAAAATAATAAATAGGCATGCACAAATTAAATATATATATATATATATATATGTATATGTATAGTCAGAAAAATTCAATTATAACATTTTGGAACTAAAAAATTATACCCCGGAATATTAATTTAATTTTCGGAATTTTCTGTAATTTAATTCTATTTATTTCATTTTGTACAAATTCACAAAAATAATAAATAGGCATGTAAAAATTACAAACCAAATGTATATACAGTCAGGAAAATTCAAATATAATATTCTGGAACAAAAATTAATACCTCAGAATATTAAATTATTTTTTTGGATTTTCTGTAATTTAATTCTATTTATTCCATTTTGTGCAAATTCACAAAAATAATAAATGAGAATGAAAAAATTACAAAAAAATATATATACAGTCAGAAAAATTCAATTATAACAATCTAGAACTAAAAAAAATAATACCTCAGCATATTAATTTATTTTTTTCTAGATTTTTTGTAATTTAATTCTATTTATTCTATTTTGTGCAAATTCACAAAAAATAATAAATAGGCATGCACAAATTACAAAAAATATATATACAGTCAGAAAAATTTAATTATAACATTCTTGAACTAAAAGTAATACCTCAGAATATTAATTTAATTTTTCTGGATTTTCTGTAATTTAATTCTATTTATTCCATTTTGTGCAAATTCACAAAAATTAATAAATAGGCATGCACAAATTACAAAAAATATATATACAGTCAGAAAAATTCAATTATAAGATTCTGGAACTAAAAAATAATACCTCAGAATATTAATTTACATTTTTCTGGGTTTTCTGTAATTTAATTCTATTTATTCCATTTTGTGCAAATTTACAAAAATAATAAATAGGCGTGCACAGATTTCAAAAAATATGTATAATTAACCTTATATCCAATTTTCACATACTTTATACCATTGGATTCGCTTTGAAGTGTAGTTTCTAACCATGTATTATTTATCATTTAATTCATACGATAAGTAGGTCAAAATGGTACGAATTAGATCTAGAATATAACTTAGGGTTTCATTTTTCTTTTAATTCATAAACCCGATTATCATAAAAATTTCTAGGTATGTTCTTTACATATAAGACTACCTTTAATATGAATTTCACTATTTATTTCCATGGCAAAAAAATAAAACCTCAAAAGTTCATGAGTGCCATTTAAAACTCAAATAATAATTAATTACATAGAAAAAAAAAAGAGAAGAACATAACCATTGCTATGATACCAATGAAGGATTTCCAGAAAACTAACCTGGAAGTGCGGAAGATGAGATCTTATTCTACTCCACGTCTTTTCCACGTATGGAAAGACGTCTTTTCCACGTATGGAAACCATGGTAATAGAAACTACTAGATAATCTATTGTAATCCACCAACTAAGTACATAGTATATAACTAAATATAATAGTAAGGAGGAAATATGTATTACGATATTTTCTATCTTTCTTCTATTCCTAGGCTGATATTCCCTATATATAAAGATTAGTAGACTCCTACCATTGATCTACCAGGAAGCCTCAAGATAAGGATAGTCTTCTTATCTTTATTAGAATATGATATGAGTACCAAGTTAGTGATAACGCATATAAATTTATCTCGTACTTTGAGATAACGTCAGACTAATCTATCTTGGGCGTATTTATCCCATATGCCAAAATAAACCAACAACAAAAAAGAAAGAAGAAAATTCTGGGATGGATATGTATATATGTTTGAATTTACCAAGGCTTTACAGGAGAAGAAGTGGCAAATGAATTTAAGATAAATGGAAAAAGTGAAAACCAAGAAGATGATGATTCCAAGGGAAGTTCGAAGAAGGAACAAATCAAGATTTATGACAGGACATAATAACAACTAAGAATCAACGCCATAGGATTCTTAAACGAATATAATCTTCTCTTCCTCCCTGATCTGTATATAATACAGAACTACATATGTTAGTCAACTCTCTTCTGTTTATTCAAATTACAACTCATCTTCCAGGCCTGGGATCATCCAGGAAACTCATCATAATAGTTAAGCATGGCACATTGGCACTGCACAAATCACAATAAATGGCAGTGCAATGTATATGGAAGCAGAAAGTACCATAATGGTGTAGATATATATAAAAGGCCATCTTGGTGTATGAAATTGAAAGGAATCCAGGATTTAAGCATTTAACCAGTGGGTGAATCTAGCCACAAGAGGTAGTTTAGTGGTGACCTTCAATTTAAAGTTCGAGATTTGGGGATGAATGTAATGAAAGTATTACAAGAGAAATCCTAGCCTAAAATCAAGCATAACCGAATATACACTTTCCTCATCTAAGAGGATTGCTATCAATTACAATTAATACTAAAAGAATATCCTATCACATATACACATATATGCTATCACACCCCCGCAGTTGAAACGGGAGGGGGACGAACGTTGAGACTGTCCTGAAACTCGTCAAACAAAATCAATGGTAGACCCTTCGTAAAGATATCAGCTATCTGATAGCGCGACGTGACATGTAAGACACGAACCTGGCCACGATCAACCTTTTCGCGAACAAAGTGAATATCCATCTCGATATGTTTAGTGCGCTGATGTTGAACAGGATTGCTAGAAAGATATATTGCACTAACATTATCACAGTATACCAATGTAGCTTTCCGAATAGGACAATGAAGTTCCAAAAGAAGGTTGCTTAACCAGCAAGACTCAGAAACCACATTAGCTACCCCTTGGTACTCTACCTCCGCACTAGAATGAGATAAAGTTGCTTGCCGTTTAGCA
The DNA here is from genome assembly GCA_016586305.1 of Ophiorrhiza pumila. Classification (NCBI taxonomy): domain Eukaryota; kingdom Viridiplantae; phylum Streptophyta; class Magnoliopsida; order Gentianales; family Rubiaceae; genus Ophiorrhiza; species Ophiorrhiza pumila. The sequence goes on from BLIW01000005.1 coordinate 22,366,187, forward strand.
GACCAAGAAATCAAATTATCTCCAAGAAAAACACAATAACCAGAGGTGGAGCGTCTGGTGTCAGGACAACCACCCCAATCAGCATCTGTATAAGAAAGGAGAGTGGTAGTCGAAGATGGATAAAGATGCAAGCCATAATCAAGCGTACCCTGAATGTAGCGCACAATGCGCTTGAGGGCATGCATGTGCTCGTCCCGCAGGTCATGCATGAACAAACAAATTTGTTGCATAGTATATGAGATGTCGGGTTTGGTGAATGTAAGATACTGCAGAGCACCCGCAAGACTTCGATAATGGGAAGGGTTCTCAAATGGTGGGCTAGAAGTAGAACTCTTCTTCGGTTTAGTATCAACCGGTGTGAGAGAAAGCTTGCAAGTAGACATGCCGGCTCGCTCTATAATCTCAGTTGCATATTTCCGTTGAGATAAAAACAAACCTCCTGCATGTCGACTGACGCCAATACCCAAAAAATCACTCAAAAGGCCCAAGTCCTTCATAGCAAATTCGGAGCTAAGAAGAGATATGATTGACTTGCGAAGAACATCAGAGGAAGCAGTCAAGATAATATCATCAACGTAGAGAAGAATATAAGCCATATCATTATTATGACAGTATATGAACAATGAATTATCAGACTTGCTATGAGAAAAACCAATAGTAGAAGCGTAATCCGAAAATCGCTTATACCAGGCCCTTGGTGATTGCTTGAGTCCATACAGGGATTTCTTGAGCAAACAAACATAATCAGGATGAATGGGGTAACGGAATCCCATGGGCTGATACATGTACACAGTCTCTTTGAGGTCTCCATGCAGGAAAGCATTCTTCATATCAAGCTGGTGTATGGACCATGCTTTAGAGAGAGCTAAACTGAGTACAGTGCGAATGGTTGCCGGTTTGACTACCGAACTAAATGTGTCACCACAGTCTACGCCAACCTTCCGAGTCTTGCCATCACCTTCAAGACGGGCTTTATGCCTCTCAAAAGAACCATCAGATCTTTCTTTATGAGTAAAAATTCACATAGACTGAATAATATTAACATTTGGCGGACGAGGTACTAATTCCCACGTCTTATTTTTAATAAAAGCATTATATTCTTCTTCCATGGCCAGTTTCCAATACGGGTCACGACAGGCAGACATGGGGTTGGAAGGGAGTGGGGATTTAGAAACACTAGTGTGGAAGTCGTAGACAGGTTTTGATTTAAAAATCCTATGTTGACTACGTGTGACAGGTCTGTGGACGGGTATAGGAGTAGGTGGGGTCAGAGTGTCTTGTGGTTGGGTGGGATGGGGTGTGATGTCTTGGTGAGGAGATTGTGTGTTTGTGTGTGAAGCTAGATGGTGGATCAAATATGGAGACAAAGTCCTCATGCAAGAAATCATAAGTAGGAGGAGTTAAACTATGTAGTTTAGCAAAGGGAAAATGTGTCTCATCAAAAATGACATGTCGACTAATAATGATTTTTTGAGAAGAAAAATAATAACATTTGTACCCACAATGATTAGAAGGGTAACCCAAAAAGACACACGGGGTGGAACGAGGTTGAAGTTTATGAATAGTGGTGGAGGGAAAAAGAGGATAGCATAAGCAACCGAACACCCGGAGATGAGAAAAAGATGGGTCCTTTTGATAAAGAATTTTGAGAGGGGAGTGATAAGCTAATAGTTTACTTGGAAGTATGTTAAAAAGGTATGTGGCCATTTGTAATGCATGGTGCCAAAAGGAAGGTGGTAGAGAAGCATGGACAAGAAGAGTACGAATCATATTGTTAATAGTTCGGATTTTTCTTTCAGCTTTACCATTTTGAGAAGAAATATGTGGACAAGACAATCTAAAAAACAAACCATTATCACTACAAAATTTCCAAAACGGCCCATTATCAAATTCTCGACCATTATCACATTGAATATTTTTAATATCCCGTTCAAATTGAGTGCGAACGAAGGCACGAAAAAATAAGAATGTGGAAAAAACTTGAGATTTTTTGGATAAGGGAAATGTCCATAAAAAATTAGAATAATCATCCAATAAAATTAAATAATAACGATGGCAAGAAGAGCTCAAAACGGGAGATGTCCAAATATCACAATGGATAATATCAAATGGCATAAAAGTACATGACGTAGAAGCAACAAAAGGCAATTTAACTTGTTTTCCAAGAAAGCAAGATCGACAAACATGAGAACTAAGATTGTGATTACACTGAATAAATTTATTTTGCGGAAGAGATTCGAAAATAGGAGCTCCCGGATGACCCAAACGATCATGCCATAAAGAAGGTGCTAAAGTTGCAAAAGTGGATGGTGGAACTTGAGATGGAATGGTGGTGAGAATGGGATATAACTCACACTGACTATTACATCTTGTCAGATGTTTTCCCATCTGAAATCCTTCACAGAAAACCCAAAAGGATCAAATGCAACAGAAACCCAGTTATCAGTAGTAAATTTTCTAAGTTCTTAATAAGTTGAGGAGCATGAAGGACATTTTTTAAAGATAAAGGTGGGTGTGAGGAAGGCAGAGTTGTGTGACCATAACCACGAATTGGAATTGTATGACCATTACCAACAATTATACCATGATTACTGCTCAAATTAAAATAAGACGAGAGATTACCAGGATTCGATGTCATATGAGACGTGGCACCAGTGTCCATATACCAGTTTGCATCTGGAGGAGTAAGCCCAAGAGTGTGCATTGCGGATTCAATATCGGTGGGAGAAGGTTGGGCTGTTGTAGAATAGGCTTGCTGTGGTCGTGGCCCAAGGACCCCAGGTTGCTGCCACTGTGAATTGGGCCTGGTCCAGGGAGCGGTAGGGTATGGACAAGGGGGAATGGCCCAAGGAAACCACTACCAAGGCCACTATTGTCCACCTGTCCGTTGTTGTGACCACGACTGCTGCTGCCGGGGCTGTTGGTAACCTCTCCCACGTTCACTGTCACCACCGCGGTTGCCACCTCTGCCACCGCCGCGGCCACCACCATGATGTCTCCCAGAATTGTTGCCGTGGGGACCCTTACTGCCACCACCGTTATTATGGTTTTGAGGGTAGCCATCAGACAAAGATGAAGTATCATCAGACTTCTTGGTCGTGGCAGCCACCATGGCTGTTACGGTCTTCTTAGTCAAGGCGGCTTCTTCAAGAAGGAGCATAGAACGAGCTTGATAGAAGAAGGGAAGGGGGTTGCTTTGGCGGATAAGAGTTCCAACACCACTATAGGCCTCTGTGAGTCCCAAAACCACCTGAAGAACAAGCCGATGATCGGATATTGGGGCGCTGACATTCTTGAGTTGATCTGACAAGTTCTTGAGGCGTTGACAATATGCAGAAACATTCGGAAAATCCTCCATGTTGGTATGAGAAAATTCCTGTACCAGTGTGACGGCCCGAGAGTTTTTGTTGTCTTGAAAGAGATCACGCAATCGATTCCAAGCCTCCATGGCCGTGGAGTTGGGTTCAATGATGGTATGTAATAGATCAGTGGAAATTGTGGAATAAATCCACTGAAGAATTGTAGCATCTAAAGTCAACCATAACTCTTTTTCGGCAGCGGTGGTGGACGACGTATCGAGAGCTTTTTCCGGTGGAATGATGTGGTGAAGAACCTTATGAGATTTAGCATGGATTTTGAACAGCTCCGCCCATGTAGCATAGTGGACGGTTTCCATTTCAAGGGTAATTGAGATATGATTCTTGATGTTGGAGACAACAAGAGCGGGGTGGAAGGTTGATTTAGTGTCAGTCATGGTGGTCAACAGTAGAGGAAAGAAAGAAAGATTGGTAGAGGAAAGAAAAGGAAGAAGGTTCCCTAGCGCTCTGATACCATGAAAGAAGGTAGTTCCTTGATTCCTTTCATTGACGTATTGTCTGTCTTATAAAGTATTACAAGAGAAATTCTAGCCTACAATCAAGCATAACCGAATATACACTTTCCTCATCTACGAGGATTTCTATCAATTACAATTAATACTACAAGAATATCCTATCACATATACACATATATTCTATCATGTAAATGTGTGTATATTAAAAAAAAGTGATGATACATAAACATAGTGAAAATTTCTAGCGAAAACATAGAGGGAATATGTGGATCAATTTGTGATAAATATGTGTCACTTAATTGGACCAATTGCTCACACGTGCTTATCACCAATTGGGCAACATCATACCATAGATTTTTCACTTTTTATATCATTACTCAAAAAAAGAAAACCACTGGGTGAATCCCATTGAAGTGAAGTATATACAGTCAATTGAAAGTAATTAATGGAAAGATATTGCTAGTCAGTCAAGAATCAAGATCTTTCAGGCACATTTTACACTACTGCTTCAAATCTCCTCTAGAACTCATTTGATTTTTGACAGTGTCCATTTCAATTTGATCATGAAGCTAATTTGATAGTCACAGAATTGGAATTATGCCACAATGTAGCCAAGCTTTTGGATCCAGACACTTAGGCATACATAGCTGCATCTCTATCTCTTCTTGCAAGAACAATTCTCCTGTTTCTTTTTGCATACTTGACAATTCGATTGTTTGTTTGATCAATTTTAAGCCTATCATGCCTGACAAAAATACAATATTTATCTATTTACCACTAACTTCAACAAATGTTCAAAGTTACAGCAATCCAAAGAATAAATTAAAACTAGAATCTTTGCTTATTGATAGTACTATTCACTGTCTTTTCTTCATATTAGCAAGTAGAGTATCAAATGATTTTAAAAGATTAAAATTCACAATAATTATCATTCGAAAAACTCAGTTAAAACAGCATAATTTTGGGGAATAAAAATGTTATAATATTACAAAATATTGATAAAGTCAAAAGGGATTTTAGGATTGTGCTGGTCAAGAATCAAGATCCCAGTAAAATGCAAGAGAAGAATGAGAGTTAAAATGCTTTTAACTGTGAAAAAGAGTTGCAACATGCCACTAAAATGCAATACAAAGATGACCTTCAACAATTATTTTCTGAACTGATGAACTGTCTTGCCACTAAATTGATTCAATAAAAAAAAAGTAGCATTGCCTAAACTAAGCAAACGAATGAAAGACCAATCATCATCAATTTCTCTCATTCCAAATCATGTTTTAAGAAGACAATTAGAATGATTGGATAAGGATCTTCGGAGTCGAATTTCCCATGTCCATCCGTTCTTCCTGAATTTGTTGGACTAAACTTTACAGAGAGTCAGAACAGTAAGAGACCTCAACGATTTCAAGAGTTGAAATGTTCTCTAAACAAGAAGGAATCTCTTCCAACATAAAACAACGTTTGATTACTAACTTCTCAAGACAGAGATCATTGTAAATTGTCACAATGTCTAAGTACCACAATTTCAAGTATTTAAGCTTTGAGAATTCCCCTCCTTTCATGTGCCATGTTTCCCCTCAGAAGGATTCCTTCAGTAACTTGAGAACCTCAAGATTAGGCAGTTTTCCAATGGGAGAAATTTTAGTCCAAGGCAATTTAAAGCCAAACAGTGTCAGCTTTTTAAGCTTCTCAGCAAAACCAAACTCAAACTCAATATGATTTAATGGTTCCTTATATGTTGACAAATCAAGTGATTCTAGTTGCCTTAGAAAGTCTGGTACACAAATTATTCCTTAACTTATGGTTGATTTCGAATTTGTCTATCAACTTTAAAATGTTCCATTTTAAAATGTTCCATTTTATTCCCTCATCTTACATTTTGAGTTTTAAATCGTAATCGGTTAGTTTGTTAGTTTTCCATCGATGTGTAGACACATTATGTCTCTCACATGTGCGTGTCACATGACAAATCGAATGGCAAGAACTAATTTTGTTTATCAGTTGTTTATTTCATGGTATGATTTATTTATTTCATAGTTATTTTTCCTTACTTTCATCTTTTTTTGTCATGTGTCACATAAGTGTGAGTCGTAATCTGTTTACACATGAATAAAAAAATAGACCGATGACATACAATTTAAAACTTAAAATGTAAGATAAGGAACTAAAATAGAATATTTTAAAGTTAAGAGATAAATTCAAAATTAATCCTAAATTAAATGACAATAAATATAATTTATCCTGAATAATTATAAACTTCAATTTTTCCAACACTTTGATAATTATTTCATCATGGAATAAGGAGGGGCAGCAACTGAGGCAATTAGGGGTGTTCTTCGAGTCGGTTTTCGGGTTATTCGAGTTATTCGAGTCGGTTTATTCAGTTTGGACATTTTTGAACTCGAATTCGAAAACCGTCTCGAATTCGAATATAATTCGAACAAATCGAACCGAATTCGAAATTCGGTTTTCGGTTCGAATTCGGTTTTATTCGAATAAACCGAAAATATCAAATTCGAATTAACCAAATTCGAACTAATCAAATTCAAATTAACCAAATTCGAATTCATTTAAATCCTAATTAAATTATTAAATTACATAAATTATATCAAAATTTACAAACATTCAATTAAATCAAATAATACATAAAAACGAAGAACAACACTAAGAGTCTAAGAGTTAAAAAGAGTCGATACAAATAAAATTCAACAAATCACAAAGAAAAACCCAAAATTAAGAGTTAAGTAAAAACTCTTCAATGTCATCATAATAATTGTCCTTACACGGTTACACCCCAATAATTAAGAGTTTACATTCTACTCCATAGTCTCCATTAGAACTATTACAGAACAACAATAATGCATCTGGCAATACTTGCATCACTAAATATCAACAACGGTTGACTCAGGCATGGATTGCTTCAATTCTGCAATAAATTAAAAAAATAAATTAAATCAAATCATTCAAATGTGCTACTGAATATAAGCAAAAAAATACTTAATAAAAGAAATTAAATAAGAGACAATCAGAGGTTACCTTGTTCAAATTTTTCCAACTCCTCAATGTTTTCTTCCACATTAACAGGAGATGCTTCTGAACGCATCCAATCTTGGGTACATATCAATGCTTGTACAATTTTAGGAGTTAAAGAACTCCTAAATGAATCAAGAACTCTTCCTCCAGTACTAAAAGTAGATTCAGAAGCAACGGTAGAAATTGGAATGGCTAAAACATCACAAACAAGCAAAGACAATATTGGAAATGCTGGACTTTTTAGTTTCCACCAATCCAAAATGTTAAAGGTTGGACTCTCAAGCATAGATTTATCTTCTTCATCATCCTCAGTCAAATATCTCTCCAATTCTGACTTGGTATCCCTATTTGCACCAGAATCTGCTTTTCTGTTTTTTAATGCAGCCAAGTTTTTTTCTTTAATTTTCATCAAAGGATCAACATCACTGTCATTACCAAATGACTTTGAAACTAAAGAAATGGAACCGGAAGACAAAGATGATGAAGATGCAACAGTCTTGAAATGTTGATCAGAATGGATTCTTTTATACTCATTAAATAACTCAAACAATGCACTCTTGACATTTTCAGCCATTTTCCTCCCTTCATCATCACCATACATATTGCAAAGAACAATGTCGAAGTAATCAAATTTGCTTCTAGGATCAAATACACAAGCAACAAAAACCAACATATTAAACTTTTCAACACTTCCCCAATATTTATCAAACTTTTTCTTCATCTTTGAAGCCATATTTCTAAAGTCATCATCTTCACTTGACATGCATTCTTTCAACACTCCATAAAAGCCACAAATATCATCCAAGTAAGAATTTGCAGTAACATATTTTGTACCAGAAACTCTTAGAGTGAGAACGTAGAAATGTCGAAGAAAAACAACCAATCTCTTTACATTCTCCCAATCCCAAGGACTTGGAACCCCAGGTTTAGAGCCATGATTTTGAAGATCATCCCGATAAGAATCATCCTCCATTTCTAACCTATCAAAGGCTCTCTCATACATTTGTGCCACACTCAACATCAAATAAGTGGAATTCCATCTCGTTGGAACATCCAAACACAAAGATTTGTTACATTCACATTTTTCTAACTCAGCAAAGCTCATTAACTTTTTCAACCTAGACGGTGATTGCCTAACATATTTAATTGCTGCCCTAATACTTTCAATTGATCCACCAAGGTCCTTTAGGCCATCTTGAACAATTAGATTCATAATATGAGCAATACACCTAACATGCATCCATTTTCCTTGTAAAACACATAGTCCCCCCCAATTGGCATACTTCTTTTTCAAATAATCAAGTGCAACATCATTAGAACTTGCATTGTCAACTGTAACAGTAAAAACATTGCGCAAACCCCAGTCCACCAAACACAATTCAATAGCTACTCTAATATCTTGACCCTTATGAGTTGATATAAGACAAAAATTTATCACCTTCTTCTGTAATTTCCAATTACTATCAATAAAATGAACAGTGAGACACATATAATTAATTCTTTGCAAAGATGTCCAAGTATCAGTTGTCAAACAAACTCTAACACTTGTATGTTTGATTTGACTCTTATGCTTAGCTTTTTCATCAAGAAACAACTGATAACAATCCCTAGTCACTGTACTTCTAGATGGAATCACAAGTGTAGGCTGACATGCTTTCATACACCGTTTAAAACCCACATTTTCCACAAATTTAAATAGGAGCTCATCAATAATGATCATCTCAGCTATAGCTCTCCTAGCAACTTCTTGATCAAATATCCATGCTAATAAATTAACCATTTCCTCCCCAGTTTCTTCATTTTTGGAAGAGGTGAATGCTAATTGACTTTGTGTTGAAATTTGGTTGGCAGGGTTTAATGGACAAGTTTTCATGTGAGTTAACAAAGTAGAAGTCCCACATGCCTTGGATGCACAATTATACTCTCTATTACAATAATTACATTTACACTTTTTTCTACCTTGAGCATCAACAAATTCGGAAAAATGTTGCCAAGCCACTGACCTCCCGTAAACCCTGTGTCAGTGTTACTACTTCCCGTAAACCCTTGGCCTTCACCTTCAATATTTTGGCCAGCTTCCAATGTAGGATTATCCCCATTTGATTGAGACATCGTATTAAGTATTCACCACCTAAACAATATAATTTTTCAGCAAAACAGTCTAATAAGTAGCTAAAAACAAACTAAAAACAAAACAAATTTGTTGGCACATCTCTTTCATGAAATCCAATGCTTAACAACAAGCTTAAAAAATAGATGCTTACAAAAGTAATCACGACCACGAAAGCTGATCAAATAGATTCCATTATGCCAAAACAAGAGAATACAACTATTATAGACATACAAAAGAGCTCAGATTTCTAAGTCCTAAATTAGTAAGAGTAAAGATTATCTCTATTTGAGGCTGGGTTTTTCACACAAAAATGCAGGTTTTATAGCATTAAGCATCACTATGGTCGGGGGAAACGGGCATTTGTTTTCCCCCTTCCCCTCTTATATACTGCAATCATGCCAACTGCAAAGGTTCCCTTAAGACTTGGAGCAATTAAGGAATTCGCCTGTTAACAGTGGCAGCATAGATTCTGATGAAGATAAAACAAAATATGGCATCTCTCACATATTTCCTGAATCACTCGAGACTCCTCTAATATATTCAAAGAATCCAGTAGTACAAACTATACAAGCATTGTCTCCAAGTACCAACTACAGCACAAGGCCAGAACGTGTCAATAAAAAATTATAGGTAAACAAACATAAAACTAGCAAAGATCAAGAAAGCAGCACATGTTTTTATGTGGATCACCAGCCTAACAAAAAGGAGTCGCACAACCACTCAATGACATTTCACCCCACCACAACTGGAAGAACTATAATAAGAATCAGGGCAATGATAATGCCCAAGACAATTAGCTTTATCTTTATATTCTGTAACCACATTTTCCTCCTCATCTTGGTTCCTTGAGTAAAACAAAACTATAAACACTCACTGTTGGACCAAGACTATCCATCCTGTGTAATTATTATGTACCTATCCTTCCTTGTTTCTTAACTAACGTATTCAAACTTTCTCGTTAAAAAAAAGCATCACTATGGTCATCTTGCCGACAAAACCACAAGTGTAAGGCAGGGCAGGGTGAGACTCGGAAGATTGGTACTTTACTAGCTATACTATACTTTATGATTGATTCTTTTCTGTGAATAGGGACTGAGGAGACAGAGGAGAGAAGCAGAGAAGCAAAGAATGGGACAAGAAGGAGAACCCCACGCATACTGAACAAACCAATCAAACTCCAGAACAGGATTCAAACATATAAGAATTCACACAAGAAACTGGCCAAGCTGACATAAACTCCAGCAGTCAGGGGCACGCAAAGTCTGAAATTCAACCTTACCCAATCAAGCAATGGACTGAGGCACAAGCAATAGACTGAGGCGCAAGCAATGGACTGAGCTCAGTTCAGAGTTTCAGAAGTCGCCGTCGTCAGAAATCGCGTCGTCAGAAGTCGCGTCGTCAGAATTCACCGTCATCAGAATCGTCTGAAGTTTGAGCTCAGGGGTCGCTGTCGTCTCTTGGATCGGGTCGTCGTGAAGCTCGTTTCCAACTCTGCTCTGGTTCAGCTTCGATCGACTTCAATTGCTCCCAAGTCCGATCTGTGAAGATAGAGTCTTCAAAGCGTAGATGCGCTATTACACTTCGCGATCCACCTGCCGTCGGCGCTGAAGCACCGGGTCTCTACAGTCGGCAGCTTCGAGAAGATTGTCGACAGAGATGATGAGATTGAGAAAGTGAGAGGCGTCTTCTTGAAGTTCGATTTTGTTAAATCAGTACGAATAAGGTTGTATACTTTAATACTTGTATTATTATTATGATTATGTTCCTCTTCTCTCAAACACATATTCTTGTGATAAATAAATAAAAGAGCTTCCGGATATTAGCTTGTTGGTATAAGAACTATTTCTAGTTCTAAAGTTAGATATAGGAGATTTTTTTAATCTCTAGTAGCCATCAGGCAAGTCTTAGCCAAGGTTGAAGACCATAATCCCAATGATAACATGAAGGCATCCAGGGATGAAAAACGCAATCCTCTAAGTAGTAAATAGGGTGGGCACCAGTAACTTCAATAATATGAAAAAGAAATGGCATAAGAAATTGTGTAAAACCACCACCCATATCACCACACCTTGCTGCAACTGCATTAACATGCCCAATCATCTTACTATTAAACATTGTGCTTGTACAATATTGGCATGACACAAAAGTAGCTAGAGAAAACCCAATCATGAATCGAACAACGATAAATCCTTGCGTTGAGGACACAAATGTAGCAGCAAAAACCACAGGGCTACTAATCAGTTAACAAATTCACAGCCGTAACGAGGGCCGACAAGATCACACACTGCTCCCATTACTAGCCTAGAGAAAATGCCTCCTGAAAAAGAAGCAGGTCTAGCATTGCCTATATCTTGTCTGGTTAGGTTTATATTGTCCCGTATTATGAGAACAAGAGGGGCAACAGCAAAAGTGGATATGAGACAAGTGAAAAATGAGATCCAATTAAGGTGAAAAGATCTCATGTGGGGTTATGCAAATGAGAAGATTTTGATTGTTGTTACCTTGTGTTCAGAATCCACATGCAAAGCAAATTTTGCTGTGGTTTCATCAGGGACTGTTGGGGTGGCTACAGAAAAGGCAAAGTTTTGATCTCTGACTTTTGCTTCATACATGGAGCTTCCATATGGCATTTCAATGTCCGCCATTAGGTTAATAACTCAGTTTTGGAGAGATGGATGGATGTGAAGAAGAAGTAGAGAATATTAGAGCAATGTTGCTTTGATTATGGTTTATGGGAGATGATACGCTAAGGTATTTATAGTGTTTCAAGAACTGACATTTTGGAGTAGTAAGCTCACATAAGTTTGATTTTGGCAATAATATATATCATGATTTACTTTTCCATCATGACCATACAATTTGTTTTCCACGGCTACACAATTTGTCTGGACAACTAGTCTTGTTTTCACGTTGATAGATCCTAAACCCCTTTAGAGATCAGTGATTTTAAATAAACGAGAAGACTTCTGAGATAAAGATAAAACACAAGAGATATGCTTAAAGACTCCTATAATGAGAATAACACCTTGAGTTAAGGATAAGAATTATCGAACCACAGAGCTTATCTCATTGACACATGTATGACTATAAATACCAACTTACAACCTTGAACAGCGGTAAGTAGCTTCATTAAGGTTTAGCATACTATTTGATACAGTTGAGATCTAATTTAAGCATCGGAGTCTTCCCGGGAAAGATCCCATAGAAGATCTGACGAGTGTTACTGTCTTAGGTAGCCTGCTCCCCGACGTCGCAGTTCGCACTCTCGAGGTGTTGGTTCTACGCTTCATCAACTAGCACCCACAGTGGGGCAGTTAGCTTTTACAATCTACTCGAGTGATGGCAGAGCAAGTCAGGATAATAAGCGGAGAAGCAAGCAAATCTCCACAGGATTTCATGGATGCCTTCAAGATTGTTACTGAGGACATCCTCAAGCATTTAAGGGATATTGAGGATCACCTTCCTCCCAAGCACAAGTCTTTCCCAGAGGATGGTGGGGAAATTTCAACAGAGAAAGATAAGCCAAAAAAATTAGTTGAGTATTCTTCAGAATCTGGGCGCGGGTCCCTAGAAAAGAGCAAGGGAGTCACTAGCGAGTCATCAAGGGCGAAGAGGAGAACGCCATTTACAAAAAAAAGATTATAGAGACCAGGATGTTGCGGAATTTCCGCCCTTCGGTGTTGAAGTCGTCCGATGGAATAGGAGATCCGTCCGGTCACATGGCATACGTGAACTCGATGCTAGATATGCTAAGTTTGACTGATGACCAGAAGTGTCTGTTCTTCCCTCCACGTTCGAGTTGGCAGCCAGTAAGTGGTTTAGTGAATTTTCGGTGGGAAGTATTGCGTCATGGGAGGAGCTGGATAAGAGTTTCCAAGCAAACTTCATGGGTAATGTGTATACTCAAAAGCAACCGACGCATATGATGAATATTTGGTAGTGCGAATTGAAGACCTTAGAGGAGTATGTTGTGAGACTCACCATGGAGTCGAATCACATTACGGGGAAGGACGATAAATTGATGCTCATGGCTTTTATCGGAGGATTAAAGCCAAGATTCTTCAACAGGAGCATCAAGGAGAACTATCCGGCGATATACGCTGAAGCTCTAAAATGTGCGCATGCTATGACTATTGTAGAAGACTCGGATATCAACAAGAAAGACTGGTATTCGTTCTAGAAGAAGGGAATGCAGAGACATCAGAGTCCGGCGTGGTCGAGTGGAGAAAAGAGAGCACGCTCTAGTGGGGGTTCTCATACATTCAAAACTCTCTACCAGCCGAAAGGGCGTGCGAGATCAGGGAATGTCCCTGAAGAAGATCTGACACCTCTGACGACCTCGAGAGCAGAGACTCTAGCCGCAGTGCAATCAGAGGGATATTCAGGCAGCCAGACAGGATTGCTGCCCCAGATCACACTCGGGATAAGAACAGGCATTGTGAATACCATGGGTCTCATGGACATACTACAAATGATTATTTCAATCTAAATCAGGAGATTGAGAAAGAAATAAGGTGTGGAGAACTAAAAATTTTGTGGGAAAAAGAGATCAGAAATGGAATAAAAAGCCAAACCATAAAGATTGAGGGAAGAATGATGGTGAACGACGTCGCGACCAATGTGAGAATTCCATCAACGAGAATAAAGGGTATGCACAATCTCTGAAAGAACCCTGGGAGGAGATTCAGGGTCCTCAAGAAGGCACTATGGATGAAAGAATGAGTCAATTAGTGACAAGCGACGTCGTACGTCAGTTCAGGTAACACCTGCAATTACCTTTTCAAACGATGATTTTTTCTTGCATGATGTTACAGATGATCCTTTAGGCTATGTTTGGATTGAGGGAAAGGGAGGGAAAGGAAAGGAAAGGAAAATGATGGATTAGAATTTTTGCGTTTGGATATTTTTTTAGGGAGGGAAAGGAAAGGAAAGGGAGGGAAATAGAAGGATTAGATATAACTAGTTTAGTCCATATCTCTTTCCGTCCAAAAGTGGGTGGAAACGGAAGGAAACGATAATTCTTTTATAATTAATAACTTATTATTCTAAATTTATCCTTCTAACGTAAACTTTAATTTAAAAATTACAACGCAAATTATCATTTAAAACTTATAGGACAAACTTGGAGGCAATCTTTTAATCCTAGTACAACTGATATTACTACCAGCATTTATTAGAATATTATTAGAATTTTATTTGATGTCTAAAACTTTATTAACTTCTAATTAGTTGCAAGATTATAAAATTATTATTTCATAATAAACTAGAGTTTCAATATATTACAAATTCTAGCCACCCATAAAATAATAATAGAGTTCTACTATATTTAAATTTGATTTAATTTACAAAATTTTACTAATTTCGATATTTTTTAATTTAATAAACTTTTAAGTACCAAATTTATGCTATAAGAATATCAAAACTCTAAAATAATTTAGCTATAATACAAAATTTATTTTATCTAGGTTTTAATCATCATCCAACATAAAGATATAGATATACAATATTATACTATAAAACATCATCAAAGCTATCCGTAAATAATAGTTTTAGATTTTTCACACAAAAATAACAAGTTTATCTCAAATTAATAAATTTTTTATTAGATTGTTTTGTCTATATATTTTTATTTTACTGATTATATGATTTTCTTTTTTTTTTCTAAATTATATTTGTGATTGATAATGCTAAAGAAGTATATCTCCATTCTTATACCTTTAGAAAAGAAAATACAGACTAAATTAAATTACATTTACTTAACAAATGATAGACCAAGACTACCAAAAGAAATCCAAACTCTAAAATAATTTAGCTATAATAGAAAAATTATTTTATCTAAGTTTACAATCATCATCCAACATAAAGATAAAGATATACAATATCATACTATAAAACATCATCAAAGATATTCATAAATAATAGTTTTAGATTTTTCTCATAATGTTTTTAGTATATCCTTTCCTTTTTTTTCCTTTCTTTCCCAATTTATCCAAACAGATTGGAAGGAAATCGATTTTCTCTACTCTACTTTCTTCTCCTTCCACTCGTTTCCTTTCCTTTCCTTTCCCTCCCTTTCCCTCAATCCAAATATAGCCTTAATTATTGAAATGGTAAAATCAAATTACCTGGTAAGGTGGGTTTTGGTGGATAATGGTAGTTCAGAAAACATCATGTATTCTTATGTGCTTGAATCCTTGAATGTTGATAAGACAAGACTGGAAGTTGTGAACATGCCATTGGTGGGTTTCGCGAGGGGTGTAACACGCCCCTTAGGCAAGATTAAGCTTCTAGTGACCTTAGGGTGTGAAGGCCATGTCAGGATGGAGTTGTTGGAGTTTATGATAATAGGTGGGACTTTAGCTTATAATGTCCTCTTAGGAAGACCTGGATTACACGCTTTTGAGGCAGTATGTTCCAATCTGCACTATGTTGTCAAATTCCCGTCCTGCGGAGATGTTGTGATGGTGCTTGGTAATCAGAATGAAGCTAGGCTTTGTTACGTGGCCACGGTGAGAGAAGCAACCAAAGTGGAGGTATTATCGACGGAGTGTTTAGCTCCCAAACGAGAAGAAAGTTTCAGCCCGGAAGGGGAGGTAGAAGAAATCATCCTGGATGATCAATTTCCGAAGAGGGAAGTGAGAATTGGCCAAGATATGGCACCCGACCTACGAGCTCAAGTGATTGAGCTACTGTGAGAATATAAAGTGGTGTTTGCATGGTCCGCAGAAGACATGCCAGGAATCTCGAGACATATAATTGAGCATAGCCAAGGGATTGATGAGACCCGCAAGCCAGTTAAGCAGAAGAAGAGACTTTTCGCACCAGATCGGAGTAAAATAGTGAACTCCGAAGTTAATAAACTGCTAATGGTGCGAATCATAAGGGAGGTTGACTACCTGGAATGGCTGTCTAATCCATTGTTAGCAAAGAAACCAAGCGGCAAGTGGAGAATGTGTATTGACTTTACAGATTGAACAAGGCTTGCCCGAAGGATTCTTTTCCAGTCCCGGGGATAGATATTCTCGTGGATGTGACATTGGGTTTCGCGTTTCTCTGTTTCTTAGATGCGTACAAGGGATATCACCAAATATTCATGAAAAAAGAGGATGAGATCAAGACCTCGTTTATCACAGATCGAGGAATTTACTATTACGTCACCATGCCATTCGGTCTTTAGAACGCAGAAGCAACTTTCCAGAGATTGGTGAATAAATTGTTCAAAGATCAAATAGGCAGAAATATGGAGATATTCGTGAATGACATGCTTCTAAAGAGCAAGGAACCTCAAGATTTGGTGAACGACTTGCGAGAAGCGCTGGAGATCATCCGGGAGTCAGATATGCGTCTAAACCCGAATAAGTGTACTTTTGGGGTTAAGGCACAAAAGTTCTTGGGGTACATAGTGTCTTAACGGGGCATTGAGGCTAACGTCAAGAAGGTGCAGGCCATCCTGGACATAGTCTCTCCGAAAACTGTTAAGGAAGTTCAGAGATTGATAGGACGGCTAGCGGCCTTGAATAGATTCCTCTCTAAAATTACAAAGCGGTGTATGCATTTCTTTAAGACTTTGAAAAAATGCCAGTTTGAGTGGACCGACGAATGCGAAAAAGCTTTTGCAGGTTTGAAGGAGTATTTGGCACAAATTTCAAGGTTATCCACACCACAGGTTGGAGAGATCCTGGTGTTGTATTTATCAGTAGGAGAAGATGCTGTCAGCTCGGTGTTAGTGCGTGAGGAGAATAAGGTGCAAAAACCCATTTATTTTGTGAGCAAAGTTTTACAAGGACCAGAGAAGCGGTACCCGAATATCAAGAAGCAAGAACTTGCCCTAATGGTGTCAGTAAGAAAACTGATAGCAATCCATCCATGTCCATGGTACCAAGGCCGAGCTTCTATGATCTTTTGAAGAAGCACAATTCATTATCAACACATGGTGGAACTTTTGGTGATTTTTATCACATGGTGGCCGAACCATCTCAATCATCTCAACATGAGGTTCCATGGCATGTTTCTTTAATAACAATTAAAGAACATCCACCTTGAAGATTGTTCATGGATCAATCATATTAAAGACCAAGTAAAGGCGTGTACTTGGGCTTGCTTTGGATCACGCCATTTGTTGGTTAATTAGTAATTTATTCTATGTAATTTTACAGCCCATAATGACGTTTAATTATTGATTAATTGGGCTTTAATTTCGTTTTTATTAAGTCCATTACTTGTCCAATTATCTTGCATGATAATTAGGAAAGTAATCTTTTAGGAAAGTTGGAGTTTTGGAAAGCAAATTCATACTTTGCTTCTTCTCCAAAACCGTTTCTTGTTTCATTCTAAGATTAGGAAACTAGTTTGTTAGTTAGTTAGCCAAGAAGTCAAATTGTAATTTGCTTCTTGTTTCCTTTTCCTTTTTGGTTTCCTTTTCCTTGTATTGGCCGACTTTCTTCCTATTTAAAGGAGGCCATTAAACGTTTTTACATAAGATTAATGAATGAAAGTTTTAGCTTTGCTGAAATTAAGATTAACACTTTGTGTTGTCAAAACCTTGTTGAATTATTTAATTCACCATTGTAGAAGCTTTGCCTTTAGCGTGACCTTTAGGTGACTTCACCATTGTTCTTGATTTCGAGAACTCGCCAAATTGACAAAGTTCAATTGCATGAATTTTCATGAGTTGAGTCGAGTCCATTTGTATTAAAAACGTGGGGTTGATTTACTTCATCTTTTGCGTTTTTCCCTTTGAATTCCTTTCTGCCAAGTTTGTGTGTTGTCTTGTTCGTGAATTTTGGTGCAGCAACGGTTCAAAGGTTGTGGAATTCGTGTGGTTGAGGACTTCAATCCAAGACCATTCGTATCAATTGGTATCAGAGCAAAGGTTGTTGCCCTCAAAATTCAGGTTAATCCGTTTCTTGTTTTTCCGCATTCTTGTCTCGTCTTCTTGCTGTTTTCGTGCGTGTTCTTGCTGCAATTGTTGTGTCTCTTTTGCTGCTGTTTTTGGTGTCTTTCTTGCTGTCTTAGGTCGTCTTAGGTTCACCATTAAATTCGTCAAAATCGCATGCTTACACATTGCACACAATCTGCCCAAAATCGTTTCTTTGTTCTTGTTGCGATTTGCGTCTTGTTGTCTCGAATTTCTTGCTGTTTTGTTCGTATTTGCTGCTGTCTTTTTGTTTAAAATTCTGCACTATCTTGTTAGCCTTCACAGTGTTGAATTCTTGGTGTTTCTTTACTGTCCAACACGTCAAAATTGTTAGGGTAAATTTCGTTTAAACTAGGGTTTCAAAATTAGGGTTTCTTCAAAACCCTAGTTTCGATTTTTAGTTCATCATATCATAAATTTTTTGTTTCTTATCGAAATTGGGTTCTTTCTTTTGCATTGATTTCTTTGAATCACTCTTACTAAAGTACATTTTGATCAAACTTTTGTTCCACCCGAAAAAGATAAGTTCTTGAAGACTTTCTTGAACTTCTTGAAATTCTTGAAATTTCAAAAGCACTAAAATTTGGTTCTTGAGCTTGATTATTGATTCTTGTTGTGAATCTTGAATAACTTGTCAAAGAGGCACTTGCAAATTCAAAGTTGTTGGAAATATCTTGAAATTTGGTTGATCGGACAAAAAAAAAAGGCCAAAGTTGAAAAAAAAAAAAAAGTGCCAAAAAAAAAAAAATAGGATCGGACGGTAATAGTCGTCCGAAAAGGTCGTCCGAAACTCTGCAAAAAAAAACATCGTCTCTGAAAAATAGGATCGGACGGGTTGGGTCGTCCGAAAAGGTCGTCCGAAACTTTTGAAAAATTGTGTGACTCTCTGAAAAATAGGATCGGACGGGTTGGGTTGTCCGAAAAGGTCGTCCGAAACTTAAAAGTGCTATATCTTTTTCAATTTTGATCAGAATTCTGTGATTCAAAAACACATTTTCTTGTTATCTTCTCTAGTTTCTGAATTCGTAGTTTTCTGGAGATAAATCATTCATAACCCACACGTGTTCTTAAACCTCTTGTGACGTGATTTTTCTTGATAATTCTCTTGATTTTGCTTGTGAAAGTTTATTGTGTGGAACTTGTTGATTGAGATTTGTTATCTTAATCATAGGACTTGGTGAGTCTTATTAGTCCCAAACAATTTATCACTTGAGAGTATTAGATAGGATAAACAAGAGAGAACACTACATAAATAGAGTGGAGAGTACCTACTATCCATTAGTGAGGAACCCGTGAGGAATTGTTATATCTTTTCTTGCGTTTTTTTTCTTTACTAATCTTGCAGGTACAAATGGAGGACGAAAATAACACACCTCAAGGTCCTAGACCTCAAATCGAAAGCTGAAAAAAAGTTTGCTAATGATGCTCTTATGCAAATGCTACAAAAGATCAACCTTCGTCTTGATTTCTTGGAGTCATCAACTTCTAAACCATCAAAGAAATCTTCATCAAGGAAGCTCAATTATAATGATGCTTTTGAGTCCGGAAGTGAATCTAATGAAGAGGAGGAAGAAGAGTTCTCGGATTCTTCTAAAAAGTGTAACAAGTCTAAAATTTCAATTGCTTCACTTAAGTTAACAATTCCCACTTTTCATGGTAAGGCAGATCCGGAAGCCTATTTTGATTGGGTTCGTGAGCTTGAGCACTTCTTTGAAGGCCATGATTATCCAGAAAAGGAAAAATTTCGACTTGCCTTTATGCACTTAAAGGATCATGCAACTTTGTGGTGGGATAAGGTTTATAAATCTAGACGTCAAGATGGTGAAAGTCCAATCAAGACATGGAGTCGCATGAAGACACTCATGAGGAAGAAATATGTTCCTTCTTATTACAACCATGAATTGAATAGACAGTTACCCACACTTGTGCAAGGTAGCAAATCGGTTGAGGAATATTATCATGAGATGGAGGCTTTGATGATCAAGGCTAATGTTCAAGAAGATCCCGACTCTACAATTGAAAGGTTTTTGAGAGGTATGCATTCTGATTTGGCTCATCAAGTGGATTTGCAAAGTTATGATGATATTAATGAACTTGTCCACAAAGCAATCAAGATAGAAAGGCACATGAAAGGGAAGAACAAATTCTCACAACCGCCACCACCATGGAGAAGAGATCAAAAGCCGAATGTGTCCACTACTACTCCTTCAACAAAGCCGCTTCAAAACACCTCAAATCAGTCTTCAAGTGCACCACCTAATGTCTCAAAATCGGCGTCAACTTCTTCACAAAGGTTAAGGGATATTAGATGTTTTAAATGTCAAGGATATGGTCATTATCAATCTGATTGTCCAACTCTAAAAGTGATGATGCTTCTTCCTAATGGCGAAGTGGTAAGTGAAGAGGATGTTGATGATTGTGCCGACATGCCTCCTCTTGAGGAGAAATATCAAAGTGAAGATGGTGAAGAACTTGAAACATATGAGGTTGGTAATGGTCAATTTTCGTTAGTTAATCGTCAAGTTCTTAGTACACAACCACAAATTGATGAGTTGTCTCAAAGGGATAACATATTTCACACTAGATGCATGGTTCAAGGGAAAATTTGTAGTGTGATCATTGATAGTGGTAGTTGTACAAATGTGGCTAGTACTTTACTTGTTTTGAAATTGAAGTTGTCTTGCATGAAACATCCAAAACCATATAAACTTCAATGGTTGAATAATTCTGCCGAAAGTAAAGTGACTAAACAAGTGAAGTTTTCACTCACCATTGGAAAGTATGTTGATGAGATTTTATGTGATGTTGTTCCAATGGAGGCTTGCCATATTCTACTTGGTCGACCTTGGCAATTTGATCGTGATGTTCTTTATCATGCCAAGAAAAACTTTTACAGTTTTGACTTTGAAGGTAAGAAGTACAACCTTCGTGCTTTAACTCCATTCCAAGTTTTCGAAGATCAAGCTAGAATTGTTCAAGCTTGTAAGGAGATGAATGCCGCGAAGAAGAAGAACGTTCAAGAGCAACAAAGTGTAATAGCTAGTGCATCTTGTAATAGCCGAGCTTTAAATGTTTTAAAATCTTGTTATTTTACTTCTTCTAGCGAGTTTAAGAGAGGAATACTATATAGGCAATCAATGTACTTATTTGATGATAGTGCTCACCATTTGAATTGCTTGCTGCCTACTTCCTTTGTTTTGCAGGTTTTTGGAGTTCCTAAGTGCTTAATGGAGTTCGAAACAACTCATTATCAATTGCAAGGATTCCAATCTGCCTTAGCTTGTTTTCCACAAGATAAGCAAGGTAAGTTAGGTGAGTATGAAAGATCTTTGATTGATTTCAATGGTTTTAAAGTCACGAACTTTTCTATTGATTTTCAAAGTTTACATTCTGTTTTGAATCAATTTCAATGTCTTTCATATACCTTTGAAACATTAATTCGAAATTCTTTACCATGTGCATTAAAGTTTGATGATTTGTGTTTTGGTAAGCAATCTAATTCACATAATTCTTCAATAGTGAAATCCAACTATTTTGAATTGAATGAATTTATGTATAGTTTCTTAACATGCTATGTTGCTTATCTAATCCATGAATTATATTTTGAGCTTAATGATTATAATTTCGAACTTCCCAAGGTCCTTGTGTTTAAAGGTGTTGTTTGTGATTCATATACTTGTTGGACTAACTTTACTTTTGAATGTGGGAATCATGAGTTTCTGCCTATTGTATACAATTGGTTTCTTAGTCCATTTTATGAAGTTCAAACAGGTAATCTTGTATTTCAACACTTGGATGGTAAGATCTCTAAGTTCCAAATTTCTTTCATTCTCAAGAGGCTATCAATGAATGTTGGCCGAGATGTGCATCTTCATAATTTTTCTTGGCTTGGATTTGTAGTGATTTCGTAATTTTGATGTTTGATCCAGGAGTTCAACTTCAAGATTCGAGGACGAATCCTTTCGAGGAGGGAGGGAATGATAGCAATCCATCCATGTCCATGGTACCAAGGCCGAGCTTCTATGATCTTTTGAAGAAGCACAATTCATTATCAACACATGGTGGAACTTTTGGTGATTTTTATCACATGGTGGCCGAACCATCTCAATCATCTCAACATGAGGTTCCATGGCATGTTTTTTTAATAACAATTAAAGAACATCTACCTTGAAGATTGTTCATGGATCAATCATATTAAAGACCAAGTAAAGGCGTGTACTTGGGCTTGCTTTGGATCACGCCATTTGTTGGTTAATTAGTAATTTATTCTATGTAATTTTACAGCCCATAATGACGTTTAATTATTGATTAATTGGGCTTTAATTTCGTTTTTATTAAGTCCATTACTTGTCCAATTATCTTGCATGATAATTAGGAAAGTAATCTTTTAGGAAAGTTGGAGTTTTGGAAAGCAAATTCATACTTTGCTTCTTCTCCAAAACCGTTTCTTGTTTCATTCTAAGATTAGGAAACTAGTTTGTTAGTTAGTTAGCCAAGAAGTCAAATTGTAATTTGCTTCTTGTTTCCTTTTCCTTTTTGGTTTCCTTTTCCTTGTATTGGCCGACTTTCTTCCTATTTAAAGGAGGCCATTAAACGTTTTTACATAAGATTAATGAATGAAAGTTTTAGCTTTGCTGAAATTAAGATTAACACTTTGTGTTGTCAAAATCTTGTTGAATTATTTAATTCACCATTGTAGAAGCTTTGCCTTTAGCGTGACCTTTAGGTGACTTCACCATTGTTCTTGATTTCGAGAACTCGCCAAATTGTCAAAGTTCAATTGCATGAATTTCCATGAGTTGAGTCGAGTCCATTTGTATTAAAAACGTGGGGTTGATTTACTTCATCTTTTGCGTTTTTCCCTTTGAATTCCTTTCTGCCAAGTTTGTGTGTTGTCTTGTTCGTGAATTTTGGTGCAGCAACGGTCCAAAGGTTGTGGAATTCGTGTGGTTGAGGACTTCAATCCAAGACCATATGTATCATTGACCTAATGGTGTCAGTAAGAAAACTGCGCCCCTACTTCCAAGCGCACACAGTAATAATAATCACTGATACACAGTTGGGTAAGGTCCTGGGAAAACCTAGGAATTTCAGAAGGTTGATAATTAGGGTAGTTGAACTAAGTGAGTTCGACATTGAGTTTGTCCTAAGAATATCCATCCGAGCTCAGGCCTTGTCGAACTTCATAGTGGAGTGCACTCACAGTAAGGAAGTTCTTGAGGTCGCAGGAGAATGGACGATGCTCGTTGATGGAGCATCGAACGGTGATGGTAGTGGTGCAGGATTGCTGCTCACAAACCCGGAGGGCGATACGTTTACATATGCACTAAGATTCGATTTCGTAGCATCAAACAATGAGTCAGACTACGAAGCACTAATCGCAGGACTGAGAATAGCCCTGAGGATGGGAGCAACAAGACTTAAGGTTTTCAGTGATTCTCAATTGGTGGTGAACCAAGTGAAAGGAAAATTTGAAGCTAAAAAGGTAATGATGAAAAAATATTTAGCCAAGGCAAATGAATGGATAGTAGGCTTCCACGAGTTCGACATAGAGAGAATTTCGAGGTTGCAGAACAAGAATACAGACGCTTTGTTTAAATTAGCATCATCTGTATACTCACACCTGACGAAATCAGTCCTAGTGGAGATACTAGTAGAGCGGTCAGCCAACGAGACTCATGTTGAGCAATTCAAGAGGAGGAATCATTGATGACTCCAATAGTCCAATATTTAACTGAGTTGGTAATTCCCACATCGCCCCAGATCATCAAGGCGTTAAGATACGAGATGGTGGATAGGATTTTGTACCGGAGGTCGTACTTAATGCCTCTCCTCAAGTGTGCGAGTCCGGCACAAGCTGAGGTAATTCTAAGGGAAATACTTGAAGGATGTTGCGGGGCACATGCCGGATACTAGAGCATAGCTAAGAGGGCCATGATCGCAGGATACTATTGGCCCACGTTGTTCAAAGAGTCGGAAAAGATGGTGCGGAAGTGTGTCCAGTGTCAATTGCATTCTCCAATCTCTCGATTACCAGTCACTGAAATGAAAACTATGACTAGCCCATCACCATTCGTACAATGAGGGCTCGACCTGCTGGGACCTTTTCCAAAGGCGAGAGGAGGTGTTCAGCACCTTTGCGTGGCATTAGATTATTTCACTAAGTGGGTGGAGGCCGAGCCATTAGCAAGCGTAACTAGTTTTGCAGTCCGGAGGTTTCTTTGGCAAAACATTGTCTGCAAATTTGGTATCCCGAGATCGGTGGTTACCAACAATGGAAAACAGTTCGTAGTACAGTTCCATCAAATGTGCAGAGATTTGGGTATCACGTAGTTTTACACCTCGGTTGGACACCCTCAAGCTAATGGACAAGCAAAGGTCACCAATCGGACGTTGTGCAAGGATTGAAAATACGTCTGCTTAAAGAAAAAGGGAGTGGGCAGAGGAATTTCCAACTGTGTTATGGGCGTATAGAACCATCCGAAGACAGCAACCAGATATACTCCATTTTCGTTAGCTTTCGGTATGGAGGCTGTGATACCTGCGGAGATCGGGGTCCCTACTTGTAGGATCACTCAGTATGAAGACGACATCAATGACGAGAATACAAGGCTGAGCTTTAACGAGGCTGAAGAGCAACGAGAGATCGTAAACATAAGGCAAGCCAAGTACAAGCAACAAATGGCTAAGTATTATAACGAAAGGTTGCAATAGAAGATTTATAGGCCAGGAGACTTGGTCTTAAGGCGAAATGAGGTCAGCAGACAAACCGAGGAGGGTAAGCTAGACCCAAACTGGGAAAGACCATACGAGGTCGTGGAAGCAAGGAGAATTAGAAGTTACAAGCTAAAGGACATGAGCGGGAAAGAAATTCCTCGGTCATGGAATACGGCCAACCTCCGAAGATTTTACTAGTAAGTGTTAGTTTTTTAATAAGACCTCAAGTCGTAAGATGTTCACGACGTGGAGAGTTGTTATTTAAGATTGTTCTTTTCCCAGAGATGGGTTAGTTTTTTAATAAGACCTCAAGTTGTAAGATGCTCATGACGTGGGGAGTTGTTATGTAAGATTGTTCTTTTTCCAGAGATGGTCATTAGTAAAGACCTCGGGTCAAGGAGTGTTAGTGATGTGGGGAGTTATTTAAGATTGTTCCTTTCCCAGAGATGGGTTATTAATAAATACCTCAAGTCGCGGAGTGTTAGCGACGTGAGGAGTTATTTCATTTTTTTAATAGAGTTGCCCTTAAGTGGGTTAAGTTTTTAAGACCTCAAGTCGCGAGATGTTAACGACGTGGGGAGTTAATTTCATTTTCTAAAATGATAAGATGCCCTTAAGTGGGTTAAGTTTCTAAGACCTCAAGTCGCAAGATGCTAATGATGTAGGGAGTTAAATTCATTTTCTAAAATGATACGATTCCCTTAAGTGGGTTAAGTTTTTAAAGATCTCAAGTCGGAAGATGTTAATGACGTGGGGAGTTAATTTCATTTTCTAGAATGAGATGTCCTAAAGTGGGTTAATTTTTAAGATCTTAAATAAGATGTTAGCGACGTGGGAGAGTTATTTCATGACAAGTTACCCCGAAGTGGCAATCGTGTTGCAAAAAAAAAACAAGACTAAGTGTACAAGTGTAAAGCAAGTCAAACGAGTTCCAAAATGGGATATATTTAGATCAAGTCTGTTAAATACAAGCATTAAGTTCCTACAAGCTATTTCTTGAGCTCGCTCTCTAGAGCATGTGAAGCGGGCTCCTCATCGGTATCGTACCCAGCTTTGAGAGTGAGCCCCAGTCGAGCAATAACCGCGCGGTACGGGGCCTTCAGCTTGAGATCTACCCCTTGGAACCGGGAAAAAGATAAACTTGGGAAGAGCTTCTTCGACGCTTGTAGCCCCTTTTTATACCTATAGCTGACCAATGGGGTAAGAAGTTCTTCCACAAGGTCGTTTAAGGCAGTAGAGACCTTGAAGTCAACAACAGCTTTTTGCCTCATAGCTTCGCCAAGTGAAGAGTTAATGAACTCCTCGACGGCCATCTTCTTCATGTCCTCGCACGCCGTAGATGCAAGCAATTCCTCAATAGCTTGAGAACGAGCATGGACGAGTTTGTTCTGCAGCTCTTTCCTTTCATTATCGAGGCGCGAAAAAGACTGACGCTGCTACTCCAGTTTGGAGGTCATATTTTTGTTCCTTAGCTCTAAAAGAGCTCTCTTAGCTTGTTCTTTGGCAACGACATCGCCAAGGTGGGCCTCGAGCCTCTCATTTTGGCGAATGATCTCGCGGAATTTCGGTCCCTGCAGAACCCGCAAGTCCATCAGACTCAATAAATAAAAAAGATTTGAAGTTCGAAAATAAGAGAATAGCTACCAAATCAAATATGGGGAGAATCTTTTGGGCAAGTTGTTGAGTGGTGCACGACTCAAACTTCTCCAAGTGGAAGGCAATGGCAGGGGGCACTGTAATGATAATTTCCCTACCACCATGGACCTGTGGAGAGCGAGAAGCGGACTTTAGAGCGTCATTATCAGTCTCCATCTCCACAGTAATAGATGTGGCTTTTCAGAGCCACTTCAGAGGTTGAGTGTTCTCGGGAGTAGCACTAGAAGACACTTCAGGTGCGGGAGTGGGGATCTCATGGACTGGGATAGTCTCGAGATCGCCAACTGCAGGATCGGCGTCCATGAAGCCGAATCACTTGAAGATACCTGCAAAATACACAAAAATATATATAAGTACTAAAAGCGAGAAGAAAGGAGACAAGAAACTATACATGCACGGTCAACGATCCGGACAGGATTGACAAGAATGTAAGCCGCTGAGAGGAGGTTCATATCCTCTTCAATTTCGGCAAAGGCCGCATGGCAAAGTTTGTCACCAATGGCCTGCTGTATATGCCACACGTCAAGGATTCCTAGCTTGTCCAACAAAATAAAAGAAACTTGGACTTCCAATCTTGTATCGATGAAGAAACTCCACGAATGATCAAAGGGAGATGATTCCTTTTGCTGAAACAAAACTAGTTAGGTCGCCAACCGCTGATCTTCATGCAGTAGTAACGCCAAAACAGCTCGACGCTAGAGGCCACCACCACATACTTGCAGAGGGCTTAGAAACCCACTATTATTCTAATTGAGTTGGGAGTGAGTTGTCCCAGCCAAACGCGATAATGTAAGAGAAGGTTTTTGGTAAATAATGACAAGGGAAAACGAAGACTGACGGCCAGTTGATCGAGATATACAACAATAAACCCTTTGGGTGTGAACAATACCCGATCCGAGGGTTTTGGAGGTAATAAGGTGAGGGAAAGAGGAATACAAAATTGGGTGCGGCATCGACGGATGTCACTTGCCTTCAGAGTGGAGGGAATGTGCGCTGCATCGCCATCCTCAACCGAGTAGCCCTTCTTCCCTTTCTTGATTATAGGGAGATCATCAGGGTCTGACTGATAGTCGTCGTTTTGAGGTAAGGGTTCTTGAGGTAAGGGTTCTGCCGAGAAGGTGGAGAGTAATATTTTCTGAACGAATTTAAAAGAAGGTTTTTTGTTGTTTTTGAGGAGCCGCCAGCTTGAGATGAGGAAGCCATAGATGTTGATCAGAGGAATTTGCAGAAAAAGTGGCTGCTGAAACCTGGAAAAATTTGAGAATGGGTAGTACTAGAGACTGAAGAAAAATTCTTTGACAAGAAGTACGAGTCAAAATCAGAAGTGAAGTAAGACAAATGTGGGTAAAAATAGCTACTTAAAATGGTTTGATTTGAAATTCGAATCAGTACAGCTATGAGAAACGAAGCGACAGGCCTTGAAATTCGAAAATGTCATGATGATAGCTGTCATAAGTGACAGCTGGAAGGCATTAGAAACGACGAAGAGCGGTGAGAGGTTGAAGTCGCAGATCAGAGGCCGATACGTGACTTGGGGGACTAGTTGATAGATCCTAAACCCCTTTAGAGATCAGTGATTTTAGATAAACGAGAAAACTTTTGAGATAAAGATAAAGCACAAGAGATATGCTTAAAGAATCCTATAATGAGAATAACACTTTGAGTTAAGGATAAGAATTATCGAACCACAGAGCTTATCTCATTGACACATGTATAACTATAAATACCAACTTACAACCCTGAACAGGGGTAAGCAACTTCATTAAGATTTAGCATACTATTCAATACAGTTGAGAACTAACTTAAGCATTGGAGTCTTCTTGGGAAAGATTCCATGGAAGATCTGACGAGTTTTACTGTCTCAGGTAGCCTGCTCCCCGACGTCGCGGTTTGCATTCTCGAGGTGTTGGTTCTATGCTTTATCACACGGCATTGGCCATGGAATATTAATTATTTGTTTTAAGAAAATTGTAGTGTTAGCATTTGCATTGCAAGAAAGGAATCCTAAGAGAGAAGAGGTATGCATGTCCATTGAAAGAAGATGATATACTTTGGTTTTAACAACTCAGAGAAAAAAAATGCTATATTGCATAGTAATGTAGGGAAATTTTGTTAAAATAGGGAGGGTGAATCAATAAAGATTACATCATATTTAATTGATTTAATGCTGTGAAGAGCATTTATATTGATTTATGTACAAAATGTGTAATTTTTTCCCTTTTCACTCATACTTGGCACGTACATTTTCGAAAATTTTCCCATTAATGTATATTTAGGTAAATTTCATTACTCGAAATTTTGACATACTCATTAAGTGTCATCGATATGGAAAATTTTCAAAGGACAAATGCTTAAACATAGTGTGGAAAAGTGTTCATTTTTATTTGATCATATGAATGATAGAACTAATATTTTGCATTTATTTGTTATTATTTCATGCATTTTATTAGCATTTATGTATTGAAAATCATGGTTTTTGTTATGTTTTCAGGTTTTATGAGGAAAATTACTGGAATGTTGAAAAAGTTTTGAATTGATGAAGAATAGGATAAGAAGGTTGAGAAGATTTTATTGGAAGGATTTTACCGGAAGGAGAGAGATTTTACTAGAAGGTTGGGGATATTTGGGAAGATGTGATTATGTCTAGTATTTCTGCATTTGGATGGGAAGGAATATTTTTCCTATTCAAATCTCCTAATATTGTGGAATTTGAGATTTGCGAGTTTGTTAGGGATTATTTTTTGTTAGGATTTTTAGTGTTTAGTTGTGGGGTGAGGTCTTTAAATAGTGAGTTTGTAGTGTATAGTAAAAAAAAAGAGGTTAGGAGCTAGTTTTTTTCTTAATAATTCTTATGTTTTGTTTTTTTTTTCCACGTAACTTTAAGTATTCAAGTTTATCTTTTGGAATTTAATAAAGTCGTAATTATTTTCTATTAGTGCATTTAAAGTTTTAGCAATAGTAGTAAAGATAATTGACTTGATAAGGTTAGTAGAGAATCAAAATCTTATTCCTTTGTTATTGGATTTGGATTAACTCAACCACAATTCCTATCAAGAAGTTATCAACTCAAGGTTATCTTTTCTTGATTTATTTTATTTATTTATTCCAGGTAAGTTTCTTTTATGACATTCAATTTCAATTTAATAGTTTTATTTTCAGTTATGTCTAGCAGCTAATTATTTAATTTCGGTTAAAGTGTTGATAAACATTAATATCTTATGAGATCAAATTGGATTAAAATACTAAATTAAGTAAGTTCCTATTTGTGTTCTGTGATAGAATTAATTAAGGCTATTATATGGTAATTAAATAGTGTACAATATTTAATTAAACATAGAATAATCTAATACCAATTAAAAGGGTAGATCCATAATTGTCCAATTACTTTTTATTAGTAGTAAAACTGTCATTCAATGACAGTGGGCATAAAGGGTTGATATGGACATATCAGAATTGGGTTCCTTTAAACATTTAAACAGTTAGATTATTGCATCAATGATCAAGAATAATATTAATGTTGATTCAAAACTTTAATTGGAATTTATTTTACTTCGTTTTTCTTTGAATTTTGATTTTTGGAAATTAATTCTCAAAATTTGATTTGTGACAATTTTTTGTGAAGGAAAAAGAGAAACTACCGTTCCCTTGGGAGACGACCTTACTCGTCATTATACTAGAATTTATTTTATTTAAAGAATAGGATAATTATTTTGGTTGCAAACGACACGGTCAATGAAGAAGTGGAGAAACTAGCTATTACTTGGTAAAGTAGACACCGAAAAAGATTTCAAACTTAGTTATAACATGCATTTGCCCAATTGCTTGCTAGGCTTACTTTTAGCAGCCTATCATTCTCAACTTGGAGAGCTTATATATCATTAGGAAGCAAGAAAACTTTACTAATGGGATGCTAAGTGTACCGTTGACTATAGGATGAAACATAGGTATCAATTAAGTTCGTTATTGTCAACATGACATTTAATATATTTGTCGTAGTTTTGATTTTCAACTCTTTAAAGTCGATTGCACACTGCATTAATATGAGCTAAGCCAGTGGATAGGATTGAAAATGATGTGGGACTGGATGGGGGTTTGTAGGTAAGCTTTCTGAGGTTATTTTACTTTTCTAAACACTTTAAAGTTTTATATATATATATAGATTAGGGTTTTTTAAATACTATATAAACCTTTTGTATACATATATTTTTATTTCATTACGACAACATATTAAAACTTTGATATATTGTGTGTTTAGCATTTATTGTTGTTTTTCACTAATTTGGCGTTAAGTATAGAATAACGTACACAATAAGAAACCGCAAACAAGAAAATCAGTTTTTCTTATAGATTTCAGTAGTGTTATTCAAAAGGATCTGGCATATTAACTTGACGTTAAATTAGTTTTTAGAGAATTCCAAAGAATAGTTCGTGTATATATCTTAGAGGCTAAACGTTAAATTAGTTTTTAGAGGATTCCAAGGAATAATTCGTATAGATATCTTAGAGACTGTGTGCCGCTTGTTGATAAGTTAAATCTTAATTAAGAATTTCTACTAGTGCTGCTGGATATGGAAAAATCAATTGTTATATTTGTCTCTACATAAAATACCATATGATGATAAATTGTTTATGAATATATATTTCATTTAATTAGTGTGCTGGAGAAATTATTTAGAAAGCGTGAATTTTGAATAATGTGTGGAAATATGTGAATTTTGTTTTATTCAAAATTGTTTTGAAATTTTCGAAAAAAAAGGCTTGGTTTTGGTTAGTGACAATAACAAAGTTAAACGACTAGAAGTAATCTAGCCATGTAAGCTAGAATTGTTCTGGCCGCCGCCGGAACTTAAGAAGCTGACGAATCATAGTCGGCCATACCATGACGTTTCAACATACTGGTGATATGTGTTCTCGCCAGACCGAGGCTGAAACACTCAACACGGCTGCGACTTCGAGCAGTGTGGAGGTCGGCCTTCTACCGGACGGATGACAACTAGCAGAGGCGAATCCAAGGGGGGCGGGGGTGCGGCCGCCCCCCTAAGATTCGAAAATTTGAATTACGTCCTTTCAAAAAATTTAAAATTTTCAATTGAATCTTTAAGAAAATTAGAATTTTGCCTCTCCAAAAATTAGAATATAACTTCTACTACCAGTATTATGTAATTTTGCCCCCTCAAACCATAATTTCTGGATCGGCCATTGACAACTAGAAGAGTTCTAGTAGAGTGGTTGTTGTGAAACTTGGTTGAGTCGCCGGATGTAAGACCCCAAACCCACATCGGTTGGGAGAAGGATTGATGTAATGTATATGTATGTGAGCCTAGCTTCCAAGTTCAACTTCAGGATATCCATTTTGGCATAGCGAGGACGAGCCAAACGAAGTTGGGCTTGGGTGCGTCAGGCTCTAGTCGTGTCACGGCCGCGCGGGCGCGTGTGGGCCCACGGGTTCACTGTGCTCGCGGGCTCGGGGCGTGACACAATGGTATCAGAGAATGGGCCAGGCCTTCACCCACGGAGTGTTGAACTAAGTGCTACGTGCGGGAGCCACCTCTAGAATCCTTTGGAACTAAGTGCTACGTGCGGGAGCCACCTCTAGAATCCTTCGCCACCGAGGTGGGCCTGATAAGGATCTTGTGGGCCTTGCGAGGACGCCAAGGCCTCAAGGGGAGGTGAATGTAAGACCCCAATCCCACATCGGTTGGGAGAAGAATTGATGTAATGTATATGTATGTGAGCCTAGCTTCCAAGTTCAACTTCAGGATATCCATTTTGGCATAGCGAGGACGAGCCAAACGAAGTTGGGCTTGGGTGCGTCAGGCTCTAGTCGTGTCACGGCCGTGCGGGTGCTTGTGGGCCCACGGGTTCACTGTGCTCGCGGGCTCGGGGCGTGACACCGGAAGTTGCAGAAATGAGGTGTTGCTGGACGCTGCTATGACGTGCGACATTGTGGCAAAAACGTCAGACTTTTCACGAAGCCCGACATTAATGCAAGATCCGATCACATCCTTCTGGTTAGATGTGCTATCAGCAAGGAGAATCAAAAGACAAAGAAATTTTCAAAAAAAAAAACCAATGCGGCAGTCATGAAGAAGACGACAAATTTTTTGATTGGAAAACCCTAGCCCAAAAATGTCTTCTTTTTTGGACCTTCCAATTTAAAACAAAAAAAAATTGAAGGCATCGTTTTATACAAGCTAAGATTGGGAAATTATGAGAAATTATTTTCCTAATTGCAATTTGACCCAAAATATTTATTCTTCTGATTAGTTGACCCAATATTTTTGAAAATTATATTTAACTCACAAAAATTTCAAATAATTCAATTAAATGATTTATAATATGATTAGAAAAAATATGCATATAGATTCTTGACCAAAAAAAACTTATATATTCATGTAATGTGATTATTTGAATGATATGTCATATGTGATTTATATTTGATAAAATAATAGATTTATTTAATTGCATATCTTATGTTCAATTGATCAAATAATTTTTCATATATGATATGTATATATATGTATGATAAGACCATAAATTAATCTCTTCAATTAAATATTAAATCATAAATAGTTGCCTTTCATTATTATAATTTAAACAATTTTCATTAGAGCAACTTGTTGAGTTATTTCAAAGTTGTTCTACTTTAAATATGTTTCTATTATAAGATAACATTTCTGAATAATGAATCTAACTTAACAAATACTTTTGACTTGTTGAGTTATATCAAGATCAAAATATCTTTGAGATAAACATTCAGGGAATATATGAGATATGTGTATCAAAAGTTGATGCTTTAACTATCAAGAGTTAATTTGCGAAATTTCTCCAAACCGTATGACTTTCTCTCTCACACCTCTTTGAGGTATCCTCTATTCTAACTCCTCTATTACAAAGATCCCTAACACTCTCTATTCATAGTGTAAAAGATTTATTAATTCTACACTTTCCTAATTCCTACCAATAACTAATTAAAAAACACAAATCCTTTTAAGTAACAACTAATTAGAAAATCTACCAAAAACTATTACTGGACCTTTTTTGCTCAGCAGAATGTGTTTACATGTTTGGACTTTTTTTCAGATTTTCTTTGCATTGTTGTATCATGTATGCTTCTACTTTTACCCATCCATAAACAGCTCAAGTCACACTCGGAGCACAGAAAATGTTCTTCTTTTGTGGGCCTTCAGTCAATGCTTCAATATAGAAAATTGGTGAAAGTTACTTTGAATACTGCTTTGGAGGGATTCTTACCGCAAGAAGTACAGCTGGATTGAATTGAAACACCTTGGCATGAGAAGAATTGAAAGTTAAAATGCTTTTCACTGTGAAAAAGATGACCTTCAACAATTATTTTCAAATGACATGAACTGATGGAAGGTCTTACTAATAAAATTGATTCAATAAGAAAGGTAGCATTGCCTAACTAAACAAAAGAATCAAAGCCCCAATCATCCTGTCATTCTAAATCAAGCATTGAGAAGGACAATTAGGAGGATTTAATGAGGATCTTCGGGGCTGAATTTCGCATGCTCATCTGTTTTTTCTGAATTTGTTGGACTAAACTTTCCACAGAGTATGAACAATACGAGACCTCAATGATTTCAAGAGTTGAAATGTTCTCTAAACAAGAAGGAATCTCTTCCAACTTAGAACAATGTTCGAGTACTAACTTCTAAATACAGAGATTATCGGAAGCTGTCCACCTGACAATGTCTAAGAATGACAATTTCAAGTATTTAAGTTTTGAGAATTCCCCTTCTTCTGTGTCCCATGTTTCCCCTACGAAGGATCCATCAAGTAACTTGAGAACCTCAAGATTTGGCAGTTTTCCGATGGGAGAAATTTTACTCCAAGGTAATTTAAAGCCGAACAGTGTCAACTTTTTAAGCTTCTCAGAAAAACCAAATTCAAACTCAATATGATTGAATACTCCCTTATACGTTGACAAATCAAGTGATTCTAGTTGCCTCAGAAAGTCTGGTCTATAATCTTCTTATATGCCTCAGTATCATCCTCATATTCGAAGAGTTTGCATCTCAGTTTACGGATGTTTGGAAACTTTCTCATTTGCTTTTCCATGCTGTGGTAAGAAGATATAATTGCACCAATAAAGCTATCCAACTCGTATAAATCCAAGAAGTTGTCAACATTTTCAGCCGGCAATCTAAAACCACTGTAAGGACTACTCCTTAAGTGAAGATGTCTCAATTTTTGTAGATTCCAGAGAGTATCTGGCAATGAAACCTGGTTTCCTCGTGAAATAACAATAAAAGTCTCCAAGTTTATGAGGTTACCTATTGATGATGGGATGACTCGAATACTACCTTGAACCACCAAGTATTTCAGTTGAACAAGAATTTCTATTTCACTCGGAAAAACAAAACCCAAATGAATTTTCCCTAAATCCAACACCCTGAGAAGTCTGAAGATGTGAATAACGAATGAAATAACAAGCAATTTTTGTGAACTCCATTCTATTTCATAGAAGAATAGCAGAGAACGTACACGAGGACAAAATATCTTTGACTCCTTAAAATGCTTTGGATTAGAGTGAATGCATAACCTCCGTATGTTGCAAGGTTCATTAAAAGTTATAAGCTCATCATACCCTTTTAACAGTCGGAAAAAATTCTCTTCTTCGCCTTTTGTCATACAAAAATCATGCAGCAAATCATGAATGCGGCAAGCTTTGACACCGCCTGTGGATCTTGTTTTGGCAACTATAACTAAGCTTCTGCCAATTAAATCCATCATGTATTCTCTCGCAATCTCTTCTAAGCTGTTTAACTTCTTTTGCACAAATCCTTCAGCAATCCATAACCAGATCAACGTCTTGACTGAGAGCTCTTGGTCTTCTGGAAATGCTCCAAAATAAAGAAAGCATGGCTTCAAATAATCTGGTAAATGTTTGTAACTCAGCTCCAATGTGTTCATGCATTGTTCTGTACTAGAAATGATGCCTGAACTCAAACTTCCAGAATTTCCTCCCAAACATCTAGCTCCACAGTTGCAAGAAGTCCAGCTACAAGAACAATTGTTAGAGGCAATCTGTGATACTCCTATCCCACATCGGATAGGAGCATGGTTAATGTAATGTATATGTATGTGAGCCTAGCTTCCAGGTTCAACTTTAGGATATCCATTTTGGCATAGCGAGGACGAGCCAAACGAAGTTGGGCTTGGGTGCGTCAGGCTCTAGTCGTGTCACGGCCACGCGGGCGCGTGTGGGCCCACGGGTTCACTGTGCTCGCGGGTTCGGGGCGTGACAAAGTGGTATCAAAGCATGGACCAGACCTCACCCACGGAGTGTTGGAACTAAGTGCTACGTCAACCTACGGGCGGGAGCCACCTCTAGAATCCTTCACTACCGAGGTGGGTCTGGTTAAGATCCTACTTGGGCCTAGCGAGGACGCTAATGCTTTAAGGCGAGGAGAATGTGATACTCCTATCCCACATCGGATAGGAGCATGGTTAATGTAATGTATATGTATGTGAGCCTAGCTTCCAAGTTCAACTTCAGGATATCCATTTTGGCATAGCGAGGACGAGCCAAACGAAGTTGGGCTTGGGTGCGTTAGGCTCTAGTCGTGTCACGGCCACGCGGGCGCGTGTGGGCCCACGGGTTCACTGTGCTCGCGGGTTCGGTGCGTGACACAATCCCTTACAACTTTCTGCAATTTGCATACCAAGTTCATGTAACTTTCTTGGAGGGCAACTGTTTCCAGGGAATATCTTCTTCTCCAGTAACTCCCAGCTCTCCGCATTATCGAGTTGACGAAGAAAATGAGGTTCTTCATCAAGCATAGTCTGAGGAGCAACATCACGAAGTCAACTTGTCAAGATAATTCTACTTCCATTAGCATCATCAGGCAATGGTCCTTCCAAACTATTCCATACTTCAATGTCCCATACATCATCCAAAAAGATGAGATATCTTCTTCCTTTCAAACTCCGCCAGAGCTCTTCAGCCAAATCTTGTTCAGTCTTCTCAACATATTCATCGGGAAGCTTTGTAAGAATATGCTTCAAAAGCTCAAGTAAAACTTTCTTTTTGTTGTGTACTTGAGAAATAGAAATCCTTGCACGAACATGAAAATGGCGAATAACTGAAAGATCATTGTAAATTTTTGTGGCTAAAGTTGTCTTACCTAGTCCAGGCATGCCCACAATTGCAACGATCCGCAATTGCTTTGATCCTCTTGTAAGCCGATTCATAATTGATGTTGCATCATCATCGAAACCAACAACTTCATCAGTTATCGGGACAATACTTTGTGAAGGTACACGACTAGATGTCCTGGTTACTCTCTGAACTTTGATGTTTAGATTCTTGCCATCAAAAAATTTCAAGACATCTGTCTTAATATTCCTGAAGTCTTCCCTTACGGAATCAAATGACGATGAAAAAGAATGTGGAATATCTCCAACCACCAAGAGGTCAATGAGAAACTCTACTCTGTATGCCACCTCTACAATGCGACTCCAAAGGGCTTGGAGTTCTTCATCTTGATTGCGCAACTCAACAATCTCCCACAAGAAAGATCTTAAGAAGACAAGTTCTTCTTGGATGGCTTCAGCATGACTCTGGACATTTGGTTTAGCCTTAGAACTTGTCAGCTCCATCAGATTTTCTAAGAGAAAATCGATAAATCCCAACTCATTGGTTCTGGGAAAGTTGAATGTCGATGTTTCTTGAATTTTCTCTTCAACTTCAGTCTGAATAAGCTTCATTCTTTCGATCAACTGTAGGAGGCCAAGATCTATTTCAACATCTTTCTGAAAAAGGGAGAAAATTACGACACCGGCATCACATACCACAATTGCAGTAAGATCCCTGATTTTCTCATCAAATTTGTTCGGCTGCTCCTTAAGAATGGTTCTCAAGAATCTCAGTCCCTCATATAGTACTTGCAGTTGATAATTCAGAGAAACCACAAGACAAGTATCCAGTTGTAGCATTTCCCAAATATTACAAACGAGAGAATCAACAAAATCCTTCATTATAATTATACTATCATTGTCCATTCCAGTACTCGGAGAATTTAATTGTCTTGACACTTTTGAGCTAGTCAGGGCTTGAATGTAAGTCTGACAAACTTGAGGATCAATAGGTTTGATCTTAGGCTCCAACTCTTTGTACAGTTGCCATCTATTGTACTGTTCTTCATCATCAAATTGCCACATATACGAGATATGTGATGCCTTAACAGCAACAGCTTGA
The DNA here is from genome assembly GCA_016586305.1 of Ophiorrhiza pumila. Lineage (NCBI taxonomy): Eukaryota > Viridiplantae > Streptophyta > Magnoliopsida > Gentianales > Rubiaceae > Ophiorrhiza > Ophiorrhiza pumila. The sequence continues at coordinate 22,403,676 of BLIW01000005.1, forward strand.
ATGTGAAACAGCAAATCTTCCAGTTGTCGGCGCTCAATTCCTCGAAGTGTGGAAAAGCGGATGAAATTTTTAAAGAATGATAGCTTCTCTATTAAGATTTCTTTTAGGTATCCTGACCTGCCAATTGACTCTGAATGCTCAGGAAGATTCTCCAAAACTGAATGAATGATTTCCATAACTTCATCCGTATTTGGAGAACTTGATTGCTTTAAATAATCTGACAAACTGATGTACCGTTCATTTATTTCTTTCTCAAAAGATTCCAACACAGAAATCAATTTCTGTAGCGCATTTTTAGAAGGAAATCCATATTTCGACTCTGCTGTGAGACGGTAAGACCGAACTTCCTGTGCACCTAAGGAAACAGCATCTTCAATCCTTACCAGGAGAGATCCTAGATTTTCATTCTCCTGATTGTTGTCATCAGATCTCAGATAAAGCGTTGCCCAACTTTCTTGTACAAAGAAGAAATGGCCTGAGATTGCTCATTCTGTACACAAGGATACGGATTTGGTATAATGTTGTTCGGCAATTCCAATCGGTAGACATGTCGGCCAGCAACTTCATATCATCCAAGGCAGAATGAATACAAGTAATATCGAAGGCCATGTTGACTTGATCAGTCGAATGGTAAATTAGCGAAGTAAAGGAAAAAGGAAGATTCAAACGAAAACGATTGAGCAAATCCTGGGATGGATGTATATATGTTGAATTTTATCAAGATAATTCACAGGAAAAGTGGCAAAGAATATTTAAGATAAAATGGAAAAAATTTTAGTCAAAACAAAGATGATTGACAAGGGCAGTTCAAACTTCAAAGAAATTTATGACAGGAAATAGTAACAAACTAAGAATCAATGCAAAGATTCATAATAATATTCTCTCCTCAGACATTACTTTAAGTCAACTCCCTTTTCTTTATTCAATGGACATCTCATCCTTGAGGAAACTTGTCATGATAGGTTAGCACGGCACTACATCACAAGAATAATAAAAAATGCCACTGCAATGCTTTCAATTTTTGGCACTAGAAACTTGGATATGTATTTTATTTTGAAAATTGCCAAAAATTTGGTTTGGAGTTGTGTTTTATAAAAGAATATTTTGGTTTTGATAATTGAGTATTTGAAATAATATTTTTTTTTATTGGTTTTTATGTAGAAGAATTATTTTTTTAAAATAAAGTTTAAAATAAGACTTTTTTTTGTTAAATTGTTTGGGTTAATGGTGACGGTTAAAGAATGACTGATGCCGATTATCTACCGTTGACCTCCATCGGCCACCATCTGACTACCGCCGAATAATCTCCACAGATTAACTCAAACAAATAAAAAAACTAAAAAAAATTAAAAGATAATGAAAAGACTAAAATGCCCTCATTTTCTAGTCAAAGAAGTTGGAGATTTTTATTTTGAAAATTGAATATAACAAACATGTTAATTTGGAATGAGATGAAAAATAGGCTGAAAAACCCTATCCAAACATACCCTAAAATTTCACCAAACCTCTATATTTTACAGGTTATAACACACGTATTTTGGTAAAAATGGCAAATTAAAAAAAAAGTGTTAATTTTGGTTTCTTTTCCTACTGTTTTTTTCACTCATCTCAATTGTGAATATGCATACTTGTGAACGGTGTCAAAAAAAAGTAAAATTTCGATTTTTTTTACCAAATTTTCATTTTTCATAGATTATAACACATGCAGTTTAGACCAAAAAAAAGGGGTAAAATCCAAAAATGCGCTCATTTTAACTTTTTTGCACCCACTCCAATTGTAAACATGCATTCTAGTGAATATTGTAAAAAAAAAGTAAAAAATAAAATTTTCACCAAACCTCCATTTTTCATGGGTTAACACATATAGTTTGATAAAAAAAAATGGCAAAGTAAAAAACGTGTTGATTTTGGCTTTTTCCCTACTATATTTTACACAGACCTCAATTATGAACATGCGTTTTAATGAACAGTGTCAAAATAAAGAGAAATTTAGATTTTTCACAAAATTTCTATTTTTTATGGCTTAACACACGTATTTTTGCCAAAATGGCAAAATTAAAAAACGCATTGATTTTGACTTTTTTGTGATGTTTTTTACACCAACCTCGATTGTAAACATGCATTATAGTGAACATAGTCAGAAAAAGAGAAATTTAAAGCTCTGTTTGGATATGTATTTTGTTTTGAGAATTGCAAAAAACGAGATCTTGAGTTGCGTGTTACAAAAGAAATATTTTTGTTTCGAAAATTGAGTATTTGGATTGATAAGTTTAGTTTTTTTTATTTTTTTATAGAAGAATTATTTTATTATATAAAGCTTAAAATAATTTTTTTATAAATTGTATGGGTTGACTGCCACCGGTCAACTCAAACAAATAAAAAAATAAAAAAAATGTTAAAAAAAAACTAAAATAGAAGCAAACATGTTGTTTCGTAATAAGATGAGAAATTGGCTAAAAAGTTCTATCCAAACAAACCCTAAAATTTTTACCAAACCTTAAAATTTTTATAAAGTTTTCACGAGTTATAACATACGTATTTTTGTTAAAAATGACAAAGTCAAGAAACGTGTTAATTTTAGGTTTTCTATACTGTTTTTTCACCCACCTCAATTGTGAACATAAATCCTGGTGAATAGTGCCAAAAAAAGTGAAATTTAATTTTTTTTTTACTAAATCTCTATTTTTCATGGGTTATAACACACATTTTTTTTTTTTGAGATAAATAAATCCTTAATCATGAGACTAAGAGGAGCAACTACTTTTGAATAAAGTAGCTCTGCTCTTAGTCCCTTACAAAAAATGCCAGCTTACTTTCATTGTTTACCATCCTAATCAGCACTAACTATCAACAGATTAATTGTTAGAACAAAATTCAATTTCTAGTCTACGCCTACTTCTACTCCATGTTATATCAACATTACAAGGCAGCAGGCCGTATGCTTAATGAGCAAAAGAAAGCATGAATTGTTAAGAGATTGGGCAGCATTTCCCCCGTTTGTCCACATTCACCTCAAACTCAAATGTCGACAAAACACAACACAATCTGTGGCATATGTTCACCAAACCTTCAGTGCAAGAGCTTCCAGATTTCAAAGTCAGTTAAGTGCATGATTGCAATGCCCAAAAAATTGGGATTTTATGGCATTTAAAATTTCACAGTCAGATTATACCAATCACCCTTTCCGACCAGAATTCCAAAACATCCTCACCCCAGCAAAATTCCAATCACCCAAACTGCTATTTCCGTTTCAGAACCAGCAGTACCAAAACAACAATTGAGGTTCCAAGTTTCAATGTCAGTTAAGTGCATATTGTAATGCCCAAAAATTGGGCAGCATTTCCCCTTATTAGCACGATTCCACCACAAACAAAAAAATCACAGATTATATGGCATTTACAATTTCACAATCAGATTTCCAGATTCACCCAAAATCATCATCACCCCAAATCATCATCACCCCAGCAAGCAAAACACCAATATTAACTCGGCCATCAGGGGCCTAATATCCAGTATACTTATCTACTTTCGTATCCAAACGCAAACACTTGCTTATGACTTCTAAGCCTCCGGCTCGACGTAGGGAATGGTAACTTGTTAGTCTTGTGTTTCCTTGGCTTGTGTTTGCTCTTGATCAAAGTTTCCATGTCTACCGCAGTATCGGTTTCCTCCTCCCACTCCGAGCTGCCACCATAATGTTGGTGATCCGTTTCAGATTCAGTAGTGATGAGGTGGAGCTTTTGAAGATCAGAGGTTGAAGGGGCCTTGGACAACTGGTTGAGCAGGGACACTTCCCCTCCTCCTTCACCACCTATGGGTCCTGCATCTTGTTCACGCTGAAAATCTATAGGTATCGGTATCCAGATTTCCTCAATTTGGCGAAGCATCTCACCTTCCTTCTGCTTGATAGATTCATTCTGGTTCTTCTGCGGTGTAGACCGACGGTCCTCTGAGCTAATCCCTTGAGAATCAGTTGCTCTATCCTTCACATGTGTGGCAATTTGCGATGGAGCAGCTGAACTTCCCTCGTTTCCCCCAACATGCTGAGCATGACTTTGAGAGAGCCTAGATTGCTCCACCTCCCTATTAGGTCATCTTCCTCCTCATGTTGATTGCTTGGTTCAGCTGCCATTGCACTCTCACCAACCAGCACTAGAAACTGTGCAAGGTTACTTTCATCGGCTGTATGATCAGTTTGCTTACCCCTTTCCTTCTGCGCCCCGGGGAGCACTTTTTCCCCCTTTTGTATGTCCACTTCCATTATCGGTTGTTGCACAGATGTTGCCGCTGCGAAGGCCGAGGTCTTGACAGATTTTCCTTTATCAAGGCAAACCACACTGAGATTGGTAGGCTTGTCACGATCTTGAGTCCGTACCCTACTTTCTTTCTGCCTCCAGACTTGTTGTGAATGGTTTCCCTTTTCCAATGTCTCTGAGGGCTCGCACTCCATATGAAGGTGTCCTAATTTATAGCATTTTGTGCAGTACTTTGGCTTGTCCTCTATCTGAATAGCTTGCCACATTCCCTTATCCCCTTTGCCAATCCAAACACGTTCTGGAGCAGCTTTTGTGAGGTCAGCTTCAGCACAAACTCTTGCTACACTTGGACGAATCGTTTGTAGTGCGGCGGCAGTGGCCATGTCCGTTTTCAGTGGTTTCCCAACGACACTTGCTAATGCAAAAAGGATCTTCTTATTGAAACAGTGTAGCGGCAACAAGGGGAAATTAATCCAAACAGTAGCAATTGAAGATTCAATGTCAGTTCTAAATTCAGTTGTCCATTTGAACATTTGCGCTTTGAAACCTCGAAAAGACCATGTTTGTTTAAGCCACATGCGTTGAAAATCAGTCTCCAATTCGAACCTAAAAACTACATGCTGTGAGTCAATCAATCCAACAAAACAAGGTCCAGAAAAACCTGCTGCTTGAACTTCTCTGCGAATGATCACCATTGCTGGTCTGCCCCAGGCAAATTTGCCTATTAATGTATACTTGAATGGTTCAGCTATGGTGGCTTCTTCAACCTCTGAAATGCAAATTGCTGGCTCACCTTTGAAGAAACCAAGAGGGCTGGCATGAGAACGAATTTGCTCTGAGAATAATGTCGACACCTTGTTGTATTCCTGAACAGTCGGAGGGCTGATTGAAGGCAGCACCTTTGGACGATTTTCAGGGTCCTGACTGGTGGAATTGATACCTTTAAGGGCATCCATATAGGTTTGCCCAGGCATTGACATGAAGGCGGCACCACAAATAGGTCCGAGACAGGAGCTGAGTGTGAATAGTGCTATGAACAGCGAGCTGTAGCAGCTATGAACAGTGGGCAGTGCCAATTTGGAAAAACCGATCCTAGTGGAAGAAGCAAAAGCGAGGCGGGAAGGACACGAGAGCTGCTAGATCCGACTAACGTTGAGTTTGATCTGTGCAGACCTGGTCGGGATCGGTGTTGAGGTGACTCCAACTAGTGGGATGAAAATAAGTATTGGAGAGAAGGATTTCGGCATCGGCTCCGGCCGATGGCCCGAGCCGATCGTGTTCTTGTTCTTGATACTCGCTAGGGGCGTGAGGAGGTAGTAATCAGCTAGGGTTTTGTGGGAAAGATTTGGGGAAACTAAGATTTTTAGAGAGAAGGAGATTCTACTTACTACTATTAAATCTACATAGAATGCATGATAAAATGATAAGTGTGCTACACTGAAAATATATTCACTTTTGCATAAATTTAGACTACAAATTAAACAATGTATACTTTTACAATTGAAAAGATGAAACAAAATCTCGGTTATAACACACATATTTTAGTAAAAATGGAAAAATCCAAAAATGAATTCATTTTTTATGGGTTATAACACACTAGCTAGTCAAATAAATCCCGACGTTGCGACATGGATGGAGATAATTCGACATCGCGACGTTAGGCTAAAAATCTTAAAAATAAAAAGAATCGAATCTACACGTCGGGACGTGGCTTATTATCCACGGTTTATTCTTCAATTCCAAGTTTCTAAATGAATGACTTGTCTTCTACATCCAAAACGAGCACCTTGGATTTCTTAGACTCGATATAGCTTCTTGATTTCGTGTCATCAAGCCCTTCCAGTATATGAACAGGAGATGCTTGCTGTTGTAAAAAGCTGTTCAGAAATGGAGGCCTCACTTGTTTAGCACACACTGTCATAAAAACTGATCATTACGGTTTGAAGCATTTACTTAAATAACGAATCTCCACTCCTACTCAACAAAAATGGCTTGTCAAGCCATTAAGCTATGATTACTGCCTACAACATAAAAAGGGTCTTCGAACGTGGTCGCAAATGCGTTATCTTGCAAGCCAACTGAACAATGTTGTTTCAATGCTATTTCTGTGATTGATGCTGCACTTCTAGATGAGCTCAAAACCAGTTACCAACAAGATGAAAATTTGGGAATCTGGTTAATATTAACTAAGCAAAATGTATTTAAGTTTTTTATAAAATATATAATCTATAAAATTAAATACTTTAATATTTTCATGGAAAAAAATTAGTTAAGAAATATATAATTATTTGGTAGGAAAATATATAATTATTTGGTAGGAAATTTTTTATTGCTCTTAATAATAATAATTTAGGAAAAGTTTTACCCTCTTTATTAAATTTTTTAAGACGTCACACCGCCCTTATTAAAAGTTTTTCGCTAAATTTTTCCCTATAAAATCATTTACAGCGTAAGTTGAGAAGAGCATTATAACCCTAGTAAATTAGAAAATCGCCTTTGGATATATTCTTTCAGCAACTAACCCTTTTTCAATGGCAGACAAAACAACAACACGAGAGGATCATAATTGTAGAACTAAAGATTTGCATGTTAAGTTGCCAAGGTCTTGGATCGAAGCAATGAGGAAGAGCAAGAATTGGAAAGGTACAAGAGTTCAATGGAGAATTAATGCAGAGAAGATTCGAAAGGCATGGCAGTTGCATGAGAATATGACATTGGAAGAATTCCATAATAACATGCTTCAGGAAGACGAAAAAGATATTGTATGGGATGATCTTCATGATTTGTGGGGTTTAAAACAAATCGAAAAAATCCCAGAAATCCATACAGATTTGCATGCTAAGTTGCCAAGATCTTGGATAGAAGAGTTAAAGAAGAACAATATTTAGAAAGGTGCAGGAGTTGAGTCGACGATTGATGAGGAGAAGATTCAAAAGGTTTGGCAATGGCAGTAAAGTATGACATTGGAAGAGTTCCAAAATTATATTCTTCTCGAAAACCAAAAGGTATATTGTGAGATGATGCTTGATGGGTTTATAACAAATCGAACAAACCATGCGAACAATGCACAGCGTTTGTGTAGTTCAGATGTTCTTCTCGTGCATAAATTCTTGGGTATGAAAAAAAGTTTCAACGTTTAATTGTAAATAGATTTCTGATTTAAAACAATTTATACTTTGGAGTATTTTTCTATGTTTTCAACGGGATATATAAATTGTACTTTTGACTGTTATAAGGTAGAATGTCAGAGGCTTTACATAAAAGATGTGCTCAATTTCAAACATGCAATTTGTTGAATGCTATATATATTCTCTAGATTTGGGTTTGATTAACAAGCATGTTTTCCAAATTCCAACCATGGTGGTTGTCTCGTTGAAATTGTTAGCAGAAATTTGAGTTTATGATCATCAAGTTCTGTAGAATGATGCTCTCCATAACCTTAATTTTCCGCTGTCTTTATGGTGTTCTGAAGCATACAACTCATGCTTTTTTCTCTAGTTTCTGCCTTGGCACTTTTGTCATTGTTTTGATTTCATCAATTGCCAAGTTTCATGCTTTACATCACTACTGCTTGGCTAGGACTCAATGTGTGTTGTTCTGACCTTGTCCAAGGTTGAGCCTTTTGGAGGATTGGGGGCAGGCAACTTACTCCTCCTTGTTCCTATTTTTCAGCAATTGTTGTGTATAAGTGAGATGATCAGAGTGCATACATAGATTTCTGATTTATATTGTTTGGGCAAAGGTTATGGATTTTTTACAAATCTAATAATCCCAATGTCTTCATTTCTAGTATGGTTTAAGATGAAGTGACTGAATTAGAAAGAGACTTTTCTATATTTTTAAGGCCAGCCTATAACTGAGATGAAATTGCTTTTTTTTTTTTTTTTTTGCTATCTCTCATTTTTTTTTCCAATGAAACTCTCTAATTCAATTAGTGAAATCCATTGTAACAAAATTAAATTTTAAATTTTAAAGGGTGAATTGCAAATACCACCTGAAGTACAGTTGAGTTGAAAATAGGGATTAAATTTTTAATTTGGACACTTTACCTCCTTAATTTTCTTTTCAAAATACAATAAATTTTATAAAAAAAATAAATATTTTAAACCAATCTAAGCTTATTATTCATTTCGAAAATACCATTCAAATCATTAAAATCAATCATTCACATCCACCTCCTCCTTACTACTGTATCATTTAAATCTTAAATTAACGAAAAAAATTAATAAAAATTCGTTTACGGAAATTTGATAAAACTAAGTAAAGAACCCTAAATTAACCAAAAAAATTAAGAAAAATTTCATTTACAAAGATTTGATAAAACTAAAGTACTTAAAAGAAAACAATGCAGAAGATGGTTAAACATTTCGAAAATAAAGTTGTTAGTGACCAAAAACCTTAAAAATACAATAAAAAAAAAACTATTTATGTCATATTCATTGTAATTTTTACCTAAGTTATTAAATTGATCTAACATGCAAAAAAAATAATAGTTCAAATATGTAAAGTGCCAAAATTAAAAGATTTAAAGTATATTACAATCCAACTATAGTTTAAGAGGGTATTTTGCAATTTACCCATTCTTAAATGTTGCCTTATCGTTTTCCAGTTTATAATCGAGGCAGTAATCAAATCATTTTTACAAAAACTCCTATGCAACGGATTCATATATGGACTGGATTAAACGCTCACTCATGCACATGTATATTATAATTCACATATAAAATATCAATTTTCGCGTATAAAGTATCAATGTAGTGTATAAAATATCATACAAAGTATTATTTTGTGTGGCGTGTAAAGTATCAATTTTTTCGTGTATCTTTACTATTTTGAGTATCATGTATCAACTTTTAGTGCATCATGTATAAAGTATCATTTTTTCGCGTATTATGTATCAATTTTTCACGTATCATGTATAAAGTAACAAATTTTCATGTATCATGTATCAATTTTTTGCGTATCATATTCATTTTTTGACATATCATGTTGAAAGTATTAATTTTTCACGTATCATATATAAAATATTAATTTTTCTCATTTTTGGCATATCCAGTATCAATTTTTGCATAGGATGTAAACTACAAAAGTATATCACTTTTATTGGCGCATAAAATATCAATTTTTCACATATCAAGTATCAATATTTAAAATGAAAAATAATACGTGAAAAAAAATACGTGCATATGTATGTTGCATATATGAACCAGTTTCACAAAAAAATACCTGAATCATTTTTATAACAATTCATGCATATAAATGTATAATCCGAAATTATTCTTATTAAATGTTATAAAAATACTACAAACTTGTAGTATTATATTGTGTAACAAGTTGTTATACCACTACTACAAAGTAGAGATATAAATCTTATGTTACAACTACTACTATCAAATATGAAAACAAGTATGAAAAATGCTAGAAAGATAGAGAGTATTATGGAGCAAAGTAGAACAAAATGTAGTAAGCTTTTCAACTCCTTTTTCCCTTTCACATAATCCTCTATTTATAGGCTTGAGGTACCTTGTAACTTACAATGTGCTAAATGAAAATTACAAGAGTTACATAAGTTACATAGGTTACAAAGTAATGGGAGATAATGGGATGATGTTACATGAGTTATAAAAATAATGAGAGATAAAGTGGTAGAACATGGTGTATTTGGATGGACATTCACAATATGTTCATAACACTCCCCCTTGGATGTCCATCTTTAAGATAAATGCCTCGTTAAAACCTTACTAGGAAAAACCCAATGGGATAAAAACCTAGTGAAGGAAAAAGAGTACATTTTTCATATATAGCATTGCCTCGTTAAAAACCTTACCAGGAAAAACCCTAATGGGAAAAAAACCTTGGTTAAGGGAAAAAGAGTACAATGTATAATAACTCCCCCTCTTAAGCACATCATTTGAAGTCTTTCAATCGACGCATTCCAATCTTATATACTAACTTTTCAAATGTTGAAGTCAGTAGTGATTTAGTGAAAATATCTGCCAAATTGTCACTTGAACGAATTTGTTGTACACGAATTTCACGATTCTTCTGAAGATCATGCGTGAAAAAGAATTTTGGTGAGATGTGTTTTGTTCTATCACCTTTAATGTATCCATCCTTCAATTGAGCAATGCAAGCAGCATTATCTTCGAACAAAATAGTGGGAACTTTCTTATCCAAATGCAAACCACATGTTTCTCGAATATGATGGATCAATGATCTCAACCAAAAACACTCCCGACTTGCTTCATGAATTGCCAATATTTCAGCATGATTTGAAGAAGTAGCAGCTATAGTTTGTTTCATAGAACGCCAAGAAATAGCTGTACCACCACATGTGAACACATAACCCATTTGTGAACGACCATGATGAGGATCAGATAAATATCCAGCATCTGCATAACCTATTAGATCAAATTTGATTGCCTTAAAATAATAAAGACCCATATCTATCGTACCTTGAAGGTAACGAAATATATGTTTTATACCATTCCAATGCCTTCGTGTAGGTGAAGAACTATATCTTGCTAGTAGATTCACAGCAAATGAGATATCAGGACGTGTGTGACTAGTAAGATACATTAATGCTCCAATAACACTAAGATATGGTACTTCTGGACCAAGTAATTCTTCATCATTTTCACGAGGTCGGAAAGGATCTTTATGCACATCAAGTGATCTTACAACCATAGGCGTGCTTAAGGGATGTGCTTTATCCATATAGAATCTTTTAAGCACTTTAGCTGTATAACCCGACTGATGCAAAAATATTCCATTTTCCAAGTGCTCAATTTGCAATCCAAGACAAAATTTTGTCTTTCCAAGATCTTTCATTTCAAATTCTTGTTTCAAAGAGTTAACAGCTTTTTCGAGCTTTTCAGGAGTTCCAATAATATTCAAATCATCAACATAAATTGCAATAATTGCAAATTCGGATGCAGATCTTTTAATAAAAACACATGGACAAATAGGATCATTCATATAGCCTTGTTTCATCAAATATTCACTAAGTCGATTATACCACATGCGTCCAGCTTGTTTTAATCCATATAAGGATTTGCACAATTTAATTGAATAAAGTTCTCGAGAACTGGAATTATTTTCCTTAGGCAACTTGAATCCTTCAGGGATTTTCATATAAATATCATTATCAAGAGAGCCATACAAATAGGCTGTTACAACATCCATTAAACGCATTTCAAGTTGTTCATTTGCTGTCGGATTAAGCAAATAACGAAAAGTTGTTGCATCCACCACGGGAGAATATGTCTCCTCATAATCAATACCTGGTCTTTGGGAAAAACCTTGTGCAACAAGTCGAGCCTTATATCGCACAATTTCATTATTCTCATTTTGTTTTCGCACAAAAACCCATTTATAACCCACTGGCTGCACATCTTCAGGTGTGCGTATTATTGATAAAAAAACTTTACGTTTTGCCAACGAGTCTAACTCTGCTTGAATTGCGTTCTTCCATTTTGACCAATCATTTCTTCGTCTGCATTCATCTACAAACTTTGGTTCATGATCCTTGTTTTCATTCATGATAGTAATTGCTGCAGCGTAGGCAAATTTATCATCGACGTCGATTGTATATCGATTCCACATTTCTCCAGTCATGACATAATTTATTGAGATCTCATGATTATCAGAGTTTTCAGGTACCTGAACTTCTTCTGGAAGTTTATCATTTGTCATGTCGGGAATTTCCATTTTTGAAGATTCTTTTGGAACCTCAATTACCTCGATTTTGCCATCATTATTATTTGCTCCTTTTCTCTTTCGAGGATTTTTATCTTTGGAACCGATTGGTCTACCACGTTTCATGTGTGCCTTTAATTGATTACTAGTGGTAGAAGGTGATACGAATGGAGTAGTTTTTGAGTTCTATTCCACACGTTTTCCACAACCTTTGGATCGTTGTTTCTCAATTAACCCGAACAAACACGAATCACAGAAGAACAATGCGGAAACAAGACAACAAAACAATAAAAGATATTGAACGAGAAGGATTGGAAGAAATCAACCAAACCCCAACGTTATCACAAATAAATTCGGTCCAACTAATGTAAATCAAAAGTTAAACTTCCTCAGTTCGGCGTGTTCTATAAATCTAGAACGGGTAAGCTCAATTTAAAGCTCCTCACTTAAGGTTTTCGCGGGTCTTATGATTGTTCAACTAAACTTAGAAGAACTCTCACGTTTTCTCTCAACTTATCACAGTTGGAAGAAAGTTTTAGCAAAGCTAAATTTTATCAAATTTCATGTATGTAAAAAACGTTACAATGGCCACCCTTAAATAGGGAAGAATTCGGCCATGCCAAACAGGAAAAGGAAACAAGAAGCAAATTATGATTTGACTTCTTGACTAACAAGAAAGTTTCCTAAAAGACTACTTTCCAAATTACCATGCAAGGCAATTGGACAAGTACTGGACTTATTAATCAACGAAATTAAAGCCCAATTAATTAATGTGAATGGACTTATTATTACAACCTAAAAATAAATCCTAAAATTAACAATGGCGTGATCCATAATAAATCCAAGAACACGCCTCTTCATGGACTTCTTAAAAATCGGCCTTTGTGATGTTTCTTCAAGGTGGATCATGAATTGTTAATGAAGAAATATGCCACAAAACTCCTCCTTGAGATGATTGAGATAATTCGGCCTCCATAGCTTCAAAATGTGAAGACAATAAATTGAGCAAGGCTGCCTTCATCTTTGAACTCCTTGATCTCGTCATTGGTCCATCAAGATTCACCAAAGGGTCTTGAGAACTCGGCCTTGGCACCATGGACATGGGCTAATTTCCATCATTCCCTCCCTCCTCGAAAGGATTCGTCCTCGAATCACCTACATCAAACAAAGATAAGTCAGTAACATTGAATGTAGAGGACACATTGCCATACTCACTCGGGAGTTCGATCTTATAGGCATTATCTCCAATCCTTTCCAAAACTCGAAAAGGACCATCTCCTCTTGGATGAAGCTTAGATTTTCGTTTGTCGGGAAACCTCTCTTTCCTCAAGTGAATCCAAACCCAATCACCTGGTTCGAAAATCACTTGTCGTCTACCCTTATTAGCTTGCTTAGCATATTGCTCATTACGCCTATCAATGTTAGCTCGAACCCTTTCATGCAACTCCCTAACAAAATCAGCTTTTTATTTACCTTCAACACTAACAAACTCATTAGTAGGCAAAGGCAAAATATCCAAAGGAGTTAAAGGATTAAAACCATACACAATCTCAAAAGGTGAATAGTTAGTAGAGCTATGCACAGTTCGATTGTAAGCAAACTCAATGTGTGGTAAACACCCTTCCCAGTTCTTTAAATTTTTCTGAATCAGTGCACGAAGCAAGGTAGATAAAGTCCTATTAACTACTTCAGTTTGCCCATCAGTTTGTAGGTGTGCAACAGTAGAAAACAATAACTTAGTACCCAACTTATTCCAAAGAGTACGCCAAAAATGTGACAAAAACTTGACATCTCTATCACTAACAATACTCTTAGGCATTCCATGCAACCTTACTACCTCCTTAAAGAACAAGTCAGCAATATGTGTAGCATCATTAAACTTAGAACAAGCAATAAAATGTGACATTTTGCTAAATCTATCAACTACAACAAATATGCTATCATGACCATTGCGTGACCTAGGCAAACCAAGTACAAAATCCATAGAAATATCAATCCAATGATGACTAGGAACAGGCAAAGGTTGATACAAACCATGAGGCATCACTTTAGATTTTGATTGTTTACACACAATGCATTTTTCACAAACACTTTTAACATCTTTAATCATGTTAGGCCAATAAAAGTGCTCATTCAAAACAGCAAGTGTTTTAGCAATACAAAAGTGCCCCATTAACCCTCCCCCATGGGTTTCCTTAACAAGAAATTCACGAATGGAACATTGGGGAATGCACAACTTATCTTTTATAAACAAGAAATCATCATGCACATAAAACTCACCATTCGGTTTAGTCAAACAAAGATCAAAGTTGGCATGAAAATCATGATCATCTTTATACAAATCCTTAATCAAATCAAAACCAAGTAACTTAGCATGCAAATAGGTAAACAAAGAATATTTCCTAGATAATGCATCAGCTACCACATTCTCTTGTCCAGATTTGTATTTAACAACATATGTAAAGGTTTCAATGAATTCTAACTACTTAGCATGTCTCTTGTTCAATTTACCTTGAGTCTTCAAAAACTTAAGACTTTCGTGATCAGAATGTATGATGAATTCCTTTGGCCATAAATAATGTTGCCAAACTTGTAATGATCTTACCAAAGCATACAACTCCTTGTCATAAGTTGCATACTTCAAAGCTGCCCCATTGAGCTTTTCACTAAAATAAGCCACGGGCCTTGATTCCTGCATCAAAACAGCACCAATACCAATCCCGGAGGCATCACAGTGTATCTCAAAAGCTTTATTAAAGTTAGGCAAAGCAAGTAAAGGGGCATGAGTCAACATGTATTTCAACTTGTTAAAGGCGTTTTCATGTTCATCATTCCATGCAAATGTAACATTTTTCTTCACAAGTTCATTTAGAGGGGCTGCTATAGAACTAAAGTCTTTAACAAATCTCCTATAAAAACTTGCAAGCCCATGAAAACTCCTAACTTGACTAGCATTAAGAGGTCTCGGCCAATCCATGATTGCCTTGACTTTTGACTCATCAACAGCAATGCCTTGAGAACTCACAACATAACCCAAAAAGATAATTGATTCAAGACAAAAATAACACTTTTTAAGGTTAGCATAAAGTTTGTTCTCACGAAGAATAGCAAACACACATTTCAAATGTTCAACATGCTCATCAAGTGTTTTGCTATACACAAGGATGTCATCAAAATAGACCACAACAAATTTGCCAATAAAGTGACGAAAGACATGATTCATAAGCCTCATAAAAGTACTTGGAGCGTTAGATAAACCAAAAGGCATAACTAACCATTCATAAAGACCATACTTTGTTTTAAAGGCAGTTTTCTATTCATCACCTTCTTTCATGCGAATTTGATAATAGCCACTTCTAAGATCTATCTTGGAAAATATGCATGAACCATATAACTCATCAAGCATGTCATCTAATCTAGGAATTGGATGCCTATACTTAATAGTTATTTTATTCACAGCACGACAATCAACACACATACGCCAAGATTCATCCCTTTTAGGAACTAATATGACAGGAACGGAACATGGACTAAGAGCTTCTCGAACAATACCTTTGTCAAGGATTTCATCTACTTGACGTTGAATCTCTTTTGTTTCCTCGGGGTTAGCTCTATAAGCTGGTCGGTTTGGAATTTGAGCTCCAGGTATAAAATCAATTTGATGCTCAATACCTCTAATTGGCGGCAAACCAATTGGTAATTCCTCGGGAAACACGTCTTGATATTCCTGCAAAAGAGAGTAAACAAAACTAGGCAAAGCAGCAAGGTGATCACTATCAATGATAAGTACAAAGTCCTTGCGAAACATTAAATACAATGGCTGCCTATCAACTAATGCTTTCTTAATCTCTCTAGAAGAAGCAAAGTAACAAGATTTCTTATCAACTATCTCACGACCCATACTATTACAAGATGAAGATGAGCTAGCTATTACATTCTGTTTCTCTTGATCCTTCTTCTCCTTGGCGGCATTCAAGTCTTTACAAGCTTGAACAATCTTAGCTTGATCTTCAAAAACTTGGAATGGAGTTAAAGCACGAAGATTGTACTTTTTACCCTCAAAGTCGAAACTGTAGTAGTTTTTCTTGGCATGATAAAGCACATCACGATCATATTGCCAAGGTCTACCAAGTAAAATATTACTAGCTTTCATGGGAACAACATCATATACAACTTGATCAACATATTTCCCAATGGTAAAAGTAAACTTCATTTGTTTAGTCACACGAGTTTCGGCAGAATTGTTTAGCCATTGAAGTCTATATGGCTTAGGATGTTTCATGCAATTCAAATTCGGCTTGTTAACAAGTAAGGTGCTAGCCACATTAGTACAACTCCCACTATCAATGATCACACTACATACCTTATTTTGAACCATGCATCTAGTGTGAAAGATATTTTCCCTTTGCATTAAATCATCATTGATTTGTGGTTGGACATTAAGAACTCTTCGAGCAACTAAAGAAAAAGCACCAACCTCATATGTTTCAAGATCCTCACTTTTTTCACTTTGGTACTTCTCTTCAAGAGCTGGCATGTCGACACATTCCTCATCACTTTCAACCTCTCCTTGATCATTCAAAAACATCAATTTCCGAGTTGGGCAGTCAGCTTGTACATGTCCAAAACCTTGACATTTATAGCACTTGATGTCCCTCAATCTTTTAGAAGGTTGTGGCGCCGATTTAGGAGCAACTTCAGCAACCTTTGGGACTGTTTTTGGAAAGCTTGATGTCGTATTTGAAGGCTGGTTTGGAGTGAATTGGCGTGGCTTTGTTGATGGAGTGAAAGGAGCCACATTTGGTTTAGCAGTTCTTTGCCAAGGCGGATTAGGTTGTGTGAACCTTTGCTTTCCTTTCATGTGCCTTTCAATCTTTATTGCTTTATGAACAAGCTCAGTAATATCAACATAACTTTGAAGATCCACATGGTATGCTAACTCAGAATTCATACCTCGAAGAAATCTTTCAATGGTTGAATCCGGATCCTCATAAATATTAGCCTTGATCATAAGAGCCTCCATCTCATTGTAGTATGCTTCCACTGATTTACTTCCTTGCACAAGTGTGTGCAATTGTCTATTGAGCTCACGATTAAAGTGTGAAGGAACATACATCTTCCTCATAAGCAACTTCATTTGGTTCCAAGTTGTGACTGGAGTTTCGCCATCTTGGCGTCTAGATCTCATTACCTCATCCCACCATAAGCTAGCATAATCCTTGAGATGCATGAAGGCCAAACGGTATCTTTTATCCTCGGGATAACTATTGCTTTCAAAGAAGTGTTCGAGTGCTCGAACCCAATCAAAGTATGCCTCGGGATCTGCCTTGCCATGAAAAGTAGGTAAAGTCAATTTAACAGAACTAATTGAAACTTCAGACTTTTTACCAACTTTTGTAGAACCAACAAACTCCTCCTCCTCATCATCGGTTAGAACCTCTTCAAAGTTGATGTGTCGTGAGGTGGAATTCTTTGTACGGCGTTTTGGATTGGAAGCAAGATTATCCATTTGCAATTTCAACTTTTGAATCATATCAAAAAGTACTTCCATTTCAGATTTCTGTGCACCTTGAGATACAGTGTTATCTCCGTCCATTGTACCTGCAAGTTAGTGAAAAAAAAACAAGAAGAAAACAAATGTAATCCTCACAGGTTCTCACTATATAGTGAGTAAATGCTCTCCTCTCTAATGTAAAGGCTTTTCTCGTGTATACCCTATCTAATCTCTCAACAATGCCTCTCTCAAACTAATTGAAACTTACCGTTCAACAATTTTTATAACAAATCTCAACCAATTAGTTCAACAAGTCAATTCACACAAGTTAAACCAAAGAAGTTTGAAAAGAAACACGTCACAAGAGTATTTTAAAGATCACGTATGGGGTATAACTTGGTTTATTTCAGAAAACTACGAAATTAGCAACTAGGCAAGAAAGCAAGATGAATGATTTTGATTTCACCCAAGCAAGATTTGTCACGACCAATATTGATGATGTTCAAACTCAACTTAAGAACACTTAGTTCTTTCAAATGGAAATTAAAACAGCAAATAAATAAAGAAAAAGGTCCGAAGATATATATATATTTTTTTTTGATTTTTTTGAATTGACCGTTTTTTTTATCGGTCTCTTTTTTTAATTTTTTTCTCTGCCGAGTTTCGGACGCTAGTTTCGGATGGCCAAAACTTAAATTCCTGGGACGACGACTTTTCTGTTGAGTTTCGGACGCAAGTTTCGGACGCCTGCCTTAGTTTCGAACGGCCGAAACTGTCGCGACTGGGTGAAAAATTCTGATTTTTTTTGACGAAAATTTTCAAACACTTTTTGGAAACAAAAACCCTAGAATGCTTTTGACGTGCGAATCAACAACGACAACACAAGGAATTCAGCACTATGAAAACAATCTAAAAGTGCAGAATTTAGACACCAAAAGAATCACCAAAAGGACAGCAAGAAAACCACACAAGAAGATATCTCAAAACACAAAACGCAACAACAAGTACAAGATGTTTCCGGGCAGAATTCAACAAAGATGTTGCATGCGAATTTTGACGAAATTTAAAGGCTGAACTAAGACGACTTAAGACAGCAATAAGGACACAAAAGAGCAACAAGAAAACGCAAAAGCAGCAGCAGAATTTGACGCAAAAACTGCAGCAACAAAAAGCACAAAACAGCAAGAACGAAAACGGATTACCTTGAATTTGGAAACAACGCCTTTGCTTTGATACCATTTGATACGAATGGAGTAGTTTTTGAGTTCTATTCCACACATTTTCCACAACCTTTGGATCGTTGTTTCTCAATTAACCCGAACAAACACGAATCACAGAAGAACAATGCGGAAACAAGACAACAAAACAATAAAAGATATTAAACGAGAAGGATTGGAAGAAATCAACCAAACCCCAACGTTGTCACAAATAGATTCGGTCCAACTAATGTAAATCAAAAGTTAAACTTCCTCAGTTCGGCGTGTTCTATAAATCTAGAACGGGTAAGCTCAACCTAAAGCTCCTCACTTAAGGTTTTCGCGGGTCTTATGATTGTTCAACTAAACTTAGAAGAACTCTCACATTTTCTCTCAACTTATCACAGCTGGAAGAAAGTTTTAGCAAAGCTAAATTTTATCAAATTTCATGTATGTGAAAAACGTTACAATGGCCACCCTTAAATAGGGAAGAATTCGGCCATGCCAAACAGGAAAAGGAAACAAGAAGCAAATTACGATTTGACTTCTTGACTAACAAGAAAGTTTCCTAAAAGACTACTTTCCAAATTACCATGCAAGGCAATTGGACAAGTACTGGACTTATTAATCAACGAAATTAAAGCCCAATTAATTAATGTGAATGGACTTATTATTACAACCCAAAAATAAATCCTAAAATTAACAATGGCGTGATCCATAATAAATCCAAGAACACGCCTCTTCATGGACTTCTTAAAAATCGGCCTTTGGGATGTTTCTTCAAGGTGGATCATGAATTGTTAATGAAGAAACATGCCACAAAACTCCTCCTTGAGATGATTGAGATAATTCGGCCTCCATAGCTTCAAAATATGAAGACAATAAATTGTGCAAGGCTGTCTTCATCTTTGAACTCCTTGATCTTGTCATTGGTCCATCAAGATTCACCAAAGGGTCTTGAGAACTCGGCCTTGGCACCATGGACATGGGCTGATTTCCATCAAAAGGTCCTTCAGGGACATCAATTCAAATTGGAGCATTAACAGCCGGTATGTGTGACTTAGTTACACGTTTTGGGTCAGTAAAAGCATCTGGCAATTGATTTGCTAAACGTTGCAAATGAATTATCTTTTGAACTTCCAGTTCACATTGATTTGTACGAGGATCAAAATGAGATAATGATAATTCATTCCAACTAATTTTCTTAACCAGCTGTTTATTTTCTCCCCCTAATGTTGGGAAAACTGATTCATCAAAATGACAATCAGCAAAACGAGCCGTAAATAAATCTCCAGTTATTGGTTTAAGATATTTCACTATAGATGGAGATTCATACCCAACATATATTCCCAACCTCCTTTGAGGTCCCATCTTTGTGCGTTGTGGTGGAGCAATTGGAACATAAATCGCACATCCAAAAATTCTAAGATGGGCAATATTTGGTTCCTGACCAAAAACCAATTGTTGGGGAGAGAATTCATGATAATTTGTTGGCCTTATGCGAATTAGTGTTGCAGCATCCAAAATAGCATGTCCCCAAGCAGTTGTTGGGAGTTTAGTTCTCAAAAGTAATGGCCTTGCAATAAATTGAAGACGCTTAATAAACGATTATGCTAAACCATTTTGTGTGTGAACATAAGCAACAGGATGTTCAACACTTATCCCAATAGACATACAATAATCATTAAAAGATTGGGATGTAAATTCACCAGCATTATCAAGACGAATTGTCTTGATAGAATAATCTGGAAAATGTGATCGTAGCCGAATTAATTCCGCAAGCAATTTCGCAAACGCCAGGTTGCGAGTTGATAATAGACATACATGTGACCATCTAGTTGATGCATCAATTAAAACCATAAAATATCTAAATGGTCCACAAGGTGGGTGAATAGGCCCACAAATATTACCATATATGCGTTCTAAAAATACAGGAGATTCGGTACGAATTTTAATTGGTGATGGTCTTATAATTAATTTGCCTTGAGAACAAGCAACACATGAAAATTCATTAGATTGAAGAATCTTTTGGCTCTTCAAAGAATGACCTTTTGAATTCTCTAATATTTTTCGCATCATTATATAACCGGGATGGCCTAACCGGTCATGCCAAACAATAAAATCATTATGATCAGTAAACTTCTGGTTTACTGTTGCATATATTTCAATTGTAGAAATATATGTATAATATAATCCGGAGGAATAAGAAAGTAATTTTTCTAATGCAATTTTCTTTCCAAAATCCATACTTGTAATATACAAGTATTCATTATTACCTTCACTTTTAGTCTCAATATGATATCCATTTCGGCGAATATCTTTAAAACTTAACAAATTCCTTTGAGACTTAGAAGAAAATAATGCATCTTCAATACAAAATTTTGTTCCTCCTGGCAAAATTATTATTGCTCTTCCGGAGCCTTCAATCAATTTTGTACTACCAGATATAGTACTTACATGAGTTTTTTTCATGATTATATAAGAAAAATACTTCTTATTTTTTAGTATGGAATATGTTGTTGCACTGTCTGCGAGACATAGTTCTTTGTCATTGATCATTGAAACGTCCATATTCTTCACAAAAGAAAAATTCTAAATGAGAAATATTTTAATTTCTTTAATTATAAAAGAAATATTGAAAACTAATGCATTAATAATATATATATATATATATATTTATTTATTTAAGTACATCTAATGAAGATATTTGTTCATTACATAAAGTGAGAAACTGAAATTTTTATTCATTACATCAAAATAAGAAACTAATATGTTTATTCATTACATCAAAATAAACAAGTAAAATTCTCATTCTAGGACATTCTCATCACCAATCAAGTGACTAGTATCACCTTCGGGGTAATTGACATAGAAATCCGCAACATCTAAAGAAGTAAAATTACTAAAATCATTGGCGATCAAACTATATCAATAAAATAAACAAACACTTACCACACTTACCCAAAAGAAAATTGATCAAAGTGGCTAGAGCATTCGTGCTGATAACGTGTTATAAAAATACTACAAACTTGTAGTATTATATTGTGTAACAAGTTGTTATACCACTACTACAAAGTAGAGATATAAATCTTATGTTACAACTACTACTATCAAATATGAAAACAAGTATAAAAAATGCTAGAAAGATAGAGAGTATTATGGAGCAAAGTAGAACAAAATGTAGTAAGCTTTTCAACTCCTTTTTCCCTTTCACATAATCCTCTATTTATAGGCTTGAGGTACCTTGTAACTTACAATGTGCTAAATGAAAATTACAAGAGTTACATAAGTTACATAGGTTACAAAGTAATGGGAGATAATGGAATGATGTTACATGAGTTATAAAAATAATGAGAGATAAAATGGTAGAACATGGTGTATTTGGATGGACATTCACAATATGTTGATAACATTAAACAATTTATACGTATCATAAAATATTTTCTGGATTAAGATATGGGCCTAGAGGTGTTAATTGGTTGGGTCATATTGGGATTAAGATATGGGTCTGGGAGTGTTAATGGGTTGGATCATGTTGTAATAGTTTAGAAGTGTTAGTGGGTTGAATGTGTAAAAAGTACAAGAAAAACTATCGTGGAACTTTCTTATATATGAGACGGTAGTTAATTACAATTTTAACGAATCATAAAAATAGTAGAAAATTAAAATCACGGTATCATTTACCATTAATTGCTAACATTGCGCATCACTATGCTTAATTTCGGCTTTATTTATATCGTTTCTCGCCATTTGTTGTTTATAATTATGGCAACCCATTTACGTTTTCTCCATCAATTTTGCGCATGAAGTTTGTTTTTCACATTGTACTACTCCGATTGATTCTTCTGCACGTTTTTAAGTTGTTACATGTGGTACACAAGCTCTATCAAATATTCTAAGAATTTTATGACTTTGTTTTTTTTTTTTTGAAGAAAGCAAGATATGTAATCAGTGTATGATATCACACATAATACATACATTTTCACACACTACACCTATTTTACATATAGCACACATATTTCCACACACTACACATATTTTACATATACTATACATATTTTCACACACTACACGTATTTTACACATAGTACACACATTTTCATACATTATACGTATTTTACACATACTATACATATTTTCACATACTACGCGTATTTTACACATAGTACACACATTTTCACAAACTACACGTATTTTACACATATTACACACATTTTCACACACTAAACCTATTTTATACATAATACACACATTATATATTTTACACATATTACACATATTTTCATACACTACACGTATTTTTACACATATATTGATGAAGCATATATGAGAGAAGTTTTAAAATATAATATGATATGGTAAGAGATGTTAAGGGGGAAATTAGAATTTTATTTGATTGTCATTATTAAAGTGGGGTTGAACCAGTAATCATCAATCACAATAATACTTATTGCAGAATTTGAACCGAACAAAACAATGCAACCATTATTTCCATTGTGATTGACCCCTCAATTAAAATAATTGTGATTGCTAATGAGAAATTTATACCAAGCGCCCTGAATATGTGGAAATTCAAGAAGAACATATAGGCACGGGAAATTCAAGATCCTCATTAAATCCTCCTAATTGTCCTTGTTATAGCTTGATTTGGAAAGAGAGACATTGATGATGATTGGGTTTTCATTCTTTTGTTTAGTTAGGAAGTGCTACTTTTTTTATTGAATTAATTTAGTTGTAGGACAGTTCATCTCCTTTCAAAGTAATTATTGATGGTCATTTATGCATTGCATTGTACTGAGATGTTTCAACTCTTTCATAGTGAAAAGCATTTTAACTCTAATTCTTCTCATGCCTTGTTATTTCAATATAAACTAGCTAGAATTTTAACAGTAAGAATCCCTCCAAGCAGCACGCAAAGTGAGTTTCACCAATTTT
The DNA here is from genome assembly GCA_016586305.1 of Ophiorrhiza pumila. NCBI lineage: Eukaryota > Viridiplantae > Streptophyta > Magnoliopsida > Gentianales > Rubiaceae > Ophiorrhiza > Ophiorrhiza pumila. The sequence goes on from BLIW01000005.1 coordinate 22,427,255, forward strand.
ATAAAGTGAAGCATTGACATAAGTCCCAAAAAAGAAACAACACTTGCTATGCTTCACCTAAATGTGATATGTATGACTTATTTTTTAGTGTTAATTATAAATAACTTTGGCTCGTTTGATTGGCAGGAAATCTGTGTTAGAAAAGTAATATTTTTCCTAATTATCAGATTAATGCGTTTGTTTTAAATTGGGAAAGTAATCATTTTTTTAACTATTAAATTCTTGCGTTTGTTTCATCATGGGAAAGTAAAAAGAATCATGAACCAATAAAAATAAGTGCAACATTCCAAGATAATGAATTCTCTTTAAAAGTTGGTATTGTGATTACTTTCCTGAACATTTTAACTATGTGACTCTTTTTATGTTTATTATTTATATTTTGAGTTTCATATGTATCTTATGGTAAATTATAAGTCATTTGGTCAAATAGTTTCATATTTTTTATTTTTTAGTTTGATATTTTTTATTGAATTTCCTACCTAACTAAAATTGAAAATTTAGTAGTTTTTAAGGTAATTCAATGTTAAAAGAGTTAAATAGATAGATGATATGTTATCTTTTTTTTTTTATTTTTTTTTATTAAAACTATTAACGTAATCAGTGTTTTATACTTTGTTTAAAAAATTCATAATTTTATTTCTGTTCCTTTAGACTTTTTCTTTTATCTTTTTACTTAATTAATTTTCATATATTTTATATCTTCGGTACTTATTGTTTAATAAATTTTGGCTATTTTTATTTACACTAATTTGTAAATTTGTTTTCCACTTATTTAATCAACTATTCTTTTTTTAGTAATATTAATAAATAAAAATTTTATTCTATCATAAGGTAAAAAGATATAATTAAGTTTGATAATATAATTTAGAATAAAACTATATAAATGATGTATAAATATAAAATACAAATTGAATTCAAATAACCTTATTGGTTCAATAATTAAAATTAAATAATAAAATAAGAATCTACTAACTTTTCTGGTAATCTATCCAAACACTGACTAAGTATTCAGATTAATTCCTCACAATTAAATTTCTAAGAATCACATGACCAAAAAAAATATTCATTTTTCTCAAAATTAAAATCCCAAAAATCACATTCCTACTAAACTTTACTTTCCTAGTTTGCCACATTTCCCTATTATCCCTATGAGTTTCAAAAATATACCATTCACCCACACATCTTTGGTTTCAAGTATAAATTGAATGGAAAATAAGTGCACTAACAGCATCGTTAAAGTTTTCAACAATATCCTCTTCTTTATTTTCAAACTAAGCATTAAACCTTTAAAATTTTGGGGTTAAAGTATAAATTACTAAAAACTTTTAGCGCTGCACTAAATCATAAAAAACTAGCATTTTTATTCCATTTAAATTCTACACTTGTTGCATCTGTTTTTTTTTTTTTTTTGTCTTTTAATTGGCTTTTGTTTCTTTTTTTAAAGTGATTGTTTTTTTCTTCTTTTCTTTTATTGAAACAACATTTGATTTTTTTTCTGCTTCAATTGACCTTTTTTTTCTTTCTTTTCCTGAAATGATGTCTTTCCCTTTTTTTTTTCTATTTTCTATTTTATTTCTTTCTTTTCCTCTTTTCTTTTGTTTCTTTCTTCTCCCATGTCTTCTTCCTTCATTATCTTCTCAAAAACTAGTTTTTTTACAAAAAAAGTTTTTCAAAACTATTTCAACAAAATTAAAAATCTTAAAAATCAAATAAAATGATTTTAATTCAAACGCTAATTATTTAATTCAAGAGAAGAAAACTAAGAATCACAATCCAAATTTAATTAAAGGGTAAATTACGTCAATCGTCCATTAACTTAGGGGTTGATTTCGAATTTGTCCTTTAACTTCAAAATGTTCTTTTTATTCCCTCATCTTCCATTTTGAGTTTTAAATCATTATCAGTCTATTTTTCGTTCATGTGTAGACATATTACGTCTCTCACGCGTGTGACACGGGACAAAAAATATGAAGTTAATAAACAATAACCATATAATAAATAAAACATACCATAAAATAACTAAATGATAAGTAAAATTAGTTCATATTGCCCCTCGATTTGTCACGTATCACGCACATGAGAGACATAATTTGTCTACACATTGACGAAAAACAGACTGAGGACCATTTAAAACTCAAAATCAAGATCAGAGACTAAAATGGAACATTTTGAAGTTAAAAAATAAATTCAAAATTAACCCCTAATGATGAGAATCCATCAAAGCAATCTACTCCAAATCCTAATGGGAATAGGATTTCTCAACTAAATCCTAATGGGAATAGGATTTCCAAACTAAATCCTAATGGGATTAGGATTACCAAACTAAATCCTAATAGGATTAGGATTACAAAGAAAGAATCCTTATCATGGATTAAGAGCCTTGAAGAATATTCATGGACCTTGAAGACCAAGATGGAGTGCTTGGGCTTTGCCTTTATGGATCACGCCTTCTTTAATAAATTGTAGGATGTATTTGTGTAATAATTAAGTCCAAAACATATTAAATGGGCTTATAAAAACGTTTTTCATTAATTAATTACATGGCACAACTTATCTTGCATGATAAAGGCATGTAATGGGTTTTAGGAAAGTAGATTCCTACTTTTTAGGAGTGTCATACTTTTTAGGAGTGTCCTACTTTTTAGGAAAAATAAGTTAGTTATTAGTTTCCTATTCCAATTTGGAAAGTTTCCTAAAATTGGAATTGGTTAGTGAAGTTCAATTCAAAATTGACTTCTTGTTAGGGTTTGTTTTTATTTCCTTTTGGCCGAATTATTTCCTATTTAAAGGAAGGCCATTAACGTTTTTTAATAAATGAATGAAATAATAATTTTAGCTTTGCTAAATTGAAAACACATTGTGTTTTGTTAATCCGCGAGCCTTTAGAGAGGATCTTTAGGTTAGCCATCCCGTTCTTGATTTAAGGAACAAGCCAAATTTGTTAGTTTAGTCTCTTGATTTACAAGAGCTAGGTTAATTTGTTTGTTATAAACGTGGGGGTTTGATTGGATTATTATCAAATCTTTTCGTTTTCCTTTGATTGTTATTCCGCCATTGTATTGTGTTTCTTGTGTTTGTTCGAGTTTTGTGTCAACAACGGTGCAAAGTGTGGGTTCGGTGATCCAGAACTTCAAGCCTCGATCAATATCTGCATAACCTAAGTTAATGGATGATTTGTGTAATTTACCCTTAATTACAAGTCTAACTACTTTGGGTAACTAACAATCACGAATCAATTCTAATTCAAATCCCTAAATCCAAATTGTGTCATTCACATTGTAGGATTTGACTTTGTGAGGAAATTTCCAAAATCCTAATTGTTTTGTATGGTACGATTTAACTTTGGATCAACGACATGAAAATCAGATTGAAACCTCCGAGAGCACTAGTGTGTAGATCGCGGTGAATCTGCTGCTCCAGATAGGCCATTTCAGCTTGATTCGGAAGAACTCATCCATATGTTTGAACATGGTCCTCCTTGGATGGTGGGACTACTGTGTGGCCACATCCTCATTAAAATTGTGGTGGGTGATAAAGCAAAAGGGACCAAAAAAGAATTATCGGAGGGAGATCTTTACTTTATTTTCGTAAAGTATTGGGCTTTCTTCTTTTAATGATAGGATGTACTAAGTATGGTTTTTTTATTCTTGGTGAGGTGAGAGGTGGCAAAGGAGAACGGCCGAGGATCTAGTTTTGTGCGTTTGGAGGCTATTGTCTCCACTGTTAGAGGTCATGGTAGTGGTGGTGAAGTGATGAGCATAGAATAATTCATATTTTTATGCATGCTTTAATGTGTTTGATGGGGTGACATCTGCACTTAATGGGTTTATTTATTTGCAGAATTTAGGAGATTCCAGTGCAAGGTATGAAGAGGAGATAAAGATGGAATTGAGAGATTTTTGGAGTATTTCAAGAGCTGAAGGTAGAAGTGAAGAATTAAAAGCAAGAGGAGTTTCTTAGGAAGCTACCAAAAGAGAAAAGATTTGTTGGCAGTTACCAATGGTGGATAAGTCTGATTTGAAAGATATTTTGTTAGAACCGCATATGGTTGAGAGATTTATGGAAACCAGAAGATTTGTTATATTTTTCTCTTCTATTAAAGGGAGAAGAATACTGAGGGCTAAACATCTTGGATCTTATGATCTTTGATCATCTTTTATCTTTTGACAGCTTATTTTACGTTTTAGAAGTTTTGACAGCAGCTGGGTTTGCAGAATTGCAGCAGCCCAGATTTTAGAACAAGAACTGCAGTTCGTCCTTCGGTCGAACGACGGACTTCCTGGTTTGACATTTTTAGTTTAATTTAATTTCCTTTTTAATTATTCTTCTTACCTTATTTAATTATGCTTAGGGAGTAGTTTTTTATCTGGTAAGTAAGTAAGAAACACTAATCATGAATATGTTGTGAGACCAAATTATGTTATTCAATAATTTCGTATTCAATTCCAAAAGTTTTCTAAGTAGAGCGTTAATTACTTTTTTTTTAATTTGGCTTAACCTCTATTTGAGGTGGGTCGCCACTCCCATTTTATCTAATGAACTTGGTGAGGTGGAAAATCCACTCTTACAGATAACGACCACTTGAGTACGGTACCATGTACTAATGGTTCCATATTCAAGTGATTTCTTTAAAGACATAAAGATGGAGTACTTCCTCCATTTACATATACAAAACTTGATCATTATGCAAAAAGACTACCTTGATCACAAGGAGTGACAAAAGATCCCTCTTTTTATGGGATTTTGATAAAGCACCTTCAGAGATACTTGCAATGAGCCCAACTGTTGTCCTCTGTTTTCTAAAGCCTGAGGCTAAGATAAGCTTTATGGTTTGTTAAGTTCTGTAAATCACCAAGCTGAGAATCAGACTTGTGATGCTGTGGCATGATTTTGAAGCAATTTGCCCGTCCATATTGGGGCATAAACTAGTGCAGCAATTAGCTTGTACAGCAATACTTCGTTTCAGAGTGTGAAGGTAAACTTGTGATATCCCTGGGCAGACCAAAATGATCAGCAGTTTGACGCCTAGCCTATTTGTAGCTACTATTCCAGTTTGTGATGCATTGCCCTTCTTGTGCTCTTTACAAGCTATTTGCCTTTCAGGTTCATGGATTAGAAATCTTTTCCTCCACTTGTATAGCTTCCTATGCTGTTCCAGGATGTAAATGTTTTGCCAGGGGGCAATGCAGTCCGTACTCCTCTCCCATCCAGGTGTTGACAAAATCAGATTCCATTCGTTTTGTTCACAGATCTTTTCTCCATAATCAAGCATATTGTATTCTCCAGTATCACCATATACCTGCACCTTGCTCCATAATAGACAAAAAAAACAGGTAAAACAGCCCTAACAACAGCAGGCTGTGGCCTAACAAGGAACTGCCCCGCCCTAACATCAGCAGGCTGGGGACTTTACCAAATCCATGGCAAACCATCCCTAACATCAATAGGATGGGGCCAGCTAATGGGGGGTTATGATTCCTTACCTGATGTATTTTGGCATTCGGGTTAAGCCTTGTCAGGCTATCAGTGTTCTCCTTCTTGCACAAACTTGCGGCTTTCATTATGGATCAGCTCTAATAGTTTTTATCACTGGGATCCCCTGTTTGTCTCTCATGATAATTTTGTTGAAATAATGGTGGTATGGTTCAGACCAACCATTTTTTGCGATCCATGAAGCAGCTAGATTAACCTCTGTTGGGCATTCTGTGATCGTACACATACTCTGAATGTACTCCAGCTTCCACCATAGACTTGCTAACATCCATTGATTGGTTGATGTATTTATCAGTGCCTTATAAAGACCTTGATGACTTGTTTCCAACTCGATGTTCCAATTATGCTGGCTGCAAAACTTGATCCCTTGATAAGATATTTCCAGTAGGGCTTTGTACTCTGCAATCCCTTCGGGGTTTGTCCATTCATACTGATCGTAAAACACTTTTTGGACCTCACCTCTATGATTTCTAATGATTCTAGCAGCAGCGAGGAGGTTGTGTTGTTGTTTGTGGGCCACATTGAGTTTATAACAATTCTGCCACGGCATTTTCCACTTCAAAATTCTGATGTTAACCTTAATTCTGAAGTTCATCACAGTATCCCAGAAATTCCCCCAATCTCTGAGCTCCCAGTCCATCCGGGGGAACTTAGCTTTCAAGACCATAACACTAAATGTAGTGACTTTTGTAATAATCTGTTTATGGTCTGTTTTTGATTCCTTCAAATGCTGCTTTGCCTCTGGCTATCCAGATTTCCCAGCATATGATTGAAGGCAGCACCATCAGTAGGAATTTGTGTGCTGTATTCTTATGTCTAGTCTCCCACCAGTGCTTGCATTGCTGTTTAATCGAGTTTGACCTGCTGTGAACTCCCATTTCTGCTGCAAATTTGTTCCATACCTGTTTCACTAGATTGCAGCTTGCAAAAGTGTGGTCAATGTATTCTGCATTATCAAAACCAAAATAACAAACAGAAGGCCCTATAAAGTTTAATCTATGCATGGATTCCCCCAATGGGATTCTACATTTGAGCATGCAATACATAAAAAATGAAATTTTAAGGGGTAACTGAGGTAACCAGATTTCCTGTATGGCATTTTGTTCTCTTCTCCTTCTTACATGCTGGAAAGCAGAATTCATAGAGAAATCTCCATTCTCATTTAAGCTCCATTTCATTTCATCTATTCCCCTTAGTTTGGGGACTAGTGTGTTAGCAACTTGCCTCCTAAGTTCAGGGTCCAACACACTTAGTTTATTACTATCCCATTCACCATTAATAATATAATTCCCAAGGCTGAGCTGATTAGGAGCCTCCTGATATCCACACATTCTGCCTCTCCCCGTCCAATTATCATACCACATATGACACTTAGCATCTCCCACTTGGACTACAAGAAGCTCTTCAACCACATGAGCATCAGTTAGCATCCGTTTCCATGTATGCGAATCCCCTCTATAATGTAAGACTTGTGAAGGGTGTTGTGCTCCACAGTATTTCCTCTGCATAAATTGAGCCTATAATGTTTGTCCCTTTCTGAACCTTCACCATAGTTTCAGATTCTGGGCAGAGATAATGTCCTCTAAAGCTCTCAGCCCTATTCCCCCCTCCTGAGTGGGATAGCACAAAGTTTCCCATCTGATCTAGTGATAGCTTTTCTGATCCCTGTTATTCGGCCATAAGAAGTTAGCACATAAAACCTCAATTTGGTAAAGAACACTCTTGGGAGGTTTCATAGCCATAATTGTGTAGATCGGCATTGCTGAAAGAACACTTCTAATCAGTGTGATTCTACCCCCTTTGGTGAGAAAGTTAGAGTTCCAAGAATACAATCTGTTCTTCACCTTCTGAATCAGCTCATCAAAATGTATAGCTTTTATTTTCCCATAATGGAGAGGAATTCCCAGATATTTAATAGGCCAAGAACCTTTCTGAAAATTTGTCACATTACTTATCAAGGTCTGTTTCTGGCTAGGAAGTTTATGGTGTATGAGATAGCAGCTTTTCTCAGCACTTATCTTCTGCCCCGAGGTGTCTTGATAATGTCTTAAATCTTCCATCAGTCTATTTAAGGATTAAAGCCTGATCAACTTTAGTACACTTAGGTAGAGTCAATTAATCTCTAGTTAAATCACTGGATTGAATTAGTAGGATTAATTAGTGACAAAGCTACTATCTCGGTAGACGGAGACGATTGGTTAACAAATTATTCCATACTGATTATGGCACAATTAGTTAGAGTTGGGTCCTTCTATATTAAAAGCTTTTGTAATATTGAACTGGGTGATCGGCTGATTCCGGCCTGGTTATATTAGAAAAAGGGAAATAGTTGATTAAGCAGATACTTGTCAACTGTCGAAAAAGTAAGGAAGGATTGAAATATGTCAGAGCCGATTCTCGGTATTTTTAACTGGCTGATTGAAATGAAATTTTATCCTTGCGTCAATGAACAACTGATAAAGATTAGTGTGGATTGCTTATTTGCCAGAACTCTATTTTAAGTAATTTAATTCGGTATTTTTATGATATTAATTGTTTGGTTATTAATTCGTTAATCCAGTTTCTTTCGTATTATTTATTATTTTAATTGTTGTGACAATTTGCAAGTTAACTAATTAGAGAATTTGTTGTTCCTTGTGGGAACGATCTCACTCCTCTATACTAATCCATTAGTGTTAGGAGCGAATTAATTTTGGTGCAAAAACGACACACCATGAAGGAAGAGGTGGTTTTGTGGGTTTTGACGGTGGTCGATGAATGAGCATAAGATCATGTGCATGTGAGTTGCGTTTAGAGGTGGTGATAGTGAGATGGAGATAGTAATAAACTGCAACACCTTGAGAACACATAAGAGTAGATCTAAATATTATGGATTAGGTTTTTTTTGTCATTAGCGATATAATTTCCTATTCTATCATAACCTACACTATTTTAGGATCAGGGAATCGAGACCAGATCATCTGTTCAATATTATCTTGTCCTATTTTGTCTAATGTTCAAAACAACGTAGTTTCACTAAAACTAGAGACTAAAAGTATAAATATCACTAAATTTACTTTACAATTTTAGACCCTAACTAAGAAATGAGTGAACCCTACCATGTAGTTTTAATCCAAAATAGGATAAGACAGGATAATATTAGACAGAGGATCCCATCTCGGATAAAGAGGGCTGGAGAGAGATAAAAACTGACATCACAAATCAAAATTTAGTGTAAGAATGAACTTGAAAAATTAAGCAGGTTCTAAAAATTGATCATAGTACCTACCCAACACTGGAGTCTTTACTCTGTGTTAGTGACCAATTTGGACAAATCAAGTTGGTATGGGTTAGGTTTTGTTTTTTTTGCAATAACATAAATTTTGAGATGAAGAAGACAGCGACTTAATGAGATAAGGAAGAGGAAGACAACTGAATTCTCAAGCCAAAGAAAGTGTAATTGATAGGTCGTTTTTCTACCAAAATAATTACTCTCCTAATACCAATAAATTAGTATAGGGTAGTGAAGATCGTTCCCACGAGGAACACAATATTTTCTTAATAAATCAATTTGCAAAGAGTAACAATAATTCAATTGGTGATTGAAACAATTAAAGTAAGAAATCCAATTATGAAATAAGTAAATAGCAAAATTCAGAATTGTATCAATTAAAGGAAAGATCCAGCCTTAGTAAATCCACACTAATCATTTTTCAATTGTTCATTGACTCAAGAATAACAATCTCTATTTAATCAATTAGTTATAGGATGCCGAGAATCAGCTCTGACACATCCCAATTCTTCCTTAGTTATTCGTTAATTGACAAGTATCTGCTTAATCAATTAATTCTCTATTCATAATACAACCCGGCCGGAATCAGCCGAACACCAAATTTAATATTATGAAAGCATTAAGAAGTGAAGAACCTAATTCTAACAAATTATATTATGATCAGCATGCAATAATTCGTTAACCAATTATTTCCGTTTACCGAGACAGTAGCTTCGCCACTAATTAATCTTACTTATCAAATCCAGTGACTTGACAAGGGATTAATTGGCTCTACCTAATTAGATTAAAGGTGGCCAATCTTTAATTAAATTAGATAATTAACTTTAGGCTTAGAAAACTTTTGGAATTTAAATAAGAGAAAGTTGTTAAGAACACTTTGGCCTCACAATTCATGCGTGATTAGTGCTTCATTACTAAAGCCAGATAAAGAACTACTCACACTTCATAACTAAAAACAAAACAAGAATTATAATTAAAATCAGAAATTAAATTTAACTAAAATTGCAAACCAGGTTGCCTGCCGTTTGGGCAAACGACAGGGTCTGATTTCTGGGAAATCTGGGTTGCTCAAGTGCAAACCCAGCTGCTGTTTCTCCGAACTCCAAACGTAAAACTGCAAAATTAAAGTGCGAAAAAGATGTTTAAACCCTAAACTATCTTCTCCTTATATAGGAGAAAAGAATAAGATTCCTAAAACAACCCAAAACAAAGAAATCTCTTTGTTTCCAAAAACACAAAAACCACATGCGGCAATAGAAAGTAATTTCCTAATCTATTTTCTCCACTGATTTGGTAATTTCCAGCATCCCTTATAGCTGATATCTTCTTCCTTTAAACCTTCCAAAATATTCCAATTTCTTTACTCTTTCTCACGGATCTTCCATCTTCTACAAATCCCCAAATCTGCACATATTAATACCATTAAGCACATGTTTCACCACACAAAGCACAATAAAACCAAGATAATAAACTGAACAATTATGTGCTTATCAGTAATTTGAAATTTATATAATTATTTAATTAGTTTTGGTATCTCAGATATATTTGGAATTCCATTATACATAAAAGTACATAGAAGTAGGTGATATATTTTTTAAACACGTAACAGTATTAGGGAAATTCAGCAAACAACATGGGGTTATTATTAATTTGCCCTATATTTTACTATAGCTACCGACAGTGGCGGATCTAGGCGGGGGCTGGAGGAGGCTGAAGCCCCCGCCATGGTCGCCGAAAAAAATGGATATGTAGTAGTAGTAAAAAAAATCAGTCGCTGAAGCCTGAAGTCCGCCGCAGCGCCGCTGCTCCTGCTCGTTGAAGACAGAGTGAAGAGTGAAGAGGACGACTGTTTTGTTAAAAAAAAATCACTTAACAAAACGACGTCGTTTTGTTAAGTGATTTCAAAAAATAAAAAAAAATGCAATATAGAATCGGGGACTGGAGCAATACAGAAGAACTCATTTCCTTTCAAATTTCCTTTCCATATTCCAAACCCTTCCCATCTCCCCCAAATTCCCAAATCTTATTTCCAAATCTCAACCCTGTCAATTTAGCTATCTCCCAAATTTCCAAACTCAAGTTTCAAATTCACTAGTAAAGAAACTTTTTTTTTCTTCCCTCGTTGTCTCTTTTTCTTTATCTCCATTTTTTGTATTCAAGATTCAAGAAAGGTTAGTTTTACTAATTCTTTTTTTATTTAGAGTTTTGTTATTTAAATGTTGTTAATTGTAAGTTAATTTTAATTATTAAGTTAATTTGGGTAATTTTATTAAGAATTTTATAGACTAAATATTTAGTGATTTGGAATTTAGATTAGGGTTTTTGAATATGAACTAATATTAGGAATTTTCAATTTAGACAAGATATTTTAGATATAAATCATAATTTAGAAACTCTAGTTTGTTTAATTAATTTTCTTTATAGATTAATAGTGAGTTGTGATTGAATTATTAATTTATTTAATTATAAATTAATTGTGATTGAATTAATGATTGTAATGAATTTTACTCGAATTGTTTAATATGCAGAATGATTAATTGTTAAATATATTTATTTAATCGCAAAAAAAAATTTAAGTAAACCACGGGTAAAATTTCTTTTTGGATCCGCCCCTGACTACCGACATGTTTATTTTGAAAATATGGGTTTGACTTCTAAGATAATAAAAATTGCAACTACTTTAGTTTGAATCTGATCCAAATGTCCTGATTGTTTTTTTAAAGTACATTACACACATAAACACGCAGTGTCTTCAGTAAACTAATCTTGCTAATGCTACTACACATATTTAAGGTCAACAACTACAGATGGGCACAAAAAGAGTTGTAAATTATACTAGTACACATATTTATGACAGCCTCAAGCATTAAACCTTATTCTCAACTTATATTTACAAGTGATGAATGATTTGATATTTACACAAACATTTCTCTTGAAGATCAATTACAAAAAGATACCAATTCATTAAAACTTATTCTCAACTTATGATGCCCAAATCTTACACCAAAAAGAACAAAAAGAATGCTATAATTTTGTTTCATTAATTGTTCATCAGACATCTTGTGTGAATGTATACGGAAATAGTAGTCAAACTAAGTGGGCAGCACGACAGCTAAATCCCAGATTCCATTCACTTGCATAGGTGATAATTATATGACATTAATTTTTCTTGCTAGTTTATAAGATGCATGAGAGAGATTGAAAGTGATACTAACTTGAGACTGGAAACTAATGATAGGATGTCATGCTTTTACCGTTTGTTGGAGATAAAAATCTCCTATATGTAACTTTGAACTAGAAATAGTTCAATACCAACACGTTAATATGCGGAATCACTTTTATTTATTTAACACAAGAATATGTGTTTGAGAGAAGAGGAATATAACAATAATATCACGTGTATGGCACAACCGCCACACAACAACACAATCCGCTGACCCGCGGAATTTCTCCAAACCCGAAAGGGCTTTCTTCACACCTCTTTGAGGTATTTAATCCTACTCCTCTACCTCTCTTCCACAATCACAAAGACCTCTATCACCCTCTATTTATAAGGTAATAATAAATCTAAAACACACAAGGATTTGGGGAGTGTATCACTCACAAACTCTAATTCCTAAAGGAAAACAATCTAATAAGTAAATCCTATTAGAAATATAATTTCTAATTAATAAAGCTTAGTTTAATTTCCAACAAATCCCCCTTTAAACTAAGCTTTTTATAAATGATCAATACCTTCAAGATCACGTGCTTGAATTCCTTTTGCAATCTCTATTGCAGTTTGGATCTTGTATTTGATCTTCTTCTTTATCTTCATCTTCACATGTAATTTGAGACGAATTTTGTAGTTCCGGATCTTGAAGTCTTCAAACATGTTTTCTGTTTCTTTTCCTTTAGCACAAAACTTCCATATATCAACATTCTCTTCTAATAGAGAATGACCAATGTAATTTTCAAAGATCAAGGAATCATATTTCTCAACTTGAACAATATGTTCAATATCTTTTATATCAACAATGTCACTTTTATCAGTGATATTTTTATCACCTTTGACCATGTATATGGTTTCTTTTTCCTCTTCAAAATTGATGATTTCTACTTTTTCTTTATCAATGAAATCACCAATCTCACCCATCTCAATTTCATCATATAATTCATTCATGTCCACCAATGTATCATCACTCGAATATTTTTCACCAACATCATCGATTTCTTTTTTCTCCTCAAATTCAACAACATGAATTTCTTGTTCTTTTTCTACCAAACAAATAATTTCTTCCTCTTCTTGATTCATAATTTCAATCTCCTCAATTTCACAAAATAAATCAAACAATCCAAAATCCTCAATGGATTCGGTCTTCTCCCTTCTTTGTAACATCAACAAATTATTCTCCATAATGCAAAGTTCGAATCTCTTTTTTAACATCAAAGGATTATTTTGTTGAACCTGGTTAATACCCATGTATGTTTTCTCCAAAATATCCCATGCCTGTTTTGATGTTTTAGCCATTGAGATTTTCCCAAAAACTGACATATCAACCGCCTGGTGAATTTGAGATAATGCCAATCTTTCTTCCATCTTTGCATCTTCGTCAACATCTTCTGTTATTTCTTCTTGAATATATTGGAACAAGCCAAAAGCTTCAAGATGGGTTTCCATCATAACCCTCCAATAATAATAATTTTGTTTTTCCCTAAGTTTAGGAACAAAACAAATTAAATCCAATTCTGTCATGACTAACAAATAATAACCTAGTTTTGAGAAACCCCCAGGATCTTGATTTGGATTTGATACACAATCCAATATCAATTGACCTAGCTCTGATACCACTGTTGGAGATAAAAATCTCCTATATGTAACTTTGAACTAGAAATAGTTCAATACCAACACGTTAATATGCGGAATCACTTTTATTTATTTAACACAAGAATATGTGTTTGAGAGAAGAGGAATATAACAATAATATCACGTGTATGGCACAACCGCCACACAACAACACAATCCGCTGACCCGCGGAATTTCTCCAAACCCGAAAGGGCTTTCTTCACACCTCTTTGAGGTATTTAATCCTACTCCTCTACCTCTCTTCCACAATCACAAAGACCTCTATCACCCTCTATTTATAAGGTAATAATAAATCTAAAACACACAAGGATTTGGGGAGTGTATCACTCACAAACTCTAATTCCTAAAGGAAAACAATCTAATAAGTAAATCCTATTAGAAATATAATTTCTAATTAATAAAGCTTAGTTTAATTTACAACACCGTTGATGAATTTCCTGGATGATGCCTATTTTGATCTATGAAGAGGGTGATGACTGATATATTTAGTCAGTCTGTGTATGACAAATAATTAAATATAGAGGAACAGAGTGGGAGACGATAGATTATTGCATTAATTCGTAGCTGTGTTTCTGTTTATTTGATTTTTTATGTCATACATCTTCTTTTGCTTCTTCTTTGAACTTCCCTTACTTCCTTTACTACAATCAATCTTCTGTCCTTTATCATCCTGTTATCAGCCTGATTCATTTTGTAGAAAAATCTCATGAATCATCTTGTGGTTATTGGTTTCCAATCTTCATTTCGGTTTTCATTTGAATCTCCCTTTCCCATTTAGATTCAATAAAGTTTCAAAACCTCCCATCTAATTAATTTGGCTTGGAAAGATCAAAATGGCATTTGTCATCACTTGTGTTCAATCTACCTTGGATGACCTGCAGTATTTGGAGAACAGATATGAAAATTATCCGTTGCGCTACAAAAATTTTTCAGTTCTCCACAATAGATTTCCGTTCCTGATTCAGAGGCTAAAGAATCTCAGAACATTTCTTCATTTTGCAACAAAGTTGAACAACGGTGTGCATCTGAGATCTGATGGCAACAGTGGTAAGGATGGAAGACTGGGATCTCTCCTGGCAAGGATTGAAGATGCGGTTAGCAGAAATGATCGGCTTTATTGTCGTGAATGTGGATTAGATTTTCGTGTTATCAGCGAAGAGATGAGTAATTTTAAACAGGACATCATATCTCTTGAGCAAGAAATAGATGAATGGTACATCTCTTTGCCAAATTACTTGCGGCAATCAAGTTCTCCACCGACAGATGAAGGTATAAAACTCATGGACTCAGTTCTGGAGAATGTAGCGGATCTTCTGTTTTGGGAGGACCCCGATTTTAAAGAACAAATAGAAGCCATGGGAGAGCAACTAGCATTCTTGAAAAATTTCATCCGCTTTTCCACACTGTGGGCGTTGATCACACACAATTGGAAGATCTGCTGAATCACATTGAAGCTGTTGCTGTAAATGCATCACACATCTCTTATACGTATCAATTTCGAACAGATTCTGACCAATATAGGAAGGAAATGCAGTTTAAGATTTCAGAACTGCTCCAGAAGATCGAACCTATGGATCCTCAAGTCTTTGAGATTTACAATCGAGCTCTCATTAGCTCAAAATTTTCAAGACAATTACAGGCTCCTAATCTGGACATGGATGATGATGACCCTATAATTGTAATGAATGATTTTATTGATCCTCAAGTCTCTGAGATTTACAATCGAGCTCTCATTGGCTCAAAATTTTCAAGACAATTACTGGCTCTTAATCTGGACTTAGATGATGATGACCCTATAATTGTAATGAATGATTTTATTGATTCTCTCGAGTATAATCTTTGGAAAAGGTTACAACTGGATGCTTGTGTTGTGGTTTCTATGAAGGATCAACGGCAACTTTTGTATGAGGGACTAAGATTCTTGAGAATTATTCTCAAGCAGCAGCCAGAGAAGTTTGATGAGAAAATTCGGGATCTTACAAGAATTGTGATATGTGATGCGGGAGTCATAATTTGCTCCCTTTATCAGAAAGATGTCGAAATAGATATAGCACTGTTTGATTTGCTGGAGAAAATAAAGGTTATCAGGACACAAGTTGAAGAGAAAGTTGAAGAAAAAGTTGAAGAAACATCTAGATTCAACTTTCCCAGGACCAACGAGTTGAGTTTCATGGATTTTCTCATAGAAAACTTGATAGAGCTGACAACTGATTCAAATACCCCGAGCCATGTTCAAACAATCCTAGAACAACTTGTCTTCTTAAGGTCTTTCTTGGGGGAAATTGTGGAGTTGCGGAATGAACATGGTGAACTTGAAGCTCTTTGGAGTCGTATTCTAGAGGTGGCATACAGGGTAGAGTTTTTCATTGACCCCTTGTTGGTTAGAAATCTTCCAGTTTCTCTTTTATCGTCATTTGATTCCATAAAAGAAGACATTACCAATGTTAAGGATGAGGTCTTGAAGAGTTTTGGTGGCAAGGGACTAAACATCAAAATTCAGAAAGAAACCTGGACATCAAGTCGTGTACTTTCACAGAGTAGTGCCCTAACAACCGATGAAGTTGTAGGTTTCGGTGATGATGCAACATCAATTATGGATCGGCTTATGAGAGGATCAAAGCAATTGCGGATGGTTGCCATTGTGGGCATGCCTGGACTAGGTAAGACAACTTTGGCCACAAAAATTTACAATGATCTTTCAGTTATTCGCCATTTTCATGTTCGTGCATGGAGTTCTATTTCTCAAGTATACAACCCAAAAAGAGTTTTACTTGAGCTTTTGAAACATATTCTTACAAAGCTTCCCGATGGATATGTTGAGAAGACCGAACAAGATTTGGCTGAAGAGCTCCGGCGGCGTTTGAAGGGAAGAAGATATCTCATCTTTTTAGATGATGTATGGGACATTGAAGTATGGAATAGCTTGGAAGGACCATTGCCTGATGATGCGAATGGAAGTAGAATTATCTTGACAAGTAGGCTTCGTGACGTTGCTCCTCAAACTATGCTCGTTGAACAACCTCATTTTCTTCGTCAACTGACTAACACTGAGAGCTGGGAGTTATTGGAGAAGAAGATATTCCCTGGAAATGGTTGCCCTCCAGGAAAGTTACATGAACTTGGGATGCAAATTGCAGAAAGTTGTAAGGGATTGCCTCTAACAATTGTCCTTGTAGCTGGACTTCTGGCAACTTTGGAGCTAGATGTTTGGGGGGAAGTTCTGGAAAGTTTGAGTTCAGGCATCATTTCTAGTACAGAGCAATGCATGAACACAATGGAGCTGAGTTACAAACATTTACCAGATTATTTGAAGCCATGCTTTCTTTATTTTGGGGTATTTCCAGAAGACCAGGAGATTTCAACCAAGAGGCTTATCTGGCTATGGATTGCTGAAGGATTTGTTGAGAAGACTAAGTTAAAGAGGTTAGAAGATGTAGCAACAGATTACATTATGGATTTAGTCAGCAGAAGCTTAGTTGTAGTTGCTGAGAAAAGATCCATTGGTGGTGTCAAAGCTTGCCGTATTCATGACTTGCTCATGATTTTTGTATGACAAAAGCGAAAGAAGAAAACTTTTTCCATCTTTTACAAGGGTATGAAGAGCTTTTAGCTTTCAATTAGCCATGCTACTTATGGAGGTTATGCACATACTCTAAGCCAGAGCATTTTAAGAAATCAAGATTATTCTGTCCCCGTGCACGTTCTGTACTATTCTTTTCTCAATCAAAGAGGCACCAACAAAATTGCTGCAATCTCTCATTCTTTATTCGCATCTTCAAACTTCTTAAGGTGTTGGATATACGGCAAATTGGTTTAGGTGATGTATTTCCAACTGAAATAGAACTTCTTGCTGAATTGAAATACTTGGCAGTTCATGGAGAGATGGAAGTCATCCCATCATCAATTGGCAACCTCTCAAACTTAGAAACTTTTATTGTGAATATTGCACCAATCGAGGTTTCATTGCCAAATACTGTCTGGAATTTACAGAAATTGAGACATCTTTACATAAAGGGTGGTCTTAGATTGCCGATTGAGGATGTTAACTGTACGAATGGCCCGCAACCCAAAAACATGTGGCCAACCTTTTGTGTGTTTTTTGTTGACAAATGATAGGTCGTTTTTCTACCAAAATAATTACTCTCCTAACACCAATAAATTAGTATAGGGTAGTGAAGATCGTTCCCACGAGGAACACAATATTTTCTTAATAAATCAATTTGCAAAGAGTAACAATAATTCAATTGGTGATTTAAACAATTAAAGTAAGAAATCCAATTATGAAATAAGTAAATAGCAGAATTCAGAATTGTATCAATTAAAGGAAAGATCCAACCTTAGTAAATCCACACTAATCACTTTTTAATTGTTCATTGACTCAAAAATAACAATCTCTATTTAATCAATTAGTTATAGGATGCCGAGAATCAGCTCTGACACATCCCAATTCTTCCTTAGTTGTTCGTTAATTGACAAGTATCGGCTTAATCAATTAATTCTCTATCCATAATACAACCCGGCCGGAATCAGCCGAACACCAGATTTAATATTGTGAATGCATTAAGAAATGAAGAACCTAATTCTAACAAATTATATCATGATCAGCATGCAACAATTTGTTAACCAATTATTTCCGTCTACCGAGACAGTAGCTTCGCCACTAATTAATCTTACTCATCAAACCCAGTGACTTGACAAGGGATTAATTGGCTCTACCTAATTAGATTAAAGGTGGCCAATCTTTAATTAAATTAGATAATTAATCTTTAGGCTTAGAAAACTTTTGGAATTTAAATAAGAGAAAGTTGTTAAGAACACTTTGGCCTCACAATTCATGCGTGATTAGTGCTTCATTACTAAAGCCAGATAAAGAACTACTCACACTTCATAACTAAAAACAAAACAAGAATTATAATTGCAAACAGAAATTAAATTAAACTAAAATTGCAAACCAGGTTGCCTGCCGTTTGGGCAAACGACAGGGTCTGATTGCTGGAAAATCTGGGCTGCTCAAGTGCAAACCCAGCTGCTGTTTCTCCAAACTCCAAACGTAAAACTGCAAAATTAAAGTGCGAAAAAGATGTTTAAACCCTAAACTATCTTCTCCTTATATAGGAGAAGAGAATAAGATTCCTAAAACAACACAAAACAAAGAAATCTCTTTGTTTCCAAAAACACAAAAGCCACATGCGGCTGTAGAAAGTTTGTAGAAAGTAACTTCCTAATTGCTTCAAAATCCAATTTGGTAAGTTCCTATAATCTTCTTGCCGCCTGCTGTCCTCAGATTCGTTTCCAATTTCTTTACGCTTTAAAAACCTCCAAATTTGTCACTTTTCCTCCAACAAGGTTCAACTCTTAAAGCTTCCAAATCTGCACATATTAACACCATTAAGCACATGTTTCACCACACAAAGCACGTCAAAACAATGATAATAATCTGAACAAATATGTGCTTATCAAGATCCCCACACTTGAACAATGCTTGTCCCTAAGCATTCAAACAAAAATTGAAAACAAACTAAACAAACAAACAAATAAACATTCTCACTAAATAAACATCAATCTAGCCAAAACAAATATCCTTCAAAACAGTTAGGTTTAATTCAAGTAACAAGCTCATGCATCATTAAGTCCTCCAAGTCAAACTATAAAATTCTGAGTAACTCTCTAAAATCTCCCCAAGCACTCACAAGATATTCAAAACTGGGTTCAACCACTCAATAAAATCGCACATGGAAAACTTCAGCAAACTTGCAATTTTGTCACCAGACACTCAAAACATTAAAACCGAACCTGAATCAAAAGGTCTTTACAAGGGCTGTAATGGGGCTATGGTTTTAACAAGGTATGGTTTAAGATAGTTAAAAGGCTTAAAAATAAAAACAAACAAAGGTGTAAGCAACACACTCAAGTACATCCCCACACTTGCATTGCACCAAGTCTCAAAATCAATAAATTCTCAAAGTAACTTCAGTACAACAAATACTTTTCCTTCCTTTCTGCTTTTTCACATCATTTTTCTTTTTCTTTTTCTGTTTCCATCAGCAAATCAAAAAATTTTTTTCTATTATTTTTGCTGCTGTTCTTCCTCTTCCTTGCCACTATTTAGGCAAACAACACAGATAAACTCTTCAAAATTTTTTCTTCATTTTTTTCTCTTTCTGTCCAAGTGCTGTTCGGGCAAACAATGAACTTCAAAATTTCAGTTCAGAAGAGCATACTGAAATACTTCCATGATAGAGACTTATTCATGCTGTTTCTTTCTTTTCAACCAAGGGGAAACAAATTATACTTGAGTTACTTACACCCCAGTGGGCACAAAGAAAGCAAAAAAGAGTTTTAGGTGAAAATTTTAATGGTGTGACAACAAAGAAAGGGGTTCAAGGCTCAAATGGGTTGACTAAGGGTAGATGTAAAGGTAGATAAGAAAATTAAAGTAAAAAAGGACGAAATCCTAAGTGCCTTTATCATTTTCAAATTCAATTCCAACAAATGACATCCATGCACAACAAAGCAAGTTTAAGAAATCAACTATGCGCGATTTGTACTCAATTCAAAGAATAATTCATATAAGCATGAACAAAGTGGTCATTCAATGCTTGGCTCAAAATCCTCACTTTAAGGTGGGCAAAAATACTCAGAATCAATAGTTATCATACTTGGAATCATACTCAACTATCACAACCCATTACTATGAATTAATCCATAACTAAACTTTTCTTCTCAAAAACAGTTTGGCTAAACAATGCTTATAAAGTGAAAATAAGTTAAACAAAACTAACAAATCCTAAAACACACTAAAAATGTAAACTGTTTTTTGTGGAATTTTCTGAATTTTTTTTTTGTTTCGTTTTAGTAAGAAAAAGAACATAACAACTAAAACACATTAAACCCTCCCCACACTTAAACACTTCCATGTCCTCATGGGAGATAGGCAAAAACAACACAATAAAAAAAACGAAATCATAAACAAAAACAACGAAAAAGGGAAAAGAGACAGCCTGAATCAGTTGGGGGCACTCGGTGGTGTGGGCAAACGATCTTGCAAAATCTGGAGGATTTGAGCCTGAGTTGCGCGAATTTCAGCTTGGGCAATGCGAATTTCTTCGACGGCAGCCGTTAAAATATGAACGTTTTCATTGCAATCCGCATAACCGGCAGCCATCTTAGAAACCAACAGATGAAGATCCTTCACATCCTCGCGTAAAGCCTCAAGACCTGTGGACTTTAAATTGCTCGAGGGTGGAACCCCCGGCTCAGTAAAACAGACGTGACCGTCCTTCTCGATTAACAAACCAGCAATCCTTAAATAAGGAATGTCAATCGGAGCAGGAAGACAATTATTAGGCCAATTTTTAGAAAAAGTTAAATAATTGGGGTCTTTGAATAACAGGATTGCAACAATATGCCCCAACACCAAATTTCTCTTATCATTCCTAGAAGCTCGGTGCCACACATAAGTAAACCAATATGACAAATTTAACTTGACGCCAGTTTTCATCGCCCACAAAATAATTAACTCATTGGAAGATACAACTGTGACTTGATCAGTGCGACCAAACAAAGTGTAAGCAATAAAGCGATGTGCCAATAACAAAGCACGATCAGTGATGAAATGATCTTTCGATCGTGAGGAAGAGTAAGGCTGAGTATCAGTGGGTGCAATTTCTTTCCAAAAATGAAGTAGGGAGACTTCCTTAGGAACTCCAGTGAGAGCACTAAAGTAAGTAGCAGGTATCGCACCCTTGGCATCGAGCTCAATTAAACCCAACTTGTTGGCCAAATCATGCAAGGAAAAACGGTAGGGCACATTCAATAAACGAAATATCATAACAGGGGTGTATAGAGAACCAGGAGAATCAGTAATCGTAGAAACTCTCGCAAAAATCTCGCCGGCATTTTATATTCAGGAATACTTAATAAATAAGACCACCCCACATTGTCAAAATATGCACGAAGCTGTGGTTCCACAGTCAAAACAGATAAACTTTGCCAATCAAAAAATTTATAATTAACCACAGTTTGAACTTGTACTACTGCGTACCTCCGAATGTCGACTTGTTTCGTGAAAGGCTTAAACAGGGGATACGTCGCACCACCAATATTTTCAGTTAATGGACCGGAAGAAGAAGATGGAAGTTTACCCTTCCCTTCAACAGTTGCGCGTCGAGGAGCAGAATCAGGAGTAGGCCGTTTGGGCAACGGATTGAGCATTTGGTGTGAAGGGGACCTGAATCGGCTCCAGTTCGTTTTCCGAGAGGGAGATTGTCTCCGGTGATTCGGAGGCAGTAGATTCGAGATTGTCTCCTTGATCTCCCAGTCAAATTCCTGCAAAAGTAGTATCCAACGGATAAGATGCGGCTTAGATTCTTTCTTAGAAAATAGATACTTAAGAGTAGCATGGTCAGTGTAAACAACAATCCTAGAACCTAGCAAATATGATCGAAATTTTTCAAAAGCAAAAACAATTGCTAAAAGTTCTTTTTCAGTGTTGGTGTAGTTGCATTGAGCACTGTTCAAAGTCTTGGATGCATAATATATGACATGGCTCTCTTTTCCAGATTTTTGGCCAAGAACAGCTCTTACGGCGTAATCACTCGCGTCACACATCAACTCAAATGGAAGATCCCACTGAGGTGGCTGAACTATGGGAGCTGAGGTCAATCGACTTTTAAGCTTGTCAAATGCATCCTTGCAATCAGCTGTAAAAGAGAAAGAAACATCTTGTTGCAGAAGTTTGGTCAAAGATTGTGCAGTTTTCGCGAAATCTTCAATGAATCGTCGGTAAAACCCTGCATGTCCTAGAAAACCACGCACTTCACGCACATTAGTAGGATAAGGGAGTTGTGAAATCAAATCTACTTTGGCCTTATCTACTTGAATGCCTTTTTCTGACACAACATGTCCTAATACAATGCCTTCCCGAACCATAAAATGGCATTTCTCATAATTTAAAACCAAGTTCTTTTCAATGCATATTTGTAAAGCCTTATCAAGGTGATTAAGACAATCATCAAATGAAATACCATAGACAGTAAAGTCATCCATAAAAATCTCAATGCAATTTTCAATCATATCAGAAAAAATACTCATCATGCATCTTTGAAAAGTACCGGGAGCATTGCATAAACCAAAGGGCATGAGCCTATAAGCAAAAGTTCCAAATGGACATGTAAATGTGGTTTTCTCCTGATCTTCTTGAGCAACAAATATTTGGAAATAACCACTATACCCATCAAGAAAACAGAAAAACATTTTCCCAGCCAACCTTTCTAACATTTGATCAATAAAAGGTAAAGGGAAATGGTCTTTTCTAGTGGCAGCATTTAACTTACGATAATCAATACACATACGCCAACCTGTTTGAAGACGCATAGGAACTAACTCGTTCTTGTCATTCTTTACCACTTGAAAGCCTGATTTTTTAGGAACCACATGAACTGGACTTACCCATTTACTGTCAGAGATCGGGAATATAATGCCAAGTTCCAACAACTTGAGTATTTCTTTGAGAACCACTTCCTTCATGTTAGGGTTAAGCTTCCTTTGACCATCACGAACTGGTTTGGAATCTGATTCAAGCAAAATCTGATGCATACAAACAGTTGGGCTGATCCCCTTAATATCCGCAAGGGTCCATCTGATGGCTTCTTTGCATACAAACAATTTCTCCTCTTCGACTTGAGTTAAATGCTTATTGATGATCACGGGAAGCGTCTCTGCAGCACCTAGAAAAACATACTTCAGATTATCAGGTAAAGGCTTTAATTCCAAAACAGGAGCTTTTAAAATAGAAGGAAGAATTTTCTCAGTTGACTCCTGTTTGGGCAAACAGTGAAAATCAGCTTTTGCTTATTGTTCGCCAAGAGATTGCAGCGACATGATTGCATCAGTGATCGCTCCATAGCTGCGCTGTTGAGCTTCGGTTTCAGTCCACCCTTGGGTAATTGCTAATTCAAGTTTATCCTGCACAAATTCAGTCTCAAGATGTTCTAGGACAAGAGAATCTATAACATCAATGGAAGAAACATTTTCTATATCATTTGGAAACCTCATAGCATCGAAAATATTAAAAGTAAAATGTTCTCCATTAAATTCACAAGTTAATGTGCCTTTATCCACGTCAATCTTTGATTTAGCGGTTTTTAAGAATGGTCTTCCTAGCAATAAAACCGCTGCCTTTGTATCATGATGGCTACCTGAATCAATAACATAAAAATCTGCGGGATAGATGAAATTGTTAACTTTAACCAAAACATTCTCAAGAACACCCAATGGATAGACTAACGATCTATCAGCAAGTTGAATCACCACATTTGTCTCAGCTAATGGGCCAATGTTTAAATCCACGTATATAGAAAGAGGCATGACATTAATGGAAGCTCCTAAATCCAACATACATCTTTTAATTTTCGTGGTGCCAATAACACATGGAATAGAACACATACCTGGGTCTTCACATTTGGGAGGAAGTTTATTGTGGATCACTGCTGAGACATTCTCATCCACTAATACTTTCTCCTGGCTCGGATACGGTATTTTCCTTGCAATGAAATCCTTGAGGAATTTGGCAAACTTTGGCATTTTCCGGATAGCATCCAAGAATGGTATGTTGATTTCAATCTTGCTAAAAATGGTCAAAATGTCATCCAAATCCTCCTTCTCGGCGTTTTTCTTCAACCTGTTGGGAAAGAGAGGAGGAATTTTAAATTCAGGAGTTAAAAGTTTCAGTTTCGGAATTACCTCAGTTTCATGCTCAATCTCCGTATGGGCAAAAGGGGCGGGGTCTGAAATTTCCTCAGTCGCCGTATGGGCAAACCGAGTGGTCTGATTTTTCTTTTCATCAGCTTTTGATGCAACAGTTGGTTCTTTAAGCTGTCTTCCATTCCTCAAGCTGATTTGACTAACGTTCTCTCGAGGATTGATCTGTACTTGAGAAGGTAACTTCCCTTGAGATCCTTGGAGTTCATGGATGGCTTTTGCCATCTGGGTCATTTGGGTGCTCAACCCATTATAGGATGCCCTTGTCTCTTGCTGGAACTTACTAAATTCCTCTTGGTGCTGTGCTTGGGAATTTTGCATTCTAGTTACATTATTCGTCAGAGCTGCCATCATCTCCTCAAGAGGAATTCCTAACCTTGCTGTAGTCCCAAAATTTTGAGAACCAGGTGGTGGTTGTCTCTGCTGGGTCTGTTGTGGAGCTTGCTGTGGAGGCTGAAAATTCTGTTGAGTAGCACGATTTTGTTGAAAATTTTTGTAGCTGAGGTTAGGGTGGTCTGCCCAACCTTGGTTGTAAGTGTTCCCATAAGGATCATATTTCCTTTGTTGGTATCCTCCTAGAGCATTAACTTCAACAGCCTCAACTTCTTCTTGGGTCTTTTGGCATTGATATGTGGAATGTGTTGGGCTGCGACAAATTTCACAAACTTGTTCCTTTTGAACTGGACCTCTTCCATTGATCAACTGCTGGACACTCGCTGTCAAAGCCGCTAATTGGCTTTCTATAGAAGAATTGGAAATTTCTCCAACTTGCTTTGTGGAGCGACGCAAAGGTTGGTATTGAATTAGGAGTTCATAGTTTGTGATTTAGCCCATTGGGGCTTTGCCGGAGACATGTTTGATTAAGTCACTATTTTTCGGGTTACAGACCAATGTGGAGATTTGTAAGAATGGCCCGCAACCCAAAAACATGTGGCCAACCTTTTGTGTGTTTTTTGTTGACAAAATTCAAAACTGCAGCAAAGTTGGTGGTGGGCAGCAAAGTTGGAAAGTTGAGAATTCGGTCGCGTGGAATTTGCAGCAATTCACACTTAAGCATTTGCCTATAAATGGAGGCAAATGCTGAAGGTTTCAGAGCACCCCAAAACGAAAAGCATTCCTAAGCTTTTCTTCCTCTGCCTTTTCTCTTTCACTTCTTTTGCTTTAAAGCCTTGTGGAAATTAGTGTTCCACTTTTGTAAATTTGTCTCCACTTATTAATGAATTTTGGCACCGCCTCCGGCCGTGGACGTAGGTCACATTGACCGAACCACGTAAATCTTTGTGTCCATTGTCTTATTTATTCTTCTCGTTACTATCATCTATTCTTTTGGGCTATTAGATACAACGTGAGATCCGTTTTTTCCCTAACAAATTGGTATCAGAGCCATATCTCATTTTAGATCTTTTAGCCACGATGCCAGTAACTAAGAACTCCGTTGAAAGGTTTGACCGGAGTATCAACTTCGGTATATGGCAACTCAGAATGGAAGCCATTCTAATTCAGGATGGGTGTGAGTTAGCTCTTGAAGGAGTAGAGAAAAAGCCACCAGAAATGACGACACAAAGTTTCTTGGATCTAGATAAAAAGGCTAGATCAGGTATTATATTAAATCTCTCCAACGAGGTTTTGCAGGAAGTTGCCGGTGAAAAGATAGCCAAAGGAATGTGGGACATGTTAAAGTCCATTTATATAAAAAAGACGGTGGAGAATCGGCTTTATTTGAAGCAAAAGTTGTACATGTTAAAAATGACTGAAGGTACATCTATTATCTCACATCTTGATATATTTGATTCCATTATTTTGGATTTGGAGAATGTAGATGTTAAGATGGAAGATGAGGATCAAGCCATTTTGTTGTTATGCTCTCTTCCACAGTCATTTAAACATTTTCGTGATACCATGATTTATGGGAAAGATTTTGTCTCATATAGTCATGTAAAATCTGCATTAAAGTCCAAAGAGCAGATTGATAGGGATATCACAGGGGAGACTAGTGAAAGTCAAGCAAAGGGATTAATGGTACGGGAAAGACCTGAAAACAGAAATTTTGATAGTAGTAGATCCAATGGTAGGTCTAAATCCAGACATAAAAATAAAGTTTGTAATTATTGCAAGAAAAAGGGGCACATTAAGGCCGACTGTTACAAATTGAAAAATAAAGAAAAATATAAAAATGAGCAGAATAACAGTAGCACTGCCGAAGCTAGTGTAGTTGCAGATGAGAATGATGGAACTTTGTTTGTAGCAACAACAAATAAAGTTAGGTCTAAAGATGAGTGGATTCTAGATTCTGGTTGTTTTTACCACATGAGTCCTGAAAAGGAATATTTCTCCACGTATGAAAAATATGATGGTGGGGTTGTTTTGATGGGCAATAATGCTCCATGTAAAGTTGTTGGTAGGGGAACAATCCAGATAAAGATGTATGATGGAATTGTTAGAACACTCACAAATGTTATACATGTTCCAGATTTGAAGAAAAATCTCATCTCGTTAGGTACCCTTGATTCTTTCGGGTACAGGTATTCGGCTGAAGGTGGAGTTTTAAAAATTTCACGAGGTGCTCTTGTATTGATGAAAGCTTGCAAGTCTGGTAGTTTGTATATCTTGCAGGGATCTACAGTTTCAGGTGCTGCAGCAGTCTCCGTATCATCAGATACCAACATCACCAAATTGTGGCATATGCGTTTGGGACACTTGAGTGAGAAGGGCTTAACGTTGTTAAGCAACAGGGGCCTACTTTGTGGACAAAGTACTGGTAAGATGGACTTTTGTGAACATTGTATTTTTGGGAAACAGAAAAGAGTCAGTTTCAGTTCACCTGCAGTCCATAAAATAAAAGGTACTTTGGATTATATCCATTCTGATCTTTGGGGGCCTTCTCGTGTTTCTTCTAAGGGTGGTGCAAGGTATATGTTAAGCTTTATTGATGATTTTTCAAGAAAAGTTTGGGTGTATTTCTTGAAGAATAAAAGTGATGTTTTCTTGACATTTAAACAATGGAAGGTTTTAATTGAAAAGCAGACAGGAAAACATATTAAGCGGCTGAGGACAGATAATGGCTTGGAATTTTGTGGAACATAATTCAATGAATTCTGTAAAAATGAAGGAATTGCTCGACATCATACCGTTAGAATGACGCCTCAACAGAACGGTGTGTCCGAGCGTATGAATCGGACTCTTTTGGAAAGAGCTCGGTGTATGATCTCAAATGCTGGGTTGACTTCAGACTTTTGGGCGGAAGCCATCTCTACAGCTTGTTATATTGTCAACCGTGTTCCGTGTGCTCCTCTTGATTTCAAGACTCCAGAGGAAGTATGGTCAGGTACTCCTGCTAATTACTCCAATTTAAGAATATTTGGATGTCCAGCATATATGCATGTAAGTGAGAGAAAGTTAGAGCCTACGGATAGAAAATGTATTTTCCTCGGTTATGCTTCAGGGGTGAAAGGATACAGATTATTTTGTCCTGATCCCAAATCACCTAAATTTGTAATTAGTAGAGATGTTACTTTTGATGAGTCATTTATGTTAAATCCTAGAAAAGAGTCTTGTAGTCCTTGTAATTTAGAAAAGGAAGATAGCACACAGAAACAGGTGGAGTTCGAGATCATAAATTTCAATCCTTCTCAAAGATCTTCTACGGACCAAGGTGATGAACCAGCTCCAGACCTTGTTGAAGATGAACCAGTAGAAGAAGAATATTCCATAGCCAAAGATAGACCAAGACGAGAGATTCGACCACCACAGAGGTATGCAAATTTGGCAAATTTAGTTGCATATGCTTTATCAGCAGCACAGGAAACAGGTGGAGATGGAGAACCTTCCACATATACAGAGGCGATTTCAGGTGCTGATTCAGATAAGTGGGTGGTGGCCATGAATGAAGAAATGGAATCTCTACACAAGAATGGTACTTGGGATCTTGTGTCGCCGCCGAAAGGAAAGAAAATTGTTGGCTGCAAATGGGTCTTCAAAAGAAAAGAAGGTAATTCAGGTGTTGTCGATGCAAGGTAAAGGCACGATTAGTTGCAAATGGCTATAGTCAGGTACAAGGTGTTGATTTTAATGATGTTTTCTCACCTGTTGTGAAACATAGCTCTATTCGTGTATTGCTTGCATTAGTAGCCATGTTTGATTTGGAATTGGAACAGCTTGATGTTAAGACAGCGTTCCTACATGGTGAATTAGATGAACAGATCTATATGAAACAACCTGAAGGCTTCGAATTTGAAGGTAAGGAAGACCATGTTTGTTTGTTGAAGAAATCCTTGTATGGATTAAAGCAATCTCCAAGACAGTGGTACAAAAGGTTTGATTCATTTATGTTGGGTCATGATTTCTCCAGGAGCATGTATGATAGTTGTGTTTACTTTCGGAAGTTAAAAGATAATTCATTCATTTATCTTTTGTTATATGTTGATGACATGCTCATTGCGGCTAAGAATCTTGCAGAAATTCACCAGTTGAAGGCCTTATTGAATGGTGAATTTGAAATGAAAGACTTGGGAGCAACTAAGAAGATTCTTGGTATGGAGATAAGACGAGATAGAGGAGTTGGAAAATTATATCTGACCCAAGAAGGTTACCTTAAGAAAGTTTTGGAGAGATTTGGCATGTTGGATGCCAAACCAGTCAGTACTCCTCTCGCTAGCCATTTTAGGCTATCTGCTGCTCAATCACCAAAATCAGAGGAAGAGGAAAGTTATATGGCACGTGTTCCTTACTCTAGTGCCGTTGGCAGTATAATGTATGCAATGGTTTGTACTCGTCCAGATATTTCACAAGCAGTTAGTGTTGTTAGCAGGTATATGGCAAATCCAGGCAAAGAACACTGGCAAGCTGTGAAATAGATACTCAGATACTTGAAGGGTACTTCAAACTCTTGTTTGGAGTTCGGTAGAACCAACAATACTTTGGTTGGTTTTGTAGATTCAGACTACGCCGGTGACCTTGATAAGCTCAGGTCTCTTACAGGTTATGTATTTTGCATTGGAGGTTGTGCAATTAGCTGGAAAGCTACTCTACAACATGTAGTGGCTTTATCCACTACTGAAGCAGAATATATGGCAGTCACTGAGGCTATTAAAGAAGCTTTGTGGTTGAAAGGTTTATTCGGTGAATTAACTCTACAAGAAGAGGTTACTACCATTTACTGTGATAGTCAAAGTGCAATTCATTTGACTAAAGACCAGATGTATCATGAGCGGACGAAGCATATTGATATTAAATATCATTTCATTCGAGATACCATTGCTGAGAAGAAGGTCCTTGTTCAGAAAATCAATACCAAGGACAATCTTGCCGATATGTTTACAAAAGCTCTTCCAGTATATAAGTTCAAGCAGTGCTTAAACTTGATTGGTGTTCATAGTTTGTGATTTAGCCCATTGGGGCTTTGCCGGAGACATGTTTGATTAAGTCACTATTTTTCGGGTTACAGACCAATGTGGAGATTTGTAAGAATGGCCCGCAACCCAAAAACATGTGGCCAACCTTTTGTGTGTTTTTTGTTGACAAAATTCAAAACTGCAGCAAAGTTGGAAAGTTGGTGGTGGGCAGCAAAGTTGGAAAGTTGAGAATTCGGCCGCGTGGAATTTGCAGCAATTCACACTTAAGCATTTGCCTATAAATAGAGGCAAATGCTGAAGGTTTCAGAGCACCCCAAAACGAAAAGCATTCCTAAGCTTTTCTTCCTCTGCCTTTTCTCTTTCACTTCTTTTGCTTTAAAGCCTTGTGGAAATTAGTGTTCCACTTTTGTAAATTTGTCTCCACTTATTAATAAATTTTGGCACCGCCTCCGGCCGTGGACGTGGGTCACATTGACCGAACCACGTAAATCTTTGTGTCCATTGTCTTATTTATTCTTCTCGTTACTATCATCTATTCTTTTGGGCTATTAGATACAACGTGAGATCCGTTTTTTCCCTAACATTAACAACTCCTCGGCTTTAGATGAGTTAGACAGCTTATCCAGCACAATTTTTGCTTCTTTCTACAGCATGGAAAAGCAAATGAGAAAGTTTCCAAACATCCGTACGCTGGAATGCCAACTCTACAAATGTTGGGATGATGTACTGAGAATTGTAACAAGATGATTGTAGTACTTGACTTTCTGAGTAGACTTGAATCACTTGACATGTCACCCTATGGTTTCCATTGGGATCCTATTGAGTTTGAGTTTGAGTTTGTTTTTCCAGCAAATATTAAAAAGTTGACTCTGACTGGCTTTAAGTTGCCTTGGAGTAAAATTTCAACAATTGGAAAACTTCCTAATCTCGAGGTTCTTAAATTATTCTCTCAAAATGCTTCTCCGGGGAAGTGTGGGACATGGAAGAAGGGGACTTTTCCAAACTTAGATTCTTGAAATTGTATTGGATGGACATTGTCAGGTGGACAGCTTCTTATAATCAGTTTCCTTATCTTCAGAAGTTAGTATTAGACACTTGTCGTGTTTTGGAAGAGATTCCTTCTTGTTTAGAGAGCATTCCAACTCTTGAAATGATTGAGGTTTTCAATTGTTCTGAATATCTCGAAAGTTTAGTCATACAAATTCAGGAAGAACAGATGAACATTGGATATGAAGATATGAAGATCCTTATTCGATCCTCTCACGATTGACTTCTATCAATCTTCCAACAATGAATCACTGAATCTTCTTTTAAGGCTCGAATTGGAGGGAGTGGAGTGACAATCATTATTGGGCTTTCATTCTGTTGTTTTGTTAGGTTTTGCTACATTTTTCATTTTCATTGTATCGATTGAGTGGTAAAACCATATTTATCTTTTCAATATAAATCTTGAAGGTTAACTATGTATTGCATTTTACTGGATGTTGTAACTTTTTTATTCTTATTTTTTATTGATGGTTAACTATTTATCTTTTCTTTTTTAATGGAAGAATAAATTACTGGTTTTTTTATTATTATTATTTACATCCCACATCTAAGGCTTTGGATATTCGATAGCATTTAGTGTTGTATAACTTTATAAGATTTTAACACATGTATTTAACATTTATCCCTAAGGTTCACTAACTATTTGATAGGATAGTATTATCTAAAAGTACATGTGTCATATTTATAGGAAGTGATACAGTAAATGGTACCGGTGATCCAAAGTCGTTGCTCACTAAACACTAAATGATACATAGAGTGGCATACTAAGCACTTATTTGGTTGGCAGAAAAATAAATTTTAATAGGAATGTGATTTTTCGGATTTTAATTTTGAGAAAAAAATGAATATTTTTCATGGTAATCTGATTCTTAGAAATTTAATTGTGAGAAATCTGAATATTTATCTTGTGTTTGGATAGATTATTAGATTTTTATTTTATTATTTGATTTCAATTATTGAACCAAATAATGTTATTTGAATTCAATTTGTGTTATACTTATACATCACCATTTATATAGTTTTATTCTAAATCATATTGTGAAACTTAATTATATCTTTTTATCTTATAATAAAATAACATTTTTATTTGTTAATATTACTAAATAAAGAATAATTGATTAAATAAATAGAAAACCAATTTACAAATTAATGTAAATAAAAATAGCCAAAATTTATTAAACAATAAGTATTGGAGATATAAAATGTATGAAAATTAATTAAGTGAAAAGATGAAAGAAAATTAATTAATAAGTATTGGAGATTTTTCATATAATGTTTTTAGTATATCCTTTCCGTTCTTTTCCTTTCTTTCCCAATTTATCCAAACAGGTTGGAAGGAAATCGGTTTCCTCTACTCAACTTTCTTTTCCTTTCCACTTGTTTCCTTTCCTTTCCTTTCCTTTCCCTCCCTTTTCCTCCCTTTCCCTCAATCCAAACATAGCCTAAAGCAATAGAAATAAAATTATGATTTTTTTAAACAAAATATAAAAAACTAATTATGTTAATAATTTTAATAAAAAATAAAAGTGAAAAAAATAACATACCGTCTATCTATTAACTCTTTTTACATTAAATTACAACAATCTCAACCAAGTACGATAAAATCAGCATAAACTCTTTCAAAATACGAAATTATCATAAACTCACTCATAGTGATAGTAACCTTAAACCTCACAATACGAAATTAAAAGGCTAAACTTAAACCTCACAATCTCTCAATCATGGAATTATCATAAACTCACTCATAGTGATAGTAACCTTTATCATTCTAATTCTAATTTGAAAATGAGAATCAAAAGATTAAACTTAACTACTTAAACCTCACAACTTTAACAAAATATAATGAAATTTATTAATTTACATAAACTCATAGTAATAGCAGGTTTGTCATTCTCATCTTGATTTCTGAATACGAACCAAACAGTTAGTGACTGACATTGTTGAAGCCCTATACACAAGTTTGTAAATTAACACAAGTGTTAGACCAAAACGATTTTTCAATTGGAGAGGCTGAACTTGCAGCCTATTTTATAAGAAGCCCAGAAGTCACAAAGTGCCAATGAATGCCGCCCAAAAAAACAGCCTTAGATAAAATAAGAAACGACCCAAAGATTGATTGCTATGCCGACTAACTAAGCCACATTGTCATGTCATCCAACTCCTTAAAGTTTTTTTTTTTTTTTTGGATTTAAGAGACATCAAATCTTGTTGCTCTGAATGTTTTGTTCCATTTTATGTTTCAATAAAATCCCATTACATTGTTTCAATTATAAATATACGTCATGAATATTTTATTAAAATTTTATTAATTAATTAGTAAATTTTAAGGGATAAATGTTAAATGTGCATATTTATATATTGAAACATGAATTAAAATAGAGAATGTAATAAAAGTTGTATTCGGAAATCTTACTAAACCAGAAAAAAAATAATTTGAGTGTAGAATTTGAAATTAAAGTTGAATTTTATACAAAAAGAAGTAAGAAAAGAAGTTTGAAAATGGCACTAGAAACCACATCAGATAGTAGATAGTACACAGATTGATTGAATAAATTTGAACATCGAACTCCTCAATTAACTAACTAAAAATGAACATATATAATAATTTTAGTATAAAGATACATTAGTTATATATATTGCACATTTTGACCTTAAGATGAAAGAAGTATATGTGCAAAGTAGCCAAAAAAAAAACATTAATTTTACAGTGTGTCGTAGCTTCCAAGAACATCTAAATCAGAGGAATCACAAAATAAATCAGCTGATAGCAATCCCTGAAAGTATTGTTCATTAATAAACGCATCATCAAAAGTAGGCGGCTGTTCCTGAAATGAGTCTGAACTTGAAGGCGAATCCCGGTGAGGTTCAAGAAAAGACAATGATGATGATGATAATGAATCAATACGCCGATTATGATAATTGTTGTTGATAGATTTTGAAACCCTTTTATTATCGGGAAGAATTTCAAAATCTTGATGAACATGATCCCTTGTAGTATCCATGAATCTTGAGATATCAGAATCTCTTCCTGTAAGTTCTTGAACAAGAGTTCTGAATCTTGAAGCACTGGTTTTAACCTTCATAGGACTGGAAATGTACACAACTTTAAGAAGTGAATCCATTGATCTCTTTCTCTTGTTCTTGTTGCTTCTTGTCATTTGTGGCAGAAAATCCATTTCCTTCTTTCTTGTTTTTGTTCAACAGCTCCAAATGAACACTAACAAAAACTATAGTTTGAAATCAAAAAAGAGTACAAACAAAACTGATTTGGTTTTAGAAAATTATGAGTGAACGAAGTCAGTCAGGTGTATATAAGGATTTAAGGATGGTACGGAACTGCCAAAAGGGCTGCTTCTTGGAAAGGGATAAGATTGAATGCATTGAAGAAAATACAAGAATTTGGTGGGAAAGAGGAAGATGAAAGGAAATTATAGTCATAGAAGATTCTGTTGGGATTACATGACTCGTAAGGTCATTGGTTACTTCGTATGATTAGGATTGATAAAAGGGGCGTTCTCTCGCGTCACCCCTTTATATACGAGACTCGGTATTAATTTCACTCTAATTTAAAATTTATAAAAAAATAGTATATAAAATATTAAACATTAGTATATAAAATATAAAAAATTAATAAATTATTATATAAAATATTAAATATTAGCATATAATGTATAAAACATTGACATATTAATTTATAAATATAATTTACATATCACGTAACAAAATTAAAAGAGTTTTTGCATTGATAGAATTTAAGAAAAGGAAAACGATGTGAAAGGGGATGATATATATATATGCATATAATTTTTGATGAATTTCAAAGTCCAGATGATCTTCTCTTCTCCTGTTGAAGTTAATTAAAAGATAATAATAAACCCACGTGCGCAGACATACGTGACTCAATTTTTTTGTGTCAAGGATTCTCTCTTTGACAAGAAAATATTATAGAGCTACTGTGTGTGTCTGAATGGATGGCATTTGGAAGTCTAATGAAAGCCTTTAAATTATTTGAAATTTGTTGATGTTGATGTGAGATAAATATAAAATATTTGAGTTAGGAATACTGGCCTACCTTGGTCATTCGATCGGTGGCTCCTTAATCGGGTTAGGTTATTTTTTGATAGCTAAAATAAGAAACTAATTCTTATGAATTTCATATAATTCATTGAGTTGAGAAAATTTGCACAAAAATTATATGTTATCTCGAGATTCGATCAAATTTGGAAGCGTATAATATTGAATTTTCTTTTTCTTTTTATAAATAATGATAAAAAAAATGAGAAAGAAATACATTTAAAATGGATGGATTAGAAAGAAAGTATAAGTAATTCTAATAAATTAAAAAATGAGATAAACACGTTTAAAATGGTTTGAAAATGAATATAAAAGACCTTCACATGCACTAGCATGTAGAAAATAAAATCTTATTAGTTCAAATTAAAAAGGAAAGAGAAGAATAAAAAACGAATAAACAAGTTATAAGAAAATATAGGTTTATTTAAATATAAATAAGAAAATACATTATACATCGAGTAGGATGAGGAAATGTGAATCATAAAAATGACCTCACTTAATTGGATGAAGACTTATGATAGCGTTAACATTTTAGGTTTATTTGTTATAATTTCATGACTTTTATTAGCATTTATGTGTTGTAAATAATGGTAAGTGTTATATTTTCAGGATTTATGCGGGAAATGAGTAGAATGGTGAAAAGTTGCTGAATTGATACAAGAAAAGATAAAAAGTTGAAGAGATTTTACTGGAAGAGATTTTACTTGAAGAAATTACAATCATATCTTCTAAGATACTTGAAGGATTGGAGACTTTACTGGAAGGATTTTAGAAATTTTACTTGAAGAGATTTTTACTGGAAGGTGAAGAGATTTATTGAAAGGATTGAGGATATTTTGGAAAATATTAGTAAACATGGAATTTTCCCATTCGAATCTCCTAATATTTTGGAATTATTGTATTTTGTGATTTGGGAGTTTGTTAGGGATTATCTATTGTTAGGATTTCTAACTATTAGTTGTTTGGTGAAGTCTTTAAATAGTGAGTTATTGAAAGGATTGAAGTTTAAATAGTTAGTTTCTTAAGAATTCTCAAGTTTTATTTTATTTCACGTATTAATTAGTTTTTTAAGAATTCTCAAGTTTTATTTTATTTCACGTCTATTTAATTCAAGTTATCAAGTTAATCTTTTGAATTCAATTAAGTTTTCATTATTTAATTCACGTATTTTAAACTTCAGTAACAGTAGTTAAGTTAATTGAATTGATGAATTTATTGTACAATCGATTCATTCCTTAGCTTTTGGATTTTGATTGACTTCAACCACCATTCTTATGAGATGTTATCAACTCAAGGTTATCTCTTTATTGATTTTATTCATTTATCTAGTTAAGATAACTTTTTCTTTCATGGAATTTTACTTTAATTTGATTGTTTTATTTTTAATGATGAGTAGTTTTTAATTAATTAATTCCAAGTAAAGTGTTGATAACATTAATTTCTTGTGAGAACAAATTGGACTTAATTACTATGATTAAACAAGTTTTCCTTCATTTTCTGTGATAGAAATGTTAAGATTATTCTGTGATTATTAAATATATGTGCAATGTTTAATTAATTATGGAATAGTTTAATACCAATTAAAACACTGAATCCGTAATTGTTCACTAGTGGTAAAGTGGTCATTCATTGACAGTGGATATAAATGGATGATGTGGATATATGGGTTCATACGAACATATCAGAATTAGGTTCCTCTAAATCCTAATGCAATTAATAAATTAAATCTACTGAGGGTTCTCTTAGATTATTTATTAATTAGAAAGTAATTAATAAGGGTTCTTTTAAGTACTAATAATTAAGAAAGAATTAAGTTATGTCAACGGTTTTCGGTAACTATAACTGGTTGATTTGAATAAACAGGTATATAATTGTATTGATGATCAAGAATATAATTAATGTTGATTCAACACTCTAACCGGAATTTGTTTTACTTCATTCTTTAAATTTGTTATTTGTTGGAAACTAAAATCTCAACAATTGATTGTGATAAATTTTGTGAAGAAAAGAAATACAACTGTTCTTTTAGGAGACGACCTTACTGGTCATTATAATGGAATTTATTCTAGTAAGGGTAGGTTATAATTTTGGTTCTACAACGAGGCGACAACTTAGTTGTTATTGTTGTAAATAATGATAAAAAAAACATGAGTTCTAATGCTAAACATTCTTTTGAGTGAGCTCATTTTCTATATAAATATTATATTTTACTTTTTATTTTAAAAAAATTCTCTTTATTTTTATATATAATAATATGGAACTTTTTTTTATTTCATTAACCTAATAACTCTATTGATTTGGAGCCCTATCATTATTCAATTATCTACTATTTATTATTAATAAATAAGTATATAAAAATAATGTGAACGTAGTCTTTTCCAAAATATGATTTCGTTTTCCACATATAATTAATAATTAAAACTATTTCAATCGTATGCCCAAAAAATACTAATTTGATTCGTAAAAAAGTGTTGTATGCTGTCCTTCAATACTAATATACTATTTTATGATGTAAGTTGTTAAATATATATATATATATATATATATATATATATTTACATCTTTGATAATAAAATATTTTCCAATATATATCATTTCACATATTAAATGTTGTAAAACACATACCTTGTGATTAACAAAGTACAATTCTTTGATATTATAAGAATAACTTATAAATCACCAAACTATGATTTAGAAATAAGAAAAAATATATTATCATACGTATATTTATACATCACCATATATAATCACTTCTTTTTGCAAATTGATAGAAGCAATAAAGTTTAAATATTTATCATGTAAAATTATTTCATAACAACTCTAACTATAGTATTATCTTAAAACTCTAATTATGGTAGTTAAGTATATTAATATTACAAACTAAAAATATTACAATTTTTTAAAATACATCAATTAAACCACCTATCCATCGGTTGAAGTGGAACCATTGACTCATCAACCAATCCTTTTACCCGAGTTTCCATTTGGACCGAGTTTTTACAACTACATAAATAATGTTTAAAAAAAAGGTTCCAAGCAGTGTGACAAAATAAGAATATTATTAATTCTGCCTTAGAATTTATTTAACATAACTAAGTCTATGTTAAAGCATTTAAAATTTTATGTGCCCCTTTGGTTTACAACTAATTGTACGTAGTTCAATAATTACAAACTAAAAACGACTTTTATCTGTAAATTTTTTTTCTTGTAGTAGCATTAATTTGCATTTAATACACAATAAGGGGCGAAAAAGTAGCATAGACTCAAATATTAAGGAACAAAATATCCAAACCCTTTTAAAGTCAAGATTTTCTGGTTTGACATTAAATAAGTTCTAGTCGCCAAATTAAACTCTACAAACGTTTTTCAAGATCTTAACCACTAATATTTGATTTCTTCTTTCTAAAGCAAACCCTTATTAAATATGAGTAAAAATAAACACTGTTAGGGATTTTATCCGATTTGACAACTGTATTTACGTAAAATCTTATTATCATCCACATTAAATATTAATCTATTTAGTATTGACAATAATTTATGTAAATGAAGTTAACAAATTTGTGCCAAAAAAAAGCTTGTATTATCATTTTTAAAAAATGATGATAAGAAGTACAATTTTTTTTTAGAAGTACAATTTTTTTTTAGACGATACCATTATTCAACACTTTAATCAATGAGTATTTTTAACAAGTAAATAAATGAATAAGTAATAACTAAAATTCCATATTAACGAAAATTACACATAAAAAAATCCTTTCATCCTATCATTAATTATTCTATATATAAATCACGGATTTGAATCTCAATTTTTGATGGGCTCTTTTTAAGGGTTTGTTAGGACAGTTAGGTTCTAGAAAGGAAACAAAAGAAGAGACAATATATAATGGCAAGGGATTAAAAAAAAGGCTGCAACAACATGGTTAAATGTATATACTAATAAATGAAACAACTTTCTATGCCAAACAATTGCACACGTACACCAACTAGATGTTGGAAAGACCAATTTGAGGCTGCTAACACAAGAACATTGTATTAGAATTATCACACTAATTATTTTTTCTTTTGTTACATGACTCGAACGGCCTTTCAACTCAGGCTGATAAGTACCGTTTTTAGTTGTCACTCTTGAGAAAATTACATTTTGTTTTTTAGTTTAAATTTTGTTACAAAAATGATTTTGCCAACTCATTTTTCATACATATGATAAGTAACGTCATTACTCATGCATGTAGTAAAAAACGACATTGTTTTAAATAACGAACAACATCACATGACTAATAGTGTTACTTGTTATGAACAGTGTCACATCGTTTTGGATAACAAACAGTGTTACTTATTATAAAAAGTGTCTTGGATAACGAACAGTGTCACATGACTAACAATGTTACTAGTTAGGAACACTGTCACATGACTAACGGTGTTATTTGTTAAATGAATGAAAATTGAGTTGGGTATTATTTGTGTGACAAAATTCGACAAAAATATATATTTTTTAAATTAAAAATTAAAATGATACTTACCCAGGTTAAGGAACTATTGTGTCATTTACCCATTTATTTATTTATTTATTTATTTTGTGGTTTCAAATTTTCTATGGCGAGTGGTATTACCAAATACAGTTGTCACTCTTCGTAGGACCCCATATGCATGCATATCTCGATTGTTTTTGTTGGGTAGGAATTATATATGATCATCTAGATGCATGTAAAAGATTTCTTTTTTTGCTAAACAATTGCGAGAAAAAACTCACAAGTTGACGAAGACTTAGAATTCTATTCAACGTGGTTTGTTTTTATCTTTATTCGGAAGTACAATTGCTGCTTCCTGTTGAAAAGTGTCCCTCTACGTCCAAGCACTTCCCCCCTGTTTCCTCTTAAATGTCATTTCGGATTTAGAGCAAGAATCTCACTTTAACATTGCGTGGAGACAAGAATGTACATTGTATAATGTGAAATTACTTACTTTTCTAATTCCTCTTAAATTTTAGGGTAAGTAATTTGATTAATTAATTTCAGTCTTAGAGGTAAGTATCGTTTTCGTCACGATGTTGAAAAAGTTAACTGTTAGTTTTTCAACTCGAATTTTGTCACATATATTATTCTCAATTCATTTTACTTCTATTTAAAAAGTAACTTCATTTGCCACTATTAAACATTTAAAATGATATCGTTTAGCGTCACATAATAAAATGAGTTACTTGTCATATGAATAGAACACAACTTGATAGACATGACAAAATTCAAGTTAAAAGACTAAAATGTAACTTTTTCAAAATTAAATAGTAGAATAATAATACTTACCCTCTAAATTGATGGACTATTGCAGCGTTTACCCTAAATTTTATATCGAAAGTTAAAGTAGCAGTCTCATCTCACATTGTGTGAGACACCACCATACATACTAAAAGTGTGTAAGAACACTCACTTTTGGATCTAGGGGAGCTAGGGTGTGCGGTTGCCCCCACCCCCCCACCACCCCCCCTCCCCCTCTCTATAATTTAAAAAAATTATACTATTTTCTTTTAAAAAACTACAAATTTTCAATTAAGTTCTTAAGAAAATTAGAATTTCGTCCACCCTAAAAATTAAAATATAACTTTTCCCCTCCCCCCAAGATATTTCTCTCTGGTTCTGCCACTGATAACACGCCTAAAAAACTTATCAAAACTTGCTTAAAAGTTTATTAAAATGGGTATGGTGTTTATGAGAGGCATTAAATTATAGGGCAATTTCTTAAAAATATATATACACACCTTAAATTTGAATTTTTAAAGATATACAGAACAAGTTCAATTGATTTATTATGAAGATTATTTTTTATTAATTATGTATAAATATATATTATTTAGTAGAGGTATATAAATATGCACTCTATACATAAATAAATACACTCTTTAAAAAAAACCTAAATTTAAAGTTATGTCCTCTTCTAAGTTTAGATTTTGGGCTTTGTACCTTTTTAAAAATTTGTCGAAATTGTCATTCAATTCTCAAGTTATTACAAAACTAGCAACTTATTCTTGCTACCCATGAGATGCTAATGAATTCTAAAGAAAATTATAATGGATGCTTATTTGAACAAATATTACAAGCTATATATTCAAATAAAATGATTATTCAAACCTTCAAAGATGCTTCGTAACCCTGTCACCTTTTATCAAAAACAAAATTCTAAGAATATATGTTAAAAAAAAATTTTTTTTAAAAAAAGATTTTGCTTCTAGAATTTCGTTGGCAAATAGTCATCAAAATATAGTTTTCAATCAACTGAGAAAAAGATGTTTTGGATTTTGTTGAAGGACAGCATTTCTCAACATTAATTGATAAGAATATTGATTGTGATATAGTCAAGGATGAAGAAATAGCATTATAAAATTAATATTATGAGAGTATAAGGGTTCACATTGTAGACATATAGAAGAGAGATTTTTAGAAAAATAGGAAAACTCCATGAACGAGGTATTCTAGCCATAAGAAAAGATATTTAGATATGCTTGAATAATAATGAAAGTGAAAGACTAAAAGGGTTCACACCAAATCAATATTCCTCTCCATGGAGATTAATTGAAAGAAATGTATTGCATTATTTTTTGAGGTAGAGAAAATCTGTTAGGATTATATCTAGGCAAATTAGATAAAATAAAAGGGTTCACATAAAATCAATATTCCTCTATTATATTTATAATAGGATTTTGTTTATTAGATTATTTTCTTTTAGAAATTAGAATTTGTGAGGGATACACCTCCCAAATCCTTGTGTATTTTAGATTTATTATTACCCTATAAATAGAGGGTGTTAGAGGTTTTTGTCAAAGAACTAGAGAGAGGTAGAGGAGTAGGATTAAATACCTCAAAGAGGTGTGCGAGAAAAAGGTCTTTCGGTTTTGGAGAAATTCTACAAATCAACAGATTGTGTTGTTGTGTGGCGGTTGTGCCATACAT
Source organism: Ophiorrhiza pumila (assembly GCA_016586305.1). NCBI lineage: Eukaryota > Viridiplantae > Streptophyta > Magnoliopsida > Gentianales > Rubiaceae > Ophiorrhiza > Ophiorrhiza pumila. Next base: position 22,469,039 of record BLIW01000005.1, read on the forward strand.
GTGATTTTGTGATTGTATTCCTCTCCTCCCAAACACATATTCTTGTGATAAATAAATAAAAGAGCTTTAGCATATTATCGTGTTGGTATAAGAACTAATTTCTAGTTCTAATTTTAATATCAACAGATTTTTATCTCTAACAGTGGTATCAGAGTCTGGTTATTGTTGATTAACTATGGCAGCAAGAAATATAATTTGTGTTATTTCCAAACTAACGGAAAAACAAAATTATAATAATTTGAGAGATCAGATGGAAATCCATCTGGAAGTTTTTGGTTTGATCCAATACGTTCAAAAGGAATTACCTGAAGATGTTGCTATAGATAAAAAGAGGGAAGGAAAACTAGCTTTATCCCAAATTCATCAAGCCATTGATCGATCAATTTATTTGAAAATCTCAATGGCCAAACCTGCAAAGAAGGCTTGGGATATTTTGGAGAAGATATACGTGTTGACATACTTCAACACAATTATTTCTTGGTGTTGCAAAGAAAGTTCGAACTTTACACCATGAAAAATAATTTGGTGATGTTGAAACGAAAGTTTGAACTTTGCACAATAGATAAGACAAAATTCATGAAGTCATATTTTTTCTTGTCTGTTGGTGATTACAGACCAGATGAAATTAAATTGTCATGTATTAAAATATGAAATTTTTATTGAAAAAATTCTCAATATACTGCCCATGAAGTTTGAGTATTTTGTAGCCTTGATGATAGAGACCAAGAATTTAGCAACATTAAAAATTGAGGAATTGCAGCGTTCATTAATTCTATTTGAACAAAGAATTAATGAAAAATTAGATGGTTAGACAGAAAATACAGAAAAGGTGATTGTGATCAGAGATTTTATCTTTAATGAACAAAAAATTTCGAGTTGGTCTTTTATAGAGCCAATGGTATCAATTAGGCAAACACAAGTATTTTTCTATATTGAGGAAGAAAACAATGGTCACCAAAATGAACAAGTTCAACAACCACCTATTAATCCTTCATCTTCAAGTATTGAATCCACTTCAAAAATTGAAAATCTCGAGGAAGGAGATTGTTTTAATCATCATAATGATGTTATGAAAATGGTGGATGAAAAAAATGTTGATCCAATTGAAGAAGAGGAAGAGATAATTTGTTTGGTGGAACAAAAACAAGAAATTCATGTTGATGAGTTCGAGGAGAAAAAAGAAATTGACAATATAATTGTTGAAGGGATTAATGTTGAGTTGAACAAAAACAAGAAAGATGACGATACAGTAAAGCTTCACGTTTGTGAAGAAGTGGATGAATTTATTATTCTTGTGAATAAAGAAGAGGAAAAGATTGGTGATTTTATCGACAAAAAGAAAGTAGAAATCATCAATTTTGAAGAGGGAAAAGAAACCATATACATGGTTGAATGTGATAAAAATATCATTGATTATGGTACTATTATTGCGGTAAACAATATTGGAAGGATTGTTCGAGTTGAGAAATATGACTTCTTGATTTGTGGAAATTACATTGGTAATTCTCAATTAGAAGAGAATATTAGTATATTGGAGTTTTGTGATAAAGAAAAAGAAACAGAAAACATGTTTGAAGACTTCAAGATTTGGGACTACAAAATTAGTCTCAAGTTACAAGTGAGGACGAAGTTGAAGATCTAAGAAGATCAAATACAAAATCCAAACTGCAAAAGAAATCTCAAAAGAAATTCAAGCGCGTGAGCTTGAAGTTAATAATCATATATGGAAAGTTTAGTTTAAAGGGAGATTTGTTGGAAATTATTAATTAGAAATTATATTTCTAATAGGATTTTGTTTATTAGATTGTTTTCCATTAGAAATTAGAATTTGTGAGGGATACACTCTCCAAATTCTTGTGTGTTCTAAATTTATTATTACCCCATAAATTGAGGGTGTTAGAGGTCTTTGTAAAAGAAGTAGAGAGAGGTAGAGAAAGTATGATTAAATAGCTCAAAGAGGTGTGTGAGAAAAAACCCTTTTGGGTTTGGAGAAATTCCGCATATTAATTAGCTGATTGGGTTTGGTATAAATACTAATTTCTAATTCTAATTTTAATATCAAGAGATTTTTATCTCTAACATATATAATGAAGGAAGAGAAAGAAATTAAGTGAATTAAACTTTTTCACATAATTGAAATGATAAATATTTGAGGATGAATGTTAATGGTCATCTTAGGGACATAAAATTTGCTCTTATAATATTTCAAGAAAACGTTGAATTGGAAAAGATGATAAAAGAAAGAATAGATTTCCAAAAAATACACGCACTTTATATTATTACTCTAAATTAATTGAATGAAAATAGATGGAAAGAGAAATATTGACAACATAATTGCAATAATAAAAAGTGATACCATAATGACAATTAAATATTTATTCTACTAGGTCAATTAAATAAATAATATTTGGTCAATTAAATATTTATCTCGCTAAATTAGTTATATCGATCATATTTCGCGATCTTACCTCATTTTTAATTTTTTTTTCCAATTCTTTTAATGTGTTTCTTCTTTTCATTTTTAGTTTGATTTAATATTTATGTATTTTTTACATGTGGGTCATTACATTAGAGCCGTCTTTCACGTGTATCGCTACTTTAAGACTGTTATATCCTCACTCATTCAACTAATCTAACCATATTAAACGTGAGTTGGTTGAGTGATGATAAAATTTAATTAATTAGTTATGTAAAAAACTATTTTCTATCATTAATTTTTAAAATTATATACTAACCATTACTGATGAGGAATATACATTTTTTTATGCAACATAATATATTTCTATTACTACTCGATAAGTGACATGATATACAACTCATTTACGTAAATAATTAAATAAGTGATGACAAAAAAAGTCCGCTCTTTACACACCTAGTTGGTGTGTTCTTGAGTGACGCTTTCGTTGGTGAAAAGGAAACAAAAGAAAAGACAATGTTGATAAGGGAATAGAAAAGATGAGGCTGCAACATATTAAAAGAGCAATAAGTGAAGCAATTTTCTATGCCTAACATTTGGACACGTACACCAATTATATGTTGGAAGACCAATTTGAGGCTGCTAAGACAAGGATAGTGTGTTAAAGTGTCGCACCATTTTTTTCCTCTTGTTTTTTTTTTTTTTTACAATAGATGAGAGAAACGTGTTTAATATAGCTTCGATAGATACATAAAAGACCTCTGGTTTGGATATATACATAAAAGATCTCTAAATGCATTAGTATTGGGTGTAGAAAATAGAGAAACATTAACTCAAAATAAAAAGAGAAGAGTGAGAACTAAAAAAAATTGAAAAGAAATAATAAAAAAAAAAATGATATATTTAAATATAAATTTAAAAATGGGTATAGATAAAATAGTAACGCAAAATATGATTGATGTAGCCGATTTTACATAGTGTGGAATAAAGACTTAATTGTTTTTGTAAATAGATTAAGCACTCTGTGTGTCTATAATAATCAGTCCAAAACTAGAAAAAAAATGAGAATGATTGCGGTAGACTAATAACAACGTAAAATTTTTTTTTCATATTTTTAATGATGGATTATATTATAAGTCATATAAAACTTTATCATGCTTTGAATGGTATATCATACTAAATATAAACGTTAAGAAAACTTTCCATTTTAAAGAGCTTGTCGATGTGACATCTTACCACTATGACGAGTGTGTGCAAAGACCGATGAAAAAATTATTATATAATATAATTTATATATTCGACCTTACATAAAACGATAAATCGCTTACCTATCATTAAAGAATACAATAATTTATGTGGTTTCAAATTTCCTATGGCAAATGGCGTCACCAAATCCAGTTGTCCCTCTATATATAAGGTCCCCCCATGTACATACACATCTTGATTTTTTTTTGATGTCTCAAGTTCCTAACTCTACAACTCTATGTCTTCCCGCCACTTCACTGTTGTTGAGTAAGATTAACTCAACTAATCCTGGGTCTCAAGCCAACCGTCCCCTAGCTAACTGAGTATGTAAAGCGCGAGATATGCACGCAATGGGTACAAACTTACTGTAGTAGCCCAAGCTGGGTACCAAGGGTCAGTCTCCAATCATTGGTCACCAAGTCACACACCTCCCGGCCCAAGGTGTTGACCAGGGTCAGTCTCCAATCATTGGTCACCAAGTCACACACCTCCCGGCCTAAGGTGTTGACGATACTCCTCCAACGAATTCTGAGTCGGACTAATCCTGGGCCTCAAGCCAACCGTCCCCTAGCCAACTGAGGATGTAAAGCGCGGGATGTGTACGCAATGGGTACAAACTTACGGTAGTAGCCCAAGTTGGGTACCAGGGTCAGTCTCCAAGCCAACTGAGTATGTAAAGCGCGAGATGTGCACGCAATGGGTACAAACTTACGGTAGTAGCCCAAACTGGGTACCAGGGTCAGTCTCTAATCATTGGTCACCAAGTCATACACCTCCCGGCCCAAGGTGTTGACCAGGGTCAGTCTCCAATCATTGGTCACCAAATCACACACCTCCCGTCCCAAGGTGTTGACGATACTCCTCCGAAGAATTCTGAGTCAGACTAATCCTGGGCCTCAAGCCAACCGCTCCCTAGCAAACTGAGAATGTAAAGCGCGGGATGTGCACGCAATGGGTACAAACTTACGGTAGTAGCCCAAGTTGGGTACCAGGGTCAGTCTCCAATCATTGCACCAAGTCACACACCTTCCGGCCCAAGGTGTTGACCATGGGTCAGTCTCCAATCATTGCGTATGTGCCCCATGGGAGAACTTAGAGCATCTCACAAATACTCTTTCTCCACCCATTTATCAATTTATCAATTTATTGATACCAAGTGAGCTAAGGTCACTTGCTCATATACATCTTGATTGTTGGTATGACTTGTGTTCATCTAGACATGTGAATTTTTTTTTCCTAAAAGATAAAGTGACAAAAACTTACATGTTGACCAAGACTTAGAACTCTATTCAACGTGGCTTGCTTTATCCATATTGGGTAAATGAGATGTTTCCTGTTGAAAGATGATTTTAAAATACGAGTCTCACTTGCACAATATGCAAAAATTATTAGAATTATGTTAAGATCGCTATTCAAACTCTTATTGTAAAAAATAACGTAATTTTAAAGAATTTATTGTTAAAGATATAAAATAACTTAATTTTAAATTTTGTTTTTTTTATAAAGTGAAAATTTCAATTAGATTATTAAAGGGTAAATTATATTTACCTCCCCTCGAGATTTATCCAAACTACCAAACAAACCCTAAGGTTTGATAAAATTACCAATAAAACATTTAACCTTGTGAAATGACAATAAAACCAGCCAAAAATAGAGTTGGAAAATTTAAAAAAAAAATAGGAAAAAATAGGGGTTTTAAATAATCTAACATATAATGAATAAAAAATCAAATCTTTTGAATTTCAAGTTGAAAAAGTTGGTGATCTTTTCATTTTACGATACTTGAAAGGTAAATATGCCTAAATAAAAATGTTTTTTAATTTAAGTTAGATGGGTTTAATATTCTTCAATAGTATTTTAGTCTAATAAATTTTATGTCTTAATAATAAGGGCATAATTGTCAACACAATAAAATTATAAATTGGTCAGGGGGTAACTGTTATACGAGTGATGAGGGGTATATTCGAAATACGATCAGAATTTAATAACTTGTCAAGAAAGTCATCTAGGTACATTTTTTTGTTATAAATACTACTTGAGTATAACTAATGGGGGGTTGGTCTCTCTCTACTTAGTTGAGTTATTTAATATTCTTCAATAGTATTTTAGTCTAATAAATTTTATGTCTTAATAGTAAGGGCATAATTGTCAACACAATAAAATTATAAGTTGGTCAGGGGGTAACTGTTATACGAGTGATGAGGGGTATATTCGAAATACGATGAGAATTTAATAACTTGTCAAGAAAGTTGGATCATGACCTCATCTAGGTATATCTTTTTTGCTATAAATACTACTTGAGTGTAATTCATGGGGGGTTGGTCTCTCTCTACTTAGTTGAGTTATTTCTTATTATCATTAGTCAAAGTTCTGACTTTAGCATCGGAGCGAATCTCTTAGGACCACTTGGGGATGTTTCACTAACATCTTATTTACCGCAGGTCAAGTCATTTAGAGGTGGGGTCTTTTTGTAGGATACTTGATATGTCTGGTATTAAATGTAAGTTGAGTTGATGAGTTAGGTCTTTTTTGATGTAAGTACCGTAGCTTTGGCTTGACCTCCCAAAAGGAACAATTTCTTGGCTTCATCAGATTGATTGGTCAATGGTTCGTTTGGTAATTTTATCAAACCTCATGATCTATTTGGTAGTTTGGACAAACCTGGAGGTGATAAATGTAATTTACCCAATTATGAAAGAATATCTATCAATTATTAATTTTTGCTTCAAATTACAAATATTGTGAAATAAATTTGTCGTCCATAAAACATTAAAGAATCTACATTTTTCCATCAGAAAATTATATACATTTCTTGTTGAAAGGATCATATGTTTGACCCGAATTGCATAATGCAAGGACCTTAACAATGCTCAATAGGGATGAGATCAAAAGTTGCTTTAAAGTTTGCTAAAATGTGTTTTGTGTTTATAGAGGCATTTAATTACTATTTTAAATTACTAAAAGGGTATGCAAATTTTAATTTTAAAAGACAGCACAAATTTAATCGATTTATTGTGAAAAATGTTTATATTAATTTATGCATAAGAATATACTATTTTATATATAAAAAAAAGTACATTTTGGGTATTTAAAGTTGTGTCCTCTTCTAAATTTAGATGTTGAGCGTTAACCTTTTTAAAGATTTCTCTACCTTTTAACTATTAAAAGGAAATTCTCAGTACAGAACATGCGTATTATTTGCACATTACATGAAACAAATCTCTATTAATAATTATCGAACCCATTGAAATAAAATTAAGTTGCTACAAGGGAAATACTAATGAATTTTGATTAAAATTTTAATGGATACTTATTTTGAACAAATATTAGAAGCTACATATTCAAATAAATGATCATTTAAAACTTGAAAGATGCTTCTTAACCCTGTCATCTTTTATCAAAACCAAATGCTAAGAATATATTAAAATAATAATAACAATAAGACTTGTTTCTAGAATTTGGTTTGCAAATAGTCATAAAAATATTGTTATCAATCAACTCAGAAAAAAATATCTTGGATTTTGTAAAAGAAGAGTATTTCTCAACATTAAATTGATAAGAATAATGATTGTGATATAGTCATGGATGAAGAAATTGCATTATAAACAACTATGAGAATACAAGGGTTCACATTGTAGCCATAAGAGAAATGTTTAGAAATAAAATAGGAAAACTCCATGAAAGAGGTATTGTAGCCATGATAAGAGAGAGATTTAGATATGGTTGAATAATAATGAAAGTAAAAGGGTTCACATCAAATCCATACTCCTCTCCATGGAGATTTCATTGAAAGAAGTGTATTGCATTATTTTTGGAGGTAGAGAAGGTATTCTAGGATGTATATGGGTAAATTAGATAAAATATTTTGCAAAATATATATACAAAAGGAAGAGAAAGTGAATTAAAATTTTTTCTCATAATTGAAATGAAAACATATCATATTTGAGGCTGTATGTTAATGGCCTCCCTAGGCACATTAAATTTTCTCTTATAAAAATTCCTATTTAAATTTATTGTTTCATTTATATTACACATAATATATCTTTTTTTTATAGGTTTTTTTTTTTAAAGTTTTCTTCTTTCTCTTCCTGTTTTTTGCCTTCCTCTTCTTTTTAATTCATACTCTTTATCATTACTCGAAACTAATTAAGCAAAATTTAATTGTGTAAAGAGAAATATTGACAACATAAGTCTAATATTGACAGGATAAGGCTTACTTGCAGCTACCACCATCAGCAATTCAAGAAAGCACAAACCAACACTAGGAATTTCCCACATAAACAAAGAGAGAATAAGCAAAGCCTATGAGGCATATTCACACATGCTGCTATCAGCAAGATATCAATCATTCTCAGGCAACAAAACGACCAAAAAGGCCAAGAGGAACACAAACAAATTGAAGCATTAGCATCGGGATCACCAAAGAAACCACGACGTATACACTATGACTCATTATTATGTGAGGTTGACTGTTTACCGAATGCACGAACCCACAAAATAGTAAGTATAGTGTACACATGAGAATAAAGTATTTGTAGTTGCCCAGAGTTGACGAGTTGGTGTGAATTAACCAGCCAATACTTTTTCATTTCTCACTGATACAATTGGCTGTATGGACTGCAGCAATTGTGAAGAAAAATTCAAGCAAATTAAGTTCCAAACTAGAAGAAAATAATGGAACAATTCAATTGTTGAAGTAAAATTAAAATTTTGAGAATCATTGGACAGGAAAGAATGCAGTTCTTTTCTATTACTTCTGCTATATGATTTTCATTCTATTGGACAGATAACTCATCTGCACTAGATTACAACTCCCAGAGACTTTTGATGCAGGTGTGCCACCCAGGTGCTTCACCATCATCTCAAAACAAAACTGGCCACTTTGTGACATTAAACTGATGCTGCCAAAGTTTAATGAACAGAGACAATGTTCAATTGGCCAAGAATCATGGCGTCCTCGAATACAGAGCAATTTGAACATTGACCATCCTGAAATCGCCAGATTAAACTAGTCTAATGATCCCCAAGATAAGATAAAGCTGCCTCTAGTTTCTTTTCAGATGAAATGATACAGGCAAACTTTCAGCGGTTCCGTAAGCTTGAAAGGAAGACACAACTTTCTCCTCCTTAATGAATTCAGAAAATGATCAAATTTCCTGAAACCAAGTAAATAATTATTAATACACAATATACAGTGAAAATGCAAGTGCAATTTTAGCGATAAATGTCCACGTTGTACAATGGAGACCTTCAGAAAAGTTACTTCTTCAGTGTATTTCTTTGAACTTTCACTGGGCAAGCACCTCAGAGTTTTACATTTGAAGATAAAAGAGTGAAGAAGTTTCAAGAAACTCAAGGAGAATAAATCAACCTTGTCCGGTTTCTAAATTATCTTTTCTTCACTACAAGCTACAATCTTCCAGTATTTGAAACTCATAGAAAGATGAAGCAATGTCAATGTCAACAAATCATATGCCTAATGATGCTGACCAGTTATAAGAACATTCATTATCACTCTGCAAAAATAACTAGGAATACAAGACAAGAATCAGAACAACTCAAGTTGTCTTACCATAGGAAATACTTCAAGATATATCAAAGTATCAATTCAGAAATATTCAATGTTCTGAGGACTCTAAATTTTGGTGAGTGTAAAACTTTTACTTACAGTGAGTTTCTATCACTTAGTAAGAAAGGATCTCTAGGAATCTTACTAGTGAAGAGATGCCATTAATCTAGACCTCTTGTAGTGGACGTAGGCAATACAAACCAGAAAGTACAATTTAGAAAGTATAGAAAGATAATTTGATCACTTGAAACCAGAAGAGTCAAGGAAATATTGCTAAGTATTTGCATAACACAATTAACTGCTTCATAAATATAGAGTGGAAAAATACGGCTCATTGTCAGCAGGAACATGCATACAATGGGGTGGTTAAACATCCAACTACATATAATAACTCTACCTGGATTTTATCTAGCTTTATCAACCACAAAAAAGTCAAGAAAAGGTTCTAATCAAACCACAAAGACAAGAACAGGTCGCTAAAAACACTCAGGACAAGCATTTCATTTGCTATTTAATCCAAAAAGTTCAGTTTCAAGGCCAGCAAACAGAAGCTGCAAAAGTAAAATTATTTATGCAAGACTTTGTACTACTATTGTAGGATAGATTATAGATGTGAAATCTGACAAAAAAAATAGTAGTGAAAATTGTTACAACCATGGAGAGAAGCAGCTACTAGTATAGGACACAACCTCAGCGAAGTCCAAATATCTCTTCAGGGGGATCATAAATATGACTATCAGGAAAAATTTCTTCAAAATCTTGCTTAACTCTGTTCCTCAATAGCGGATGGGGCAGGAGACCTTTCAACAAAATCCTAAAAGGCAACTCCTCAGGTGGTTCTGGAGACTTCTTCATATCTTCGTAAATGTTCATTGCATCTGCAGGCGATCCATACCTTAAGAAACCTCGAATGACTTCAGTATATGTCTGAGAATCAGGAAATAAATCCTCCTTTCTCATGTTTTCCCACAACTCCATTGCTTCTTCCATCTTTCTGCTTCTAGCCAACGAGACAATCAAATCCTTGTACAGATAGACATCAGGCTTGTACCAGTCTTGCTTCTGAATTGCTTTGAATATCTGGAAGAGGGAAAGACTCAAATGTAATGCACAACAGCATCAACATTTTAACGCAATAATTCATAAGAAGCCACATTTGACAAAAGTTATGTAACATTGCACCCAACTGAAAATGTTTCTGATGCTCTCAAGACCGGGTAGAAAGAACCAGAATCACTTAAGGAAAGTAAAAATGTTTTGTTTTCACACCAACAAAAAGTATTGTGGTTAATGCCAAAAGCTGAAAAACAAGAAAATCCTAATTTGGGGAAGTAAAATATTATAATTCAACTACACCATTTGAGTTAACAGTTGTGTCTACAAAGCATCAAAGTCAAGTTAGCTATACAAGACTTCTATTTTTCCAAGTCTGAAATTCTAACGTACTCTTTGCAAAGGTCAACTTTATTTAAAGCCTGTTAAACATATTTGTCTCGTTTCCGTCTTTCATGAGCAAGTGACATTTCAATGTAAAGCAAACTTTGAACTCATGTGACATTAGGAACTATTCGAGATGCATTAGGAACTCCAGTCTCAATGTTCTTAAGATTCATTAGGAACAGCTCTTCAATGTAAAAGATTTTTTTTAAAAAAAATGGAATACCCTACCAGAGCACCCAAGTTAACCTTCTTATACTCATAGATAGATGCATAGATAAGCATATGTGTATAGGCATATAACCATAGGTGCCACATATAAAAACACACACAAAACTTAAACCAGATATCAATTTATGATCAGTATATAAGAAGATAAGAAGTGCAACACTATACAAATTAACGAGTATAAAAATTCCAATTCATGCACAAATGGAGGATGCAATGACATTGCAGGGTTGAATTACTGTTTAAAATGATATAATTTGGCAAATTTTCTTAACATGAGTATCCAAAGAACTACAGAATCCTACACGCATTTCATATTGAAGACAACTTTTTCAAAAATAAGTTTCCGAATCTCTTATTTCATCTACTGTGACATCTACACTATAATACCTAATCTATTTAGAATTCACATTTAAGATTTCTACTGGGTTGTTGTTATCGGTTCATTAGTTCTTCAATTGTCTGACCATGTTCCTTAGACAACAATTTCTATCACACTCTGAAAGCATACATTTATCCCATCTCTAGTATTTGGACCAATCACATTTTCTTTCAACATCTCGTAACTGTATTTTACAAAGATAGAGAAACTATATGCCAAAGGTGAAGCATTTGCTCTTCTCCCCTCTTCCCAAGAGGATTAAGCTGAGTTTGGCTATCATTTATTTATACCAAAAGCCAATTCATACAAATTAATAGATCAGCCTAACTCTTTCAACAATTCACCAAAATGAAGCTAACATAATAAACAGTGAGATGATGCCAATGCTACTCTGACAAATTTTTCAAAGAATGTCCTCTTTCTTTTACCTACTATAAACACTAAAAAGAAGGTAAAGTTTCTCACTTTTTAATCTTTGAATTTTATAAGTAGAAAAAACAGCAACACCCCATATGCTTACTAAGAAAACCCACCAGAAATGAACAACGAAAAGATAATATTACCACAAAACAAAACAAAACAAGATAAACGGGTAATAATATGTACCTCATGCATCAATACTTGTACCTCGTTCATAAAAGTACACATACTACCAATCGGACTATATCAAAATGCTGAAAAATGGAATTTTGTACCTTGGCAGCAAGAGAAACCTCTTGTTGACGTTCGAGTTCATTGAGAACAGCGATCATATCCATCTTAAGAAGCCTAAGGACGTGAGTTTTGATGAATTTTTCGAGCTTTTCATTATCGTCTTTGAATCTCTTTAACCCCAATATCACGAACACTGCTTCTTTCCCTATCATTTTCTTACCTCTCCAGAGCTGCCCTCTCGGCCTACCGTCGTGGAAGAACCGAATTGATGACTGTCCCAGTTGGGTTCCACATCCAAAAAATTGTTGCAATGGTAGAGGAGGCAGCGGCGGAGGATAGGAAGTAAAAGGAGAAGACAGACTTAGAAGGTGATTTAGAAGTGAAGTTGACATTGTTCTTGACCTTGAAAATATTGCCGCCATAGCCAGTTTAGAGAACGACATGACGATGATGATGGAGAAGACAGAAGACTGGGAAGGGATCGACTGAGGACAGAAGAATTTGTGGAAAAAGTGAGAAAGGGAGCTAGGGACAGAAGGGTCTTTTTACCATTGGTCATTGCAGTGGTGGAATCCAATCGGATGGATGGAGTCTATCGAGCTCATTAGGGGCTATGTCACGACTTTGGCATAGAGTTATTGAATTCACGCTTTTGTATTAGTTGGTAACTAGTATTAATAGTGGCATATGTATTATTGAAAAGTGGAATATAAAATACTAGAGAAATTGATTTTTTTCTTAACTTTCTCTCTTTCCTTCTTTACTGTCATTTCTTGCTTAGAGATCTCTCTCTTAATTCTACTCTTTATTGATGATAAACATTATAACGAGGCTTCAATTTTGACAAGTTACTCGAGTTCGATCGAGCACCAAATTTTGATCTTGAGCTTAACTTTGAGTATCGAATTCGAGCTCGATTATTTTAATATATTTTTTTATTTTTTATAATTTTTTAAAATTATGGGTGAATTTGTAATTTTTTAAATTTTAATAAGGTCAAATTATAATTTACTATAAAATTAAGAACTAAAACATAAATATAAGTAGCTCTCTTGTCTACCACTCCTAATGGTTCGTGTTTGGGTTACACTTTTGAATTAATATCATTAGGTAAAATAAATTAATTTAAATAGATAATTATTGTTATGAAATGATTTCAATGAATATCATTTAAATAAATGATTATGGTTATTGTCAACTTAATTTGAACAAGCCAAGTTAGTTAAGAAAATAAAACAATTTTTATTAGAATAATATTTGAATTTATAATAATTATAAGGTTGATTAAATTTACTCTCTTTGATGTTTGATAAAAGTATGGAATGAATCCTGTAATTTTAGAAAATTACCAAAGTGATGGTTTTTGGTCTTGATTAATTATATTTATTTTTTTAGGTTTATTTAAATTACCAATTAAATAGTGTGATTTTACAATAATTATCATCTAACTCCTGAGCTATGGAAAAATTTAACAAATACACCCTTACCAATAGAATGCACTAATTAGATTATTTGAATTTTGTTGTGAAATTCTTAAAATGTTCATTAAATCCTTTTAATAATTTTGGGTTAACTATATTTGTTGGGTGTGGTAAAACCATATTATCAAACAAACATTTAAGTTTTAAATATTAGAGTCACTCCTTTGACTAAATTGAATTACCATAAACTAAAATAAACACTCTATTATATCAATAAAAGGACAAAACCTGAAATCCTATGTCCATTTTTTGGAGGCCTTTTTTACTCAAAAAGTGATACTTTATATCATACTGGAACCATTACATTACATATCCCAACTGGCAATACATCACAATTTGTTGCTAGGAGCAACCAGGTAGGGAACACGTCTTCCCAAACCTGAGATTGCATGCTATTACATGCCACCCTTGCACGCACAAGACTTGCTACGTTGAATTTTCTACTATTCTCCTAAAATAGCACCTTTCAAGCATTTATGTTAACAGAGAGATGTCTTCGGATATGGTAATAGTGTCAATTGTTGGAGGCTTCCTCTTCTGTAAATAATATACCAAAGCCTTGACATCTGTCTGTACCTCAATTTTGCTTCAACCTGCGTTGATTGCTTGTAAAAGGGCTAATCTTATAGCCTCTGAAGCTGCTACCACTGGAGAAGTGCTTCCCTCCATAGCAACTGCTTTAGCCCATTTTATTCCACCTGTTTCATCTCTAGCTATTAGACCTAAGCCATAGCCTGCGTTGTTCTCCTCTTGCTCCGCACTAGTGTTAATTCTGATCCAGACTTGTGGGGGTTTCGTCCACCTTAGTTGTTCTAGCTTGTTCTTGTCACTTGATCTTCGAAGATCAGAGGATTTTTCCTTCAGTACTGCATACTCCTGCCATTCCTGTAAAGCCTTAGAAGCAATCTCTTATTCTTCCCATGCGTGATCATTGAAAAGTTTATTATTCCTTGCTTTCCATATCTGTCACGATATATTGAAATTCAACTCAGTCCTATTTTTAAGGAAAGCAAGGATAATAAACTTTTTAAAGCCTACTATCGATATCAGCTATGCCTTAGAAGCAATCTATGCCATTCCTGTAAAGCCTTAGAAGCAATCCCTAATTCAACATGTTTTGAAAATAGGAATATACAGATTTATAGTGGTTCACTCTCAATGCGAGAGTTTGTCACGCTTTCTTAGTTAAATTCCACGTTTTCTTAGTTTTTCCTTTATAAATGTAATAGTTAGCAAAGTGGATTTTTAGACAAGTTTTGTGAACTTGATTTCTTTCTGAATAACATTCTCTCTCAAATTTCATACTCTTTCTTGATGCTATTCTTCATTTCCAATTTCTTCCCTTAAAGCGTGAAATTCGGGTTCAGATCCTGACAAATGGTATCAGAGACAATGATACTCTGCCCCTAAAATTCTTGATTTCTTCTCTGATTCTTCATTCTTTTCTGGAATCTCTCATTTTCTTTAATCATTCATTTCTTCTGTGATTTTTTTTCTTTTCCCCATTTCTCATTTCCTGTTCTTCTCTCAATAAATACTTATAAATTCTTTTTATCCTTCGTGCAGTTTCTAACGCTTTCCCGCTCTAGTTCTGAATTCTAACCCTATTCTAAATCTTGAATTTACAGCCTTAAACATGAGTAGGGAGGATATGGACGAACATACGAGTAGATTGGATGCTATCCTTGATAGGATTGAAAGTAAATTTGACATGTTATTGAAGATTCTATTAACAGAGAAAGTTGGAGAAATTGATATTGGAATTTTGAATGCAATGGGATTCGACAGTTTTCTGAATTTCAAGAATCAAGAGATTGAAATTCCTGAGGTGATGAAAACTGATTCGCAAGGTGATTTGGATGGTGGAAAAACATTTACAGAAGCTGAAGACCATCTGTTTGATACAATTTGTCAGTGGTCAAATTTTAGCAATGAAGAACTCTTGCAGAATTCTGTGGAGTCAATTAGAACGAGTGATTTAGAAATGAGTGAAATTAATTTCAACGGATTCAAAGGTTTTCTGAATTTGAAGGAACACGAAATTGGTACAATACCCACCTTGTCCACTCCTGAAGAGCATGCTCTCAACCTTAATGAAGGAAAATCTTCAGGTGATAGTGATGGTGATGGTGAGTCACTAGTGATAAGCAGTGAGAAAGGTAATTTTTCCCATCTTACTGTAAATTTTGGGATTCTTAATTGTGATGGTGTTAAATTTACTCCTCTAAATGATGAAAATGTGGAGTTATGGGATTTATGTAGCAATGTTATGGTTTGTGAGAATATTGCAAAAAAGAGAACAATTCGTGCTTCAATTCAGAAATTGCCAAAACTTCAAAATTTTATGATTATTCGTGATCTTGATTTGCCATCAATCACACTCTCTGATATCAGTTTAGAAGTGACAAATGTTTTTGATGATTGTGGTGGTAAACAATACATTCCAGTTGTTTCCTTTCAAGAGGTATTGCAGGGAATTTTTAGTGGTGAGTTTTATGGTTTTGGCAATTATGGTCTCCTCAAATTTTTTGAGGAATTGGAAAGCTTTAAAATCTCTATCAAAGTAGTCAAGAGTGGTGTTAAATCTTGGGTTGAAAGGGTGACAAGTTTCAAGGGAGGTACTATTTCCAGTTATTACAAAATTCATATTAGTACCTGTGAAAATATGCATATGCATCCTGTACTTGCTCCTGTGAATGAAATTAGAAGAAGTGGTGAAGGAAATAAGTACAACATAGAGATGGTGAAGAGGTTGGATTTACTCCAATGGTTCATGTCTCAATTTTTAATAAGACTCAGAGTTCTACACTAGTTTTGCAGAAGACTCAGAAATGATGAACTGGAGATTCAATTGAACTACTATTCTGTAACAACCTCTTGGAATAGTTCATTTTACAATAAAGGAGTTAGAATTCATCAAATGGTTCAGGTGTTTTTTTTTGAAGAAGATAATTGGGGAAACACCAACACATATTGCAAATCTTTTTGAAGAGGTGGAGAGAAATAACATTTGTCAAATCACAGTGTCCTACATCTCTAATTTGATTAGTTGTTTGCACATGGATTACTCAGTACTACAACCAAATTCATTGGCAGAAGAAGTACTCAGTACTAGAAGTTGGATGCTATAAATTTTAGTTTGAAATTTGAATGGAGGACCTCACATTTCAAAGGAATATTATGGTGTTGCCTTCTCTTAAGAGAAAGATCTTTGGTGATTCAACTTGAGGACAGGTTGATTTTTTTTTTTAAGGAAATTCTTGTTGCTCCAGTGTTGGTGAAAAGAACTTCTGAACATCAAGAATTTGTCGCTCCTGAAGACGAAACTGGTGCAGCGGAAGAAGAGGCTACTTGGGAAACTGCATATTTGGTTTTATCACAACTCCTTCACTTCCAGTTTGAGGCTACTACAATTGCAATATCACCACTTCATGTTCTTTATTGGGCAACAAAATTCCAGGATTGAATTTCAGTTGTTAATGCTCAACTTTAGACTTGAGGACAAGTCTACCTTAAGAGGGGATGATTTGTCACGCTTTCTTAGTTAAATTCCACGTTTTCTTAGTTTTTCCTTTATAAATGTAATAGTTAGCAAAGTGGGTTTTTAGACAAGTTTTGTGAAGTTGATTTCTTTCTGAATAACATTCTCTCTCAAATTTCATACTCTTTCTTGATGCTATTCTTCATTTCCAATTTCTTCCCTTAAAGCGTGAAATTCAGGTTCAGATCCTGACAGAGTTATGTCCATTTAGCCGCTACCAAATTTCACTATGATAAAAATTGAATTACAATTGTATATCTGTCTCTCACTCTCTAATAAAACATTCGAAACCCTAAATACATCTTTATATACTCAACGAAATAGGGCTACGAAGAGGGTAAAAACACCAAAATACCCCAAAAACTAAACCCTTACACATAAAAATTTATCTTTATATATTCAACGAAATAGATTGATCCGCGAATTTCTCTACTTAAGATCTTCAAACGTCGTAAGCTCCACAACTCAACAAGTCCTACTATCGATATCAGCTATGCCTTCTAACATACAAATTTTAGACCACCACACTGAGAAAAAATCTTCCTAGTTTTTAAGGCCCTGCCAACTCATAGCTGCCAATTTCCATACTTTTTGCATCAATTCGCATTTGAAAAATAAATGTTCTATGTCTTCCTCTTCCTCTCCACAGAGCTTGCAAAAGCTTGAAATTTGTTTACCTTTCTGGATTAAATTAGTTAGGACTGGTAGAGCCTCATGGCAGCATTTCCTGGCAAATAGTTTTAGCTTCTGTTTCAGATGTAAGCTCCAGAGTCTTCTCCATATTTTCTTCCCCTCATCATCTGTTGAACTGCAACATGTTTTCCCTCTTTTATTCTCCTGCTATTTTTGGATTATGCTATATCCAGAATGGACATCGTATTCTCCTCCATTGTTGTGTTCCCAGATCAAACGATCTCTAGCACCAACTTGGCTGATTGGCAGTTGTATAATACTTTCTGCATCCTGGAGAAAGAAGGTTTGTTTGATAAGATTAGTATTCCAGAAGTTATTCTCATCATTCATAAACTCAAAAACCATCTCTAAGTTGTTGCCTTTGTCTGGAGTTCTTGGTTTTCTTGTTGGGGAGTTTGGCAGCCTCCTTCCATATCCTGATAGTTAAGCCATTCCCACATGCATGCTACATTTATCCCTGATCACTCCTTTTACATTGATTCAACTATTCCATAGCCAGGAGGAGTTTGGCTTGGCTTCAACTTGCAGCACAAAAGATTTGGGAAAATATTAATTTGTTTTTCAGGACCTTGCTCATAAGAAGTTTTAGCTTGATAATCAACCTCCATAATTGCTTGGCCAATAAAGCTTCGTTGAGTCTTTCATATCTTTCTCCTTTATCTTTCTCTCCAGTCATTTTCTCCCAAGCTACCTAATGGATGCTCTTTTCTAGGTTTGCCTTCCCCCACCAAAATTTTGCCATTGTTGAGGAGATTTCGTGGCACAGCCTATTTGGGAGTTTAAACACAGACATACAGTAAACTGGCAGAGAAGATATAACTGATTTGAGCATAACCTCTTTACTCGGTGATGATAAAAACTTGTTCTTCCAGTTCATGATTATTTTTGTTGCTCTTTCACTAATTATTTTGAACACCTCTGCTTTTGATCTTCTAACTACCATCGGAAGGCCCAAATATTTGCTGTTTTTTTGTTCTTTTATTCCTTCCAATTCTTTGAATATTGATTACTTTTTTAACAGCTTGCGAAGAGTTTTTGCTAAACAGCACTGCAAATTTCCCCAAATTGATCTGTTGTCTAGAGCTTTCTTCGTACAGCCTCAAGATTTCTTTGAGTTTCCTAGCTTGATATGTAGTTGCCTTACAGAAGAGGATTGCGTCATCCGCAAAACGAAGGTGAGAAACATTAGGCCCTCATTTGCTGATTCTCATTCCTTCAAGGTTTCTATTTTTTACTACACTATTCACAAAAGAAGTAAGACCTTCAAAACATATTAGAAAAAGATAAGGAGATAGCAGATCGCCTTGCCTGAATCCCTAGTAGGAAGTATATAACCTCTAGGCTCTCCTTTAAACAGGAATGAAAAAGAAGTTGAACTCATACATTTTAGAATCCACTGAATGAAAACTTTAGCAAATCCCATTCAACCCTATCGTAAGCTTTAGACATGTCTAGTTTCACTGTCATGAAACCCTTATCGCATTTCCTCAAATTGTTTAGATAATGAATGAATTCATGTAATACCACTACATTATCTAGGATTTGTCTACCTGAGATAAAAGCTGATTGTTTTATGCTAATGCATTTATGAAGAACTGTTTTTAATCTTGCAGCCAGAATTTTTGAAATAATCTTGTAGACAACATTGTATAAACTTACGGGTCTAAAGTGGGAAATTGAACTAGGGTGTCTTACTTTAGGAATCATAAAAATCAAAGTGTGCTTGAAAGCATGAAATAAATTCTTTGAATAGAAAAAACTTTTAACTACTGCAGCACAAACATCATACTCAATGACACAGTGGCGGAATTAAAGGGGGGCGAGCTAGTGCCGCTGCCCCCCTCCCCCTTCATTTTGGAGAAGAAGGTAGAGGTATATATTTTTGCCTTCATTGCCCACCCTATGCTGACTTTGTTAGGGCGCCGCTTGGAGTTCAGAGTTTGGGCTGTTGGCCTGTTGCTGCTGTTCTGAAGACACGATGAAGAAGCGAAGAAGAAGATTTGAATTTTGTTTTTTCTAATCTTAAGTAAAACAACGTCGTTATACTTAAGAGTTAAAAAAACTCAGTAAGTAAAACGTCGTTTTACTTACTGCAAAAAAATACGTTACAAATCTGAAGGACATAAGGAGTGAGCTTTTCTAACCTTATCCTTAATTCAATACTCTCTCCACCACTGCCCACTGCCCATCACTGCCGCCTGGTCCCCCCTCTCCCCCCTGCTGACTGTTGTTGGCATTGTTGCTCACTTGCTCTTGCTGCCAGTCTGCTGCAACTTGCTAGTCCACTGTCCATTCTCCATTGTCTTTACTTGAGATAAGTTTTTATATTTTAATATATATTTTCAATAATTAAGAATAAAGTATTTAGTCATTTTTTTTAATGTAAGCTTTTAGTAATACTTGAAGTAAGTTTTTTATATTGTGTTTATTTTTCTAATATTTTAATTTTTTATGTAAGTTTTTAGTAATATCTTTATGTAAGTTTTTTTATGTTTTTAATTTTTAGTAATATTTAAATTTTTGTGTATATATATTTGTGAATTTTAATTGATTATTATGATTAAATATTTATTAATAGTTTATTTGTGAATTTTGATTAATTAATTTGAAATTTATAAATTATAATTATTTAATTAAAAAATAAGAGACTTATTAGTGAGTTAATAAATGTTCTAAAAGATATTAAAATATTTTATGATCTTTTGAATTATGATTATTTATTTGTGTAATTATTTTAATATTGTTATAATTTTTGATTTGGTAATATTTTGATAAATTATGATCGGTTATGAATAAATTTTTAAGACGAAGTGTTGATTCTTCTAAAAGTTCTAATGAAGAAAATAGTAGAGAAAAACATTCTTGTGTGGAATTCAATCCAGATGACATTGTTAGTGATCTAGGGTTACGCAAACCAATTAAAGAATTCGATGTTTTTATTAGAGACTAAGTTCGAAGAGAATATTTGATAAGAGGCATTTGTCAACCAATTGGCCATATTTATCCTCGAAAACAATTTGGTAAGAGTATAGAAGTTTCCAAGCAACTTGGTTTCAAAATCAAAAGATGCAACATTTTGTTTTTGGTGCTGTCTCTTTAAAAATTCACATAGAGGATGTCGAGTTGGAGATGAGGCGTTTACTAGTTCAGGGATAAGTAATTGGAAAAAGCAATAGAAATATTCAATACACATGTTGGTGGTGTATCTAGTGCTCACAATGATGCAAGAATACAACTTGAGGCTTTTCAAAATCAAAGACAAAGTGTATCGCATTTGTTACAAGCACAGGGACGTGAAATGAAAATTGCTTATCGCACTTGCTTAACAGCGATTTTGGATGTGACGCGCTTTCTTTTAAAACAAGGTTTGCCTTTTCGTGAACATGATGAATCTTCGAGTTCTTTAAATAAAGAAAACTTTCTTGAATTAATTGAGTGGTATACCCAACGAAGTAAGGAGGTTGCTAAGACAATGAATGAGAATGCTCCTAGAAACAATCAAATGACATCTCCGAAAATTCAAAATGAACTAGCAAGTGCTTGTGCTACTGAAGTCACAAATGTTATTCTTAATGATATAGGGACAATATATTTTCTCTTATGGTTGATGAAGATATTTCAGTTAAGGAGCAAATGGGAGTTGTTTTGAGATATGTGAACAAACATGAAAATGTTATTGAATGCTTTCTTACTATTATTCGTGTGCCTGACACTTCCTCTATTTCCTTGAAGAAAGCTATTGATGAATTGTTTACAAAACATAAGGTGTCGTTATCAAGATTGAAAGGTCAAGGATATGATGGAGCTTCAAATATGCGAGGTGAATATAATGGATTGAAAGCTCTTATATTGAAAGAAAATGCATCTGCATGGTATGTTCATTGTTTTTCTCACCAACTTCAGCTTGTTGTTGTTGCAGTTGATAAGAGTAACAGAAGTATTAGTGATTTTTTCCAATATGTTACTATGATTGTGAATGTTACTGGTACTTCATATAAAAGAAAAGACAAATTTAGACAACTTGAATATGATAGGCTTTTAGAATGTTTGGAAAAAGGAGATATTGTTAGTGGTAGAGGAAGAAATCAAGAAACTAGTTTAATGAAATATGGGGATACTCGTTAGGGATCACATTACATAACTATCATCCATTTAATGTCTATGTGGAATTCCATATTACAAGTGCTTGAAAATGTGTATGATGATGGTACTAATGATGACAATAGCAGTATAGCCACAAGTTTAATTGATAAGATTAAGAGTTATGAATTTGTGTTTGTGATGCATTTGATGCAATATTTGCTGGGAATTACAAATGAGTTGTCACTTGCTTTAAATAATGAAAGTTCGATTACAAGTATTTAGAGATAAGGGATGAGAGAATCTTTTGGATGAAGTCAATACATTTTGTGGTAACCACATGATTCTAGTGCCCAATATGGAAGAAGTATGAGCACTCGTGGTCGTAGCAGACGAAATGGGCAAATGATTATTAATTTCTATCACTATCACGTTGAAATTTTTTGTGAGGTATTACTTTTAAATTTCTTGTTTCATTCTGTTATCTTTAAATTTCAATAATGGTTTCTCATTTATTTTTTATTGTTACAATATTAGATTGTTGATATGATGATTCAAGAGATGAATAATCATTTTTCCGAAGCAAGTATAGAGTTACTAACTTGCATTGCATGTCTTGATCCAGAAGACTCATTCTCTCAATTTGACATTGGTAAGTTACTCTATCTTGCTGAACTTTATTCGGAAGACTTTTCATTGACTGATCGTGTGGAACTTAAGGAGCAACTTAAGACTTACATTCATAATATAAGAGCTGAATTTTCTATGATTGAGGATTTGGGGAGTCTTGCTAAAAGGATGGTTTTAACTGGAAAGAATGTAGCTTTTTCATTAGTATATCGTTTGATCGAGTTAGCATTGGTTTTACCAGTTGCAACTGCTTCTGTTGAAAGGGTTTTCTCTGTAATGAAAACTATCAAGACTGATTTGCGTAATAAAATGGGAGATGAGTGGATGAATGACAATTTGATAGTTTGCATCGAAAATGAGATCTTTGCCTTTAAAATGAACAAATTTTGCAACGTTTTCAACAGATGCAGACTCATAGGACAT
Organism: Ophiorrhiza pumila; assembly: GCA_016586305.1. Classification (NCBI taxonomy): domain Eukaryota; kingdom Viridiplantae; phylum Streptophyta; class Magnoliopsida; order Gentianales; family Rubiaceae; genus Ophiorrhiza; species Ophiorrhiza pumila. The sequence goes on from BLIW01000005.1 coordinate 22,491,818, forward strand.
AGTTGTCTCCTCTTATTTGTACATCCGGCGCTAGTAGTTCAAGTGTGAACAAATAACTGTTTTATGGGTATGTGGATATATTTATATTTTTATTACTATAATTCTCAATTTGATACTTTAGCCATGAATTATTTTTTTCCGAATACAATTGACCCCCCCTCAAAATATGTTATAGTTCCGCCACTGTAATGACATGCCAAATTTTTTGAAAAATCAGTGGAGTCATACCATCTGGCCTGCGAGATTTATTTGGGTGAATAGCCATCAAAGCGAGCTTGATTTCTGAGTCATCTAAAGGTTTCGTAAGATCCACATTCATTGCATTTGAAATCAATGTAGGGATTCCAGCCAGTATCTCCTTTGAACATGAAGCATTTGTGGTGGTGAACAGCTTTTGGTAGAATTGGGCAACTTTTTTCAATCAATTCAGTCTCATTTTGGCATTCACTTCCAACATCACTAACCAGCTTAGTGATCATATTTCTCTCTCTTCTGGGCTGTACATGCATTGAAAAATTTAGTATTCTTGTCTCCTTCTTTCAGCCACTTTTCCCTCGCTCGTTGACTCTAATATTTGTCTTCCTCTTTATATGCTTCCTCTAACTTTCCTTGCAGCTCTTTCCACACATTCTAGTCCCTCTCTGGTCCATTCCTTTGCATTTCTTCCACTGTATCCTTCAGCCTCTTGATCTTCTTTGCCGAATTGTTGTTGTTGCTCCTGTTCCATTTCAGAAGTTCCAGCCTACACACCTTAATTTTCTATAGAAGTTTAAACTGTTTTGAGCCAATCGCTCGGTGGGTCCAAGCTTTGCTAATAATTCCTTCCACTTCTTGCTTGTCAGCCCATTTACTTTCAAACAAAAATCTTCTTTTATTCTTGTGTAGGCATGGATTTGTATCCAGTATCAGCATTTTGTAATAGGATGCTTGCTTTATCTCGTGACTTACCACTGCCTTTGCATTTGCCACTATCCAATCAGATGAAGCCAGAATTCTGTCCAGTTTTTCTTCAACAAATCTCTTACGGGTTATTTCCCAAACTATGGTTCTTTTTAAACTTTATTCCCAAAATATTGTTGTTTTGAGATTTATTATTAAAATATGCCAAAAATGTTTCAGCTATTTGATTTTTAGTCCTTTAACTTTTGTATATCTTATACAAGCATGAATATTTTGAATTCAATTGATTTGTTATTCCCTAGGTACTCATAAAAGCATAATTAAAGCATAATAAAACAATTTCTACTGTATCTTAGCAGTTCAAATTTTTTGGGTCTTACCTCGTTTCCTTTAAGCTGTTTGTTCTCCTTCCTTAAACCTCATCAGCCTCTTGGCTTCACCGTCTGGGCAATGATTAGTAGCATTCCACTTAAGGATGTCAGAATCTTCACACCTTCGGACTTCTTAACGGCTAACGGCCTCCTGCCTCAACGCCTTCTCGTCCTTGATAGATTCTTCCAACTGCCACATCTCCTCCCTTGGGTACAGAATTTTAATTCTGATTTGGGTTTTAAGAACTTAAACAATAAAATATATGGCTCAATAAAAGGAAACTTACTTTTATTAAATTTGAACAAACTAATTTACAATAGACAAGAGCTTTATTCAGCTCATCCCTATGCTTATATTTTCCCTATGGGAAAGGAGAAACTTAGAAACTCATTCTTTTTCTAACACTCTTAGTTGAGGGTTTTCTGCTAGGATTTTTCGATGCCTTCTTCTCTTGAGATGACTTCTTTATATAGACTTCAAACGCGTTTGAGAATCCGCGTAAAGAGATAAGCCTTCTTCTTCATTGGTGGATTGATGATAAGAATCCATATCCACTAGATGAGTGGGGTAATAGTTATCTTTATCATCACATGGATGTGGTCCATTGCTGTTATTTTCCAGCAATTGCTTCCAATAGTGGTAGGGACCACTCTTCGTATGCTCCATTTTGAGCTTAGTGGTATGGACCACTCTTCACATGGTGCTGTCTTTCTTTGGTGAAGAATCTCTTGAGTGCATATACTGACTCATTTTGCATGCCATTTGCAAGGTAGTGCTTCTGCCATAAAACCTGTCGTTTTTGAATTCTTTTACTTTTTCTTGTAATGTTAGTGATCTTTTATTTCCTTCTGTCACAATCATCCAGCTTTCTGAGCTGTTGAGGACTTGAAAATTTTTTACAGAGAAAGTCTCTATTATTCCTGCTATGGCTTTGATTCCCATAGCTCTCATGTATTGTTCCCATTTTTTATTGAAGAATAGTATCTTCACTTTTTGTTCATTAACTCGTAGACTCACATCTCCTTTGAGCTTGGCGATATGAACTAGGTTAAAACATGGATACTCTTCATCTTCATCATATTCTGGTGCAATGCTATACACTCAAATGAAAAGTTTTTTGCCTTCTGCATATTTTTCAAGGCACTGAACAAATATTGGGTCAAAGAATTGGAACTCTTTTAACTCCGTGCTTGGGTAAATTCGATCACAGAAACCGAATTTGAATAGTAGGTATAGGAATTTGGCTGGAACTCCTTCAATCGTAGTTATCCTTGGATATATACTTGATCCTTCAAGTCTGAAGAAAAATTCTCCATTATCTAAATTGTATACCTGCAAAGCAAATTCATAATATTCTTTTTCTTTTAAGTTTTTTGAATCCGAAGATCCTTTTATCCGAACAACTTTATTTTTTCCAGAATCGGAAGAACTGGGTTGCTCGTTGTTGATTTTGAGATTTATATTCTCAGGATTCTCCATGTGAATGATAGAATCATCATATGCTGATTTGAATTCAACATTTTTATTTTTAGTGGATTCACCACTATAAGTTGGTTTATCACCCTACATTCCATGAGAGTCCGAAAACTTCTTTACCAGTTCATAGAGATCTGCAAATTCTGTCAGTATCTCTCCCTGTTGTTCAACAAGACTATTCATCTCTTGCTGTAGTTGCTTTTGCTGATCCAACAGATTAATTGTTTGTTCTCTAATAGAGAATAACATATTGGATTTTTCCACAATACTTTCATCTAGTTGAGATATTTTTGTAGCGAGAGAGCTACAAAGCTGTAGCATTTGTTGCCTTTTACCCTTCTCCATGTTCGGGGTTTCTTGATAAGAAATCTGCATAAAAATTGTTAGTTCCTTTTATATAATCAATTTTAAAAGTATAATAAGACAACAAAGATTGCCATCTTAATAGTCTTCTAAATTGAGGTTCAGAAGGTAATTTATTAAAGATTAAACTACCAACTTGAGTATTATCTGTTTTTACCACAAAAGGTTTTGGTAATAAGAAAAAAGAGAATTTTCTTATTCCTTTTATTATGGCTAATAATTCCTTTTCATTTGTGGAATAATTAACTTCTGCTGTATTAAATGTACCACTTGTGTACCTGCATATCTCATTGATGTCAGTTTTTAAAATAGCTGCCCAATAAAAATCAGAAGCATCAGTTTGTAAAATAAGATTATCTTCTGGTTCAGGTATTCTGAGTTTAGGAAGTTCTATGCATTCTTCCTTTAAGGATTTTATTACTTCGGTGTGATCATTTGACCATCCACTAGTATTATTCTTCCTTAGTAATTTTTGCAACAAAGACCTTTTCTTAGCAAGTTGCGGTATAAATTCTCCTGCATAATTTAAACATCCAAGAAATTGTTCTATTTCTTTTTTAGTGTTTAATTTATCTGGAAAATTACATATTTTTTGAGATATATGACTCTGTAATTTAATACCATTAGTGGTTATTATCATACCAAGAAATTCTATCTCAGTTTTACTAATCTCAGCCTTTTTTTGACTTAAGATTATTCCATTTTGTATGCAAATTTTTGCAAATTCTTTTAAATGTCCTATATGTTCCTGATATTCATTAGAGCAAATAAGAATATCATCTACATAAACAAGCATGTATGAAAAAATATAAAATATCTTATCCATTTTTCTCTGATATATTTGTGGTGCATTTTTTAATCCAAAATGCATCACTAACCATTCATACTGTCCATTAGGTGTACTAAAGGCAGTTAGAGGTATAGATTTATCAGCAAGTTTTATTTGCCAAAATCCTGATTTACAATCAAATTTAGAAAAGTATTTCTTTCCTTTTGCTAAATTGATTAAATTATTTTTGTTTGGAAGAAAATATCCATAAAAAATACTATGTTTATTTAACTCTTTATAGTTAACAACCATTCTTGCTTTACCTCGTTTTTCTTCAGCATGGTTTCTAACCATAAAAGCTGGTGAACTATGAGGGCTATTACTTCCTCTAATTAATTTCAAATTAATTAGTTCTTTTATTTGAATTTTAAATTCAATTTTATCTTCTTCTGAATATATCATTGGTTTAACTCTAATGATAATGTTTGGATCTTTTAGCTCTATTACAGCTAATTCTCTTTTTATATCCCATTTTGCTATAGGATTTTCTCCATAATTGCTAGCTATTAGATCTTTTACTTTGTCTATATCTAGCATTTTAACTTTAAACTTTCTTATCTGGTTTGTATGCAACCAAATTTTGTCATATCCATCACCACGCGGTGCTGGCTGAACTCTGTATGGGGTATGAATTCGCGAAGTGCGTATCCAATGTCCACAAGGGGTTTTTAAACTAATCATATAGATTGTTTGGTTATATGTCTGAAACTGTTGAACGAAGTCGTTCCCTAACAGTAAGTCGACATCTAATCCTTCATAAACATATAGCTGTTTTATAGCTACTATTTTGCTTCCTAATATAATTTCAGGTTTAAAACATATCTTGTCTAAGGAGTGCTTATCACCTGTTACTCCTTGCATTGAGACTTTTATTGGATTATTTATCCAATTTTTGAATAGGAATTCTTTTCCTAAACTTATTTCTGCACCTGTATCAATCTGAGCACAAGTGAGAATTTTCTTTTCATAACATGTAATTTCTACGAAAATACTTACAGAAATTTTTTGTTCGCTAGGCATTTTCCTTTTCTAGAAAAATATTTTTTTCCTGCAAAAGAAATCTCAATACCATATTTGTCAATGGTAAAATTATCTAGGCTATCTAGAAATGCTTTTTCTAGAATTATATGATGGTTTTGCTTTCCATCTAAAGTAGCCAAATAACAAATTATATTAAATTTGGTTTCTTGAAAAGTTATTGGTACTTTAACAATTTCATTAATCTCATTTTCTTCATTTGATATACATCTATATGTGTCCTTATATTTTTTTATTAATCCTGCATCAAAATAACTATTAAAGTGATTCTGTGCACTTTTTGTGTTAATAAGAATATTATATCCTTCGATATAATTTTTTCCATTGAAGTATTTACCAAAAACTTTTAAGTCGTTTGGTGAATTTTCTTTTATAATCCTTGGAAAATTGAGTGAAGAATAACTCCTTCTACCTTTTTCTATCATAATATTATTTTTATTATATGAGACTATGTCTCTTGATGTTCCTTCTTCTAAATTCTTAGAAGTTCCAAATTCAATTGTATAACTATCTGGGATAGTTAGATTATTTCTAGTGGGTTCTAGAATTCTTCCTATTTCCAGGCATTCTTTATCTAATTCAACTGCTGGTTTCTTATCAAAAATACTTCCATAGTTTGAATTAGTAAGACTATATAATGCACAATAATATATGCTCATTATATGATTGCCTGGTTTAAAAAATCCTTTTCTTAGGATTTGAAAATGTAAACTCAAGGCATCCTTAAAATCTTTATCTTTTAAAGATATGCAATATTTTGGATAATATGTGAAAAGTAGTTTTTTGTAGGCTAAATTGCCTTCTACTATTCCAAGATTTCCATTTGAAGCATTTGTAAATCTTTCATCAGATAAATTGATGACTAAAGGACAATCAATTCCTTCTTGGAAAGTTGATTTACAAAGAATTTGTATGCCTGCAAGATAAACATATTGCATTTTATCTTTCTTTTCTTTAGGCAGTTTATTTAACAAATCTGTTACCGTCTTTTTTGTTAATAAATTCAATTTTCTGTTTCCAGATGTTTCTTGAATAGGTATAACCTTTTCAATTTCCATGTATTCATGATAAACAAATTTCTTTCTTTTAAAAGCATTTCCTATTTGACTTAATACATTTTGATTAGGTCCTTTTAAATTTAGCTCTAGATTCCTAATCTTTTCATATTTAGAAGGGTCAAAAGATGCTCTTAATGCATATCCTTCTATAGTTTCTTCTTCTTCTTGTATGAGGATTCCTTCCTCTTCTTTTTTACTGATTTCTATTTCACTCATTCTGAATCTGATTCAGTAAATACCTCAAATATTTCTGTCATTTCAGAATCTAATGATGACACAGTTTCTAGATCAGATTCTATGTCTTTTATGTCAAGTATTGAAACTTTTACTTTCTTTTTATTGCATTCATAAGACTTATGTCCTTCTTCTCCGTAGTTATAACATCTACAACTGGTTGGTTTTTTCTTTTTATCTTTATCTGTTTTATTTCTTTTGTAATATTTTCTATTTTGTTTTTTATTCTTTTTAAAGAATGTTTTATATTTTTTGTAAATCTTATTTTTTGATTTACGTTTTTTAGACTTGTTGGTGGATCTATGACATCCCCAATTGCTTACTTCTTCTACTTCTTTACAACATATAGTTTCATTAACTCTTTTTGCCTTTGAAAGTATTCTTTGTTGTGCACAAAGATTAGATAATTTTTCTTTTAAGAAAACTATTCTTGCTCCTAGAGTATTTGAATATCCTTCTATTTCATGATTTTTTGAAAATTGAGTCAAAAAATATGAACTCCATATACCTGGTAGTTTTTGATATAGCATATCAGCTATTTTTGACATATCTTCATTGCTATCAAAGTATTGATAATAATATTCTTCAAATTCGCACATATACGAATTAATATCACACATATTACAAATTTGTAATTGACTAAGCTTCTTTAAAGCTTCTTGTTTTTCAGCTATTCTAGATAAATCTGTTCTTGTATTCCAATCATATCCCATAAATTCATCTGCTATATAGTTAGCAAATGTGCTAATTCCATCAGTTAAAGATTTTTCCATATGTCTGACTACATTGACTCTTATTGTATTTCTTGTTGAATCTGTTATTCCTTGATACTAATTTTTAACATTTCCATCTAATGCTGCTAGGCATATTTGATATTTTTCTTCTGACGAAAAGTTGGATGTTTTATCTGTCAAAAAATAGAGACCTATATCTTGTCCTCATTGTTATAAAGCTTTTGACGTATCTAACTTGCAGTCAAGGTTTAAAAATCTAAATCCAGAACTTGTAATTGCTGGCATATGTCTATTAGGTATATATTTTCCACTAGGTGAATAAGTATATTCTGTAGCTGCCTTTTCAGGTTGAACTCTTCGGGTTCTTCCTTGATTTATAGGTACTGATGAAGTACTTGCTTCATCTGTTTCTAATTTTACAGATTTATCTTTATTCATTTTTACCTTTACAGGTTCTTCTATTACTAAATCTTCTAAAGAATATATTAATTCTTCTATTTCTTTATCCATTTACTCTTTTGATTCAATCTCTTCTTCTGAACTTGGATTGATTTCTTTATTTGAAACTTCTTGTTTCATTTTTTCTTGTTTAATTCTTTTCATTTCTTTTAAATAAAATCTTTCATCTAAACTTCCTTTTTCATATGGCCTATATCCTGTTGGAGCCTTTTTCATCCAAAATTCTTCAAAAACTTTTCGCTGGTTTTCTTGGAATTTTTTACTATCTTTTACCTTATTAGGTATTTGATCTTCTACGGATTTAACCATAATTTCTATTGTATTAATCCTGACTTCTAGTCCTTTGACTAACTGGATTAATTTTTCTATATTTTCTTCTTATTTAAGAAGCATTAACTCTATGGATTCAAGTTTACTCATTTTATCCATGGCTTCCATGAAAGTCTACCTTTTCTTTCATATATAGAATTTCATATTCTAATTCTTTTATAACAATTTCTTGCCTTTCTAAGGCTTCTGGTTTTACTCCTGCTATAAGATTTTCTTGAAATCTTTCTTTTCTTATTTTTAATTCTTTATTACAGTCTTATATTCTTTCTATAAGATTTATGCAAACATAGCATTTTTTAGTAGATTCAAAAACTTTTGAAGCAGTTCTTCTATACATTTTATGTTATTAATCCGTATCTGGCCAGGGCCAATCTTCAGAATTCCATTCATATTCTCTTTCAGAATAGACTCTATCTTCAAGTTCTTTTATTTCTATTATAGAATTGGTAGAATCAAAGTTTTTAATTATTTTTTCATAAATGATCTTTCTTAAATCTGATACTATGTTTTTATTCATTAATTCTTTTAATATTCCAACAACAATTGGAGTTTCTATAGTTAACCATATTTCTAATTTTTGTTTATAAAAAACAAAATTATGCATGTTATTTTCTTCATAGAAGAAAGTTAGTGAATAATCTTTTTCCATTTAGGAAATTATAAAATTTTTATGAGCACATGGCTCTGATACCATTTTGGACGGGTTTAAACTAAGGTTATACTTAGCCTCGAAGGGATCAGTGCGGAATTATATTCATTAGAGAATATATAGTATTTATATGAACTTATTTAAAAGTTCTGGGGTTAATTTATAAATAAGACAACTTATTTTCTTTTGAAGCAATTTCAAAGTCGAGATTGTGAATCTCGCTTTAACTACTTTGGGAAACATTTCAAAGTTCACAACATTTTGGTAATTTTTTGAGAAAATGGCAATATTTTGGTAAAAGACCCAATCTCTTACCCTCTCCATTGTTTGCCCATGTCCAAGTTTTTGGAGGTCTTAACTTTGATCAAAACTAAATTCTGATTTCCCTAATTTGGATGCTATTATTACTATTAATGTATAGGTAAAAATGCTAAAAAATGATTACTAATATTGTAAAAAAATATTATTTTGTCATACACATTAAAAATGATGTATTTTAGTTATTGACATTTAAAAAAACACACTAAATTAGTCATCAACCAAATTTTGATATGTTATGGTTTTAAATAGAGAAAATGCATGCACCATTTGATAAAGGGTTAAAAGTGAAAAATCGATTTATTTTTTAAACAAAATCATTCATGATTTGTTCATACTTTGTTGTATATGAAAAAAGAGTTTACTGATAGAAGGTAGCATATGATGAATAAATCAATTTTTCTCTTTTACCTTTTCATTAAGTGGCCCGTGATATGAACGTTTGTTTTCTCTAGGAGAACTAACAGAATTTGATTGAATGACTAATTTGGTGAGTTTTTTAAATTTCAGTGACTAAAATGTATCATTTTTAACGTGAATGACAAAATAAATTTTTTCATGTAATGTCACTAACTATTTTGGCAGTCTTCCATAATGTACATCGACATATTCTCATTATGAGTTTTGCTTAACAAAATTTTAAAACCTAATTTATTTTCTATAGTTCGGTTGATGACAGTATTAGTTCTAGATTTATTACTATTATTATTTTGTTTCACAAAATTTTAAAATCTAATTATTGTTCATGATTAGTTTAGGTGGATGATTGGATTAATTCTAGATTTATTATTGCTATTAATGCATATTAACTTTATTCACATTATTTGAGTTTCATATCACAACATTGTAAAATCCAAGTTTTTATAACCTTCCAATCCACCCCTTTTGCATTACGTGCATACCTCAGTTTTGAACACCAAATTTGAGGAATGTGAAGAAGTTATCCGCTTGGATGAAGTGTTTTTTGGTTTTATTTATGAAATGATTTTGTCGGGTTTTGTTATGAGAAATGAATATTTATAAAATAATTAGATGTGTTTGGATAGATAAATTTGGTAAATTTATTGAAAATTGTGTATAAAAAAATGTTATTATATAAATTAATAATTAATTTATATATTATTATATAAATTAATTTTTAAAATAAGTGGGTCCCGCCTGCCTTGTTCTTCATTGCATTTTCACGCTGCACACTCTTGCAAACATACAAAAAGTTGTAAAAGGTATAACATGATCAGAGAAAATAAGCTGATATTAACACATGTGGGCCCTAGACCTGTGAAATCACGTGATTCCACATAATATTGTTTTGTATTTTATTAATATTCTCAAATAATATTACTGTACAATTTATTCAGATCATAAATGCAAAACCCGCATAAGAACTCAACCAAACATGATTTTTTTTGATTTTACAAATAAATTGTAAATGAGGGCTGTCCAATTGTCCAAACAGACCCTTAACTGATCACTTCCAATCCACCCAATTTAGAATACAAATTCTTGTTTGTGATTGGATTGATAATTATATTAGCTCTAAATTTTGTAAATTATGATATCTTACTTGTAATTTGATCAAACTTGGAGAACGGTAAATATTGCGGACAAACTATAGGATGGATATTCTTGTGTTTCCATTAGTTAAAATAAAACAGACTTTTAGTTTAAAAGTTTGAAAGTAATTCTCTAAAATCAGAAGTTTCTATTAGTCGTTTAGAAATTTTAAAGGTAGTAAATATAATTAATCATCAGTTGCCAGAAAAGAATTATAATTTTAATTATTCAAATTATGAGATTGAATCATCTCAACTTAGGAAGAAAATTACAATTTTATAAACTCATGAGATTCAACTTACGAGATTTGATTTCATGAGTTTCATTCTATACAGAGTGATAAATGTAACTTATATTTCACCGTTTATATTTTGATTTTCTTTGCTTTGGAAAAAGAAAAAAAAAAGATGGAATACAAATGGCCATATCTCCAATCTTGTTAGTCAAAGTGTTAGTATAGAAGAAATCCCACACCAAACAACAATTTCCATATGAAGAAATCAAAATTTACTAACATACAACAATTCACCGAAGAAATCAAAATTACAAACATACAACAATTTTGTTAGTCACAACCCTGGTTTGATACTCAACGAGGAGAAAAAAATGTCAGTCGTTTGATTTTTTAGTATAAAAGATGTTTCGGAAAGGAAAAAAAAAGAATAGATTTTGACCGGATACAAAGAGGTATCATTGCTACATTCTCAATTTTGTTAGTCATAAAAGTTTCAATAAAGGTGAAGAAGCCACAACGTACAACAATTTCCATCTGGGATGTACATAAATCTATTACAAACTGAAAGTCAGAAACAAGAAAAACTGAGAAGATTATTACATGCAACTGTTGCTCCACAGAGTCATAATGTACAAAGATGTCTTGATTGTGCCTGTAAAATGTCATTTGAACACCTAACTTTAAGAATTAGGATGCCTCATCTGATGAGGATTATGGCACATCTTGGCACCAATTTTGCTTCTGAATTCTATAATAAAAGCAATGGAGAAACATGATTTATCAGAGGTTGAAGCAAAGATATTGAATTATCTTCAAATGACCTCTCTCTCTGACCAAGATCTATCATGTAAGCCCCATCCAGAGACTAAGAAGGGATAAAATACAGAAAACCAAAGAAATGGATGACCTGTTGAGGAGTTATAGCTGGAAAAGCCGAAATGCATATTCCAATCTCCAAACAAGGCTAACCAAATGATACTCTTATCTCAGAGAAGCTCGAGGCACCATCCCTGAGAAACAATGTCAATCTTTATGTACTTCAAATCACATTGTGCATTCGTGATTCAGCTTTTCTTTCTGGTCATGAATAAGCAATATAGATGTCCTTTGGTGATGTAGCAAATGAACGAGCATCCTTTGTCCAATTTCATCCATCAAAGACAAGTCAAATCCCCCGAGGTAAAATCATAAATCTTTTCATTGCAAGGGGGATACAGCTGCTGGAATTCTACCGTTCCATGAAATAGGAACCATTCTTTTTCCAATTTAACATATATCGTGTCTTTCCTTATATTTTGTGTTCAAGAGACTACTCTCAGCAGCTTCTAGTGGAAGTCATTGGATCATAGTCATATGCATCACCAGCCTTGACAAAGCGTCCCTTTACACGCCTTCTAACGTCAGCTCTTGCCTTGCGAGAAGCATACCTTACTTTCTTCTCAAATCTGTTACATTATGAAAATTGAGAGAACCAACACATTAGCAACAAATGAAAAACAATACCAGGATTGGACTTCTACAAAATGGAAGGACAAAATTTGGAGCAAAAATAAAGCATCAGTGTCCCAATTTCAGATGACTAATACGTGTCTAACATAAAAATGTTCAATCACAAAATAAAGTTCTCTCCACTCAAATATTATATCATACAAAAATGTTGAGTTTCTAAGTAAAGGGACTTACTGTATCGAACAAAATCCCTACTGGCATCTATTATGTCAACTAAAATAGCTAGAAATTGAAAAAATTGGAAGTAAAAGGGTCTTACTTTCGTGTCTTTTTCTTTTCTTTATAACGCATTACAGCATTACTCCTGCTACTTGAAGGTAATGAACCCTCAGGACATGGGGAACACCACGGAGGTTCCCCCATAAAAAGCAACGAAGACGCCCCACAATCCTGATAATCTCCAGCACTACTCTCTCCAGTTATACCAGAAAATGAGAGACTAGAGTGAGCTTGCCGCTTAAAACATATGGCTGGTTCTGTCTTACAGCTCATCATGGAATCTGCAGATGCAGCAGTGCTGCATGCTGGCTGCATGCCATTAACACGTCCAATTGACGACCCCTGGTAATGTTTAAAAACCTAAGCACATTTATAAACCAGGAATGCGAGAAAAAGAAAAAACATTTCACTAAAACATATAGTTCAGAGTATCAGATTCCGGTACTGCATACATAGATTTAAAGCAATGTTTTGGAATGTTAAAACAAATCCAGCATCTCTCTTTTCATTCCGATAACAGATAATGTTTTACATGTCACCACAAGAATCTAAAAGTCTTGTTATCTTACATACAATCTTCCCCAGGAACATGTTAACGATAACTTGTATCTACTTTATGCGTATACACTGAAGAATGGCATACAAGATGAAAAGAAAACAAAGAAAACAGTAAAACATTCTTGGACAAAGAAATAAAGGAACTGAAGGAACATGATGCAAAGTATGAATCAAAGAAGAAGCAATTCAAGCTGAACAGATGGAAAAGGCAAAATGGAAGAACAGAGAATTCCTTTGCTCTTCAGAAAATCACTGTGGATCAAGTGGCTAAAAGGGTAAAACATCTTCTACAGTTCCTTTACTGATGGCATATGTAGCAAGTAGTAGCTACAAGATCATATTTAAATACACTATATCCCCAAAGAGAATATTATCCCAAACAGATTCAGGGAGAAAAGGTAACAGATGATAAAGCCTTACTTTCAAGATCAGGTACTTTAAAAGCAAGGATTCCTATTCTAAAATCAATCAACTTTAATACATGTTACAGAAAACCTATATACAACCACAGTCTTAGTAAAGGCAACTGGATTAGATAGTCAGCTGATCAGTCAGCATTTGCAACAACTGTTCAATTATTCTCAAATATCTCATACCAATAAACCAAAAAAGATAACCTGAAATTTCACTACTCTCTTGCATAACCCAAAGTGAATCATCTTCTTTATTGGTTAAATGCTACATCCATCTATACTTTATGTAATGTTAACAAAACAAAAGAATTCTACAAGAAATCAAAAAACTAGAAGAAAATGAGCTTCAGCATATTTTCGAGACAAAACCTCAACAAAATGTGCATCCTGGCAGTTGGAATCAGCACCAGATATCTCCATCCCAAAAATACCGATGTCATCATTTTCAAAAAGCTTTTCTGGATCATCAAGAGCTGCCCCGAAGAGTTCATCATAGTTTTCAATGCTCAAGTCAATTTCATCCATATTGAAATCTTCATAGAAGCTATCATCCTCACATATTGTCGGTCCTTTTGTTCCAGAACAATAAATCTGCACATTTGAAGTGAGGAAGTTGGAGTTGTTCTCAACATCATACACACTGAAAAAATTATGTAACATCTTTCCTGTTTATTTGTAGGTGTCCCTTCTTTCTTTTAGGAGGATAATATCTAACAAAAATATAGTACCCCAATTCACATTCGGATGTTTATCTCTCTTCCCTCACTACAAGCACCCTCCTTCCACTGCTAAAATACAGTGAAGTTGTAGTGTTATTTTAAAAGGTAAACTAGAATGTTGTGTGATTTTGACATTGCAGGAAATCAACCATCAAAGCTCAGAAGCTGACATGGTATAGAAGAATGTACTGACTCTGCTCTGTTGTAAACATGTTGACCCAAACCAAAATTCAGAAAAGACAATGTACTAGCTGCCAAATATGTCAATAGGGGTGAGAAGCATTATCGCATTACAGTGGCTGTAAAGAAATAACCTCTGAATCTGAATATAACCAGCTCTGTCAAGAAAATGCAGCCGGACAGAACACAAATTCAAGAACTCTGGTTTATCCATCTCCAAAATCAATAAATCTTAATTCTTCTTAATTTGGCCCGATACTTTAAGAAATGACGAGAACGTTTATACAGAAACATTTGGATGTATTGTACAAAGTACCTTATCCACAATGATAATTTAGTTTTGTTACTTAAAATTGGGTTCTGCTTTCTCAGACTCTCCTATTAGAAATAAATTTGCTTCAAAATTCAGATTAGAACAACTATCAAACTGAATATGTACTTGATCCTTCCTCTTTTAACACATGATCTAACTTTGTGAACAAGAAACAATGGTGCCAAACACAACCATCATACAAACTTTTAAAATCACATGTTCAAACTGACAAGATACTGCTCAATGAAGGTGGAACCAATCAAAGGTAAAATGCAGCACAATGAAACAGCAGATACAACATTTGGGGCCAATACTTGCATACAATTTACAACAAGCATCAAATATTCAAGTTTGGTTTGCAAGATTTGATGAGAGGTAGTGTCCCCAACTACAAAACATCCTAACTAATTACATGCATTAGGATGCAATAAAGTGCTTTCTAGAGGGGGAAAAAAGTACAAAACAAATGTTGCTTTGGACAATCAATCAAATTATCTATTACTTAATAATGACATTTTTACATCTCTGGAAGACTACATAGTCTATTGATATGGGAAAGAGGGAAACAGGCCAAAATCAAATTCCACCCCCCAAGAAAATATACAGAAATATAATGAAATACTTTTCTAGCTGGCAAATAGATAGTCCAACTTACCTTGGGTGAAGCAGCATAAGTTGATCCAGCAGGCAGTTCTATACTCTGAAGCTTGGTGTCTTGTGAAACCATTGATGAACCTGTCCAAACAGTTGATTTCTCCACATTCTGGATGTTTGTAACTCCAACTGCCACAGATGCATCTTGAGTGCTCTTCTTCTCTTGCGCATCTTGGCTATCCGTTGGACATTCATTAATGCTCATTGAACCCATTACCTGCTCGCAAGTGGAATCACCCACAGAGGGAAACTCCAGGAAGAATGACCAGATTGTTTGCAGTTCTGCAGCTGAAGGGCAACCAGAATAACAATTTACAGCTTGCCTCTTATGTGTGGAACCAGTATTGGAACTGCCATGTACCATCCAATCACAATTTGGACAAAGAGATATCTTCTCCTCAATACATCTAACAAAAGCAGGTTGCAAATTACATCTTTCACAAACAAGCGTCCTGGAATGACGTCGTGAAAGTGCATTTGCAGAATGGACATTTCGATCGCAGGATAAACATAGGGAAGCAGCATCAGACCGGCAATACACTACAGACCTTTGCTCCCCACAAAAATCACACATATAACCCATAATTTATCTCTGTTTTCTTTTAGATTCACCCTTAGTATAATAGTATAATTTCCGGAGCTGTCAACGATTACCTATAACCAACAAA
This sequence comes from Ophiorrhiza pumila, assembly GCA_016586305.1. NCBI lineage: Eukaryota > Viridiplantae > Streptophyta > Magnoliopsida > Gentianales > Rubiaceae > Ophiorrhiza > Ophiorrhiza pumila. The sequence goes on from BLIW01000005.1 coordinate 22,507,600, forward strand.
TACAGCTTTTTTGTAAACAGAGCTCAGGGAATAGTAGCACTATCTTGCATTATGGTAACCACAAGCTGAAATAATCTGCAACAATGGTAGAGATGAAAGTTAAATTTACAAAAAGTGGTGGCTTTGATCAATGAAATATAATATATCCTTTACTTGTAAAGACATAAATTTCTTAGGGAAACAAGGGACAAGTTTAGAAGAGATTCAACTTCCAGACCAGAACACAAAAGGATCTTTGGCAACAAAATTCACATTTAAAAAGCAGATCTTGACTAAACAAAGTTTTTTTTTTATACAATTCATATTAAGCTGCAGAAAGTTTGGAAAACAAAATCAGAATAAGAAAGAAAGAATTAGAGATGCCAAAGGAATAACCATTAAACCATATCTCTAAGGAAATAAAGGGATGCAAGATGCTCCAACAGATTGGGAATCAAGAATCAGAACTAAAGTGGAGAATTTCAGGCAACTTCCTCCCATTTGTAGTCAATTATTGAATATCCCAAAGTAACAACTTTTATTTGGGAAAAAAATCTAGACATACAAAAGTTACAACTCCATTTATCCAGTAAAAAGTCATTTGTAAACAATAAAAAAGTAAAAACAAAGAAGAACAGCCATCAATCAACAGCAGATATAATTCACAGAACTCAAGTTGTAAACATCAACAAATCCAACTAAAGATCAGCCAAAACCAGAACAGAACCACACATATACAAACAAAGCAAGATAAGAGATGTATGGTGAAGATATGCAACTTAAACAGCAAAAATTTAACAAGATATCTAATTCATCAGACCCAAAAAAAGATCATCAAACAATAATTAAAACCAACTCAAAACAGGAGAAAAGAAGAAAGTAAAGACAATCCATTTAAGGGAAAATAATTTTTAATAAAAAAAAAAGGGAAATGAAAATTCCAAAATAACTACTTTACCTAATTTAACAGTAAAGGTAGGCAATTTACAGAGTACAAGAAAGGTAAGTACACAAAACAGAAGAAGCCCATTCTTTTTTGCAGCTTTCTTACCTTCAGTACAACAACTGAACCCTACTTACACAAAAGAAAGATCAACCTTTCCAGAATCTATGTGTGCCTCTGTGTGTGTGTTTTTGAGAGTTTAGTGTTGAAAGTCTTTTGCTTTGTTTTTGTTGGCAAGTCTTTCAGTTCTGACAAAGGGATTATAATAATAATAAAAGTGATAAAAAGTGTAAGAGAGAGAAGGAACAAGTTAGGGGGTGTTGGAGGTGGGGCCCTGTCCCTATCATGAAAAGGAAAAGTTGGGCACCCTCTTTCTTCTCTTTAGTCTTGGGTCCCTCTTCAGCCAAAAAGTATCCCTTTTATTTATTCATTGTTCAACACAAGAATTTAATGTGCATAATATCATAGGCTGAGAAGCATTGGAATATATCTTTGCTGGTTGTATGTTATCATCTGTATTTTGATATTTTCACTACTTGGAGTACAAGTTTTTAACATGATATTATCACCTCTGCAATATTATCCATAGATGAGTAAATAAATGACTATCATAAACCATTAGAGTTAAGTCCCTTGAAACCGTTCAGGATGAGAGGTTAGGGGATTAAGCAAGTCCCCCTAACAATATTTTTCCTCTCCAAACTCGAAAGTTTTACCTCTAGTGTTCTAACGAATGTGCAACATTCCAATTAGGATTACTTGTAAAAGAATAGGATTGTCAAAAAAAGTAACGATAATACTATTCATAATTAGATTTACGATGGGATATTGTGTAAAAAAGAAAATTCATACACTTTTGATAAAAAAAATTATAATATTTTTAATATATGTAATATCATGATTGTACTTAATTGATTTCCAAAATGGTTTAGAATCAAGTTTTCATCTTGATAAAATTAGCCATTTAAACTTTGGGTAATAGTTAAATAGGTCATTTATGAAATGACATAATTTTCCTAACTTTTTAGGTTGGTGTAAAGTGTGTGCAAAGTGAACAATTATTATGTGAAGTTCTTGTCTAAGTTTGGCAAGATTTATAGACAGCAGAAATCTTTAGTATCCACTTCCATTGATAACCTAAAGTTAGTTATTAGTAGAGTACCACAAGAAGCATGATTATGGAGGGAGATTGAATCCTTTCCATGCTTTAGATGCTAGTTAGAACTTCCATAAGTTTATATGACAAATTGAGGAATCTTATAAAGAGGAGATGAGCTTAAATAAGTTGAAGTTTAATCTATTATAGACGTTTACATTTGACTTAAAACTCTTGTTTCAACACTCATTGCTGGTTATTTTCAGTTAATGAAAGGAATCATGATTATATAATTTTTCATGGCAAAGTCATGAAATGTAGAACTCTACCATTTATACTAATATTAAGAGAGGAAGATCAAATTAATATTGGCATTTTAGTTAACAATTATTGAGCATATTGTTCTCTTAAAATCTAATAGAAAACTATCTATACTTAGAGGATTGCATGAAATAGAAATACATAAATGTCAATAACTTGATTGTACAATTATATATACAAGAAAAAATACTTGCAAATGGTGCATTTGAATAAATTATTTCCACAAAAATAAAAACTTTGATGTATACAAAACATTTGGAGCTTCAACCTTCAAGAGTTATTGCATATAAATTTTTCTTGGAATTGGCTGTCAGGGAAAATGAGAAAATAGGTTTTAAAGTAATGTGACACATACTTGCATAGTTACTCTTAAGTGAAATAAAATGGAGACCAGATCCTCTGTCTAATATTTATCATGTCTTATTCTGTTTAACGTTCAAAATAACATAGTTTTATTAAAAGTATGAACTAAATGTATAAATATCATTAAAATTATTTTACAATTATTAGACTCTAACCAAGAGATTAGTGAACCCTACGACGTAGTTTTAATTAAGACAGAATAAGACAGACAAAATCTTGGACAGAAGATCCCGTGTCAATAAAATGTGGATAATTAGATAATTGGATAATTGTATTTAGAGTAATAATAAGGGTACAAGTTTTTTTTTATGTAACATTATAACTAGAGGCGAATTCAGATATTAGTGTTTGAGGGGGAGAAATTAGGTAACATTATTAATACAACTTATATTTTTATTTGTAGTTGGGGTAAAATTCTAATTTTTTTTAAGGATTTAATTGAAAATTTTTATTTTTTTATAAGGGAAAAATATAAATTTTCAGATCTTGGAGGGGCGGCCACCCAAGATTGGATCACCTATTTAAGATTATATTGTCTTATTCTGTCCAATGTTCAAAATGATGTTGTTTCACTAAAATGAGAGACTAAAATCATAAATATTACTAAAATCAAATTTACAATTATTAAAGTCTAATACAAATATGAGTGAGTGATTTTAATTTTGGTTATAGTAAAGTTTTAAGTATTAAATAGAATAAGATAATATAATTTTATACAGATGATCCCATCGTGCGACTATCGGTGCCCCTATTAATCTGCATTTGATTGTAACTCCGCTTTCATGAAGTTTTATAATAATTTATTTATTCATCTATCCACAATAAATACTCACTTATTAAATAATAATAATAATAATAGAACTTCACATGAATGAAATTACTATGTTGTGTAAAACTACTCGTACTTTTTATCAATATTCTCGTATTTATATATGAGAAACTAGACAACATTGCTAAAAGAATGGCTTTTTGGGATGGTTAGTTTTATATTTGAAGTTATAGCTAGAGATGAAGATATGGAAATCAAATATTTTATAATATCATATAATTAATTAAGTATTTAATGTTAAAAAGAAGTGATGAATTAGCATATTTTTCTAAACAAAAAAACAACTTCAAATTTTTTTTTAAAGTTAAAAAAAGAAGGCCAGATATGCTTAATTATGAACCAACATAAAATACATGCATGAGACTAGGGTATCATGACTTTTTATTTATTTTTATTTCAAAAAGTGTTCTCCACAGTCACTACAAAGAGTAAGAAACAATGGATTTTCTTGATGCATTCTTGTCATTGTCAAGATTTGCTGCATTGCTGTTAAATCTTCTATTGTTCTACAAAAAGTCAAAAGATCTTGATTCCAACTGTCGCGCATTGCGTTGCCAATCACAATAAAATAAAATAAAAAAATTTATGTACCCTTTCCATATGTAATAAAGTGGTGGTCAGAGTTAACGTGGGATCAATTGATATGAGTTCTTTGAATAAAAACATTTGCAAATATGAACAAAGAATAAAGAATAAGATCCCAACATATATACATCAATTCGTTAAAAATTCTATTCTGAAAAAGAGGAAATTCAGAAAAAGCGTCACTCACATTTTGTTGACAAATTTATTTAATCCATCACATATAAAATTATATTTGTTCGTTTTTCACACTTTCAAATAACACTAAGTTCATCATTTTGTCATATTCTATTTATTTCTCTAATAAAATTCAATATGTAAATGTGACGCTAAAAGTGAATGAAAATACAAAATTCGTTTGATTTTGAAGTGTGAATGACGTATATACATTATTTTATATGTGAGAACTAAATAAATGCTTCAACAAAATGCAAAGGATGTTTTTTCCAGTTCTCCCATTGAAAAAATATTGCCTTGTTGAGTACTCTTGATTTATTGTTTGCAGTTATTAATTATGCAGTATCAAATTAATTAAAGCAACCTAACATTTTGAAGAAATAGTGAAAATCACATAGATCAACCACATTAAATAATCAAGACTTAAAGAGACAGTGACTAACATGTGCAGTCATTTTATGTACAAATACATACACATTATAACTTATAAAAAAATTTCTCCAAAACAATTATTATTATATCATAGTTTAAGTTTTTTTCTGTTTTAAATATAATCCATTGTGAGATAATATTTGTTTCTTACTGCTTTGACATATTATTAACTTCAATCAAATGCATTACTAAAATTACTGCAAGAGACTAGCAAGAACATTGCTGAGGTTAGACAAAGACAATCAAGTTATTTAAGACTTGGGAAAAAAAAAAAGCCAACAATAATTTAATGATTAGTTTTCTTCTTTTTAGTTCCTGCAAGGATAATACTTTTAAAATTAAAAATAAAATGATAAAACCCTATGTAAGGTAAAGGTAAAAGAGTCTTATATATTGATAAGTAAAACGTGGATTTATCTTAGACGAGTGCGAATTTTAGCCTCTTTTTATTTGAAAATTTTTAGAAATAGGGTTTAATTAAATCTCCTTTGAATTGCACTAATGGTTGTGTTTCAAGATTTATTCAGCAAATTAAAATTTTGAAACAGTGCAAATATATATGATTTGCTTATATGTTTAACTGCATGGTCATATAATTTAATAGTAACTAAAATTTTGTTCATTATAGAGATAAAATACGATGACAAAATATGTTTTATTCAAATGATCCCACCATAAATAGTAAGATAAAATTATTTGCTATTGGTGTTCAAGTTTTTCCCTAAAGTTTTAGAAATATAGGTTGGTAATATACAACCATTGCATGCTTTTACAAATGAATTGTTGGAAATAATATTTGAGGCCAAATCCAAAATTTTGCATGCTAAATCACCCGGTTTTTTTAGTCCTATGCTATTAGCATTCAATCCTATGCTATTACAAACGTACTATCCATGTTGTGCATCGTGAGACATTCTTTGATCTAGAATTTAGGTGCATTAAAACATCAGAGTTAGACTTTCGAATATCGAGGAGGGAAAAGACGAGTAAAGGAATTCAAATCCTGTTCTTTAGCTCTGAATATTTTTCAGGTGACTATTAGACTAACCCAATAGTTGCGCATGACTAGGGCTGAGAACGAACTCGAACGAACAAACTTGGGATCGGCTCGATTAAAGCTCGGCTCGAGCTCGTTTATTTAATAAATAAATGAACACAAACAAGATTTTAGACTCGATTAATAAATGAACACATTGGTGAAAGCTCGTTTACGTTCTTGAACAGCTCGTTAAAAAACTCGTTTATAGCTCGATTAAAACTCGTTAAAAGCTCGATTAAAATATTAATTATATTATATATATATATTGTACTTATATACTAATTACTAGAAATAATTATATTTTTATATATATTTATTCAAGACACAAATCACAATATACGACTGTTAGAATTGTTATAATAAGCTAATCTTTTATAGGCGATTGAATTGATGTATTTATTTGAGTGAAAATTTATGTTAAAAAATTATACAATTGTAAAAAAATTATTTTTTGTGAGAATTTATAATGTATGTTATTTTTTGAATTATTTAGTTGGTGTTGTTTCTTTGAACAATGTATGTTGTAATTTATTTTATTTACATTTGAATATAACTAATAGATCGTGTTAACTATTATCAAAATATTTGATAAGTTATTGTGTCGTGATTGAATAATCTTATTTGTGCAAAAAGAAAAAAAAACTAAAAAATGATAAAAAAAAAACTGATCTCGAGCCCGAGCTCTTGCAAAAAGAAAAAAAGTAAAAAGTGATAAAAAAACTGGAATCGAGCTCGAGCTCTAATAAACACTAAACGAGCCAAGCCCCAGCTGAGCTCGAGCTCGAAATATTTTACTCGAGCTCGAGTTCTAGGCTCGACTCGAGCTCGAGCTTGAAGAAAAAAAACTAGCGGAGCTCGAGCTCTACTCAGCTCGATATCAGGCCTACGCACAGCTATATCAAAATCTTTACTCTAAGACGGTACGGGTTAGGGAGGAATTGGGAACTCACCTTGCAGCTCTCCATGACATGCCTACTGATTTGGAATTACAGCAGAAGGTTAAGGTATTGAAGAAGGAGGCTTGGCGACTGGGAGAGGCAGAGAGAAGTTTTTTGGCCCAAAAAGCAAAATGTTGTTACCTTCTCAACTACGACCGAAACACTAAGCTATTCTATGCCGTGGTGAAAAGGAATGTGTTAATGCAAACGTGAGTTGGCATTTATTTTAATTGGCATTGATTTTTTGGCAAAGATAAGGAAAGCGCTTATTAAAGGCAAAATCAAATAAAATCAATCTAAGCAAGGAAGATTGATTTGAAGATTAATGCCATGTGGATAATTATGGAACTTATCTTAGTATTCTTGGAAGCTATCCTACTTTGGAAAAGATAAGTTTTGAAGGCACAAGAGTTTCCATCTTCTTATTTAAATTATTTTGGAAATTACCTTGAAGATAATGATGGGAAGATTTGGTGATTACGTCCTTCCATTCGAATGGTTTTGGAAATAATCTTGGGATAAACATGGAAGGATTTTTGAGTGCCTATATGAAGCTTTCCATCACACGGTTTTCTAGTGTGAGTTTTGTGATTTTTATTCGGTCTTTCTCTAAGACTGTGAACACACTCCTTTGGTGAATATCTTTGATTAAGAGTGTGTTGGCTGTTGCATCTAAAAGTTATATTCTTGAAGGTGCTATCCTTGTGTTTCTTGATTCAAGAATAGAACTCGGGAGGAGTTTCAAACGTGGGCAAGGGGATCTTGCCATAACCACGGATTCGGGAGGAATCAACACAAGTCGAGGGGAGCTCGCACAATTCGTTCACTGCAGAAGTTAGGAAGCAGCAGTATTTAAAGATAAATGGTGTCTTACCTTGTGTCATACTGAATGTCTTGTAACTTGTGAACATAGTGGATTGTTCTTTCTGGGCGTGGCCCCGCAGACGTAGGCAATTGGCCGAACTGCGTTACCAACCTCCTGTCCATTTACTTTCTGCATTTTTAATATTGTCCATTTGCATTTTAATTATCGGTGTCACATCCAGTGTCACTCACCCACTGGGAACACCGCGCTACTAACCTAGATCTTTCATTGGTATCAGAGCGGGTCGTCTTTGTTTCTTAGGCGGGATCCGCAAGGACTTGATCTTGGTTGTTTGGTGCAATGGACTCTATGAAGGAAGGAGGTTCAACAATTGCGTCCACCTCTCTTGGATGGAAGCAACTATGGCATATTGGAAAGGCAGAATGGAGAGCCTTTATTAAAGCTATTGATGAGAAGGCTTGGAAATCAATTCTGGTTGGATGGGATCCCCAACGACTACTGATGCAAATGGTATCAAATCACTCAAGCCTGAAGAAAGCTGGTCGCCTACTGAAGATGCCTTGGCAAACAGTAACTCAAAGGCGCTTAATGCATATTTAATGGAGTAGATCCAGGCACAGTTCAGACTTATTTCCACATGTGTGATTGCTAAAAGGCATGGGAAATTCTGCAAACTACTCATGAAGGAACCTCAAGTGTAAAGGTATCAAAGATGCAAATTCTGACTACAAGATTTGAAAACTTGAGGATGCTTGAAGAAGAAAGCATTACAGAATTCAATGTCAAGCTGTGTGATATTGCCAACGAAGCATTTGCCCTTGGTGAAAGTTTTTCAAAAAGAAAAGCTTGTGAGGAAAACCTTACGATCTTTACCTCAATGCTTTGCTCATAAAGTTACTGCCATTGAGGAGCAAAAGATATTCAAAGATGAAGCTGGAAGAATTGATGGGATACCTTATAACATTGAGATGAATCTGGGAGTAGACATGGAAGCAAAGAAAAACAAGAAGCTTGCCTTAAAAGCAGAAATGGCAGAAGTTGGACAATTCTAGAGATGATGACCTTGGGGACTCCTTGGCTTTAATATCTAAAAAACTTCAGCAAAATACTGAAAGATATAGCAGAAGTAATCCTGGTGTCAGAGGCAGTGTCAGTAACTCCAAGAATGAGATGGCAAATAATAGAAAGAACAGGGAAGAAATCATAATGTCTGATCAATCATTCAAACTTAAAGGAATTAAGTGCAGAGAATTGAAGGTTATGGGCATGTTCAGGCATTGTGCTAATACACTTAGAAGAAAGAGGAACTCACTCAACACAACTTGGAGTGAAGATGATTCAGACAAGAAGATGATTTTCACAACAACCATGTGGCTCTTACCACTAAGACAGAACAATCTGATCATGACAAGAATGGATGTTACACAGAGTCTCACTGGAAATATGTCAACCCTATCTTGATGAAGAATGAAGATTATGTTACAGAAGAAGAATTCTGGTGGAATTCAAGAATCTTCATGACAAGTGGACTGAACTTTCTAGATGAATTAGCAACTTCATACACAGGTTGGAATCTGCAAAACGAAAGGACAATCTTCAACAATCTCAACACTGATCTGGTAGAGTAAGCCAAGAGGAAGTAAAGACATTGACCAACGAGTTAAATCACTTAAAGAAAGGAGTTAAGATGCTAAATTCAGGTGCTTCCAAGCTGGATGAAATTCTTAAGGTTGGTCAATCGAGTGGTGACTACACAGGACTGGGTACAAAGGAGAAAGCTCAGTGTCACATCCCATGTCACAAATGATGTCACAGTCAGTGTCACTGACAGAGAATCAATCCAAAGGGGTGCAGGTTGCTGTGAACAGTCACATTCTTATTACTATCATGCTCATAACGAAAGAGGTAACAGATTTATACCTGTTTGTCATTACTGCAATCGTCGTGGTCATATTCGTCCTAGATATTTTATCTATCTTGCTGAGTATAAGACAGGTACTGCCTAGAAACTCTATTTTCGCAGAAATACACAACAGAGCTGGGTGAGTGAAGCCTAATTACCGGTGCAATTTCACATACACGTCACTAAAGGCTACCACAACAAGATGAGTGTAATTTGACAGTGGATGTTCCAGGCATATGACTGGTGAAATAATTTTTTGAAGGATGTGGTGTCTGGAAGTATGGGAAAGTGACTTTTGGCAATGGTGTCACAGCTCGTGTCATTTGGAAAAGGTACTTTAAATGTGCCTTGGTTACCAAGTTAGATGATGTACTGCTAGTAGATGACCTCAGGCATATTTGCTCCAGCATTAGTCACTTGTGCGACCAAGACTTGGATGTAAATTTCACAAAGAAAAATTGCAATGTGATTAATCAAACAAACAAATGTATCATGGAAGGAGTAAGATCAAGGGATAATTGCTATCTCATCTCTGCACCCATCAACATGTCTTCGATCAAGTATGGAGGATTCAATTCTATGGCAATTGAAAATTGGGTCATATGAATAACGGATGATGCAGAACATAGTTACTAAAGGAGCTGTCCGTGGGATTCCTCAACTGCAATTTGATGAAAGCAGAATATGCGGACCATGTCAGATTGGTAAACAAACAAAGGTGTCACATCTCAAGTCACAGACACCAGGAACAACTCGTGTGCTAGAGCTGCTTCATATGGATTTGATGGGTCCTATGTCTGTAGAAAGTATTGGAGGAAAATGATATGCATATGTGACTGTTGATGATTTTTCTCGTTATACATGGATTGAATTTCTTCGAGAAAAGTCCGACACATTTAATGCATTTAAAGCATTGTGTCTACGCCTTTAGTGTGAAAAAGGGATGTGCTATCTGAAGATTGTACGGATTCGTAGTGATCATGGAAGAGAATTTGAAAACTCAGATTTCTCAGATTTCTGTAATCAGCATGGAATAGGTCATGAGTTCTCTGCACCTAAAACTCCTCACCAAAATGGAGTTGTGGAAAGAAAAAATCAGACTATAGCAGAGATGTCACGCGTCATGTTACACGAAAAAATTATTCCATAGAAATTCTGGGCTGAACAATGAACACAACATGCTACACTATAAATCGTGAATATCTCCGTGGAGGAACTGAGAAGACGCCCTATGAAATTTGGAAAGGTAGAACTCCAACGGTTAACTATTTTCATCCTTTTGGTAGTACTTGTTATGTGTTGAATGACAGGGAATATAAAGGGAAGCTCGACCGCAAGAGTGATGAAGCTATATTTCTTTGATATGCTATCAATAATCGAGCTTATCGAGTTTATAACAAAAGGACTCGAACTGTGATGGAATCAGCAAATGTTCAAGTCGATGACTCTCTGGGAGTAAGTGCTGTTCCTAATGAAGATGTTACAGATTCTCTACCTGAAGTAAGTTCCAGTGTTCTAGGCAGCGTTTCACCCAGTGTCATAGGTGGTGTCACTGATCAGAATGCAGAAAATGATAATGTGAATGAGGTCACTTTACCTCACAGACAGCCCTCTACTCGAGTACAGAAGAATCATCCTACTGATGGTGTTCGTACAAGAGAAAAGCCAAGAGTAAATTATAGAGATATGATTCAAATGGCTTGCTACACTTCCTCTATTGAACCAAAGAATGTGAAAGAAGCTCTGGAAGATGAATATTGGATTGGTGCAATGCAAGAAGAACTTGATCAATTCACTCGCAATCAAGTTTGGGATCTAGTTTCATGTCCTCCTAATGTGAATGTTATTGGCACCAAATGGATATACAAGAACAAGAGTGATGAGCATGGCAATATCACTCGCAATAAGGCTCGATTGGTTACTCAGGGGTATACGCAAATTGAAGGAGTTGACTTTGATGAGACATTTGCTCCAGTTGCTCGCCTTGAGTCTATCCGATTCTTGCTGGCCATTGCATGTGTATTGCGATTCAAGTTGTATCAAATGGATGTAAAGAGTGCTTTCCTCAATGGTTTTCTTAATGAGGAGGTGTATGTTGCTCAACCAAAGGGTTTTGAAGACCCTCATCATCCCGAGTTTGTCTACAAATTGAAGAAGGCATTATATGGGCTCAAACAAGCTCCTAGGGCTTGGTATGAGAGGCTGACTTAGTACTTGTTAGCCAAAGGATACGAGCGAGGGGGAGTAGATAAAACCCTTTTCATTCGCCAAGTGAAAGGTCAGTTTTTACTTGCTCAAATTTATGTTGATGATATCGTGTTTGGCTCAGTGTCACAGGCAATGGTGGATGAGTTTGTTGCTCAAATGACTGGCGAATTTGAGATGAGCATGGTTGGTGAGCTTACTTACTTTCTTGGACTTCAAATTCAGCAACGACATGATGGTATCTTCATTTCTCAAAGCAAGTATGCAAAGAATTTACTGAAGAAATTTGAATTGGAAAATGCTTGACCAAGAAGAACACCTATGGGAACTCATGAGAAGATCTCCAAAGATGAGAAGGGAACCCCTGTTGATGCAAGTCTTTACAGAAGTATGATTGGCAGCCTCTTGTACCTAACTGCTAGTCGTCCTGATATCTGCTTCAGTGTTGGATTATGTGCTCGATTTCAGGCAGAACCTCATGAGTCACACCTGGTGTCAGTCAAAAGGATTCTCAAATATATTTGTGGAACAACTGATTATGGAATTTGGTACTCCTTTGATACAAATACCAACTTAGTTGGTTATTGTGATGCTGACTGGGCTGGAAGTCATCCACATGGTTATTAGTCTCTGTAGAAACTTTCTATGGGATGGAGGGAAACTGAAAGGAGGAAGGAGGATTGGGAGTCACGGATGCGAAGGCGTGGAATGCGGCTTTGCTCTCTAAGGTACTTTGGAACATCCACCACAAGAAGGATTCCTTGTGGGTTAGATTGGTCCATCATTCTTATTTGCTACGGCATACCATCTGGGAGCTATCCCCTAGCAGAGACTACTCTACTCTTATGAGGAGACTCTTGAGCATCAGAGATCAGATTATAACGAGGGAGGGATCGGTGGCACAGGCTATGGCTAGGATGGAGGAATGGCAGCAGCAGGGCTTACTGCAACTGCATACCATTACTTTCACAGTTCGGCTCTAAAGGTCCCTTAGGCGGCGATGGTCTGGACTGCCTACATCCTGCCTAAGTATTCCTTCACAGTATGGTTAGACGTGAGGGGTAGACTACTTACCCGTGACAATTTAGATTACCTCCATATAGATCCGAGATGTGGATTCTGTGGCGCGATCGAGGAGTCCATTCAGCATCTATTTTATGCATGCCCATTCACTCGGTCGATCTGGGATAACCTATGAGGTTGGTGTGACTTGAGGAGGGAAATGATGACTCTGGATGCAGCCTTGAAGTGGCTCAAGAAGGAAAGTAGAGGAACCTCCTGGAGGAGTCGGAAGAGTAGGTTGGCATTTGCTTGTACAGTCTACTCTATTTGGCTTATTAGGAATAGGCTATACTTTAAGGGCCTAGTGTCTATTATGCAGGATATTGTATATAGGATAAAGACACACGTGTACAGGGTAGGTGTATCATTGTACCCTAGTGTCTCTGTCCTATACTAGTTCTTTTGGATATTATTGTGTTTGACCCGGGTATGCACAGAGTACATTGTACATTAACCTCCTTTGATTAATATAATTTTTTACATTAATCTTTATGCTTATGTACATTTCTTTGTTTTCTTTCTAAAAGAAAATATCGATTATACTAATAAACACAACAGAAACAGAGCACATTTATGCTCATGCACATGATGACACTGAGAGTCTGAAAATGGCACCCGTGACCATGTTTCACCAAATACAAGCAAGTTCTCAAAAAAAATAAATAAATAAAATTTTTTAATTAACAATTTTCTAATAAACTCTTCTGTTGATGCTCCTTTTTAGTCCAATAATATTGTCATAATTTCATTTTAATCTTCTTGTTTCATGTCTGGAAAAAAAAAATATTTCACTACTCTTTGTTTCATATCCTATAACTTAACCAGTCATGAAACCATAAGAATTATTTGTTATTTCAACAATTTAAATCAACTATTAAGCATTAATTTTGCCTCTCAAAAAAATTATCTCAAATTTTGCGTTGGAGTGACAAGGAGGATATAATATGGGTATCAAAGCTACTAGATTGACATATTTTTCTCATTAAATTTAATCAGATAAACTGATTATATGTATTAGTATTGATAGGGAGTAGATGATAGGAACAAAAAAAATTCTATTACAGACTTGTTAGAAATAAAATCCAATTAATATGAAACTGAAAATATAATAGTGGAGAAGAGCAATAAATAATGAACTCTATCTACTAGCTAAAGAGAAAGAATTTTTCTAACCAAAATAAAAATACGAAAGTTGAAATATTTCACGAATTCATAACAAGAATGTCAAGAAAATAAATTATAAGAGGAAAAGTTGGACGTAAAGGAATGTTAGACACTCTCATATATAATTCTCGACAATTTTTGGGTTATCCCAATAACAAGGTAGTTAATTTTTCGGCCTCGAAATATAATGTTCCAAACTTGAAGGTGCGTGTAAGAGCGTCTGTTTAAAAAAAAAAATATACAATTCTTGACTCAATTAATTATACCTACAAAAACCAACCACCAATACAAAAAGATGTCATAAAAAACTTGCAAAACCCCTAAAAATCCAACTTCATTCTATATTTACAAATCTATTTGACGAAAAAAAGATACAAAACAAACGTTAACGCTAAAATCTTATCTACATTCGTCCACTGATTTATTCATAATAAATACTCTATAATTACATAGTAATAAGACTTCACATGAGCGAAAATATCATTTCGTGTAAAAAACACAAGAAAGAAAGAAAAATTGTACTTTTTATCGTGAATTTGTACTAGGTTCCAAAAGCTCTTTCATGTGTGTGCATCAACTTAATTCTGTATTTAAATATTTTGAGAGGACTGTTAGAGTTGATTTAACAATTGATATATTATTGTTGTTTCAGATAAGGCAATTTTTTTTGTGCTTACACCATCAACCACTTGAGGGGACAGTGATGAGACATCTCAAATAGATTGATCCCACAAAAAATTAATTTTTTTGTTTTAAAAAAAAAAAAATTGACAGCTACATTAGATAGGTTTCCTTTCGTTTTTGTTTCTCTCCCTCAATCAACAACTCTGCTGTGAGTGATGAGATGAGGATGAGCCACGTCTTCCATAGCTCGTGCATAATTATCCCATTTGAAAAATACGTAAATTGTTATTTTGTATTATGGTTACGAACATTCTTTAAATTGACAAGTGTATATATGAATGCTACTTGTGAAAATGATAGAGATTAATTGGAAAACATCAACCTGAATTTAGAGAGGATAGAGATTAATTGGTAAAAATGGCACGAATACAATTGTGCTATTTTAAAGAATTATATACATATGTTTTAAATGTTTTTTATGCCCGACTCATGTCTTGACGTTTTGAGGAAAAAAAATCTAATTTTTTTCAAAAAAAACTATGCATGTATGTATTTAATCGTCCCTATTAGTAGAAATATGTAAACTTATAGAACATGTCAAAAAAGGACAAAATATAAATTTTTAAAAAAGTTTTCAATTTTTGGGTTATAACTTGAATTTTTGTAAGAAAATGTGATTTTTAGAAAATCTTTTTCCGGGTGCCTTTAACAATCTGGTTTATATTCCTTATTAGCCTTGACTATCATTTCGGTTCTAACCCAAATTGAATCAGAAGTTTGCAATTATAATGGACCCGGCCCTCGACTTGACTCGATGTTCGATATTTGAATTGATCATTCGCGGTTAATAGTTACACAGATATAATTCATTTTGGAATTATAATCGAACCGTTTGATAGTTTGATGTTTGATATTTAGA
Source organism: Ophiorrhiza pumila (assembly GCA_016586305.1). NCBI lineage: Eukaryota > Viridiplantae > Streptophyta > Magnoliopsida > Gentianales > Rubiaceae > Ophiorrhiza > Ophiorrhiza pumila. Next base: position 22,523,002 of record BLIW01000005.1, read on the forward strand.
TTGATCATTGAAAATTAAATAGTAACATAGACATAACTTACCATTTGGGAGATGCAAATTAGTGCCTTAAAAAAACAGTATAATTGGTGATTAAATAGTTACATAAATATAACTCGTCATTGGTTTGATGCAAATTAGTTTCTACAAGAAAAAGTAATTGTATTTAAACTTTTTAAAGATCCTCACACATTCCAAAATATATTTAGTTTAATTAATGTTATTTTATAAGAATATAATTTGAATGATAAAAATTTTTCAATAGATTTTGATAATGCTTACAGAGATAATGCATGTATTATAGAATTAAAACAAAAATTGTGCACCAATTATAGATGGTAAATTTTTTTCCTGTTAAATATGTATGTCATATTTTAAATTTAATTATATGTTCAAAATGGTTTAAATGTATTAAAAAATAATACTAAACCAATTAAAAAAACAATTAAATACTTGACTCAACATCCAAGTTTAATGAAATAATAGTCAAAATATTGTACAATGGAAGATAAGCTAAAAGATTTAAAAATAATGTTTCTAAATCATTAGAATTCAACTTATAATTTATTTAGTGATTCGGCTAAATATATAGCACATTGTTATGTAATTATTTCACTAACAACTTTTGTCATAATATTGATTTGCTTCCCATTTATTGGAATCTTGTTTAAAACTGTAGCAAGTTTTAAAAAATTTTAAGGATGCTATTTGTATATCTTCTTGTGTTTATTATACAATATTTCATTTACTTTTAATTGAAATACGTAATTTAGTTGGTGTATTAAGAAATCATATAACCAACCCAACTTTGATTGAAAGTATTATTAAAATGTTGCATAAATGACTTAATTATTTAAAAAAAAATTCACTTTTATACCAAGTTGCTATAATTCACGATCCTGATTTTAAATTTAAAGGTTTACAATAATATTTTAATACCTATAATAATATGATAAATAGTTATTTTCCACATGATTCAGAAATTATAAGTTTAGATGTCAGTAAGTACATAATGGAAAGTAAAAATATAATAAATGCATTATATAATAAATATTCTATTAAGTGTAATCAAGTTTCTACTTGTAGTACCACTAGTACTACTATTGGTCATGACATTTTCTCAACTAAGATTGTTTATCTCCCTTCGTTCCTTATAATTTAAAAATGTTTCAATAGTTAAAACATACCAAGGGTACTATTAGTAGAGAATTTGAGGAATATATAACCATATTTTTTATTTTAGTAATAATAACTTAAAGATTAAGTGTTCAAAATTTCAAAATATCATAATGATGGAAGAAAATATGGCAATATGTCTTGAAAATTTTGCAATAGCCAAAGAAATTTTGGTAGTTCTAGCGTTAACCATTGTTGTTGAGCAAACTTGTAGTTAAGGTGACAATTAGATGATACACATTCGTATTTGAGCCATGAGTTTTTAGAAATTCAATCTTTAGAAGATGATAAGTCTAAAACCAGTCGTAGACAGCAAGAATAAAACATAGAGAAGAATTTTGATCAAACCTGTACCATCGATTCTAACTCTACTAACTCACCTAGTACTAATCCCTGGGAGGAAGAAAGTAATGATGACGATAACTGTTTATTGAAAATTAGAAAAAAAAAAACGGCATTGTATATTTTCAAGTTTTTTAGACTATTGAAATTTTCAAATGATTTACTATGTTTTTCCAAGTATTATAATTTTGATATCTATTTCTTTTACTTTTATGTAAATATCATAATTATATAACCAAATACACTTAAATTTTAAGTGTATTGGTGTAGCATTTACACCATGAATAACATTTATTATTTCATCATTTATTAATTTATAATTTTTTATTTAAAATTCTTAACTTCTAAATTTTTCTAATTTAATAAATAAAATTTAGTATTTATTCATTTATTGATTTCTAACTTCTAAAATTTGTTGATTTAAACGTTTAAAAATCCTAAATAAGTAACTTAATTTTGAAAAAAAATAAAAATAGAGAACAAAAGATAAATCAAAATTGAAAGTGGGACTTTGGAATCGAAACCAGAACTAAAATTGCCATGTTGTAAAATATTGGAAGCAAAATCGGCAGTTCCTAAACCAAAATTAGCGGTTCTAGAAGTGAGGTCATAACTAACTATTCAACGAAAATTATGTAAAACTTATAATAGGACAGTAAAAATTTTGAAACATCTCAAAGTTTACAGGCTAAGTGATAAGGTTCTCATTGGGATGATCTACATTTGGGCGGATTGACAACGTTATTTAACCATAGAACAGGTCTAGCTTGGAAATTCCACCAACAATTCAACTCAAAGAAGAATGAACACAAAGATAGAGACAAGAAAGAACCGATTAGAATCAAACAAACAAAACAAGAAAACAAAGAAAATGATATTGAGCGTGATTCAATGGAAACTTGTCCAAAACCCCAAAGCTATTACAAAGCTAACTTGATTCGAGCGGCACCTAAATCAAATCAGATTTGGCTGTTCTCAAACTTAGAACAAAAGCACGAATAATGGTATTAATCTCACTTTAGGGTTTAGAAGTCAAAAGCTCAAACTTAGCTTAAGGTTTCTTTAAGTGTTTTGGATTCAGATTTTACTATGCAAAAATAATGAACTTTTTATTTCAAATTTCAACTCTTAAATTCGTGGCTTACAAGCACCTTTATATATGAAGCAAAGTAACCCTCAAAGTAAACCTTAAATACCGAAAAGGTAGTTTTCTAGTAGGACATAACTTTCTAAAATTAATAACACATGCCTCAATCATGCAAGATCTATAGCCATGAAAAAATACCATGATCAGCATGTCAATGTTTATGTAAGAACATCATATCATGTTTCTTATTGAAAATAATAAACAAAAACGAACTAAAATCAAAAACCTAAAATCTATCATATTTCCCAACGTCGCGACGTGGAAGGGTCTGGATGTCGCAACATGGGATAGTCTAGACGTCGTGACGTGCGAAAAATCACGTTGTTAATTAAATTGGATTTTTAATTTCTTCAAGTCAGTGAGCCACGTCGGCGATGTGGAGTTCTCTGGACATCGCGGCCTGCATGGATGACTGCTGGAGGTCGTGACGTCGAGAATCAGCTAAATTTGACGTCTTTAATTCTCGGACGTCGCGACGTGGAGGTGTTTGGACATCGTGATGTGGGGGCACGAGCGACAAACATTTGAGAATTCTTACTCTCCTTTGGTGGATTATCATGTATGGTCAAACCCACGAAGTTCTAATCAAATCATTCTTCTCTTTACCAAAACCTTGTTTCAGCAACTTATATGCGTCGTCCACTACTTTCATGATCAAACCATTAAGAGCAAACTTCAACGATTTGGCTCTAGCTTGAGTCATTGGTCCTCCAATTTCACGTAAAGGATCAACGGACTATTGTTGCCCATCAAGCGAGTCTGGATTTCTATCACTAAGTCTTAGGTTTTCAAGAGAATTCCCCCTCCAAAAAAAAAGTATGTGTACATGCTTTTAGTTGCATTTTTTCTTCTCAATTTAATAGGAAACATACACACTAATAAATTATAGTAAAGTGATGAAAAAGTAAAAATTTCACAAATTTCATATTCATGGGCTATTTGCATTCGGTTTCTAGAAAAAAAATTGTAAACTTTTGCAAATTTATATGCGACTGAAAAAGTGAGTTTTTATACTTTGTAATTATAAAGTATCACTGAAATTAAAGAAAAAATTTTATAAAACAACCATAGAAAGTGATACTTTATATATCAAAATAGAAAAAATCACCATAGAAGTCCCTTATATTTTACAAAATAATTTTTTTAATCCTTTACATTTAAAACGAGACCAAATAATTTTTTACATTTCAAAAGTGCAAATCTTTAGTCCTTCTCAACAAATTTGTTAGGAAAAAATGTTAAGTATAGTCACATACGACTCACGTGACTATATTTAGGGGCAAAAAAAGAATCACATACTTTATCATCTTCCTCCCTTCTCTCTTTCTCTCTCCCACAAGACCCACCAGCATCACCACTCTCCCTCTTCCTCTCCTTCACCAACTCTTCATTCCCAAGTTCCAACTGATACAAAATCGAGATCATATGTCAAATCCGAGGATCCAAACTACTCATTCTAGTTGTAGAAGATGAGTCCTTCATTTGGAGACCTGGAATTGAAGAAGGGATTGAATTTTGACGTCGGCAGCAAAACAGCAAGCCACGTCATGATGTGGAGAGCCTCCGACGTCGCGGCGTCTTTATTTTTTTTCAAGGAATAAAATCTGAGGAGGATTTTGTATTCTTGTTGTGGGTTTTAGTTCCTGAGGAGGGATTAAATCTTACGTGACTATCTTGTTATTTGTTGGTGAGGAGCTAACATATTATCGTGCATATTGTCATCCTACGGAGATATCTTGATTCGAATTGGAAAAGATCGTGGACACTTTTCCTCAACAACGCATTAATCTACGTGAAGAGCGTGGCGAGATCGTTATCAAGTGGTATCAGAGCTCAAGGGATTTTCAAAATCAGGTTTTTCAGTTTTTCTTAAAATTGAAACCCTAAATTGTTGTTATTCGCACCCTTGCATGATTTAATTATTGTGAGAAGGTTACGACAATTATATCTTTTGTTATTGTTTAATTGGAATTGTGAGAATTTGATCCGGTTGAATTGGTGATTGATTGTTTGGTTTGATTATATTGGATATTTGTGAGTTATTATTGCCACAGAAATTGTCGTGGATATTCTTTTTGGAAATTTGGTTAAGTGTTAATATGAATAAACAGGTAGAAGATGCTAATGTTAAACAAAATCTGGAAGCTATGTTTGCTACTATCGGTGAACAATTACACCTGATGTTAGCTGAAAATCAACGGTTTAAGCAGAAGCATCAACTGTGTAAGCAACGGTTTGAACAGTTAGATTCGAGATCTCGGGCGTGTACTTTATGAATACTACACTAAAAATACCGAGATGTGGTACATGTATTGGATATGATCATATTGAGATTACATGCGCACGTCAATTGGAATTGGTTATTGTTGATGGGGTTGCTAATTTAAGGATCCAAAATCCTATGTTATTGATGATCCTTCTACACGGGCATGGATTGATGCCATTCCACAACCAAATGTGGCAAACACAATTGAAGAGATCATTATTGAGCCCGAATATGAAGGTGAATTTCTGTCGAATATGCCTTGGCCAAAGGTTATTTTGGAGGATATTGAGCCTACCATTGAGGAGAATGAATCCAAGAAAGATAAAGCTTCTTTGCAGGAAATTCGTTCACCCATATTGGAGGAAGCTTAGTCATCAACAAAGACAATTCAAGGAGAAGAGGTTGACACAAATACTATTATTGAAGAACCTTCTTGTGATGATGTAAATTCTTTTATTGTTTTATGTGATTCTGCATTAGTCGATAATTTTATTGTTTATTATGAGAAACAAGAAAAGAATTGAATAATAATTTGAATGACAAAAGCCTTGAGGTGAGGGTTGTAGAAAAAGGCAAAGAGGTGAAAAATAATGAGTGTGAATTTCCATATATTTTGTCTTTTTATCTTGATAATTTTGCAGATTTTGTACCGAATTTCTTTTTTACCAATCAACAAGATTTGAGGTCAAATCTTTTTCAAGTGAGAGGGAATGACACGAAATCGAGATCATATGTTAAGTTCAAGGAATCCAAAGTTCTCATTCCCATTGTAGAAAACGAGTCTTTCATTTGGAGACCTGGAATTGAAGAAAGGATTGAATTTTGACGTGGGCAGCAAAACAGCAAGCCACGTTTCGACGTGGAGAACCTCCGACGTCGCGACGTTGATAAGTCGGGTTTGTACCGACTTATTTGCTTTACTTACTTAATCTTTTTTATGGACTTCTAGGAGAAATTGTGCTTGTATGCAAAAATGTTCATGATCTGGAGATTGTGCGAACTGACTAAGTGTTGTGGAAATGTCATGCAAAATGATATGTTTGTACATGAATAAGAAACATGCACACACTTAACCATTTTGGCCGTACAAATCTCAAGCATTACACGCGAGTCTCAGCACACAAACACCAACTCAAGCACAAAACTCACATACATCAATGCACACAAGCACACCACACACGCACAGCACATGGCGGGCGCCACGACTACACGGTGTGGGCGCCACGAGGCGCCCTCACCATGCACACACCTACACGGTGTGGGCACCGTGAGGCGCCTGTACTACACAGTCACTCACTCTCATTCACACCTTCATGCACATTTTCGTGCATACACTAGCACATGTACGCTGCATTTATTCAGACTACATTTTACACTCTCAACACTTAGCATACACAGTAGCACAATACACACAAGTAGGCACTTAACACAGTATTCATACGTTCACTAGGTGTTTGAAAATTTGCACTATTAATTCTTAATGCTTAAGTTATGTATTGGGCAACCGACCTCACTGCATTTTACAATTGGCATATTGTAGGACACGTGGAGGCATCCCACACAAGAAAAAGGGTTTAGCCAACATGATCAAGCCACGACAAGGAAGAGAAGGTATAAAAGAAAAGTGAAAATCGACAAGAAGAGATCAGAAAACATTGAGGGGAATTAAGGCGAGAAAGAGATCCAGACTCAAATGAGAGAAAAATTGCAGAGATAAAGAAGAACATTACAGCTTACCCATATACTCTATTGTTTGTAATTGCTCAATCAGAGCCGATCAACATGATCGGCTAAGCTTAGAGTGTTGCCTTGAGGGGTTATATGTATGGATCTTAACTTATTTGAGACAATTGAATTGAAATTATCTGTGTCATTATTGTTCGTTGTTCTTTACATATTGGTATTCAATGTTTTGCATGAATTGCCGAAATCCATATAGAATCTGCGGTGCCCACTGAGATTAGTGTGGATCTATCGAAGGCAATTGAACTCAGCGTGAATCGAATTGTGAACATACTTGTGTGAGTCTTAAGATCTGTATGCATTGTGATTCTAATTGTGCGGTGCCCACTGACAGTTGAAATCAACCCTTAGAAAGGATTTAAGATTATTCTTGTAGAGCAAATTGAAAGCATGAATTGGTTAGCTACCCTGCCAAGGGAGATAGTCAAGGATTGAATTAGAGTTGTTCTGTAAGGATAGGAATATGGGTTTTTAACTTGTGCCAAGAACTTGCCCTGCCAAGGGAAGTTTGAGGAGCTTTGTGGAATGGAATTGTGAGAACTGCCAAGTTAATTAGTTCTAGGACACTAGCAGTATAGTCCCCTCACACATGCACACAAGTCTGTGATAATAGGAAAAGGTCCATATAAATTGTTTCACCCTCAAGGCAATACCATTATCTCTATTGCTCTCCCCGTTGTTGTGTTTGTATTTAGTTTGATTTGTCTATTACTTTGATTTGTCTATTGCTTTTGACCCTCTCATTATCGTTGCATTTGTTCTTTGCTTAAATTAATTGTTGCTTCTAGTTATTTCGTTCTATCGCTGAACTAGCACCTAGCCATAGCCCTCTCCCTGTGGATAGGATCCCACTCACCACGACTGCATAATTGAGTGAGTTTGGGTAAAATTGGGAAGTAGCGACAGCTTCCACCAATTTTTGGCGACGCTGCCGGGGAGAGACGAAGTGTTAGTAGTTAATTTATGATAGATTTTGTTTTTGTTATTTGTATTTTTGGTATTTGTTGTTAGTGGTTAATATTTAGACATTGGTGAATTGTTAAGTTTGTTGGGTTTTTCTATTACGATAGTAAAGTATTTCATCCATTTCTTTTGTTGGAATTTGCTCTATTGATCTGCCTTTGTAGAAAGTCTTCGTGATTTTTGCAGAAATTCAGTTTATGCAAGTAGATCCAGAATTTAACTTGATCTCAAACTACAAAGGACTCTGAGACAGAGAGGAAGAAAATTGGAAATGGTAGATCAAGAAGAGGAAAGACCTAGACCTCAACCTCCACGGTTTGGGGATCATTTCGCTGTGAATTTCGAGAGGAGGAATAACCGTCAAGGGATAGATGTTGAGAGTAACCAGATACCCACTCAGATTGTGTCCATGATTACTCAGGGACAGATATTTCAGGGGCTGAGTAATGACGATCCTAATGAACACCTTGATTGGTTCCTGGGACTATGCAATACTTTCAAACTCCAAAGAGTGCCACAGGATGAAGTGCGAAGAGTCCTATTCCCATTGTCCCTGAAAGGGAAAGCCAAGCATTGGTTTAATTATGTTAGAGGACCTTCCATGGCTACATTTGAGGAATTGGAGAGGAAGTTTCTAGCCAAATATTTCCCTCCTGCCAAGTTGGAAAGCATGAGGCTTGAGATCAAGAGTTTCCAACAGCAAGATGGGGAGACATTTAAGGAGGCTTGGGATAGGTTCAATGATTTGCTTAGACAGTGCCCAAACAATGATATGGGAGAGGTGAGAGAATTGAACACATTCTTCAAGGGACTCTCTCCGGAATCATCCCTAATGGTTAAGGTTTGTGCAAATGAGGCCTTAAAAGATAAAAGTGTACCCGAGGTGAGAGAGCTATTTGACTCAATAGCCGATGACCAATACTTATTCCCAGAGGCAAGTAAGCCTACGATGAGAAAACAATGAGGAGTCCTGGACTTGGATGAAGAGACATCTTTAGAAGCCAAGATTGAGGCCTTGACAAGGCAAATTCAGACACTGAAATCGGCCAAGACTACTCAGGTGCTGTCATGTGGACTATGCAAGGGAGAACATCATACGAATCAATGTGAGCTCACCCAAGAATCAATCCAATATATGAATAACTATAACAATATGTAGTAATATGGTGGGTACAGGAATCAGAGTAGACAAGGTACTTGGGGGCAAGGTAACCAGGACAGACAATACTTTCAAGGGGGAGAGCCCAGTGACAAAGAACCTAGGAGGACCAATGAGGAGAATATGCTTCAAAAGATTTTGGATAAGATGGAAATGTATGACAAGAAAAACTCAGCGTTGGAAGCTCAAGCGAAACACTGTGAGGCAGCTATAAAGAATACGGGTATACAATTGGGAAAAATGGCCAAGGTACTCCATTAAAGACCCCAGGGAACTCTTCCTAGTGACATGAACCTAACCCAAAAGGGAAAGAGGTGTGTAACGCCATAACTTTAAGGTGTGGTAAGGAACTCAGTAGGAACGAAACGAATGAGACGGAAGAGATCCCAGAGAAAGACGTCCCAATGGAAGAGACCATGGAAGAAACAATTGTTGTGGAGGAGGAGTCTCATAAGGATGATAAGGAAGAGAGTGTGAAGGCACCTGAGCCTAAAAGAAAAAATGGGCCTCCAAGCCCATACAACTATCCGGAGTATGCACCACTACCTCCTTTCCTCCAGAGAGTCCTACCTCCAGTAAAGAAGGGAGCTCAATTTACAAGGTTCTTTGGCATGGTGAAGAACGTGAATGTGAATGTGCCTTTGTTGGACTTGGTTACAGCTGCGCCCAGATATGCAAAATTTTTGAAAGACCTGATTGCAAACAAGTAGCAGATACTCTAATGTGAGGAGAAATTCCACTCATAGAAGAGAGTCAGGCATGGATGAATAATGAGTTACCACCAAAGCTGAATGACCCTGGCAGCTGTACAATACCATGCACAATCGGGGACAAATTCTTCAACAAAGCTTTATGCGATCTTGGGGCTGAGATAAACTTGATACCATTCTCTATTGCAGAGAACGTTGGGCTGGGCGAAAAAATCAAACCAGTTGCTGTGTTACTTCAATTAGCTAACAGATCCCTTGTGCAACCTACAGGAATGATTAAAGATGTTTTGGTTTCTGTGGATAAATTTGTACTCCCAGTTGACTTCATCATTTTAGATATGGAGGAAGACCCAGATGTCCCTCTAATTTTCAGGAGGGCATTCTTGGCAACTGGAGATGCCATTATTGGGGTGAAAAACAAGACCATAACCTTCAGGGTGAATGGAGAGTAAGTAGTTTTTAATGTGGACATTATTGGGGTGAAAAACAAGACCATAACCTTCAGGGTGAATGGAGAGAGCAAGTAGTTTTTAATGCCCCAGTTCAATGGAGCAATGCTATTCTGCACACCTTGTGGAAGGTATTCCTCGCATACTTGAACTTGAACATAAGTGTAAGTTTTCCTTAGCTTTGCTTGAGTCATCTGAGCATGAGGAACAAGAACAACGTGAATTGCCTTTGGATGAAGAAGATAATGTAATCTTTAATGAATTGAAAACTTTGGTTGAATGTTGTGTGATAGAAGAGACAAGCTTAGAAATGAATTTTGAAAATGAATTTAATGAGGATGCTGAAAGTGATGAATCGAGTGATACGTTATCAAAAGATGTTATTGAAACTAATGAGAATGTTAATGTTGTGCCCACTGAGGTGAGGCTTGAGAATTTTGAACACAGAAATGAGAAGTTGATGCCTTTAATCATGAAGCCACCCAAACTGTAGCTGAAGCCACTACCACCCTATCTGAAGTATGCATTCTTGGGGGAGAATGAAACTCTCCCAGTGGTTATCTCATCCAAGCTGGAAAAGTGGCAAGAGGACAAATTGCCAAGAGTTTTGAAAATGCATAAGGAGGCAATTGGTTGGACGATAGCTGATATAAAGGGAATAAGCCCCAGTATTTGTATGCACAAGATACTACTGGAAGAGGGGCCCATTCCTACAAGAGATAGGCAAAGAAGGCTGAACCCACAAATGATGGAAGTGGTTAAAAAGGAGATCATCAAGCTCTTTGACTTTGGAATGATATTTCATATCTCAGACAGTGAGTGGGTCAGTCCGGTATAATGTGTAGCCAAGAAGGGAGGAGTGACTGTGGTGACAAACGAAGTTAATGAAATGCTGGCTACCAAGATAATCAATGCTTGAAGAGTATGCATGGATTACAGGAAGTTGAATAAGGCCACAAGAAAATAACACTTCCCTCTACCCTTCTTTGAACAACTTCTAGATAGGATAGCTGGATTCCTGTTTTACTTTTTCCTTGATGGATACTCTGGGTACAATCAAATTGCCATTGATCCAAAAAACCAGGAGAAAACTACCTTCACTTGTCCATTTGGGACTTATGCCTTCAAGAGAATTCCCTTTGGCCTCTGTAATGCACCTGCCACCTTCCAACGTTGCATGATGACCATCTTCTAAGATATGGTGGGAAACATCATAGAAATCTTCATGGATGACTTTTCAGTTTTTGGGATGACTTTTGAAGGGTATTTGGAGAATTTATCGTTGGTACTGAAGAGGTGTGTGGACACCAACTTGGTTCTGAATTGGGAAAAATGTCAGTTCATGGTCAATGAAGTTGTGGTGTTGGGGCATAAAATCTCAAAGGCTGGTTTGGAAGATAACAGAGCCAAGGTGGAAGCAATAGCCAAGCTCTCAGATCCATTCAATGTAAGAGGAGTGAGAAGCTTCATGGGGCATGCTGGCTTTTACAGAATGTTTATAAAAGATTTCTCCAAAATAGCCAAACCTTTGTGTGCATTGTTAGAGAAGGACGCACCATTCATCTTTGATGAGGAATGCAAGGAAGTTTTTGGACTTTTAAAAACTAAATTAGTTTAGGCACCGGTTATTGTCACACCAGTGTGGGAGGAACACTTTGAAGTAATGTGCGATGCCAGTGACTATGTAGTAGGAGCTGTGTTGGGACATAAGAGAAGAAACATTTTCCACACCATCTACTATGCCAGCAAACTATTGAATGGGGCACAACTGAATTATACCACTATAGAGAAAGAAATGCTGGCTGTGGTATTTGCCTTTGACAAGTTTATGGCATATCTGTTGGGATCAAAAGTGATAGTTCATACAGATCATGCAGCACTCAAGTACCTAATGGCAAAGAAGGAAGCTCAACCGAGACTTATTCGTTGGGTCCTTTTGCTAAAAGAATTTTAATGTGGAAATCAAGGATAGGAAAGGTTGTGAAAATATGGTACTAGACCACTTGTCTAGGCTTGAATTGGGAACGTTAAGTGAGGACCAGCTATAGATATGGATCAAAGAGAGTTTCCCATATGAGCAAATCTTCAGAGTCCAGACTTGAGGGTTACCTTGGTTTTTTGAGATAGCCAATTATGTAGTAGCTGGGCAGATGCCACAACATTTCTCCTACGATCAAAAGAAAAAGCTCAGACATGATGCGAAATACTATTTTTTGGAATGTGGTAGCCTTTATATAAGGTGCAGTGACCAGATCATCAGAAGGTGTGTACCGAAAGAAGAGAAAGAAGGGATCCTTGGAGCTTTTCATGAATCACCCTTTGGGGGACATTTTGGAGGAACAAGGCTAGATATAAGATTTTGCAAACAGGGTTCTATTGGCTACACATATTCAAGGATGCAAAAGTCTGGGTGAGCCAATGCAAAAAATGCCAAAGGGTTGGAAATATCTCCTGCAGGGATGAGATGCCTCTCAACAATATACTTGAGGTAGATTTGTTTGATCTATGGGGATTGGACTTCTTGTGACTATTTCCGCGATCTTGTGGGAATGAGTACATACTGATGACTGTGGACTATGTGTCCAAATGGGTTGAAGTCGTAGATATGCCTCATAGTGACAGTAGGAGTGTGATGAGGTTTGTCAAGAGTAATATCTTTAACAGATTTGGGACTCCTAGAGCCATTATCAGTGATGGAGGAAGTCACTTTTGTAACAAGGTTTTCAAAGCTCTTTTAGTAAAGTATGGGGTACAGCACAAAGTCTCTACAGCCTACCATCCCCACGCTAATGGACAGGCAGAAATGACCAATCGAGAAATCAAGAGGATATTGGAAAAAGTGGTAAACCCTGGAAGAAAAGATTTGGGCACTCAAATTAGATGATACACTGTGGTCCTACAGGACTACCTATAAAATTCTGATTGGAGCTTCTCCATTTAGGCTGGTATTTGGAAAAGAATGTCATCTCCCAATTGAGTTAGAACACAAAGCTTACTGGGCAGTGCAAAACTCAAAATGGATCTGAACATGGCTCAAGAAGCACGAATGATGATGCTTAATGAACTGGATGAGTTCAGGTGGAATTCCTATGTCTGTGCAAGCCTCTATAAGAAACGAACAAAAAGATGGCATGATGCCAAAATCAAGGTGAAGGAATTTGAAGTGGGACAACATGTGTTGGTGTATGACTCTAGATTGAGGTTGTTCCATAGCAAATTGAAATCTAGATGGATTGGACCTTTCACTATCACCAAGACTTTTCCTTATGGAGTTGTTGAGATACAAAATGAGTCTACAGGAACATGTTGGAATGTCAATGGGCACAGAGTGAAACTGTTCAAGTCAGCTGTGGAAAACAAGGAACAAGCTCAGTTCCTTGATGGACCCTCTCCTTAATTCCATTCCTTTGTTGTCTGGCTGAGGACAATAAACCAAGCGCTGTGTTGGGAGGCAACCCAACCATTTTATTTCTTGTTTCTATTTTGTTTATTTTAGTCGCTAGTTGGTCCCAATAAAATGATTGAACGTTACTCCCTCTCGTGTGCATCATTTGCAGAGCCATCATGGAATGAATACAACAAGGAAAAAAAGCCGCAGCAATTTCATGCAAGACAAGTACAAATCATTCAAGAAGCTGGAAAATTGTGTCCAGATGTCACGGGTCATAACAGGTAAACTTGCTGAGAATATTCTATGCTGACAAAAGGTAAGAATAAAGTCCAATATTTGACAACAAGTGCAGTTTAGAATATTTGATTCTTCTGAATTTCCATACTTTGAGTTATGACTGCACCTGTTAACGCAAAAGTAACTTTGAGTTAATCAGTTTTAATGAGTGTGCAGTGAAGCAACAAATCATGGATAAGCACGATTGAGAAACCGACAAAAAGTGATAACAAGTGCAAATGCATGGAATAATTTATAAAGAGAAACTGTGTAAGATCAAGGGCCCATAAACTTTGTTCTCTAGCGTGAATCATTTTGGTGATGGCCGATCATGTACACTTGCAGTGACTAGACTAGACACAAATTGTTTGCATGAAAATTTGTTGTCTTGCATTTTGGATTTTAGCCAAATTATATGGTTTTGTTTTCTAGTTCCATGCTAACCGAATCTTGCATGCAAACTTGTTCTATAAATACCATTCATGGTTTAAGTGGTGGAAATCAGTTCATTCCATCCACTGCATTCATCGTGGGAATTGACCGAGAGCATTCAACTCTTCTTAGCTGCAATAATTCTCTATTCAAGTAAGCTCTCTCACCCTTCACTCTTGAAATTAATGATGAAGATGCATGAAGTGCAACACTTCCGGTAGCATCATGTTTTTTTTTTTGCTAAAGCATGAGTATGAAATGAGTGGTTGAATGAAATGAATTCCATGCAGCATTTCCATGTCCAAGTTGTTAAGAAGAATAATTAGCCATCTCTTAGTGAGCAAGTTATGGTGTGTCGAAGCTATATTTGTGAACCTTGGGCTGTGATTAAAGGCCTCGAGTGGTGAAGTTTTTACTGTCCAAATTTTCAATTTGCATTTCTCCCTTATGATGCCTGTGATTTCTGGGTTGGCGACATGAATAGATGTAATGATGACATTTAACTTATTAATGGGTTAACAGTGAATGGAAGCTTAATAAAGCTTAATGTTAGAGCATGAGTGTCAGCATACACAAAGACCAATCCATGAAATGATGTGTTGAGTACATATATTATATTTTGAGCATGAATTGAAGGCAAAGTATTGTTGTTTGTGTTGTTTAATATGCGTGAGACGCGTGGCTTGGGATATGTTTTTTTCATTCCCATCTCCTTAAGTGCGTTGCATTCATAAAGTAAATGCAAAATATTCAACCCAAATACCAGTGCTGTTCAAGTTATGTAAATGTGTAAACTCAGCATTAAGTGTGGGGGATTCATACATGTATTGAAGTATGCCAATCTCATTAAGCCGACAATGATATGAGTTTTTGAACTGTGAAGGTCCATGGCATATGGAGACGATGACTATGCTATGTTTCTCCAAGAGTCCTCAGACAGCTCGGGCTCTTCTGAATTGGACTTTACAGACTATACTCCAGAAGCTCCTCCACGGTTTGTGGACGACGAGGCAGAGAAGCAATTTGACAGATCCATCTTTTAGCACGTCTTTGTGGAAAGAAATTTTGATGCACCTTTCACACACATTTGAAGAAGCCATTCGCTTCTATAAATGGGAGCCTCTCACATGCGCTCCAACCATATCCAACGTGGAGATAGCATGAGAATATTACGCCAATGCCAATGCGAGTGATTCCAATGTGGTCAACTACTACGGAGTGTTCCTGAGGGAAACATATCTCAAGGTGACAGCCCACACAATCACTTGTCACTACTATCTATCTGACTACCCAGAGGAGGAATTCATACAGTTGATGGAGGCAGCAAATGTTGATCATTTAATTGAGTCAGTAGGATTGTCTGGAGCCTCATGGTTGCACAATGCACAATCTGAAGCCATATATGTGCTGACAAGTGACTTAACTGTGGAAGCCTGCATGTGGCTGCTCTTCATAAATTCAAGGCTCATGCCTATGAACTATACCACCAGAGCAACCAGGGAAAGGGTACACTTGATCTACGCCATCTAGCACAGAATGACAATTGATGTGGGGCGAGTGATCATGTGGTACATTCAATGCGCGCAAAATTCCGAATGCACTCCCATGTTTTTCCCCCTTTTACTATCACTAATGGCAAGAAAGCAGGGAATCGAAGTTTGCTCCTACGAAATATTGCCGACGATCCTTAGGAGTCATGGGCAGACCTCAATGGCAAAGCTATCTTGAAATCGAGCAGAGGGAAAGGCTCCGCCACGTCGCTTAAAACAGGGCAGTTTCTTTCCCCTTTTCTCACAATGGGGACCATTGTTTATTTCAAGTGTGGGGGAGGGAGTGAGAAGAGTGTGCTTAGGGTGGTGAAATTTTATGTTGTTATTGTGGTTGTTGCAAGTTTGATTATGCTGTGGTGTGATAGGCCTTTTATTTGAATTTTATTCTGTGTGTTGCTTTGTTTAGGGATTTGAAGTGATGTGCTAGTATATTAGTATTCATATAGGTGGTGTAGTTTTTTGTGTTGTGTTGGGGAAGGAAAAACAGACAATGATTAGCACTAGCCTTGTTGTGTGCTTTAGCTTTTAGTTGCGATAAATGTTAAGTGTTTGTTATGTTGTGCAAATAATGTCACCATCCATTTAGCACATGGGCACTTCCAATACACTAGCACTTCCAATATCATCATCAAATCTATAAATCATTATTCAATTGTGATGCGTGCAAAATTTTAATTTTTAGCTTACAGCACCCATTTGATTCATACAAGATTGCTGGGTAAACTGAGATGTTAAAGTAAGATAGAAACTCCAACACTTTATTAGACATAGGAGAGAGCTTATGAATCTTTTGACTTGTATGTGCTCTCTACTTGTAAACACTTATTCTTGCATTTTGAGTATATAGTCTATTGAAGACACACGCGAACATGGAGTGCTTGAGAAAAGATGTGAATGAGAAGAAAAAACTAGTGGCGAATAAAGGGAAAAAATAGCAATAAAACCCTGGCGGCCAAGCACCAAAGTGCGGCATGAATCTAAAAAGAAAAAATCAAGCACCAATGTGCATGCTAAGCTCAGTGAACGTATAAAGAGAAATTTGTCTTTCATACTGTAGGTATCAAGTGTTCATGTGTGTGGACAAAAGGATTGTAGTGCAAGAATTTTTAACGAAGTGTTTACTTGAGTAATCTGCATGGACAGAATAAGGGAGCACAAGAAACTCTCAGCACACACAGCACATTAGCGGTTTGGTCTTTATTCATTGTACCTTGGTTAGCAATTGGTATGACCTCATGGACTGTGATCTTATGCTAGCTAAGTATTTCTGCATGAAAAAATCTTAAGGAATGGGTAGATGATGATGTTGTGAGTATTGAATGTGAGGATGGATAAAGACTTGGTGTTTGCCTTACTTTGCTCGGGACTAGCAAAGATTCAAGTCTGGGGGATTGATAAGTCGGGTTTGTACCGACTTATTTGCTTTACTTACTTAATCTTTTGAATGAACTTTTAGGAGAACTTGTGCTTGATAAATGACTTGTATGCAAAAATGTTCATGATCTGGAGATTGTGCGAACTGACTAAGTGTTGTGGAAATGTCATGCAAAATAATATGTTTGTACATGAATGAGAAACATGCACACACTTAACCATTTCAGCCTCACAAATCTCAAGCATTACACGCGAGTCTCAGCACACAAACACCAACTCACGCACAGAACTCACGCACATCAATATACATAAGCACATCACACACGCACAGCACATGGCGGCCACACATGGGCACTACAGGCGGTGCCCACACCATGCATATACACACACAGTACGGGCGCCGGGAGGCACCAGCACCACACACGCCGCACACAGTGCGCCCGCCACACACCACACACTCACTCATTCTCATTCACACCTTCATGCACATTTTCATTCATACATTAGCACACGTACACTACATTCATGCAGACCATATTTTATCCTCTCGACACTTAGCATACACAGCATCACAATACACACAAGTAGGCACTTAACACAGTATTCATATGTTCACCAGGTGTTTGAAGATTTGCACTATCAATTTTTAATGCTTAAGTTATGTACTGGGCACGTGACCTCACTGCATTTTACAATAGGCATTCGACACGAGAAAACGAGTTTAACCAACATGATCAAGCCACGACAAGGAGGAGAAGGTATAAAAGGAAAACGAAGATCGACAAGAAGAGATCAGAAAACATTGAGGGGAATTAAGGCGAGAAAGAGATTCAGACTCAAATGAGAGAAAAATTGTAGAGATAGAGAATAACATTTTAGCTTACCCATATACCCTATTCTTTGTAATTGCTAAATCAGAGCCGATCAACATGATCGGCTAAACTCAGAGTGTTGTCTTGAGGGGTTATATGTATGAATCTTAACTTATTTGAGACAATTGAATTGAAATTATCTGTATCATTATTGTTCGTTGTTCTTTACATGTTGATATTCAATGTTTTGCATGAATTGCTGAAATCCATATCGAATCTGCGGTGCCCACTGAGATTAGTGTGGATCTACCAAAGGCAATTGAACTCAGTGTGAATCGAATTGTGAACATATTTGTGTGAGTCTTAAGATCTGTATGCATTATGATTCTAATTGTGCAGTGCCCACTGACAGTTGAAATCAACCCTTAGGAAGGATTTAAGATTATTCTTGTAGAGCAAATCGAAGAAATAAATTGGTTAGCTGCACTGCCAAAGGAGATAGTCAATGATTAAATTAGAGTTGTTCTGTAAGGATAGGGATCTGGGTTTTAAACTTGTTCCAACAACTTGCCCTGCCAAGGGAAGTTTGAGGAGCTTTGTGGAATGGAATTGTGAGAACTGCCAAGTTAATCAGTTCTAGGACACTAGCAGTATAGTCCCCTCACACATGTACACAAGTCTGTGATAATAGGAAAAGGTCCATACAGATTGTTTCACCCTCAAGGCAATGCCATTATCTCTATTGCTCTCCCCGTTGTTGTGTTTGTATTCAGTTTGATTTGTATATTGCATTGATTTGTTTATTGCTTTTGGCCCTCTTACTATCGTTGCATTTGTCTTTGCTTAAATTAACTGTTGCTTCTAGTTATTTCATTCTATCGATGAACTAGCACCTAGCCATAACCCTCTCCCTGTGGATACGATCTCACTCACCACAACTGCATAATTGAGTGAGTTTGGGTAAAATTGGGAAGAAGCGACGGCTTCCACCAGACGTCCACCATCGCACGTTGCGACAACCAGCAACGATAATTTTTTATTTTAGAGTCTGTTCCCCAGCGTCGAGACGTCAGGCTGTCCCCACGTCATGACTTGCGGGAAATAATTAGCGTAATTTATTTTCTATTTTTGGTAATTTAGGGTTTAAGTTATTTAAGGTTTCTTTTTATGGTATAATTCGTCTAGAGTTTGTGTTAGGCCCATAAATAGGCATTTTCTTTCAGTTGTAATAGTGAGAGACATGAAATTTGAGAAATAAAGAATATTGAGTTGTTTTTTTTAGGGAATAAAATCTGAAGATTTTGTATTCTTATTGTGGGTTTCTTTTGAGTTTGTGTCTAAACTATTTCAACATCTAGTATCAGAGCTTCATCAAGGGGCATGCTTGTGAGAGTAAAAAAACCACAGTTTCTTAAAATAAAAAGGTGGGAAGAGTGATTTAGATATGGCAACCGAAAATTTTGTTCAACCTGCAATTCCTAAATTTGATGGCCATTATGATCATTGGTCTATACTTATGAAAAATTTTCTTCGCTCAAAAGAATATTGGAATTTGGTAGAGAATGGAATTACTTCTACTGCAGAAGGGGCAAAGATTACTAAAACTCAACGAAAGTCTTTTGCAGATCAACAACTAAAAGATTTGGAAGCTAAGAATTACCTATTCCGAGCTATTGATCGAACTATCAAAGAGACCATTCTCAATAAAGATACTGCAAAGGACATCTAGGATTCCATGAAGAAGAAGTACAAAGGATCCACAAGAGTTAAGTGAGCACAGCTACAAGCTCTTCGAAAGGAGTTTGAGGTTCTCCATATGAAAGAATGTGAGAGTGTTAATGAGTACTTTGCTTAAACACTTACTATAGTAAACAAAATGAAAATTAACGGTGAAAGTATTAAGCAAGTAATGATTATTGAAAAGATTCTGAGATCTTTGACCTCAAAGTTAGATTATGTTGTATGTACAATCGAATAGTTTAATGATTTAGAGTCATTAACTATTGACGAGTTGCAGAGCAACTTGTTAGTACATGAGCAAAGGATGAAAGCGTGGAGGTGATAAGCAGGCATTAAAGGTGATTTATGATGGCTATTTTGGTGGAAGAAGTCATGGAAATAGACATGGGACTTTCCAAGAAAGAGGCAGAGGAAGAAGTTGACAAGCATTTGACAAAGCTATAGTTGAGTGTTGGAAGTGTCATAAGTTAGGACACTTTCAATATGAATGTCCTAAACGGGAGATAGGAGCAAATTATGCTAAACTTGAGAATGAAGAAATGTTATTAATGTCCTTTGTGGAGCTTAATTAATTAAATGAAGGAGAAAATTGGTTTCTTGACTCAGAGTGCAGCAACCATATGTGTGTAAATAAACAATAGTTCTCTGAATTTGATGAAGCATTCAGAGAATCGGTGAAGCTTGGAAATAACTCCAAGATGACTATTTTGGGGAATGGTAATATCAGATTGCAAATAGGTAGAATTACTCATGTAATCACTGATGTCTATTATTTACATGAGTTAAGAAATAATTTGTAGAGTATTGGACAACTACAAGAGAAAGGCGTAGCCATTTTGATACAACAATGAGTATGTAAAGTCTATCATCCCAAGAATGGACTTCTTATAGAAACAACAATGTCTACAACAGGATGTTCATGTTGCTTGCAAGAATGGTACCAAAGGCTCCCACTTGCTTCCAAACAACTCTTAAAAATAGCAGTCATCTTTGGTATTGTCGATATGGGCATCTGAGCTTCAAGGGTCTAAAAATCTTGCAACAAAAGCATATGGTGAGGGGGATATATCAGTTGAATGCAATATCCAAAGTTTGCACTAAATACATGGTTGGAAAACAACACAGGAATGCAGTACCAAAGTAGAGTTCATGGAGAGCTTCACAAAAATTGCAATTGGTGCATTCAGACATCTGTGGACCCATCAAGCCAGACTCCAACAGTAAGAAGAGGTATGTCATAAGTTTTATTGATGACTACAGCCGTAAGTTGTGGATATATTTTCTTACTAAAAAGTCTGAAGCTCTTGTTGTCTTTAAGCATTATAAAAATCTTGTTGAAAAAGAGACAGGAACTGTAATTCGTTGTCTACGCATAGATAGGGGTAGAGAATTCACATCTCTTGAATTCAATGCCTTTTTGCAAAGATATTGGTATCGGAAGACAGGTCACTACACCATACACTCCACAATAGAACGGAGTGGCTGAGTGCAAAAATAGAACCATCATGAATATGGTTACAAGCATGTTGTCGAAAAAGCAAGTACTAAAGAAGTTTTAGCCAGAAGCAGTTAACTGGACAATGCATGTGCTCAATAGAAGTTCCACTTTAGTAGTGAAAGACATGACCGCTGAAGAAGCTTGGAGCGGTGTTAAACCTAATGTTGATTATTTTTGAGTTATCATATGCATTGGCCATGTTCATGTACTCGATAATAAGAGAACAAAGTTGGATGATAAAAGTCTTAAATGTGTGCTTTTGGGAATCAGTGAAGAGTCTAAAACATATAGACTTTATGATCCAATGTCTGCAAAAATAATTATTAGCAAAGATGTTGTTTTTGTAGAAAATAAGTGCTAGAATTAGGGGAGGATCAATGAAGAGGCAAGGTCTGATTTGCTCGAGTTGGAAAATAATAGTGAAGAAGAATGCGAACTTCCTACTAATGAAGAAGAAACTGAGGATGAAGTAGAGGTTAGTACACTTTCAAGCGAATCAACTGACATAACTTCTCAAACATCTAGACATACACTATCTTCATTAGGATGGAGGAATAGAAGACAACCATGTTGGATGGATGATTATGTGAGTGGGGGAGAATTTTTAGAGGAAGAAGAAGTTGAGCAGAATCTGGTTCTGTTTACCTCAAATTCAGATCCAACTACTTTTGAAGAAGCTGCCCAAAGTCCCAAATGGAGAACTGCAATGAACTTGGAGATTGAAGTAATTGAAATGAATAATACTTGGGTATGATAGATTTTCCTAAAGAAATGAAGAAAATTGGACTGAAGTAGATTTTCAAAACTAAACTCAATGAAGATGGCAAAGTTGATAAGTGCAAAGCGCGATTGGTTGCAAAAAAGTATGCTCAGCAACATGGTGTAGATTATAATAAAGTTTTTGCATCTGTGGCTAGGTGGGATGAAATTCGAATGATAATTTACTTTTGCAGCTCAAAATAGTTGGCAAATATATCAACTCGATATCAAGAGTACTTTCTTGCATGGTGAAATAAGTGAAGATGTGTTTGTTAAGCAACCGCAAGGATATGAGAAGAAAGGTGAAGAGCATAAGGTGTACAATTGAAGATGACATTTTATGGACTTAGACAAGCTTCACGTGTATGGTACAACCGAATCGAATCATATTTTGTCAAGAAAGGATTTGAAAAGTATTGTTGTGAGCACACCTTGTTTGTCAAAAGAAGATATGAAGATAAAATCTTAATTGTTAGCCTGTATGTTAATGATTTAATCTTTACTGGTAATAATGAAAGCATGTTTATTAAATTCAAGAATTCCATGAAACTTGAATTTGATATGTCTGATTTGGGAAAGATGAAGTATTTTCTTGGTGTGGACGTTTTACAAAATTTTGAAGGCATTTATATCAGTCAAAAAAAGTATGCAGAAGAAGTTTTGGAAAGATTTGGAATGGAAAAGAGTAATAGTGTGAAGAATCCCATTGTTCCTGGTGTTAAACTTATAAACGATGAAAGAGGAGTCAGGGTGAATGCAACTATATATATACAGGCAATTAGTTGGAAGTCTAATGTTTCTTATGGTAACAAGACCAAATTTAATGTATGTTGTATGTCTCATTAGCAAATTCATGTCAAATCCAATTGAATTACATATGCAAACAACAAAAAGGGTGTTACAATACTTGAAATATACTGTGGATTTGGGAGTTTTTTTTTTTTATCAAAGGAAGACCAATGGTGAGTTAACAGCCTTTACCGATAGTGATTATCAGGGGATATGAATGCCAAAAAAAGCACTTCAGGTTATCTATTTCTACTCAGTAAAGGAGCTGTCTCATGGTCATCTAAAAAGCAGCCTATGGTAGACTCTGTCTACCACTGAAGCATAGTTTGTAGCAGCTGTTGCTTGTGCATGTCAAGGTATATGGATGAGGAGAGTATTAGAAAAGATTGGTCATTCTCAAGACAAGTGCCTTACAATATTACGTGACAATAGTTCTACTATTGAATTATCCAAGAACCCAATTTTACATGGGCGCAGCAAACACATTGATGTAAGATTCCATTTCTTGCGTGATTTAACCAGCGATGGAATAATTGAACTAAAGCACTGCGGCACTTAAGACCAAATTGTAGACATTATGACAAAACCACTCAAGCTTGATGCATTCTTGAAATTGCGTAAGTTATTGGGTTTATGTGTGGTACCTTATGTAAACTAGAATTTCTTCAACAAATAATCCTTATCTTTTGGGATAAGTAGAGTGTGTTTGACTATTTCTTAAATTATTAACCATGGGCGCAGCAAACATATTGATGTAAGATTCCATTTCTTGCGTGATTTAACCAGCAATGAAATAATTGAACTAAAGCACTGCGGCACTCAAGACCAAATTGTAGACATTATGACAAAACCACTCAAGCTTGATGCATTCTTGAAATTGCGTAAGTTATTGGGTTTATGTATGGTACCTTATGTAAACTAGAATTTCTTCAACAAATAATCCTTATCTTTTGGGATAAGTAGAGTGTGTTTGACTATTTCTTAAATTATTTACCATGTTATTAGGATTTATTAAAACTGGGTTGTTCCTTATCTTCTTGTAAGGCTTATTTAAGCCAACATCTGAGTTATGAATAAAACAAGAGCAATCACTATCTTTAGTGTCTTCTAATTTGTGTCTAAACTATTTCAACAGGGATCTCAATTCATATGACAGGTTTTTAAACTGTAATCCCAAAATTGAATCATGACTCATGAGTACAATTGTTTTTTATTGTCTTATGTTTAAAGTTTGCATTTTTCTCTCTTGAAATCAGCGGTATTGTCAAAACAAACCCCAAAATCAAATACAGACACCCAAAAAATAAAATAAAATAAAATAACAGTAGATCAATTAAGTCTAGTGCCACTAAAAACAGAATCTTAAACTAGAACGAATCTAAAATTCCACCCTACCTTTTCTTCTACCATTTTTCCTACCAAAATGTAATAATCTCAATTTTGATCATCAAAAGCAAGCACTTTTTTTGGTCAGATACCAAAATGTTATGCAATTCTCCTTTTGGGTTCTCACCAAAATGTAATTATCTCAATTTAAATCAAACATTTTTCCCAATTAAGCTAGCAAAGTGATATATGAGTTCTTATTTAATATTTTTGGGTTCTCGTTTTTTGTGGTGGAGGGAGGGAAATATCTTCATGGAAAATAGAGGAGGGGAAGAAGATAAAGACTAATTACTTTTTTGCCCCAAAAAATGATAATGTGAGGATGATTCCATTTAATAAAATGATAATTGTTAAGGGATAATATCCCACATCGATTAAATAAAAAGCTCTTGAACTAATTAATAAGATTCTTGGGCTACTCCATCCATTGGCAATTAGTTTTGGGTTGGATGCACAAGGCTTTTTTGACATAGTATCAGAGCAGGTTTGAATTTGGGCTTTTCAAACATGACTAGGATAAAATAAAAAAAATCAAAGTTATGTTTGAGAGGGGATAATATCCCACATCGATTAAATAAAAATCTCTTGAACTAATTAATAAGATCCTTGGACTACTCCACCCATTGTCAATTAGTTTTTGGTTGGATGCACAAAGCTTCTTTGATAATAATGTGAGGAACACATGATTCCAATTAATATTTTTTTCAAAGATCCGCTAAAAAGGACTAAAAATTTGAACTTTTGAATTGTAAGGAATCATTTTATCTCGTTTTATATGTGAGAGACCAAAACAATTATTTCGTAAAATATTAGAAACTTTTGCAGTGGTTTAAGTGACAAAATATGAATATAAACAATAGTAGAAATAAAATTATTGAGATGGATATGCTAACACACCAGACTAAACAAAATAAGTAATGTAGGCATTAAAACCCAAGTAGAAACAACTCTTATAAATGAAAAAAAAAATGGAGAAAAACATGCTTAAAATGATTTAGGCATGTATGTAGGGCTGAGAATTGGTCCGATATTCAGTTTTAGTTTTTTTTTTTTTTTTTTGAAGATTTAAAAAACATTAATCAAAATTGAACCAAATGCTAAAGAACCCAAAAACTGAATATTAAATTTGGTATTGAATTTTTTTGTTTAAACTGAATTTTTATTGGGTTAAAAGCAAAGTCCAATTCAAGAAAATATTATTACAAGATCAAACAAAAAAGATTAACTCAATTTAAAAAAATATATTTATATATTTAACCCAAGTCACACTACAACCCATTATTACATGTTACATAATAGCCTAATATGCTAACAGTCCAATCAATTGAATGAAGTGCATTACAAGTTATAATTATAAATTTAACCCAATTAAATTTCTTTATTTTGGTCAAAAGCATTAATTTCATTCCATAACGAAATGAGGTTACAAATTCAGCTGAATAGCTGCAGATTAGATTGCACAATGTCTTTAACCAAGTCGGAAAATGCTCTTCCCAAGCCTGTGACTCTAAGCATTACAAGCAATTTTTGCTAGTGCTAAACTAGCTCTATTGAAATGTCTATTTACAAAAGAGAACATATGTTCGTAGAACAATTGTTTTAACAATAATATGTCTTCAACTTTTGGGGTTGTATCACTAGTTGGGGCTATGTTTTTGTTGAGTTTGTCCACAATAGTTTTGACATCTAGTTATATAAATCTTCTTCCAATTCTTATGTGCTGCTTTGAGTTGAGCTAATATGATTCCTTCAAGTTCTGTTGCCACTGAGGATGGGATGTTCCCCTAGCATCCATTAAGTTTCTAGCAAGTCCATTAATCTATATTCCAAATTCTAAAGCCCAAACTCTCTTTTATTCCTTAAATTCCAAACTTCCCCAAACACATTATTCCTTAAATTCCGTAAGAATCAAATATCTTCTTACATAAAGATATTATTCCTTAAATTTGGTAAGGATCAAATCCTCCATTTTCTTTAACATATTATTCCTTAAGATAAGAATCAAATTCATCCTTTTCTTATCCCAAAATTAAAAGTGAAAAATCAAAAGCGAGTTAAATACCAATTTTAAAAATTAGATTTTAACTAAAAACCGTAATTAAAAATTTGAAACTAATTCGATTCGATTTGGTTTTCGATTTGATTCAATTCGATTTGGTTTTCGATTTGAATCAAAATCTGTGCATAGAAGACTTTTAGATTTTCCAATATAGCTCGCAAAAAATAAATAATCATTATATCAAATTAAAAGAGGAATCAAAAAACAAAAAGTATTTGAACAAAATTATTAAAAAAAGTACTTATTATACTTAAATATAAGGGAGACAATGCTTGTAGGTTGAACATGATGACAACATATGATCTAATAATTGATCCTGAGATAAAAGAGTTATTGTATACACTAATGCTTTTAAATGTTCGTTTTTTGCTTTTGACTCAAAAGGAAAATATACAAATTAGTAGATTGTGAAAAAAAAAGTTAAAAATTTGAAAAATAAAAACTTTGGAAATTTTCTAAAAATTATTTGCCATTGCATTTAACAATCAATTTACTATTCATGATCTAATAGAATAGTATGTTAGGGCAAAACAATGAAAATATAAAAGTTTTGAAAAAGTTTCAATTTTCATTTGTTATAGCATTCAGTTTTCAAGAAAAAGTTACAATTTTATAAAGAACAACATATGCATACTTTTAAATATCCATTCTTTTGATTCAGTGGAACTATGTAAGCTAATATATATGTCAAAGAACAAAAAAAAAAAAATAGTTAAAGTAAAATTTCGAAAAATCTCAATTTTCTGGCAATAGCCTTATGTTTTTAGGTGAAAATTGCGATTTTCTTAAAAACTACATATTCACACTTGAAGAGTTTATGTTTTGTTCCCAACTCAAAAAATAAAAATAAAAATAAAAAACCTATGTAATTTGATAGATTATGGCAAAGCAATTTTGAAATATCTTTGGATGCTCCCATTTTTGTGATTTATTTCACAAATGCAAAATGAGTTGTTTGTTTTGTTCAACTTTTTCATCAAAATTTTTAAAACAAAAAACAATGTTACAGTAATTATTTTTGCTACAATATTTTTTATAAATAAAATATTGAATTTGAATTTTGAATTTTAAATTTTAAATTTTAATAATAAACAATTCTTCTTAACACAATTCCCACCAAAACAAACTAAGAAAATACTAATTCAAATTTAAATTTCAAACTTTTATTAATAAAAAAATCTTCAATACAAATCCCAACAAAACAAAATTATTCATTCCAAACACTCCTAAAATATTCTTTTATCATAACAAATACAAAGAAAAAAAAAATTCATGATATAATCTAAAAATACCTCATCCAAACGAGCCTAAATTTTCATGGCAAAAGTTCTATTTTTTTTTTTTTTTGGAGGAAATCGCGATTTTCTAAAAACATATGTACACCTACCTTCAACAATTATGGAAAAAAAAATAGTAATAATTTCAGAATATCTCGGTTTTCCTTGACTACAACTTTGAGTTTTCAAAGTAAAATTAAGATTTTCTTAACAATTTTGTGAGCATGAATTTTAACCATAGTTTTTTGTTCTCAACTCAATGAGAAATATATAGACTTTTAGATTATGGCAAAAAAGTTAGAATTTTTTTAAAAAAAAAAATCTAAATTTTTCATAGGCTATAGCCTATAGCATTAAATATTCAAGAGAAAATAACCATTTTCTTGAAATACTATTTATGCAAGCTTTCAATCATTTTTTTCTCGCCTTAATGGAAAATATGTGAACTTATTGATTATGATAAAAAAAATTTAAAAAAATAAAAACAAATGAAGTTTTCAATTTTCCTATGCTACAGGATTTAATTTTTAGAAGAAGATTATGATTTTTTTTTTTCAAAAATGATCTTTTCATTCGTAACTTTTGCTCTCGATATAATGAGAATTATAAACGAATAAATTAAAGGAAAAAAATTAAAAAGTGAAAAAGTCTTTTTTGTCTTGTAAATTCTAAAAATTGAGACTTTTTTAAAAAAAAAAAAAATTGGGAAGTAAAATAACAATTTTTCAAAAAAAAAAATATAGTGCTAGCATACTTCTAACTATTGGTACTTTGCTCCCAAATTAATCGGAAATATTCAAATCATGGATTATAACAAAAAAAAATAGAAAATAAAAGGTTTAAAGATCTTAGTATTAATGTGCTATAATATTAAGCCATTGGGGTTAGCCCAATGGTTAGGGAGTTAACTTTTCGACCTACAAGTTTAGAGTTCGTTGGATTACTGTAGGATGCATGTGAGTGTGTGTGTGTGTGTTTTTTTTTTAAATGTTCTATAACATTAAATTTTTTGGGAGAAAATTGCATGTCAACTTTTAGCATGTGCTTTTAGCAAGGCATTTTTGTTCCCAATTCAATAATAACATCTGAATTTATATATTATTGGAAAAATCTGGATTCTTTAAATCTCGATTTTTATAGGTTATATTGGATTTTGAGAAGATAATTGTGATTTCCAAAAATAGTACGTGCATATGCTTTTAATCATTTCTTTTCCCATCTCACAGAAAAATTATTGTGAACTAGTAGATTTTGGGAAAAAAAATTTAAAAAAAAATAAAATTTCAGTTTTAGTGGGGCTATATAACCTCTAGCTTTTGTGAGAAAATCATGTTTTTTTTAAAAAAATTACATTCAAATGTTTTAAATGTACATTTTCGGTTTGCGACTCAATGGAAAACATAGGAAATCATAGACGGTGAAAAAGATTAAAAAAACTATATAAACATACTTTTGACTATTAGTTTCTTATTCCTGATACGGTGGATAATATACAAGGTCATAAATATTGCAAAAAAAAGAAAATAAAATAAAATTTTCAAAACATGTAATTTTTCATGTGTTATATAGCTTCAGATTTTTTGGGGAGAAAACTGAGAGGTTTTAAAATGCCATATACTCATTTTTAACTATCTATTTTTGTTCCCTATATAATGATATATATTTATACTCGTAAATTATGATAAAAATAAGTGAAAATTTTGGGAAAATGTCAAATGTTGTGAGCTATGTGTCACGGGACGAGCGTTTTGTCTCCACATGATGAGCGTTTCTGTTTTTACACACGTGTAACTTTAGACATTTTTCCCTAGTTAATATAAAAATAACTTTCGAAATGTAGAAAAGGAAAATAAGTGAGAATTTAAGCAAAAATGTTGGTTTTGGAAAGGAAGAACCGAAGAAATGAGTGTTGGTTTTGTACAAAAGCCAATTTAATTCTAAGATTATTATTTATATTTATTGCCAAGTGATTAGGAACCTAAAGGGTCACACACAATAGAATTACTTCTTGGGTTAAAATGATTTACATAATTATATGATAATTATGGCATCTATTATACTCTTGTTCACTTTTGGAAAGTGAATTGAGTTTGGTAATAATTCCTTTCTTGTTAGACAAGAATACCTTTTTGGAAGGTTGCATTATTATATATAGATGCTTAATGTTAGGTCAAAGACAACACAAAACTCTCTCAATAAGAAATCAGGTAAATAAGAAAAATGGTTTTTCTTATTAGATTTCCAAGGTGTTGTTTAGAGGGATCTAGCTTATTAACCTAATGTTAAAATCAATCCTTTGAGGATCCCGAAAGTAGTTCGTGTGGATTACCATTAGAGGCCGGACACGTGTGCGACTTGTTGGTTGATTAAACCTCGCTCAAGGATTTTGCTGGCATCTCTCAAGGTATATTTTGTATAGATTATCATTAAAGGTCCTATGGAAATCAATTATAATATAATTGTTATATTTTCCGCTGCGTTGTTACTATGTTGATTTCCTTACAGTGGTATCAGAGCCTAATTTGATTTATCTATACATAATATACCATGTCATGAATGATAAATTGTTTATGTATGTATATTGGATTTAATTGATGGATTTGATACATATTTATTTAAAAATTCGTTTTTAAATATTATGGGTCAATTATGATGTTTTTTGGTTTTATCCAAAATTGTTTTGAATTGCAATATATTTGCTTTTCATATTCCAAAACGTTTGGAAACTGTTTTTCAAAACAAAAAAAAAAGAAGAAAAGAACGAAACGAAAAAGGGAAAGCAGAATTTGCTCTGCGATTTTTTTTTGTGTGAAGATGATGATGACGTTAGATGACGTCATCATATATTTTATTATTAAAAATAAAAAAAAATCAACTGAAAGCGTGGTTTTTGGAAACCAGAATATGGGGTTTTAAGAAAAGAGTTTTCTTAATTAAATAATGACCCCAAAACTTCATTATTATTCTGATTAGTTGGCCCTGTAGTTTTGAAAACTATATTTTGACCCATAAAATTTTCAAAAATTCAATTAAATGATTTCTAATATAATTAGAAATAATATACGTATAGATTCATGACAGAAAAATTATATATTCATTTAATGTGATTACTTGAATAATATGAGATATGTAATTTATATTTGATATAAATTTATTATATATTCATTTAATGTGATTATTTGAATAATATGACATATGTAATTTATATTTGATATAAATTTATTATATATTCATTTAATGTGATTATTTGAATAATATGACATATGTAATTTATATTTGATATAAATCTATTTTATATTCATTTAATGTGATTATTTGAATAAGACGACATGTAATTTATATTTGATATGAATTTATCATTTAATATGATTATTTGATAACATGTCATATACAATTTATATTTGATATAAATTTATTACATATTCATTTAATATGATTATTTGAATAACATGTGTCATATACAATTTATATTTGATATAAATTTATTGTATATTTATTTAATATGATTATTTGAATAACATGTGTTATATACAATTTATATTTGATATAAATTTATTGTATATTCATTTAATATGATTATTTGAGTAACATGTGTCATATATGATTTATATGTGATATAAATTTATTGTATATTCATTTAATATGATTATTTGAATAACATGTGTCATATGTGAATTATATTTGATATAAATATATTAAATATTCATTTAATGTGATTATTTGAATAACATGTCATATGTGATTTATATTTGATAAAATAATATATTTATTTAATTGCATATTGTATGTTCAATTGATCAAATAATTTTCAAATATGATATGTATGTATGATGAGACCATAAATTAATCCCTTAATTAAATATTAAATCATAATTAGTTGCCTTCCATTATTATAGTTTAAACAATTTTTATTCAAGCAACTTGTTGAGTTACCTCAAGGTTGTTTTACTTTAAATATGTTTATGCTATGAGATAAGATCTCTTAATAATGGGTTTGATTTAACAAAGACTTTTGATTTGTTGAGTTACCTCAAGGTCAAAATGTTTTTGAGGCAAAGAGTTAGGGGACATATGAGATATGTGTAGCAAGAGTTGATGGCCTAACTATCTAAGAGTTACAATTTGTTGTAATTGGTAATTGTTACCTACTTGTTGAGATTATTTTTAACTTGTTGAGTTACCTCAAGGTTAAAAATAATTAAAATAAGAGTTACAATTTGTTATAATTGGCAATTGTTACCTACTTGTTGAGATTATTTTTAACTTGTTGAGTTACCTCAAGGTTAAAAATAATTAAAATAAGATCTTAGCCACTAAGAATTTTGTGAAATTCTCGAATCAATTTAAGGGATATTGATTTGAATAAAATAGTGGGAGCAAAACCCAAAAATTTCATAAGTCCATATTTATTTATTTTGGTTTTGCTTATTGCATAAATATGAAATATTTTTCTATCTTTATTTTCTATTGTAGAAAATTATCTATAATATATTGTTTGACAATATATTAATTGCTCAAATTTTATGGATTGAATTTTACAACCTAAAAATTGTTTTTAGGTATGAGAAGTTATTTTATGTCCTTAAAATCTTTTTCTTGATGATGATATTGATCAAGTAATCAAAGATACATGCCAAAAACATAAAGATGATTTTGATAATGTATATTGTCTTATGCTAAAAAGCATTCATGAATCCTAATTACAATAGTTGTATGTGAACATGTACGCTTTTACAATATTTCATTAGATGAAATGATTGTATGATATAAGAGTTAAAATTGAAGATATATGATATCTCTCTTACGAACTCATTTAGAGCAAGATGGCAAATAATCTTTAGTATCATCTAATGTGCTAAAGGTGATTAGTCTCATTGAAAAAATTAGATTTTTTAATTTTGTTATGAACAAAGTTGAGATCTAAATATTTGCTTGAATTGCTTAATAAGACAACAAAGGATTTAGTCAAGAAGAAAAAGAAAATTGTGTTAATATTTGAGTTATCCAAGAAATTGAAGTTGGACCCTGATTTTAAGAAAATCAATAAAAAGGGCGCTCAAACTTAACACAAAATAATAAGGACAAAAGTTTATATGGTATTAAATTCTACTATGGTCTATTAAGATAGACATTGGAATTAGAATTAAAAGGTTCACTGAGATTTTGAAGCAAAAGAAACTTGGTGAAGTTTCTACTTCAAATATGTTTATGATTGAAATAAATGTTTCTACTTATAAAATAAAATCTTGGGTATTAGATACCAGATTTGGATCTCATATTTACATAAATATGCAAGATTTAAGAATAAGTAGAAAGTTGGGTAAAGAAAATATATTCTTATATGTGGTAATTGAATGCGACAAAAGTTGTTACATTAACCATAGGAATATAGAGTTTTCTTTAGTCAGAAGATTAATCCTTAATATAAAGTATTGTTATTATCAATACTTATTAAAATATTATCTCTATTTCATGTTTGACATGAATAGATTTACAATAATTCAAAAGAATAAATGTTGTTCTTTTTATTGTGACAATATTTTAATGTGCTGGTTAATTGAATAACAAATTTTATATATTTAATTTGGATAATCTTCTTTTCAAACATAAATACAAAGAAACAAAATTGATAATTTTATCTCTAACATTGTAGATATGGTTATATAAATGAGAAATACATAGCCAAACTGCATAAAGATGTTTATTTGGAATCACTTGATTATGAATCAATTGATAAATGTGAATCTTATTTATAAGAAAATAACCAATTTACCTTTTACTTAAAAAGGTGAAAGATCTACTGAATTACTAAGTCTAATACATATTGATGTATGTAGACCTATGTTAATTCTAATTAGAGAAAGTTTTTCATACTTCAAATGATTATATTAAATATAATCATATATGTACTTATTGAAGTATATAACTAAATTCTTTGAAGAGTTCAGAGAATACAAAAGTGAAGTTGAAAATAAACTTGATAAAAGTATTAAAATATTTTGATTAGATCAAAATAGAGAATACTCGAGTCAAGAATTTTAAAATTATCTTAACAAAAATAAGATTGTTTCTATATTAAAGTAATAATCGAATTTTTTTTGATATTATTCGATTAATGATGAACCATACAATTCTCTCAAAAATGTTTTGAGAATATACCATATATATTGCATTTGATCTTTTAAGGTATGTTCCATTTAAACCTATCGGTTTTACCTCATATGAGATATGGTATGGGAAATAACCAAACTATTTGGGAGTATCTTATATTTTATAAAAGGTAAAATCTGATAAGTGTGATACAAAATTTTCATATATACTATTTTTGTGAAATGTCCAAAAGAAAGTTTTGGATATTATTTCTATGATCCTAATGAGCACAAAATGTTTGTCTCAAAATATGTCATATTTCTAGAAGAATAGTCTATTCTAGAAAAGGCAAGTGGGAGCATATAGAACTTGATGAAGTTCTTAAACCATAATTTAGTAATGAAAAGAAGATGGAATTAGAGCTTGTACCTCATGGTGATGTGGTAGGACATGAAGCTCTCAATACACAAGTAAATTGTATTTTTAGTAGGATAAATCATCCACATGGGGTGATGTGTTTATCATTAAGAATGATAAACCTACTATCTACAAATAAGTCTTATTTGATAAGAAATGTAAAAGTGGTTTTGAACCATAAAATCTAAAATGGATTCCATATATGACAACAAGATATAGACCTTAGTCGATGCACCTAAAGGGATAAAACCCATAAGGTGCAAATAGGTCTTCAAAAGAAGACAAACATGGATGGTAATATTGTTACCCACAAAGCATGAATATTGGTCACTAAGGTTACACAAAATCATAGTATTGACTATGATGAAACCTTTTCACCAATTGCCGTGTTAAAATCCATTAAGATTTTACTTGTTGTAATTTGCAAAGGGATTAGTATATGATACAATCTAAGGGTTTTTATTCAAAAATCCTAGCAAAGTATGCAAATTATAAAAGTTCATTTATGAACTAAAGCAAGCTTTTAAGAGTTCAAATATTTGTTTTGATGAGATAATCAAAAAGTTTGATTTAATCGAAAACAAATATGAATCTTGTGTATAAAAAAGATTATTGGCAATATTATTGTATTTCTCATATTATATGTAGAGGACATATTAATAATGAGAATTTACATAACTACTCTTAATTAATTAAGGTGTAGTTGTTCAAAAACCTTCTCAATAAAAGATTTTTGGAGAAACAACTTATACATTGGGAAAAGTCTATAGAGATAGATTGGATAAGTTGTTTGGTCATATACAGTCAATATATATGTATACATATATATATATTGATAAGATGTTAAAGACGTTTAACATGCATGGATCAGTTTAAAAGGTTTACATTCCTATATTTGATATGATTTACCTTAGGACATGTGTCTAAAAACTGATAGTAAGAAATATAATATGCAAAATGTTCTTAAGAAGTAAGATCATTTATGTATATTATATAAGACCAAATGTCTCCTGCGCTATAAGTGTTATGAGCATATTTCAATCTAATTCCAGTGAGAGTCACTAGAAGTGGTCAAGAATTTTCTTAAATACTTGAGAAGTATTAAGGATCTATTCTTGAAAGTTGAGCTTAATATAAATGGATTCATAGATACTAGTTTTCAATCTTATAAAGATGATTGCAAGTATCATGATGGATACGTATTTATCCTAAATATCAATGTTGTTATTTGAAAATGTTTCAAATAGATTATAACAACATATTCTACAATAGAGATTAAGTATATAGTTGCTTGAGAAGTTGCTATAAGATGTTTGGATGGAAATAGTTTCTTCAATAGTTGAGGAACTAAGGTCTCATCAATGATCCAAACATGTACTAAAATTTTATCATTTGATTAGAGTAATCACTGATAGAATTTAAGTAAAGATACAAAAGACTCTTGTAAAGGATAATATAATTATTCATTAACTAAACCATTATCCCAAAAGAAACATGATGGTCATGTTTATTCATTTGGTTTGAAGTACTGAATGATTGGTTTGAGTCATAATGAAAGAATAATTATGTAATTTTATGCAATAAAGATATGGCATATTTATCATTTTGTAACATATATATGTCGATATATATACAATATGATAAAGTCCTTAGAATAATATTTTATTATTCTTAAATTTCCCTGGTCATAGTATTAACAATAACAAGGACGTTGTTAATGCTGATAGACTAGTATATATAGTGATATATAGGTGAATCATTAGAGAATGTGTTCACTGGAATGATCCGCTTAGAGATTTCCATATCGTTAACTATTTGAGTGCCAATTGTATAATCTCTACGTGACAGTAGTGTAAGTGATCCTTTGACTTGAGATCATAAGAGTATCTTTAGTGTGGATGTTATGTTTTGACTCTATTTGTCCATAACCGTAACAGGATATGCGAGCGGTAGATGTTGGATATAACAAGAAGCACGGATTGATAGTTTATGATCGATATAGGATTCACCACTCCCAATAGTGGGAGAGTATATTCCTTTCTGGCGCCACTTGTTGAAGTTCAACTCAATGTGCACATATTTAATAAGTAAATTTGGAAAAGTTCTAAATTTATTTACAATGAGTTGAATTTCGGTACAAGAAAGAAATATAATTAGTACAATAAAGAGTTGGCACTTAGACTTTACTCTTGTACTAATTGGAATATAGGATGGTGAAAGGATGATAATTACATGTTACCTGGTTCATGGATAGGTGAAGTCGATCAATTGACTTTTCTTAACTCTTGGGTGGTCATGATGTCTTGGCTAGAGGCCGCTCTTGATCTATGAATATAAATGAATTAATTATTGAATTAATGATAAATTAAAGTTGTTTAATTTATTCTATCTTAGAAGCTCCGTGACTAAATTGTCTTTAGTCCAAGTGGGAGTTTGTTGGTTTTGTACAAAAGCCAATTTAATTCTAAGATTATTATTTATATTTATTGCCAAGTGATTAGGAACCTAAAGGGTCACACACAATAGAATTACTTCTTGGGTTAAAATGATTTACATAATTATATGATAATTATGGCATCTATTCTACTCTTGTTCACTTTTGGAAAGTGAATTGAGTTTGGTAATAATTTCTTTCTTGTTAGACAAGAATACCTTTTTGGAAGGTTGCATTATTATATATAGATGCTTAATGTTAGGTCAAAGACAACACACAACTCTCTCAATAAGAAATCAGGTAAATAAGAAAAATGGTTTTTCTTATTAGATTTTCAAGGTGTTGTTTAGAGGGATCTAGCTTATTAACCTAATGTTAAAATCAATCCTTTGAGGATCCCGAAAGTAGTTCGTGTGGATTACCGTTAGAGGCCGGACACGTGTGCGGCTTGTTGGTCGATTAAACCTCGCTCAAGGATTTTGCTGGCATCTCTCAATGTATATTTTGTATAGATTATCATTAAAGGTCCTATGGAAATCAATTATAATATAATTGTTATATTTTCCGCTGCGTTGTTACTATGTTGATTTCCTTACAATGAGCTTGTATTAACACTTTAAAAAATTCTATATACAATACTTAGATTGCCTCCTGGAGTGGTTCAAGTACCACATTTGAACTCACACACTCATTGTTTCTCTATTTGCTTCTCCCTTTGCAACTATGTTAAGCTACACTTCCTAGTTCCTCAATTGGTTGCATCTTTGTTAGGATCCTTCCTATGTTTGCATGCATTTCCATCTTATTGCCTGGTTACAAGTGATACCCGAGGTCTTTATTTATAGACCTCCCCTTGATCCTCTAGAAAGTTATACATATATATAATGTATTGGTACTGCGTAAGCCTATATAGAATTAAACCAATACTTGCAAGGTGCATGATCATTTTAGAATGTTTCTAGTGAACACCACACGATTATAGGACGTTCCCCCACATTTTAGCGCTTTTCACACGATTTCGACTTGTTATGGCACGTTTCAGTCTCTTCTAGCATGTTTCTATCTCCCACGGCACATTTTGTTCCTTTCTAGAATGTTCCGACTCCTGTCGGCACGTTCCACCCTAATTAATCTAGCACGTTGTGGTCTTTCAGCCGTTCCGTTTTTCTTCTGGAACATTTTGGCTCATGTTGGTATGTCTGCTACAATTTGGCACGTTCCAACCCCTGCCGACACGTTTCAACCCATGTCAACATGTTTTGGTCCATTCTGACACATTCTCCGTCATTCCAAAATATTCTTCCTTTCAAATGGTTTGGGAGGTTCTAGTTTGTTCTAAATTCAACCGCCCCCAATTAGAGATGGCCACGGTTCCGATTCTAATCATAATTGGACCAGCGGTTCCGGTTCCAAAACCTGGTCTATTCTGACTCGTTCTCCGTCTTTCCAAAATATTCTTCCTTCCAAATGGTTTGGGAGGTTCTAGTTTGTTCTAAATTCAACCGCCCCAAACTAGAGATGGCCACGGTTCGGTTCTAGAACCAGAGCGGTGGTCTCCAGTCCAAAATATTAATCGGACCGGCCCTTGCCAGTTCGGTTCCAATTCCTGAAAAATAGAACTAGAATCGAAACCGATGAATATAGTTCGGTTCTGAACCGTAAGGAATTTTTTTTTTATTTTTCATTTTTATGAATATATATATATTTCTATATCAATTTATTGTGATAATATAATTCTTTTTCTAATATCTATATTCTAGGTTTAGGGTTTAGGATTTAGCAATTTAGATTTAGGGTTTAGGTAACAACTTTTTTAATTTATATTATTATATTATACTAATATACTATTTGAATTCTAACTATTAGTTCAATCATTTTTTTCAATACTTTTATTCTTTCTATATATCTTTATTTCTCACTTATCTAATCCTTCATAATTATATTCTCCTAAAAACTCTATATATTAGTTTAATTTCAACTATTATTTCAATTATATTATGTATCAACTTTTCTAATTTTTATTATTCTAATTCTATTATTCTATTATACTAATATACCATTTGAATTCCAATTAATAGTTCAATCATTCTTTCAATACTCTTATCTTTTTTTTCTTTCTCACTTATCTAATCATTCATAATTCTATTCTTCTAAAAATTTTGTTTATTAGTTCAATTTCAACTATTATTTTTTTTAATAATCTTATTATTTTTATAACTTTCAATCTCACTAATGTACTCCTTCCTAGTTTTATTCTTCTAAAAACTCTATATATTAAGTTCAATTCCAACTATTATTCTAATTATATTATTATGTTGTATTATTTGAATTTCAATTAATAGTTCAATCATTATTTCAATAGAAATCAAAATTAAAAGTGGGATTGAAATCAAAATCGGAACTAAAAACCGAAATAAAAACTAAAATCGAAACAAAACTGTAACCGTAACCAGAACCAAATCAGAATTAGAACTGAAACCGTTCCTCGACGGTTCGATTATGGTTCCCATGACTGCGGAACCAGGTACCAGCAGTTTTGGAACGTGGTCGTGTCTATCCCCAACACTTGCGCTTCTTGGCAAGGGAAGTTTTTTATGCGTTGGCAAACCACCATGTCATCTATCGGCATAGTGCGTTGGCAAACCCCTATGTCAGCCATTAGCACGACCGTGCACACCTCATGCACATCTTGGGGCATTTGTCACCCAACCGTTGGCATCACATCTCCTTCAGCGTGACATATAGCTTTAGGATTTCAAATGGAAATTGCAATTTTTTTAAAGAACTATGTACTCATATTTTAACCGTTTGTTTTCACTTCACAAAAACTCTTGTGAGATTGTCTCATATATAAGATGTAATATGCGAATTATACTTTATACGCTAATTTTTTATACGTTATATACTAATTTTTTATACGTTATACACTAATTTTTTATACGTTATACACTAATATTTGATAATTTATACACTGAGACGCTATTTTTTTTATATTTTATATGCTAATCTTTGATACTTTATACGCTAATTTTTTATACTTTATAACTTAATTGAAATTTATACATATGTCTCATATATGAAACGGTCTCACCGAAGAATGACCAACACTTGTCTAACAGTAAATTATAGTTAAAAAATATTTTCAGAAGTCGAAATCAAAGCAAATAATTTACAAAATTATTCAATTGATATACTTTTGATTTTTATTCCTTTTTTTTTGTTTCAATATGGCCAATAATCTATCAAAACAATTTATAAAATTATTCAATTGATATACTTTTGATTTTTATTCTTTTATTCCTTTTTATTTCAATATGACCACTAATCTATCAAAAGTAGTATATTAAAAGTTGTCTTGTCATATTCAGCCTTCATCGTTGAAAGTTTTTATAAAGATCAAAAATTTTATTTTTTAAAAATATTATGAGAGAATTTGTATTTATAGCACGTCACATGCTCTTATTATTAAGGGTAAAATACATTAAATTCCCTTATACTATTGCTTC
The DNA here is from genome assembly GCA_016586305.1 of Ophiorrhiza pumila. Taxonomy (NCBI): domain Eukaryota; kingdom Viridiplantae; phylum Streptophyta; class Magnoliopsida; order Gentianales; family Rubiaceae; genus Ophiorrhiza; species Ophiorrhiza pumila. The sequence goes on from BLIW01000005.1 coordinate 22,562,744, forward strand.
GTTCCACAATCACCCCTTATAGTTTTAATTGAAATATTTAACCCCCTTAATTTTATGATTTTAGAATAATTAGTCTAATATATAAATTGTACTTAAATAATTAAATGAAATTGAACACATGACTTTATTGTAAGATAATAAAATGACAAGATTAACTTCAAAACAAAGATAATTTAATAAAAGTAATCAATAACTGAAAATATAAAATTTTGCCAAAAGACTAAGAAGGAATCCTTTTATGTTAAGGAAGAAATCATGACAAATATTGTAAGATATATCTTAAAAAATCCCTTTCATTGCTGGTTAGTTTCATGTCAATTTATTATATTTTATATTTTTTTAAAGTTTAATTAGGTGTTTTAAATATTGAAAAATTCAGATAGGAATACAATTTGTGTTGTAGATATTGAACATTCTAATAAGGTTAAAATTATATTTACATTGGCTCTATTCATTTTTCTCATAAATTAATTGGTTGTTGTATGTATTTAAGAGTTTTAGTCGGATTAAAATTATCTTTTCATTGACTATATTTAATGTTGTTATTGATTTTCTTTAATTTGAAAAGTTAAGAGAGTTAATTGTTGTAATTAAAACTATAGGGGATAAAGGTAGAACAGAGCAATAGTATAGGGGGTTTAGTGCATTTTACCCTATTATTAAATGGGGCGTAACTTTAATGTATTTATTATTAAAGACGTCAAAATAACTTTATTATAATATATACTTAATAAAAGTCTTTAGTACCCTTATTATCAATAATAGGAAAGATTATGTTGAAATACCTAACTTCCTATCTTTTATTAGTTTTTTTTAATGATTCCTTGTGGATAAAATTTGATAGTAATTTAGATCATTATCAAACTATCTTAAATAATAAAATGTACTTATCATTAAACACTTTTAATTCTTAAGCTTTTTTATAATGTCTTAACTAACAAAATATACTTATTGTCAAAAGTCTTTGTAAATTTTTCTTGTCATGAATATATATATTTTTAAATTATCTTAAATTATATATATTTTTCCATTAATATATTTAAAATATAAAATGATTAAATAACACATCATGGCTCGAGAAATACAATAACTTTAAAATTAATAATTAACTTTAATATTTAAAAATTAATAAAATTAATAATTATAATATAAAAGACATTAATAATGATTAAAATTAACATGAAAGTTTATAGATAACAATTAAATAAAATTAATATTAAAATTTATTGATAACACTTATGAAAGAGTAAATGATGAAAATATATTTAAAAGGATTAGATTAATGTGTTTCAATAATAAAAGAATAAAGGAATAAATTTAGTCTAAAAATTCATTGATAATAATTATAAAACCTTAGATGATGAAGAGTTTTAACATACTTAATAATTATATTAATACATTTTCGTAATAAAATGATATAGAAAATAAATGTTTTGATTGTAATTTGTTGTTTAATTAATGAAAAGAATAATAAAATCATTGACTAATTATTTAGACTAATATAAATATTTTAGCGCCCTTACTAATAAATACATTAAAGTTACGCGCTATTTAATAATAAAATCATGATACGTTCTCTTAATACAAATTCTTCCAAATATTATTATACCTAATAAAATTGTGTTTATAATTTATACTTAAAGAATGTTGTGTTAATTAAATAAATTAAAATACTAAAAAAATCCAAAATAACTGTAAAATTTAACAAAATGACCGTTAAACAATCACTTTTCACATATGAGCGATCAAATTAAAAAAAAAAAAAAAAGAGAGAGTGATAGTGATTGAAAGCATACTGTTGGAATAATTTACTGACCATCGAGATGATTGGCCCTCTTTATATTTTATCCAATCAGAATCCACATAGAAATCAAAATAACAAACATAACGGTGGATTTCAAATAACATGTATTTCGAGTGAATATTATATTTCGTTAGTTTTTATCCCAAAAACCCTCTTCATTGGTCTGTGGACTGACTTCACATCCAAGTCTCTGTTAAGCTAACCAAACAAGATAGAGGATTTGGAAGAGAATTTCAAAACCAAATTCAACCAAGTCCCTCAATACATACAAACAGACCTATAAAAAAAACAATTCAAAACTTTACAGTATTAGCATCAATGAGGCAAAAGTTTTCAACGCATTTTGTCCTCCTATTGCATAAATGTATAATAGATTTTTACTTATTTGAGCCTTGAACAACCGAGGAAATGCACCGACATAACCGTAAGATCCTCATATATCCAGCTCTAAGACTTTTAACAGCATCTCTTATTTCATCTATGATGGGTTCAACCACTGCATTCTTTTCCCCAGAAGAAGCTGTTACCTGTGATGGAAGGATCTCTGATGGATAGATCCCTCTGGAACAAATCACAATGAAGTAAGTATATGGACTATGGAAAAAAGAGCAGATGATAACCCACGTTTAAATACAAGTACATTGTATCGTAGTAAGGACGACGACCAAATAAGTTTAGAGAGGATATCGCATATCACGATTGATCAATGGAGATTGGTTTCTCAGTCACAATCGTTGCTTGGTGAAGATAAAATTTCCTACTTGCTATACCAAACTATCATTCCAAAAACAGAACATTTAAGCTCATATCTTGTCAAAACATGTAGACTTCTAGTTCATGAACATTGGCCAATCTAGTCAAGAGAGTCAGAAAAAAAAAACACGATGCATAGAACGTTATAATCAATAGAAAGATGACGAGAAATCCCTCTCATGTAAGATCAACAACATGTACCTTTCTTAAAGAAAATAACCACATGCTATGCATTTATATGCCATTTAATGTAATGGACACATTTCAAGTATTAAAGTTTCATCATATGCAAGAAATAGAACTATCTTAAGATGGGGCATCAGAAATCAAATGCAAGCAACATTAACTGTTCACTCAGAGCGAAATGATACAATAGGACAGTATGCCATAAATGAAACTAAGAATTAGCACTTAAGCAAGAAACATTTTACTAGACTGGACCTGAAAATTTGACTAAGCCATGAGGCAATCAATTACAGAGCAGAAAATAAGATGAAGGAATTTAGTATGGTAACATAGTTGTTCATTTATTACGTGGTCAAGTTAGAGACAAATAGGCACATTGCACAAGCTTCAAACATTCAGTTTTTATCATAGATATCATTGCTAACAGCAAGATAATACGATCGAACTGACAAATCTAATGGTGGTAGGCCAACTATGAAGGCAGTCACCAACTGACTGCCTCAGTTTGTAAAAAGAAACACAAGCATCCATGATAGGTAATAAACTTTAAGTGCAAGTCCAACTAAAGATGGGTGGCATATAAATTAGGAGGGAAAAAACATAATACGAGTAAAAGAAACAGCACATAAGGGTTAAGCAATACATTTGAAGATCTATACATTTTAGTCAACAATGAGTCATTTAATGGTCGCAGAACCCTATTAAATCATCATAACACCTGTCATACGAAGTGTAAAATGCAGAACAGAGTTATAGGAACATACCGATTCAAACATGACAAGTCAAGAACCCACGAGACTTTTTTTCCATGCTTGAAACAGAAGAAACAAAGATGTAAATTCAGCTGTCCAACTGTAGGTAAAAAACCGTTTGTTAATTCTTGAAAAATGCATCTCTGAGTAAAACTTATGCACAGGTGGATAATATCAACTTCAATTTTCAAATACAGCACCACCAGCTAACAGGTAGTATAGCAAGTGCAAATAATATGGAAGAGGCATACAAGAAACTATAAAGATAGACCAAGCCAAGCCTTGATAACCACCATCTGTTGGTAAATAACAACTAAGCCTCTATCCACTATGTGGGGGTCGGCTATATGGATCATATTTCACCATCGCGTTTTATCTACACACATATTTTCATTTATATTTAAGTATATTATGTCTTTTTTAATTGTTTCTTTCCAATTCTCTTTAGATCTTCCTCTTCCCCTTTTAATTTGAGTTAAAGATTCTATATTTTCTACATTGCATCTAAACTCTTTAAGTTGACAGTTGAATAACACTCTTCTACAAGAGGCAAGGAATAGGATATCATTTATTTGCAGGATTCTAGGATAAACAATTCCTTATATACCCGTGCCTGTCAACAAAAATATGAAAATGCCAAACCCACTTAAACCAGTAAAATATTCTTAATTTATATCCAGAAACCACCAGCAGTGACAGGCAATACAAGTAGTGACCAGCGACATGGCTCTTCCTTTTTGACAAACTTATACCAATGTTATCCTTTTCTGTGTGAAATCCATTTTTCTGGTGAACTCACAGAATAGACTCCATGTGTATAGCAGTATTAACACAAGTGTAACAATACAACAAAACAGAAACTATAACCAAAGCACATGAAAATGTAATATCATGCAAATGTTTCAAGCACAGAACTATGAAAATCTTTGAGCTCATAGTGCATCTTACATACACCACTAATAATAGCCATGACAATGCCGATCTATATGACAATTGCACAATCCATTCCTTCAAAATTATAGGATAAGTATTTTTTACATTTGGGTAGTTATTACCCCAAACTTTCATATCCGCCCTTCCAAGGTCAATGAGATTATTGCCACCGTAAAAAGTTTCACAAATCAAACAACCAAATATGATATACATGAAATTTTGAATAGTTAGCTTGTATAATTACTGACAGCCGAGAAATCTTCTAATCCAAGGTTTTTTGTCACCCTACCCATGATGTCAATCTTTCAAGGTTTCTAATCTTTTAAGCAATAAGCAGGAAACATTAAAGAAGATTTACTGATTGAAGAAAATTTTCCTTAAGAACAAATAATTGCAGAGAGTCATCCTCAAAGTTTTTCAGTATTTCCTCACCAACAATGAAATCTTCCCAAATTCTCATCCTTAGAAATAAGTGGGTAGCACCAAAGAAGATATACTTACAGCTTACATCTATTGGCCACAAAACTATAGCTACTCATTTTTCACCTCATAGGATCTAAATTCTGGCTCAAAACAGACATCAATGAGGGAATAAAACTAAACGTACAAAAGGTGGCAGAAAGGAATAATATAAGAACATAAATCCAAAAGTTGAAATCTATCAATCATGATTCCAATAAGGAGGTGTCAAACCTCGAAAGGCACGACTGACTGAATCACCAATATCCTGAAGCAAGCTTATTAAAATATAAAAGAACCATATAGTACCTAATGGGCGATGAAAGATTGCCTGAATCAGATTATGGAGCTCTATCTGAGCCAGCTGTAACTCTCGAACTACATCCACCAGATTACCTAGAAATGAACTTGTAACCTACAAATGAATGTACAATGAAAACAGCACTGTCATAAAGTATAGAGTTCTAGGGTTTACTTTGAGGCATAAAATGTACTATCTGAACCAGTTTCAAGCATCTCATTTAATATTGTATTAATTCCAATCCAAACTAAACATATAGACTTCAGGACAAAGAAAACATGCAAGTTCCTACGATGTAATAATGATGGCCTATGAATTTACATTGTCAAAGAAGTTATCTTTATGTCTGAGATGAATTCTATTTGTTTCAAAACTAAGAATTCCAAACAGGCTAATGATTTACCTAGATCTAAATGAGAAGTTTGCTGATACGAAAATCCTTTGAAATTGTTGGATTTAATCATTAATGAAGGTCAAAAATACCTAGTCACTAGGTTCTTTAGGAAGACTTTGCATGAACATATCAGACACAAGGACAAGTGGAAGGAAATATACTTACTTGTGTTTCCTGCGTCAGACTTCTTGAACCTATATATTTCCGAGTGGTCTCAACATATAAGACAAACGAAAATGCTTTCCAGGCATCCATATTTGGGAAATTCTACTATGCCCAAAAGAAAAAGGGCAATTAGATTTGGTTAACCTTGAAATGATAGTAGGAAAGAGAGCTTCTGCAATGATGACTTACCTTCATGATGCTTATATCGTCCAATTTATTGCTGATAACAATGCTTGAGGCAGGACAACCAGTAAATTTATAACTGTAATTATCAACATATAGAAGAGTTCATTATTCTGGAGCATGCAACAATAACAATAACTAAGCCTTTATCCCACTAAGTGGGGTATTCTGGAGCATGCAAACCAATAAAAAAATTTCATAAAATTCCTTGTGAATCCTTCTCAACCTTTGAAAGATGAAATCGAGGTAGTTGAGAAAAATATCATGATGGCCATCCATACTCTTCACATCATCAACGACCCATACCTGATGAATGAAAAGAAAGTATGCATCAGTACCATATGTTATCACATATACTGAATTCAAAGCAATTTTCAGGAAAAGTAGAAACCTGCATGTCCAGACGAATGAACCTATGACATGATTTCCTCCTCAAATGATCATTAGCTAACAGAATACAGTCAGAACAGCTTGGTTCTCCCTTAATCTTACAATAACTGTGAAGTGCTTTGATAAAGTTAGCTTTCTTTTTACCCAAAGCTTCTAAGGCCTGCCTCATTGCTGTCACTTTATCACGCGCATCCTGGCATTCAAAAATCTAACCCCATCTCAACATACAATGAAATATGTCTCTAAGAAACTACAAAATGATCCATATCACTACATTTACAAATGAAGCCAAAATTAAGCTTCATTACAGGAACAAATAAAGAAAGCACACAGCATACCTTGACATCTAAGTCTCATTTGAAGAAGAAAATAGCATACAAAATTGGTGACACTTCAAACGGTAAACACACAAGGACAAGTACCAATTCTGAAGAACCCTTGAGGACCAACGCGGACAACTAACATTTCCCACCATTCTAGTTCCAACAGTAGCTAGATAAGTATTACCAAATCTAAGATACCACCTTCTAGAACTAAAACAGAACTCTACAAGAAAGTTAGTTCGAAGTGTAAAGATATGCGCGAAGCATCACTAAGCCCAAAAAATTCTTTTGGACAACAACAGTTTTGTACGTTTCCTTTATTTTTACCAAAAATGTCTTTTATATACAAATCATTTCAATATAATAGTTGCTCAGTATTGATGATCAGAAGCTCCCTAAGCAAACTTAAAACAAATAGTGGAAGAAATTAACAGTTCCTCCAAAAATACAGAATAAAGGTTAACTAGATTCTATAATTGGTTCAACCACAAGGATGTAGGGTCGAATGTCTAATTCTCATCTTTCAACTATGAAAGGGAAATCAAGGATGATGTCAGTAAATGAAATTACTCATTCAAACTTATTTTTCCACTTAAACTAGAAAAAAAAGAAAAAAAAAGACTACTTGCCGACTGTTATATAGTGAAAGCACCATGAACACCAAATACTTAGTCCCCGCCTAGAAAGTAGCTCAAGATTTAAACACCAGCAGTCTTATGGTTCGTCATTATCTGCGTATGGCATTCGTTACCAGGTGCTCATTTTGAATGTGTGTGTGTGTGGGTTATTGACAAGTAGTCCATCAGGTTGTCACTTGATTTTATTACAAGTTCGAAGATAAATTTCAGCAGTAGTCTTGCTGACATTAATTAAATAGAATACCCTAAAATGTTTTTACATACACCAGTTTCTAAAATTAATTGCTAAATGAGATGATGGAAGATTACATGCATTGTACTTTAACTGTATATCTGCATCTTATCATTATTTACAAGAACAATGTACCTGGCTCTAAAATGCGTCTTTCTTCAGTTAGTTAAATTTTCTAAACTTTTGAATCATTAACGGGTGTGTATAGACAGAATACGATGCCGAAGTATAATCCATGTAGCTGACCCCACATATTGGGATAAAGGCTTAGTTGTTGTTGTTGAATCATTAATGGAAATGATTTATTTTATTGTAAAAGAGATTCATGTTATGGCCACAAGAAAGAACCATTAGTTTTTCTGGTTATTTCGATAAACTTTGATCTTATAGAAGGAAAATGATGTTGCATACAATATAAATCCACGGTAATCTTTCCATTTGGCAAGTAAAAGAGGGGTGTGATTCAACTTATAGAATAGAAGTTGAAAAGAAAATGTGCAAAAATAAATGGAGGATTAAACACCAAGGTTCAAAATAGGCTAGTGGCAAACCATTTGCCTTTCCATGGGCAGTCTCTATTTGAAAATTTTAAAAAGATCGCATTTTTCAAAAAATGAAATTTGTAATTTATCTGACTGCCCTAAAAGTTCATAGGGCTCCCAGCTTTTGCTGTATGAGCCAGCAGGTCAGTTCCCCTGCTGGTCAGGATAGCAACCCAGCTTGGCTTAATGATTGCTTCACCAAGCTGACTGGTTGAACTGCCAGGCCAGGTATAGTAACAGCACCAGAGCCATGGCTGCTAAAGCCCAAAGCTCTTGCCTAAGTAAGCCATGGTGTTGATCTAGCAGCTTTATTGATAAAAATTAATCATTCTTTTATGAATGCGCAGATATCCCTTATTTCAACAAAGTTTTTGACATGAGAAGGATGAAGAGGATTAAAGATACAATCCAATGCCAGTAACTAACCCCACATCTCCTTTTTTTTTTCATTTTTAAAGTAGAAGCGTTGGGTCCATAAGAAATTCTTCATTAAGTTTGGAACTCGTAGATAATTAAATTCAAAAAGCAGTTAAATTAAAGCAACACAAAATCCCTAAATACAACTCCTTATCCAGGAAAAATAAGAATGATGTCAACCACATGGGTACTGTTTGAATGCCAAGCAAGGGAATAAAGAAAATTTTCTTCTCTGTAAGCTTGGTTTTCAGGAATGTAGATGTTAACATTTTGTGTCCTCAAAAAAGTTGGAGCCATAACTCTGTAGCTACCAATAACTACTCTGCTTCCCTAGTGAAATGAATGGAGAAAGGGAAGTATTTTCCACTCCCCTATACTTAATTTTACCGCATTTCCCTCAAACCAAACAAAGCCCAATTGTTGAAAAGGAGCAAGAGCTCGCATGGCAGAAGTTGCCAGGAAGATTCCACAAACAAACCCAGCAATGAATTTGGCAATTCTAACCCGTAAAACAAGGACCATTGCAACTCTCAAGGCACAAAATCAAAAGCAATGACCTTGAATGGAGACAATGTTAAGCCATCGATAAATTTTTTCCAACTACTCGACACTTTGACATCTCAAGCAAGGGCCAACTTTTCTGATTGCTAAATGTTAAAACACTTATGACCTCGATTCATGGCTGCCTCATCTCTGTGGTCGCATAAAATATACATATATTGATCAAAGTAGTAAAAAAGAGCAGCTGCCTCATAAAAATACCAAAAATATCTAGCGAGGCAAAGTTCTGAAACCGAACAAAATGGGAAGGGAAAGTAGCTTTAAACATTCAAATCATAACATTCATTCTCACCCAATCTATAAGTAACAGATAGAAAACATAACCGACATCTGTTATATGAAGACAGATTTTCAATGGTATTTGAAGGCCTACAAACAATGTCCGTGACAAAAAGAAAAAAAACTTTATAATAGTACCTCATCCCTCTGCTTTATACTCGTGATATTTTGGAGGCCAAGCACACCTGCTTGAGTAACTCCCGTGAACTTAGGCAAACAATTCATCTTCAACATTTGCGACTCCTGAATTCCAGAGCTTAATAAATGTAAATTTGCCTGCATATAAGATGCTTGTATGAAAACTTGTGACGTGGAAAATCCAAAAAGAAAATAAAAAAGTTCAAACATACCACTAGCCTATTCTTCTTAGCACACATCAACTGTAATTTGGCCTTTTCATGCATGAATTGATGCAACAGCAACCTTGTTTCACCTACTCTTTATTGTTTCAGAACCAACATGCAACATATTAGAGACCATGTGATGCTTCACATAGATATAAGTAGAATGGGAACAGTCTTCCTTGATACATAGTGGGATGGTCAAATTCACCTTTGAGAACGGAGATCATTAAGAGCAGATGTCTTCTGAAAAAAAAAATGCATTAAATCAGTGTCAGTGAGAAGGTAAATATAAGAGTTTTTAAAAACTCCAAATAATGTCCCCAAAAAAGGACAAAAGATTGTTTTCTGCAGTCGTGTTGATAATTATGTTGCCTCCCTATTGCTGTATAAATAAATAAATATATATATACACACACACTCATGAATAACCTTACCTGAGAAAAGATTTCATTGTAAAGCGTCCCATATATTTTTGACTTCTTCAGATTACACAAAACTTCTTCGAACAAATCAATCTACAATTTGATAGAGATAATTATTGACATTTACAGAAAAAGGACAAGCAAAGTTGCAAACAAGAATTAAGATCAAGAGATGGCACTGAACATGAGAACCACAATTACAAGACTATAATTGGTCAAGTCAATATAAACTTGTAAATTAAGCAAACTCATGTACCGCTGAAAGGTCAAGTTTATCAATGGAAGAAGAAAGCAATCTTTCTGCATCTTCTGAAAATTTCGAATGTATCTGCAATGCATAACTTAGAAATAAATCACTCGTTTCCATTTCTCTTTCTGTAAGGGGTGGAGGGGCAGACTAGTAAAGTAATATGCTATTAAAAAGGCAGAAAAGCTTACATACATCTGTCCAATGCTTCAATCCGTGAGCTATCATAGATGTTTCTCCACAATCTTCATTAGGCCGTCCAAGTGTTTGCATATCGTGACCAACAACTTTCTGGAGTTTGGGACTCCTCTGCTGTGCAGCAAGTTCATTTCGATGTTCGCTGTCCTCAAGAGCAAGTACTTCATTCCTTCTTTTCTGAGGAGATTTTAGCTGATTGGATGTGAGCCCCAAAACATCTGGCATATTATGCAAACTTAAAAGGTCCCTGCCAATTATTGGAAACTCTTTCTTGGAAGAACTCTGTGGGAACAAATCCACAGCATTCTGAGACATAATATTTGAGTGTTAGGAAATCAGTAAAGCTACAATTGCTATTTAAAAAGCCTTTTAAGATTGTACATAAAAATAGCATCCATCTCAAGGCTACTGAATGTTTTACGTACACAATAATAAGGTTGAGCAGTTGATGGAGGATGAAATCTTCAAAAGTTTTTTCCCCTCCAAACACACAGAAAATCAAGTGGTTCAAATCATTAGGCGAGTGATGCTAGATAGGAAAAAAAATCACTGACCTCTTGAAATGTAAACTCCTTCAAGCTCCTGCGGACAGATGGCACAGCAGAGCCAGAAGAAGCAGATTCTGGTTCTCCTCGAGGAAGGTTGCTTGTAGACCTAGAGAGACCATCAGCTTGCAGGCTACCATCCAGTTTCCATGTATGCGTAAGCTGTGATGCTTTATCCATTGTTGGAGTTCTAAGGTTTTCAATCATTTCAAAACCACCCTGCTTATCAATATAATTAATGTCTCTGTTTGCCATTGCATCAACTTCACATAGGTTGGAACCACGGACTTCAACAACAGGCGATTCAAAATGTATTCTTGTCCCTGTAGAAAAAGAATCCAATCTCTCAAAAGGTGCAGCAGAGACGTTTGCATCAATAGTGCTTCCCTTTGAAGCTGAGCTTTGGCCTGAAAAAAAGCTTTGAAGGTTCACAAACTGATCATGTAACTCTAGATCATTAGAGTTCGGTAGCTCTGATAGCACTGTCAACTTCGTTTGTGACCACTTATCTGGAGAAGGAACGAACCGTTCAGGTGTACCAGTTGATTTTCTTCCCCAAATGAATTGTGAAGGCGAAATAGCTGCAGCATTGGATTCTGTAGTCAGAGGTATATGTTCTCTGCCTATTGGATGCTGAACATGGCTATTATCTGTTCTGGAGGTTGTTACTTTTGTCCCTTGCTTAGGAGAAGCAATTAAGAAGTGGCTGTGAGTGCCTGTGGAAGATGCATTCAGATGATTGATCTGAAAACTATTCATCTCTCTCTCCAAAAGGGTGTTGAAAGGAGAAGATTTTGAAAATTCTAATGGTTTAATATTTAGATTCTCAATCTTGGAAGTAAGAGATGCAGAGAAGGGAGAAGCTTCAAGCAGTTTCAGCTTTGAAATGCTTTTTTGTATTGATGATGCACTCCCATGATTCTTTATGTCTTCTTTGTGCGAAGAAGCATCTCTCTGTTCTTGAGGATTCTCTACTGACATGTATTTGAGTGGTGAAGCACTACAAACACGTATTTCTCTTTGCTTCGCAGGTGAGAAGGATATGAACTCAGCTAAACGAGATTCATGTAGGATATCCACATGACCGTTTGCCTCACCTAATTTTTCATGCAAAGAACAAACTGCCTTTCCATTTTTAGTATCATTCATGAAGCCACTCCGGTTCTCTCTTGGGGGAGAAAAGACACTTCCAAATTTTCTGGGTGATTCCGAAGCAACAGTATTGTTAGAGTCAGAAATCACACCCAAATTCTTGGTGCCTTCTGCCAAAAGTGCATCCAATCCAGGTGAAAGTTTCCCATAGTCATACCTTGAAGGGCTCTCCCCAACAAGACTCATATCACTTGAACTGCTACTACCACTTCTCTTCACATTAGGGGAGGGAGATTTGGATATTAGCTTTTTTGGTATAGTAAGTTCCATGGAACTTCCTGCATTAGTTCGAGTTGATGTTTTCTCCTCAAAGGAAAGGTGGACTCCTGTTGGAGTCTTCAAGTCAACTCCTGAATCTGACCTAGCAAGGCTACGAAAATGCATGGAGAAAGCAGTTGAATCCATGGTAACATCATGATTGTCATCAGAAGCCCCAGAGTCTGATAAACGGTCTGGCCTTATAAAACTGGCAGAAACAGGGCCAAAAAAGTTATCTTCTGCGATGAGAAACGTGTACAGGAATGTAAGTAATTCAGCATTCAGATACAAAACAACAACTAATCCTTTATCCCACTAAGTGGGAAGCATTCAGATACAAATGAAACACAATGTTGTAAATAGAGACACAATATAAATGATTGTGAATGGTATCTTAAAAACATGGACGATTCTGAGAGGGTCACATGAGCCAAAAGACATCTCTAATGCTTGAACATGCAAAACATGAACAATAACAACTAAGCCTTTATCACACTATGTGGGGTCGGCTACATGGATCGTATTTCGCCATCGTATTCTATCATTACACATGTTTTTATTTATATTTAAGTATATCATATCATTTTTAATCGATTCTTTCCAATTCATTTTAGGTCTCCTCCGTCCCCTTTTAATTTGAGTTGATTTCTCTCTGTTTTCTACACAACATGTTTCTCTCATTTTCTCATCTATTGAAGCTACTCCCACTTTCTTTCTAATACAATCATTACTTATTCTATCCAATCTAGTATGTCCACACATCCATCTTGACATTCTCATTTCTGCTACCCTCATTTTTTGTTCATGATCATACTTAGTCGTCCAACATTCTGATCCATAAAGCATCACTGGTCTTATAGTTGTTTTATAAAATTTTCCCTTTAATATCAATGGTACTTTACAATCACAAAGTATAGAGGATACACTTCTCCATTTGTTCCACCCTGCTTGAATCCTATGTGTAACATGCAAAACATGAACCTCCAAGTGAATTTTTTATGTGCTACGAAAAATAGCATGTTGTAGAATGTTAAAAAAACAAGATAAGGGCACATTTTCCTCAAAATAAAACAAATAAAACACCAAAAATCAGGTAAAGTGAGGAATCAATCAGAAATATCTAGTGAAAATCTAAAAGCTTACTTAACATTTTACATATTACAAACTGTGCCAACAAAAATGCTGAAACTTTTAGAGACGTAAGATTGCACCAAAAATGTGGTTCTCACTCCAAATTATTCTCCCAAATCCATCTTGTACGTTCTCATGCTTAAGGCTAACCACATAAAAGATTACAATGTACAGCCTTATTTTCCCTTTGTGCAGATGATGCTGAATCTGTCTGAGACCTCCAAATTTCAATTTAAATTCCATGCAAACTGAAATACTCAAACGGTAACATATTCTTTAGTCTCTTGATTAATATATAGCATGCTCTAATGTCTTAAAAAATTCCATGTTGACATGCTTCTTATTGAATGCAACATAAACCAAGACTAGAACACCACACCATAATAAAGCAATTGAGCACATAGAACAACCCCAGAAGACTTCAAAATTTTCAAACTCTCTCCCGCTCAGCTTTTATTGATGGTGACAAGCAATATCTTTATTTGGTAATCTGTTGATAAGATAGGTTGAATGGCATTCATTTGTTTCAGCATTAGAGAACATCATAGGAAGAGTAGATTGGTAAAAACATCACCTACCAGAAAGTAGTTAAGAAAAATAAAAGACATCTTAATTCTGCAAGATCACGGAAGATGTGACCAAGATGGACTGAAACTTGGTCTGCAGTTTCACTTGTTGAATATTGGGACTTGAAGAATAAATGCACTACAGGAATGTCCAGGAACCGCTAAACTCAAACATTCAGCTCTATATCATATTTTCTCTGCTATTCGCTCCAGAGGCAGAGGATCAGTTAATTATCGGTTATAAACAGATTTCACCAGTTCAAATATCAAACTCCTTCACCTGGAAAGGAGTTTGTTACAATCTAGAGAGTTAGAGACTTCACTCAAAAAGCTTACAAAATCGGGGGGGGGGGGGGGGGGGGGGTGGGGTGGTGCATAAGGCATTCAGATGAAGAAGTTGCAAACAGAACAAAAGCCAAAAGAGACACAGGCACACTAGATTCCCAAAGGCTCCAGGCAAGTAAATCTTGACAAGCCTTGGAGAGGAGTTGAGTTCCAGAAACTGCAGACCAAATTCAAGCTTTAGCAGTAAAATGGAATTAAGGTTTTTTAAGTAACAATTGACTGGGGCTCATCTAGTTCCCACTACAAATGCAATGCGTGGCTGATTCTGCTCCACAAAACTTATAGTAGCTGCAAGCTAAATGATATGGACAATGCATGGCTCCTTCATAAAGCAAGCATTCTGATAGAAAGAAACTAACAGCTGCACAGAAAAAGATTGTATCCTATTCCACATGCAGAGAAGGTCAAATACATGGATAGCAGAAGACATATTCACATTTTCACAAGAGAAAATATTTTGCATACTTAAATTTCAGCTATTCTCAATTCATGCCTTACTCCAAAAGTTACATACTTCAACCTTCAGAATCAATGTTTCTTCAAAGCATAATCTATCCATCATGAAAGTAGTCCTGAGCCTTAAATATTTTTTCCCAAAGTGTCTGATTTTAGGTAGCAAATAAAAATGTTTAAGTAAACCTAACCATATTTTCAAGAAAAGAAAGTAAAACTACCAGGTTTTCAATATCTACCCATCTTTTTGCAAAACTTTTTTCATGGCAAACACATAACACAAAGTAATTGTAAGTTTACCTCACTTTCATGAAACTCACTTCCGAAGACAACTTTCACTATGTGCAAATACAGCCATATAGGAGCATGAAAACAAAGCCGGATTCTTATGGAGATGAGCAGCTTGCAAGAAAGCAATGCTAAGAACCACAAGTTGGAAAAGCAAAACAGACCCATTTTCTGTTTTCTAAAACTTACATCCATCAAACAGATTCTTCTGAGGGTAATAATTACTTTTTATTGACCTTCTGATGCAGATGTATGCAGATGAAAGACCTTTATGCTTATCAACAAATCAAAGAAATGATAATAAACACAGGAGATGCTTTTTGGCTAGTGTTAAAATCTTAAAATAAGTTATTCAGCAAATTAACCAAAAACTATTATCCTCAACGTGCCTATAAACACGATAACATGTATGTGTTCCTTTTCCAGCACAAGCCCATCAATACATCAACATTCAATTTGTACATTTGCCAGCTAATTCAGCTTTACGAAAACATACCCCCCATCAATAACTTACATAATTCTGGGGTTAATGTTACATTATGTCAAACTCACACTACTAAACAGCATATGAAATGAGGTTTATGTAGTTATAGTGACTAACAGAACATTTTCCAACCCAAATTGAACTTCCAAACAAAAATAACAACTTTTTAGTAAAAAGCAAGCACATAACCGCCGAATTACACAAATAATTACAAAAATAAACAAATAAAAATAGACAAAACAGGAGCTTGCCATCATTAGAAGTAGCAGAACCAAAACCGCTCCCCGGAGAAGGCGATTCAATCGGTCTCAAAAACGACCTCCGCATATCAACAAGCTCTTCGTCATCACTCTCACCGTCTTCTCCATATTCTTTCTCCTCCTCTTCTTCTCCTCCGTCTTTTGAATCCTCCAAATGTCGAAACCCTAGGAGGTCATTCTTCTCCGAGCTATCATTTCCATCTTTCACCGCTGAATCCTCCCCCTTAGGCGTCCCATCCTCGTCATCACGGTAGAAGAAGCGCACTGACGTCATCTCAGCAAAGCTCACTCTTCTCAACCGTTTCTTCTGTAAAGCCACGGTTGTTCCACCGCCTTCTGAGTTCCCCGTCGCTTCCCCTTCGCCACCACCGCCGGCGTCGACGGCGGCGGTAGTATTGTCGCCGGATTTCATCGACATTGTTTAAATTGAAGATAAATTTGGAAATTCTTCGAAATGTTGTAGGGTTTTTTTAACCGTACGGACAAGAGAGTGAAATGAGAGTGGGCAGCGGAGAAAATGATTTTGTGCGGGAAATTGTAAGGTTTCTTTGAATTGAATTATATATTAATTTGACCCTAATAGTTCAATCGTTTCTTATTTTGACCCCATGGGTTCTTTTGAATAGAACTAAATACCAAATTGACCCCCATAATTCAATTTGTTTTGCTTTGACCCTACTGTTTCATTTAATTAGCCAAATACCGATGACAAATTTTAGATTGAAGACACTATGTTCACGAGAAGTTTTTTTTTGAGAACCTTGAATTATAGATTTAGAATTTTAATGTAAAGATTAAAAAGAGAAAATTGACTTAGTAAATAGTGATGAGAAGGATATTCCTTAATTACTTTTTATATAATTAGAAGTCGATAAACTAGTTATAAATAAGGGAGAAAGGCGAATATGGCCACCCATCCATGTTAAATTATGATTTTTGATCCCTAAACTTTTTTTCAGCCAAAAAGTCCACTCAACTCTTTTTTTGGCGAAATAGGTCACTTCGTCCGTTTTAGGAGTGTAATCGAGCCGAATCGAGTTCAAGTACACCCCTAATCGAGCTACTCGAGTTTGTTAAGGGTGGTACTCGAACTCGAGCTCGAGCTCAATCGAGCACCCCTTTTGAGTTCGAGCTCGGCTTCGAGTACCGAATATCGACCTTGATTTTTTTTTTTTTAATTATTTAATTTTAAATTTTTTTTATAAAAAATTATAGGATGTATTTGTAATTTTTCAAAATTAGTATGGTAAAATAATAATTTATTATAAAATTAAGGACCAAAATATAAATATAAGTTGCTTAAATTAAAATTTATTAAATATTAGGGACTAAAATATAAATATAAGATTAAATTAAAAAAATACTTACTCGAGTAGCTCGACTCGAGCTCGAGCCCATATAATCTGAGATCGATCGTTTACCACCCCTAGTCCATTTAATCCGTCTCGGAACTGCAAACACGTGAGCAATTTTGACCTCGAAAATTAATTTTCGCCCAACATTTAACACTGAAAATAGATGAAGTGACTTATTTCGCCAAAAAAAAGGGTTAAATGACCTTTTTTGCTGAAAAAAAGTTTAGGGATCAAAAGTCATAATTGGATGACCATATTCGCCTTTATCCCTATAAATTATTACTTTAATGATCTATTGCAAGAATCTCATGACATTAAAACCTAGTTATAAACTATTATTTCATACTTTATTGCACAATTTGTTTATAATAATAAACATCCCAAAGAGATCCATCTTCGCATAATTAGCGATTAAACATGTGGCACACCAGTATAAATTATATATATATATATATATATTTATATCTTCAATACCTTAAAAGGCGAGTTATATTTTTTTAGGCATGTCCTTTTTGTTTCGTAATACAAGTCGGTAGCCTCTCAATTT
The DNA here is from genome assembly GCA_016586305.1 of Ophiorrhiza pumila. Lineage (NCBI taxonomy): Eukaryota > Viridiplantae > Streptophyta > Magnoliopsida > Gentianales > Rubiaceae > Ophiorrhiza > Ophiorrhiza pumila. The sequence continues at coordinate 22,580,651 of BLIW01000005.1, forward strand.
TATTTTGTTTTGTGTTTGTTTAAGGTAATTTGTTTGGTATCCCTCTTACTTAGTTTTTTTTTTTTTTTTTGGCCAGTTAAATTTTGGATTTTAAGGTTCTAGAGATTTACCATATAAATACTGTCTTTCACCTCTTGCCTCAAATATGTTGAGTATTTATTGATTTGTATAGTTTTTTTGTTAGCATTTAATTGTTGCCTTGTGTGTTGCAAATTTATATTTGAGTGCTTATTTGTGTTGATGCTTTATTTTGTCAAAAATCATTTTACTATTAAGATGCAATGATTATTTTTTCAAGTGGAATATTGTTAACGTAGACCTAAATATTGATAATATTGTGTTGTTTCTAAAACTTACTTTTTTTAACCTTTAATTTTTTTTTTACTTTTCTTTGGGGATATTTTTTTTGTTTTTTTACTTATGCTGCAATGGTGTTTTACTTAGATTAGATATCTTTTTCATTCTTACAAAATTTTGAATATTTCATTGCACAAGTTTTGCTTTGTTTTTGCACACAAATAATGTTTAATTTTCTATTTTTGTAACATGATTTTACATTTTAGGCTCTCTATAACTATTCATCCACTTTTCATACCATAGTTTAATCATATATTTTTGGTAATGCATTAATTTACATGTAAATTTTTATTCTTGCATACAAATGTATTAGAAGGTTGAAAACAAACAAAATGTTGTTTAATTAACGGTAAAATTGCTATTTGTTATAATTATCCAAAACACGGATCATTTTATAAATTGGCTAAATCATAAAGTTGATTTTGTGGTTGGTTAAATCTTTAGGGGAAGTAAATATAATTAAACCATTCATATATGTTCAAAACCTTAAACCCCACAAACTGAATCTGAACTAATGTCAATTCTGAAGCAAATTCTCCTCTTCTCTCTCCTCCCCTTCTCCATTCTCTCTCTCCTTCTACTCTTCCTCCTCCCCACCCATCACCACCACCGCGGCCACTTCTCACCGCTGTCAAACCCCTTTCCTCCACCGCCTAAAATAGCTTACTTCATATCTGGTACAAACAATGATGGCCCAAGAATCTTTAGGCTTCTTCAAGCCACATATCACCCCAGAAACTACTATTTGTTGCACCTGGATCAGCTTGCTTCCGATAAACAGAGGGATCAGCTGACTAAAATGGTGGGTTCGTTTCGAATCTTTGTTGCAGCTGGGAATGTGCATGTTGTGAAGAAGGCAAATCCTGTAAATGAAGAGGGCACTTCTCCTCTTGCTTTGGTTCTTCATGGTGCTGCCATTCTGTTGAGGTGGAAAAATGATTGGGATTGGTTAATTAATCTTTCTGCTTCCGATTATCCTCTCCTTCCTCAGGATGGTATGATCACTGATTGTTATATTGTTTGGTAGTTTAATTCTTTGAGCTACCGTCTTGACTTAATTATTCGCAGTTTGAAATTTTTTACTTATTCTGTATTTGATAGTAATTGTGTGCTGTGAAATCAATGGAAAATTTTGTTTTATGACATATATAGATGTGTTTTATCATTGTTTAGTGGCTCAATCCTAATGTAGATTTTTTTTTCTTCTTACTACAGTAAATTTAACATTATGTGGGCTCTTTAAGCTTTTCTGTAAACCTGAAAAATTGGGTAAATTTATGTTTATATTATGGATTTAAATGGGGTTGAAGGGAAATACTTAAGGCTTAATCTCTTGATTTCGTTATGGTTGTAAATATAGTTAGTATTTTGGTTGTAAATATAGTTAGAGAAAATCTAGTTGGTCCCAGTATGAAGAAGACATCATATATTTAGACTTCTTGTTGGCTTGTGCTGCTTTTGGAAGATCTCTCATCTAAGCTAAGCATGTAGGAAGTTGGATGTGCCACAGTTTTGCTGATTGTAGGTTTATGTGTTAGTTACAATGAATGCTGAAATATTTGAGATTTTATGAAAAACCATATCTGATTGGATTAAACAAGCTTATGTGTGGTTCGTTTGATCCCGAGAAGGTATATCGCTATAATGTTTGGGGCCCCTAGTAATATTTATCATCAAGTACTTAATCAAATTAACTCTGTATTCTCTGCAGTCATTTTTATTTTGGGTTTTCGAACTTTAGTTGGAACATATTTTCTTAGTGGAATACATGCTAAACTATTCATCTTTTCATCTGCATAAGAGAAATGCTATTCATACAAGTAATGATGTATGCCATATCACGTATTCACAGATTTTCTCCATATCATGTCGTTTTTACCAAGAGACTTAAATTTCATAGAGACTAACACCAGCATGAAGGAGTAAGCACCGTTTATCTATTTACCTTATCTTTGCCTTTTAGGCAATAAAGTAGTTCATCAATCAAGTGAAGATGCTCATAGTAAGTTTTATTGCTGTTGTCAGACATCAAAGGATTTTGGATGTCATTGTTGATCCTCGGCTTTATCTTCAATCAGCTGGAAAAATGTTCATGGGCAATCAAAAGCGCACCATGCCGGATGCCTTTGGATTCTACTCAGGTAGATGTTTAACTCGTCTGTCATCTTTTCCTAGATCTTCCTATTGACTTGGATCTAAAACACAAGCTACAAAATCTATACCTTTGAAGGTAGTCAGAGAAGCACTTTAGTCAAGGATTTCCATTAATGTCAGCATTTTTTATGTTGTAAGTAGGAATATACACTTTCCTGGTCTTGTGATAAAATTCTATGAAATCTGCTGTGAGACCCTTCACACATACACATTTCTGTTATTCTTTTATGTCACTTTTTGTTTCCTATCCCACAATCAAAGTTGAGAACCACCTATACAACATCATTATTTTGGCCCTTTTTATTAGTATTTTAATGATTACTGTTGTTTTCTTCATTTCATTTCCTTGATAAACGTTTATTTAGATCTGTGTAATATATATTATTTTTCTCATTTTTGCCAGGTTCTCCACATGTAATTCTTAGTCACGAATTTGTTAAGTTCATCATCCTTGGATGGGAAAATTTCCCAAGAACACTCCTATTATACTTCTCAAACTCTAGGCTTTCTCATAAATCCTATTTCCAGACCCTTGCTCGCAACTCGGAGTTCTCACGCAGTGTCATTAACTCAAACTTGCGAATTATGTATTGTGATGCGGATGCCCCTTGTGCCGTAAACCATAAGAGTAAAAAGCCTTTGGATATTGAGAAAATGCTGGGAAGTGGAGCTGCTTTCGCTGGAAATTTTTCTGTAGATGATCCAATGATGGACTTGATTGACTGGGTTGTGCTTAGTCGTGGATGGGGTGTGGTTGCACCAGGGGCATGGTGCTTGGGAATAGCATGGGATGGCAAAGTTTCATGCTCAGAATGGGGTGACATTGACATTCTGAGGCCAAGTCCAGCAGCAAAAAGGTTTGAGAAGCTGCTGCTTAATTTAATTGGGAATACATCTTGCAGGTCTGAGTTTACTTGAACATTGATGATTGGCAAATGCTGGTGGAGAGAAGCTGTCAACTTGTAGAAACTGTAACATATCCCTTATTATTATGTGTGTTTTCCATTGATTTGTCAGCAATAGTCCGATTCAAAAAGATGAAGGTTGCGATAAGTTGGCAGCTAGCGTAAAATTTTGTCACATTTTATAATATAAATTACATTAGAAATTGTGTAAAGACTAGGAAGCTCGAGTTTTGACTAAGCATGGTGGTGAAGTGTAATCTATATAGCCGACCCCATTTAGTGGGATACAGTTGTTGTAAGTGTAGATATTCACTTTTAGTTGTGTTAAGAGGCTTCTATCTTGTTGTCTATCTATAGAACTTGTAACATCATCAGTTATTCAATTTCCAAAATGTTATTTCATATGATTGTTGTTGAAACAGAGTATCTTCAGCAGCCATGTTTTGTTTTGTTTTTCTTTTACCAATATAATTAAATGAAATTATTTTTGAAGTAGCTCAAATAGTTGAAGCCACTTTCATTAAATATATATAATATCCCTTTTATGTGAAAATGCAAAAAGGCTCATTGACTCTCAAGTTTAGATTCTCTACCTCTTTCAAAAAAAAAAATAATAATAATAATAACAACAACAACAATAATAATAATTAATTAATTAATTACTTTTTTACCTCTTTTGATGGAACTATCAATTAATCTTAAGGTACAATCAAATTACAAAACAATATTAGATGTTTATATAGTTATTATTATTATCACAAATAGCCTCTTAGGTTAGGGAGCTGAAAATATGTCATAAAATTCTTAAAATAAACTATAAGATTAATTATCTTTAACTATTTTGATGTAGTAATTTGACTTAATAATTAAATGAGGTTAATAGTTGATTTTTTTCGTATTTCCTTAATGTCCTTTACTATTAATAATTATTCGAATATTTATAACAAATAACTTTTATCATTAGTTAATTAATATTTTGATGGTTAGTAATCTAAAAATATATCATAAAAATTTTAAAATACTCTTAAAATTAGTTATATTTACTTTATCTTGATAATTTATTTATTAATTAATCTTATAATTATTTAAAAATAATATTGTCTTTTTTCTCAATCAATCAATTTCTATTTTATCTATTTAATAGGCAATTTGGTCAAATCTCAAGAAAGATAAGTGCAATTAACCCGATTTTTTTTTAAAAAAGCTCAAAAACATCATAAATAATAATCTAAAATTTATTTTCGGGGGTGTTTGTCCTTCTTAATTATTATTATTATTTTCTTTGCAATTAAATTAGTAAATATGTAATAAACCTTTTATTATTATTATTTTTTAACAAATTCCATGGGCCATAATATGGGCTTTTTGGAGGAGAATATTGTGGGCCTTTTCTTCTCTCATTGCTCTATCCTTGATCCTTTATATTATTCCATCACTCCAAACTGCATCATCACTTCGCCTTTGTTCTTGTTCAGTATTCTTCGTTCATTCTTCCGCCGCCAAGCTAAAGGGAAAGTTTTTTTTTAGCAAAATCCCATTTCTCCATCATCAACCATCGCTCATTGATAAGGTTAGTTTTAAGCTAATTTAGTCATTCAAGTTTGGTTACCTTTATTTTTAATATTATAGTTTATGAACTGCTTTGTAAGATTTATCTCGATGATTCGGTTTTGTCCTCAGGAGTTGGAGTTGAATCTGTTATGGCATTTTCGTATTCTTGTGGTTTTCAGACCCCAAGAATCTCATTTAGATGCAACCCTTTTGGTTATGGTGGTGGGACGCTCAACAGTAGTAAATACAAATGCAGCTACCCTGTTTATGCTTGCATGAAAAACTTGGATCAAGAACCTAAGGTAGCTTGAAGTAATTGTTGTTTATCGCTGAATCATGCTGTTATCTTTTGATGGGTTTTTAATACTTTGTAGTGTTTTTTGATTATTATCCATTCAATTAGCTCACTTCTTGCTATCAAATATCTGGACGTGATTTTGTTGCTGTATTAGTTTTAGAGCAAATTCATTTTTTCGAGTACAGACAACACATTTTACATTGTTCAAAAGATGATTTTTCCGGTTGGGTTGGAGTTGGGAGCGTGCTTATGTAACTGATAATTGTTCCTATTGAACCCTGTAAAGAATGCTTGGTTGGCTGCTTGCTCATTATAATGAGAACATAATTGCTATGGAATATTTGGTAGCTTATGATAGAATACAATCTTATGTTTCTATTTTGCCGTTTCTTGATGGTTTCAGCCAGACATCGGCAGGTGTCTACCACTATCCTGATTGTGGGGACCGTTGATTGTCTGGTATAGAAAAGATAGAGGCTGATTGCTTCATGGATTCCTATCCTGTAGTGGTCATCTTTTGAAGGTGTTCATCGTTGCCCGTTAGTCGTCCTTAATGACTACACGAGCTACATCTGAACACCATATTTTAATATACAACTATCTTCCTTTCAGTGGCTGCCAGTCAACAGTGATTGTTTAAAAAGAAGTTTGGATTTCAGTTTATCTAGATTGGGAATGGGAGCATAAATTTGTAACTATTAAAAATGAAAAATTTTATGCTTGCCAGACTGGCAGGTGTCTACCACTCATCTGGTTGTGGAGACCGTTGAATGTCTGGAATAGAAAATGAGGATGATAGCTACATGGGTTCCTACCCTTTTAGTGGTCATCGCTTGAAGGAGTTCATCGTTGCCTGTTAGTCGTCCTTGATGGCTACATGAGCTACATCTGAATGCCATATTCTATTAAACTAATGTCTTGTTTTAATGGATGTCAATGTTATTGAGAGACATCGTGTTGCTTATTCTTTTTTAAGTTCTTCATTTTACATATAGCAACTACCTTCCTTTTAGTGGTTGCCAGTCAGCAGTGAGTGTTTAAATCGAAGTTTGATGTCAGTTTATCTAGATTGGGAATGGGAGCTTATAATTGCAATTATTAATAATGAAAAAAATTTATGTCTGCAGCCAGACTGGCAGGTGTCTACCACTCATCTTGTTGTGGAGACCGTTGAATGTCTGGAATATAAAAAATGAGGCTGATAGCTACATGGGTTCCCACCCTTTTAGTGGTCATCGCTTGAAGGAGTTCATCGTTGCCCGTTGGTCATCCTTGATGGCTACACGAGCTACATCTGAACGCCGTATTCTATTCAACTAATATCTTCTTTTAATGGATGCCTATGTTATTAAGAGACATTCTGTAGCTTATTCCTTTTATAGTTCTTCATTTTACATATAGCAACTATCTTCCTTTTATTGGTTGCCAGACAGTAGTGATTGTTTAAAACAAAGTTTGGATGTCAGTTTATCTAGGTTGGGAATTGGAGCTTATATTTGCAATTATTAATAATGAAAAATTTTATGCCTGCAGCCAGACTGGCAGGTGTCTACCACTTTCCTGGTTGTGGAGACCGTTGAATGTCTGGAATAGAAAAAATGAGGATGATAGCTTAATGGGTTCCTACCCTTTTAGTGGTCATCGATTGAAGGAGTTCATCGTTGCCCGTTAGTCGTTCCTTATGGCTACACGAGCTACATCTGAACGCCATATTCTATTTAACTAATGTATTCTTTAATGGATGCCAATGTTATTGAGAGACATTCTGCAGCTTATTCTTTTATAGCTCTTCAATTTACATGTAGCTTATTTTCTCTGTGTTACACTGCAATTTCTTGTTTCTTTAAGAATGACCAATGTAGTAGCTTAATTCTGAAAAATGAAATCATGCATGGCTTTCTTATATCTGACAAAAGTCATACAGTTTAAGTTACTTCTAGATAGTGTCAAATGGGATGAGAAAGGGCTGGCTGTTGCAATAGCTCAAGACATTGACACAGGAGCTGTCTTAATGCAAGGCTTTGCCAATAAGGATGCACTTCTAAGAACCATTTCTTCAAGGAAAGCAACATTCTTTAGCAGGTCACGATCTACTCTGTGGACAAAGGGGGAGACCTCCTCGAATTTCATTAATGTCAGCAATGTATTCTTAGATTGTGATCGCGATTCTGTAAGTATTTAGTTTTTTTGTAGGATGGATCAGTTTTTATTTTGATTTAGTGCAACTCCTGTAATGATATCATTGTAGCTGACCAGTTTCTCAGCTAATATATCTAGGGAAGCCGGATGGGCCGACTTGCCATACTGGATCAGAGACTTGCTATTATACTTCTGTTGATGATGTGCTGGGTAGTTCAGAGGTTCCCATTCTTTGCCTTGTTTACTTTTGTTATTTTTTGGTAATCTGATTAGGTAATTGTTGGTTATTGGCTGTTCTGTCTTTTGGTAGGCTGAAGAAAATAACCTAGCATTGACTACGTTATACGCCTTAGAATCCACCATCTATCAACGAAAAGAGGAAAAAGTATCACCAAATGGAAAACCATCTTGGACAAAACGGTTATTGCTTGATGACAACCTACTGTGCTCAAAAATCCGGTATCAACCTTTTTCAGTTGTTCTGTTAGGATAGATGAGTAACTGGATTTTTCTCTGCATACACGTTTTTGCATGAATAGATGTGCTTGGAGGTGTGCCTGAGCAAGCCTGTATAATTGTATGTTTGTGTGGTGATTAAGAGTACTAGCTGCATGTAATAAGTTTTCCGCTAACAATTCTTGGTTCCTTTATAGAGAGGAAGCAGATGAATTATGTCGAACCCTTGAGGAAAATGAGGACAAAGGACGGACTGCCTCTGAGATGGCAGACGTGATGTACCATGCCTTGGTTTTACTGGCTAAGAGGGGAGTAAAGGTCAAAGATGTTATGCAAGTCTTGAGGCAGAGGTTTCGACGATCAGGCATTGAAGAAAAGGAAAGCCGCCAAGCATAGTGCTTACCTTGGGCCGGTCATCAATGCATGTACATATTTACCCAACAGTAGTGACATTGGAAAATTTTGCAACATTGTATGTGGATATTAACTTGTGTCAAAATCAAGTGACTTTAGTAGCGCCTTTCTTTTGTTCTTTCCATGCTAGGTGTTTGATTATAGCCTCACAGAATTGTATTTGGGTTGATAAAGCCTTTTTTTCATTGAATGATACTCAAGCTTTTGGTGTATTTTGAGTTCTTCCGAATCTCACTCTTTTCTGTAGTATATTCTTTCGGCTTCTTGTTTTTGCTTCTACTGCTGAATATTGACACGGCTTTACTGCCTTTTATGGTTCAATTCTTTTTTTTTTTTTCCTGAAAGAGGAAATTTCATTGATAGGTAGACAGTTACATGGATGACTATGAGGAGAGGAAAAACTCCGCCCCCTCTAGATTACATTCTTGTTAAGCCTATCCCTTTCACGCGTTGCCCATGTTTGGTTCAATTCTATGTTTCTGGAAAGTTACTCTTCTGATTCACATTGTATCCTCGGACACCCGAAAGCATGGAATTTGACACTATTTAGATTATTTTGCAAACCATTGCAGTTATTCAGAATCAAGGAAATTATTTGCAGGTGGCATAAATTGATCAACAAGGATTGTTATGCAAAGGGCGACCAAACAGTTTACAGTAAATACAGAACTATGAAACCTTAATGTTCAGTTTTAATCAGAGCATAAATGATTTTGTATCTCTTCATCTTTTTTTATTCCATCCATGTTTTTGAGGTAACTCCTTGACAGGTCCTGCTTAATTCTTTTACCCATCATTACTTGATGAAGCAATTTTATTATGCGACTAAAGAGGACTACATAATTTGTTCTTTAATTAAAGCCATGATTGATTAGATAGATTCTGCTCCTAACAATAATTTGATTGGAATATTAAAGACAAGAAAGGTGTAGAAAATAATGTGGCAAATCACTAAGTCAGCTGGTTTGGGAGGGCAAACAATGTGGCAGATCACTCAAGTCAGCTAGTTTGGGAGGGCAAATAATATGGCAGATCACTTAAATCAGCTACTTCAGGAGGGCGACTGTTTGTCCATATGGGAGGATTTTCCAGATAAACACTAGCGCCAAAGATGTTAGGGTGACTGTTTGTCCAATACTTTCTCCCCCTATATACTATAACTCATTATTATGTGGGGTTGACTCTTTACTCATTGCACGGATCCATAAAATAGTGGGCCATAATGTACACATGTGGAGAAAGTATTGGTAGTGTCCACCAATTCAGTAGCTAAGTTGGTGCGTATTAATCACCAAACACTTTCTCGATGTTAAGTGTTGGTTAGGAAAGTTGACTGTTTGTCCAATGGGAGGACTTTTCAGATAAACACTAGCACTGAAGATGTTAGGAGCAACACCATTGATATCTTTTGGACTTTTAGTTACGACGTTGTCTGGTGTTGGTTTTCTTAATTCACGTTAGAGGTGATTGTTGCATTCATTTCTAGATTAGTTGGAATAACATTCGCTCTATACTCAAAATTATATATTTTTTACCAAGATGAGGCTATGGAAAATTGTTACTATAGTTTTCCGCTAGTATATTATATGTGAGTTATACTTTTATTCATTTTTCTTATCATGATATTTAAAATATGTAATAATTGTATGAAAAGAATATTAAAAACATATATGCTTTGGAAGAGGTGTTTGAAAGAGAGAGAAATACTTGAACTTATACAAAAAAGTTATTTAGAGTTTCATTGTAGTATAAAGTGAATTAAAATGTACCTTTTTTTAATACGGGGAAAAGATCATTTTGTAATCATTTTGAAGTTTATACAATGAAATCAATTTTTTTTTCTCCAATTCCCTCTTTGATATATTGCACATGAAAAAAAATATGTACAATACACGTACAATTTTGACTGGTGTATATATTTTTATTTGTCAAAATTAGTTTATATATGTGAAATACACATACAATTTTAATTGGAAGCAAGTTTCTCTAAATTTAATTCTCCGATGTGACTTGTGAAAGTAATGTTACATACAAAAGCAATATAAAGACATTTAAGTAACCACCATCTTAATTTAGATATTTTTACAAATACAAAATAAAGTTGATTAAACAAATACTTCTCGAGCCTACTTGTACAGAATCCAAATGAATTCTTTTTCACCACATATGCCATTTAGAAATTCTTTTTCACCACATATGCCATTTAGCTATATTTTCCCAATATCTAAAACCTATTTCAACTTATGAACATAGTGCGACTCAAAAAAAAAAAATTCCTAACTATGTTTTCATAATTTTTCAAGGGCCTCTATTGTTATAAATCTTTTTTTTGTATATATTTTCTAAAATAATCTATATTGAGAAGGTCAAAGATATCAGCACAAATTATTGCTCATATACAGACGTACGAATCTTACGTCTAACTTAGTACAATCGATTGCTTATTCATTTATGTGGATAGCATACAAAATAGGTATTAGGAATGGGAGAAAATTTGTGCTAGTTAAAGGAGCTAGTATTATGATGGTTGGGATAGTATTGATTGTATAATCGTCAAAGGAGTTAGTCTTATAGGATGTGGGTTGGCTTTACTCATAAGTTTATATTGCACAATATATATGGAAAAGGTCATTTTGTAATCATTTGAAAAATATATATGTAAAAGATGATTTTTTAATCATTTTGAAGTTTACGCAATGAAATAAGTTTTTTTTTTTAATTCCCTCTTTGCTATATTACACATATATTGCACACATATTTCACATTAAAAAATATATGTGCAACACACATACAATTTTGACATGTATATAATTTTATTTGTCAAAACTAGTATATAATATATATATGTCTGCAATACATATACAAGTATGAATGGAAACAAGTTCCTCTAAACTTAATTCTCAATGTTATATACAAAACTAATATAAAGATATCTTGGTAAGCACCCATCTTAATTTAGATATTTTTACAAACACAAAATAGAGTTGATTTAATAAAGACTTTTGGAGCCTACTTGTACACAATCCACACAAATTCTTTTTCACCACATTTTCTTTCTTATTCTTTTTGCAAGAATTTATTCATAACCAATGATTTCATTTAAGGTGGAGAGAATGAGATTAGGTCTTTTTTGTTTTTTAAGAAACGGAGCTATTATAAATTCATGGCAAAATATGGTTCTGAACACACCCAAACACACCGTTACAAAAGTGCAAACAATAAATTTAGAGTACTACTCCATTACATGTACTTTCTAAATATTTGATGGAAATAAGGAAATAGACTACTTTGGACCACAGAAGCCAAAGTAGAATAATTCTGCATTCCAAAGCAAAAATTTGCTAAAAATTCAGTAAAAGTAAATGACGATTCTAACTCATTGTTGAAATATGCATAACCATGCGAATGTAAGTAGGTATATGCCTCACATTTTTGGTTTTGTCTTTTTTCAATCATATGTACTTGTATCTCATTTGATCCACTTCCTTTCCAATCTAAAACCTTCTAATAATGTCAGCACCCATACCCACTCTTCTACCTCCTCGTTTCCAATGAGCCAACTAGCCCTGAACTGTCTTTAGCCTAACTAACATACAACTCTTACATTTCTAGATGGCGCACAAAAAATGCAGGTTCCATGGTGCCACAAATCTAGTGTCAAATAGATATAGCCTAGCACAACGAAAAGCAATACAGCACAAACATAAAGCAACACAGCCTTAGCAACACTAACCACTAGAGACCACAGTTCAATAGTCGCAACTTCCAAACACTCAGCACCACAGCCTTCAACTATCCCTCCACACCAACTTGATTCCAAACAAATTTTCCATTCTACCAGTTAAACCACAAGCTACTATAGGTATATCGTCACAGGAAAAGCTACCAGAACAACCTACAAGGCACCACACATGCAGCTCAGAAAGAACCCTTATGAGCAAAAAACCCGCAGTTCAGATTCCTCCAATGTATAAACCCTGCATGAAAAACTAGGCAAAATAGAATGCAATTACTCCTTAGCCATTTGACCCTATCCTAACTAACCACAACCATATCATCCCAGTCGTACAAGCCTAGAAACTATCATCAAAACTAGCTACCAAGCACAGAACCTTAAAACTAACATCCTATCTCAGCCAATTGATTGCAACACTACAATCTAATCATAGCTAAACAATTTCATGAAGTTAGCAAATAACCTAATCAAATACCTACTACTAAGGGTGTTTAATATTCGAGTTAAATCGAATATTCAACCGAATTCGAATTCACCAAACTCGAATTATTCAAATTCGAATTCATATATTAAAAATCTATATTAATATAAAATATTTTATAAAATATATAATATTTAACTAAATAATTGTTTTGAATCCTAAATTGTGATGTAATTTGATAATTTTATTAGGTTAAAACTAAATTCGAGTCCAGTTTGTTTGTGTGAATTTGGCTAATTCGAATTAAGATTTTGATTTTTAAATTCAAATATCATTTTCGGTTTATTCGAATTCAATTCAAATTGGTTTGGTTTTCGAATTTTAGTTTAGAGATGTTCAAACCGAACAAATCGAACCGAACAACTCGAAGAACCCAAAAATCAAACCGATGAACACCCCTACCTACTACAATTACATCAATTTATTTTCAAGTTAGTGTCGCCAAAATGGGAGTATTAAACCTCACCATAATCATCCAAAAAGATCAACCCCATCACATTCCCTAAACACCACAGCCAACGTCAATAAAATACACCACTTAGCAAATTGATTACAACACTACAATCTAACCATAACTAAGCAATTTCATGAGTTTAGATCTTGATGTGCCATTTAGCAATATTTTCTCAATATCTAAAATCTATTTCAACTTATGACCAAAGTGAGACTCAAAAAAAAAAAAAAAAAAATTCTAACTATGTTTTCATAATTTTTCAGGAGCCTCCATTGGTATAAATATTTTTTTATAGATTTTCTAAAATAATCTATATCGAGAAGGCCAAAGGTATCAACACAAATTATTACTCATATGAAAACGTACGAATCTTACCAATATCTACCTTAGTACAATTGATTGCTTGTTCATCTATGTGGATAGCATACAAATTAGGTATTAGGAAAGAGAAAATTTGTGCTAATGAAAGAAGCTAGTCTTATGATGGTTTGGATAGTATTATTGATAATATGGTTTATTAATGCTATCATGGTCGTCATAAGAGTTAGTTTCATAGGATGGGCTCTTAACTTCACTCATGAGTTTATATTGCATATATATTATAATCATTTTGATTACATTTTGTTATCTTTTGAAAAAATTATGTGGAAAGGATCATTTCGTAATCAGGAGTTTGTTATCTTTTGATTATATATAGAGAAATTTCAGAGAAAAGGAAGTTGTTATCGTTGAAAAAGAAGGTGTATCTAGAGAAAAGAAAGTTGTTACTAGTGTAAAAGAAGCTGTATCTAGAGAAAAGGAAGAAGTTGCTGCTGGAAAGAAAGAACCTGTTGCCGCAGTTGGTGGAGGTAATCAATATAAGGTTGCAAGCTATGAAAAGGAAGTAGTTGCTACTGGAAAGAAAGAAGCTGTTGCCACAGTTGTTGTTGGAGGTAATTAATATAAGGTTACACAACATGAAAAGGAAGTAGTTGCTGCTGGAAAGAAAGAAGCGGTTGCCACAGTTGTTGTTGGAGGGTAATCAATATAAGGTTGCAAGATATGAAAATGAAGTAGTTACTGCTGGAAAGAAAGAAGTTGTTGCCACAGTTGGTGGAGGTGATCAATATAAGGTTGCAAGATATGAAATGATGCACGAGAACAAGGAAATGTTTTGGTTCTACTTCAGTTGCCAAGATATAAAAGCAACTGTGAAGAGTTTCTGTCATCCTGGATGACAGAAACTCTTGCCTAAATACGGATGAGAACGGTAAATTTGGAGGGGATCCATTTTGATTAGTAGCCAAAGCTCATACATTTTTATTACCTCTTTGTTTGACTGATGACTTGACTTTGGAATGTTTTGAAAGTCAATTTTTGTGAGGGTGACTTGCAAACATTTATTAATGCAAAAATGTAACCTTTAGTCCTTTATTTTCATTCAACAGGGCAAACAAAAAAAAAGTTCCTATAAACTTAATTCTTTGATATAGTGTGAAAGTTAGGGTGTTCATCGGTACGGTTTTCGGGTTATTCGAGTTGTTTGATTCGGTTTGTCCGGTTTGAACATCTCTAAACTCAAATTCGAAAACCAAATCAATTTTAATTGAATTCGAATTCAGTTTTCGGTTCGAATTCGAATAAACCGAAAATGATATTTGAATTTAAATATCAAATCTTCATTCGAATTAACAAAATTCACGCAAAGAAACTGGACTCGAATTTATTGTTAAATTAAATCAAATTATCAAATTACATCACAATTTAGGATTCAAAATAATAATTTAGTTAAATATTATATATTTTATAAAATATTTTATATTAATATATATTTTTAATATATGAATTCGGTTTTCGGTTTGGTTTTCGAATTGGAAATTAAACTCGAAAACCAAACCATTAACCGAAATTCGAATTCGGTTTACCTTAAACGGATTCGAATTCGAATAATTCGAGTTCGGTGAATTCGAGTTCGGTCGGATATTCGGTTTAACTCGAATATTGAACACCCCTAGTGAAAGTAATGTTATATACAAAAGTAATATAAAGAAATATAAATAACCAGGCATCTTAATTTAAATATTTTTACAAATACAAAATAGACTTGATTAAACAAAGACTTCAGGAGCCTACTTGTACACAATCTACACAAATTCTTTTTACCACATTTTTTTCTTGTTCTTTTTGCAAAAAGTTTTTCATAACCAATGATTTCATTTAAGGTAGAGAGAATGACTTTAGATCTTGATATGCCATTTAGTCATATTTTTCCAATATCTAAAACATATTTCAACTTTATGAACAAACTGAGATTCCAAAAAAAATCTAACTATGTTTTCATAATTTTTCAGCAGTCTCCATTGGTATAAATCTTTTTTATATAGATTTTCTAAAACAATCTATATCGAAAAGACCAAAAGTATCAGAATAAATTATTGCTTATATGCACATGTACGAATTTTACTCCTGTCTACCTTAGAGTAATTGATTGTTTGTCCATCTATGTATATAGCATACAGATTAGATATTAGGAAAGGGAGAAAATTTGTGCTAGTGATGGGAGCTAATCTTATGATGATTGGGATAGTATTGATGTTACGATTTATCATAGGAGTTAGTTTAATAAGATGCGGGATTGACTTCACTCACGAGTTTATATTGCACATATATTCTAATCATATTGATTACATTTTGTAATATTTTGAAAAATATATGTGGAAAAAATCATTTTGTAATAATGAGTTTATATTGCACATATATTGTAATCATTTTGAAAAATATATATGGAAAAGATCATTAATTTTGTAATCATTTTTAAGTTTATGCAATGAAATCATTTTTTTTCCAATTCTCTCTTTTCTATATTGCACATATATTGCACACATATTGCACATAAAAATATATGTGCAACACACGTACAATTTTGATTGGTTTATATATTTTTATTTGTCAAAACTACTTTATATATTTGCAATGCTCATACAATTCTAAATGGAAGCAAGTTCCTATAAACTTATTTCTAAATGTTATATACAAAAGTAATATAAAGACATCTTGGTAAGCACCCATCTTAATTTAGATATTTTTACAAATACAAAATAGAGTTAATTAAATAAAAACTTCTCGAGCCTACTTGTAAACAATCCACACAAATTCTTTTTTACCACATTTTTTTCTTGTTCTTTTTGCAAGAATTTGTTCACAGTCAATGATTTTATTCAAGGTGTAGAGAATGAGTTTAGATCTTGATATGTCATTTAGACATATTTTTCCAATATCTAAAATCTATTTCAACTTTATGAACAAAATGAGACTAAAAAAAATATTTCTAACTATGTTTTCATAATTTTTTAGGGGCCTCCATTGGTATAAATCTTTTTTTGTATAGATTTTCTAAAACAATCTATATCAAGAAGGCCAAAGGTATTAGCACAAATTATTGCTCATATATGGAGACGTACGAATCTTACTCCTATTTACCTTAGTTCAATTGATTGCTTGTCCATCTATGGATAACATACATATTAGGTATGGGAAAAAATTTGTGCTAGTGAAGGGAGTTAGTCTTATGATGGTTGTGATAGTATTATTTATAGTACGATTCATTAATTCTATCGTGGTCATCATTGGAGTTAGTTTAATAGGATGTGAGGTTGACTTCACTTATGAGTTTATATTGCACACATATTATAATTATTTTGATTAAATTTTGTATTCGTTTTGAAAAATATGTGGAAAAGATCATTTTGTAGCCACGAGTCTACATCCATCGATTTTTGAAAGCTTTTTTTTTTTTTTTAAAATTAAAATTTATATATATAATTTGAGCAAAATACGGTGCTGGATATAACCAAGCACACCGTTACAAAGTAAAAGCGGTAAATTTAAAGTACTACTCCATTAAAGTAAACACGATAACTTTGGAATTCTACTCCATTACATGAGTGCCAGTGAAGGCAAAACGTGTCAATATATGTAACTTCTAATTATGTGATAGAATTGAAAGCAGGTCTACTATAGCCCAAACAAAGTAGAGTCAACTTGAAGGTCTGAGCAGCCCTACCTTCAATATTAATCATATGTTTAATTTTTATGGGCCCAAAGTCTTCATCACCCAAAACTCAGCCTTCATAGCTTTTATGCGAATTATGTGTTTTCCTTCGACTTCAGTGCAGCATCTGTTTATCATAATCTAGCTAGGCCCAGTATTCCTCTCAAACCAGATTGCCACTTCACCCTCGTATCATCAGACTATTCCATGTCTCCACATGATTTCAACAAACATAGACACAACAGGCCATTGTAGCCACCAAATAAACTACCGAATTCATCCTTCACCAACATCAGAAATAAAACCTGCAATCAGCAGCATTTCACCTAAAAATCGGACCCTGTACACCATATACATAAACTCGTAGCTATATTCCATCTATCCTCAGCCTAATTCCAACGACCAACCAAATCCGTCGAAATTTCCTAGCAGCTCGACCTGAACTGCCACCATACCTAATCAAAGCAAAGCTTTAGGGATGCCACAACTGCACACCCCACCTGTCTAACTCACCAAGCATATCCATCAAAACTCCTAGTGGTCTCAACAAAATTCCCCATCAAACAGCACCCAAAAAAAAAAAAGAGTTCAATCTTTGTGGCCACCAAACAGATTCCATATACATAGAATCGCAAGGGGTGCCACAACAACACCTGCCTAAATCACCAAGCAAATCCAACAGACCTTCTAGTAGCAACCGCAAAATCAACCTCCTAGACACAAATCATTAGTAATCCTCTCCAAAACCAATAACTCACAGCAGCCGCATCACAAAAACAAACAATTTCACATTCTGTTATCACATCCATTCACACATAGTTCAGAAATTAACAGCGCTATTCTGTACATACCCACTCCATTCCATAAGGAACAGGGGAATGGGGGGTATCAGATTCCCAGCCATACAGAAATTGTTTCCTTTCAAAATTTTTAATTTTTTCCATTGTTTCCTTTCCTTTTCTTTTCTTACGCACTTCCCCTCTAGTTTGATATTTTATCCTACCCGTTCTAGATTTCTTTTTCTTTGGGGTAACCTGCTCCTCAAATTTTACCTCCACTCTCATTTCGGTAGGTGTTTCTACAGTGGTGTTCTGTACCTGATCGAGGGTGTCTCCAGTAGTTAAGGCTAATTGCTGGTTGTTTGGGATCTCAATTATGTGTGATTTTCCAGCTAACGGGCAGGATGCAGTCCGATAAAGGGAGGGAATCCTATTCTGGGCGGGAAGCCACTGCAAGTTCTGGAGCAGGCAGTACTCTTCATCAAAGGGAACGATAGCCTTCGTTATTTCTGATGGAATATAGGTTGGGTCCTCCATCCTGTGCTGTTGAATCTTTGCGTGAATCACTGGATGTGCTACAATCAGTTCCAGAAGCTTTTCAGCTTCGACCTCTTCGACATCAAGTGTTGTGGGGGCTGGCTTGTTTATTTCTTGGCCCAAATGTCCATAGGATTGTTGAGTAGAAAGCTTTTAGGGTAAGAAATCCGTGCGTTACACATCTATCAATCTATCAAGATAGATGGCTAAATCTACATCCATCGATTGTTTAAAGCTTTTAGAGTTAGAATTCTGTGAGTTACACATCTAGTTTTGTGAAGAGTGTTAAAAATTCCCACCATTTAATTTACATGTAAAATGAATAATGTATATATATATATATATATGTTATAGTTCATATATTTTTTCACTTCCATTGAATTAGAGAAACTAAAATAAAAAGTGACATGAAGTTATAGCATGTTAAAGACTAAATCTTTAAATGACATAAATATACCGTAGAATACACTTGTTACCTAAAAATCATTAGTCTACATTCCATAAGCAATTACCTAAAAATCATTGGTCCATAGTTTCTAACTATGTTTGTTCAAAAAATCGGATTGGTCAAAACTCGCAATTTGATCGGTTAACCTGGTTAAAATCCGATTTTGACAGGTTGTTTTTTTTTTACTTTCTTTATTTTTATTTGGTCCTTGAGTTTTGGGCTTTATATTTACTTTGAATTTGCTTTATTTTTCTTTGGGTTTTACCTTTTATATTATTTTTAAGTTTTTTGTTCAATAATACTATAATATATGAGCATATTATATATGTCTAAGCACTGGCAAAGGTAGAAATTTTAGTTGGTGGGGGCAAAATTAATTATAGCATAATCAAATAATATATTATTTTTATTTTTCTATATATTATTATTATTTATTTAATTTAACTCTAAATATTTTTAATAATTAATATACATGTATGGCTTGTAAGTTACTAAATATTTTTTTTTGACAATTTTCAAATACAAATATGTGAATTGTAATTTAGTATGAAACATTTATGACTAATGTTTTTAATCACTTTATAGATATTTCTAAAAATTACAATTATAATTTATAAAAATAATGAAAGAATAAGAATAAAAATTTAAAAGTATTATATAACTATTAGAAAATATCATTCTACTTTTATTTTATTATACTATTTTATGTCACTATACTTTGCTAATGTAAATTTAGTTAATAAAATTGTAAAATTTCATTTTAGTTATTTTCAATTTTATAACCCATCTAAGTCAATAAAAATCATTGAATTTTACAAATTAGTAAAATTAAGACAATATTATTAAATATGCAAGGCATAACAATGCATATTTTGAATAAAAATTATATATATAAAAATTGTATAAAATAGTAAAAATAATATAATATTATTATATATTTAAATCATAAAAAAATACCTTTAATAAACTTTAGATAAGAATAGTAATAAGCAATTGAGTAGTAATTGCTTAAAATTGGTATGACAAAATGGGAATAATTACCATTTTTAAAAAAGTTGAATAAATATTTTACTTATATACGTGATTTAGTTTAAGATAATTAGTGAGGACAAAATCAAGATAACTAGTTTTTTTTTTAAAAAAAAAATTATACTAATCTTTTATAGATTTGGTAGAGTCGGTGGGGGCAAGTGCCCCTATTCCCCATAATGTAGCTCCGCCACAATGTATTAATCTATTGCTATTTTGTATGGAAGAAAACTTTATTGTTTAAACTTTTTTTAACCCACCTAAAATAAATAAATATGTGATTTATTATATTTTGAGTCATTTGTTGATGGAATAAATGGTCAAATATAATAAAACACATTTTCTACTTTGTTTTTTCTTTCATTTTATAATTATTATTTTGATATTAAATAATGTCTAATATTTATAGAAGTTAATGATATTTTATTTATTTTAGTTATAATTTAATAAGCATTAGTAGTTGGGTATAAAGATTTTTTTCATTATTAATATATATAATTTAAATTTATTTATGACGTTATCAAAATATTATCAGATTTTTTCTGTCCGATCTGATTGAGTTATCCCGGTGACTTAATAACTTCATACTCATGGTCCAATTTTCAAAAGATTGCTATAATGAGCTAATTATCAAGGGATAAGTTTAACCTAAAATGTAGAAGACTAAGTAAAGAAATAAGAAAAATATTGTCCTTCAAAATGTGCTCAAATGTATGTATTGACAATAGTTCATATAGAGTTTGCTTCAATGACTTAAAAAACTAAATAGTTCATATAGATCATTAGGAAAACCCGTTATTAAAACATTATAAAGTTGATGATTCCCACCAAGAATTTGATCGTGGGGTTGTACTAGCTAATTCCATATGAATAAGAGAATCACACATGAAGATATAGGCTAAATCTTGGAATTAATGACATAATATATTATAGAATAATACTCTTAATTTCTACCTAAAATTCATTAGTCTAATTAAATTCCACATGCAATTGCAAATGATCTTAGTGTCAGCATCCTCAATTTCTCTTCCCATCCAAGTCCAAGAAAACATTTGTGAGCACTGTTCTGGAATTAGTTAAAGATTTCTCGAGCAACCTCATATCTTGCATTAATAGTTAAGGTTAGAGTTTGTATTATGGCAAAACATCACAAGTTAATGCATTCCCTACCTTTGGCAATCAAAAATTCACGACTTTATTCTTAAGCTCTGTAGGATAAAACTAAATCCTAATAGGTTTGGTATTTTAATTAATTGTTGTTTTGTTTTAGAAAACAGAATTGTAAAAGGATTATTGGTCAAATCCTTATTAGTTTTAGTCAGTTTCTTAACTTTAAATACATTATTAAGTTAGAAGTAATTTGTATACCAAAATTAAAATAGAAAAGCTGCGTGCTTGTTGCTCATTGTTTGAGCTTCGTGTTTTTTGTCAAAGCCGTCAAAGTCATACGACTGTGTCTTTGAAATAAGAATTGAATTGCCTTTTATATATTTTATCTTCCTTGATTTGCGTGTGGAGTTTCTTACCAATAAATAAAAGCATTGTTCTTTGCTTTACATAATTAAGCCTTACAGCTTGTTTGATATTTTGGGCATTTTTATTTTGGATTTTGTTTAATTCGATCCTACAAATTGATATTAGAGCTTGGTTATTATTGATTAACCATGACAAGAAATATAATTTATGTTGTTCCCAAATTCATTGGAAAAAAAATTATAATTATTGGAGAATTCAAATGGAAACTCATCTGGAAGCCTTTGATTTAGTCAAATATAATGAAGCGGAATCATCCGAAGATGCTGATGCAAGTGCAAGGAAGAAGGCAAGTTTGGCGTTGTCCCAAATTCATCAAGCAATTAATATGTCAGTATTTGGGAAAATCTCAATGGCCAAAAGTGCAAAGAAGGCATGGGATATCTTGGAGAAAACCTACAGAGGTGTTGACAAGGTTCAACAAAACAATTTGATGATGTTAAAACGAAAGTTTGAGCTTTGCACAATGGAGAAGACAGAATCCATTAAGTCGTATTTTTCTCGTCTGTTAGCGATTAAAGATGAGATGGAATTAAATGGGCATATATTAAATGATGAAATCTTTGTTGAGAAAGTTCTCAACACATTGCCCATAAAGTTTGATCATGTTGTGGTTGTCATGTAAGAAACTAAGGATTTGTTTACATTGACAATTGAAGATTTACAGGGTTCATTAATTCTACATGAACAGAGAATTAATGAAAAGTTGAATGATCTTGTAAAGGAGACTACGGAGAAGGTGTTGCAAGTCCAGACAGATAAATTGAAGAATAACTCCAATATTGCTGAGACCAATGCAAGTGGCCAGAATTTCAAAAGTGGACGTGGTAGAAACAATTAACGAGGTCGCGGTAGAGGTAACCAATTCTTTCAACAAAGAGAAAATAATGGATTTAATTTTCAGTAGTCTAATAATTCCCAAAAGAGTAAAATACAATGTTATAATTGTGGAAAATTTGGTCATTATAAAAAAGATTGTTGGGGTACAAAATTTGATGTGCATGTCCAAGTTGCTAAAACTGATAGAAATGAGAATAAGCAAGATATTATTTTATTTTCTACTGCTGAACTGAACAAATAAAGAATAGTAATTGGTATGTGGATTCTGACTGTAGTAATCATATGAGTGGTAAAAATGAGTTATTTTCTGATTTGGATGAATCTTTTAAAACCATAGTTAAATTTAGAAATAATACAGTTGTTCCTGTTCTTGGAAATGGGAGAATAGCCATTATTTTGAAAAGGGTTCAACAAGTTTTATAGGAAGTGTCTTTTATGTGCTCAATCTTTACCAAAATTTGTTGAGTCTTGGCCAATTATTTAAAAGGGGGTATGGTATAAATTTTAAGCATGTTGTTTGCATTATTAGTGATGCAAGGTTGGGATTAATTGCTAAAGTGCATATAAACCATAGTAGGTTGTTCCCTATATCTCTAAACTATGATGATTCTACTTGCTTTAGTTCCACTATTTCTAATGATGCTTGGTTGTGCACATGAGATTTGACCATTTTAATTTTGGTGGTTTGAATTTTCTTTCCAAGAAAAATATGGTTTTGGGACTGCCCTCTATTGACTTTTCTCCTAGATAGTGTGAGTCTTGTATCAAGAGAAAGAAACATAAACATTCTTTTCAAAAAGGCAAGGCTTGGAGAGCTAATCATTTGTTGGAGCTTGTTCACTCAGACTTGTGCTCCATTAAGGTACCGTCTTATAGTGGTAGTAAGTATTTTATCATCTTTATTGATAATTTTAGCATGAAAGCATGGGTTTATTTTTTGAAGAATTAATCTGATGCTTGTGATGTTTTCAAAAAATTCAAGGCATATGTAGAAAAACAGAGTGGATACTACATTAAGACCTTGAGAACTGATAGAGTTACAGAATATACTGTATGTGATGATTTCTTGATGAATCATGGTATTAAACATCAGATGATAGCCAGGTACACTCCTCAACAAAAAGGGGTGGTAGAAAGAAAAACTAGAATAGTGATGGATTTGGTAAGATCCATGATATTGGCAAAAACTATGCTCAAGAAATTTTGGGCTGAAGTAGTTTCTAGTGCTGTTTATATTTTGAACAGATGTGGTACGAGGTGTAATCGTGGGATTACTCCATACAAGGTTTGGTCTGGTAAGAAATCAAATATCAGTCACTTGGCATATTCTCATGTTCTAGATGTCTTGACAAAGAAATTGGACGATAAGGCAGAAAAGTGTATCTTTGTTGGTTATAGTCTACAAACAAAAGGCGTAAGTTGTTTAATCCTGATATAGGGAAAATGGTTGTGAGTAGAGATGTCACTTTTGATGAACAATGAGCATGAGATTGGCCTTCTAAAGAAGCAACAACATCAGTTGGTCAACCACCATTACCTTTATTAATTGAAGAAGAATATGGACAGCAAAAAGAACAAGTTTAACAACCACCACAACCATCTCAAGATCCTTCATCTTCAAGTGTGCAAAAAACTCCTGCACAGTTTAGTAGACCACAACGACAACGGCAATTACCAGATCGATTGCAAGATTATATTATAAGTGATAATACTAATGACAAAAATGAGTTATCTGATGAAGATGTTGTGAATTTTGCATTATTTGCAGATTATGACCCAGTTGATTTTAAAGATGTTGCTCGTGATGATTGTTGGATAAAAGCAATGAGTGAAGAAATTTATGCCATCGAGAAGAATGATACTTGGGAGCTTACAAATCTTCTAAGTGAGAAGAAAACAATTGGAGTGAAGTGGGTTTATAAGACAAAATATAAACCTGATGGAGAAGTGGATAGATACAAGATGAGACTTATTGCTAAAGGTTACAAACAGACTTGGCATTGACTATTTTGAGGAATTTGCTCCTATTGCCAGACTTGATACTGTTCGTTTAATAATTTCTTTATCTGCACAAAATAATTGGAGGATTTATCAAATGGATGTTAAGTCTGCATTTTTAAATGGTGTTCTTGAAAAAGAAGTGTATGTTGAGCAACCTACAGGTTTTGTCAAAAAAGGTGAAGAAAACAAGTTTTACAGGTTGAAGAGAGCTTTATATGGTTTAAAACAATCTCCAAGGGTATGGTATATACACATTGATTATTTCTTTATGGATCATAGTTTTCAAAGGTGTTCATATGAGTATACTTTATATGTGAAATCATCTAGTCAAGGTGATGTTCTTTTAATATGCTTGTATGTAGATGATTTGATTTTTACAGGCAGCAATTAGGAGATGATTGCTGAATTCAGGGAGGCCATGATTAAACAGTTTGAGATGACTGATTTGGATCTTATATCATATTTTCTTGGAATTGAGGTTTTATAGTTTGATCAAGGCATATTTATCTCTCAGAAAAAATACGCAGGAGATATCTTGAAAAAAATTCAAGATGGATGGAGCAAAACCAATATTGACTCTAGCTGAGGAAAATTTAAAGTTAACAAAAGAAGGGACAAGAGGACCTGTAAATCCGACATACTTTAAGAATATAGTTAGAAGTTTGAAATATTTAACTTCTACATGACCGGATATTACTTTCAGTGTTGGTTTGATTAGCAGGTTTATGAAAAATCCACGATAGCAACATTTGCAGGCAACAAAGAGAATTTTGAGGTACATTAAAGGTATTCAAGGAGATGAAATTCTTTATTTATCTGGTGATCCAGTTGAACTTTTTGAGTTTACAGACAGTTATTGGGTTGGTGACACAGTTCAAAGGAAGAGTAATTATGGGTATGCATTTTTTACTGGATCATGTGTGTTTTCTTAGAGTTCAAAGAAACAACAAGTGGTTGCATTATATACAACAAAGGTAAAATATATTGTAGCGGCAAACAGTGCTACTCATGCATTATGGTTAAGAAGGATGCTTGGGTTTCTTCAACATAAACAAGATGGTCTGACTACAGTATTTTGTGATAGCAAATTAGCTATTTAATTGATGAAGAATCCAATGTTCCATGGGTGGAGCAAATACATTGATATCAAGTTTCACTTTATAGGTGAATTGGTACAAGAAAAGGAGATTGCAATATATTATTGCAAGTCTGAAGATCAAGTGGCGGATATTTTCACGAAGGCATTAAAAATGGAGACATTCATGAAGTTGAAGAAGCCTTTGGGCATGATTAATCATGTAGATTTAGTTTAAGGGAGGCAAATATAGGATTAAACTAAATTCTAATAGGTTTGGTATTTTAATTAATTATTATTTTGTTTTAGAAAATAGAATTGTAAAAGGATTATTGGCCAAATCCTTATTACTTTTAGTTAGTTTCCTAACCTATAAATACATTTTTAGGTTAGAAGTATTTTGTACACCAAAATAGAACACCAAAATTAAAATATAAAAGCTACGTGCTTGTTGCTCGTTGTTCTGAGCATTGTGTTTTTTGTCAAAGTCGTCAAATTCATACGGCTGTGTTTTTGAAATAAGAATTGAATTGCCTCTTACATATTTTATCTTTCTTGATTTGCGTGTGGAGTTTCTTACCACTAAATAAAAGCATTGTTTTTTGCTTTACATAATTAAGCCTTACGGCTTGTTTGATATTTTGGGCATTTTTATTTTGGATTTTGGTTAATTCGATTCTACAAGCTCTCCAACGTCCTTCAAGTTGAATGTATTCTGCAACTCAATGAAAGAAAATGAACTCATGATAGGCTTCACCTCCAAGTTATCCATAACCATATAGGTCACTCCGTCCTTCACAAATCCGCTGTCGTCGTCAATATTATTCCCCTTATTTTGTTGTTTTGGTACTGATAAGCATGCATGAATACTAGAGCAAATAATATGCATACAGGAACAACTATTACATTCGTAAGAAAAGTTGAATTTGCCTATTTGTCCATCGAGAACAGTAGATAAACGAACTTGAAAGCAGCGTCAGGTAGTGATGCTGTTGGTTTGATAATGTGGGACAAGATTGAGATTTAACAAAACCTTTTTAGACCAAAGTTCTATTGAACTTATTTTATTTTGTTAATTACTTTTTTTTGTTCATTTACTAATTAGACGTCTTTCTTTTATTTTCTTATTAGAATTAGGGTTTATTAATTCTATATACTGCGAGACCCCAAAAAATTTTAACGTGTTAACAATCTTACTAATAGCAAATATGCGTAAGTCATTTTAGTTTTTAAATTAGAATACCAAGTTTTGGGGAAGTATTATTGTGAAAATTAAGATCACGTACCTAAGCACTTTAATCAATTATAATTTTTAAAATTTTGATTAAATTTTATAATCTCACAAGGGAATTTAAGTGCATGGTTAATAGTAATTTTGGGTCTTCAACAGTTTTTACGAAACTTCAAGGACCAAAGGGATAATTAAAAAAAATAATAATAAAAAGAAAAAAAAATTGGCTACCAAATGTGTAACCATTAAAGACTACACACTTGGCAGCCTAAAATTTGGTATCATGACAAGGCCTTTGTGAAGCCTTCGAAAAGAAACAAGAAAAGGAAAAGAAAGACAGGAAGCTGAAGTAAAGTTTTGGCAGAGCATTAAAGAAAAATGGGCAGCAAGATGGAAAAAAGGAGAAGAAAAGAGGGCAGCGGAAAGTGAAGCAAGAAGAGAATGGGAAAAAGTGGGTAAAAATATTCTTTTTGTTTGGCAAGGGTTTTTACAATTTAAATTCCAATTCTTTACATGGTTTAAAATTTATTATTTAATGAAGAGTTGATCTCCAACTGGATACTTGCTTGAATTCACTGTATGCTTGTTTGAATTCACAATTATTTGGGGTTCTCGATTGGTGGAAATGTTAAACATTTCAATTTTATTTTGGTTGGGATTTATTGTTTTATTTTCTCATATGGTAAACAGAGTATGATTCACCCAATTTAACTATTACTATAAAGGGAGTTAATTCAATTTGTTTGTTTAACATACATTAATAAATTTTTATTTAAAATGTGAGAGAATCTATTCCTCTGTTGAAAATATGGTTAGCAGCTTAAAAGTATAAAAATAAAGAGAAACACCTATAATGAACAACTATTGTTTTAAGTGTTAGAGAGAGTTTCTTTTATGACTTGATTAGAAATTGTTTTAATGATTTGATCAAGTCTTGTGAATTGGAGATTATCATGGTAACAAGACAATGGGCTTAAAGATTTGGGGCTACATATACAAGTTTTAACCTTGTTTGTATTAATAATTGCTGTTTCATTAGGTTGTTAAAAAAAGATAGGGCGAATTCCCTTTTACCCCCCTGTGGTTAGGCATAATCACCCTATCGCTACCTCGTAGTTTCAAAATACCCACATAACCCCCTCGTGCTTCGGACTAATGTGGAAAACCGACAGAATCCGTCTAAACTGACGGATGTGTGCAAAATTACAATAACACCCTTACTTAATTAAATAGTCAAACGAGTCAAACAACCTATATTTTTCTACTATTTTTCTACTCATCATCTTCTTCCTCCCTTTATCCCTTCTCTCAGTCTTCTCATCAGATGTACCACCGCCTCCTTCATTAATTCCTCCAGTTTCCATCAGATGCACCACCGCCCATGGAGTAACGGGAACCACCACCACCACCTCCATAACCACCGCCTCCACCGTATCCACCACCACCTCCTTCACGACGGCCATGGCCATAGCCTCTGCTGCCTCCTCCATATCCACCATCGCGTCGGCTGCCTCCATATCCTCTGCCGCCTCCCTCAAAAATCAAATTCCATGTGAGTGGACACGATTGCATGGAAGATCCTCTCTCCTCTACTACTTGGCAATGGCTGGGTTTGCATTTTCCTAGCTTGATTTATTCACACGCACAGCCCAGATCTGTTCACGCACAGCCCAGATCTGTTCACGCACGAAATCGTCTACAAGTGTTCATCCCAGATTCAATCTCATATTTATCGAACATGAGCTTCTCCCTCACAGCAGCGATCCCGTCATCCCCACTCTCCGGCGGCAGCCTGGTTTTTGAAGATGATGAGTCGTAGCTCATCTGAATGAGCGTTCCAGTGCTTCCTTCAAGAAGCTTCCGCATCCAATTATTCCTCATCGCAGAGTGGAAACAAAAAATATTTAAAGCTTGATGAAGTTTTTGGTGAAGTTTTTATGAAGTTTTTGGTGACGGAGGAAGCCATTAATGGCCGATGTTTGATGGTGTTCAAATGTGTGGATCCATTACTCAAGATTGGAAATGGGATTCTTGGGTTTGAGCTGGCCAGCAAACTGATGGAATTTCAGGCCAAAACGGAGCTGGAAAAAATGGGAAAAAAATAGTTGAAATTGCTGGAATTATTCTTGAATCCGGGCAGAATATTGGCGAAAATGGTCAAAACGGAGCTGGAAAAAATGGGAAAAAAATAGTTGAAATTGCTGGAATTATTCTTGAATCTGGGCAGAATATTGGCGAAAATGGTGCTGGAATTGTGGGGCTGTCATCTGCCGGAAAAATTGATCAAGCCAGGCAGAAAGGGGCTGGAATTTCTGGGCACATTTCTGGAGATATTGGGACAAAAGCTGATGGAAAAAATTCAGGAAAAGGAGCTGGAAAATCTGGAGCCGCCGGGAATTTTGGGCTGAATTCACAAGCTGCCGCCCCTCCTCAAGCTTCTTGTGCAGAATTGTTTAAAGTGCATAAAAAAGTGAACAAGAGCTTTAAGTTCAAGAAATGGAAGGAGGTGGATCGTTTTTTATGGGAACCCGTCAAGATGTGTGTTGATGAAAGAAATTTGTTGATGAAAGAAATTTGGTTGGATTCTCAATCAATGAAAGAAATAGTGTGTTGATGAAAGAAATTTTGACGGGGAAGACGAAGGGAAAGAGGGAAAAAAGAAAGAAAAAAGAGGAAGAAGAAGAAGGACAACGTGTGAATAAGGGTAATTTTGTAACAAAAATTGTATTTTAATTGGGCTTTATTTTTCCACGCGCATATTCTGGCGCGTGTACCACACATCCGTCAATTTTGATGGATTCCGTCGGTTTTCCACATTAGTCCGAAGCACGAGGGGGTTATGTGGATATTTTGAAACCACGAGGTAGGATAGGGTGATTATGCCTAACCACAGGGGGGTAAAAAGGAATTCGCCCAAAAAGATATTTGGTTATGTGACTCTTGATGGATCTAATATGGTGAATGGAGGAAGAAAAGAAAGAGGGTTCACGAAGAGATGGCTTCAAGGAATATGGCTATGTGTATGTCTTTAAACTGTGCTTGGAGAAAAAAAGGGGAATAAGTCTTGAATTTTGAGTAAGTTGTGATATCTTCTAATTTTGCTTGGAGAAGATAGATTTCTGCCTTGCTTGTACCTTGGTTCTTGTTTTGATTGAAGATGTAAATGTCACTGTGAAGAATTATTACAATTATATGTTGTTAACTTGCTATTACAATCATATGGTTGAACCGGTGGATTTGCTTTAAGTAAGAATGAATTTCTAGAACTTATCTACCAACAAGTGAGCTCATTTTGATTTATAGTACACTACTATTTTAGAAGCAATAAGGCAAGACTGAATTTGTTGGGATTCTAGTCATTGCAGTAACTTTGAGCTATTTTTACCTCACTTTTTGGATTAAATTTCGAATTTTGTACAAAAATTTAAAATAGGTGCAAATTCTCCCAATTTGTGCCCTACCATACGATCATTTTATACAGTTTTAGTTTCATATTATTTGGATCTTTGGTTACAAAGTTATGACCTTTTGAAATCAGTATGACAGAACTGAAATCTGTTACAAAATTTCTGTCCAACATAAAGTTTGAATAATTTTTACAGCTATTTGTAAAATAAATTTAGGGATTTCTAAAGCATAAAAGTTTTAATATTCTAAATCTAGTTTCATATGCTTTTTATTTCATATTAATTGGAGGTCTGATTACAAAGTTATGACCATTTCAAATAACTATGGTAGGACTGAGATTTATTATGATATTTCAGACATTACAACAACTTTGGACAATTTTTACCACCTTTTTTTAATTGAATTTTGGATTACATAAAACACAAAGGTTTTAGAATTTTTAATCTTGGTTTTTATAGTTTTGGTTTCATATTAGTTAGGTTATTGATTAAAAGGTTATGTGTATTTGAATTTACGTTGGCAGAATTGAATTTCTGTAAAATCCCTAAAAGCATTCATAATGGTATTTTCAACACTATGCAAGTAGAATTTGGAAATTCCTTCAATACAAGAATTTCTGTATTCTGAACCTAGTTTCAAATAATTTTAGTTTCATATCATTTTATATGTCGTTACCAAGTTAAATTGATTTGAACTAAATACGACATTTCTGAATTTTGATATAAGAATTCATACTATTCTTTTAAACTAACTTTTGAACATGTTCTATGTGGGAATTGGTTTTCAAAGAAACATGAATTTTACTATTTGCAATCTAGTTGTATATGGTTTTGGTTTTATGTTATTTGGATTCTTAGCTATAAAGATTTCGCCATTTGAACCCATGCTGACAAAGCTGGTACTTAGTCACAACTTTTGTGACCATGATCGGAGACTAATTTAAATGCATTCATTACAAATTTTGAGGATTTATAAAACATAATACTTTGAGGGTTTAAGTTTATTTTTATTGGCTATTAACCCTAAATTTATCCAATTTGTTCCCATCGCATTTGAAAGGGGAGCATAAGTCTTATTGGGAACTTACGAGCAATGTGATATTTGTTTGAATTTGTTATCATTATGATGATTGAAACTCCTTGATATTGCACAAATATATTTTTATTGTACTAGTTATATATAATATGATTGAGATATCGGTTTTGTGCTGTGTGGAACTAAGTGCTTCGCTGATATAAAGGCGAAAGCCACCTCTAGAATCCACACAAACCACTATTGGTTATAGCACACCGACATAATGTGAAATATTTGTTTATGGCATAAATTTGCATGTACTGTGACTGTCTGACAGACTGAGCCCCAGTCATGAGTGGCTTATTGATGGCCGGGAAGGCAAGGGCCAACGAGTTCATTGCAAGTCCATCGTGACATTTAACCCTTGTCAAGTAGAACAAAGGAGGTTTTAGTTTCATGAGGAATGGTACTGGTTATCCGAATATATCATACTGTGCCTATGGGTATTTGCTGACTGTAGAGGATAAGGTAGCTTTAAGTCACCCACGCAATTTGCAGGGAGTCATATGGTTAGTATTGGGTTAGCTGGGCTGACCACAGGTAGTAAATCTAAACTATTATGTGTTCCCTTATAGAACATTGTGCTACCTGAGCCGAATACTCTTTGTGACTGTTTACGGGTAGTTCATCTATGACTATCTACTGCTAGTTCCTTCATGACTAGTCACTGCCAACTTTCTACGATTGTTTATTTTTAGTTTCTCTGTGACTTTTATTGTGGATTTCTCTTGGTATGTATAAATTATTTTCGCACTCGATATTTTGAAAATGTAGTTTTAAATTATTCATCGTTTTCAAAAACTATGCCCAATTCTATACCCATTGAGCGATAAAGGTTCACCCCCATTTTCTCTAAATATTTTTAGACGAGCAAGGAGAAAGACCGATGAGGATATCATGTAGGAATAGCTAGGACAAGTGAAGCCACCGTTAGTGGTGTGAGACATTTGACACTAAACCATGCAGTCAAAATTAAGTTATAATCCAATATTGTAAATGTGAGGTTACCTTTTACTTGTTATGGTTATTGATGTTGAGAAGAAATAGAAAAGAAAGAAAAAAATTCCTCAAAGTTTCACTATATGTTTTGAATTGCTGACTTTCAACGAATCGATTCACTCCCAACCAAGGGGTGGATTGGGGCATTACATATATACCTTTGTATGTTTTAAGTTTTGGTAGAGAACTTTTTTTATTTAGATTTTGATATCTTAATATCTTTCAAATTTTGTGGGATTTGTGTCTTTTGTGTTCTTTACGAAAACCCGTTTTTCTTCCACGTATCTGTCCCGCATTATTTGAGGAGGATATCTTTGCTTTGGTTGGGTTGTACGTAGAACCCATTTAAATTCTCAACACTCTCGTACATATTTGCAATGCAACCAATGGCGTCTTTCGTCCTAAGAAGCCTGAAAACTGTAGCCGTTGGCAAAGAAAAGGTATGAAAGAGGAAGTCCACCGTTTTTTCTCTGTTTCAGCAAACAAAATTCTTCTTTTCTTGGTATCGATTAGTAGTTTGAAGCTCAATGCAGAAGCTTCCATCTTAAAATATGTCAAGTTCTTCCAAAATGCTACTATACGTAATTATTATTAATCTTTGAAATGTAATTTGGAAGCAGCAGCAGTATCCTGTGTATCACTATATCTTCAGTTTTTCCAGTGAGAATTTTTGGGATTCATTTTTTTGTTGTTTAATCTTCACATTTAATTTGATACAATTAACTGTATCTTGAATTTGGAGTGTTTGGACGTGAACAATTTATGATTTCTGTTAGCATATGACTGCAATTTCCAAGTTCATGTAGGTCATTAATTATACATTTATTAATAAACCTGTTCTGGAAATTTACTTCAAAATTCATCTCCTCTGACCACTTTACACTACCATTATGCTGACAAGTGACATATGTTAATATGCTAATTTTTTATATGTTATACGCTAATATTTTGATAGTTTATACGATAATACGCTAATTTTTAATATTTTAAACGCTAATTTTTTATATTTTATATGACAAAGTTAAATTTATACGCAAATATTATATATGATACGCATTTCCATTAAGAAAGATGGGAAAGAGTAATTAACTTGTATGTCACTTGTCAACATTGGACATCACAAATATTCTTTAACTTTTCTACGGACATTGAAATTCTTCATCCCATGTGGTGAGTTTGTCCACATGATTTTGATCATCTATTTTTTGTTTAAAAGTAATATATATACTGGTTGGATTAAATTTCATCAACTAGTTTCTTAAGAAGCGGGTCTATTAGGCCTATTTGGAGCAAACCAGACACTAGGGAAGTGTGAAATATGTCATAAGAAAGCTAGATATTAATATTGTCTATAACATCAAATCTTGCTTAAAAACACACACGTAAGGACTAATGTAATCCTTAAAATAATACTTCGAAATATAAATGTAAGGTTTCTGTTTTCCTAAAATCCGATGCATGACTAATAACATTAATGAGCAAAACCTTAATTTTGTTTTTTGGATTGATTGTTATGAGTTTTTCAGTAAATACATATTCAGTTCAATAACATTTTTCCTACACAATTTCATTTGAGAAAGATAATTAATTCTAAAATCTTGAAGTCGGAAATAGAGCCAAGCATATCGGGATTTTGGAAAGAGAACCAGTTTCAAATGGTTGAATTTTTTTTTCTTTTAAATTATTTCAAATGTCAAGTGAGTTCTTGCATTAAAATATTCTATTTTAATCCTTTATTTAAATGATGATCCAAGGAATGCCATAGCTTTAACATCATCTTAATTTGATGCATCATTATTTTCAGTTATTGTGTTCTCAAAACCCATTGATACAAAATGCATCTTTATATTTTATATCTATGATGCATGTAAGGTAGCGAGTTTCGATCCCATCAACTTATGCAATAATTGTTGGACTTAGCACAAATTTTCAAACAAACAAGCGGAAATAAACACAAAGATATGAAACGTGAGTTTTGGATATATTCTAATCCAACCTTTCCCCCCCACGCTATTACAAGGAATAAATGTAATCCAAGTACTCTTGAATCAAATCTATTCACTTGACTAGCTCTCAACAAAGAGCAGTAAACAAACTTCTAAGGTTCACTCCCTAAGAAGGTTGGATTTTTAAATTAGGTTCACTCCCTAAATTGAAGAAAATAAGCAAAGCTTAATAAATTTCTTATTGAAAATTTTTTATTATTCATTCCTCCTAAAAACTTTGAGAGTAATGCCTTTAAATACGCTACAAGAAGTATCAATGATTGGTATTTTCCCGATGTGGGATAATTGCCAATCATGTTTCTTAATTTGAATTGGAATCGAATCTCACTTGTTTCCTAAAACCTACCATTATTGAAGTTTCCTAAAATTAATCCATCACATGCCTTTATTATGTAAGATAACTTGGACCATGTGATTATTAACTTAAAAACAAAATTAATAATTAAACAAGCCCAATAAAACATTTTTGGACTTTAACCAAATAATCTAAAACCCTAAAGAATTACTTAAAAGCGGGTTCCAAAATTAAGACAAAAAGCACGGCATCTTTAGGTCTTCATGTGTGATTGATCGTCTCTTGAAATATTCTTCAATCCGGAATCTCCTTAAGTTCCAAAATGCTAGGAACCATCGAATTATCTTTGATGAACGCCAATGAAGAAATATTCCATAATACTCCTTGCGTAGATGTTGGAATGATGATCTCACCAAATCTTTCAATAGCCTTGCTAAGCAACCCATTTAAGTAAGCTTTCATTCGCTTAGTCTTGGATCTTGTTATCGGGCTGCCAATGTTATTTAAAAGATTATCTTCCTTGGCCGGATTCGTATTAGTCTACGATAAATAATTTTTTCCGAAAATTTCAAATGTACAATTCTTGTTTTTGTAAGATTAGTCATTAATGAAAATGATATGATTTGAGAAAAACAATATTACCTCAAAAAGTTCATCAAAAAATATAAACACGTGTACAACAAGTAATCCAATATTTGGACTAATAATATTGATGGTTCCAACAATAGATGTTATATTGATAACGTGTTATAAAACTATAATATACATTGGAAAAATACATATACAACAATTAATCCAATATTTGGACTAGTAATATTGATGATTCCAGCAATAAATGTCATATTGATAACGTGTTATAAAACCATAATATATATTAGAAAAATCACCAAGTCCCTCATATTTTAGGTTTTAGTTTGTTTTATTTCTCACATACAAAATAAAACAAAATAATTCCTCAAATTTAAAAAATACAAGGGTAAATGACTCCAATGGTCCTTCAACTATGGGGTTGGTTACATTTTGATCCCCAATATTTCAAAAGTTCCATTATGGTTCTTAACTTAGATTTTGTAATGTGAACAGTCCCCAATCCATTTTTCATCCACTTGTATAATAGTTATACACGTAGATTTCCACTTACGTGTGTATCTTTTGTTATTTTCTGCACAACACAAGTGAGTGGAAACCTACGTGCGTATATAAGGGACACACATGAGTGAAAACCTACGTGTGTAATCATTACACAAGTGAATGAAAATTTGATTAGTCGTTCACATTACAAAATCCAAGTTAAAAGACTATAACGAAACTTTTAAAAGATTGGGGGACCAAAACATAACTAACCCTAAAGTAGAGGGACCATTGAAGTTATTTACCCAAATTACAATCACTTATAAGTTTCTCTTAACGATTTCTTTGTGGAAATTGTTAACTTCATTCATCTATATAATAGATATAAGAGGGAGTTTTTTTATAGATATATTAAGCTTTCAACCATGCTGGTCTTCAACATGTGTGTTTGTGGGATAAAATGGTCGATTAGATGAAGTGGGTAGTGGGATCATTTGTTGCAATTTGGATTATTACAGAAAAGTTAGTGTTTTGTGGGCCTTCAATTATAGCTGCTTGTTTAGGATGTTACACGTGTGCAGAATTGTGCTACCAAGTTGTGCTGTAAATGGTAAAGTTTGACAAGTGTTCAACTCTCTATGTCTCCCATTCATCAATTTACTTCTTTTTTTTTTCACACTTCACAATTCTTTCACCTCACTTTTCCTCACCCTCTATTTTCTCTATCATCAATTTTCCACTCTGCTTTTATTACTTTCCGTTGCTTGGTTCCTCATTTTTGTTGCTCTCTTGATCAGTGTGCTTTAACTTGCTCTACGATTGGTGTGAGTACTTTCTAATTTTTTTATACATGTTTTATTTTTATTATCAATTTCCCACAGTGCTTCTATTGCTTTTCATCGCTCGGTTCCTCATTTTTGTTGCTCTTTTGTTGACTGTGCTCCAAATTGCTCTATGATTGGTGTGACTATTTTTTTATTTTTTTATACATTTTTTCATTGTTGGTTTTTCATACGGTAGGTAAAAAGCATTGGTTACATAATTTTGATGTACCAAAAGTAAATGTGCTCTGTTTATTCACGGTTGTTGGTTCATGAAAGGCTATGCTTTGTTGTGAAGATTGAACTAAACATTTGCAATGCAGACAATTGGGTCTTCTTTGTTTGCTTCGCCCCTTTTTCATTTGCTTCACCTATTTGGCTTATGTAATTCATTCTGCATATTGTTAGGCAACTGAATTGGACATGCATGCATGTGATCATTTTATATTTCTCTTGTACACATTCTGATCGTGATTTATCTTCACTCCTGTTGCGCATAATATGATTTTGTTTGTTTCTTTCATATTTTTTTCTGTGGCAAATGTATAATGCTAAGTTTAGTGGTTTGACATGTTTGTAGTTTGTGTTCCATTGCACCTTATGACTTGTGTATGAAGGTTATGGGTGTTTCATGCCTTGGTGGTGTTTGAACAATTGTACCTGTTGCGCAACCTTTTATTCTATTGATTTCTGAGTAGTATAAGTGAGCAACAAGGTTTAGATATAGTATAGTGAGGCATATGTCATGTGGATGGAAGCCCTATAAAGTATGAGAAAGCCGTGATCATGAGAGAGCCATATACAAAGAAGTTAAGAGAAAGAAAAAAATTAATGCAAAAAAACAATCAAATATGCCTGATGAGGAGAAGGTTGCAATGAGCTTGAAAACGTTAAATTGGAGCAACTTCAGAAAAGAAGGGAAACATATGCATGAAAAAAAAGATTCCCAAACTCTCAGGACTGGTGGATATGATGTGGGAAAATAATCTGTCGGCAATGAGAAGGATGCTATAGTCCATCAAAGTTGTGAAACGCAATTTGTTAAGCAGTGGAAATGAACAATTCCTTCTATTTGTAGAGGAGTGGTTAGGAATGTTATGGAGAGGACGGGTGATTGGAAAAATAATCAAAACAATCAATTTGAAGAAGGCTCAATTGCTGTCCATTATAATGAAACAAAAAGTGTTTACGGGCCAATGATATGTGAGATTCATAACACAAACAGTTGTGATGCAAGCGTGACTACAGCCGCATTGAAGCAATCATTAAACACCTTGTAGAGATGTTAGCAGAGAAAAATATTTGCCAAGGCATTGTGCTTTCAAACATTGTTGAAGTTTTCAGAATTCTTGTATAATTGTCTTATGTCAACGTTCTTCTTTGTTTTTGGTTAAGTAGGCTGCACACCTTCCGTTGATCATTCATGAAATAAGTAAAAAACACGTTGGAGGTGCGAATGTATTTCGTTTGGTTATCGTGACTCCACAAAATTCATAAATGTTCTACTAAATGCGTGTCTATGTAGCTCGACAGGCGATCGCTCATGAACGATATGATTGTTTGAAAATGAAAGCCATTATGAGTAGGTTCAGTATATATGAACCAGTTTAGGGGTTGTATTAGCGTGGTTATTCTTATACATTTATATGTTAGGATTTACAGAAATTTGTGTCGAACACTGATTTTTCATCTTTTCTTCCCCTGTTTTTGTTTAGGTGAACCATATCAGACGAATGTTGAGCAAGGTTTAACTAATACTGTCTATGTGTCATCTGAAAACGCAAGATTTTATACTGAAGTTATAAGCTCTCCAAGAAGAAAGAGAAAAGGTAAGCATTGTCATCTTCATATTATTGCCTATGTATGAAATAGAATTGTTTGTGTGACTTTCTCCTGCCAATTGCATACAATGAGATAAAGCATGATGTCAAATAATCGTTAGCCATTGCATATCCAGGCAACATTATGAACTCTAACTTTTTCACCCCATTAATGGTAACAAAAGAATACAAGAAATTGAGCAAGTAAGAATAAAAGGATTTTACACAATGCACAAGTCATGTTGTTAATTAAATACAAATTTTAGAATCAAATTGTTACTTCTCTCCATTTTATAATGGTCAAGATGGAATAAATTAAAATATATTGTGTGAACTGCTACAGAAAAGGAACACCTTATTACCATATTGCTGTGTGTTCATTACTAAAGAAACATAATTTCTATAATGTATAAAAAAAGAACGTAATCTGGATGAGTTATTTTTATGATAAAATTCATAAAGTATGATTACTTGAGAATGACCCGTTTAACATGTATACATATTGAGACAAAATTGTGGTCAAATCCTCATATGTTTCTTACCTTTTGCTCAAATATAAAAAACTGCTTTTTGCCTAGCAATTACATGAACTTGGTTATTCTTATATGATTATGTTAGGATATCGATTTTTCTTGGCTCTATTTAGGTGAGCAATCTGAAATTAATATCCAAAAGGCCCAAAAAACAATTATTCTATAGCATCTGAATACATAGGAGCACAAGCATTGCCAAAGCATACAAATCAACCCCAATCAGTTGTGGCAGCTTTTAAGTTCTTTTTATTGCCTTCTGTCTTTTTCTTTTTTGTCTCGGTTGTTGTATCCCCTTTGTGCTATTGTCATTTTCATCTTTAATATTATTAGTTTTCCTAAACTCTTTTCCAATTGTACTTTGAAATATGCAGAAAATACAAGAAAGCAATTCAGTTATAATGATGATACTGGAGTTACAACCAATGACACAAAAAGGAAGAAAAGTCCATTTTTATTTTCAGTCTCTTTATGAATTTGATCATATGAGCAGAGTAAAAGAAGAAATTCCTACTACACTTACAAAAAAAGAAGAAGAGAGAAACGGCTAAAAATTGTCATCTTGATATTAATATTTCTCATAAAGCCAAATGTATAAAAGAGAATTATGTCTATGACTTTTTCCCTCATAGTAACTAATTTTTCCCCCCAATATATGTTCTCAATATAGAACACTTTGTTGTTGATGTGTAATGTGCAGCTACAGGAAAAACAAAATTAACTGATTCTGACATGCTTGCTGCTAAATGTGCTTCTAATGACAACAGAAAAAGAAGAGGTAGTTGTACTCATTATTCATGAGTTTTGTTGGTTGATCTATTTGTTTCTGTTGTATTTGAAGAATTACGTTGGGCATGTATAATTCTTGTATGTGATTGACTAGGCAAGAAAGTATCACAAGGAATAGGATTCCTGGATTTCATTGTTGGCAGTCCTAATATGTTACTACTACCATCTAATTGTGAACACTGTAGAGCCATCAAGTTTCACAGTGAAAGCAAATATCTTTGCTGCCTACAAGGTGAAATCGTGTTGTGTGAACATGAATTGCCAAATGTGTTAAAGGACTTATTTTTAGGCGATTCAACTGAAAGTTATGCTTTTTGCAAACTTCTCCGAACATACAATAATATATTTTCATTCACTTCATTGGGTGTTTCTTATGATGAGACGTTGGCAAATAAAAGTAGGTGCATACATCTTCAAAATCCAAGGCCAAATCTATAATTTTCTCAACAATTTGGAACCGGTTAAAGGTAGGGGCAGTTTCTTGCAACTCTACTTCCATGATACTGAACATGAGCTTCAAAATCGTATGGCAATAGGTGATCAATTAAATGCAGACATTACAGTGAAACTAATGGAAGTTATGGATCACAATCCATATGCCCGATTTTTCCGAAATCTGAGGAGCATTGAGAACTTGGAATCATATGAAATAGCTTTGAGTATGTATCCCAATAGTGATCAACGTGTCTTCAATAAGCCAACTGTTTCTCAGGTTGCAGCGTTATGGGTTGAGAATACTCAATCTGAGGGTTCATCTAAAAGAGATATTTGTGTTTACACTAAAGAAGGAAGAAGTCATCAGATTCAATATTACTATGGTTGTTATGATCTATTATAGTATCCATTACTGCATCCTTTCAGTGAAACTGGATGGCATGAAGGGATTAAAAAGGCTCAGAATGTTCATATAAGATTAGGACAACAGAAACGACAACAACAGAACAACATTCTTCATCCAAAAGGAGTATTAACAGTTGAAGAATTGATTTTTGTTGAGGAAAAAAATAAGTTAAATACTTACTTTTTAACTTTGTTTGTGAAATTCTATATGCAGTTATTTTCATGTTACTTCACATATCAAATGGTACCATATATATGCAAATCTAAATAAGGCAAAAAATAAAACAGATTATGTTTCAATCCGAGAGTACTATGCTTACAAATTGCAAGTGTGACATGATAGCAGTTCAATTTTCTTGCATAATGGAAGATTATTGTAGCAATACGTGGTTGATATGTACGTGAAAATTGAGACACAAAGGCTCGATTTTTATAGAAGTAAGCAAAAAAATCTATGTAGAGAGCAATTACAAGGAATCATGAATGGTGCTATGCATGGAGAGATTGGAGGATCAAAAGTTGGTCAGCGGGTCATTTTACCGGCATCTTTTATTGGTGGACCACGAGATATGAAGAAAAGGTATGTTGATGCGATGACATTAGTTGAAAGATTCGGAAACCTTATCTTTTCTTAACAATAACTTGAAATCCATCTTCTTTATATGCCTCTCTTTACAACTTTTCCTCTCTAAAAGTAAAAACCCATTGGAATTATATATATATATAACAAAACCCATTAAATGGTTGAAATATTATATGAATCCAATTATCTGTTCTCAATGTTAGAGATTAAATGGTTCAAATGTTATGTGAATCTAGTTCTCTGTTCTCAATGTTGGAGATTAAATGGATAAAATGATATGTGAAAGGGTAGGAGATAGAGTTGAGGTGTTAAAATAGAGATTGGTGTTATCATCATCTTTATTTGCTACAGATCTGCTTGGGCCTTAATCTTTATGTTGCTGTCACGACTAAAAAAAATCTGTGTTAGTAATTGGTGTGCAAATTCATTAAATATTGAGTGTTGGTTTTGTTCATCTGTTAGGTTGGAAGATTCAAATTCAGTCTTAGCCTTTGCTATTAGAGGGAGTGATTTACTTCAATTTTAGCTGAGTTGATAAATTGGCACAAAGTGTTATTGATTTTGGCACTAGTTATTTGCTCATCTACAAGCAATTCAAAAAGGTTGAAGGTGGTAGCAACAACTGGACTTGTACATACAATTCAAGAAGATTAAAGTAGTTGACAACAACTGGACTTGTAAAACTTTGGCAATCTATGTGTTTGGTATTAGCTATGGTAGCATGCAGTAGTATGCAATTTTAGGTTTTGCCCAGTTGCTTCTAGAAACAAAATGTAATGTTCAGTTAGTTGATTGATTGTATATTTATGAGATGTCGCTTTTGAGAAAAAAAGGTCACACATATGCAGTCATTGGACTCTTTTTTTGGGTATAAAACTAAAATCAGAGTCCTTTAATCCCTTCCCAATTGAATCAATGATTATAAACTTATTAAAGAAGAAATCTTGGAAGTTTGGGTTCAAGTATGTCGGTATCATCTCAACCAGAATCCAATCCCAATTTTTCTATACCAACAATGAATAAGCCGTATTTTAGTCCCAAAATTTACATCCCACAATGGAGAATTTTTTTTTCTTTTGGGAATCAGTCATTGTCAAGGGACTCTTCACAACTCTGTTGAATTTTCAGTTTGATAGATTTTTAACAACTCTTCTATTCCAACAATTTTTTGGATGGTTCAAGCAAATTCTAGTAATGAGAGGATCCAATACAGCCACTTTCAAACCTAAATAGGGTAAATTACTTCAATCATCCCTCAATTTGGGAGTTTATTTCATTTTTGTCTTTAATTTTTAAAACGTTTTATTTTCGTTTCTCATGTTACAATTTGATTTAAAATCGTCATTCATCCATTTTTTTTCACTTAAAATTTAACTTAAATAAATATTTAACACATGTATAACAAATAGAAGTGCATTCACATTGATAAAATTATACATATGCATGTTAAATGGCCATCGAAATTAAATTTTTTTAACATGAAAAAAATAAACAAAGGACATTTGAAAACTACGTACAAATGCAACATGAGGGATGAAAATGAAAAGTTTTAAAGACTAGGGAGAAAAATGAAATAAGACCCCAAGTTAAGGGATGATTGAAGTAATTTACCTATAATAATATCCAGTATAACTCCTAATCAGGTCAAAACAATATTCAGTACATCTACTGGTCGGGTCCCTAATCGAGTCAAAATAATATCTAATACAAACCCGGGCCAAAGCAATAATACTAAAAGCCATCACAATGATATGGACACTTTCAAACTTAAACCAATGGTTTTTAGTTGAATTGAATTTACACCAAACATTAAATGTCATAACACTAATTAAAGACATTCTTATTGCATGATTTAAAAATTTTCAAAAAATTAATGAAAAAAATATACTATTGTAAAAGTTTATTCGCCTTTCATGGTTGTTTTATATGCATCTCAAATAAAACTTTGTTTGTTCCTATGGCCAAGAAGCCGACTTTCTTCGCACTCCAAATCTTGTATAATCTTTCAATTTTCATTTCATATAACATTTTATATACATGTATCACTTATTTTTTTATTAATTCTAATAATAATCATTAGGCATCCATACTGTACTGAAAATATATGTGACACATTTATAAAAAATATGGTAAATGACCCCAATGGCCCCTCAATTTTGAGGTTGATTACATTTTAATCCTATTCTTCCAAAAGTTTCATTATGACCTATTAATTAATTTAGATTTGGGAGAATCAACAGAAATGTCCCTCACATATTGCCTTTTGAGCAATTTTGTCCCTCACATTTAAAATGTAAAGAATTTACCCTCACACTCTCAATGTGTAAAATTTGTATCCTTCGCCAGACTTCTGTTAACACGTCCGTTAAATAATGCCACATCACCACCATATGATTTATTTCTTAGGGGTAAAAAGGGAACGACAAGACAACATACATCAAATCCACTATAATTTCCCTAAATCTTAAATCGATTGAAGAAGAATCAACATCGTATCATCTGCAGCGGTGTAGAGCAGAGCTATGCCGCGTCAACGGATGCGTTGATTTTGAATCAAAAGTAATCAGTATTCCCTTAGATATTTTCCAGGTACTATGGGATTACTTTATCTACTTAGGAATGATGAATTCGATCATATGTTTGATTTGAATCCAGTAAGTTTGTGTTCTGACGGAAAATGAAAAATTAGTTTGCATTTTACAACTTTTTTGGATCATCATTCTAATTCACAACTCTGTTGTTTAATCTGGCTGGCTGGCTCGAAAAAGGAAGTGGGATTCGAAATTCATAGTAAGAAGTATGAGTTTGTGTTTCGTCTGTAACGATTAATTGACGATTTTTTATATTAATTTTTTATAAAGAATTTTACTTTCTTTCTTAATTTGTTCTGAAACCCTAACAACAGTCTTGATGATGCAGAAGATTTGCTTAAGGTTTCTGTACAAACTTAAATCTCAGACCAAAATAACAAAAGGGTTTTGCCCCTCATGGAATCAGGTTTTCATTTTCAACTGTACACCTTCAATTTGTTTTCCTTTAATGTTGAGCTCATTTGTATGATTCATTTATTGTTCGAAGTGTTTTAATGAAATTTAGTATACGGTTAACATGCGAGTGATGTTTTTTCTTTGGGTTGGTTGATAGTAAAAGGGAAGCAAGAGATAAAACGTTTTGAAATTGCACCATTGGACTTCATCTCAAGGCTGCCTGATTTCGTCATTCATCACATCCTATATTTTCTTCGGGTCCGATATTTTACCTCTGCCTCTACACTGTCCAGGACCTGGAATCGCATCTGTTCCACTTATCCCTATGTTGTATTCCATTTTACCTACAGTGATCATCCTGTACAACAAGAGCAACTTCTTGATGATCTCTTTAACGACCGATGTTGATTCTTCTTCAATTGATTTAAGATTTAGGGAAATTATAGTGGATTTGATGTATGTTGTCTTGTCGTTCCCTTTTTACCCCTAAGAAATAAATCACATGGTGGTGACGTGGCATTATTTAACGGACGTGTTAACAGAAGTCTGGCAAAGGATACAAATTTTACACATTAAGAGTGTGAGGGGTAAATTCTTTACATTTTAAATGTGAGGGACAAAATTGCTCAAAAGGCAATATGTGAGGGACATTTCTGTTGATTCTCCCTTTAGATTTTGTAATGTCAATAGTTTCTAATCCATTTTTCATCTACTTGTGTAACAATTCTATTAATCATGTGTTGTGCACATGTCATTTTGAGAGGCAAATAATGAGAAAAAAAGTCTCCCAAACCATACACATATATTTTGGAGTCTACCCATGATTGAGGGTTGTAAAATAGATTAATAAATATTGTGATTATGATAAAGATTCCATTATCTATTTTTTTTGTCTTCAAACCACTCACGTGTGTAATCTATGGTGAGATTTATTTTTTTTTTCATTATTTGCCACTCAAAATAACATGTGCACAATAGATGATTAACATAACCGTTACACAAGTGAATGAAAAATTGAGTGAGGGCTGTTCACATTACAAAATCTAAATTAAGGAACCATAATGGAACTTTTGAAAGAATAGGCACTAAAACATAGCCAACTTAATGAGCCATTGCAGTCATTTAACCTAAAAAAAATATTACATGGATTGAATAA
The DNA here is from genome assembly GCA_016586305.1 of Ophiorrhiza pumila. Lineage (NCBI taxonomy): Eukaryota > Viridiplantae > Streptophyta > Magnoliopsida > Gentianales > Rubiaceae > Ophiorrhiza > Ophiorrhiza pumila. The sequence continues at coordinate 22,625,478 of BLIW01000005.1, forward strand.
GGAAATGTCACCAAAGATTCATTGATTTTTCTTCATGTTGTACATAACTTATAAAAAGGCCAAAAAATTTATTTTCTAAGAATGGATTGCACTCTTAACATGAAACCTCTTAGCATTTACGCCAATGGAATGGGATTCCAAACTTAAGCTATCTCTCTATCCATGTTTGTTCCTATTGGCATATGGGATAAATACGCCCATGATAGATTAGTTTGACATTATCTCAAAGTATGAGATAAAGTTATATACATTAGCATTAACTTGTTATGCATATCATATTATGATAAAGATAAGAAGACTATCCTTATCTTGAGACTTTCTTGTAGCTTAAGGATAAGAGTCTACTAGTTTTTATATATAGGGAATATCAAACTAGGAACATAAGAATGATAGAAAATATCGTAATACATGATTCCTCCTTACTATTATATTTGGTTCTATACTTAATACTTACTTGGTGGATTACAATAGATTCTCTAGTAGTTTTTATTACCATGAGTTCTCAGTAGGTGGAAAAGACGTGGAGTAGAACAAGATCTAATCTTCCGCACTTCTAGGTTAGTTTCTTGGAAAAGCTTCATTGTTAGAGAATGGTTATGTTCGTCTCATGTTTTTTATCCATGTAATTACTTATTATTTGAGTTTTAAATGGCAGTTGTGGACTTTTGAGGTTTTATTCTTTTCATGAAAATAAATCGTGAAATTTGTACCAAAGGTAGTCTTATATGTAAAGAACATACCTAGAAAATTTCATGATAATCAGATCTATGAATTGAAAGAAAAATGAAAACCTAAGTTATATTCCAGATCTGATTCTTGCCATTTTTAACCTACTTATCATATGAATTAAATGATAAGTAATATATAGTTAGAAACTAAACTTCAAAACGGATCCAACGGTATAAAGTATGTGAAAATTGTATATACAAGTAATTAGATATGATTATTTTAACTTTTTAACATTTTTTGAAAAAAATGGAGTTGGAATTTAGAGACGACCGACAAATCCTACTCTCAGTCACGGAGTTTGAGAGTCACCGGTGTTCATAGGAATGTCCAATAAAAAAATAGAAACCACCATTAAAAACAGAATAAAAATTAACGTCGAGAAAAGGTAAAAAAAATCACCAAAAATGGTAGAAGGCGGCGGCTCCTTAAGCGCGTCTGGCAGCTATAGTGCGTGAAGAATACGCACTGACATGTCAGCGTGTTGGCCACTTTGGAGCTGATTTTTTTTTTCTTCTTATTATTTAATTACTTTACGATTTTTCATAATGAACAGAATATTATTAATATTTTTGTTTAATATTGAAAAATGGTAAATCAGACAAGATGTGAACAAAAAAAATAATCGGAAAATAAAAGTAGTTTGAATACTTGTTTCAGAAAAGTATTATGTACGTAGAACTCAGTCTTATATGATTTATATGCATATGTTATTAATTTTATTTTTTTGAATATTCATAAAAATATGAAATAAATAAACAAAAAAATCCAGAAAACACGAACGATGTTCTTGCAACTACAGAATATTTTCATACCCATAAGTTTTTGGATTTTAAATTTTGTAGTTTAATATGGCATGCGTATATTCCTATTTATTATTTTTGTGAATTTGCACAAAATGGAATAAATAGAATTAAATTACAGAAAATCCAGAAAAATTAAATTAATATTTTGAGGTATTAATTTTTAGTTCCAAAATGTTATACTTGATTTTTCTGACTGTATATATATATTTTTGTAATTTTTGCATGCGTATTTATTATTTTGTGAATTTGCACAAAAATTGAAATAAATATAAATAAATTACTTAAAAACCCAGAAAATTAAATTAATATTATGAGGTATTAATTTTTAGTTACAGAATGTTATACTTGAATTTTTCTGACTGTATATATATTTGTTTTGTAATTTTTGCATGCCTATTTATTATTTTTGTGAATTTGCACAAAATGGAATAAATAGAATTAAATTACAGAAAATTCAGAAAAATTAAGTTAATATTCCGAGGTATTAATTTTAGTTCTATAATGTTATACTTGAATTTTTATGACTGTATATATATTTTTATAATTTTTGCATGCCTATTTATTATTTTTGCGAATTTGCACAAGTTGAATAAATAGAATGAAATTACAGAAAAATACAGAAAAATTAAGTTAATATTCTGAGATGTTATTAAAGTTCCAGAATGTTAATTTTGAATTTTTATAAACGTGATTATTTTTTTTGTAATTTAAAAGCTTGCCTATTTCTTATTTTGTAAATTTGCACAAAAATTAAAATAAATATAAATAAATTACAGAAAAATTCAGAAAAATTACATTAATATTATGAGGTGTTATTAAAGTTTCAAAATGTTAATTTTTAATTTTTCTAACTGTGATTAGTTTTTTTTTGTAATTTAAAAGCATGCCTATTTCTTATTTTGTGAATTTGCACAAAAATTGAAATAAATACAATTAAATTACAGAAAAATCCATAAAAATTACATTAATATTCTGAGTTGTTATTAAAGTTCCAGAATATTAATTTTGAAGTTTTCTAACTGTGATTACGTTTGTAATTTAAAAGCATGCCTATTTCTTATTTTGTGAATTTGCACAAAAATTGAAATAACTATAAATAAATTATATAAAAATCCAGAAAAATTACATTAATATTATGAGGTATTATTAAAGTTTCATAATGTTAATTTGAATTTTTCTAGTTGTGATTGCTTTTTTGTAATCTAAAAATGCATGTTTATTTCTTGATAATAATTCATTAATATAAAAAGGAATTATTTAAACATGCAAGCATATTTTTAAGTTGAATAAATCAGTTTTATTCCTTAAAATTGATAATAAAGTGAAGGGGGTTTTGCGCAAAATTTGCATAATTATAATTTAAAATATTTTTTATATAATGTGATTCCTAACATAGTGAAGTTTCCTTTGTACACGAATGTTTTAATTATAATTATTATAAATTAATGCTTGCTGCAAAATCATATATATATACACACACACACACACACACACACACACATGTGTGTGCTAATTGAGATTCTTTTGTGCACTGCTTGAAGATAGCTTTTATACAAATAATTATGAATTTAAATAAGGGTGATAAATTTATTAGTTTTTTTAAAAAAAAAAATTGGACACCATAAAATTTAAATATGGGCTTGGTAGAGTAGTGGGCCTTAGTAGTCTTAAACTATATTATAGCTTAATCCAATATATTATTGTTCAACTGATGTTGGGCTTATAATAAATTCAAAAGCAATAAATAATATAACTTGCATCAAGTTGTTGAGTTATATTGACAATGATCTAATGTGTGAACAATATGCCACCATGAATTTGGTAATATTTCTACCAGAAAGTCGCGTATTTTAGACCTTCATATGTGATATGTGAAGAGGTAGAAATTATTTCTATTAGCTGAGGATTTGATTAAAATAGTGATTAATATGGTTAGGGGAAGAGCGCTTAGTAGCTTCTAATCCTCTTTTTTATGTTAGTTGTCAAGTTTTAAATTTCGCAAAGCATTTAGGCTTTATGCGAAAGCGAACTAGATGAACTCCTAATAATCTCAATGAGAGATTTATACTCAAGAAAAATACCAAACAAAAGAAAAATTAATTTTTGCAAAAGGAACAAATCAAACTCTACTAATAGAATGATCAATTAGAACTTTACTCTTGATAGCACTGAGTTGAAATATAAACTTTTTGACCACATGTCTCACATATTACTTGTTACTTTTAAGAAAGTAACAATTGTAATTAGTTGTTGAATCTCTCTTATTGTGGATGAAAGATTCAACAATAACCTATATATTCACACAATTGAATGAGTTGCAGAATCTCTCCAATTGTGGATGGAAGATTAAAAAATAACTAATTACATAACTAAATTAGTTGTTGAAACTCTCCAAATCATGGATGATAGATTCAAGAACAAATAATTATATGATGAGAAATTGAGTAGAGTTTGTGGGATTTTATTGAATTTTTGAGTTGGAAGTAAATAGATACATAAGGAAAAAAGGTTCAAAGTGGGAGAATGTTCTCACAAATTGAAAATTTAACTTGTGTAACCATTGTCTCCATAATGCATTTAATACTTCATGACTTCAATAAAATTTATATTTTGTTCTTATTATATATCAACTAATTTTTCTAAAATTGTTTAAGAGGCCAGAAATTGATATTAATTATGGAACAAATTGATTTTGGTTTCTAATTATATGATATTGGATTTTATTTTAACATATAATTCCAATATATATAAAGTTTTCTCTCATATCTTCTGGAGAGGATAAGAATAATGATTCACTAAAATGACATAACAAATTGAGTCATTTTAGGCAAGATATAAGGATAGCTATAGAAGGTCTATTGGGACCTACTCGCACAAAACAATCTTGCCTATTAGTGAATATTATTTTGGGAGAGAAATTGATTAATAAACCATTTTCAAAAGGCTAAATAGGAAATGCTTAATCCATCTTGATATCTATGGGCCAATAAAATATAAGGGTTAGACATAATAATTTCTATTACTTCAATAGATGACCAAACACGTTTTGATTATATTTTTCTGATCTCCCGTAATTCTTAAGGTAGAGAATCAGTTTGACTTAATCAAAACTGCGAGTATCTATTCAACGAATTATATACAGAAAATGAATTATTTATCCAAAAAAATGATTTTTATATTCTGCAACAAAATAGTGTGGCAAATAATAAGATTCGATCTTTGCTTGATCTAGTCATTGGCGCTAATAATTTTTGTTAATTTCCTTTTAAGGGAGATATACAAATTAAGCAGCTACCTATGTACTTAACTATGTACCCTTATGATCAGTTTCTTCCATAAATCATGGATCGGCAGAAATTCATATTTGAATAATTTGCAGTCATGAAATATATGTGCTTCCTATAACACTTTTCTCATTAAGTATGAGAATTCGTGACCTAGAGGTAAGAAATCTATCTTTGTTAGATATCTACGCCTCTCATTAAATGAAAGTGTAACTGATATTGGGTCACGAGATGTGGAATTTCTAGAAAAGGATTTTCCTAACTTATGCGACGTAAAGAATAATTTATAACTCTATGAGTTAGAAAGTACTGAAGGGGGTGATTTTATTACTCCAATGGAAATCGAGATAACTAATTCTTGACCTCTCGAAGATAGTAGGAGCATATTTCCATTGAATAGTTCAGTACAAACCAATGAGAGTTCTAAGCAATTTCAACCTCAAAGAAGCAAACAAAAAATTTCCCGTCGTCGTTTTGAGTGTGATGGGGAAACCTTCATGGTTGCTTCTTATGATTAAAATGAGCCAAAGAACTTCCATCAGGCTATTTCATCAAAATTTAGCAAAGAATGGATTACTTTAATGGAGTCTATTGAGACTAATCAAGTTTGGGACTTGATTAACTATTCTTTCAGACTAAAGACCATTGGGAACAAATGGTTTCCAAAGTCAAAGGTCAAAGAAGGTGGTTCCGTTGAAATGTTCAAGGATTGTTGAATAGATAACCTTAGTTTGGCTCTTGTTACATGTTTTGATTTGAAAATTTGTGAAATGAATGTTAAAGATAACATTTCTCATTGGAGAAATTGGATGAAAGATTCATAAGAATCTGTTAGTTGACTTTGTTATAGGAGATTGAAAGTGCATAGTTTACTAGCCAATCAATCTTAGTATTACAAGAAGTAATCATCCGGATAGTTATATCCAAAACTTCATCGAGCCAACTAAAATTTGGGCTTACGATGGTTAATATATATTACTATATGTATCTTCAACATTTTAAAGAAAGTTTCATATATTTCATTATATATAGACGATATTAAGTGGTTGTCACTACTAATAAGGAGACGATTGTCACCACTAATAAGTGGTTACCTTCAAATTTTGAAATGAAGGACATATGACACTCCTGTGGTAAAATGTGAGTCTATAAGCCTTGAAAATTGCCCTAACACTCTTAAAAGTAATGAGTAAATAAGCTTTGTTCCATATGTGAGTAAAGTGGAGAAATTAGTTTTTTCACTTTGGATACTCATTTGATATCTACAATATGGTTGGGTTAGTTAGCCAATACTAAGCAATCCCTAATTTAAATTTTTGAAAAACTATCAAAACGTATATTTCGCTAACTGGAATATGACTTTAGATTACATGTTATCAAGGTTTGGATTTACGACTTATTAGAAGTACAAACACTTATTAGAGTGATTATCTAGATAAGTGTAAATTAACCTATGTATATATTTTCTTACTTAATGATAATATCATATCATAGATAAGTAAGAAATAAACATGTAAATCGTTATCTATAGAGTAAGCGAAATTAATACCTTGTACATTAGTAGTAAAAAGGTAATGTATTTGAGAAAGTTCCTTGTGAATCTTGGCATTGTTAAAGACTCATTGGATTCTACATTTGTTTATGGTAACAATATAATTACTTTAAACTTTTACCAAGGATTTAAAGTATTATAAAAAAACTAAAACACATTTTAATAAGCAGTGGCACAAAAGTAAGTGTTTTTGTAGTATATTTCTATGAATCAAATATTTGCTTATCGTGTGACTAAACGCACAATAAGGTGATGCATTTTTGTCTATGATAGAGCAATATGGTTGCATAGAACTTTTTATTTGTACTATAATCCACTTAATATTTGTAACAATTTATAAATATCTTGATTTTAATATAATTGGATGTACATATTTGATTTCTTTTTCAATTATGTGACATTGATTATAGTACATATATGAATGTAAGTTTTTGTAATATACATGGATAGGCTGATTTGCTTACTCATACAAGCAACCTTTTGGCGCTGATGATAGCGAGCAAAATATGAGACATTAAGCGTGTTGCCTTGATATTGGTCAAGATGAGATCTTATATAAGATCGTGGATAACCCAAAATCTATATAAGCCTTATTTACAGCCGAATGTGAGACTTTTAAGTGTAATTGGAGTTACACTAGAGGACAAAATAAATCTCAAGTAAGGCATTTGATTAGCGACTTGACTAAGATCTGTATAGCATAATACTTATATTTTGTTTGTACAACATGTGCTTTCTGACGATGGATGGATGTGAGTGAATGAGTCCATGCTTTCTCACCATGTGACTCCTAAAGGAAATTAAATGTCCTTATTAAACATACACTTTGTGAGTTTAGACTGTATCAATTTAAAGTTAGTGTTTGCTACTTTAGCATGACTACCAATGGTCATGGTTAATTCGGCCAGATGGGCCATGTCAGGGAAAGCAGCTAATTTTGAGTTGAATGATATTAGGACAAAGGAAGACGATTTGGATTATATCATTACACTATACTGATTCGTCGACGGATTATGGCGCTTTTGGTAAGTGACATAATTATGAGTGTAATGTAAATAATGGAGGCACAACTATGCTCTTTGAGGGATTAGATAGATTGAACCTAATATAATCAAATAAGTATGGGGTATACTAAGTTATGACAGTCTTATCTATTTTAGTGGTTGATGTCTCTATGTTGGCCTTAAATAGTTTCTAGTATAGAACTCCCAAAAATAGGTGAACTCAGCGGTCGCATCAATTATTTACTAGTATGGACATATATAATGAGTAAGTTGATGAATAAAGTAAAAAACATCTTCCCATCATGTGCGAGTGGGAGATGTTGGCATATGGGATAAATACGCCCATGATAGATTAGTCTGACATTATCTCAAAGTATGAGATAAAGTTATATGCGTTATCATTAATTTGGTATGCATATCATATCCTGATAAAGATAAGAAGACTATCCTTATTTTGAGGCTTTCTTATAGCACAAGGATAAGAGTCTACTAGTCTTTATATATAGGGAATATCATACTAGGACCATAAGAACGATAGAAAATATCGTAATACATAATTCCTCCTTACTATTATATTTGTTTCTATACTTAGTACTTACTTGGTGGATTACAATAGATTTTCTAGTAGTTTTTATTACCGTGAGTTCTCAGTACGTGAAAAAGATGTGGAGTAGAACAAGATCCAATCTTCCGCACTTCCAAGTTAGTTTCTTGGAAAAACTTCAGTTCCTTTCTTTTGTTCTCGTCTTCTATGTCATTCTCTGTTTTTTTTTTTTTTTTGGTTTCTTCTTTTATATACTCCAGAATTTCAAATTTGGATCCTTATTTACATCCCAATAAATGTTGCAATTTTTCTAAATAGAACTTAAGAGAACTTTATTATTTCTCATATTAGAGGTGTAACAAAAATCGTAGGCTTCTACAGAGAAGATATAATGGACACATGAGTCGGAGCTTTTGAGAATGAAAGAAAGATCTCCTGTCTATCCTCAGCTACCATCGCATTTCTCTCCTTACTTTTGTCTGTTCTTCCTCTCTCTTCACTTGCATGGTTTATCCTCTTGCTTGTTGCTAGATCATAATCTTCATCCATGAAATCCATCTGCATTAATATATTCATTTTACCTTTCAAGAAATTATGCTTGGCTAACCATCTTCTTATCTTGCCTGAAGTAGTTTTTGGAATACTTCCACTCTTAACAAGAGCAACTTGTCCAACTACCACACCTTCTTCCTCCATTGTTGATTTCCTTATCCCTTCACAGATTTTCCTCAAATCCCTTTTCTCTCTTCCACCATTTTGCATCTCTGCAACAACAGCTACTTCGCTTGAAACCATAAATGTTGCAAGACATCCTCCTCTTAACTTCTGTGGATGACTGTTGTATGCTGCAGTTTCTATGTAATGAGGATGCAACATTTGGCCATTTGGGATTTTGAGTATGTCTGATATTCGACCTGTCACGTATAAGTACCTTTCTTTTCCTATCACAACTCCCTTATCCCCAGTTCGAACAAATGATCTTCGGCTCATTAGGTTGCTAAGCATCCCATTGAATACTTCTCTAGTCAAGGAAGGATAACCAAAATAACCAGAGGCATTGCTTGCTGATGATATCCATATTTCGCCTTCAATTCCATCATCAACAGGTTCTTCTGTTTCTTCATTGACAACTAGAATTTCAATTTCCTCTTCCTCATCTCGATCAAATGAATCGAGCCTTGCACTAGGTAAGAGCTTCTTATAAGCTGGCAAACTGTCATTTTGGCCACTTCTCCATGCTGTTGAAACAAATGTGCAATTCTCTGCTAAGCCATAAGATGGAGATATTGCTGATGGATTCAGACCGAAAGGTTTAAATACTTCAACAAATTCATCAATGCCAGCTTTGTAAATTGGCTCATTGATAACAATCAAGTTCTTCATGCTTTCCAAATTTATAGGAATCGTTCCTCTTGCAATCCCACCTCTCTTCAATACAAGTGGCAAAGCAAAAGATGGAACAGGCGTGCAAGTTGCCTTAAAATTTGTGATCAACTCAAGCCATATTCGAGGCCTCATTACGAACGTAGATGGTGATGTTAACACACATGTTGCACCTGACACAATGGTAAGTAGCAAAAACATAAGGCCACAATCATGGTACTGAGGCAACCAAGATACAATAATACTATTGGGATGTAGATCATAAGCTTTCCTTGCTGCTCTAACATTATGAGCAGCTGCACCTGCAGTTACAAGAACTGGTTTTGGAATACCAGTGGCACCGGAAGTGTACTGAATTAGGTACACTTCTTTCGGTTTGCAACCGTTATACGATCCTGAATTCGAATGCAAATCCAAATCCAAATCCAAATCCAGTTTCTTGTGATCCCTCACATCTTCAGTTGCAATCCATCTTATCTTCTTTAACAACTCAGAGAGCTGATTATTACTTGAAGATGAAGAAATGTATCTTTTGACATGTTGGATATAGGCAAGATTTGCAATGGCAGCTTTGGGCTGGCTTTGTGAGATTACTCTAACAAAGTGGTGATAAGCATCATCTTTAGCAAAAGATGAATTTGGAAGGGCAATAGGAACAGCCAAGAGCCCAGCTCGTTGACACCCGAAAATAATCTCAACGAGCTCGAGCCCAGGCGCACACAGAACAATAACAGTGTCACCTCTTTGTAATGGAAGAAGTAGATTTGAGGAAATGCATTGCACTGATTTATTCAGCTGCTCATAAGTCAGAGCTGAACAAGCGGTGGAGCCATCTTCAGCCCAAACGAAAGCTGCCTTGGACTTAAAAGCTGGCAATTTCGCCCATAATTGGAGGTAAAGATCCACAACTGGCTGGTCAGGGAAACAATGATCATAGTTTTCATAGCTCATTGTGTTCTCTTTCTCAGGCTAATTTAGTAGACAATTTGGAGTGATGATGATGATGATGATGATGATGATGATGAAGTGAGTTGCCTTTTATCCAAGCTGCTATATATATATAGTAATTCAGAGTAGAGTATGAGACACTGATGAAGCATAATGGGAAGACAATCTCGATAGCGAAAATTACGAATTTTGCAAAGAGCATTTTGAAGAATATCCACTCGGCTGAATCAGCATTGCTGTATACAGCGGAATGCACAATGCCGCTGCCACACTTCAATACAGGACATATTCTCCAAGATTCCATATTAGAAGACTAGAGGGAAGGTTTCACATCAAGATTTCATATAAAATTTAAAGATCACAATCATAATGTACAGCTAAAATATTGATTACACAAAAACTCTTGTGAAACGGATTCATATACGAAACATGATAAGCGAATTTTGTTATACTCGATGAGCTATTTTTTATATTTAATACGCTAATTTTTGTATACTTGATATACTAAATTTTGATACTTGATAGGCTAATTTTTGATATTTGATACGATAATTTTTTATATTTGATACACTAATTTGAATTGATATTTTGGACTTAAAAATTAATATGTGATACGCTAATTTATGAATTAATACACAATTTGCACACACACACACACATACACACACACACACACACACTCTCATATATATATGAACCTGTTGTTATACTCGATGAGCTATTTTTTTTATATTTAATACGCTAATTTTTGTATACTTGATACACTAAATTTTAATATTTGATAGGCTAATATTTGATATTTGATACGATAATTTTTTATATTTGATACAGTAATTTGAATTGATATTTTGGACTTAAAAATTAATATGTGATACGCTAATTTATGAATTAATACACAATTTACACACACATACACACATACATATACATACATATATATATATATATATATATATATATATATATATATATATGAACCTGTTAGCAGATAAGAATGCCTATTAACTAAGGAGTACAAGGTTTAGAAGGAAGGCCTCTAGAGTAAAATTTGAAGTTCATAGATCCAATTATTCATCAAACACTGCCTAACTATTCACTAAATGAAAGATTCTTATGGCCAAAATAATTTTGATTATGTGTTATTTCATATCTTACTATGTGCAAGTTTTTTTAAAAAAAATAAATTTATATAGCAATTCAACACATTAGAATTGGATGCCAGAAATTGCACACTTTCTTGTTGTTTTTTTGGCTATAAACCTTCCATAGAGGACAACATGTAACTTGGATAAATTTTCCAACACACCACTCATAAGCCGGATATGGAATATGTGGGAAATTCAATTACAGAGCGTTGAATCTCGTCCTTTAATATTTTTTTTGGCAAATTACTTTCGTGGGTACTAAATTATTCCCAGGGTAGAGTGGCGGAACTAGATAGAATTATTTGGAGGAAGCGAAAAGTTATATTTTACCTTTTAGGTGGGGCGAAATTTTAATTTTTTTAAAGACCCAATCAAACATTTATAATTCTTTAAGGAAAATATTATAAATTTTCAAAATTTAAGGGTCAGCCGCACCCCTTCGCCCCTATATCCGCCCATGTTCGCATGCATGGTATACTTTTAGCTAATATTAATTTTTTTTGTTTCAGTTTGACTACTCATCAAAAAGTAATGATAATTCTCTTTAATTCAAACCGTTATTTTTCTGTTAAGGGTAAATTACTTCAGCTGTCCCTCAACTTGGGGGTTCATTTCGCTTTTATCTCTAATTTTTAAAAAGTATCATTTCCGTCCCTCATGTTTCATTTTTAGTTTTCAATGATCATTTGTTTATTTTTCACATTAGAAAAATTCAACTCCAATGACTATTTAACACGCATCTATCAAATTCTATTAATTTGTATACACTTATATGTGTCATATGTGTGTTAAATATTTATTTAAATTAAATTTAAGCGAAAAAAATGAACGAAGAACGATTTTAAATCAAATTGTAATATGAGAAAAGAAAATGGAACTTTTAAAAGATTAAGGACAAAAGCGAAATGAACCCTCAAGTTGAGGGACAGTCGAAGTAATTTATCCTTCAGTTAAATTCAAATATTTCATTTTATTAAAATCATATTTTTAAATATAAAATTTAGATACAAATTTGTTAGATGAATATCCGTTATTCTAAACTTTATCAATTAATTAATCTAACTTTTAGGTATAATATTACATTAGAAAAATTCAAAACTTTTTGAATTTAACCGAAAATTTCAAAGATATATAATGATTGAATTTGATGGAATGACTACAAGTATAATGTTGATAAATGCGTGACTGAAGTGAAACAACAATAACAACATCAATTAAGTTTTTATCCCACTATTAGGTCGGCTATATAATATTAATTTAGTAGCAAAAAGTATACCATCCAAATTATCATAAAATTTACTATAGATTTAATTAGAATTTGGCTGATTAAGTACTCAAATTTATTAATACGCACCAATAGTGGAAATTAAAAAGTCCAAGAGCTTTTAGCCTATTGTTGTTCTAGATTATTTTTCATTTGGGCATCTAAGGAGGATTAATTTAGGAGCAACCATACTCTTAATTCTTATCCATACAGCTCAAGAAGAAAAAGATGAAATCTGTCACCAAATGAGGCATTGACAAAATATGTTCGAATCATTTGTATGTTTGTTCAGTCAACTGAAGACTAAAATTCCGATAATGTTTGTTTGTCGAATGCATATGTAATGGCACAAAAAATGTTACGCTTGATCCTCACATCATTCGGCTCCCCGCAATCATCCTTGTGCAGGTGATGAACTATGCGTGGATAAAAATATCCTGATTTTTGACAATATATATATGTGGAAAAGTATCGAAATGGAGAAAATAATATCTCACACTACTACAAAATGGTGAATTTAAACCGCCCTTTTTACAGCGGTTAAACATAATTCGGTGTAATTTATAAAAACGCGGCGGCATTATCGTAATATTAAACAAGAATTTAGTGACAGGAGCACTTTTTACACCGGTTATAAGAAAACCGGTGTAAAAAGAGCACTTTTTACACCGGTTATAAGAAAACCGGTGTAAAAAGTACACTTTTTACACCGATTTTCACCGGTTATAAGAAAATCGGTGTAAAAAGTGTACTAATTTTTTCACCGATTTTCTTATAACCGGTGTAAAACAGTTGTAAAATTGTAAAATTTTATGTAAAACAGTTGTAAAATTGTAGATTTCAATATATATGCTTTATATGTGTAATAAATGTAATATATTCGAAGAGGATTTGTTATTTTATTTAGGCGTTCATGTGTATATTTTTTAGATTTATTGATACATTGCATACATAATACAAATTTATTAATTATTACAAATTTATTTATATTCATTTTGTAACTATGATTTCATCTTTTTCATACTATAGACTAGTTCACACATAAGCATATATATTGGTACGAATGTATAGAAGGGTAAAAAAAAACAAAAAAAAAAACTCTTATGTTTTTTATTTCTTGTGGAATGAAAATTACAATTTTACAAATTTTAACTTAAAACAGCATATTTCAATTGAAAAAATAAATATTTTATTTATATCTGAAATGCTCAAATTTATACCCAAAAGAAAGGACTGCATTTAGATGTCATTTTGTTTCATCTATTCAGCTAGACATGCTTTCAATTTCTTTTTGGCTTTTTTTAGACCGACGGCCATTTATTAGGTGCTTTTGCAATAACAATTTAGGAACAAACCCAAACCCGTTGAGGTAATCATTGTTGATGTTGTTGACTCCAATTTGGAAGCAAAAACAAAATTTGGAAACCAAAAACAATTATTTTTACCAGGATTATATCACAGTATCAGATGTTTTTTTTTTTTTTTTTTTTGCATTTCTTGTTTTACTCAACTGGATTTCTCATTTACAAAAGAATCTATCGTGTGTTAGTGCATGTAATGGGTTTTCCATGGCAATGGACCTTTTTTTTTTGTCACTTTATGAAAGATGACACATGTTCGTTTTAATTAGTTATCTAATTTATAAAATTAAACTAAAACTCTAACCAAGTGATGAACATTGTTCATTGAGCATGGTGAAAATTTTAATTTTCACTTTTGTTTACAATCTTCACAAGAACGTATGTTCATAATCGGAGTGGGTGCAAAAAATAATAAAAAAAGTTAAAATGAACGTGTTTTTAGATTTTGTCATTTTTGCTAAAGTACGTGTGTTATAGTCCATTAAAAATGAAAATTTGGTAAAATATCTAAATTTCACTTTTTTTACAATGTTTATTAAAATGTATGTTTACAATTGAGGTATGAGTAAAAAAAAAAGAAGGAAAAAAAATTTAAAATCAACACATGTTTTTACTTTGAAATTTTTGCTGAAAATACGTATGTTATAACCCATAAAAAACGGAGGTTTGGTGAAAATTTTAATTTTCACTTTTTGCTTTACAATCTTCACTAGAATTCATGTTCACAATCGGGGTGGGTGCAAAAAGGATATAAAAAAAAGTAAAAATCAACACATTTTTTTTATTTTGCCTTTTTTGGCTAAAGTACGTGTGTTATATCTCATGATAAATGGAAATTTGGTAGAATGCATATTCACAATTGAGGTGTGTGTAAAAAATAGTTAGGGTAAAGCCAAAATCAACATGTTTTTTTTTACTTTGACATTTTTGCTCAAAATACATGTATTATTTATAACCCATGAAAAATGGAGGTTTTGGTGAAAATTTTAATTTTCACTTATTTTTACAATATTCACTAGAATACGTGTTCACAATCAGTGTGGGTGCAAAAAACGATAAAAAAAGTCAAAATCAACGCTCTTTTGAATTTTGCCATTTTTGGCTAAAATACGTGTGTTATAACCCATGAAAAATAAAAATTTTGTGAAAAATTTAAAATTCACTTTTTTTTGACACCACCGTTCATTAGTATTCCGATTTACAATTGAGATGTGTGTAAAAACCAGTAGGGTTAAAGCCAAAATCAGCACTTTTTTTTACTTTGACAATTTTGCTCAAAATATGTGGTATAACTCATGAAAAATGGAGGTTTGGTGAGAATTTTAATTTTCACTTTTTTTACAATAGTCACTAGAATGCATGTTCACAATTGGGTTGGGTGCCAAAAATGATAACAAAATTCAAAATCAACGGGTTTTTTTATTTTGCCAATTTTGGCTAAAGTACGAGTTGTAGCCCATGAAAAATGGAAATTTGGTGAAAAAAACCTAAATTTGAATTTTTTTTATATGGTTCATTAGAATACATGTTCAATATTGAGGTGTGTGTAAAAAAGGTAAAGCCAAAATCAACACGTTTTTACTTTGACATGTTTACTCAAAATACGTGTGTTATAACCTATGAAAATTGGAGGTTTGGTAAAAATTTAATTTTCACTTTTTTTTTTTACAATATTCACTAGAATGCATGTTAACAATTAGTGTGGGTGCAAAAAACAAAAAAAAAAGTCAAAATTAACGCATTTTTATACTTTGCAATTTTTTCTAAATTACGTGTGCTCTACCCCATGAAAAATTTATATTGAGTGACAAATATAATTTCACTATTTTTTGATACCGTTCATTAGAATGAATATTCACATTGAGGTGTTTGTAAACAACAGTAGGGGTAAAGTCAAAATCAACACGTTTTTTTACTTTGAAATTTTGTTCAAACTACGTTTGTTATAACCCATAAAAAATGGAGGTTTGATGAAAATTTTAATTTTCACTTTTTTTATAATATTTAGTATAATTCATGGTTACAATTGGGGTGGGTGCAAAAAACAATAAAAAAAGTAAAAAATAACACGTTTTTGGATTTTTGCAATTTTTTGTTAAAGTACATTTGTTATAGCTACTAAAAAATGAAGATTTGGTGAAAAATCTAAATTTCACTTTTTTGACACTGTTCATTAGATTGCATATTCACAACTGAGGTGTGTGTGTAAAAAACAGAAGGGGTAAACCCAAAATCAATACGTTTTTTTACTTTGATATTTTTTCTAAAAACCGTGTGTTATAACAAATATGGGTATGAAATATACTCGTGGTTGCTATCTACCCCTAATAAAAAATAATGCTAAACAACCCCTTAATAGTAATAGTATAGCAAGTTCGTTGTCACAGAGAAAGGACAATTTGAAATTAAAAGAAAATATTTTTGGATTTTTATAATTATTAAACTAAAGACAATAATGTAAATGACAAAAGCACAATAACTAAGACGATGACTTGGGATGAAAATATCACTTAAGCAAGTGTACTCCCGAGATTAAATTTTAGGGTTAATAAAAAGCACATGGTACATTCTATCTATGGTCATGCAAAACAAGGGTAAACACTTCATCATATAGGTCTCTATACCGAGCACCTATCCTACTCAAAATAACATAAGACACGCCCCCCTATGTGGTAATAGGCAAGGAATGCTTTAGGCATTTACCTACTAGATATTAACTAATTCATTAAACCCTCCTATGTGGTAAGAGGCAAGGTTTACTTCCTTAATTAACCTGGAATCTAATGCAACTACCATTCTACCAACAAACAACCCTCTAATCCAACGGCTCCTATGTGGTAAGAGGCAACTGTGAATCAAGTCACGCTAATGCTAAACTAATCAAGAGCTAAGGTAAAAATAGCATAATAAATTCACAACAAACTCTCAAAAGATTCCAAACAACCTACTCTAATCCCCCTATGTGGTAAAAGGTAAGATTAAAGTAAGTTATCTCTATGTAATTTACCACCCTTATGTAAACATATTCATTACACACAGTCTGCACATTAATCATGCAAAACTATGAAGAACATGGCAATAAAACTCATTTAACAAGTACTATAGAATAAAACATACACCTGTAAATTAAGCATAAAAACCCTTATTCATAATCTCAGGAGCACAATAGACTTAGACGAGTATGGCTAAACCGAATATCATAAGATCAATAATTAAGCACATAATTGAAGACATGGTTTGAAAAGAAAGATAAAACCTTGAATTATAAAATCCTCGGAAGAAAATCTCTTCGCAAACCCAATGAATCCAGTAACAATAATGTTCCAAATCCATAAAAGATGCAATCTCCGCACAATAGTTTAAGGAAAACCCTCACTATTATAAAGAAAAAACCCTTGCTTAATGCTCTCAAAATTGTCACATCCCAAAAAACATATGAAACCCTAACCCTATTTACAGTAAATCTGCAACAATATTCGTAAATAGGGCTTTCACGGAATTCTTGTCGGATGCAAAGTCTTGAAATGGGAAGAAAATGCAATTTTAGAAAGTTAAATCGGAAATCCTTGCATGCCCCGACATCGCGACGTCCACGAAAGTCGCGGCGTGGAAAGAGGCCCGACGTCGCGACACGGCTCACTGAAATCCGCAAGCATTTTTTAATTCCTTCTTTTGTTCAATTTTTCCTTCGCGTCGCGACGTGCACCCACGTCTTAACGTGAGAGTAATCGACGTCACGACTTGGAGGAAAACTCCAGTTCGTCACGAATTTTCTTCAACTTTTTCTCGACTTTGCACCTGATTTGATTTCCATATGACTTTTCTCTTCCGAACATGCACCATGGTTGACAAACCTGTAATAAAACACTAAAAAGAATCAAATAGAACAAGAACGACTCAAGAATTAAGTGCAAAATACTAAATAAAAGGTGAATAAAATCACCTTATCAATTTCCCCCATACTCAACCTTTGTTCGTCCTCGAACAAAAGAAACGAAAAAAAACACAACAAAAATCAATTAAAATACAACTCAAAACATCCTAACAACTACTCGTGTCAACCAATAACATATATCCAATTCATCAATTCGATCCAACTACAAATGTCATGTAAATGCCTCATAATCTAATGTAATCAAATGTCAAGTACACATAACATACGTCCCCAAAAGTCATCAAGGCACATTAATGTACACATTTAGACACGTTGAGCCAACCATGTGTGTGGTATCGATTCCATCTCAGTTCATAACTCATCTACAACCATGCCATAAGCCAAGATTCTAACAACAAAGTCTCCGCCTAAACTTTTCCTCACTAATCATATTAAATCAATTATTAAAATCATATTAATGAGGATACGGTCAGTAAAACTTTAGGTTTCAAAAATAACACTCTTTCTCCCGAACTGTCACAAATCAAAGGGTATTTCACAAGAAAACTTGTGATATCCACTTGGAGTACTGTCTCACATTTGGGTTTTAAACCCATTTTCACTCATGCAAGTTCTCCATTAACTTTTTGTTTAAGAGCCGTCTCGCAGAGGAGTGACAATATAAAGCCAGAGTCTTACGACTTCTACTCTTCGTTACCATCCATATGAGTTCTCTTAGAGTTATTATTAAAACCAGTCTCATAGAGGAATGATAGTATGAGCATAACAAGCTTAAAAATGCAAAAGCATAAAGTGCAAACAATTATGCAAGAACATTATTAAATAACACTCTTTAAGGGAGTTATATAAGTTTCAACTAAACAAAGCATTAAAAACACACAAACCTACTTAATGATTACAAACTTGTCAATCCCCTTAGTAGTTCCCTTAAGTGCATA
This sequence comes from Ophiorrhiza pumila, assembly GCA_016586305.1. Classification (NCBI taxonomy): domain Eukaryota; kingdom Viridiplantae; phylum Streptophyta; class Magnoliopsida; order Gentianales; family Rubiaceae; genus Ophiorrhiza; species Ophiorrhiza pumila. Next base: position 22,644,328 of record BLIW01000005.1, read on the forward strand.
AAAATAATTGACTCAAAATACTAAACTTTCCATCAAAGACCCGACTCCCTCTAGATAACATATTATTTTCCTATCCCATATCAAATCTTTCGATAAAATACAATCATCGACAACTTGACACTTATTACAACAAGATAAAAAATTTTAAAAACTAGACACAACAAATAAAGCAAACAAGACTATCTTCCCCCCCTCTCCCCCCACACTTAAACTCCACATTGTCCTAAATGAGGGAAATGAAGAACACCACCTAGTCTCGTGGCATATCATCTTGCGTAGGTGGCATGGAGTTGGATCCCTCTCCTCGGGAAATCTGCCACTGATGACTCATCTGCTGTATCAAATCAGTCATTTGACTCATCTAATGGAAAAGATTGGCATAAGCCTTCTCCATCTGATCAAAACGCTCATCAAATGAGTCGTCTGGCTAGTCAACTGAATCTCCAGGTCATCCAATCAAGTGTGCATGCCGGTAATGTATTAAGACGACAAAGTGGTAGTGGTAGTGGTGGAGGATACTCCTCGCCATGCTCCTCCTCTTGATCTTACTCCTGCTCGTGCTCTTGCTCAGGCTAGAGGGCTGGTTGTTGGCCAGGAAGCTCAAAAATTCTCGGCTTATACCCCTCATACATGGCCTGTGTAATAATCTCATGAACTTCGCAAAGTTCGTCAGTTTACAACGCCTGCACGCCAGTTGCGTAACACATAACCTAGTCTTAACAAAGTGGCGTGCCTTCTTTATCTCGATGTCCATAAGCTCGCCGACATCCATGGAAAGACTCTTTAGGATAGCATAATTCAACAACACCTTATCGCTGTCATTGGTGGCCTGATGAGTACTGGGAATCAGCTTCCCAATAATAAAATAATGTCAAGCTTTTGTAAGCCTGGTCATGCATGACAGCTTGAGCTCTGCTATCCTGAAAGATGCACTAATCATGGCTAGAGGCCTACCAGTGATAGTGGACGCAACAAGAGGTGTCGAAACAACCCCAGTAATAAACTGTCGGTAACCGTTCTCGGGAATGTCTTGAAGTCTGTAATACTTATTGAACTCAGTCCGCCCAGCAAACATCCACGCATCGAATGCGGAGCATGCCATTCTTAGCAAATGGATAGTTTGCATAATATTCACAAACTAATGTAGCATTGCCACCCTATGGTGTCGGCACAACTGCTGCCAACATCGTGCTCGAATCTATCAGGCGATAGGTGTAGCTATCACCTCAACCCCCCTCTCCTCTACCATGGACTTATTAAATAGCTGCTCATTATAGATATTCTCCACCTCTCGACACATGAATCTGACGTTGTCGAATCCAGCCAAATTCGACTGTAGTGGCGGAGGTGGAGGAGGTGGTGGTGGGGGTGCTCCAAAAGTTGGGCGTGAACACTTTGTTCTACTTGTCATATCTGTCCAAAAGAGAATTTCAGTAAGAACAACTAAATGTGACAAGTTATACAAGGCTATGTGAAATTCAAGTATGAAGATATAGATGTCAACTTAACAACTCTAAATAACACATACTAAACTCCCAAATTTCACATTTACGAAATACACAACAATTCAATATACCAACTCCCCCCCACTTAGAACATATTATCACAACAAAACCAAACCACTAAAACAAGTTCAATATCAAGGGCTGGAGAATCAATTCCAAAATCATAATACAGTGATACCAAATTATCCCAACGAGGACATTAATAGATCAAGAACCAACAATACCCGATTACACAATACTAGATCAAGAACATTACAAGAACATTAAATCTAATCCTATAATAACCTAAACATATGTTAATATAAAACAAACCAAAACCACAACTACACTCACACAAAACAGAACTATGAAAGAACATAATTCTAACAACATTAAGTTCTTAAAACACATTGATTAACACTAAAATCATAAACTTAATCATCATAATAACAATTTCCAACAGGACTCTATTTTGGAACACATTGGACTAAATCGAAGGAAAAATAATATATTTAGCACCTACACAACCATAATGCATGATTCAAAACTTCAAAATTCAACATAATACCCATAGTGGCATTTTGACAAAGATATGGTGTGCACCATTAAACTACAAGCCCAATGTATCTAAAAATATGGGAAATCACTCAATAATACTACATCAATTATCTCCACCGTGTTTACACCATCGAAATCAATATCATACTTTTCATCAATTATGGCAATAATTCAAAGATATTGATAATGTGCACCAATTGTTAACAATAATTCAAAATTACAAATCAATGCTTATCGAATTAAGTACCTATCCACAAATTAGCCTAATAGTGTAAATATATGATAGAGAATAAAATTAATCACAAGAACTCAATGAAATTAGACTAAAAAATTGAAATTTTACCTCTTGAAGACCAAAATTAAACTTCAAAATTCCTGTGTGTTTTGGTGGAAATAATGACTTCTAAACCTTCCTAAATCCTCCAAGAAAGGATCCCAAGCACCCAATTGCAACAAATTTCACTAGAAATCTGAATTGATAAAGTTGAAATTTTGGAAAAACTTTTGAAAATTGGGGATTTTGGGTTGTTTAATTGGTGAAGTTGTGAGTTTATGGTGTTAAATGATCCTACAACTTAAAACAAGTGCATGGATTGAATTTGTGAAGAAAATTAGAGAGTGGAATATTAAGGTGAGAGGATTTGAGATTTTTGAAAATTTTTTGTATGAAATAAAGGCATTTTGCCCAGTTTTAAAACGTTAAATGTTTCTGACATCGACGTCTGGAAGTCGCAAAGTAGGAAAACCCTAATTTTTTTATTTTCAACATGTACCTGGACGTCGCGACGTGGCTGACTATTTTGGCGAATTAAATTTTCCATTTTCTGCATGTCGCGACGTGGGGAAACCCAGACGTCGCGACGTGGGCAAATTTTGCACAAACCTTTTCTTTTTGATCACCAAAACGTCCATATTTTCAATCCTCTAACCTACATAAAACAATTTGCACATAATTAACATTTAGTTAATGGAAAATTAATCTAAAATAAAAAACTAAAAACATAAAGACATAAAGTATAAGCTTGGGTTGCCTCCCAAGAAGTGCTTTATTTAACGTCGAAAGCTCGACACCTTTTTCTTATTCTTCCCTCAAGCCACCTCTTCAACATATCTTTGACATTTTCTCCTTGAGAAAGGTAAATCTTCAACCTATGGCCATTGACTATAAAGATATTTCCTATCCTTTCATTGAGTAATTCATCTGTACCATATGGAAACACTGTCTTCACCTTATAAGAACCATACCATATCAGCTTGAGCTTTCCTGGAAAGAGTTGCAACTTAGAATTATAGAGTAAAACAAGCTACCCGGGCTCAAAATTTTATGTAAGATGCGTTTATCATGCCAATTCTTTGTTCTCTCTTTATAGAGAGAAGAACTTTGATACGCATCAAACCTAAACAAGTCTAAATCATTGAATTCCAAGAGTCTTTGCTCAGCTTATTTTTCGTAGTCCATATTTAACTCTTTTAATGCCAACAAAGTCTTGTACTCAAGCTTAATTGGTAAATGACAAGCCTTACCAAATACCATTCGATATGGAGATGTGCCAATTGGAGTTTTAAAAGCTATGCGGTAAGCCCACAAAGAGTCGTCTAGCTTGATGGCCCAATCCTTCTTAGATGGCTTCACAACCATTTCAAGAATCCGTTTGATGCCCCAACTTATCTACTTGTTTGCGGGTGATAAGGTGTTGCCACCTTATACCAAACTCCATATTTAGTTAATAAACTGAAAAAACCTTATTGCAAAAATATGTGCCCTCATCACTTATAATTCCATTTGTGGTTCTATAACGTGTGAAGATAAACTTCTTGATGAATCCCACCATGCTTTTGGCATCATTAGTCGGCAATGCAATGGCTTCAATCCTTTTGAAGACATAATCAACTGCCACAACTATGTAAGAGTTACCATTTGATTTTGGGAATGGTCCTATGAAGTCAATGCCCCATACGTCGAAGATTTCCACCTCCATAATGTTGTTTAATGGCATCTCGTTCCTTTATGAAATATTTCCCAATCTCTGGCATTCATTGCATTGCTTAATCTATTCTTGAGTATCATAGAATAATTTTGGCAAGTAATACCCCAACTGCAACACTTTATAGGCTGTTCTTCGTTTTCCAAAATGTCCTCCATATTCTGATTCATGACATGAGCGAAGAATGTTTTTTTTTATTTTCCTCAGGCACACATCTTCTTTTGTCTTGGTCACTACACATATTGAAGAGATAAGGCTCATCCCAATAGTAGTAGCTTGCATCGTGGATGAGTCTTTTCCGTTGCTAAGTAGATAAATTGGGTGAAACCCATTGTGAAACCATATAATTAACAATATCAGCATACCACGGGGCTGTATCCACTTCTTCCACTTGGAATGACTGCTTATTAGGGAAGATTTCCTGAATTTGTATACTAATGTCTTCTTCCAAATGTTCATGCTTTTCCAATCGAGAAAGATGGTCCATGACATGATTCTCTACTCCCTTTTTATCTCAAATTTCAAAATCAAACTCTTAAAGAAGAAAAACCCAACAGATTAGCCTCGTCTTAGCATCTTTCTTGGCCATTAAGCAACTGATTGCTACATGATTCGTATAAATAATCACATTGGCTCCCAGTAAATAAGAACGAAATCTATTCACAGCAAAAACAACTATCGATATCTCCTTTTCTATCGTAGTGTAGTTACACTGAGCTGTATCAAGTAAACGACTGGAATAATGGATAGTGTGAAAAATTCTATATGTTCTTTGACCAATAATTGCCCCTACAGCAAAATCACTTGCATCGCACATAATCTCGAAGGGGGCTCCCCAATTGGGTGGTTTAATCACTGGAGTTGCAACTAGTCGACTCTTAAGAAAATCGAATGCTACCTTGCAATCATCGTTAAAATCAAATGCAGCATCCTTCTCCAACTGATGGCACAAGGGTTTAGTGATCTTAGAGAAATCTTAGATAAATCACCTATAGAATCTGGCATGGCCCAAAAAGCTCCTCACTCCCTTAGCATTAACAGGATAAGGAAGCTTTGCAATAAGCTCCAATTTTGCCTTGTCAACTTCCATGCCATTAGCTGATATCTTGTTTCCTAAAACGATGCATTCTTGTACCATGAATTGACACTTCTTCCAATTTAAGACCAGATTTGTCTCAACAAATCTTTTAATCACTTTCGCAAGATTGTCCAAGCACTATGCAAAAGAATGACCGAAAAATGAGAAATCATCCATTAACACCTCAATAATATATTCCGCCATGTCATGGAAAATGGCCATCATGCACCTTTGAAAGTAGCGAGCGCATTGTACAAGCCGAAGGGCATTCTCTTAAATGCAAAGGTACAAAAGGGACAAGTAAATATGGTATTGTTTTGATCCTTCGGGTCAATGGTTATTTGGTTAGAACCAGAATACCCGTCCAAGAAGCAATATTAGAGATAGCTAGGCGATCGTATCTAAGACTTGATCCAAGAATGGTAGAGGAAAATGGTCCTTGTGAGTTGCCTTGTTGAGCTTACGATAATCCATGCAAACTCGCCATGAATTAATAATACGATTTGCTAACAACTCATCATTCTCTATCTTGACCACTATTACCCTACTCTTCTTTGGTACACATTGGACTGGACTTACCCATTCACTGTCAGATATAGCATAAATCATCCCGAAGTCCAATAGCTTGATCACCTCTTTTTTTACTACCTCCATCATAGTTGAATTCAACCGACATTGTTTATCTCTTACCAGAACTGCATTCTCTTCCAAGAAAATCTTATGCATGCAAATAGATGGATTAATTCCCTTAATGTCAGCAATTGTCCACCCAATTACTCTTTGATACATTTGCAACACCTTAATGAGCTTCTCCTCTTGCCATGGTTCCAATGTGGCTCAAATAACCACAGGTAAAGTGTTGTTGCTCCTAAAAAATGCATACTTGAGATGTGATGGAAGTAGTTTAAACTCTAATTGTGGTGGCTTTTCGGCTGAAGGTTTCATCCTATTTTCCCTACAATCAAGAATTTCAATAGGCCTCACTGCAGTGGGCTCCTCAACAACATCATCCGTCAGCTCATAAATATAAGAATCTAAAACACATTCAAATATGTTTTGTAATTCAAATGCAATAGTCTCATCAATTTTAAATAACTCAGCACTAGACATATGCATTAAAGAATTATCTTTCATTAATACCTGTTGTTTTCATAGGATTGCATGCATTAATAGAAGATTCAACAACATCTATAAAGAAACAAGTATTAATATCATGAGGATGATTTATAGCGTAATTAACATTAAATGTTACCTCTTTGAGATTGACACAAAAACTGATTTTTTTTACTGTGCACACCAATTAAAGCATCTTCCATAGCAAAGAAAGGTCTCTCAAAAATGAGCGGGAACTCCTTATCCTCTTCCATGTCCAAGATAATGAAATCCACAAGAATAGTGATTCTATCCACTACTATCAAAACATCTTCAATAATAGCCATAAGAGTAACAATGGATTGGTCTGCCAATTGAAGTTTAATTGCGACCGGCTTAACTTGATCATTGAATCCTATACTGATGGCAATAGAATAAGGCATTAAATTAATGCTTGCACCAAAATCACATAATGCCTTGTCAAAATGTCTCGAGCCAATCCTACATGAAATTGTGCAACTTCTTAGATCTTTAAGCTTAGGAGGGAGGTTCGTCTTCATTAAGCACTTTCCACCTTCATTCACTTGAAGTACCTCCTCACACTGCAAAATCTGCTCCTTATTCGAAATAAGATCTTTCAAAAATTTAGTGTAAGTCGGCACTGCCCTTACCAAATCCAGCAAATGAATTTCCACATTGAGCTTTTTAACCATCTCAGCAAATTTGCTGAACTGAATCTTCTTCTTTGCTGGCTGCACCATTTGAGGAAAAGGTAAAGGTGAGACATATCTCTAAAAGTTAAAAGCACTTGGAGGATCTTTCTTCCTCATTTTTCCTTTGCCTTCTTCCTTTTGTTCCACTTACTTTGGAACTTCTTCCGTCTTCGATTGAACCTCATTTGCTACTTGATCATCAATTGAAAGTTCCTCCTTAGAAATCAACACAGTTGTAATTCCTTGCCACTTCGAAGTGTCACCACATGACATTATTCTTTTCCCCTTGGGTTGGAAAAAGTATCACTCGGTAAGGACCCAGTGGGTCTATTATGCACTTCACTAGAAATTTGACCCACATGAGTCTCCAGATTTTTAAGAATAGCACTGTGCTCCCTTAAAAGACGCTTTATGTTTCAACTATTTTCTCCACATTGGCACATCACTATTGGCATTCTGCAAATATCTTATCCATTTTGGATCCTAACACTGTTATCACGTCATACATAGTGGTTTGTTGATTTCCATTCTACGTGTTTTTCTGGTTACCAAAATTCGATAGATAAGTTGGTCTCGGTGCATTATATTGTTGGCAATTACCATTGGTTACTATCTGGTGCCTTCCACTGATTTCAATTAGAACTCCAGTTGTAGTAGAAATATTGCACTAGTTCGTTTGTGACTTAAGGACACTCATCCATATGATGCGCTCTTTGACATAAACCACAAGATGGTGTAGTTTTGGTCCCCAACACTATCTGAATGTTCACCAATATGTTCTGCATGGTTGCCATTTATGCCTCCAGGTTAGATGTCTTGTCCAGTTCTAACATACCAACTTCCCTCTTTCCTTGGTAGCTATGTGCACTAGGAAGCATGAGTTCATTGCTCAATATGTGTTCGAAAACCTCTTCAACTTCCTCTGGTGATTTATCACGCAAATTCCGTCCAGCTGTGAGATTAACCAAATGCATAGTCTCCCATTTAAGTTCAGGGTTCAACTCACACTCCACTTTTCCAAATGATCTCATCCTGGGCATACAACCTATCTATCCAAAATAAGTATTCCTAAAAAGAATAACAAATAAAAGTGAAGTTCACGAAAAAAAGATTAAGCAAGAATATTAAAATGAATAAAAACAAACAATTAATAACAAAAATTAAAATAAAAAAAATCAACACGACTGCTTTTCCTGGCAATGGCCCCAAAATTTGATAGGAGCAAATGTGGGTATGAAATATGCTCGTGATTGCTATCTACCCCTAATAAAAAATAATGCTAAACAACCCTTAATGGTGATAGTATAGCAAGTTCATTCCTACATAAAAGGACAATGTTGAAATTAAAAATAATATATTTTTGGATTCATATAATTATTAAACTAAAGATATTAATGTAAATAACAAAAGCACAATAACTAAGACGATGACTTAGGATGAAAATATCACTTAAGCAAGTGTACTCCCGATATTATATTTTAGAGTTAATAAAAAGCACATGGTACATTCTATCTATGGTCATGCAAAATAAGGGTAAACACTTAATCATAATCTAGGTCTCTATTTTGAGCACCTATCCTACTCAAAATAACCTAAGATATGCCCTCCTATGTGGTAAGAGGCAAGGAATACTTTAAGCATTTACCTACTAGATATTAACTAACTCATTAAAACCTCCGATGTGGCAAGAGGCAAGGTTTACTTCCTTAATTAACCTGAAATCTAATGCAACTACCATTATACAACAAACCACTCTCTAATTCAACCGCTCCTATTTAGTAAGAGGCAACAACGAATCAAGTCACACAATGCTAAACTAATCCCCGAAACTCCTCCTATGTGATAAGACACAAGAGCTAAGGTAAAACTAGCCTTAAAAATTCACAACAAACCCACAAAATATTCCAAACAATCTACTCTAATCCCCCTATGTGGTAAGAGACAAGATTAAAACAAGTTATCTCTACGTAATTTACCACCATTAAGTAAACATATTCATTTCACACAATCTACGCATTAATCATATATAACTATGAAGAACATGTCAATAAAGCTCATTTAACAAGTACCATAGAGTAAAGCATACACCTATAAATTAAAAACAAAAACCCTTATTCATAATCTCGAGAGCACAATAGACTTAACCAAGCATGGCTAAATCGAACATCATAAGATCAATAATTAAGCACATAATTGAAGATATGGTTTGAAAAGAAAGATAAAACCTTGAATTATAAAATCCTTGGAAGAAAAACTCTTCACAAACAATGAATCCAGTAACAATGATGTTCCAAATCCGTAAAAGATGCAATCTCCGCACAATAGTTTAAGGAAAACACTAATTATTACAAAGAAAAAACTCTTGCTTAATGCTCTCAAAATTGTCATGTCCTGAAAAACATATGAACTAACCCTATTTATAGTAAATCTACAGCAATATTCGTAAATAGGGCTTTTATAGAATCCTTGTCGAACGCAAAGTTTTGAAAAGGGCCGAAAACACAATTTTAGATAGTTAAACCAGAAATCCTCGCATGACTCGATGTCGTGACGTCCATGCACGTCGCGACGTGGGAAGACCCTCGACAACATGACGTGGCTCACTTGAATCTGCAATCATTTTTTAATTTCATTTTTTATTCAATTTTTCCTTTACGTTGCGACGTGGAGCGAAACTCTAGTTTGTAATGAATTTTCTTCAATTTTTTCTCCACTTTGCACCCGATTTGATTTTCGTATGACTTTTCTCCTCCAAACATGCACCATGGTCGACAAACCTATAATAAAACACTAAAACGAATCAAATAGAACAAGAACGATTCATGAATTAAGTGCAAAATACTAAATAAAAGGTGAATAAAATAACCTTATCATAACCCATGAAAAATAGAGGTTTGGTGAAAGTTTTAATTTTCAATTTTTTTTTACAATACTCACTAGAATTCATGTTCACAATCGGTGCGGGTGAAAAAATATGATAAAAAGTCAAAATCAATGCGTTTTTTGATTTAGCCATTTTTGGCAAAAGTGTGTGTGTTATAGCCCACGAAAAATAAAAATTTGGTGAAAAATCTTAATTTCACTTTTTTTGATACCGTTCATTAGAATGCATGTTCGAAATTGAGGTTTGTGTAAAAAATGAGTAAAGCCAAAGTCAACATAATTTTTTTACTTTGACATTTTTGCTCAAAATACGTGTGTTATAACCCATGAAAAATCGAGGTTTAGTGAAAATTTTAATTTTTTATTTTTTTCAATACTCACAAGAATGAATGTTGCCAATCAGAGTGGGGTCAAAAAATGATAAAAAAGTCAAAATCAACATCTTTTTGAATTTTTCTATTTTTGACTAAAGTACGTGTGTTATAGCCTATGAAAAATAGAAATTTGGTGAAAAATCTAAATTTCTCTTTTTTTTACACCGTTCATTAGATTTCATGTTCATAATTGAGGTGTGTGTAAAAAACAGTAGGGAAAAAAGCAAAAATTAACACGTTTTTTACTTTGACATTTTTGCTCAAAATACGTGTGTTATAACCCATGAAAAATGGAGGTTTGGTGAAAATTTAATTTTCACTTTTTTACAATATTCACTAGAATGCATGTTCGCAATTAGGGTGAGTGCAAAAAAAGATAAAAAAAAGTCAAAATAAAAGTGGTTTTAGATTTTATCATTTTTTGCTAATGCACGTGTGTTATAGCCCATGAAAAATGGAAATTTGTTGAAAAATCTAAATTTCACTTTTTTTATATCGTTCATTAGATTGCCTGTTCAATATTAGGGTGTCTCTTAAAAACATAAAGCCAAAATCAAGGCAATTTTTTTACTTTGACATTTTCGCTCAAAATGCTTGTCATATAACTTATGAAAAATGGAGTTTGGTGAAAATTTTAATTTTTTTTTATAATACTCACTAGAATGCATGTTCCTAATAGGGGTGGGTGCAAAAAATGATAAAAAAAGTCTAAATCAACGCCTTTTTGGATTTTGCCATTTTAGCTAAAGTACGTGCAATGAAAAATGGAAATTTGGTGAAATATCTAAATTTCATTTTTTTGACACCGTTAATTAGATTTGAAGATTACAATTGAGGTGTGTGTAAGAAACAGTAGGAAAAAAGCCAAAATTAGCACGTGTTTTTTTTACTTAGACATTTTTACTAAAAATACGTGTGTTATAACCTATGAAAAATTGATGTTTTATGAACACTTTAATTTTTAATTTTTTAACAATATTCACTATAATGTATGTTCACAATCAGGTGGGTGCAAAAAATGATAAAAAATTCAAGATAAATGCGTTTTTAGATTTTCCCATTTTTGGCTATAGTACTTGTTTTATAGCCTATGAAAAATGAAAATTTGGTGAAAAATCTAAATTTCACTTTTTTACAATTGAGGTAAAAATTTTGTGAAAAATCATTGGTATGGATTTTTACAATTGAGGTGTGTATAAAAAATAGTAGGGGTAAAGCCAAAATCAACACGTTTGTTTACTTTGACAATTTTGCTCAAAATATGTGTGTTATAACCCATGAAAAATGGAGGTCTGGTAAAAATTTTAATTTTCACTTTTTTTTACAATATTAAGCATAATGCATGTTCTTAATCGATGTGGGTGCAAAAAACGATAAAAAAGTCAAAATCAATACCTTGTTGGATTTTGTCATTTTTTTTGCCTAAACTACGCATGTGCACATGAAAAATTAAAATTTGGTGAAAAATCTAAACTTTAATTTTTTACACTGTTCATTAGAATGAATGTTTATAATTGAGGTGTATGTAGAAAATAGTAAGAGTAAAGCTAAAATCAACACATTTTTTTACGTTGACATTTTAGCTCAAAATATCTGTGTTATAACCCATGAAAAATGAAGGTTTGGTGAAAATTTTAATTTTCATTTTTTACAATATTCACTATAATGAATGTTCACAATTAGGTTTTTTTTAAGCTAATTTTTTTTAAAGGTTACAAAAGCCAATGGCGGATTTACCCACACCATTAGTACATTTTGAAAAAAGAGAAAAAGCTAAAGAAACGGGAGGACTCTGCCTTACATTGTTGTCATCAAAGCAAATGTCCAAAACCTTTTTCTTCAGTTTAAGCCTGTGATCACAATGTTAGGCCATTTCAACAGTTTACAAAATGACAGTCCAAGAAGGTCGTGGCCACACTCCAGAGAACCAAATCTCCACACAGAGAAGCCATGAAAAGCAAATGCAAACATTACCAATCCAATGGAGAATTACAAATTGAAGTCCATGTCGTAGGTGTTAACACAGTGGATGTTCATGTTCCTCATTTCCAGATTATCCCACGTCCACCATTACATCCATTAGAGCCCACAGAAGCCAAACTCATGCTCTTGAGCCCGGGAACCTCTCAGGTCAAAACTCCTGGACAATCTAGTTTATTCTTCGCCATTGTCCACCTTTCTAAAAGATAAGAAGAAGAAAATAGCCGCCTTTCGCTTCTACCCTGACACGCCCAGGACCGATAACCTCCACTTTTCCTATGCAACACAGCACAGCACCTCTCATCATTCTTCCCCTACACTTTTTCTCCTTTTCTAATAATGGGGGAAGAAGACAATTAAAACTATAGCTATGGAGCATAGACTTTACAGCATCCAAAATCCGTCAATTTCTATCTTTAGCTGCTAGTTCCATGTTGACCCACTGTCTGGGTTATATCTCTAGTCCAGTCTTCATTGATATTACTAAGAACATCATTTCAGCCCCTTTCCAATAGTTGTCTTCGTAGATATCAAAACAAAACCATTCCTAGTTTTACTCCCCAGACTCTCATATGCTAATCAGTGCAACATTCCTAATCACTCTGACCCTATAAACCTTTTCCTCAAGATATCGAGGATCAACAATACTACAACTAACGCATATGAGATGTGGTTCTGATAACAGGCCAACAAGCATCAAGATAAAACAAAACAGAAAGAGCAAGCTGTCATGGTTCTATGTGGCTTGAGCCTTGTGGATCATCAGCTTTCCTTGGCATCATCCGAATCAAAGGACCACAATTCCAGTGTGTTCACCAAATAAATGCAATTTTCAGTTTCAAATCTGGCCAGTACATGTAAAATCACACTTCCAAGTTACAGGCCATGTTTGCATAATCCATTAAAAGCACTTGAATTCCACAATTTTATATTGCTCATGTTAGCAAATGTAAGTCTCAGCAAAATAAGCATCTGAACCGCAATATTACTGACCATCAATAAAGTACTTGAATTCAAACTCAGCAGCACAAAACACAGCCCTCCATGAGGACAATTCAGAACAGCATAAAGTTCACGTGTGCACTGGTATGCAAGTCCAGCAGCACAAAAACATCCAATAAATTAATTCAAAGCAGCATACCATAATATCAAGCAAATCAATGAAGAGAAACGAGAAATCATATTCAAAATAATTGAAGAAGAAGAAAATCCATCAGTAGTAGCAAAGCAATATTCACAGAATCTGTAATTGGAAATCTGCAGGTGGGATTCCATTCGATGATAAGGCACCAACCAAAATCCCAAATGGCTAGTTCCCGTAAAAACCCTCCTAGAATCAGAGCGAGCAATCGAGTATTTTGAGCTATTGGGGCAGTGAGCTTGTCGCCAGCTGTGAGCTGTGAGCTTGAACCACCAACAGTAAACATCACAACTAACAACAGCAGAAGTTCAAGAATAGAGCAAAAAATCAGAGTTAAATGAACCACCCATCAGAAAAAATTTTTGCCTGCCAAAAGAAGGCCGGAATCCGTTCCTCGAGTAACCTGCAGGGCTGGAATTTTTCGGCCAAGGAGAGGTACCAGTTTCCAGTAAGTGCGGCGGCCAAGTCGGCCAAGAGAAGAGTCCCATTCCGGCCAAGTCTTGTCCACGAACAGATTTTCCAGCTGTGAGCTTCTTCAGGTAAGGGACAAGTCGATGGGGTCCCGATCTTTATGGTTAGCGGCAGATCTGACCATTGGAACCCGATTCAAGTTCGTGGAAACCCGATTCAAGTTCCTCTTCCGCTGTGATTTAAGTCCTTTACGATCTGAACTCCGACGAGCTACGGTGGCAGACTCACAACCAGGGGTCCCGATCTCAATGTAGCGCTAAAATTGAAACCATTCGGTGATATGGGTTTCGATTCTTTTTCTCCGCTTCAGCTGTGGTGGCGAAGGGATGTGACGAGCTCCCGATTGATCTAGAATCTGGTTGAAGAAAAAGTGGATGATCTGTGCAGGCAATCTAAAAAGCTATAGATCTATAAAAGTTAAAGAACAAGTGTTGCAAAAAATGATAAAAAAAAGTCAAAATCAACGTGTTTTCATATTTTTTCATTTTTGGCTAAAGTACGTGTGTTATAACTTGTATTCATGTATATACAATAATGTTCAAAGTTGTAAAATACATTCATATTCATACTGCATTCAAATAACAAGGGAAAGTTTGTCTCTTCATCATCTTTTATTCATATCACACCTGGTGAAAATTTTTCAATATTAGTAGGAGTTTTTTTATTTCGTGATACCTTATATGTAAAGGAGGTGTCCTAATTGTTTTCGTATTTTCAAATGTGGGAGTTAGAGTTTGAAATAATATAAAGGCTATTAGTCTTAGGACGACTTTATATTTTCTTCAATCTTTGGAAAACACTATATTTGTAAAGAAAGAAGTACTCCTAATTTCATTTGCTAAAAATTTTGCTATAATTTAAGGGAGGAGTCCTCCCAATTTACAACTTTCCATTTTAGTACTAATGGTGTGGTTAAATCTTATGTAACCTTTTTTTTCTATTAATAAAATTGGGAGTGGCACCCCCCTGAGTTTGGGATGATTAGCCAAACTAAAAAAATAGTACTTGTGTACCCATGAAAAATGAAAATTTGGTAAAAAATCTAAATTTCATTTTTTTGACACTGTTTATTAGTATGTCTATTCACAATTGAGGTGTGTATAAAAAAAGTAGAGGTAAAGAAAAAATAAATTTTTTTTTTAATTTGACATTTTTGCTTAAAATCTGTGTTATAATCCATGAAAAATAGAGGTTTGGTGAAAATTTTAATTTTCACTTTATTTACAATATTCACTAGAATGCATGTTCACAATCGGCGAGGGTGCATAAAACAATAAAAATTCAAAATCAATAAATTTTTTTATTTTGTCATTACAATTTTTAGTATAATTCAAGTTGAAAATCTGGGTGTGTGCAAAAATTGATAAAAAAAAGTAAAAAAAATAACTCGTTTTTGGATTTTGTCATTTTTGGTTAAAGTACGTGTGTTATAGCCCATAAAAAATGGAAATTTGGTAAAAAATCTAAATTTTACTTTTTTTGACACCATTTATTAGAATGCATGTTCACAATTTAGATGTACGCAAAAAACAATAGGGGTAAAGCCAAAATCAACACATTTTTTTATCATAATACGTGTATTATAACCTATGAAAAATGGCAATTTGGTGAAAATTTTAATTTTCACTTTTGTTTACAATCTTCACTAGAATCCATGTTAACAATCGGGGTGGGTGCAAAAAATAATAAAAAAAAGTTAAAATCAACTCGTAATTTTTTTTGCTAAAGTACGTGTGTTATAGTCCATGAAAAAATGAAAATTTGGTGAAAAATCTAAATTTCACTTTTTTGCAACGTTCATTAGAATGCATGTTTAGAATTGAAGTGTGAGTGAAAAACATAAGGAAAAAAACTTAGAATCAACAAGTTTTTTTTACTTTGACATTTTTTCTAAAATACATGTGTTAAAATACATGTGTTATACCCCATGAAAAATGGAGGTTTGGTGAAAATTTTAATTTTCACGTTTTGCTTTGCAATCTTCACTAGAATTCATGTTCATAGTCGGGGAGGATGCAAAAAACAATACAAAGTCAAAATCAATACATTTTTTTATTTTACCTTTTTTGGCTAAAGTACGTGTGTTATATCCTATGAAAAATAGAAATTTTGTGAAAAATTTAAATTTCATTTTTTTAAAAACATTCATTAAAATGCATGTTCACAATTGAGGTGTGTAAAAAAATAGTTGGGTTAAAGCAAAAATCAACACATTTTTTTATTGTGACATTTTTGGTCAAAATACGAGTATTATAACCCATGGAAAATGAAGGTTTTGGTGAAAATTTTAATTTTCATTTTTTTAAAGTATTCACTAGAATGCGTGTTCATAATCGGGGTGGGTGCAAAAAATGATAAAGAAAGTTAAAATCAATGCGTTATTGGATTTTGCCTTTTTTTTTGCTAAAGTACGTGTGTTATAACCCATGAAAAATGGAAATTTGGTGAAAAATGTAAGTTTCAAATTTTTTACGTCGTTCATTAGTATGCATATTCACAATTGAGGTGTTTGTAAAAAATAGTAAGGGTGAAGTCAAACTCAACATGTTTTTTTACTTTGTTAGTTTTGCTCAAAATATGTTTGTTATAACTAACTAAAACACAACCAAGCTGGAATTAGTCAACACCCAATTTAATGTTAAAATAGCATCAAGATATAGAGAAACCCAATTCTAATAAATTGTAATAAATATCAACATATCACAATTTATTAGTCTAATATTCATGTCTAATGAGACAGTAGCTTCGCCACTAATTAATCCTATCTACTAGATCCAATGAAATAAAAATAATAGGAGATTAATTGACACTATTCATTAATTAAACATGGCCAATATCTAAATAATTCAAACAATTAACGTTATACTCAGATTACTTTTGAAACTCATTTAACACTAATTAGATAAGAGCAATTAGGTCTCACGAGTAAATAACAATTTAAGCTTCATTACTTTAATTGCCGGAAGAATAACTAATTACAAAACATAATTAAAGACATAATTAAACTAAAGAAATAAAAGTAAGAAATACAATACTGCTTGGAATTAACCACCGTTCAATTGAACAGCAGCTAAATCTGAAGCTAGCAACGAACAAAATTAAACTACTAAAAAAGTACGAACTAACTACTACTATCTTCTAACTACCTATGAATTCTAACTAATAACTTGCTCTTCTTATATAGGAAAAACAAACTTTATTCTCAAGTAATAAAAGCAATTAAAACATTCTAAAATTCTAATAAATAAATAACTCTTTTATTTCCAAATAAATACGCCACATGTCAACCAATAATTAAGGCATGCAAGCCTTTTCCTTTTTGTTCTTTTAATTGCTCTTCCTCCAAATTGGCAAAGGAAATGAGTTCTTAATCTTCCAAAAGTATTCATTTTTTCAAATTAGATTAAGGAAATCTTTTCTTCGATGTTTTGCTCTTTCACGCTCTAAAAGATTCCAAAACCTTCCAAATTCCTCTTTCCTTTCTTTCGATTGCTCCACATTATTAATTAACTCAAATCTGCAATATATTCTCAATTAAGTGTGATTCCATGAAAGTTCAATCCCAAAAGACCATAAAATATATTATATAATATGTGTCTATCAAACATCCATACACTTAAACAATGCTTGTCCCTAAGCATTTAAAACCAAAAACACAACATAATAGTTTCCACAAAAAAAAAAATCAGGCTGAACACCGAACTAAACTAAACTAGACGTGAGAAATTAAAACATACAATGACACACCACTGACTTAAGTAAACAAACACCTAGTCACAAACACACAAACATCCCCACACTTAGAGTTTGGTGGTCCCTAAGCAAGGAAAAAATACACAACAAAGACATAAAACTAGTAAGAGAAAACACAACTATCCAAACTTTTACAAATTAAGCATTACCCAAACAAACTGGAGTTCACCCTTCAAGTCACATTTCAAAATCCATGCACGATCAATTTCTTTCAAGTCAAAATACAAAGAATGAGTTAACTCTACAGGATCATTCCAAAGCACTCAAAGAATTTATAATTTGAGTTCATCTACTCAAAAACCATTGTACAAAGAAGCATTACCATGAATTTGCAAATATGTGATAGATTCACCAAAAATTCAAAACCAAACATGAATAAAAAAGTTTTTATTTTGGTTTGTAATGGGGGCTAGGGTAAACAAGGTGAGATAAGAAATTAAAATAGATAAAATGGGTTAAAAATAAACAAAACCAAAGTGCAATGCAACTTAACCAAACATTTTACACACTTATTCTGCATTAAGTCTCAAATTTAGACTTTCAAAACAACTCAAAGTAACTTCAGCACAACAATTTTTTTCTTTGTTCTTTTATCACATATTTTTCACTTTCAGATTTATTTTTCTTCTTCTTTTATTTTGCTGCTGTTCTTTCCTTTTTCCTGCCACAATTTTGACAAACAATACATACAAATGGAATACTACAATTGCATCCAATTTTTTCTTTGCTCTATGCTAAGTGTTGTTCGGGCAAACAGTGGACGTCAACACCTTCAACTCAAAGAATATGCTTAAATAACTTCCTTCATAGAGACTTAAGCATGTAGTTTCTTCTATTCAGTCAAATAAGGGAATAAATCGTACATAACTTCATCTACCTACATGCACCTTGGTGGGGAAAAAAAAGCTAAAAATGTTTTGGTGAATATTTATAGTGGTTTAAACACAAATAAAAAATTAAGGCTCAAAGGAGTTAACTAAGGGTAAATGTGAGGGTAAGATTGAAAACTAAATTCAAAATTGGTTATTCCTAAATGCCTTAATCATATTCATATTCAATTTCAATATTGTGCCTTACCAAATACAACAAAGCAAATTCTGTAATTTCATCCAAGTACAATCAACACTCAACAAAGAATATTTTTAATTAAGCACCAAAAAAAAATAGTTCTTGTGTGCTTAGGCTCAAAACCTCACTTTAAGTAGGCATAAATAAGTTCAATTCCATGTATTCATCATACTCGAAAATATACAAAGTTATACACAAATCTAATACAATGGATAAACTAAACTTTTCATACCAATTCCAGTTTGCTTGAGTAATACTCAATAAGTAAGAATTTTGAAATACATAAAAAGTGCAAATATGTTGACACAAAAACTAAAAAGAAAATATTTTTGGATTTTTTATTTTTGATGTTTTTTTTTTGTAAATAACATTAAAAAACACACTAAACATAAACACACATACACCTCCCCACACTTGTTTCCAAGTAAGAGAAAGGGAAAAACAAAATAAAAATATAGAAACCAAATAACAGCAACAATAAAAATAGAAAACAAAACAATAACAAAGCACAGGGAGACAAGAAAGTAGCTTGATTTAGGAAGTCGGGGTCCGTATAGGCAAACGACGACTCTATTAGAGCTGGAAGAGTGCAGAATTTGAAATCTTGGCTGCTGCAAATTTGGAGGGAAGTTCGAAGAGAAGCTGGGTACCATTATCAATTTTAGCGGCCATTTATTAATAAACACAATCAAGTACCTTCTCGAGAAGATCAACAAACCCTACAGAAGAGATATGGCTCGAAAGAGGATCCATCAGCTTACAAAACTTAAAAGTTCTATGTACATCAGTAAAAATTCAAACCAGAAGTTTGCAAGCACAACAAGTAAAGTTGGTTAGATTTAGAAATAGAAGGCCAAATAAATCTCACAGAGGCAGTAGAGTATTAAACAAAAACCAAGTGATAGGGAGAATAGGAAACCAACGATTGACTAGGGTGAATAGAAAGAATTTTTAAATAAATCACTTGATCAAATCGTATAAAATCGAACTATTATCCAAAATAATCGTTAAAATCATTGGGAGGGCAATTGTAATGGAACCTCATTCAACCGTAAATGAACAATTAACCTAGAACAAAAGCAAATTTATTAAAACTATTGCAAGAAAATAAAAAAAAAGTAAAATAGCAAAGACGAAAATTAAAGAAAATAGAAAGATTGGGTTGTCTCTTAACAAGTGCCTCTGTTTGAAGTCCTTGGTTAGACTAAGTATGTTTCGAATTTAGTAAACTATTTGAGGAGGCTCCGAAGGTAGACGTGAAGAAGGTACATGATACAAAACTCAGGACCGATTCGCTCCAAACCATGGCTTGTATATCACGGAAGAAAAATCTATTCAGGACCTTTCGATTAAATCAATCGAAGATGAACAATCTAACAACGTAGATTGGTAATTACACACCAATTGATAAAGCCGCTTCATGGAAACTAATTAATTTTCAAGATTTTGTTAACTTGAAAACCCTTCGCAGGAAATCAAATTCACAAAGATAAAACATTCTTTGTCTTATTACTCAATTCAATATTCTTCACTCTTCTGAATAATACGTAAACATATTAGCCTTTTATAGGCTTACAAATAAAATCCTAACTTACCAAATAAGAAAACTAAACTAACCCTCACAAACTAGATTTGGATTACATGAAATATGGAGCATAATAACTAAAGAACACTTTCATTATAAAACCCAATACAAATAAGCCCAAAAATAACTAAAAAAAATAATTAAAACTTCCGCATTCCCTGACGTCGCGATGTGCGATGCTTGACGTCGTGATATGCATGGATGTCGCGACGTTGGAGGCTCTCCAATTCCAGGTTTCCATGTGAAAGACTCGTCCTCTACAATCGGAGTGAACACCTTGGAATCCCTCCCACTTCAAAAATATTTGACCTCGAATCTTGCTGGTTGTCAATAATGGAATCCATTAGAAAACCTGTAAAATCACCAAGACAAAAAGAAGAAAGATATGAGAATGCATACTAAACATTTTTCTTTTCATCTTTCCCTTTTTCAAACATATGCACACAATGGATTTACCACTCCATTTTTCAACCTCACGCAGTACTTTCCTTTCAATTTTTACAATGTTGATTTCAATTACATGATGAGAATTTAAAACATTAGGAGGAATGAAATCTGTATGAGCTTGTACTCCAATTGGATCATGGGATACCTCCTCCACGAGTGGTTGAATTTCTTCCAAAGAAACTCCAATCTCCGTAGGCCTAGTGACTTCAACAACATCTTCAGCTAACACCAACTCCAATGGATGCAATTCGTCATTCATGGTTTGTTCCACAACAATAATATCATCAACATTATTAATTTGTGTAGCAGGTATTGTAACCCCAGATTTAACCAAAGCCTCTAACCTAGCAAGCAAAATATTTAAATTCTCAACTCCCTCTTTAAGAAAGAGAGCATCCTGTTAATATCGACTCCCACAAACAACCATGGTGATCTACTATAAACAATAAAAAAATACACCCATTAGAAATCTACCAATAAAGAACCAACTTTTTTGTTCTTTTCCCATTTATGTTTTTTGCACAAATTCAAACCAACTCAAAAACAACAAATTAAGGATATAATTGTTTGAAACCAAATACAGAAAAGAATATCTATGACAGGATCGCGGAAATCAAACAACTTGATAACTCAATTTTTAAGGAAAAAAACCTAATTTTTTGAAGACCGTGTGCTCTAATACAACTTGATACAAAACTCAGGACCTATTGGCTCCAAACCCTGGCTTGTATGTCACAGAAGCAAAAATTATTCGGAACCTTTTGAATAAATCGATCGAAGACAAATAATCTAACAATGTAGATTGACAATTACACACCAATTGATAAAGCTACTTCGCGCAAACTAAACATTTCTCAAGATTTATTAGCTTGAAAACTTTTCGTAGGAAATCAAATTCACAAAGATAAAAAATTCTCTATTTTACTAATCAATTCAATATTCTTCACTCCAATGAATAATACGTAAACATATTAGCCTTTTATAAGCTGACAAATAAAACCCTAACTTACCAAATAAGAAAACTAAACTAAACGTAACAAACTGAACTTGGATTACATAAAATATGGACCTTAATAACTAAATAACACTTTAATTATAAATCCCAATACAAATAAACCCAAAAATAACTAAAATGATAAAATAATTAGAACTGCCGCATTTCTTGATGTCGCGACGTACGATGCTGGACATCGCTATGTGCACGGATATTGTGACGTCGGAGATGCTCCACATCAAGACGTGGCTTGTTGTCCATGTCTTTTCTTTAATTCTAGGTTTCCATGTGAAAGACTAGTCTTCTACAATTGGAGTGAACACCTTGGATGTCCAGAAACACTGATCCCTCTGCGATTCGCGTCAGTACATTTTTTATGTAAATAAAAGTCCCTTAAAAAATTGCCTTGTGCCTCATTTGATGCCAAATCAATTTGATGATGAGTGAGAGTTTGATTTAAGAAGATAGAAAGCATCTCTCCCGCTCCCAAAGACACATAGTTTAGGTCTCCAACAAAGTATTTAATTTCCAACACCAAGACTTGTACAATGAAAGGTAAAAGATTATCAGCAGTGTCTTGTCTTGGCATACGGGAGCTTTCGGGTTGTTTAGAAACACTTTCAACAAATTTAATGACATTGATTCATCTCTAATTTTCTCCTTATTCAACTCTTCAGCTTCAGAATCTGGTTTCTTGCATTCATATGACAGTTTATCCTAAAGAATAACCGACATGTTATCCGATTTCACCACTTTCTCCTCTTTTAGATGTTGGGATTTCTTGGCAATAAAATCTTTCTCGAACTTTGCACACTAGGGAATTTTTTTAATTGCTTCAAGAAAAATTTTGGTAATATCTACCTTGCTGAAAATGGTTAAGATATTACTCATGTCATCATCCTTAACATTCGTTGTTAACTTGCCAGAAAAAGTAGGACGAATTTTAATCTCATAAATAGGTGTATTCAACTTAGATTTTACCTCTGATTTCTGAAATTCCACGGTATAGGCAAACGATGACTTTATTTCTGGGTTGTTGGGTTGTTCAATTTTGATATTTGCCTCTGGTTCTTCAAACTTCTATCCACTTATTAATGTGATTTTGCTGACATATTCCATGGGGTTTAACTCCACCTGTGAGGGTAGTCTTTCTTGATATCCTCTCAATACATTGATAGTTCTTGCTAATTGAGTGACTTGAGTGCTCAAATCATCAATGGCTCTCTTAGCCTCTTGTTGGAATGTTTGAAAGTCCTCTTGATTTTGAGTCTATCTATGTTGTATCAAAGTCACAGAAGTTGCTAAATTTATGATCAAGTCTTCAATAGGAACTCTAGATTTCATGGTGGCTATGAAACTCGGTGGTACTTGCTGTTGCACCCTATTTTTGTAATTGAAATCTAGTCGGTCTTACCATTCTTGGCTATAGGTATTGGAGTAGAGATCGTAATGATGTTGCGGTTGAAAACTTCCAACGGCATTCACTTGGATTGTTAGATTCCCTTGGACCATTTGGCACATATTTGTTGAATTTCCTAGATTTCTACATATTCGCCATGGTTTTTTCAATTGAACAACACCTAAACGTGCAACTAGTTCCATTTGAAAAGGTTAATGCATCTAATCTATTTTCCATAAATAACATGTTTACCTCGTCCACCTGTTTGGGCATACGACGACTAGTCTGATATTGTTGACGAGATTCACATGTTTTTGCAATTAAAATCTGGGTTTGAGCTGTATTATTGTCCATAAACACACCTCCACTTGCAGCGTCAAGTGCCATCTTCTCCTCAGCTTGCAACCCTTCATAAAAATATTGAATTAGTAAATTATCGGGTATTTGGTGTTAAGGACAAAGGTCACATAATTTTCTAAATCCTTCCCATATATAGACAAAGAAAATCATAATGTTGTTCAATTCCAATAATTTCTTTTCTAATCAATGCAATCTTAGATGTAGGAAATGTTTTTTGAAGAAATACTCGTTGCATGTCATCCCAAGAGGTGATGGAATTATGGGTCAAACCATATATAAGATATTCCAGTTTGAGTAAAAGGAAAACTACCTAATGCAATATATTCTTGTGATACCCCTATTTTATTTATTGTCCCACATACTCTAAGAAATTCATGCAAAAAATTTTAAGGATCCTCTCCATCTAAACCATGAAACTTTGGCAAGAAATTCAAAAATGATGTTTTTAAATAAAAATCAACAATGAGCTTAGACAAAACTATGCAAGAATATCTAAAATTGATCAAAGGACAAGTCACTCCCTTAAAGTGCGTTCCTCTTGCTGGTTCTGGTTCTGAACACTTGTCAAATCAGCCATATTTTTCTTTTTTGTGGCTACGTAAAATGCTAATTCTGTGTATGATATTGGTTCCATTTGGGCAAATGGTGGTCTGTTTAAGAATCAGAATTAGTTTCTTGGTGTATTTCATTCAATTCTTTCCTTAGACTATGCGAATTTTTTCTTCAGTGAGCCAAATAACAGATTAGGATTAGAAAATCTAGAAATATACCAAGAAAAAGAAAATTTGAATAAAGTAAAATCAAAAGTATTTTTCCATTCCCCGACAACGGCGGCAAAATTTGGTATGTCATTTTTGTATCAAAATTAATTACATACTCTAAAAGATAAACAATAGTATAGCGAGAGTAAGGTCGATCCCACGAGGAACGTAATATATCTCTTCTAGTTAATTCAAAGGAAGATGTCACAAATAAAAATGATTAATAGCTAAAAAAATAATTAACACTAATTAACTAGAAAGATTATGAAAAACATACAAAATAGAAAAGTTCGGCAAACAAGTAAATTCACATTAACTAATTATCAATCGATCATCAACTCAATGATTTATTAATATCATGAATCAACCAGTTATAGGCTACGGAGAATAAGCTTCGACGTGACCCAATTATTCCTTAGTTATTCGAAGAATCAGCTTAATTAATTACTTCTCTAACTAAAACACAACCAGGCTAGAATCAGCTAACAACCAATTTAATATTAAAACAGCATTAAAATATAGAGAAACCCAATTCTAACAAATTGTAATCAGTATTATCATGTCACAATTTATTAGTCTAATATTCCCATCTACCGAGACAGTAGCTTCGCCACTAATTAATCCTATCTACTGGATCTAGTGAAATAATAGGAGATTAATTGACACTATTCATTAATTAAACATGGCCAATATCTAAATAATCCAAACAATTAACATTATACTCAGAAAACTTTCGAAACTCATTAAACATTAATTAGATAAGAACCATTAGGTCTCACGAGTAAATAAAAGTTAAAGCTTCATTAATTTAATTACCGGAAGAATAAGTAATCACAAAACTTAATTAAAGTTATAATTAAACTAAAGAAATAAAGTAAGAAATACAATACTGTTTGGAATTAACCACCGTTCGACCGAATGGCGACTAAATCTGAAGCAAGCAACGAACAAAATTAAAATACAAAAAAAACTACAAACTAACTACTATTTTTTTTTATTTTGACTTTTTTGCTACAAATACATGTGGTTCGGTGAAAATTTTTATTTTTATTTTTTTTACAATATTCATTAGAATGTATGTTAACAATCCGGGTCGGTGCAAAAAATGATAAAAAAAAGTCAATATTAACGTATTTTTGGACTTTTCATTTTTGGCTAAAGTACGTGCGCTACACCCCATGAAAAATTTATATTTGGTGAAAAATCTAAATTTCACTTTTGTTGACACCATTCATTAGATTTCATGTTCACAATTGAGGTGTGTGTAAAAAATAGTTGGAAAAAGACCACAATTAAAACATTTTTTTACTTTGACATTTTTGCTCAAAATACGCGTCTCACAACCCATGAAAAATTGAGGTTTGGTGAAAATTTTTAATTTTTACTTTTTTTTACAATCTTCACTAGATTGCATAATTACGACCAGGGTGGGCACAAAAAGAGATAAAAAAAAGTTAAAATCAATGCGTTTTTGAATTTTGTTATTTTTGGTTAAAGTATATATGTGTATTATAGTTCATGAAAAATAGAAATTTTGTGAAAAATCTAAATTTCATTTTTTTACAACGTTCATTATAATGTATGTTTACAATTGAGGTGTGAGTAAAACACAGAAAGAAAGAATAAAAAACCAACATATTTTTTACTTTGACATTTTTTTTCAAAATATGTGTTTTATAACTCATGAAAAATGAAAATTTGGTGAAATTTTAATTTTTAATTTTTTTTCAATCTTCACTAGAATGCATGCACAATCGGGGTGGGTGCATAAATCGATAAAAGAGTCAAAACCAACACATTTTTTTATTTTTCCATTTTTGGCTAAAGTGCGTGAGTTATAGCCCATAAAAAATGGAAATTTGGTGAAAAACATAAATTTCACTTTTTTTTTATAATGTTCATTAGAATGCATGTTGAAAATTCATGTGTGTGTAAAAAATAGTAGGGGAAAAGCAAAAAGCGGTACATTTTTTACTTTGACATTTTTCCTCTAAATACGTGTGTTATAACCCCCATAAAATATGGAGGTTTTGTGAAAATTTTAATTTTACAATCGGGGTGCGTGGAAAAAATGATAAAAAGTCAAAATCATCGCTTTTTTTTATTTTGTCATTTTTGGCTAAAGTACGTGTGTTATTGCCCATGAAAATAGAAATTTGGTGAAAATTCTTAATTTTAATTTTTTGAGACCGTTCATTAGAATGCATGTTCAAAATTAAGGTGCGTGTAAAAAACAATAGGAGTAAAGCAAAAATCAACATGTTTTTTTACTTTGATATTTTTGATCAAAATACGCATGTTACCCATAAAAAAAATGAGGTTTGGTGAAATTTTAGTTTTCATTTTTTTTCAATACTCATTAGAATGCATGTTTACAATCGGATTGTGTGCAAAAAAATGATAAAAAAAGTCAAAATCAATACGTTTTTGGATTTTTCTATTTTGGCTAAAGTACATGTTACATAGCACATGACAAAATAAAAATTTTGTGAAAAATCTAAATTTCACTTTTTTTACACCATTCATTAGATTTCATATTCACCATTGATGTGTGTGTAAAATAATAGTTGGAAAAAAACTAAAATTAACACGTTTTTTTTACTTTGACATTTTTTTTCAAAATACACGTCTTATAACCCATGAAAAATTGAGGTTTGGGAAAATTTAATTTTTACTTTTTTTTACAATATTCATTAGAATGCATATTAACAATCGGGGTGAGTGCAAAAATGATAAAAAGTTAAAATGAAAGTATTTTTAGATTTTGCCATTTTTGGCTGAGGTACATATGTTATAGCTTATAGCCCATGAAAAATGAAATTTTGGTGAAAAATTTAAATTTCACTTTTTTTACATCGTTCATTAGAATGTCTGTTCAGGTTTGTAAAGTGTTTTTGGATTTTGCTATTTTGGGCGAAAATACGTATGTTATATCCAATGAAAAATGGAGATTTTGTGAAAAATTTTAATTTTCAATCTTTTTGACAATTTCACTAGAATCTGTATTCACAATCAAGGTGGGTGCAAAAAAGTGGTAATAAATATTGAAAATCAACGCGTTTTTTAATTTTGCCATTTTGGGTTAAAATACATGTTATAACCCATTAAAAATGGAGGTTATGTGAAAATTTTAATTTTTACTATTTTTTACAATATTTACTACAATGCATGCTCACAATTTTTGTGGGTGCAAAAAATGGTACAAAAAAAATAAAAATCAATGCATTTTTAGATTTTATCATTTTGGTCTAAAATACATGCTTTATAACCCATAGAAAATAGAGATTTTTAAAATTTTTATTTTCACTTTTTTTACAATATTCACTAGAATACATCTTCACAATCGGAATGGGAGCAAAAAACAGTACAAAATAAGTCGAAATGAACGTGTTTTTTTATTGTTTTTTTTGCTAAAATCCGTGTGTTATAACCCATAAAAAATTAAGGTTTTGTAAAAATTTAATTTTTATTTTTTTAAAATATTCACTAGAATATATGTTCAAAATAGGGGAAGGTGCAGAAAACGGCAGAAAAAAAGTCTAAATCAAGAATTTGCCATTTTGTGCTAAAATACGTGTATTATAATCCATTAAAAAATTGAGATTTTGTGAAAATTTTAATTTTAATTTTTTTATAATATTCTTTAGAATGTGTTTTCATAGTCAAGGTGGGTGTAAAAAACTGTGTGCGAGAGTTTTGTCATCTTGTTCTTCTACCCTTGTTAAAAGAATTGCTTTAACCGTTAACGTATGAATTTCTCAAATATATTTAATATCTACTACAGAATCAGAATCCAAACGAGTAACGGTCAACAAATTCTCTTATTTACATGGTTCAACCTTCAACAAATATATATATTTATATATTTTGATGTCTCAGGTTCCTAACTCTACAAGTCTATGTCTTCCCGCCACTTCACTACTGTTGAGTCAGACTAATCCTGGGCCTCAATCCAACCGTCCCTTACCAACTGAGGACGTAAACGGCGGGATGTGCACCCAATGGGTGCTAACCTTACAGTAGTAGCCCAAGTTGGGTACCAGGGTCAGTCTTCAATCATTGGTCACCAAGTCACACACCTTCCGGCCCAAAGTGTTGACGATGGCTCCTCCGACTCCTCTGACGAATTTCGAACCCACACGGCCTCACCCCTGCGCACAGCCACCATAATTGTTCTCCATTGCGTATGTGCCCCTGGAAAACTTGGAGCATCTCACAAATACTCCTTCTCCACGCATTTATCCATAAATGGGTATAGATTTGCTCCAAGTGGTATTCGAACCATGGTTGCCATGGTGGAATCCCACTTGGGATACCATTTGAGCTATGCTCATTTGGTATATATAGCTATTTTTACTACAATTATGAGTAGTATCTAAAGTTTATTAATTCATTCATCTTAATTCACTTTGCCACTCTAATCCATACAATATTATAAGATTCTGGATGTTTGATGAGGTGAATTTATTCACCTTTTATGTAGTGTTTATACTTAATTCTTTGGTCGTTCTTGTTCGTTTTTATTCGTTTTGATGTTTTATTTGTAGGGTTGTCGATCATGGTGTATGCTTGGAAGAGGAAAATCATAAAAGAGTTAAATCGGTTGCAAAGTGGAGGAAAAATAGAAGAAAGTTCGTGAATTCATGGAAAACGCCTCCACGTCGCGACGTCAGTGCTTCCACGTCGCAATGTAGGTGGACGTCACGACGGGAGACCCTGCACGTCATGATGTCAAAAATGAGAATTAAATTAATTTTTGGATGATTTTTTGGACGATTTTTGATAAATTTCCGGTAAGCCACGTCGCGCGACGTCGAGACCCTCCCACGTCGCGACGTGTATGCACGTCACAACGTGCGTGGACGTTTTGACATGCGACCGTGCACATCGTGATGTTGGGAAAAAACGCAGTTTTACGAGTTAATTTTGGAAATTTGCAATTTTGGCCCATTTTGAGACTTCTTATCCGACATGATTTTCGTGAGGGTCTTATTTGCTAATATTTGTATAGAATTACTATAAATAGGGCTAGGGTTACAACTTCTTATGGTGTGTCATCTTTGAGAGAATTAAAAGCAAGGGTTTTTCTTCTTTGTAATAGCCAGGGTTTCATCTTCAGTTATTGCTTGGGAGAATTGCAACTGTACGGATTGTGAACATCATTAATTATTGAATTCATTGATTTAGAGACGAAGATTTCATCTACGGAGTCGTAATTCAAGGTGTTATCTTTCTTTTTAATTTATGTTTTCAATATTGTGCTAAATTATTAATATTATGATGATGTTTGATTTAACCATGCTCGGCTAAACTTATTGTGCTCCTAGGATTATGAATAAGGGTTTTTGTGTTTAATTTACATGATATGTTCTATCTTATAGTCTTTGTGGAATAAGTTTTGCTGTGTTCTTCATAATTATGCATGATTTAGCGCTGGATTATGTATGATGAATATTTTCTTAAAGTACAGTAAATTATTTAGAGATAACTTGCTTTAATCTTGCCTCTTACCACATAGGAGGATTAGAGTGGGTTGTTTGGAATCTTTTGTGGGCTGGTTGTGAATTTGTTAAATTGATTTTACCTTAGCTCTTGCCTCTCGCTACAAAGGAGGAGTTAGGGGGATTAGTTTAGCATTAGTGTGACTGGTTCGAGCATTGCCTCTTACCACATAGGAGCGGTTGAACTTGAGGGTTTGGTTGAGTTGGTTAGTTGCACTACATTCTGGGTTAATTAAGGAAGTAAACCTTGCCTCTTACCACATAGGAGGGTTTAATGAATTAATTAAAATCTAAATAGATAAATTCCTAGGTCATTCCTTGCCTCTTACCACATAGGAGGGCTTGAGTTATGTTATTTACCCTTGTTTTGCATGACCATAGATAGGATGTATGTATGTGCTTTTTATGTAACCCTAAAATATAATCTCGGGAGTACACTTGCTTAATTCAACTTTTAATCAAATCACCGTCTTTGTTTTAGTTATTTGTTATTTGCATTCTTATTTTTTTAGTTTAATAAATACAAAAAAACCAAAAATATTTTCTTTAGAATTTCAACACAGTCTTTTTTCTGTGGGAACGAACTTGCTATACTTTCAGCATTAATGGGTTGTTTAGCATTATTTTTGAGTAGGGGTAAATAGCAACTACGATCGCATTTTTATTACACATATTTGCCCCCATCAAATTTTGGCGGCGTTAACGGGGAAAGCAGTCGTGTTGAAATTTTATTTCTTTAGTTTTAGTTTTTAATTTTCTTGCGTATTTTGAGTACTCTTTGCTATTCTTCTTTGCATGCCCAGGACAAGATCATTTGGACTAGCAGAATATCAATACGACCCTGAACTTGCACAGACTTTGCGTGTTAGGAAGAAGTTAGAATTCAAAGCAATGGCTGCACAAGGTAATCAACCCAATGTCGATGTTCCTTCAGCGATTGTTGATCCTCCACCGGGGGACCCTTCGTGTATTCCACAAGCACCACCAGTGGTACCACGGCGTCGGTATGGTGATCATTATAAGCCTAAAATGGATAATTTGGATTCACCTTTTATAGACACTGGAGAGCATTTTCAAATTCCGCCGGCTTTCATAAATTTGATTAAAAATGGCCAAGTTTTCCATGGATTAAGTACTGAGGACCCACATGCACATTTAAGGACATTCCTTAAAGTGTGTAATATGAGAGATGGTATGACTCTATTAATGGGGCAAGAATTGAAACTTTTGATGAGGTTGCAAAGAGGTTCATGACTAAATACTTTCATCCATCTCGGATGGATAAGATTCGGATGGATTTCATGAAGTTTCGTCAATGTTAAAATGAGTCATTCACAAAAGCTTGAGATAGATTTCGTGAACTTTTCAATAAATGCCCAAACAATGGGTTGGAGCAGGAAAGAGAGCTAAATTTCTTTTGCAATGGACTCAATTTCGATACTATGCATTTGGTAAATCTTTTAGCTGGAGAAAATTTGCGTGATAAATCACCAGAAGAAGTTGAAGAGATTTTTGAGCATATAGTAAGTAATGAGCTGATGTTGCCCACTGCAAGAAGTAACCATGGAAGACGGCAAATTGGAATGTTAGAATTGGATAGAACAGCCAACCTGGAAGCACAAATGACAGCCATGCAGGGCCAACTGTCCAGTATTCAGGCAGCCTTGACAAACAAAATCACACCATCTCGTGGATTATACCAAGGAGCACATCATATGGATGAATGTCCTCAAGTCACTAATGAACTATTTCAGTATGTCAATATCAACCGGAATACTAATTCAAATCAATGGAAGCCATCCGGTGGGAATCAGTGGTATCAAGGAGGACAAAATTGCCCACAGTATAATGCATCAAGACCAACTTATCCACCTGGATATGGAAACCAACAAAACACACAGAGTAGTACTTCACAAGCAACAATTGATGATGTTATAACAGTGTTGGGGGCGAAGATGGAAAAGTTTTTTGGAGAATGCCAACAGCGACAGGACAATACAGATAAAACATTGAAGATTTATGGAGGTATGTTCAGGGAGCATAAAGCTCTTCTTAAGAATATGGAGACTCAAATAGGCCAACTCGCAAATGAATTGCTTAATAGACTGGCAGGAACTTTACCAAGTGATACTTTCCCAAATTTAAAGGGAAATGAGCAATGCCATGCGATTACACTTCGAAGTGGTAAGGAATTGACATCTCCAACTATTAATAAAGAAAATTCTCCAAAGGATGATCAAGATACTTTCAAGGTTCCAATTGAGATGGAGGAAGTTCCAAAGCAAGCTGAACCCAAGGAACTTAGTGCAAGTAAAGGGAGAAAGAAAAATCCTCCAAGTGCTTTTAATTTTCCAAAATGTGCTCCATCATTACCTTTTCCTCAAAGGATTCAACCATCAAAGAAGAAGATTTTGTTCATCAAATTTGCTGAGATTATTAAGCAGCTCCATGTGGAACTACCTTTGTTGGATTTGGTGAAGATGGTACCTACTTACACTAAATTTCTAAAAGATCTTATTTCAAATAAAGAGCAGATTTTGCAATGTGAGGAGGTTATTCAATTAAATGAAGTTGGGCAATGCTTAATGAAGAAAAATCGTCCCCCTAAGCTTAAAGATCCAGGAAGCTGCACAATCTCATATAGAATTGGTTCAAGATATTTTGCTAAAGCATTATGTGATTTGGGGGCTGGAATTAACTTGATGCCATATTCTATAGCTATCAGTGTGGGAATGGGTGAGCAAATCAAACCAATGGCTATAACTCTTCAGTTTGCTAATAGATCCATTATCACTCCTATGGGTATCATTAAAGATGTTTTGGTAGTAGTTGATAAGTTCACAATTCCGGTGGGCTTTATTATCTTGGACATGGAGGAAGATGAAGAGGTTCATCTCATATTTGGAAGACCATTTTTGAAAACTGGAGATGCTTTAATTGGCTTACGCAGCAAGACAATCACTTTTCGTGTCAATGGCGAAGAGGTAACATTTAATGTTAATTATGCTATGAAGCATCTTAGGGATATTAATACTTGTTTTTTCATAAATGTTGTTGAAACTTCAGTTATTTCATGCAATCCTATGAAAAAATGTAGTATTAATGATAAAGGCTCTTTAATGCATATATCTAATTCTGTGTTGCTAAAAATTGATGAGAATATAGCATTAGAATTGCAAAACATGGTCAAAAATGTTTTCATAGATACTTCCATTTATGAGCTAACTGATAATGTTTGTGATGAGCCCATTGAGGTGAGGCCGATTGAAATTCTTGATCGCAATGAAAATAGATTGAAGCCTTCAGTTGAAGAACCTCCAAAATTGGAGCTCAAGCCACTCCCTTCACATCTCAAATATGCCTTTTTGGGGGATAATAACACTTTGCCCATAGTTATCTCAGCTACATTAGAACCATGGCAAGAAGAGAAGCTTATTATGGTGCTGAAAAATGTATCAAGGAGCAATTGGGTGGACTATTGCTAACATTAAGGGAATTAGTCTATCAATCTGCATGCATAAAATTCTTTTGGAAGATGATGCATTCCAGTACGAGATAGGCAACGTCGATTGAATCCAGCAATGATGGATGTGGTCAAAAAGGAGGTGATCAAACATTTGGAGTTTGGGATGATTTATGCTATCTCTGATAGTGAATGGGTAAGTCCAGTCCAATGTGTGCCAAAGAAGAGTGGGGTGACAGTGGTCAAGACTGATAATAATGAGTTGTTAGCCACACATATCATTAATGCATGGCGAGTTTGTATGGATTATCGTAAGCTCAACAAGGCAACCCACAAAGATCATTTTCCTCTACCATTCCTTGATTAAGTGTTGGACAGAATTGCTGGTTATCTATTTTATTGCTTCTTGAATGGTTACTCAGGATATAATCAGATCACAATTGACCCAAAGGATCAGAACAAAACAACATTCACTTGCCCTTTTGGTACTTTTGCATTTAAGAGAATGCCTTTTGGATTATGTAATGCACCCACAACATTTCAACGATGTATGATGGCCATCTTTCATGATATGGTGGAAGATATTATTGAGGTATTTATGGATGATTTCTCAGTTTTTGGTCATTCTTTTGATAAGTGCTTGGATAATCTGGCTAAGGTACTTGAAAGATGCGTGGAGACTAATTTGGTTTTGAATTGGTAGAAATGCCAATTTATGGTGCAAGAAGGAATTCTCCTAGGCCACAAGATCTCAGCTAAAGGCATGGGGGTGGATAAAGCAAAATTGGATCTCATTGCAAAGCTACCATATCCAATAAATGTCAAGGGAGTAAGAAGTTTTTTGGTCCATGTCGGGTTCTACAGCAGATTCATTCGGGATTTCTCTAAAATAACCGAGCCCTTGTGTCATCTATTGGAGAAAGATGCGGTATTAAACTTTGATGATAACTGTAAAGCAGCATTTGATTTTCTTAAAGGCCAACTTGTAGCAGCTCCAGTCATTAAACCTCCCAATTGGAGAGCTCCCTTCGAGATTATGTGTGATGCGAGTGATTTTGCTGTAGGGGCAGTTCTTGGTAAAAGGACAGACAAAATTTTTCACACTATTCATTATGCCAGTCGTTTACTCGATCCAGCTCAGTGTAATTACACTACAACCAGAAAGGAGATGTTGGCAGTTGTTTTTGCTGTGGATAGATTCCGTTCTTATTTGCTGGGAGCCAAAGTGATTATTTACACAGATCATGCAGCAATCCGTTATTTAATGGCCAAGAAGGATGCAAAACCGAAGTTGATTCAATGGGTTCTACTTTTACAAGAATTCGACTTGGAAATCCATGATAAGAAGGGAGCTGAAAATCATATTGCCGACCACCTTTCTCGTTTGGAAAAGCATGAGCATTTGGAAGAGGACATTAATGTCCAAATTAAGGAGATCTTCCCGGATGAGCAATTGTTTCAAGTGGAAGAAGCAGAAAAAGCTCCATGGTACGTTGACATTGCAAATTATATGGTTTCGAAAAAAATTTCGCCAAACTTGTCTAGCCAACAACGGAAAAGACTCATTCATGATGCAAGCTACTACTATTGGGATGAGCCTTATCTTTTCAAGGTATGCAATGACCAAGCTATTAGAAGATGTGTTCCTGAGGAGTATCAAAAAGAAATTCTTCGATCATGCCATGAATCTGATTATGGAGGACATTTTGGGGGGCGAAGAACAACTTACAAAGTGTTGCAGTCGAGGTATTATTGGCCAAAATTATTCCATAACACTCAAGAGTAGATCAAACATTGTGATGAATTTCAGAGGACATGAAATATTTCATGGAGGAATGAGATGCATCTAAACAACATTATGGAGGTGGAAATTTTTGACGTTTGGGGCATAGACTTTATGGGACCATTCCCAAAATTTAATGGTAACTCTTACATTCTTGTGGCCGTGGATTATGTTTCTAAATGGATTGAAGCAATTGCATTACCGACTTGTGATGCGAAAAGTGTGGTAGGGTTCATCAAGAAGTACATTTTTATTCGTTATGGAACCCCAAAGGCTATTATCAGTGATGGAGGTACACATTTTTGTAATAAGGCTTTTCAAACATTATTGACTAAATATGGAGTCCGGCAAAAAGTGGCAATCCCTTACCATCCTCAAACAAGTGGACAAGTGGAGATATCAAACCGGGAGATCAAGAGTCACATTTTCAACATTGCCACTTTTTGTGATAAAGGGTTCCAACGCATTCTAGGACACATTGGGAAGGTGTAGTAGGCATTATTTCATCACAAAACGCAAGATTTTTGCATTTTGATTTTGAGCTTCAAGAGGTAAATTTCGAATTTCTCTCTTAATTTTTGAATATTCTTGTGTTTAATTGTGCTATATATGTTCTATTTACACTAGTTGGTGAATTGTGTTGATGAATGGATTGAAGCATCGATTTGTTGAATTTTGGAATAGTGTATATATAGTGTAATACACGGTTATGAACCAATATTTATTTCTGTGATTCAACTGTGCTCAAATGTGTTATGTAATCATGTTAGAATGGTACATATTGATCGTGTTGTCATAATATTAT
This sequence comes from Ophiorrhiza pumila, assembly GCA_016586305.1. Taxonomy (NCBI): domain Eukaryota; kingdom Viridiplantae; phylum Streptophyta; class Magnoliopsida; order Gentianales; family Rubiaceae; genus Ophiorrhiza; species Ophiorrhiza pumila. Next base: position 22,680,006 of record BLIW01000005.1, read on the forward strand.
GAATTATTGTGGTTTTGTTGGGCAATTTTGGTGTGTCATTTTGTACCAAATTAATTAACTTACTCTCAAACAATAATTCAAGTATAATGTGAGTAAGGTCGATCCCACGAGGAATAACAAATCTTCTTAATTAATTAATTTGCAATCGTCACCACAAATTAAATTAAAATAATACGTAGGAAAATAGATAAATTCACGAATTAATAAACAAAGCAATTAATATCATAAAAATACCGAATTAAATTACTTAAGATAAAATTTTGGCAAATAAGCAATCCACACTAATCTTTATCAGTTGTTCATTGACGCAATAATAATAACTTTCATTTTCAATCAGTCAGTTATAGGACACCGAGAATCGACTCTGACGTGTCCCAATCATTTCTTACTTATTCGATAGTGGACGAGTATCAGCTTAATCCACTATTTCCCTATTTCTAACATAACCAGGCCGGAATCAGCCGATCACCCAATTTAATGTTAAAAAAGCATTAAATACTATAAGGACCTAACTCTAACAAATTATACCATGATCCGCATGCAATAATTTGTTAACCGTTTGTTTCCATCTACCGAGAGAGTAGCTTTGCCACTAATTAATCTTACTTATTAAATCCAGTGATTTAATAAGGGATTAATTGGCTCTACCTAAATCTATTAAAGTTGATCAGGCTTTAACCTATCTAGATAATGAACGCTATACTCAGAAAACTCACGGAATCAATTATGAAATTATTCTTAAGAACAATTCGGTCTCACAACTTATTCATGATTAGTGCTTCTTACTTAAGCCAGAAAAGAAACTACTAACTAATCATAATTAAAAACAAAAGAAATAATTAAAAGAAATAAATCTAAATTAAGAAAAACAAACCGAGCAGCCCATCATTTGGGCAAACGACGGGTGTCTGTTCTTGTTGTACAATGAAAACTACAGAAAGGCTACGCTCCCCCAAAAGTTGTTCCAAAAGATAAAGATCAAAAAGATATCCAGCCCTCATTATTCTTCTCCCTTTAATAGAAGAGAAAAATATAACTTCCTAATATTACTCAAGAAAGAAATCTTATGGTTTCTATAAATCTCTCAAGCACATGCGGTTGTAACAAAATATCTTCCAAATCAAATTCTTCTCCCAATTGGTAATTGCCAATAATTCTTTCTGCTGCCAATCTTCTTCTCTCTCTTGCTAGCTTCCACAAAATCCTCTTATTGCCCCAAATCCTTCTTCCTTATCTCCAGCCATTGATTTCGTAGAAAAACTCTCCAAATTCCATCTTTCCTCTCATCATACTCCAATCATGGAATCTCACAAATTCTGCAAAGATAACAGCCCATTAATTATAGATTCTACCCCATTAAGCACGTAAAAGTGTACATAAAAATATGAATATTCTGTGCTTATCAAATTTTATTTGATTGTCGGTTTCAATAGAATTATAATATAAATGCATGATAGGTGTTTGTCAAAATGCTTCAATAATTTATGTTTAAATTTGACGCACCTTAGAATGTTGAACATAACATGCATACCTTGTGTTTGGTATAAAGCTTATAGGGTGTCCTTTTGACTTAACACCAAATCTTGATTACCTTAAGGTTAAAAAAATATGATCTTGAATTGATATCTATTGTGGAGATTGCAATTGTTTGTTGTATTGTGCTTTGTCTTTTGTTTTTCTTTTGGTGTTTCAATTCGTGTTTGTTCTTGTTCTTGCAAGTGTGGTAAGGGTATATGCATTACATGGCTAGTGTTGAGGATAGGTTTTGAATTAAGTGTGGGGGGAATATATTATTATAGTGATGTTGTTTAATTGCGAGAAGTGGTGTTTAGATATGTAATATCCTATTCTCTCATTAATTTGTCAATTGGTTCTATGGTTTGTATTTAATATTCTAATTTTGACAAATATGGCGCCAAAGAGAACATGCAGCACTGTTGGTAATGCACCACCCCCACCACCTCCTCCACCACCACCACATCCTAATCTCGCGGGGTTTGATGATTTCTGTTTCATGTGCTTAGAGGCAGAAAAGTTCCATAATGAGAAGCTTGCACTAAAAGCAATGGTGGAGGAGCATGGTATCGAAGTCATGGCCGCGCCAATTGCCAACCAGATAAGGAATCGTCGTTGGCAACAATTTTGCAAACAACCGATTAGTGGAAATACTACATTGGTGTGGGAGTTTTATGCTAACTACCCATTTGCACGGCAAGGAGTCTTGCGCATTTCTAGAGTGAATGTGCCGGTTGGCCGTACTCAATTCAATGAGTACCATGGATTGCTTGACATTGCAGATAGTGGTTATCGAGTCATGGTGGGCAGCAAGATTTCAACTCCACAAGTCTACTCCACCAAAACAGGTCAACCCCTTGCCTACGCCGCATCGGTATTCTCTATATCTGAGCTTAAGCTGGCAAAAATGACCAAGATCACAAAAGTTTGGAATTATTTCATCATTGGGAAGCTTATCCCCAGCGTCCATCAGGCTTATTGTGACAGTGATAAGGCCATTCTAAATTATGTAATTCAGACGGGCCTCTCAATCGATGTCGGAGAGATCATGGACATTGAAATCCATTAGGCACGTCGCTTTATCCGGACAGGATTATATTATCCCTCCGCAATCACTACCATTTGTTATGCCGTTGGGGTTCCAGCTTTAGGAACTGATGAGCTTTGTGGAGTACGTGATATGATCACCACTTCGATGTATAATGCATATAAGATCAGTTCCTACCAATATTTAGGACAGCCACCAGTGCAACCGCCACAGCAACAGCAAGAACAAGACCAAGGGAAACAGCAAGAACAGGATGAGGAGCCAGGACCACCACCACCACCACCTCCACCCTGCCGCCTACTTATATTTGCGGGCATGCATGCTCGTGTGGACGAGATGGAGGCGATGCTGACCCAACAAACGACTCACTTCGACGAGAGATTTGATCAGATGGCGATGGCTTATGCCAACATGTCCCATCAGATGTCGCAGATTTCTGACATGGTTCGTCAGATGAGTTGTCAGTGGAAGATTTCGAGGGGCGAGAGATCCAATTTGCAGCCTCCTCCACGCGATGACATGCAGCACGATTAGGTAGTGTTTCTCCTTGCCCACATTGAGGACAACGTGGATTTTAAGTGTGGGGGGAGTTATGAGAGTAGTTTTGTTTTTCTATTTTTATGTTTTTCTATTTTTTCTATTTTTTTGATGAGATGTTATTTGGATGTTATATTAAGACAATTAAGTTAATGGAATTAGGATTTATTTTAGATTTTAATTATGTCCCATTCGTATTAGTTATTCCCTTGAGTTAACCTTAGCTATTCGGTAATGATAACTCTTTGCATAGTTACAGCATGGTTTTAGGTATTTTTGTGTTAATTCCAATTTTTGAAATTTTGATCTTTATGTGATAAGTGTTTTGTTGCCAATGATTGGGTTTTATCGAAAGATTCAATTTGGGATAGGAAAATAATATGCTATCTAGAGGGAGTTGAGTCTTTGATGGAAAGTTTAGCATTTTGAGTCAATCATTTTTATGCACTTAGGTGAACTACTGAGGGGATTGACGAGTTTGTAATCATTAAGTAGGTTGGTGTGTTTTTAACACTTTGTTTAGTTGAAACTTATATAACTCGCTTAAAATATGTTCTTCAATAAATGTGCTTACATAAATGTTTGCACTTAATGCTTTTTCATTTTTAAGCTTGTTATGATCATACTATCATCTCTCTATGAGATTGCTTTTAATAATAACCTAAAGAGAACTCATATGGCTGGTAACGGAGATTAGAAGCCGTAAGACTTTGGCTTCATATTGCCACTCCTCTGCGAGACTGCTCTTAAACGAAAAGTTAATGGAGAACTTGCATGAGTGGGAATGGGTTCAAAACCCGAAGGTGAGACAGTACTCCAGGTGGATGTCACAGGATTTCCAATGAAATACCCTAATTAAGTGTGACAGTTTGGGGGAACGAGTGTTATATTTATGAATCTAAATGTTTGCCGAGTGAACCCTCATTAATACGAGTTTAATAATGAATTGTTAATATGTTAGTGAGGAAAAGTTGAGACAAAAACTTAGTTGTTGAAACCCTAATTTATGTGGTTGTAGATGAGTTATGAACTGAGGTGGAACCTATCGCACACACACTCATGGTTGGCTCAACGTGTCTAAATGAGTACATTAATGTACTTTGATAACTTTTGGGGACGTATATTATGTGTACCTGACATTTGAATACTTGAGAATATAAGAAATTTACATAGCATTTGTCCTTAGATCGAATTGATGAAGTTAGATGCGTTTTTGATGTTATGTGTTAGTATTTTTTTTAGAACCTTTATGTTAGGTTTTTTTTAGTTTTGTTATTTTTGGTTTAGTTTGTTCGGGGACGAACAAAGGTTACGTGTGGGGGAAATTGATGAGGTGAATTTATTCACCTTTTATGTAGTGTTTATACTTAATTCTTTGGTCGTTCTTGTTCGTTTTTATTCATTTTGGTGTTTTATTTTTAGGGTTGTCGATCATGGTGCATACTTGGAAGAGGAAAATCATAAAAGAGTTAAATCGGATGCAAAGTGGAGGAAAAATAAAAGAAAGTTCGTGAATTCATGGAAAACACCTCCACTTCGCGACGTGGGTGGACGTCGCGGCGGGAGACCCAGCACGTCGTGACGTCAAAAATGAGAATTAAATCGATTTTTGGATGATTTTTTGGACGATTTTTGAGAAATTTCTAGTAAGCCACGTCGCGACGTCGGGACCCTCCCACGTCGCGACGTGGGTGCACTTCGAGACGTGCAGACATGCACTTCGCAACTTGTGTGGACGTTTTAACGTGCGACTGTGCACGTCGCGACTTCGGGGAAAAGTGCAGTTTTACGAGTTAATTTTAGAAATTTGCGATTTTGGCCCACTTTGAGACTTCTTATCCGACATGGTTTTTCATGAGGGACTTATTTGCTAATATTTGTATAGAATTACTATAAATAGGGCTAGGGTTACAGGTTTTTATGGTGTGTCATCTTTGAGAGAATTAAAAGCAAGGGTTTTTCTTCTTTGTAATAGCTAGGGTTTCATCTTCTGTTATTGCTTGGGAGAATTGCAACTGTATGGATTGGGAACATCATTAATTATTGAATTCATTGATTTAGAGACAAATATTTCATCTACGGATTCGCAATTCAAGGTGTTATCTTTCCTTTTAATTTATATTTTCAATATTGTGCTAAATTATTAATATTATGATGATGTTTGATTTAGCCATACTCGGCTAAACTTATTGTGCTCCCGGGATTATGAATAAGGGTTTTTGTACTTAATTTACATGCTATGTTCTATCCTATGGTCTTTGTGGAATAAGTTTTGCTGTGTTCTTCATAATTATACATGATTTAGCGATGGATTATGTATGATGAATATTTTCTTAAAGTGCAGTAAATTATTTAGAGATAACTTGCTTTAATCTTGCCTCTTACCACATAGGAGGATTAGAGTGGGTTGTTTGGAATCTTTTGTGGGTTAGTTGTGAATTTGTTAGATTGATTTTACCTTAGCTCTTGCCTCTCGCCACAAAGGAGGAGTTAGGGGGATTAGTTTAGCATTAGCCTGACTGGTTCGGGCGTTGCCTCTTACCACATAGGAGCGGTTGAATTTGAGTGTTTGATTGAGTTGATTAGTTGCACTAGATTCCGGGTTAATTAAGGAAGTAAACCTTGCCTCTTATCACATAGGAGGGTTTAATGAATTAATTAATATCTAAATAGGTAAATTCCTAGGCCATTCCTTGCCTCTTACCACATAAGAGGGCGTGAGTTATGTTATTTACCCTTGTTTTGCATGACTATAGATAGGATGTATGTATGTGCTTTTTATGTAACCCTAAAATATAATCTCGGGAGTACACTTGCTTAATTCGACTTTTAATCAAATCACCGTCTTTGTTTTAGTTATTTGTTATTTCCATTCTTATTTTTTTAGTTTAATAAATACAAAAAAATCAAAAATATTTTCTTTAGAATTTCAACACAGTCCTTTCTCTGTGGGAACGAACTCGCTATACTTACACCATTAAGGGGTTGTTTAGCATTATTTTTGAGTAGAGGTAAATAACAACCACGATCGCATTTTTATTACACATATTTGCCCCATCAATGTTTCTCCACAAGTAACTTTAGAATATTAACCAAGATTTTAGATATTATATTTTGCAACATGTTTTAGGGTCCATTGAGCATCAAGATGATTTGACAATCAATCTTATCATGGATTGCTAGTTTCAACCCATGATAGATATCAACTTTAAATCGAAATTCTTCCTTTTGGTACTGTTGTTGTGCTCGAAGGTTAGAATACTGATTGAAAAGTCCTGCAATTTGTTCATCAGATGAATAATCATCGTTGGCTAAAATTCTATGAGACTATTGGGGTAGTATCGAATAGAATTGATGTCCTTGAATGATTCTCCTACCACCATTTTCTCCACCTGTAATGCCCTACTTAACTTGCATTATTTGTAATCCCATTTTTGCTTGATCGATATGAACAAACAAGATTTGAAACGCATTTGTTATGTTACGAACCTCTTTAATTACATTAGCAAGTATTACATCATCATCGCTTTGGTTGGCCATTTCAATGGAAAACCTTTTTTGATACTGTCTAACACGGGTAAATTAATTGAAAACAATAATTTTCACAAGGCATAAATTTCCAAAAAAAAAATTGGAAGAGTTTATTGAATAATAAATGTTGAATGATCATAAAACTAAAATCCTACAAGTATTACAGTTATTAGCAATTCATACTAATTAATATATGGATCGTTTACAATACTCAACAAACCCTATCAGCAATTTGTCTTACTTAGGTACATCAATGTTTTGTTATTTACCTTCCTTAATATATTAGTTATCTGTTCCTTGGAGGGGGAAAAAAAATGTTAGTCCATTGAAAACTATAGCAATTTATTAGATTCTTGTGTAAGCGAGAATTCCAATTGACTGCAACAAATAAAATATAAAAAATAATTTGATGCACAGAAATTATCTATGTTGACAAACGATTGGCCATGTTCTATAGCATATAGGTGTATATCCTTAACTCAATCCTTGATAGCCGCTTTGCATCCGGACTTCATCAAGCATGCTACTGTTTACGTTTTTTTGTGAAAAAAATCTTGCCTTTTTTTGTTTCCAAATTTGAGTCACCAAATGAAACAAAATCTGTGATGGAAACGTTGTTGCTATGTGTTCAACAACATCTATTTTTGGTTATCTGAATGGGGTTTGTTTCCTAAAATTCTTACTGCCAAAGCACCTAATAAATGGCCGTCAGTTTGAAAAACGACAAAAGGAAATTCAAAGCATATCTTGATAAAAGATGACACAAAATGGCAACTAAATAACAGTCCTCTTTGAAAGTATTTTCAGATATAAAGATCATCACTTTGATTCCTAGTTTTGAAGCCTTAATCCGATCTCAATGGCCAATATACTTTGCACATTGTCAATCCTTTTGGTAGTGGTATCCCATTATGGATGTCAAGGTTCTCAACAATTTAGCAAATTCAAAACAGAGCTAGTTAACTGGGGATCAGAATCAGATACATCTACCGAGATATTTCCTGTGTTTATTAGTCCTCAAGATGGGCTGAAAGAAAATGACAGAATTGAAAGATTACCAGGACAGCCTGATGGGATAGATTTCAACCAATATTCTGGACATGTTACAGTTGATCCCATTGCAGGAAGAGCATTGTTTTATTATTTTGTTGAGTCCCCGGAAAATACGCATTCTAAACCTCTACTACTCTGGCTAAATGGAGGTAATTTTGGTGGACAATTTCTCAATCTTTCTGAAATATAAACACAAAACCGACACTGCTAATGTTTGAATATTCTTTGTTGTGCGAGCACAGAGCCGGGATGCTCTTCCTTTGGCATTGGAGCAATGACAGAACTCGGGCCATTTAGAGTCAACAGCGACGGTAAAACCCTCTATCGTAATCCATATGCATGGAATAGTGGTAAGTGTTCAAAATTGTACCAAATTTCTTCTGTGTGATCTAATTTTGCATAAGCATCTAATAGAATTTCCATTTCCATTCCTGCCAGAGGCTAATATCATATTTCTTGAGGCTCCAGTTGGCGTTGGATTTTCATACTCGAACACAAGTTCTGATTATAAAATAGTTGGGGACAATACTACTGTCCATGACTCATACACCTTCCTAGTTAATTGGTTTGAAAGATTTCCCGAATACACGAGTAGAGATTTGTTTATTGCAGGAACAATCAATTTAGCCACCGTTGCGATTCAGCTTGCTCAGTTTATTCTCCGTGCCAACAAGTACTCTAATCAGACTGTAATTAATGTCAAAGGAATTGCTGTGAGTCATTGAGTTTGTGAATTGGCAAAAAATAAAAATCAAAACTAGATGATCATGTTCAATCATTTATATGTGAAGTTATGATTTCAGGCTGGCAATCCATACCTCGATTGGAAATCATGGTTCGAAGGGACACGAGATTATGCTTGGACACATGCACTTATTTCAGATGAAATATACTTGGGGATGAAGAACTACTGCAGTGATGTTTATGGCGCTCCTGATTCAGATCAATGCGTTGAGTTCTTTCGGAAAATGCAAAAATTACTTTTTGCTGTCAACAATTTTGATATTTATAGCCCCAAATGCAATTACACATGGGGAACAGAATCTGTAAGTATCAGAATTTCATTTCATGCATTTCAATGTGTAAAGAATTTCGATTCATTGTAATCTTGTTTGCTAAATACTGATTCAAACAATTCAAAAAACAGAAACCGGGATATGGTCCTTGCTCCACCAATTATGTATTTGACTACGTGAATAATCTTGAAGTGCAAATTGCTCTTCATGCTAACATGGGAACTAGTCCCCAGCCATGGGAGATTTTCAGGTACCACTACTACTGATTCTGTATTATACTATCAAATTTTGATGGTTTTATTTTCTACTATAGTCTTTCCCTAACTTTTATTGCTTCCCTTGCTGTGTTGCTGTGCGGAAAATTAATAGTTATACAGTAAATTATGCTTGGGATCGTGGCGCAGAAACTGTGTTGCCAATTATTAATTGGTTGATTAAGCAAGGAATTCAAGTTTGGATTTACAGGTGACTCACTCTAGCCCAATCAATTTTGTTAGTATTTAGAGCATTGATAATTGAAGAAAATGGACGAATTGATAAAAATATTATGCACAGAATTTTTAGCAGTTGTAACAAATAGAGAAATGCATACCCTATATTTTATGATCGTAATTAAAGTACCTCTAAAATTGAAAAGAAAGATTTATAAAAACAACTATCAGATTACGAAGCTTTATGGATCAGAATATTGGGCGGCTAACTGTAAGCATGAATAAAAAATGAGGGTAATAAGAATGAGAATGTTAATATAGATATGTGGAAAAAACTAGTTGGATAGAATAAATGATAAATGTATAAGAAAAAAGTGAGATAGTTCCAATACAAGAAAAAAAAAGAGAGAAACATACTTTAGACATATATGTAAGAGACCTCTAAATACCATAATGTAGCGTGTAAAAAATAGAGAAATATTAATTCAAATTAAAAAGGAAAGGAGGAAACTTAAAAAGAATTAGAAAGAACTGATAAAAAAAATTTATGATATATTTAAATCTAGATGAAAACATGTATATAGATAAAATACAATAGCGAAAATTTACGATATATTTAAATCTAAATGAAAACATGTATATAGATAAAATACAATAGCGAAATATGATTCATATATAACCATGAACAAAAAGGGTATAGTTTTTGTTTTTTTTTTTCTTTTTTTTCTACAATTTTACTCCTGAAACACCATGTCCATATGCTCTTGCAGTGGTGACACAAATCAGGATAAGCCAATAACATCCACCAGATATGCAATTAACAAACTGGGGCTATCAGTAACTACTCCCTGGTTCCCATGGTACCTCCAAAATGAGGTAATTCATATGTAGTTCAAAGCCTTTAATTCTCATTGCCAACGTTAATTAATGTAATCTTAGAAGATCGAAGTGGATATCGCTTTGTTGTCTTTGCAGGTTGGGGGATACGTAGTTCAATACCAGAATAACTTGACATTCGTTACTGTTAGAGGAGCCGGGGCTTTTGTTGCGGATTCTCAACCAGCAAGAGCTCTTGCATTTTTTACTTCATTCATAAACGGCAAACTTCCCCAATCTAAATAGGGCTGCAAATGATAATGGCGGATGAATGCTTTGAGGACGATATATGGCTTTTGAAGAGGAATCATTGATCATTATCAAATTTACTGAATTTACTTCCTTATGTTTTGTGTTTAATCAAATGAGAAGCTTTCCTGTCTAAAGCAGGGATTCGAATAATCACTAAACATACTTCCGATTTTCTGTTTCACTCCCTATTTCATCATTTGTTTCATTTTATAGTTACAAGAGACATCTATGTTTAATTAATTAAAACCCTATCAAGTGATTAGTAATCCAAAAGAATTATCCACACAACGAAACCTAGACGTTATGGTTTGCGAAATAACACTTTCATTGCCAATCAGGCCTGCAACAGTATGCCCGCCTAATCAATGAAAAATTAACAATTCGAATGATCGCTAAATCAGATCGCTAAGTACTCTTCGAATCTTCTGTTTCATTTTATAGGTATACGCCACGTATGTTTAATTAAAACTTTATCAATTGATTAGTAAACTGTAATTGATAAATGTTTAATACAAGTTGCGCATATGTGAAATAAAACAGAGATTGAAACACTAAACAAAATAGAAGATCCATTGGATAGCTAAACATGACATGAAGAAAACAGATTGGTAGTCATTAATTGCAAAAACAATAAGTTAACTGCACCTTGTGAATGAGAAGGTTTTAAGCAAGTTACAATTAATATCTAGCAAGGAGCATCAACTCTATTAAGGCTGCCAACATGAAGAATCGTTTTGTTGGATTAGGCACTCCTTGAAATGTTATATTCTTAAACATTCCAGTCTCTGGATTGTAAGAAACCAGAGTGCCTCCCTTGTACTCTAGCAAAATTTCACCATTCTTGTTAGGGAATAAACGAATCTCACGTTGTATCTAATAGCCCAAAAGAATAATAGATGATAGTAACGAGAAAAATAAATGAGACAATGAACACAATGATTTACGTGGTTCGGTCAATGTGACCTACGTCCACGGCCGGAGGTGGTGCCAAAATTTCACTAATATGTGGAGACAAATTTACAAAAGTGGAACACTAATTTCCACAAGGCTTTAGAAGCAAAAGAGAACAAAGAAAGGAGAAAATGGCAGAGGATTTAGAAAGCTTTGAATGCTTTCGTTTTTGGGTGATCATAAACCTTCAGCATTGCCTCCTATTTATAGGCAATGCTGAAGTGTGAATTGTAAAACAAAAGTCATGGCCGAATAACGGTTTTGCATGCTGCCAAACTTCTTCGGTTCACATTGCTGCACTTTGTCAACAAACAACAATGAAAAAGGAAATGTTTGGTGCCCGACATTTTGTTTGCCAAACCCAAAGTCAATAAAGGTTGCTGTCCATTTGTCCATTTCTTACAAATCTCCACCTTGGACTGTAACCTGAACAATAGTGACTTAATCAAAACACACCTCCGGCAAAGCCCCAATGGGATGAATCACAAACTATGAACACCAATCAAGTCCAAGCACTGCTTGAACTTATATACTGGAAGAGCTTTCGTAAACATATCAGCAGGATTGTCCTTGGTATTGATTTTCTGAACAAGGACCTTCTTCTCAGCAATGGTATCTCGAATGAAATGATATTTGATATCAATATGCTTCGTCCGCTCATGATACATCTGGTCTTTAGTCAAATGAATTGCACTTTGACTATCACAGTAAATGGTAGTAACATCTTCTTGTAGAGTTAATTCGCCGAATAAACCTTTCAACCATAAAGCTTCTTTAATAGCCTCAGTAACTGCCATATATTCTGCTTCAGTAGTAGATAAAGCTACTACATGTTGTAGAGTAGCTTTCCAGCTAATTGCACAACCTCCAATGCAAAATACATAACCTGTAAGAGACCTGCGCTTATCAAGATCACCGGCGTAGTCTGAATCTACAAAACCAACCAAAGTGTTGTTGGTTCTACCGAACTCCAAACAAGAGTTTGAAGTACCCTTCAAATATCTGAGTATCCATTTCACAGCTTGCCAATGTTCTTTGCCTGGATTTGCCATATACCTACTAACAACACTAACAGCTTGTGAAATATCTGGACGAGTACAAACCATTGCATACATAATACTGCCAACGGCACTAGAGTAAGGAACACGTGCCATATAACCTTCCTCTTCCTCTGAATTTGGTGATTGAGCAGCAGATAGCCTAAAATGGCTAGCGAGAGGAGTACTGACTGGTTTGGCATCCAACATACCAAATCTCTCCAAAACTTTCTTAAGGTAACCTTCTTGGGTCAGATATAATTTTTCAACTCCCCTATCTCGTCTTATCTCCAAACCAAGAATCTTCTTAGCTGCTCCCAAGTCTTTCATTTCAAATTCACCATTCAATAAGGCCTTCAACTGGTGAATTTCTGCAAGATTCTTAGCCGCAATGAGCATGTCATCAACATATAACAAAAGATAAATGAATGAATTATCTTTTTAACTTCCGGAAGTAAACACAACTATCATACATGCTCCTGGAGAAATCATGACCCAACATAAATGAATCAAACCTCTTATACCACTGTCTTGGAGATTGCTTCAATCCATACAAGGATTTCTTCAACAAACAAACATGGTCTTCCTTACCTTCAAATTCGAAGCCTTCAGGTTGTTTCATATAGATCTGTTCATCTAATTCACCATGTAAGAACGCTGTCTTAACATCAAGCTGTTCCAATTCCAAGTCAAACATGGCTACTAATGCAAGCAATACACGAATAGAGCTATGTTTTACAACAGGTGAGAAAACATCATTAAAATCAACACCTTGTACCTGACTATAGCCCTTTGCAACTAATCGTGCCTTATACCTTGCATCGTTAACACCTGAATTACCTTCTTTTCTTTTGAAGACCCATTTGCAACCAACAATTTTCTTTTCTTTCGGAGGCGTCACAAGATCCCAAGTACCATTTTTATACAGAGATTCCATTTCTTCATTCATGGCCACCACCCACTTATCTGAATTAGCACCTGAAATCGCCTCTGTGTATGTGGAAGGTTCTCCATCTCCACCTGTTTCCTGTGCCGCTGATAAAGCATATGCAACTAAATTTGCCAAATTTGCATACCTCTGTGGTGGTCGAATCTCTCGTCTTGGTTTATCTCTGGCTATGGAATATTCTTCTTCTACTGGTTCATCTTCAACAAGGTCTGGAGCTGGTTCATCACCTTGGTCCATAGAAGATCTTTGAGAAGGATTGAAATTTATGATCTCGAACTCCACCTGTTTCTGTGTGCTATCTTCCTTTTCTAAATTACAAGGATTACAAGACTCTTTTCTAGGATTTAACATAAATGACTCATCAAAAGTAACATCTCTACTAATTACAAATTTAGGTGATTTGGGATCAGGACAAAATAATCTGTATCCTTTCACCCCTGAAGCATAACCGAGGAAAATACATTTTCTAGCCCTAGGCTCTAACTTTCCCTCACTTACATGCATATATGCTGGACACCCAAATATTCTTAAATTTGAGTAATTAGCAGGAGTACCTGACCACATTTCCTCTGGAGTCTTGAAATCAAGAGGAGCACACGGAACACGGTTGACAATATAACAAGCTGTAGAGATGGCTTCCGCCCAAAAGTCTGAAGTCAACCCAGCATTTGAGATCATACACCGAGCTCTTTCCAAAAGAGTCCGGTTCATACGCTCGGACACACCGTTCTGTTGAGGCGTCATTCTAACGGTATGATGTCTAGCAATTCCTTCATTTTTACAGAATTCATTGAATTCTGTTCCACAAAATTCCAAGCCATTATCTGTCCGCAGCCGCTTAATGTGTTTTCCTGTCTGCTTTTCAATCAAAGCCTTCCATTGTTTAAATGTTAAGAAAACATCACTTTTATTTTTCAAGAAATGCACCCAAACTTTTCTTGAAAAATCATCAATAAAAGTTAACATATACCTTGCACCACCCTTAGAAGGAACACGAGAAGGCCCCCAAAGATCAGAATGGATATAATCCAAAGTACCTTTTGTTTTATGAACTGCAGGTGAACTGAAACTGACTCTTTTCTGTTTCCCAAAAATACAATGTTCACAAAAGTCCATCTTACCAGTACTTTGTCCACAAAGTAGGCCTCTGTTGCTTAACAACGTTAAGCCCTTCTCACTCAAGTGTCCCAATCGCATATGCCACAATTTGGTGATGTCAGTATCTGATGATACGGAGACTGCTGCAGCACCTGAAACTGTAGATCCCTGCAAGATATACAAACTACCAGACTTGCAAGCTTTCATCAATACAAGAGCACCTCGTGAAATTTTTAAAACTCCACCTTCAGCCGAATACCTGTACCCGAGAGAATCAAGGGTACCTAACGAGATAAGATTTTTCTTCAAATCTGGAACATGTCTAACATTTGTGAGTGTTCTAACAATTCCATCATACATCTTTATCTGAATTGTTCCTCTACCAACAACTTTACATGGAGCATTATTCCCCATCAAAACAACCCCACCATCATATTTTTCATATGTGGAGAAATAATCCTTTTCAGGACTCATGTGGTAAGAACAACCAGAATCTAGAATCCACTCATCTTTAGACCTCACTTTATTTGTTGTTGCTACAAACAAAGTTCCATCATTCTCATCTGCAACTACACTGGCTTCGGCAGTGCTGCTGTTATTCTGCTCATTTTTATATTTTTCTTTATTTTTTAATTTGTAACAGTCAGCCTTAATGTGCCCCTTTTTCTTGCAATAATTACAAACTTTATTTTTATGTCTGGATTTAGACCTGCCGTTGGATCTACTATTATCAAAATTTCTATTTTCAGGTCTCCCCCGTACCATTAATCCCTCTGCCTGTCTTTCACTAGTCTCTCCCGTGATATCCCTATCAATCTGTTCTTTAGATTTTAAAGAAGATTTTACATGACTATATGAGACAGAATCTTTCCCATAAATCATGGTATCACGAAAATGTTTAAATGACTGTGGAAGAGAGCATAACAACAAAATGGCTTGATCCTCATCTTCCATCTTAACATCTACATTCTCCAAATCCAAAATAATGGAATCAAATATATCAAGATGTGAGATAATAGATGTACCTTCAGTCATTTTTAACATATACAACTTTTGCTTCAAATACAGCCGATTCTCCACCGTCTTTTTCATATAAATGGACTTTAACATGTCCCACATTCCTTTGGCTGTCTTTTCACCGGCAATTTCCTGCAAAACCTCGTTAGAGAGATTTAATATAATACCTGATCTAGCCTTTTTATCTAGATCCAAGAAACTTTGTGTCGACATCTCTAGTGGCTTTTTCTCTACTCCTTCAAGAGCTAACTCACACCCATCCTGAATTAGAATGGCTTCCATTCTGAGTTGCCATGTACCGAAGTTGATACTCCGGTCAAACCTTTCAATGGAGTTCTTAGTTACTGTCATCGTGGCTAAAAGATCTAAAATGAGATATGGCTTTGATACCAATTTGTTAGGGAATAAACGAATCTCACGTTGTATCTAATAGCCCAAAAGAATAATAGATGATAGTAACGAGAAAAATAAATGAGACAATGAACACAAAGATTTACGTGGTTCGGTCAATGTGACCTACGTCCACGGCCGGAGGCGGTGCCAAAATTTCACTAATATGTGGAGACAAATTTACAAAAGTGGAACACTAATTTCCACAAGGCTTTAGAAGCAAAAGAGAACAAAGAAAGGAGAAAATGGCAGAGGATTTAGAAAGCTTTGAATGCTTTCGTTTTTGGGTGATCATAAACCTTCAGCATTGCCTCCTATTTATAGGCAATGCTGAAGTGTGAATTGTAAAACAAAAGTCATGGCCAAATAACGGTTTTGCATGCTGCCAAACTTCTTCGGTTCACATTGCTGCACTTTGTCAACAAACAACAATGAAAAAGGAAATGTTTGGTGCCCGACATTTTGTTTGCCAAACCCAAAGTCAATAAAGGTTGCTGTCCATTTGTCCATTTCTTACAATTCTTTAACAGGCATACAACTCGAACTAATCTTCCATTCAAAACATTCCTCCAAATTGCATATGATCTCTTAAGTTCTCGAGTCCTCAAATTTGTTGGAGAATAAACTCCAATGCGAAACTCCATCACCCAAGACTCTTTTGTATTATACTCTTTCATAATCCAAATATCTAAAGCTCCGCAATTTGCATCCACAGGCGCAGCAACACACAGGCATCCTCCCAAAACTGCAAGATGATAATTTCGGCTGCTCAACCAATTCCTCAGTTCAATACACGGAACCTCTCTGAATACCTCATCAGATATATCAAATGAGACGATGAGTCGTCGGCGGTCATGCCCGCTGTTGTAGAAGCCATTACTTGTTGTCCAATGCAACCTGCCATTCAGCAAAACTGCACTTGATCCTCTGTCAAAACGATAAGGTACTCTTCCAATACTTCTCCATTTCTTGCTGCCTAGACTGAAAATTTGAGCATCTGATTTCAGATTTCTATTGACCATACATCGACGGTTTGGCGTGATAGTTGCATTCACGTCATATGTATTGGCATAGTAAACAATCTTGATCAACTTGTACTGATTACAAATGGGATGAAATCCAAATCCATACATCACCTGTTGATCTTGAAAAACAGTTGATTTAGGCAGCTCTGTGTAGTCCACAGTAAAGGGATTGTACAAGTATAGTGAATCGTCAAATAATGAATTTTGAAGACAAAGAATACCATTGCATGATCCAATCACATGAAATTCAGGCATAGAAGCAGAAAAAGGGGCATCAATCTTTCTCACTTTCTCTTGCTGATCAGTATCATCATAGTTAGAAATTTCGACAAAGTAGAGCTGATTTTTTATTGGAAAATCACAATGAAATATGAAATAAGGATTGCCTTTCAATGACTTGGACAGATGCATACCAACAAGATGTAGATCACATGTCAAATTTTGCCAAAGTTTGCATACAAACCGTGATTGAATGATGGATTTCATTGGCAGCCTTGAGATTATATCAAGAGCCACATCACGAAATCTAACCAATTTGAGCGATGTTCTTCTTCTTCTTGATTGCACTTTGTTTTCTTGCTTCGTTTCCCATCATCATAGTCCATCTCGAGAGAAGACTGATCAAAGGCAGAAATCAAAAGTCAAGCATGAATTATACAGAATATGTTTACAGCAACTATCGAATATAGAGACGGTAATTACAAGAAACCTTTTTGGATATATTTCAATTGTTGAGTGGGAGCCGCCATGACTAACGACAGAATTTAAAGTTGTCCTGAAAATGTGAAGTGAAAAAAAAGGTAAAATACACTAAACCCTTTTATACTATTGTTCCGTTTCGCATTCACCTCTCGTAGTTTCAATTACAACAATTAAAACTCTTAATTTTCTAATTTAAAACTAATTAATCTAATATATTATTTGCGTCAAATTACTAAATGGAATTGAACATCCTATTTTAATGTAAGATAATAAAATGACAAATTAACCTTAAAATAAAAAGATTATATAATCAACATAAATAAACAACTCAAATATCAATTTGTAAAGCAGTGTGAAAAAAGTTATAATTTACTGTCACACTAATGCATCTAATCTAAGCAAATCTTAATAAAAATTAAAAAATAAAACATTACAAATAATCTTTGAAATCATATTTTTAAATGCCTATCAACAATCGACATAATCAAGAAAGTCAATCTTTTCAGGATTAAAAAAAATTAGAAAAAATAAAAACAAATATCAAACGTATTAATTAAAAAAATTACAACAAAAGCAAAATTCAATTATTAAACTTCATCTAAGATTAAAAAAAATTACAAAATTAAAGTCATGTAAATATTTATTCTTCAAAATCTAAAGTACCTTGATCTTTGCGCATGAAATAATACTTTGTATTTAAAAAATCAAATTCCTACTAAAGAAGAGACAATAAATTTAATGCTTTTGTAAAACAAAAAAAAAGAGATGATAATTGTAGAGATGTAGCATATATCTTGGGGTTAATTGAATAAGTATATACCGAGCAATTCTATTACATCTTTTAAGGGGTTAATTAGGTACTATAAGTATTTAGCCACTTTAATATGGTTGAAATGATCTTTTCATTGACTCTTTTAACGTCATTATTAATTTTTTTAGTTTTAAAAAGTTAATGAGATTAACTGTTGTAATTAAAGTTACAAGGGGTAAATATGGGACGAAACAATAATATAAGAAGGTTTAGTGTATTTTACCAAAAAATATTATCACTATCTTATCAAAATAGATCTGTCCCAAAACCTTTTTATTACAACATATTTAAAGTTGTCACTCAATTGAATTCAATAGTTACAATAATACAAGTTGTCACATTAATTATCACAGAATTTTACAATTGTTGTCACACTGTTCATATTTGTTATTATAACCTAAACTATCACAAAATTTTACCATTGTTGTCACTATACCTAAAAAGTTGTCGCATAACAATATTATTTTGATGACAACTTTTATAAATACAATATATGATAATATCAAAATTGTCGCTAACAATTATATAAATTTTTCTATTTTTTCTTTAATAATATACATAATATCCAAATCATTTTTTTTTGGTTGGCAGAACCTCTATTTCGAGGTGGGGCGCCACTCCTGATTTTATTAAATAATTTGTGAGTGATAGACTTACCCTAAAATCACTCTTACAGCACAAAAACTCCTTTTGATCGCATACCCATTTACATGCATATAGCCTAATGGGAATGTGATCAAGAGGAGGAAATACTAGATTAAATGTGGAGGACTCCTCCATTTACAAAAGCCTACCTACTTCATCTAAAATTAGAGCAAAAGCAGCCAAAGGTTATACAACTTGGGCTGTGGTGATTGAGATCAATAGAACTAGATTAAACGTGGAGGACTCCTTCATTTACAAATTATAACTATGTAATGCTGAAGTTTTAAAGAAAAAGCAGCCTAGGCTGTGCAAAAAATCACCAGAAGCGATAAGTGAGGGAGAGGGAAGGAGGCTTCTCGGGCTATGTCTTCTTGTAATGTGCAACTGTATTTCTAGAGAAGCTCTTCAGTTCAGGTTCATTTGTCTCAGTTTAGCTCATAGATCTGATCAAGTTGAGCCTTGCAATAGAGATGGATTTTCAATGCAGACATGCTTTCTTTTCTGACCAGCAGTCAGTCTTGCTGACTTGACGAAGTGCAGATCTATTGTGTTGAATTTACTTGTTTCCAAACCATAGATCTGACGGCTGAGATCTTGACCTACAGTTAGAGTCACACAGCATAGGCAAGTCCAGTCCTAACTACAGCAGACTGGGGCCTGATTTAAACATGCAAGGTAAACCTGCTATAACTTCAGCAAGCTGGTGGCCGAGAAATCTAGATTAAATTCAGCAATCCTGTCCTAACTTCAACAGACAGGGGCATACAAAAATATCCTAATTACCTGATGTTTGGGGCTTCTCTAATCCAACTATTGATCAGCCATGGTCCAAGATGTGGAAAGTGCTACCCCTTTTTCTGATGAGATGGGGCAAATTGGAGGTGTCTGCTTGGAGGAGTTTTCTAAATAGCTGTTGGTCTTTGGCTTCTAAATGTTGGGCTAGTAGCTGGGCAGGTTTGTTGATGGCTTTAGGGGTGAATCTGACTGTTGTTCTGTCATTAATCAGTTTCAAATCCTCCCTCCATTCCCATAATTTACCTGTTTTTTTGTCTCTGTAAGGTCTGAATGAAACTTAGGGAGCTTGATTCAATTGTAATGGCTTGGAAATTCAGGGCCTAACATCTGCGAATACCTTCCAGGCACACCTCAATCTGAACCTGTAAGTTAGTGCTATTTGGAGATACAACAGTTTTAAAAAAATAAAATAAAACCTTACCTCTGTGGTCTCTGGCCAAACCACCTCCTTGGCATAATCCATTATTAGTATAACTAGCAATACTTAACTTGAGTTCAGTAGGGGGGAACCATGTAACTTGATGAAGCTTTACCTTCCTCTTTACCTTAGGAACCAGATCCCAAAAGGAGTTCCAATCAAGGGACTGAAAAGGGAGCTGGCATTTCAGTTGGCAGAGATTCTTTGTCATAGAAATAATATGCTGAATAACAATGGAAGTGTCTGGTTTGGCATTTTTGAAAATAATTCTATTCCTCATTTTCCAGATAAACAAGCAAATGAGGGAAGGGATAACTTTTGTAAGAAATTTGGGGAGTTCAGAGTTGTTTGTGGCCTTCCACCATCAGGCAAAGTTGGAATTTAATGAGATAGAATGCTTGACGATTCCAACTTCTGCCCCCATTACCCTCTAAATGATAGAGGAAAAATTACAACTGCTGAAGATGCGATTAAGGGAGTCACCATCAGAACAGCAGAAAGGGCAGTGTGAGGGGCCAACTATTCCTACCCTATGAAGGTATTGTCCTATGGGAATTCTGTACCTACACAGCCTAAGCATGAAAAAAGAGATTTTGACTGGTAATGCTGAATCCCATATAAACTGGGAATAGGGGAACTGTGAGTTTGGAAGACCTACCACAGCCTGATAAGCTGAGTCTAAAGAAAAGTCCCCATCCTTGGAGGCCAGCCAAATGAGGGAATCAGGTGAATCAGAGCACTTCAATGGCTGGGAGGTGAAGAACAATGTAGGAATCTGTGGGCAGATTTCTGTAAGTAGCTGTCTATTCCACCCGAGTGGACCTAGTACCTCATTCAGCTTAGAGTTCCCTTGGCAGTTAAAGATATCATACACACTACCTTCTACACTCCATCTGTCAAAAAACAGGCTGCACTCTTCATTTCCTACTTGGAAGAGGATGTTTTCTTCTGCCAGTTTAGCTTGCTCAATCATCCTTTTCCATATGACTGATATTCCTCTTCTTTTATAGCAAATGAGAGGATGAGTATTGGAGCTGTACTTGGCCCAAAGAAACCGAGACCATAGGGACTCTTTTTCCCTAAATTTTCACCAAAGCCTAAAAGTTTGAGCAGTGACTAGTGAGGTGAGGTCTCTGAACCCTACTCCCCCATCTTGCTGATGGGAGCTTAGGGATTTCCAACTAATCCAATGATGCTTGCTGTTCCTATCCGAAGCTGACCATAGAAAATTGGCCATTAAAGCTTCAAGTTGGTGAATGATTTTCTTAGGGGGGTTAAGACTAAGTGTCATCTACAAAGGCAATGATGATAGGACACTTTTAATGAACATAATCCAGCCTCCCATGGTAAGGAACTTAGAACTCCATCCCTGGATTTTGTGCGCTACTTTCTGAACAAGATTTCTATAGGCAGCTGCTGGAATGGTCTTAAAATGTAGGGCAAAACCAAGATAAGTGGTTGGGAAGTGCCCTCTAGAGAACTTTGTGATTCTCCCTAAAATATCCAAATCATTTTACTACAAAATTATGACATCACAATACAAAATTCAATCACCATTTTATTTGCATCAAAATAATTCAATTACATGGCAAAACTTTCACAATAATCCTTAAACATTATAAGATGTCAAAATACTAACAATGATAATTATATTTGTATTAAACGAGAAAAATTAAAAAGATCTATATTCCTTCACTAACTTTAAAATGTTTGAGAAATGCAATTTATAAGAGCATCAATATTCTCCAATGCAATAAATGATACATTATTGGTCTTGCTCAATGTTTCAATTTGATCAATAACAGGAGAAAATAACAAAATTAAAAGAGAAGATGATTCCATCATATATTATTGGGCACACACCTGCTGCCTTTCAATATTAGATCTCATTATTGATTCGCGGCCAAATCTTTTAGTAGGTATTGTGGTCACCATAGATCATTTATTTTTCAAACTGCAGTAGATACCCAGTGCTAATAAAACTGAGCCAGTTGGGAGACCTTTGAGCGAAGAGAAGCAGACATATAAACATGAATATTCAGGACAAGAAAGATGCTTATTTTACGTGATAGTTGTTAAAACTAAAGAAAAATAGGATTATTGTTTATTACTGAAAGTTTGAAAAATAAATGTACATATCAAGAGTATTTATACGGATAACTAAAAAACCCTAAAACAGCTGAAAAAGGAAATTACTAGGAAACTACTAAAATAATAAAAAAACAAACTAATAATATTTAGACAAACTAACACTCTCCCTCAAACTCACGATGCTACAGTTAGAAGTATAGAGAGTTTGCCAAATAGAAAACAAAAACGGGAAGTAGAATGCGCCATGGTAATTATAAACATGTTTGCAATCTGCACAAATGAAGGAACGAAAGGCAATGTGATGGTACCAACTTGAAAATGATGTCGGGTGACATGACAATCAATCTCAATATGTATGGTCCGCTCATAAAACACTGAATTACGCCCAATCTGAATAGCACTCTTATTATCGCAATACAAAGGGATAGGGTGTTGTAGTAAAATACCCATATCCACAATCAACCAACGTAACCAGACTATCTCACAAGTAGTAGAAGCTATGGCACGATACTCAGCTTCTGTGGAGGACCGAGAAACGACATCTTGTTTTTACTCTTCCAAGAAATAAGAGAATCACCAAGGAAAATACAAAAGCCAGTAGTGGATTTGCGATCCGCAGAATCGCCAGCCCAATCAGCATCAGAATACGTACGCAATTCTAAAGATGAAGCGGATGAAAATAAAAGACTTTGAAATTAAGTGCCCCGAAGATACCTTAAAATACAAAGAACAGCAGCCCAATGAACTGTGGTAGGTGCTATAACAAATTGACTAACCACATGAACAACATGTGCTATATTGGGACGAGTAATAGTGAGATAAACCAAACTACCAACAATCATGTGATATAAGCTAGAATCCGGCAAAGGAGAACCATCAGACGGAGAATACCAAGAATTAGTCTCAAGAGGGGTATCAACAATCTTATTATCAGTAAGACGCGCACGCTCAAATATATCAGCTATGTATTTGGAGTGAGACAAGAGATAACCTTGTGCAGATGAAGCTACCTCAATACCTAGAAAGTAATGCAGCGGACCCAAATCTTTCATGGCAAAACAACGAGTTAACTCCAACTTCAAAGTTGTGATTCCATTAAAATCATCACCAGTAATAATCATATCGTCAACATATAAAAAGAGTAGAATACGACCTGCACCAGTATACTTGACTAACAATGTTGAATCATGATAACTAGAATGAGACCCAAGTGAAGTAAGCACAGTACAGAACTTTTCAAACCAAGCTCGGGGGGCCTGTTTGAGACCATAGAGGGCTTTTTGAAGTTTGCAAACTTCACCTGATTTGTGAGGAAGACCAGGAGGAGGATCGAGATAAACTTTTTCATGAAGATCACCATTCAAGAAGGCATTCTTTACATACATTTGAGAAATTTTCCATCAACGAACGAAAGCAACTGCAATAAGTGTACGGACATTAGTCATTTTAGCAACTGGAGCGAATGTTTCCTCATAATCCATGCCATGCTCCTAAGAGTAACCTTTAGCAACAAGACGAGTTTTATATCTCTCAATGGATCCATCAGACTTAGTTTTGATTTTTATACTAAACGAGAACCAATTGTGCGTTTTCCGGACGACGAAGGTACCAAGTCCCAAGTATGAATTTAATGTAACGCAGTAAGTTCCTCTATCATAGTAGCTACCAAAGTGGGTCATAGACTGCCTCTCTATAAGAGTAGGGCTCAGAAAGACGATGAATAAATCCTACAAATGATGTAAAATAACTGGAATAACAAGAGTACGAAAAATTGGGAAGCTCAGTAAACTTACCAACATGTGTAAATTATCGAACGGGGGGAGAAACCACAAGCTCAATATATGATTGAGCAGGAGTAGGGGAAGGGGAAACATGTGCATCAGGTGCATCAAGGATCAATATACCAGACTGTGGTGCCTCAGTATAAGTGATGAAAGGATCAATGTGAACAAGATCCGACTTGGTCATAGTATGAGAACTAACAGGAATTTAAAAGAATGGAATATACTTAAGAAAAATAACATGACAAGAAACATACAATTTTTGATTAACTGGATCAAAACAACGATATCCTTTTTTACCAACACCATAACCCAAAGAAACACATAAAGCAGATCGTGCTGACAATTTACTACGGTCAGCATGAGGTCGAAGTACAAAACAAGTAGAGCCAAAACAATGTAACGATGAATAATCGAGAACATATCCATATAACTTTTGGAAAGGTAACAAACCAGAATTGTGTGAAGTGGGAATCCTATTAATGATATGTGCAGCAGTAAGATTTGCTTCTCCTCAAAATGCACTAGGAACATCCGCAGACAATAAAAGGGAGCAGGCTGTTTCAACAATATGCCTATGTTTTCGTTCTGCAACACAATTTTGTTCAGGGGTATCTGTACAAGAAGTCTGGTGAAGAGTACTATCAGAAGCAAGCAAATTAAAAAATGCGTGAGAAGTGTATTCTCCTCCCAAATCACTACGAAAACACTTAATGACAGTTGAATGTTGAGGTTTAACAAGTGATCTGAAATTGCTAAAAATTGTGAGATAATCAGAATGATGTTGCATAAGAAAAATCCAACAATAACGAGTACAATCATTAATAAATAAAACATAATACTGCGACCACCCTTTTGTGGGTACAGGAGAAGGTCCTCACAAATCAGAATGAACAAGATCAAATGGAGCAAGTGAAAAAGAAATACTTTTATAAAAAGGGAAAGCAAAAAATTTTGCGAGTTTACAACCACTAAAATTAGAAATATCGAGAGCTTTCAAATGTCCTAAAGCTCCACTAAAAGCTAAAAACTGTAAACGAGAAAATGAGACATGACCCAAACGAGAACGCCATAAATAAAAACTAGAAGATGAACGACTCAAATGAAACGACAACAAATCGACACTAGAAGCTACAACATCTGGTACTTTTAAATGATCCAAAATATATAGTCCCCCTTGCCTACGGTCTGTCCCAATCAACTTCTGAGAGCACGGGTCCTGCATAGCACAATGAGAAATAGAAGAACCACACTAAGTATCCTGATTGACATAATTGACTAACAGAAATCAAATTCAAAGCAAGATCAGGAATATAATAAACATCGGGAAGAGACATAGAAGATGTAACAATTTGACCAACACCTGCTAATAGCATAAGAGTACCATCAATAGTTATAATTGACAAAGAGGAATCGGGACAAATGGAAATAAAGGACGACCTATTATGAGACATATGATGAGACACACCAGAATCTAAGACCCATAAAGAGGAAGATATACCTGATGTACTTGACGAAACTGAACCTATATTAGAGAAGGCAGACATGGCATGTGACTGTAACGCAAGGAACTTTTGAAACTGCTCAAGCATACTTGGATCTAACGATAGTGTAGCCATAGCATTATTAGGCTGCGTGGTATGAATATTCACTGAGGGGGATGAGGTGGTCGAAAGGACGAAATATAAGGTTGTGCCTGAAATCGTGGTTGTTGTGTTGGACGTTGTTGTTGTGGGCGTTTTTGTGTGGTGGTGGGAGTTTATTTTTCGCTGCTGGACACTATGCCTTCCAGTGACCTTTCTGCTTATAGAAAGCACATTCATCAATAACAACCTGTGAAGGTGGCCTATTCTGAAATCTGTGAGGCGTGGCAAAAACAGAAGGAGTAGATGGTGGAATAATTTCCTTATCTACTTGGGACTTGAGACGTATCTCCTTGGCTAAAAGTTCATAAACCACGGAATCAACAGAAGGGAGTGGACTACAATAAAGAAGTGTCCCACGTAGTCCCTCAAATTCACGACGGAAAGCCATCAAAAATTGTAACAATCTCTGCTCTTCCCTACGAGCAATATAAGGAGGAAATTTCTGCAACTCTGCAGATTCTGTAAGTGCCAACAGATCCCATAAATCTGACATGGCCAAATAAAACTCCTGAATGCTCAAAGAATTCTGCTGTAGAGCCCGAATGTCTGTCTCCAACTGATACTGTCTCGCAAAATTAGAGTGCGTGTAGAGTTTTGCCAAATGGTCCCAAACCTCTTTAGCAATGTTATATTTTGCCAATTGAGATCCGATATATTGTGTAACAGAGTTATTGATCCAAGTGATAATCTTAGAATTATCACTTTCCTAAGCATCCAACAAAGTAGCATAATCAGTGGATTTATTATCGTTGGGTTGACTGCGTACTCCTGTAACATAGCTCCACATAGACTTTCCACGCCAAAAATTTTTCATAACATAACTCTAATAAGAATAATTTTTTTCCATCTAATTGGACACTGATTGACTGAAGAGAATCATCCTTACGACTAGCCATAATTAAAAATCAGAAAACGAAACAGTAATAGGCCAACAATAACCGAATTCTAAATAGAGTACAATAACAATAAACTTGCTTAAGAGAACGAAGAATACCAAAAAATCGAAGAATTCAGAATGTAACCGCAATCAATTCATACAAGCGTACCAAAAAATTTTGGAGGCTTTGATACCATGTTGTGGCTATGAATGAAATTTCATACAAGTTCATACAATTCATACAAGTTTGATCCGCGAGAGTTGTGGCTATGAATGAAATTTCTTCTACCATATAAAATGGAGACTTTGATACCATGTTGAAACTAAAGAAAAATAGGATTATTGTTTATTACTGAAAGCTTGAAAAATAAATGTACATATATATCAAGAGTATTTATACAGATAACTAAATAACCCTAAAACAGCTGAAAAAGGAAACTATTAGGAAACTACTAAAATAATACAAAGACACACGAATAAGACAAACTAACAATAGTTATTTTTTTTGTCATTAAAATAAATGAATATTTGACAATTTTAAAATTGTTACATCTATGTTGTTACTTATTTATATATTTTTTTAGTGTCTGTACCGTAAAGCTATAATTCTGTTATTATAATAATGAGGACAAAATTGCATTCCTACTTTACCTTGTTTTCTAATCATGAATTCGCCATCAATGTCGAGGCAAATTTGTTATCCTCGGAATATACCACACCTTCAATGAATATAACATATTATTTATTGGAAATGTTGTTGGATAACGATGTGTTTTACATCATTATTATCAAATAAAAATAGAACATCTTTAAAAAATTGATTATTAAGTGAATTAAAATAATTAAATATTTTGTATAATTAGTTAAATAATTCACTAAAATTAAATTTTGAGAAGATTTAAGGCGTTTGGTTAATTTGTCATAAACAGAAATGGAAATTAAAACGGAAATAAAAGTGAAATTATTTGAAATGAAAAATGAAACAACATTTCAATAATAATATTTGGTTAAGCGTCAAGAATAAGAATTGTAATTGAATACTTCTTTTGAATACGTAAGTGTCTCAAAATGGGAATTAAATAAAATTATATTTTTATCCTTGATGTCTGCGTTTAATGTTATATTATTTATGGGTTTATTATGGAATAATTTAAATAGTTTTGCACCGATTAAGTGCTCAATTGCAAGATTCTATCTTGATTGTGAACTTACTGGTTTGTGCAAAAAAAAAAAAAAAAAATAGAAAGAGTTCAAATATGAAGCTATCTCAAACCTTTTGAAAAGAATTTGGAAAAGAAGATTTCCTTATATTGATTTGGAAGGAGTAAAAATGGTGGAGAATTTATAAAGAGAAGGTTGTTTTGGTTTGGCAATTCAAATTTGAAATAATTCAATTTATGAAAGAAGATAATTTGCTTGAAAATTTCCAATTTGAATAGAGAAGAATAAGGAAATTTATTATCTAAAATGCCTACATGCCTTAGTTGCCGCATGTGGAATCAACTTTATTATTATCTTTCATTGAATTAGAATTCTAAACCAATACTGATTTCCTTATGGTTTAATGTTTTGTTAGGCAGTTAGTACTAAACTCTCTCTTATATAAGAGAGAAACATACGACTGGTCAGAAGTAAGTAGGTAGAAAGAAGGATTTAGTAGGTGGGAGTAGGACTTAGAGTTAGTCGTAGTAGTTTAGGCTCTGTTTGGATGCACTAAATTTAGTGATTTATTTCATAAATGCAAAATGACTTGTTTGTTTTGTTCAATTTTTTCATCAAAATTTTTAAAAACAAAAACAATGTTACAATAATTATTTTTGCTAAAGTCTTTTTTATAAATAAAATATTAAATTTTAATTTTAATTTTAAATTTTAATAATAAACAATTCTTTCTAACACAATTTTCACTAAAATAAATTAATAAAATATTAATTCAAATTTAAATTTCAAACTTTTATTAATAAAAAAATTTTCAATACAAATCCCAACAAAACAAAATCATTGGTTTCAAATACTTCCAAAATATTCTTTTCTCATAACAAATTTCAAGGAAAAAAATTTCATGATAAAATTAAAAAATACCTCATCCAAACGGAGCCTTAGTTTTCTTACTTCAGAATTCTCTTCCATATGGTCAGACGGAAATTGAAGTTTGGGCAGAATGAGTTTACTTTATCTTTACTTTAGCTTAATCTTATTATGTTTTCGATACTTGTTATTTTTCTTTGTTTAGTTATGTTTATTGAGTAGTTCTTTTTCAGCATCAAAGTAATGAAGCATTAATTATTATATAATCGTGACACCTAAGTGTTCATAATAAATTAATACTTCCTGAGTTCCAAGAGTTGTTTGTGTATAATGCTTATATTTAGATTAATTAAATCCTGATCAAATCTAATTAATATGAGCAGTGCCAATTAATCTCATGTTATTTCTCTATATCTAATAGATAAGATTAATTAGTGGTAAAACTACTGTCAGGTAGACGGGAATAATTGGCTAGTAATTTTTGACATGCTGACAGCTGTTTGCAAGTTATTATAACTGAGTTCTTCTATTTCATAAATCTGTTGAGACATTAAATTGGGTGTTGGTCGGTTCTAATATAGTTGTGCCTTAATTAGGGAAGTAATTAATTAAACTTAATTCTTGTTAATTACCAATTAACTATGAAAAAATTCGACGATGCCAGAGTCGGTTCTCGGTAGTCTATAATTGGTTGATTTGTTAATATTAATTAATCATTGAATCTATAATCGGTTGATAATAAATTAATCTGCATTTGCTTTTTGCCGAGCTTTTATTTCTTGTGTGTTTTACTGTAATAATTCTTGTTAACTAATTTATTTATTTCTCTTAGTTATTAATAACTCTTATCCGTGACAAATTTATTTGAATTAACTAGAACAGATAGTACTCCTTTCTCGTGAGATTCGACCTCACTTTCACTATACTATTTTCTATCTTTTAAAGTAGGTATTTAATTTGATAGCAAAAATGACACTACCAATCCTTTGACATTTTTTTTAGAAATTAATTGAAATTTATGGTTAACAACTTAAAAATATTGTGAATTTTACAAAAATAAATTTTAAAAATTTTTATTTTAAACTTAAAAAATTGCTTATTAACAAAAAAAAAATAGTTTGAAGAAAACAAAAAAAAAAAGATGAATAGAGAGAATTAGAGTAACAAGAGAAGAATGAATGATTTTATTTAATGAATGACTGATTTTTTAATTAAGAAAAAAAGAGAGAAATAGGGAAGAGAGAACATAGAAGAGGGCAAGATGAGAAAAGTTGTTTCCATCTTATTTGAAAAATGAAAACCAACCAATTTGGAATTATCAAATTTAGTTTAATACTCACATTGAAAATAATTTGTGCGTACAGACCCTTGAACAAATACAAAATATGAAATTTGAATTCAAATTCGTCAAATCTAATTTTAAAAATCGTGAGTTTTGATTAATAATTGAAATTTATCATATAATGAAGATGTACGAAAAGATAAAATGAATTTTCAAGTATTCAAGGAAAATTAAATTTTCAAGGGAAAATTTGTATTAAATGCGCACTCCAAAACTTTATTATTAAAGAGGGTGTTATTTAAACCTATTTATTGTTAAGGGCATAAAATAATTTAATTAGTTTATATAATTAGTAAAAGACTTTATTATTCAAGGATAAACTCAAACAACAAATAATAATTATCCAATTAATTAAGTTCTAATAATTTTCAATCACTCATTCAAACCATGTTATTCAATCAATTTAATTTTAATCTTTTTCAATCACTTCTTTTAAACTCATCAAATATCCTCATTCTCTAAAACTGTCTAGTTTTCTTTGCCAATGATTGATTCAATTTTAATTTTAATTTTTTTTTCTTTAAATCTAAAATACATTGTGCATTAGTTTAAAACACTATATATTAACTAATGATTTAATCATATCAGTCAAAAATTATAAAAGAAATTATGTTAATATTAAAAATAGATATAAGAAAATAAAAAAAATTTTATACTTGAATATAATAGATATAAATAATTAATTCCATATTCACATTGATGGAAAAATAAATAAGAATATTATGTACTCACTTCTAATACTTTTACCCATTGGGAAAAAAATAAAACAAAAAAGGGCATCTCCTAAGAAAGATAAATAAAAATGAAGAGAATTAGAAAAAAAGAAAGTTAAATAAATCATTAATCACATTAAAATGGTAAACGAACAAAATTGTAACAAAAAAAAAGAATTCAAAATGAAATTTTAAGAAAATAAAATAAAATAAAATAAAATAAAAATAAATTAAATTTTTAATTGAAATTATTTTAGTGACATAATTATTCATTCAATCTAAAATAAAAAAAAATGTGAAATTTGGACAAGAAAAAAGGAAAATAATTATAAGTGAAATTCAGAAAAAAAGAGTAAAAGGTAAATTATATCTCTGGTTTAAATCATATGATTGCCAAAATTCTATATTCAATCTAAAATAAACAAAATAGCAACAAGCAGAAAAATAAATTATAACTAATTTAGAAATAAAATGAATTATATCTCAAATTAAATCATATTATTTCCAATGATGGGAAATTCAAATCCTCAAGTTCAAGTTTTGTTTTAGCTTTTTTTTTATTTTTTTAATATTTTTTTCACCAAGGGTATAAGTATTAGAAGCGAGTGCTTAATATTCTTATTTATTTTTCCTTCAAAGTGAATAAAGTGAATATGGAATTAATTATTTCTATATATTATATTCAAATATCAAAAAGAAATTTATTTTCTTACTAACATAATTCCTTTTATAATTTTATGACTAATATGATTAAATCATTAGTTAATATATATTGTGTTTAAACTAATAGAAATACTTTTAGATTTAAAGAAAAAAATTAAGAATAAAATTGAATCAATCATTGGCAAAGAAAACTAGAGAGTTTTAGAGAAGGAGAAAATTGGATGAGTTTAAAAGAAGTTATTGAAAAAAATTAAAATTGAATTGATTTAATGACGTGGTTTAAATGAGTGTTTGAAAATTATTCCAAGTGAATTAATTAGATAATTGTTATTTGTTGTTTGAGTTTATCCATGGATAACAAAGTCTTTTACAAATTATATAAACTAATTAAATTATTTTTATACTCTTAACAATAAATAGGTTAAAGTTACACCCTCTTTAATAATAAGGCTTTGGAACGCGCCCTTAATACAAAATTTTTCAATTTTCAAAATCAAAAACTGTAAAAACTTGAAAATTTTTAACCTAACAAACGGGTTGATGAAAAATTTTGAATTTTGGATATTTTATTCTTCATAAGCTCAAAATTTCATAAATTTTGGATGTCTATATGTGAAATTAGGAATTTTCGAAGATTCAATTAAAAACGAAATAATTGTGGAAACTTTGCAAATTCATGAAAAAAAAATACAAAACGAAATTGAAACTTTCTTTTTCCAGGTTGCTTCTGCACTAATATCACACATTCATGAACTTTCCCATAGTTTTCTAGTATTACTAGCTATTTAAAATGAATTAAAGAGGGTTTGTAAAGAGAGAAAGTACAAATCTTTTGGAAGAAAAAAAAAAGAATTTTCCTCTGCCACGATTCACGTCCATCTTCAAGAGTTTAGCACCTCTCTTTTTTATATGTTTTTTTTTTTAATATTTCTAGAGTAAGAAGTGTATATGATGGTTTGGTCACCTCTATTTATAGATATTTTAATTGACTAATTTTCTCTAAATATAGAGTGCATATTCTATTACGATAGGTTTCTTTTAACTCTCTCAACTTCTATGTCAAATGTTAATATAAAAATATTAATATATAATTTAAATACACTTTGTATTTTAATCCGTTTTAGTTAACTTACTCCTTAAGTTTCCTACTTTCTCTATATAATTATTGGAGAAAATTCAAATTGCATAATTTATCATATTAAAATTTGCATCATAAATATTGCAATTCACACAAAATTTTTAATTAAAAAAATTTCGTGGGTATTACATCCTTACCCCCCTTAAAATAAGTTTCGTCCTCAAAACATATGAGGATATTCTTTTCTCAACTTTTCTTCTAACTCCAATGTAGCTTCTCTACAGGTGTGATTTGTCTACTGTATCTTAACAAATGGTATAGCCTTGTGGCATAGTTTTTGTACTTTTCGGTCCACTATTCTTAAGGGATATTTCTCATAATTGAGATTTTATTCTCATGCGAAATTGGCGAATATTTAATATAAAATAATAATTACATGACACTATTCATTATTTCAAATGACCTCATTTTATACCACATGATTAACGATGTTACATGTCGAATGGATAGAAAATGAGTTGGGGACCATTTGTACAACAAAATTTAATTTGAAAGACCAAAATATGACTTATTCAAAATTGAGAATCAAAACGATACTTACCCCAAACTTGAGAGACTATTGGAGTCATTTACCCATTTATATTAAACATATGAAGAAAAATAATATACACGATTGGATAAAGAATTTTTATATTTTAGAATTTAATTAATTTTTTCCACATTCTCCTTTTTTTAAATGAAGTTTTGGTTCATTAATAATTATATTTCTAAAATTTCTGAAAGACAACATCTAATCTAGTAGAATGTCATGAATATCCATAGGTCAGAACTATATGCATTTCTATAATAATAGTTCTTATATTCAAAATATAAAAGTTTGCAATTTTTTAACAAAATTATATACATTTTTATAATAATTTTGATTCATTGACTAAAAAATAATATATTACACATTTATTGATAAAATAAATAATTAAAAAACAAAATCATACTATTTGAATCTTTAGCTATTAGAGTATCATTTGATAATCGGCTAGGGTTTTTAATGAGGATCTTTTGTTCTTTTAAACATATGCTTTGATGCCATATTAGATAATTGACTCAATTTTTACTAATGAATAGTGTGGTATATATAATACCAGTGCAAGATCAACACGGAAATTGAGGAAAACATAAAATAGGAAATAGTTTTTTTAGTTGGCAAACCACCATTTTATGGGTGGAGAACGTCAGCCCCAATTTATTAATTTAGCAAAAAAGATTTGGTGGTGGATATAAAACCATGCAACCAAAATACATAAACCAAGAAACTAAATAAGTGATATTATTCCTTACAAATTAATGGACCAAAAAAATAAATAAGGGATATATACGCTAATAAGTACTTTTTCTTATAATGATTGTATCAAAATAAGCGAGTCTATTTCAATCAGAAATTCAGTTATGCCTAGTCGAACATTTTACTTTTTAATTCTTCTACAACTTAAAACTGTTTGAATTTTACCATGTCCAAGTTTTATGAGTTATATAGAAAGATATTTGACCTTCAATAATGAGGAAAGCATTCAATCATTACTTGAGTAAAGTGGCACCATGTGAAGACTTTCCAAGAGTGGATGAGTTTTGGTTTTTTATTAATGATTTCCATTTATAATTGCGAAGATGTCCATTGATTTCAACCTGTGCAATTGTGCAAATTTGGTTTAGAACTACAGTACTCAACTTAAAACAATCTCTTGTGCTTGTTGAATGATTCTAGAAATGTTACAATAGACATTCCTATTGTCACATCTTGTTTTCTATGGGTCTATTATATTACAAATGCTACCATGGGACCATATTTTGTTGTAAATTTGCGTATGATTTTATGTTTTAATGTATATTGTAGAAGTTAATATTGAATGCAGCACTTGTACATCAATTCAAAAAGTAAAGTAAAAACTATTTTGATACTATACTTTTAGTTACTATTATTTTTATTTCACTTTGATTACCCATCTATTAAAAGTTGCATTTTGTTGTCAATCTATTAATTCAACTGTTATTAATTGTATAATTTTTTCCATTAATGACCAAACGTGTACTCATTTGGACTGACAAACTTGGCAAGAGTTGGGAAAAATTACCAAGCATATAGTCATATGGGCGAGAGAACTTTGTGGGTACTCCAGCCCCACCTGATTTCACCTTAAATTAATAAATTATAATTCAAAATATTATCTTTACTCGTGACAAGTAAAATGTAACCATTATTAAATAAAGAAAATGCTTAAATATGGAAAAGTACAAAATTAAAATTTAAAATCACAATTAAAAAAAAAGGAATGCATTAAGGGTCCATTTGATAAAACTAAAAACTGACTGAATTTAAAATTTGAAAGTTGAATATAATAAGTTGTTGAATTCATTAATTTTATATACTTGATAATCCAACTGATTTTTACATATGAAAATATAGTATATAAAAATATGTGGTGGAAAAGAAATTATAGAGTATGTATAAACATATGGTGTAAATATGTATATGGTGTGAAAATGTGTGTAGTATGTGTAAATACATGTATTGTGTGATAATGTTTGTAGTAAGTGTAAATATGTGTACTGTATGAAAATATGTATAATATGTGTAAATATGTGGGGTGTAAAAAAGTGTGTAAAATGTGTAAATGTGTGCAGTGTGTGAAAGTATATAGTATGTGTAAATGTGTGTAGTGTGTGAAAGTGTATATTAAATTTAAATATTTTGTGTAAAAATATATATATAGTAAGTGTAAATATGTGAAATATATGAAGATGTGTGTAGTGTGTAGTGTGTAGTGTGTAGTGTGTAGTGTGTGTAATTATATATAAAAAATAAATAAATCATATTAATTATGTCATATTAAAAATATTTTTAAAGTCTATATTTGCCTATGTTCTCACATTAAACAAATTAATAAAAAAATTTCCCTTAAAATTCTATCATAATTTTGTCTGCGTTTTCAGGCCCTCTTAATATATTATAGATGTGCAATTTGTGATTATCAAACAAATTTAATTGATTAAAGTTTGAATCAATTAATTTTCGAATTTAAGATGAATAATCAAACAAGCCCTAACCCTCAATACAAGCCAAACTATGTGATTTAACTTGGATGTAGAAAATTTATTTTCTTTTTTAAAAGCGATATTGTTATTTCATAGAAATTAAGGTTCGACAATCAACCAAAGAGTTGCACATCACTATACACAACTGTTTGCAGCCAATTAGGGAAATTATTAGCCTCCCAACTCTTGTTAAGAGCCTGTATTTGCCACTTTGTGAATATAAGAGAAACTACAACTTTTAAAAAAATTAATTAACAAGAAGATATTTTGGGCTATAGACACTGGGCAGCCGCCTGTATACTTTCCTCAGTTACAAAATAGAGACTATAGTGAAATATCGAGGTTAGATACGCGGTGTCCTAGAGGTTTGAAACACTATGTGTGACACCGATAATAAAAGCGATAATGGACAGTATTAAAAATGCGGAAAATAAAAAGGCAGAAGGTTGATAACGCAGTTCGGCAATTGCCTACGTATGTGGGGCCACGCCCAGAAAACAATCTACTAAGTTCACAAAGCTACAAGACACTCGGTCTAACACAAAGTAAGACTCCCTCTTATCTTTGTCGCCGCATCTAACTAACTTCACATGTAAACCTGATTGTGCGAGCTCCCCTAGAGTTGTGCGATTCTTCCTAGAATCTTAAGAGACAAGATCCCCTTGTTAATGGTGACTCCTCCAGGAATACGAGTTATGGCAAGATCCTCTTGCCCACGATCAGAACTCCTCCAGAGATCCTTGCAGCCTCTTCCCGAGACTGAGTTTCAACAAAGAATACAAAGATTGCACCTTCAATAATATTGCATTAAGATGCTTCAGCTAACACACTTAAACAAAGACTTCCAACAAAGAACTGTGTTCACAGTCTTACAAAGGCCGAAAGAATAATCTCAAACTCACACTTGAAAACCGTGTGGTTGGAAAAATCATATAGAGAGCACAAAATCTTTCTATGTTTATCTCCAAGATTATTTCCAAATAAATCGCATAAAAAGATGAAAACCATGTACCTTCCATGCTTATCTTTTCCAAAGATAAACCTCCAAAGATAATTACCAAAAATACCAAGATAAGCACCAAATATACCAAGATAGCATTAGTCTCCAAATCAATCGTCCTTGCATAGATTGATTTAAATGATTTCTGCAGCCAATCACGATATTTTCTTACTTGCCAAAAAATAAATGCCAATTAATAAATGTCAACACATGTGCACATTAACAATCTCCCTCTTTGGCATTTTTTTGGCAAAATCCAAACTCCCCATGTATGCTGAACGGAAGTTGACTGAAACTCCCCCTGAACAGGAACTTGCACTAAGAAACATCATGATACAAAGACATTGTGCATGACATAGCAAAAGACATCAATATCCCAACATACAATATTTTAGGGACTACAAAACAAAATCCAGAATACTCCCCATTTTTGCCACAAAAAGACAAAAGGGCTTAAAACAACAAGAAAACATAACAAATTGTCTGAATAAAGCATCATAAAAAACTTCAGAGCAATATCAATCAGAATCCTTCGCATCATAAGGCACTAAGCCAATAGAGTCTGCTAGCAAATAAACACCAGCTTCTGCTTCTGGAACTCTTTCATCTTTACCAGCAATATACCCACCAGATTGGGCGCTGGAAGGAACCTGTCTGTCAGTGACAGTAGGAGTGACACTAGAAATGCCATCACTAGTATGAACAAAAGGAACTGGAGTTCCCGTCACAATTATATCCTCATCTGGATCAGAATCAGCAATTTCTTCAATAATAGGATTTTCAGGCTCCATCTCTAATTCTGCAAAAATGGGAGACAGGTTTTGGGGAATACCTGCTGTAACATCCTGAGTGACATCAGGTGGAACACCTGAAGAACCAGCAGCATCATCTGCATCAGTTTCATCCTTTGCATCAAAATGCTTTTTCCTTTTAGCAGCCTCAGCAGCAACATCTCTATCCGTCTTGACAGCTACAAGATCATCAAGTAATGAAGAGACCTCTTTTCTTCTCTTCTCAATTTCAGATTGCTAGGAAATCAGAGTCTTCAATTCATCCTCTAGCACCTTAATGGTGCGCAACAATAACACTGAATTACCAAGCTCTTCTTTGTTTGAGTCAGAAACATCTTCAGAGACATCCTCCATATCATTGACATGATCACCTTTCAGAAGCTTATAACTGATTCTGATTTCTTCATTGTCAGTCTCCAGAAGTTCTCTTGCCCTAATCACAGAATGTTGTGAGGACAGAATATCATATATCAAGCATAGAAAAGGATAAGCTATCCTTTCATTCTTGCAGTTTGCGTACTTAACAATTTGATCAAACAAAAACTGTCCTACATCAAATTCAATAAAATTCCCAATCTTGAACAACAGAGTAGCCATGGATTTATTCACACCAGTTCCATGGGAGGTAGGGAGCCAATTCCTCATGCTATCTTATGCAAAATGGCTTACTTAACAGAGAGTTGAGATGCCGAAAAATCTTTCCCTCTAGGCCATACCCTTCTGACACCTCCTGTGACATCCGTAATTATCTTACTGTAATCAATGGTGAATTTTTCCACATTAGCCCAATGACTTCCTAGGTGAGTATTTATCACATCTGGGGAAAATTCAAACAGCTTACCCCTTACAAACACATGTTCGCCATCAGGATGCTCAAAATCCTTCACATTAGAGTCTAGATTGCAATAGAACTCTTGAACAACTCTCCTAACATAGGGTTTTATTCCCTTGATTGTTCTTCCTAACCCTTGGCTAACTAACTGATCCACCAGCTTTTGACAATCTTTAAAATCACCTTCGTGAATATTCCCTTCACTCCAAATATTTCTTCTAGAAACTCTATTCCACAAACCAACATTATATTCAGACTTAAAATCATCCAAATTAACAGAAAAGTTTGATGACTTATTTGCAGTGGCAGGAGACTTGCCCTTTGACATCACTTTAGAGCAAGTGACTCGTTGAGATTCAGAGGCTGGATTTTCTCTCTGTTGCTTTGCCTTAGGAGACTTAACTGGTTCTGGATGAGAGAGATCCTGAACATCATCATCAGAGGAAACATCATGTCTGACACCTTCTTCTTCTTCCCAACCATCATTCTAAAAATCTTCATCCACAATCTGGAATCGTTTTCTCTTAGGCTTTGTGGTAAATTTAAAGGCATCAGGTGCTTAGAAGGTACATCACTTGTCTTGAATGGACCACCACTACCTTGTCCAAATCTTGTTCTCACTCCTGAAGGATCTATTGACTGAATTGGAGTGGCCATCTCAGCTTTTGAAGATACATCAATCTTAGAATCCGAAAACTATTCCTGTGAATAAGAAGAACTACCATCTTCCTTTGACGAATCTAGAGAGGCATGAGTAACGACAACATGAACTTCACCATCGTCTATAGTTTCTACTACCTTTCTAACCCAAGATGAAGACCTTGACTGAGACATCTTTGAGATTTTGGGGCACTTGACTCAATCGGACTCTCAGTATTTTTGAATATAGTCAAAATAGTAACAACTACTGATATGTGAACAACACTTTGAGAAGACTCCCAAAAGACCACAAACCCTTGAAATAGCTGTGAGAGAGAAAGCGACCGAAATAAGTGCAGTCAGAATTTGCATGAAAGATACAAACTCTTTAATTTCCCAATATCAGCCGAGAATCCCCAAAACTCCACGTGTCACTTGAAGAGCTGAAGACTAGAATTCACAAAAAGGAAATCCACAGCTACAAAGCCGCCTAAAAGCATGAGGTGGGAAATCAGAAAAGACAAAAAACAACTATTCTACTATTTTTTGTTTTTCTATATTTTTATATTGCTGTAAATACAAATACAATACAAATAACTTACAACACTAAAGAACCTCTTCACATGACACAAAGACCTAGGGCAGACCTTAGTTCTTCAAACCTTGCTCCATCCAAAGCTTTGGTGAAAATATTAGCAATTTGTCTTTCTGTCACCATATATTCCAAAGTAATAATCTTGTCTTCCACAAGAGACCGAATAAAATGATGTTGAATATCAATATGCTTTGTCCGAAAATGCTGAACAGGATTCTTAAAAATATTGATAGCACTCATATTATCACAGTAGAGTTTCATAACATCCTATATGACACCATAGTCTTTCAGCATATGCTTCATCCAGAGAAGCTGAGTACAACAACTGCCAGCTGCAATATATTCTGCCTTGGCAGTAGACAGAGAAATAGAGTTTTGCTTCTTGCTGAACCATGACACTAAATTGTTTCCCAAGTAAAAACATCCACCAGAAGTGCTTTTTCGATCATCTGAACTTCCAGCCCAGCCAGCGTCACAATAACCAACTAAATTGGTGTTTGTATCAAATGAATACCAGATCCCATAGTCAATTGTCCCGCTAATATACTTGAGAATTCATTTTACTGACACCAAGTGTGACTCTCGAGGATTTGCTTAAAATCGAGCACATTAACCAACACTGTAGCAGATATCTGGGCGACTAGTAGTTAGATATAAGAGACTACGAATCATACTTCTATATAGACTTGCATCAATAGGAATCCCTTTCTCATCTTTGGATATCTTCTCATGAGTCCCAATAGGTGTTCTCCTTGAACGAGCATTGTCCAACTCAAACTTCTTCAACAAATTCTTGGCATACTTGCTTTGAGAAATAAAACTCCCGTCATTCCGTTGCTGAATCTGAAGCCAAAGGAAATAGGTAAGTTCACCAACCATACTCATCTCAAATTCCTCAGTCATTTGAGTGACAAATTCATCCACCATCGCATGTGACACTGAGTCAAACACTGTCATCAACATATATTTGAGCGAGTAAAAACTGTCCTTTAACACCGTGAATGAAAAAGATTTTATCTACTTCTCCTCGCTCATATCCCTTTGTCAATAAGTACTGCGTCAGCCTTTCATACCATACCCGAGGAGCTTGTTTGAGCCCGTATAATTCCTTCTTCAACTTGTAGACAAACTCGGGATGATGTGGATCTTCAAAACCCTTTGGTTGAGCAACATACACTTCCTCATTAAGAAGACCATTGAGGAAAGTACTTTTCACGTCCATTTGATATAAATTAAATCGCAACACACATGCAATTGCTAACAATAGACGAATGGACTCAAGTCCAGCAACAGATGCGAATGTCTTATCAAAGTCAATACCTTCTATTTTGGTGTATCCCTGGGCAACTAATTGAGCCTTGTTGCAAGTGATATTTCCATGCTCATCACTCTTGTTCTTGTATATCCACTTTGTTCCAATGACATTCACATTAGGGGGACACGAAACTAGATCCCAAACTTGATTCCGAGTGAATTAACCAAGTTCTTCTAGCATTGCACCAATCCAATACTCATCTTGTAAGGCTTCTTTCACAGTCTTAGGCTTAATAGATGAAGTAAAACATGCCATTTGAATCATATCTCTATAGTTCACTTTTGGCTTTTCTCTTGTCCAGACACCATTATTCAGATTTCCAATAACTTCATCAGTAGGATGATTCTTTTGAACACGAGTGAATGGTTGCCTGCGAGGTGAGATGACATCTTCCACATTATCAACCTCTGTACTCTGATTAGTGACATCACTTGTGACACTGGTCGAAACACTGCTTGAAACACTGGAACTTACTTCATTTAAGGATTATATAACATCTTCGTTAGAAACCTCAGCTAATTTCAGAGAATCATCGACTTGAACATTCTCAGATTCTATGACAGTTCGAGTTCTTTTGTTGTAGACTCGATAAGCTTGACTATTTACAGCATATCCGAGAAAAATGGCTTCATCACTCTTACGATCAAGCTTTCCTTTGTATTCCCTTTCATTCAACACATAACAAGTACTACCGAAAGGATGAAAATAGTTAACAGTTTGAGTTCTACCTTTCCATATCTCATATGGTGTCATTTCAGTTCCTCCACGAAGATATACTCGATTGATAGTGTAACATGCTGTATTCATAGCTTCTGCCCAGAATTTTTGTGGGATATTTCTTTCGTGTAACATTGCACGTGACTTCTCTACTATCTTTCGATTCTTTCTCTGAACGACTCCATTTTGCTGAGGTGTTTTTGGTGCAGAGAATTAATGAGATATTCCATACTGATTACAGAAATTTGAAAAATCTGAGTTTTCAAACTCTCTTCCATGGTCACTGCAAATCCAAACAATATTCACAATAGTACAACCCTTTTTCTCGCTGAAGACGTATGAATAATGCCTTGAAAGCATTAAATGTGTCGAAATTTTCTCGAAGAAATTCCACCCATGTATATCGAGAGAAATCATCAACAGTCACATAGGCATACTGTTTTTCTCCAATACTTTCTACAGGCATAGGACCCATTAGATCCATATGAAGCAGCTCAAGCACACGAGTTGTCCCTGGTGTCTGAGACTTAGGATGTGACACCTTTGTTTGTTTCCCAATTTGACAAGGTCCACACACTCTTTCTTCATCAAACTTCAGCATTGGAATCCCACAGACGCTCCCTTAGTGACAATCTTCTGCAACATTCTGACATTCACA
The DNA here is from genome assembly GCA_016586305.1 of Ophiorrhiza pumila. Classification (NCBI taxonomy): domain Eukaryota; kingdom Viridiplantae; phylum Streptophyta; class Magnoliopsida; order Gentianales; family Rubiaceae; genus Ophiorrhiza; species Ophiorrhiza pumila. The sequence goes on from BLIW01000005.1 coordinate 22,721,956, forward strand.
TGACCTAATTTTCAATGGCCATAGAATAGAATCTTCCATGCTTGATCGAAGACATGTAAATGAGGCAGAGATAAGATAGCAGTTGTCTAAAGACCTTACTCCTTCCATGATGCACATGTTGTTTTGATCAACCACCTTGCATTTACCTCGAATAAATTTCACATTCAGATCTTGATCACACAAGTGGCTAATGCCGATCAAATTTGCCTTTAGACCATCTACTAGAAGAACATTTTCCAACTTTGGCAACCATGATACATCTAATGTACCTTTTTCAATAACACGAGCAGTGACACCATTGCCAAAGGTTACTTTTCCCATACTTCTGAATACAATATTCTTCAAAAACTTCTTATTTCCAGTCATATGTCTAGAACACCCACTGTCAAAGTACCACTCATCAGTTGTGGCAGTCTTTAGTGAGGTATACGTGAAGTTGCACCTCAAATTTGACTTTATTACCCAACTCATTTGTGAATCTCTACGAAAAGAAGCCTTTCTAGCAGTACCTTTTCTCAATTCAGCAAGATAAATGAAACATCTAGGACGAATATGACCACGACGATTACAGTAATGACAAATAGGAATAAATTTGTTACCTTTTCCTCTAGAAGCATAATAAGAATAATGAGGATTTGACTTGTTCATGTTCTTTGCAGTATGCATAGTAACTTGCTTCACTTTGGCGTTATCTACTGGCAGTGACACTGGTTGTGACACGACGCTTTCTCTTTTGTACCCCAGTCCAGAGTGATCACCACTGGATTGTCCAGTCTTACGAATTTTATCCAGCTTGGAAGAACTAGAATTTAATATCTTGACATCTTTCTTTACGTGATTTAGCTCGTTGGTCAGATTCTTCACTTCCTCCTGACTTACTTTCAGTTTGGCTTCCAAATCTGCAGCAGAGTTTTGAGGATTGAGCTTCTCACTTTGTAGACTCCTAATTTGAGTATGAAGAGACTGATTAACTTTAATAAATTCCGTCTATTTATCATGAAAATTCTTATACTCGACAAGGATATCTTCTTCGGTAACACCATCTTCAGCTTCATCACTATAAGCCGACACAGTTCCAGTGACACCTTGTGTAACATTCTTGATCCCACAATTATCTGATTGTTCAGTCTTGGTAGTAAGAGCTACATGATTATTCTGAAATCCATATTCTTTATCTGAATTATCTTCACTTTAGGTTGTGTTGAGAGAATTCCTCTTATTTCTCAATGTATTGGCACAATCTGCCTGAACACGCCCATAACCATCACATCTCTGCACTGAATTCCCCTATTTTTGAATGACTAATCAAATGTATAATTTTATTCCCTATACTTTATATTGCTTGCCAATTTATTCTTGGTGTTGCTCACACTGGCCTTGACACCTTGATTATTTCTGCCAAATCTCTTCATGACTCTGCTGAGATTCTTAGATATTAATGCGAGAGAGTCCTCAAAGTCATCTTCATCAGGATTATCTGACGTCCGCATCTCTGCTTTTAAGGCAATCCCTTTGACTTTCTTTGCTTCCAAGTTTACTCCAAGATTCATCTCAAATGTTCTAAGGGATCCCATCAGTTCTTCTAGCTTCATCTTTGAGACATCTTTTTCTTCTTCAATGGCAATAACTTTATAAGCAAAACTCTGAGGCAAAGATCGTAGAGTTTTCCTCACAAGTTTTTCTTCAGAAAAACTTTCACCAAGAGCAAACGCCTTATTGGCAATGTCACAGAGTTTGGCATTGAATTCAGCAATACTCTCGTCTTCAAGCTCCTTAAACTCTCAAATCTTGTAGTTAGTATCTGCATCTTTGATAACTTCACAGCTGTCATCCTTTCATAAGTAGTTTGAAGAATTTCTCATGCCTTCTTAGCTGACACACACGTAGAAATAAGTCTAAATTGCGTAGGATTAACGCCGTTGAAAATAGCATTAAGAGCCTTTGAATTACTATTTGTTAAGGCATCTTCAGTAGCAGGCCAATTTTCTTCTGGCTTGAGAGAATCAACACCATCTGTGTCTGTAATCACTGGGGGGTTCCATCCTGTCAAAATTGATTTCCAAGCTTTCTCATCAATAGCTTTGATAAAGGCTCTCATTCTGGCATTCCAATAAGCATAATTGTTGCAGTCCAATAAAGGTGGACGCATTGTTGAACCTCCTTCCTTCATAAAGTCCATCGCACAAAAAACTAAGATCAAATCCTGCGGATCCTGCCTAAGAAATAAAGACGACCTTCTTTGATACCAAATGAAAGATCGATGTTAGATACACGGTGTCCTAGTGGGTTGTGACACTAGGTGTGACACCGATAATAAAAGCGATAATGGGCAGTATTAAAAATATGGAAAATCAAAAGACAGGAGGTTGGTAACGCAGTTCGGCAATTGCCTATATCTGGGGGGCCACGCCCAGAAAACAATCCACTAAGTTCACAAAGTTACAAGACACTCTAACACAAAGTAAGACTTCCTCTTATCTTTGTCGCCGCCTCTAACTAACTTCACAAGTGAACCTGATTGTGCGAGCTCCCCTCGACTGGTGCGATTCTTCCCAGAATCTTAAGAGACAAGATCCCCTTGTCAATGGTAACTCCTCCCGGAATCCGTGTTATGGCAAGATCCCCTTGCCCACGATCAGAACTCCTTCCGAGCTCCTTGCAGCATCCTCCCGAGACTGAGTTTCACCAAAGAATACAAGGATTGCACCTTCAATAATATTGCATTAAGATGCTTCAACCAACACACTTAAACAAAGACTTACAACAAAAAAATGTGTTCACAGTCTTACAAAGGCTGAAAGAATAATCTCAAAATCTTTCTATGTTTATCTCCAATATTATTTCCAAATAAATCGCATAGAAAGATGGAAACCATGTGCCTTCCATGCTTATCTTTTCCAAAGATAAACCTCCAAAGATAATTAGCAAGAATACCAAGATAAGCACCAAATATACCAAGATAGAATTAATCTCCAAATCAATATTCCTTGCATGGATTGATTTAATTGATTTCTGCAGCCAATCACCATCTTTCCTTACTTGCTAAAAAATAAATGCCAATTAATAAATGCCAACACATGTGCGCATTAACATATAGCTTTGGTATAAGATTGTATTTCTACTCTTAACCAGTTTCTTTTTAGAGCTTGCAGTAACCCTTCTTGAATTTGCTTCTATTTGAGTAACCACTAGAGAGTGTGTTCCCTCCTTAGCCACTGAGCTTGCATAGATTAGGCACTCCAATTCCTGATTAGTATGGCTAGCAACATTGATTTTCATGGTTACTTGGATGATTATTCCCCAAGTTGCCACTCCCAATTCATGGTTACTTGGATGTATAAATAAATAGAAACGCTCAAAAATTGAAAGAATGTTATAACTAGAAACAATTATGAGGAGACTTTTTTTCATAATTATCAATAATGAATCCGGTACACAATTTTTTTTTTCCAAATATTTCAATCACGCACAAATTTTATTCAATTTTACAATAATATTAATTTATCCGGAACATAAAAAATAATCAAATTTACCGAATATAAAGGTGCCAATTCCAAGAAGTAGAAATGTGGCTCCAACATTAATTTGAACATGAACAAACACATATATTTTATGTTATAGAATATGAAGACAAATTAATGATTGAGAGCAAATCCAGGTTGTGGCTCCTTAATTAATTGATCTTTTTCTGCCTTTGTTTGCCTCTTTGCCGTTAAATTACTTCTTCCATTCCAAAATATATCTCCACTGTATCGATCCCTTTGCAGCTTCAAATTAATTGACAAACCAAGGAGGGAGTTTCTGCATTCCAAAAAAATCAAGAACAAAAAAAAAAAAAAAAAGAACGGAAGATGCAAATGGTATGAATTCCGAACTCAACAGTACAATATATAATAAAGTATAATATTTTGCAGTTTGTCTTTAATATAGTTTAACAATTAATTTAGTGATGTATCTTTAAATTTTTTATCATAAAAATCTTTTATGCCTCGTGCACAAAATTAATATTCTAATTAGTGGTTTAATTATGATTTAATTACATTTTCAGACGTCTGTTATTTAAGGTGAACATGCAATATTTCCACTTAATTTCTTTATTACCTTTTTAGTAATTAATTATTTATATATACTTCTTGAAATATTACAGCATAATTAATCAACTACTTTCTTGTGAACAGTAAAAAGTATGAATTTTAATTGTTTAAATTTATTTTTATATAATACAAATCAATATAACAAATAAAGGCCAAATCTGTCAAAAAAGGTGACAATGTAGTTTTTTCCTTAAAGATAATATAATTAACTACCTATCAAGATAAATATAAAAAAAATACACGCACAAATAAATATGCATCTCATTCCCCAAGATAGTAGTATTAATTTGTGGCAATACTATATATATATATATATGAAGCTATTTTTTTATTTATAAATATTAGAATAAAGCCCCTAATAGTTTGGAAAACTTTCAAGTTACTTTAAAAACCTACAAATTATTTCTCTTTAGTTTGGGTTTTTTTTGAAAAAAAAATGAAAAAAACTGATGATTTTGAAAAAAAAAATGTAGACATAATACAATTTAGTTCAATCAGCAATAAACAAAGTATACCTATGTGTTGGATTAAATAATTCACAAAAATAACAATTTCAAATCCATATATTTTGTATGTGTTTTTTTTTTTTAAAGAAACAAATATAAGTTTTTAAATCATATAAGGTAAATTGAAGATTTTTTAAACCGTAAGAAATTTTCTTTCTTTTTTTTTTTTTTTTTGTAATTTGTCCTAAAACTTTTATACATATAAACATTACAAGCAGACTTAAACATACTCCATGCAAACAAAATACGGTACCTGCCCTCATGATTGTATATGATACGTTGTTATTCTACCAAAATTAAATTCGCTCGTAACACTACTAAATAGTATAGAGGAATGAGATCGTTCCCACAGATAATAATAATTCTCTTCTAAATCAGTTAACTTGTAATAAGTCACACAAATTCAATTTTGTAATTAAAACAATTAACCAAAAGAAATTAAAGGACAAAACTAATGAGTAACAAAATACGAGAATTAATTCACTTCAAGGAAAATCTGGCAGACAAGTAATTCCACACTAATCAATTTTTCATTGCTCATAGATGCAAAGCTAACAATTTCATATAAACCAGATAGTTAAAGGTTATTGAGAATCGGCTCTGACGTAGCCCAATTCTTCCTTAATTATTCGATAATCGACAAGTATCTACTTAATCAATTATTTCTCTATTCATAACACAACTCGGCTGGAATCAACTAACACCCGATTTAATGTTACAAAAGCATTAAGACTTAGAAAAATCTAACTCTAGCAAAATGTAATCACGATCATCATGTCACAATTCATTAATCAATTATTCCCATCTACCGAGACAGTAGCTTCACCACTAATTAATTTTACCTACTAAATCCAGTGACGTAATAGGGTAATAATTGGCTCTATCTAAATCGATTAAAGGTGATCAAACTTTAATAAATCTAAATAATAAGCATTAGGCTCTGAGATTTCTTATCATTATCTAATTATCTATTCAAGATATTATTACCGTTAAAAATTCTTTGTATATCAACCATTATAATTCTTAATAATGAGTATACAAAACAACATATTTCAAATCAATCTCATTTTCTTGTTTACTGCTTAATTTTTGAAATGATCATTAAATAATGAAATTCTCAAAAGTAACACAATAGCTACTTGATATCCATTTCTAGATATTAAGAAAGGTAAACCATTATGGCTTCATTATTATCAACTTAGGAGAATTTCAAGCTTACGATGCAGTTATAAGCAAATCGGACTAATTAATCTATGGATAGTTTACTGTAATGGATGCTCTGGACCCTCAGAGCTATTTTTTTTGGACTTCGCTGCATGCTTTGGAATGAAGATTTGGTGGCTTACCAAATTCAATCAAACACCCAAGTATCAAGACCGCAGAAAAGTTTTGGCTGCATGCAAAGGCTATAGGATTTTTCATCCAAATTTTGCCTATAAAAGAAGGATTTAAGAAGTAATGAAAAATCATCCCAAATCCCAAACGAAAAAGGCTTCAAAGCTTTTCTATCCAGAGCCTTTTATTTCCTTCTCCCAAATTCTTTTTCTTAAAGCCTTGTGTAAATTTGGTGTTTCACTTTTGTAAATTGTCTCCATATATTAGTGAATTTTTGCACTACATTGACCAAATTACGTAAATCTTTGTATCCATTGTCTCAATTATTTTTCTCGTTACTGTTCTCATTATTATTTTGGGCTACTAGATACAACTTTGTTTTTTTCTCGAACAAATTTGTATCAAAGATTTGACTGGAGTATCAACTTTGGTACATGGCAACTCAGAATGGAAGCCATTCTTATTCAGGATGGGTGTGAGTTAGCGATTGAAGAGGTAGAGAAAATCCACAAAATATGTCGACACAAAGTTTCTTGGATCTAGATAAAAAGGCTAGATCAAGTATTGTATTAAATCTTTGTAACAGGGTTTTGCAGGAAGTTGTCAGCAAAAATATGGTCAAAGGCATGTGGGACAAGTTAAAGTCCATATATATGAAAAAGACGGTGGCAAATCGACTTTACTTGAAGCAAAAGTTTTACATGTTAAAAATAGCTGAATGTACATCTATAATCTCACATATTGATAAATTTGATTCCATTATCATGACTTTGGAGAATGTAGATATTAAGATGGAAGATGAGGATCAAGCTATATTGTTGTTATACTCTCTTCCACCGTCATTTAAACATTTTCCTGATACCATGATTTATAAGAAAGATTTGTCTCATATAGTCATGTAAAATCTACATTAAAATCAAAAGAGCATATTGATAGGAATATTTACAGGGGAGACTAGTGAAAGTCAGCCAGAGTGATTAGTGGTATGGGGTAGACCTCAATTTAAAAATTTTGAAAGTAGTAGATCCAAATGTAGGTCTAAATTCAGACATAAAAATAAAATTTATAATTATTGCAAGAAAAAAGGGCACATTAATGCTGACTGCTACAAATTGAAAAATAAAGAAAAATATAAAATTGAGCAGAATAATAGCAACACTGCTGAAGCTAGTGTAGTTGCAGATGAGAATTATAGAACTTTGTTTATAGCAACAACAAATAAATTAGGTCTAAAGATGAGTGGATTCTAGATTTTAGTTGTTCTTACCACATGAGTCTTGAAAAGGATTATTTTTCAACATATGAAAAATGTGATTGTGGAGTTATTTTGATGAGTAATAACACTCCAAGTTAGGTTGTTGGTAGGGGAACAATCCAGATAAAAAATGTATAGTGGAATTGTTAGAACAATCACAAATGTTAGACATGTTCCAGATTTGAAGAAAAATCTCATCTCGTTATGTACCCTTATTGCTCTCGAATACAGGTATTTGGTTAAAGATGGAGTTTTAAAATTTCACGAGGAGCTCTTGTATTGATAATAGCTTACAAGTTTGGTAGTTTGTATATCTTGTTGGGATTTAAAATTTTAGGTGTTGCAGTAGTCTCTGTATCATCATATACTGACATAATCAAATTGTGGCATATGCAGTTAGGATAGTTGAGTGAGAAAGGCTTAACGTTGTTAAGCAATAGGGGCCTACTTTGTGGACAAAGTATTGGGAAGATAGACTTTTTTGAACGTTGTATTTTTTAGAAACAAAAAATAGTCAGTTTTAGTTCACCTGCATGAAGTCCATAAAACAAAAGGTACCTTGGATTATATTCATTCTGATCTTTGGAAGCCTTCTCGTGTTCCTTCTAAGCGTGGTGTTAAATCTATGTTAACCTTCATTGATGATTATTCAAGAAAGGTTTGGGTACATTTTTTGAAGAATAAAAATGATGTTTTTCTGACATGTAAACAATAGAAAGTTTTGATTGAAAAGCAGATAGGAAAACATATTAAGCGGCTGCGGACTGATAATGGCTTGGAGTTTTGTGAAACAGAATTCAATCAATTCAGTAAAAATTAAGGAATTGCTCGACATCGTACCGTTAGAATGATGCCTTAACAGAATGGTGTGTTTGAATGTATGAACCAGACTTTTTTGGAAAGAGTTCAGTGTATGATCTCAAATGCTGGGTTGAGTTCAGATTTTTGGACAGAAGCTATTGCTGCAGCTTGTTACATTGTCAATTGTGTTTCTTGTGCTCCTCTTGATTTCAAGACTCTGGAGGAAGTTTGGTCAGGTACTCTTGCTAATTACTCCAATTTAAAAATGTTTGGGTGTACAACATATATGCATGTGAATGAGGGAAAGCTAGAGCATAGAATTAGAAAATGTATTTTCCTTTGTTATGCTTCAGGGTGAATAGATACAGATTATTTTGTCCTAATTTCAAATCACCTAAATTTGTAATTAGCAGATATATTACATTTGATGAGTCATTCATGTTGAATCCTAGAAAAGAGTCTTGTAATCCTTGTAATTTAAAAGAAAGATAGCAAAGAGAAACAGGTAGAGTTAGAGATCATAAATTTCAATCCTTCTCGGAGACTCTCTACAAACCAAGGTGATGAACAAGATTCAGACCTTGTTGAAAATAAAGCAGTAGAAAAGGACCATAGCCAGAGTTAGACCAAGACAAGAGATTTGACCACTATAGAGGTATGCAAATTTGGTTGCATATGATTTATCAGTGGCACAGAAAATAGGTGGAGATGGAGAATCTTCCATATATACAAAGGCAATTTCATGTGCTGATTCAGACAATTGGGTGGTGGCCATGAATGAAGAAATGAAATTTCTACACAAGAATGGTACTTGGGATCTTGTGACATCTCAAAAAGAAAAGAAAATTGTTGGTTGCAAATAGCTCTTCAAAAGAAAAGGAGGTAATTCTAGTGTTGAAGATGCAAGGTATAAGGTACGATTAGTTGCAAAGGGCTATAGTCAGATACAAGGTATTGATTTTAATGATGTTTTCTCACCTGATGTGAAACATAGCTCTATTCGTGTATTGTTTGCATTAGTAGCCATGTTTGATTTGGAATTAGAACAGCTTGATGTCAAGACAACATTTATACATGGTGAATTAGATGAACATATCTATATGAAACAACTTAATGGCTTAGAATTTGAAGGTAAGGAAGACCATGTTTGCTTGTTGAAAAAATCATTGTATGGATTAAAGCAATCTCCAAGACAGTGGTACAAAAGGTTTGATTAATTTATATTGGGTCATGGTTTCTCCAGGAGCATGTATAATAGTTGTGTCTACTTCCGAAAGTTAAAAGACAATTCATTCATTTATCTTTTGTTATATGTTAATAACATGCTCATTGCGGCTAAGAAGCTTATAGAAATTCACCAGTTGAATAACTTATTGAATGGTGAATTTGAAATGAAAGATTTGGGAGCAGCTAAGAAGATTCTTGGTATGAAAATAAGACGAGAATGAGGAGTTGATAAATTATATTTGACCCAAGAAGGTTACCTTAAGAAAGTTTTGGAGAGATTTGGCATGCTGGATGCCAAACCAGTTAGTACTCCTTTCACTAGTCATTTTAAGCTATCTGCTGCTCAATCACCAAAATAAGAGGAAGAGGAAAGTTATAAGGCATGTGTTCTTTATTATAGTGCCGTTGGCAGTATCATCTATACAATAGTTTGTACTCGTCCATATATTTCACAAGTAGTTATTGTTCTTAGCCGGTATATGGAAAATCCAAGCAAAGAACATTGGTAGGTTGTGAAGTGGATACTCATATACTTGAAGGGTATTTCAAACTCTTGTTTGGAGTTCGGTAGAACCAGCAACACTTTGGTTAGTTTTGTAGATTCAGACTATGTCTGTGACCTTGATAAGCGTAGGTTTCTTATAAGTTATGTATTTTGCATTAGAGGTTGTGCAATTAGCTGGAAAGCTACTCTAGAACATGTAGTGGCTTTATCTACTACTGAAACAGAATATATGACAATCACTAAGGCTATCAAATAAACTTTATGGTTAAGATGTTTATTCGGCAAATTAACTCTACAAGAAAAGGTTACTACCATTTACTGTGATAGTCAAAGTGCAATTTATTTGACTAAAAACCAGATGTATCATGAGCGGATGAAGCATATTGATATCAAATATCATTTCATTCAAGATACCATTGCTGAGAAGAAGGTCCTTGTTTATAAGATCAATTTCAAGGACAATCTTGCCGATATTTTTACCAAAGCTCTTCCAATATACAAGTTCAAGCAGTGCTCAGACTTGATTGGTGTTCATGGTTTGTCATTTACCCAATTGGGCCTTTGCCGGAGGTGTTTGATTAAGTTACTATTTTTCAGGCTCCAAACTAAGTTGGAGATTTTTAATGAATGCTCTAGACCCTCACAGCTATTTTTTGTGGACTTTGTTGCATGCTTTGGAATGAAGATTTGGTAGCTTACCAAATTCAATCAAATACGCAAGTATCATGGCCGCAGAAAAGTTTCGACTGCGTGCAAAGGCTACAGGATTTTTCATCCAAATTTTTCCTATAAAAGAAGAATTGCATGATAAGTCGGTTTTATACCGACTTATATTTGCTATTTCGCTTAACTTTTGACTTGTTTTTCATGCAATTGTGTAGTTTTATGTGTCATTTTGTGCATTTATGTGGGTTGCAACTTGGTGTGCTAAAATGAAGAAAAAGATAAAAAATGATGATTAAATGAGAGAAATGTGTGTTTTAAGTTAAAGATCAAGGAAAGAATTCAAAAAGGCTTGAAATGATGCTTGTGGAGTTTGTAGAAACCTTTAACGAGCTTATTTTGTATTTGGGCAGAACCGATAGTGCACTTCAATTGAGTATATCTTTCTCAATCCTAATCCAAATGAGAATATCTTGGATGTTCTGGACAGACCTTTGGGTATACTTCAAATCTTATGTTTTAACTTTCTTCTAATTCTATGTGCAAGTCTGAGAAACGGGGGCAAATTTGTAATCACTACTTCAATTTTTCAGTGTTGAGTTCACTGCCACAGTTTGGTATATTCCTCATATCTTGAGCTACAGACCTCTAACATTGATGTTTCTTGAACCTATGAAAATCCAAGAGAAAGATCTACAACTCTTATGTTTACCCCAAGTTCTAATTCTGAAGCGAAGGCACACATATATAGCATAGAAGTGGAACGCCATGGAAACCAATTGCACGGTGGGCCGCCTCGGACGGCCGCACCATGATAGGACTTGCACGGTGCAGCCGCCCAACCATGAAACTTCTCTTGGCGAAGTTTACTATTTTGACCATAACTTTGTCATCCAAGCTTCGAATTGAGTGATTCAAAAAGCTATGAAAGATAAGACAAAGGGCTACAAAGTTGAAGTTTTAGGGTTTACCGAATTCATAACGTATCAGGGCCATAATTTGGTTGGAAGGGGACGGTTTGTTATTTTTTAAAGCTTGAGAGGTAAAAAGTTCCAATTTTGTATCCTTGTGTTTTCCTTGCGTCTTTGAGCTAAATTTGATGCACACATTTGTTATTTATTTTAGACAAGTTGATGCCCACATGTTATGCATAACACTTTGCACATTTGTGGCATATGTGCTCACATGCACACGGTGCGCGCACTGTTCGTGCAACACTTTTTTTTGGGCAGAACCTCCTTTTGAGGTGGGACGCCACTTCCAGTTTATTAGATAATTTTTTGAGTAATGGATTTACGCTAATATCACTCTTACACAAAACGGACTTTGAGAACATTCCCTTATTTACATGCACAAGGCCTAATGGAAGGGTGTTCTTCGAAGATATGAAAGCATAAATGTGGAGTACTACTCCATTTACAACTTCATAAGGCTAGAATGTCATAAATAATACACGTTAAGGACTGATCCTAGCGTACTATTACAAGAGATGAAGTGTAGGACATTCATTTGTATCCTATTACAAAATATAGCAAGGCTAGATTATCATAATTACAGACATTAAGGGGCACATCTAGCTTACTATTACAAAAGATATCGAGCATGTATATTACATATATCTCTTGAGGCAGCTCGGTCAACGCTTTACATGCTTCAGCAAAAATCACCAGCGGTGAGCTATACAACATTATCAAATAATTTACAAAAAGCCACCTTTCAACGACCTGAATTTTCAGACTTCAAAGTCTGATCCAAATCAATCAACAAGTATAGGCAAACCAGCCCTAACAACAGGAAGTTGGGGCCTCAAGCCAATAATAAAGAAGGGGAGGTGGCCTACCATCAGCAGCCACTGCCCGAACTTTAAATATCTGACATGACATAGTGAATAGACAATGGGGAAAGTGGCCTAACAGCAGCAGCCACACCCCTCTCGTTTTACCTCTGACCAACATTGCGGATACATGTAGCTGAGTCCAGTTGTGTTCATATCGAAGCTGCAGGCTCCAGCCAGTGCTATACGGGGAAAGTAGTAGAAGCTACTTCATTTTCTAATAATAGAAGGAGTTCCTAATCCATCGGACAATAGCAAGCTGTGAAGGTGAGCTTCATTCAAGAGAGTGGATTCTTGTCTAACCAGCCATCTTGCTGGCTGGTTGGCTTCTTTAGGAATGTGTGCCAATTGAGCTAGGCTGTTAATCTCCTCAAGCACAAGTTTGTAGCTCCCAAGTTTCCAAGACATCTTTTTAGGGCATATCATCAGCTCCTTGGAATCGTGTTCAATGGGAGTTCGGTGGTAAGTTAGTTCCTTACACTTAGCAATGCATTTTATGCATACCTTAGTTAATACCTGCAGCATAGGACTATTAATTCCACAAGATTGTAAAGGAATAAGGAAGAGAACCTTACCTTCAAAATTTCTTACCAAACCTGCTACCTGAACTTTGTTGGACCTCTTGAGTGAGGCTATGTTGATTTTCACCTCACCGGCGTCAGGAGGAAACCATTTGACATAATTCAAATTAACTTTTCTACTTAACCTGATGGCTGAATCCCAAAATTGTCCCCAATCCCAAAATTGTTCCCAATCCGTGCGTGCAACACTTGCTGCACACTTGCATACTTGCTGTACACTCTTGCTGCACACTTGCACAGTTGCTGCGCACTTGTGCATATGCATGCACACACTTGCTGCACACAAACGCACATACTTGTGTACATGCATGCACATATATGCACAGACCTTGCACATCCCACTTGGACTCTTGCACATATTTGTGCACATGCATGCACACACTTAGCACACACCTCACAGCACTCACCGCACATCACTTGTGCACATGCATGAACACACTTGCAGCATTTCATGTATAACATGCACACTACTTCATCACAATCATGCACCGCAATGCACACTACAATACATGAATCCAAAGCACACAACATGCACTACATGTAGCATATGCATTACTTGTTGCACACTTCATGCACAACTCTTGCACTTTTCACCACATGTACCACAGTGACGCACTACATGCACCTCACTCATGCACAACATGCATACTAAGGCACCTTACATGCACACTTTTGCTACACTTGTGCATGCTCTTGCTACATTACATGCATTACACTAAGACATTGGTCGTGTCGTTTGCAACCAAAATTAAATCCCACTCTTTACTAGTATAGTAATGGAGCAAGGTCGTCTCCCAAGGGAACGGATGCAACTTTTTTCCTTCAACTTGTCACAACAAAATATTAGAATCAAATAAACAAAATAAAATACTAACGAATTTAATCAATAAGAGAAAAGTCCAGTTAAATCATTGAATCCACACTAATCAATAATTTGATCCTTGATGCAAATATTAAACATGTAATCTTAAATAAACCAGTTATAGTTACCGGGAACGCCACTGACATAACCTCATTTCTCCTTACTTGTCGGTAATTAAAAGGAATGCCTTATTAATTACTCTCTAATTAATAAACAACCTAAGAGGACGCCTCATTAGATTTAATTTATTAATAGCATTAAGATGAGAGAAACCTGATTATGATATGCCCATTATGGAATGCCATATGCTCATACCATCCCCATATGCCCACTATCGATGAATGATAGTCTTACCACCTATTAAAACTAAATGGACAATTACACGGATCCACCGTTCTAATTGGCATTAGAATCTTCTATAATAAATCAAATATTGTACACTATTCAACTATCATAGAACATTCATAAACCCTCTATCTCAGGCCATAAAAAAAGGTACTTAAATTACAAATTTAGTTAAGCCCTATTAGATCTCACAAGTTATTTAATTAGTTCTTAATCAATTCATTAACTGGAATACTAATTTAGCTTGAAGACATAAATAAACAAATCATAAAAGAATTTAAATAAAACAAATTCATAATAAACTAGAATGAAAAACCTGAATTTGACAATCTCTTGATAGTAGTCAAAGTTGAAGATAATCCACACCCATCCAAATAGCAAAGGTAATAGATAACTCTTATTCAAAACTATTCAAATCAATTGTCTTAACTCAATTGCTGAAATTTGAATACTTAAATTTAAATAATAAAAATTTAATTAATTCAAAGAGAATTACTTGAATGAAATATTACGTATTAAACTAGCTACTAACTATTCTGAAAAATAAAACTAAGCTCTCCCTTCACTAGTGTCAAGCACCACTTATTTATAAGCTTCTCTAAAACAACTAATGCTAAAAATGCCAAACAGAAAATAACTCCTAACAACTTCAACATCCAAATCTCCACAACATTAGGATTTCAAATTACAAAACTATTTAGCAAAAATCTCTCTTGGTAAAATCTTCTTGGTAAAAATCTTCCTCTTCTTGTAAAATCCTCTTTGGTAAAATCTTCTTGGTAAAATCTTCCTCTTCTTGTAAAATCCTCTTTGGTAAAATCTTCTCCTTCTTACACATTCTAGCTCCTTTTTCACCATTCTATTCATTTCCCACATTATCCTGAAAATATAATAAAACCTTGAGTTTCAACATACTAAAGCTAATAAAAAGGCATAAACTTATACTAAATAATTACAAAATATTGAATCTATCAATTCCCCCACACTTGGACCATGCTTGCCCCAAGTATGGTTTATTCCAAAAATAAAACACTAAAAATGACAAACACTTAGACTCAACATCATAATACCCTTAACTAAATAATCAACAAGATATAAATTGAAACTCAACCATCTTTACCACTAAACAATCTTTGTTTCAGTTAATGCCATCATGCCCCTTCATTTAAGTTAAAAATTGCAAGAACAAAATTAAGCTCACCGTTTTCACTCAATAAGGGCACACTCAACAATGTACATCACTCAAGCTAGGTATTATCATAAGCTTGCAATTTAGTCACATCTCCACCATAATCCAATAACCATACACATAAATCAAAAGGTCTTCATGAGGTTGTAATGGGGCTAAGGTGAAAGGTAGGATAAAAGGATAAATATGGGCTAAAAATTATCAAAGAAATATGTTAAAGAATTTTACTTCCACAAACTACTTCTTGCACAGCCATCTTCAACACATCTTTCAAGTAATAATATATGTATGCTTACAAAACAATTTTTTTTTTCTGAATTGTTTTCTCTATTCTTTCCTTTGCTTTTTCATTTCTTTTTCTTTTCTTTCACGAACTTGTAAGCAAAAAATTCTGCACAAATGAAAGTAATATTTTGACTGTTTTTTTTTTCTTTTTCTTTTTTCAGAGTTTCAACTCATACTCAAGAAGTATTTCACTAACTCAAGACATAATTAACATATCCCTTGATAAATAGGATGCAAAAGAAAGCAAAAAATAAGGCTTATGGCTGATTTTTTCTTGGGTGTTTAACAAAGAAAAGGTCGAGGCTCAAAATTGGTTTACTAGGGTCAAAAAATGGTAGGAAATGTTTTTAGAAAGCTGAAATTGTCTTTTCCTAATTCGCCTTAATCATTTTTATGCATAAAGTAATAAATGGTTTCAACATGCACTTCAAAGCAAGCTTTATAACACCTAAATGCAATTAAATCAAACTCTCGCAACAAGATTAAAAAGTACCAAGAAAGTAGTTCTTGTGTACTTTAGGCTCAAAAACTCACTTATTGGGCAAAAGAAGTAGAATTCTTGCAATTTTGTCATCCAAAAATACATATGAGGCATTTTACATCAACCAAAACAAAGAAATCCCCCAAAACTGCCCAAACATGTTTCAATCCATATCCAAATTGTTTATCACGTTAAGGGACATTATGATTTATTAAGACCACATAAACTAACCAAATGAACCATCCTACACATGCAAAAATAGAAACTAAAACCAAACAAAACAACACAAAATTCAAAACAAAACAAAACAAAACAAAAGCTTAAACTTAAGCTACTCCCCCACACTTAGACAATACATGATCCTTCATGTATACACAAAGCACAACATAAAAAGATAACATAAATTAAACAAAAAATGAGAGGAGTATAAAAGAAAACTCATGGCTTTGGGTGTTTAAACCCTTGAGATTGGAATCATGGTGAATTGGAGATGGAGCTTTGGTGGTGGGTGGATCTATTTGGAATTGATTTGAGAACTTGTTCGCGAGTGTGTATTCCCTGATTTGGCGTCTTCTTCATCTGAAACAACAATCTGAGCACCATGTGGGAGGTTGTTCCGCAGTTTAGCCCATGTTCGTACCATGATGTCAAAGAAAATCAAAGTTCGTGGAAGAAACAAGAAGTTGCCGCACGTTTTGCTGTCAGAAAACAAAGAGTGAAAGATGAAAAAACAACCTATAGATATAAAAACCTAGTTATTTGCTGTATTTAAAGACACAAAGAATTTTTATTTAAAAAAAATTTTTTTAAACGTACTACGAATATCGCGACGTTCAGGGTCGAACGTCGCGCGACGTTCGATCCACGTCGCGACGTCCAGGGATCCTAACGTCGCGACGTAACTCTCTGGAACTTTTCAAAAAATCGACAAAAAATCAAAATTAAATCATCTTCCCACCAACGTCGCGACGTTCGTCCTTGAACGTCGACGTTGAGCACATCTTGCTCTTTATCACGATTTTTTTCAAAAAATTATTATAAGACAACATAAAAACTCAATCTTCACTTCTTTTTTACCTGCAAGGATAAAAGAATGAAGTCAATTCTTATACTAAAAACTAAAAAAGGAATTTAAACTAACAAAAATTTTATTTAAAATGGGTTGCCTCCCATAAGCGCCTTTAGTTTAATGTCTTTGGCTAGACATGAACTTTTTGTTATCAAGTAATTGGCATGGTATATTTCAAATGGACAGGAAGAGATGTTAACTCCAATTTGAGTTTCAAAGTCCAATTAAAAACATCTTGCATAAAAGTATGCTGCACAAAATTTTCAACCAGAAATTCAATAATATTAACATTAAAAATATATTCCTGGTCATGTAGGCATTTCATAGCTTTGACGAGTGGAACATTGGTCTCCACTTTTTGGAATATGTTCAAGAGATTTTGTTTCTCTTCTTGATACGAAACCCGGATCGATTCGCTCCAAACCCCGGCTTGTATGTCACGGAAGCAATTGCAGGACCTTCGAATAAAACCAAAGAACAAGAACAATCTAACAAGTAGATTGGAATTTACATGCCAATTGATAAAGCCGCTTCGCGCAAACTAATCAATTCTCAAGATTTGTTAGTTTGAAAACCCTTCGCAGGAAATCAAATTCACAAAGATAAAACAATCGCTGCTTTATTTCTCAAATCAAAATTCTTCTCTTCTTCCCAAAAAAAACGCAACTAAGATGCCTATTTATAGGCTAAAAGCTTACCCTAACTTGCTAAACAAGTAGTCTAATTGGAAAAGGAAACTAGTACTTAATTAATCCAAATTAGGAAACTTTTCCTATTTGGAAACAACTTATTAACCTAAATTCCTAAAAACTACATAACATGCCATTATCATGCAAGATAATTTCGGCCATGTAATTAACTAATTAATCACGAAATTAATAAGCCCATAATTAACGTTTGGACTTAATCTTATTACAACAC
The DNA here is from genome assembly GCA_016586305.1 of Ophiorrhiza pumila. Lineage (NCBI taxonomy): Eukaryota > Viridiplantae > Streptophyta > Magnoliopsida > Gentianales > Rubiaceae > Ophiorrhiza > Ophiorrhiza pumila. Next base: position 22,739,909 of record BLIW01000005.1, read on the forward strand.
AAATTAAAGAAAATCTAAAAATCCCGAAATTGTCCGCATCAGGACATGATGTGCAACTTCACGGCGTGTTTTCACCTTGATCCCGTCAGAATCTGGAAAACTGCAAAACAGAAACGTTTTAGCTCTAGATCTTAGCTTTCTAATGCCGCTAGAATCAACCCATTACGAGTTACGGTGAGAGAGATATGGCCCAAGTACTAAAACGTGGCAGAATCTCTCAGCAAACAATATTTGACGCCTCTTGTCATGATTTTCTTTGTTATCCCATTTTAGAGTCTCGGATCTCCTTGGGAACAACATGAGGCTTATTCTCCATCCTATTCCAGGCCTCCATACATGAGATTCATCTTTAACAATTGGAACAAGTACCTTGAATTTTCTAGAAAATGTGATCACACATGATTTCGTATCATTCCCTTCCACTTCAAAAAGATTTGTCCTCAAATCTTGTTGATTGGTAACAAGGAAAGCCGGCACAAAAACTGTAAAATTATCAAGACAAAAAGACAAAATACATAGAAATTCACACTCATTGTTTTTCCTCTCTTTGCCTTTTTCTACAACCCTCACATCAAGGTCTTTTCCATTCAATTCATGAATCAATTCACTTTTTTGCTTCACATGATAAATATCATTAATAACAATTAAATTAGAATCATTTAAAGCAATAAAAGAATTTACTTCACAAGAAGGTTCTTCATTAATGGTCTCCAACGTTGCTTCAACAATTTCATTAACTTGACCAATCTCCAATGGATTCAACTCTTTATCCCCATGATCCTCAACACATGCCAACAATGGTATAGTAACAACTTTGACAGTTGGGTCTTCCTTTGGAGGTTCAACATACAAATCATACCATCTTGGACAACTAATAGCATTATGACCTACAGCCATACATCTCAAACACTTCCTAGCATGAACCCTAGGTGTAGGCATTCGAATCACATCAATATCATCCATTAGAGGTTTTCCCACAAGATTAGAAGCTAGTGAACTCAATTGATCCACCTGTCGTTGCAACCGCTGATAAACAACAGACAATTTGGTGAGCTGTTCTAACACTGCAGCCAATTGCATCTCCACATTCTGATTAATGCTAGCTTCACTTTGTTTGCTCATATTATCAAATCCAGGAATTCCAAAACAAATCCAAATTTTCTTTAACTTTTCACCAAAAATCAAAACCAACACAATAAAAGATATAATTGCTTGATACCAATCACAAAATAAAATTTATGACAGGCTTGCGAATATCAAACAATTTGAATTGAATTTTATAAGGAAAAAATTGAAAATCTGATTTTTGTTCGAAGAACTGATCTCTGATACCACTTGATACGAAACCCGGATCGATTCGCTCCAAACCCCGGCTTGTATGTCACGGAAGTAATTGCAGGACCTTCGAATAAAACCAATGAACAAGAACAATCTAACAAGTAGATTGGAATTTACACGCAAATTGATAAAGCCGCTTCGCGCAAACTAATCAATTCTCAAGATTTGTTAGTTTGAACACCTTCGCAGGAAATCAAATTCACAAAGATAAAACAATCGCTGTTTTATTTCTCAAATCAAAATGCTTCCCTTCTCCCAAAAAAAAAACGCAACTAAAATGCCTATTTATAGGCTACAAGCTTACCCTAACTTGCTAAACAAGTAGTCTAATTGGAAAAGGAAACTAGTACTTTGTTAATCCAAATTAGGAAACTTTTCCTATTTGGAAACAACTTATTAACCTAAATTCCTAAAAACTACATTACATGCCATTATCATGCAAGATAATTTGGGCCATGTAATTAACTAATTAATCGCGAAATTAATAAGCCCTTAATTAACGTTTGGACTTAATCTTATTACAACACAAATTAAAGAAAATCTAAAAATTTCAAAATTGTCCGCGTCAAGACATGATGTGCAACTTCACGGCATATTTTCACCTTGATCAGGTCAGAATCTAGAAAACTGTAATACAACAAAGTTTTAGCTCTGGATCTTAGCTTTCTAATGCCACTAAAATCAACCCATTCCGAGTTACGGTGAGAGCGATATGGCCCGATTACTAAAACGTGGCAGAATCTCTCAGCAAACAATATTTGACGCCTCTTGTCATGATTTCCTTTGTTATCCCATTTTAGAGTCTCGGATCTCCTTGGGACCAACATGAGGCTTATTCTCCATCCTATTCCAGGCCTCCATACATGAGATTCATCTTTAACAATTGGAACAAGTACCTTGGATTTTCTGGAACATGTGATCACACATGATTTCGTATCATTCCCTTCCACTTCAAAAAGATTTGTCCTCAAATCTTGTTGATTGGTAACAAGGAAAGCCGGCACAAAAACTGTAAAATTATCAAGACAAAAAGACAAAATATATGGAAATTCACACTCATTGTTTTTCCTCTCTTTGCCTTTTTCTACAACCCTCACATCAAGGTCTTTTCCATTCAATTCATGAATCAATTCACTTTCTTGCTTCACATGATAAACATCATTAATAACAATTAAATTACAATCATTTAAAGCAATAAAAGAATTTACTTCACAAGAAGGTTCTTCATTAATGGTCTCCACCGTTGCTTCAACAATTTCATTAACTTGACCCATCTCCAATGGATTCAACTTTTTATCCCCATGATCCTCAAAACATGCCAACAATGGCATAGTAACAACTTTGACAGTTGGGTCTTCCTTTGGAGGTTCAACATACAAATCATACCATCTTGGACAACTAATAGCATTATGACCTACAGCCATACATCTCAAACACTTCCTAGCATGAACCCTAGGCGTAGGCATTCGAATCACATCAATATCATCCATTAGAGGTTTTCGCACAAGTTTAGGAGCTGGTGAACTCAATTGATCCACCTGTCGTTGCAACCGCTGATAAACAACAGACAATTTGGTGAGCTGTTCTAACACAGCAGCCAATTGCATCTCCATATTCTGATTAATGCTAGCTTCACTTTGTTTGCTCATATTATCAAATTCAGGAATTCCAAAACAAATCCAAATTTTCTTTAACTTTTCACCAAAAATCAAAACCAACACAATAAAAGATATAATTGCTTGACACCAATCACAAAATAAAATTTATGACAGGCTTGCGAATATCAAACAATTTGAATTCAATTTTATAAGGAAAAAATTAAAAACCTGATTTTTGTTCAAAAAACTGATCTCTGATACCACTTGATACGAAACCCGGATCGATTCGCTCAAAACCCCGGCTTGTATGTCACGGAAGCAATTGCAGGACCTTCGAATAAAACCAATGAACAAGAACAATCTAACAAGTAGATTGGAATTTACACGCCAATTGATAAAGCCGCTTCGCGCAAACTAATCAATTCTCAAGATTTGTTAGTTTGAAAACCCTTCGCAGGAAATCAAATTCACAAAGATAAAACAATCGTTGTCTTATTTCTCAAATTAAAATTCTTCTCCCCAAAAAAAAACGCAACTACGATGCCTATTTATAGGCTACAAGTTTACCCTAACTTGTTAAACAAGTAGTCTAATTGGAAAAGGAAACTAGTACTTAATTAATCCAAATTAGGAAACTTTTCCTATTTGGAAACAACTTATTAAACTAAATTCCTAAAAACTACATTACATGCCATTATCATGCAAGATAATTTAGGCCATGTAATTAACTAATTAATCACGAAATTAATAAGCCCATAATTAACGTTTGGACTTAATCTTATTACAACACAAATTAAAGAAAATCTAAACATCCCGAAATTGTCCGTGTCAGGACATGATGTGCAATGTCACGGCGTGTTTTCACCTTGATCCCGTCAGAATCTGGAAAACTGTAAAACAGAAAAGTTTTAGCTCTGAATCGTAGCTTTCTAATGCCGCTGGAATCAACCATTCCGAGTTACGGAGACAGAGATATGGCCCGATTACAAAAACCTGGCAGAATCTCTCAGCAAACAATATTTGACGCCTCTTGTCATGATTTCCTTTGTTATCCCATTTTAGAGTCTCGGATCTCCTTGGAACCAACATGAGGCTTATTCTCCATCCTATTCCAGGCCTCCATACATGAGATTCATCTTTAAAAATTGGAACAAGTACCTTGGATTTTCTGGAACATGTGATCACACATGATTTCGTATCATTCCCTTCCACTTCAAAAAGATTTGTCCTCAAATCTTGTTGATTGGTAACAAGGAAAGCCGGCACAAAAACTGTAAAATTATCAAGACAAAAAGACAAAATATATGGAAATTCACACTCATTGTTTTTCCTCTCTTTGCCTTTTTCTGCAACCCTCACATCAAGGTCTTTTCCATTCAATTCATGAATCAATTCACTTTCTTGCTTCACATGATAAACATCATTAATAACAATTAAATTACAATCATTTAAAGCAATAAAAGAATTTACTTCACAAGAAGGTTCTTCATTAATGGTCTCCACCGTTGCTTCAACAATTTCATTAACTTGACCCATCTCCAATGGATTCAACTCTTTATCCCCATGATCCTCAACACATGCCAACAATGGTATAGTAACAACTTTGACAGTTGGGTCATCCTTTGGAGATTCAACATACAAATCATACCATCTTGGACAACTAATAGCTTTATGACCTACAGCCATACATCTCAAACACTTCCTAGCATGAACCCTAGGTGTAGGCATTCAAATCACATCAATATCATCCATTAGAGGTTTTCGCACAAGTTTAGGAGCTGGTGAACTCAATTGATCCACATGTCGTTGCAACCGCTGATAAACAACAGACAATTTGGTGAGCTGTTCTAACACAGCAGCCAATTGCATCTCCATATTCTGATTAATGCTAGCTTCACTTTGTTTGCTCATATTATCAAATCCAGGAATTCCAAAACAAATCCAAATTTTCTTTAACTTTTCACCAAAAATCAAAACCAACACAATAAAAGATATAATTGCTTGACACCAATCACAAAATAAAATTTATGACAGGCTTGCGAATATCAAACAATTTGAATTCAATTTTATAAGGAAAAAATTGAAAACCTGATTTTTGTTCGAAGAACTGATCTCTGATACCACTTGATACGAAACCCGGATCGATTCGCTCCAAACCCTGGCTTGTATGTCACGGAAGCAATTGCAGGACCTTCGAATAAAACCAATGAACAAGAACAATCTAACAAGTAGATTGGAATTTACAAGCCAATTGATAAAGCCGCTTTGCGCAAACTAATCAATTCTCAAGATTTGTTAGTTTGAAAACCCTTCGCAGGAAACCAAATTTACAAAGATAAAATAGTCGTTGTTTTATTTCTCAAATCAAAATTCTTCTCTTCTCCCCAAAAAAAAACGCAACTAAGTGGCCTATTTATAGGCTACAAGCTTACCCTAACTTGCTAAACAAGTAGTTTAATTGGAAAAGGAAACTAGTACTTAATTAATCCTAATTAGGAAACTTTTCCTATTAAGAAACAACTTATTAACCTAAACTCCTAAAAACTACATTACATGCCATTATCATGCAAGATAATTTAGGCCATGTAATTAACTAATTAATCACGAAATTAATAAGCCCATAATTAACGTTTGGACTTAATCTTATTACAACACAAATTAAAGAAAATCTAAAAATTCCGAAATTGTCCGCGTCAGGACATAATGTGCAACTTCACGGCGTGTTTTCACCTTGATCCCGTCAGAATCTGGAAAACTGCAAAACATAAAAGTTTTAGCTCTGGATCTTAGCTTTCTAATGCCCTAGAATCAACCCATTCCGAGTTACGGTGAGAGAGATATGGCCCGATTACTAAAACGTGGCAGAATCTCTCAACAAACAATATTTGACGCCTCTTGTCATGATTTCCTTTGTTATCCCATTTTAGAGTCTCGGATCTCCTTGGGACCAACATGTGGCTTATTCTCCATCCTATTCCAGGCCTCCATACATGAGATTCTTCTTTAACAACAGGAACAAGTACCTTGGATTTTCTGGAACATGTGATCACACATGATTTCGTATCATTCCCTTCCATTTCAAAAAGATTTGTCCTCAAATCTTGTTGATTGGTAACAAGGAAAGCCGGCACAAAAACTGTAAAATTATCAAGACAAAAAAACAAAATATATGGAAATTCACACTCATTGTTTTTCCTCTCTTTGCCTTTTTCTACAACCCTCACAACAAGGTCTTTTCCATTTAATTCATGAATCAATTCACTTTCTTGCTTCACATGATAAACATCATTAATAACAATTAAATTACAATCATTTAAAGCAATAAAAGAAATTTACTTCACAAGAAGGTTCTTCATTAATGGTCTCCACCGTTGCTTCAACAATTTCATTAACTTGACCCATCTCCAATGGATTCAACTTTTTATCCCCATGATCCTCAACAAATGCCAACAATGAGATAGTAACAACTTTGACAGTTGGGTCTTCCTTTGGAGGTTCAAAATACAAATCATACCATCTTGGACAACTAATAGCATTATGACCTACAGCCATACATCTCAAATACTTCCTAGCATGAACCCTAGGTGTAGGCATTCGAATCACATCAATATCATCTATTAGAGGTTATCGCACAAGTTTAGGAGCTGGTGAACTCAATTGATCCACCTGTGTTTGCAACCGCTAATAAACAACAGACAATTTGGTGAGCTGTTCTAACACAGCAACCAATTGCATCTCCATATTCTGATTAATGCTAGCTTCACTTTGTTTGCTCATATTATCAAATCCAGGAATTCCAAAACAAATCCAAATTTTCTTTAACTTTTCACCAAAAATCAAAACCAACACAATAAAAGATATAATTGCTTGACACCAATCACAAAATAAAATTTATGACAGGCTTGCGAATATCAAACAATTTGAATTCAATTTTATAAGGAAAAAATTGAAAACCTGATTTTTGTTCGAAGAACTGATCTCTGATTCCACTTGATACGAAACCCGGATCGATTCGCTCAAAACCCCGGTTTGTATGTCACAGAAGCAATTGCAGGACCTTCGAATAAAACCAATGAACAAGAACAATCTAACAAGTAGATTGGAATTTACACGCCAATTGATAAAGCCGCTTCGCGCAAACTAATCAATTCTCAAGATTTGTTAGTTTGAAAACCCTTCGCAGGAAATCAAATTCTCAAAGATAAAACAATCGCTGTTTTCTTTCTCAAATCAAAATTCTTCCCTTCTCCCCAAAAAAAAACGCAACTAAGATGCCTATTTATAGGCTAAGCTTACCCTAACTTGCTAAACAAGTAGTCTAATAGGAAAAGGAAACTTGTACTTAATTAATCCAAATTAGGAAACTTTTCCTATTTGGAAACAACTTATTAACCTAAACTCTTAAAAACTACATTACATGCCATTATCATGCAATATAATTTAAGCCATGTAATTAACTAATTAATCACGAAATTAGTAAGCCCATAATTAACGTTTGGACTTAATCTTATTACAACACAAATTAAAGAAAATCTAAAAATCTTGAAATTGTCCGCGTCAAGACATGATGTGCTACTTCACGGCGTGTATCACCTTGATCCCGTCTGAATCTGGAAAACTGTAAAACAGAAAAGTTTTAGCTCTGAATCGTAGCTTTCTAATGCCGCTGGAATCAACCCATTCCGAGATACAGTGAGAGAGATATGGCCCGATTACTAAAACGTGGCACAATCTCTCAGCAAACAATATTTGACGCCTCTTGTCATGATTTTCTTTGTTATCCCATTTTAGAGTCTCGGATCTCCTTGGGACCAACATGAGGCTTATTCTCCATCCTATTCCAGGCCTCCATACATGAGATTCATCTTTAACAATTGGAACAAGTACCTTGGATTTTCTGGAACATGTGATCACACATGATTTCGTATCATTCCCTTCCACTTCAAAAAGATTTGTCCTCAAATCTTGTTGATTGGTAACAAGGAAAGCCTGCACAAAAACTGTAAAATTATCAAGACAAAAAGACAAAATATATAGAAATTCACACTCATTGTTTTTCCTCTTTTTGCCTTTTTCTACAACCCTCACATCAAGGTCTTTTCCATTCAATTCATGAATCAATTCACTTTCTTGCTTCACATGATAAACATCATTAATAACAATTAAATTACAATCATTTAAAGCAATAAAAGAATTTACTTCACAAGAAGGTTCTTCATTAATGGTCTCCACCGTTGCTTCAACAATTTCATTAACTTGACCCATCTCCAATGGATTCAACTCTTTATCCCCATGATCCTCAACACATGCCAACAATGGGATAGTAACAACTTTGACAGTTGGGTCTTCCTTTGGAGGTTCAAAATACAAATCATACCATCTTGGACAACTAATAGCATTATGACCTACCGCCATACATCTCAAATACTTTCTAGCATGAACCCTAGGTGTAGGCATTCGAATCACATCAATATCATCCATTAGAGGTTTTCGCACAAGTTTAGGAGCTGGTGAACTCAATTGATCCACCTGTCGTTGCAACCGCTGATAAACAACAGACAATTTGGTGAGCTGTTCTAACACAGCAGCCAATTGCATCTCCATATTCTGATTAATGCTAGCTTCACTTTGTTTGCTCATATTATCAAATCCAGGAATTCAAAAACAAATCCAAATTTTCTTTAACTTTTCACCAAAAATCAAAACCAACACAATAAAAGATATAATTGCTTGACACCAATCACAAAATAAAATTTATGACAGGCTTGCGAATATCAATCAATTTGAATTCAATTTTATAAGGAAAAAATTGAAAACCTGATTTTTGTTCGAAGAACTGATCTCTGATACCACTTGATACGAAATCCGGATCGATTCACTCCAAACCCCGGCTTGTATGTCACGGAAGCAATTGTAGGACCTTCGAATAAAACCAATGAACAAGAATAATCTAACAAGTAGATTGGAATTTACACGCCAATTGATAAAGCCGCTTCGCGCAAACTAATCAATTCTCAAGATTTGTTAGTTTGAAAACCCTTCGCAGGAAATGAAATTCACAAAGATAAAACAATCGCTGTTTTACTTCTCAAATCAAAATTCTTCTCTTCTCCAAAAAAAAAAACTCAACTAAGATGCCTATCTATAGGCTACAAGCTTACTCTAACTTGCTAAACAAGTAGTCTAATTGGAAAAGGAAACTAGTACTTAATTAATCCAAATTAGGAAACTTTTCCTATTTGGAAACAACTTATTAACCTAAATTCCTAAAAACTACATTACATGCCATTATCATGCAAGATAATTTAGGCCATGTAATTAAAACTAATTAATCACGAAATTAATAAGCCCATAATTAACGTTTGGACTTAATCTTATTACAACACAAATTAAAGAAAATCTAAAAATCTTGAAATTGTCCGCGTCAGGACATGATGTGCAACTTCACGGCGTGTTTCACCTTGATCCCGTCAGAATCTGGAAAACCGCAAAACATAAAAGTTTTAGCTCTGGATCATAGCTTTCTAATGCCACTGGAATCAACCCATTCCGAGTTACGGTGAGAGAGATATGGCCCGATTACTAAAACGTGGCACAATCTCTCAGCAAACAATATTTGACGCCTCTTGTCATGATTTCCTTTGTTATCCCATTTTAGAGTCTCGGATCTCCTTGGGACCAACATGAGGCTTATTCTCCATCCTATTCCAGGCCTCCATACATGAGATTCATCTTTAACAATTGGAACAAGTATCTTGGATTTTCTAGAACATATGATCACACATGATTTCGTATCACTTCTTCTTTCCGCTCTTGAGCAAACCTGCCAAAAAAAGGTGATGTCAAAATAATTTGATGCTTAATAACCGATGGTTTGCTATTTACCTCGGGTTTATGTATCGAGTTTGATATTGGCATGTCGCATGACTCTGAAATGGACATATAGTCAACTTCTTCCTCATCAAATTTTGAAATAAGCATTGGTGTTGGAGCTAAAATGGGCATTGGAACATCTGATTTTTGCTCTGATTCCTTTAGTTCTTTACCACTTTCAAGCATTATAGCACTTACATTCTCCCATGTATTCACCTCCACTTGGGAAGGTAAATGTTCCTGGTTCGCTTCTAACCTTGCTATCGCATTTGCCATTTGAGTAAGTTGTGTTCCCTCATTGGCAAATCCTGCCCTTATCTCTTGTTGGAATGCTCTTGTCTCTTGTTCCATCAGTTTGACAATTTCTTCCAAACTTGGGTCTGCAAGATTGTATTGGTTAGGAACTGGTTCATAATGCCATTGTGGTTCCCATGTGTGCATATCATTTTGTAGAGTTGATCCCATATATGTTAAATAATCATTCATCCAACTCCCACAAGTTTGTTCCTCTTGCGTTTGGCAGAATGTATCTACTCCAAACATTTGCCAATTATTGTCTATATGGGATATCAAAGTTTGCAAATCAATCGCCTTTTTGTTTCCTCTCTTTGCAGATTTTTCAATTTATGGATCGTAATTCAATGTACTGCAAGATTAAAACATATCATAAACCCAAGAAAGATAAAATAGAAATATTTATGAAGAAAAGAAATTACTAAAACTGTTCCCCGGCAACGGCGCCAAAATTTGGTCGTGTCGTTTGCAACCAAAATTAAATCCCACTCTTTACTAGTATAGTAATGGAGCAAGGTCATCTCCCAAAGGAACGGATGCAACTTTTTTCCTTCAACTTGTCACAACAAAATATTAGAATCAAATAAACAAAATAAAATACTAACGAATTTAATCAATAAGAGAAAAGTCCAGTTAAATCATTGAATCCACACTAATCAATAATTTGATCCTTGATGCAAATATTAAACATGTAATCTTAAATAAACCAGTTATAGTTACCGGGAACGCCACTGACATAACCTCATGTCTCCTTACTTGTCGGTAATTAAAAGGAATGCCTTATTAATTACTCTCTAATTAATAAACAACCTAAGAGGACTCCTCATTAGATTTAATTTATTAATAGCATTAAGATGAGAGAAACCTGATTATGATATGCCCATTATGGAATGCCATATGCTCATACCATCCCCATATGCCCACTATCGATGAATGATAGTCTTACCACCTATTAAAACTAAATGGACAATTACACGGATCCACCGTTTTAATTGGCATTAGAATCTTCTATAATAAATCAAATATTGTAAACTATTCAACTATCATAGAACATTCATAAACCTTCTATCTCAGGCCATAAAAAAGGTACTTAAATTACAAATTTAGTTAAGCCCTATTAGATCTCACAAGTTATTTAATTAGTGCTTAATCAATTCATTAACTGGAATATTAATTTAGCTTGAAGACATAAATAAACAAATCATAAAAGAATTTAAATAAAACAAATTCATAATAAACTAGTATGAAAAACCTGAATTTGACAATCTCTTGATAGTAGTCAAAGTTGAAGATAATCCACACCCATCCAAATAGCAAAGGTAATAGATAACTCTTATTCAAAACTATTCAAATCAATTGTCTTAACTCAATTGCTGAAATTTGAATACTTAAATTTAAATAATAAAAATCTAATTAATTCAAAGAGAATTACTTGAATGAAATACTACGTATTAAACTAGCTACTAACTATTCTGAAAAATAAAACTAAGCTCTCCCTTCACTAGTGTCAAGCACCACTTATTTATAAGCTTCTCTAAAACAACTAATGCTAAAAATCCCAAACAGAAAATAACTCCTAACAACTTCAACATCCAAATCTCCACAACATTAGGATTTCAAATTACAAAACAATTTAGCAAAAATCTCTCTTGGTAAAATCTTCTTGGTAAAAATCTTCCTCTTCTTGTAAAATCCTCTTTGGTAAAATCTTCTTGGTAAAATCTTCCTCTTCTTGTAAAATCCTCTTTGGTAAAATCTTCTTGGTAAAATCTTCTACTTCTTGCACCGTTCTAGCTCCTTTTTCACCATTCTATTCATTTCCCACATTATCCTGAAAATATAATAAAACCTTGAGTTTCAACATACTAAAGCTAATAAAAAGGCATAAACTTATACTAAATAATTACAAAATATTGACTCTATCAGACATATGCACTATACACTTGCATGCATACACTAAGCACTCTAAACATCGTAAGCACCACACAAGCACCACACAACACGAGCATTCAAAGTACCACATGCACACACAAGCACATTGTAGGCACTTCTCATGCATATATGTGCACTTCTTTAGGCACACTCTTGCGCCATCTATAAGCACTTTGCATGCACACTACACATGCACATTAGATACATCACCAGGGCACTCTTGCACCAAGACATGCACAACACTTGCACACAACTTTTGCACACTCTTGCTGCTACTGCATACATGCACAAGCATCACAAGCAACACTTGTACATTTATGCACACATGCATGCAAGCGTCACATGCATCTACTGCACACATGCACAAGCACCACAATGCACACTTGCATTTATGCACAAAACTCAAGCATACACTCATGAGCACACTAACACCATGGAAATTACATGGTCCGACCACCTCGGGCGGCCGCACTGTGAAAGAAATTGCATGAGACGGCCACATCATAGGAAAATTTTCATGGTGCGGCCACCCGTGTAAACAATTTTCATGGTACGGCCTCTCGTGTAAATAGCATGTTTTGTTCTGAAAATGTTTCTAAGTGTTCTAATCTTACCTTTTCTTGTGCAGTGTCTTGAAGGCGTGTTGTCTTGTGGCTCAAGAGCGGGATTGCTGCAGTAGAGGCGTGGTGCAGGTTGGCTCAAAAGCATGGAGCGACATAATGTTTGCTGATGTGGCATGCATTTCACGTGCACTATTTGGACAGTGGATTATACCAGTGGTATTTCTATAATTTAGTGCTTATTTTATGTTAGTGTGTAGAATAAGCTTTATACCTCTATATATAGAGTAATTTGTTATTATTTTGGGGGATTCGGACTTTCTAGATTTTTACCATATTTTTTATCTTGAGCGGGAATTTCTCCCTCTAGAATTTTTTCTCACTAGAATTTATTCTCCATTTTCGATTCTGATCGAACTATTGGACCAATTGGTGGAATTCTATTCTCAATTAAGGAGGCATTTAACAATTCTCTTGTGAACTCGAAGCTTTTGAAGCACTTTAATCTGTAAATTCTTTCCATTTGATGAAGATGAATTATTTAATGTTGCAAATTGACGATCGTGAGTTGATAATGGAGTTTTGTGGCTAAATTCATGATGTTCTAGGGTTCGAACTGGATGAAGGTGTATTTAGACAACGCGACGCTATGCAATTGACATAATCTTTAAAGAATGAGATCATACTTATAATTAATGCATGAATTTTTATTAAGTTTCATGAATTTGCATTGGTATTGACTGAATTGAACTTTAATTGCGGTCGACATGCTGAGTTGAAGTTAGATTCACCAATATCTATGAGAATGCATGAAATGAGAACTGGAAGTGTGATTTATAGAGTCTTTTCACTTGCTTTGCTTGTTCGTGTTCTGAGATGCGGTTGCCATGCCGGTTTAAGATCACTTGAAACATTATGATAAAGTGAAAAGAGGCTCTCTGTTGCTAATGAAGACGTAAGGACCTAAATCAGGCCTCGCCATAGGACGATTTTAGGAATTGTATGCTAGAGTAGTTAGCCATGGAGAGTTGGGACGTTGCGGTGCACATTCATCATTCTTTGGCCTCGCCATGGGAAAGAGTGATATTAGGGAGCGTAGAGTGCAATGCGGTCGACATGCCGGTTGCAGGCTAGACTCCTAGGCAACTTAGGTCTCTTTCACTTTACATGTGTGTCAATTGCATTGTGCGAGTTGTCTGAATTGCATTCATCCGGTGGAAGAACCCTAGGACATTCGCTCTATACGTGATTTCACATTTTCACTTACTGTTCTTGTTGTGTTGATTATTTGTTCTTCTGTTCTTGTTGTAGTTATTACTTGTTCATATAATCTCGTGTTTGTGACAAATCTTGAATTCTTGAAATCACCCCCTTCCCTGAGGAACGAAACCCTCTGACCTCAACTACATAAGTGTTAGGGATAAATTGATACGCACGTGACTAATCGCATCATTGCATAAGCTATAAAAAATCATCCCAAATCCCAAACGAAAAAAGCTTCAAAGCTTTTCTATCCAGAGCCGTTTAGTTCCTTCTCCCAAATTCTTTTGCTTAAATCCTTGTGTAAATTTGGTGTTCTACTTTTATAAATTGTCTCCATATATTAGTAAATTTTTGCACCGCTTCCGGCCGTTGACATAGGTCACATTAACTGAACCACGTAAATCTTTTTATCTATTGTCTCATTTATTTTTCTCGTTACTGTTTTCATTATTATTTTAGGCTATAAGATACAACATAAAATTCGTTTTTGCCATAACATTTACAATACTCAACAAACCCTATCAGCAATTTGTCTTACTTAGGTACATCAATGTTTTGTTATTTACCTTGCCTAACGTATTAGTTATCTGTTCCATAGAGAAAAAAATAAAATGTTTAGTCCTTTGAAAACTATAGCAACTGATTAGATTATCGTGTAAGTGAGAAATCCAATTGACTGCAACAAATAAAATATGAAAAACAATTTGATTCACAGAAAACATCTATGTTGACAAACGATTGGCCATGTTCTATAGCATATACGTGTATATCCTTAACTCAATCCTTGCTAGCCGCTTTGCATCCGGACTTCATCAAGCATGCTACTGTTTACGTTTTCTTGTGAAAAAAGTATTGGCTTTTTTTTTGTTTTCACATTTGAGTAACCAAATGAAACAAAATCTGTGATGGAAACGTTGTTGCTATGTGTTCAAAAACATCAATTTTTGATTATCTCAATGGGGCTTGTTTCCTAAAATTCTTACTACCAAAGCACCTAATAAATGACCGTAAGTTTGAAAAATGACAAAAGGAAATTCAAAGCATGTCTTGATGAAAAGATGAAACAAAATGGCAACTAAATAACAGTCCTTGAAGGCTATAAATTTGAGTATCTTCAGATATAAAGATCATCACTTTGATTCCTAGTTTTGAAGCCTTAATCTTATCTTAATGGCCAATATACTTTGCACATTGTCAATCCTTTTGGTAGTGGTATCCCATTATGGATGTCAAGGTTCTCAACAATATAGCACAGAGCTAGTTAACTTGGGATCAGAATCAGATACATCTACGGAGATATTTCCTGTGTTTATTAGTCCCCAACAAAGACTAAAAGAAAATGACAAAATTGAAAGATTACCAGGACAGCCTGATGGGTTGACTTCAACCAATACTCTGGACATGTTACAGTTGATCCCATTTCAGGAAGAGCTTTATTTTATTATTTTGTCGAGTCCCCGCAAAATACATATTCTAAACCTCTGCTATTATGGTTAAATGGAAGTAATTTTGGTGGACAATTTCTCAATCTTTCTGAAATATAAACACAAAACCGACACTGCTAATGTTTGAATATTCTTTGTTGTGCGAGCACAGAGCCGGGATGCTCTTCCTTTGGCATTGGAGCAATGACAGAACTCGGGCCATTTAGAGTCAACAGCGACGGTAAAACCCTCTATCGTAATCCATATGCATGGAATAGTGGTAAGTGTTCAAAATTGTACCAAATTTCTTCTGTGTGATCTAATTTTGCATAAGCATCTAATAGAATTTCCATTTCAATTCCTGCCAAAGGCTAATATCATATTTCTTGAGGCTCTAGTTGGCGTTGGATTTTCATACTCGAACACAAGTTCTGATTATAAAATAGTTGGGGACAATACTACTGTCCATGACTCATACACCTTCCTAGTTAATTGGTTTGAAAGATTTCCCGAATACACGAGTAGAGATTTGTTTATTGCAGGAACAATCAATTTAGCCACCGTTGCGATTCAGCTTGCTCAGTTTATTCTCCGTGCCAACAAGTACTCTAATCAGACTGTAATTAATGTCAAAGGAATTGCTGTGAGTCATTGAATTTGTGAATTGGCAAAATAAAAATCAAAACTGGATGATCATGTTCAATCATTTATATTTGAAGTTATGATTTCAGGCTGGCAATCCATACCTGGACTGGAAATCATGGTTAGAAGGGACACGAGATTATGCTTGGACACATGCACTTATTTCAGATGAAATATACTTGGGGATGAAGAAGTACTGCAGGGATGTTTATAGCGTTCCTGATTCAGATAAATGCGATGAGTTCTTTCCGAAAATGCAAAAATTAATTTTTGCTGTCAACAATTTTGAGATTTATAGGCCCAAATGCAATTACACATGGGGAACAGAATCTGTAAGTATCAGAGTTTCATTTCATGCATTTCAATGTGGAAAGAATTTTGATTCATTGTAAACATGTTTGCTAAATACTGATTCAAATAATTCAAAAAAAAGAATCCAGGCTATGGTCCTTGCTCTATCAATTATGTATATGAGTACGTGAGAAATCCAGAAGTCCAAATTGCACTTCATGCTAACATGGGAGCTATTCCCTATCCTTGGGAGGTTTTCAGGTAATAACTATATTGATGCTGAATTATACTGTCAAATTTAGTGATTTATTTTGGGAAAACTGTGAAAATAGTAACTAACATTGTAAAAAATATATATATTTTGTCATTCAATTAAAAATAATGTATTTTAGTAACTGACATTTGAAAATGCACCAAATTAATGCTCCCGGCACTTTTCAAAGATGCATGATGAGTATCTTTTCAGGCATGATTGCAAATTGTATTAAGATTTTATGGATGATTTTACTAGCTATGGTGATTCATTTGATGATTGTCTTAATAAACTTGATAAAGTCTTACTTAGATGCATTGAAAAGAATTTGGTTTTAAATTATGAGAAATGTCATTTCATGGTTAGAGAGGGCATTGTATTAGGACATATTGTTTCCGAAAAGGGAATTCAAGTGGATAAAGCAAAGGTAGATTTGATTTCACAGTTACCTTATCCTACTAATGTGTATGAAGTTCGTGGTTTCTTAGGACATGCAGGATTTTATCATATATTCATCCACGACTTTGCAAAAATCGCATAGATCTTGACAAAGCTGTTACAGCAGGATGTCCCATTTGCCCTTACAGCAGAATGCAAAGACACTTTTGACAAGCTTAAGGACAAATTGATTTCAGCTCCCATAGTTCAACCACCTCAATGGGAGCTCCCCTTCGAATTGATGTGTGATGCCAGTGATTATACGGTGGGAGCGGTGCTTGGTAAAAAATTTAGAAAAGAGAGCCATGTTATATACTATGCCTCGAAGAAATTAAACAATGCTCAATGCAATTACACGACTACTGAAAAAGAGCTTTTAGCAATTGTTTTTGCTTTTGAGAAATTTCGATCTTACTTGTTAGGCTCTAGTATTGTGGTTTACACTAACCATGCTGCTTTAAAGTACCTATTTACCAAGAAAGAATCTAAGCCGCATTTAATTCGTTGGATCCTTTTTTTGCAGGAATTTGACTGGGAGATAAAGGATAAGAAAGGAGCTGAGAATCATGTGGCGGACCAATTAAGTCGTTGGTTATAGACGACGATCCTTTGCCCATAAGGAAAACCTTTTCCGATGAAGAACTTTATAATTTGACAGTTAAATCAGGAAAGGACCCTTGGTTTGTGGACCTAGTTAACTTCTTGGTCAGTAAGGCATTACCTAAAAGTTTCACACATGCCCAAAAATAAAAAAATCCAAAGTGATGCTAAATATTACTTATGGAATGATCCTTATTTATGAAATATTGAAACTGATCAAATAATAAGGAGATGCATCCCAGAAAATGAAATAAATGATATTTTGCAGTATTGTCATTCATTTGCATATGGGGGTCATTTTGGTCCTAAACGAACAGCTAGAAAAAATCTTGATAGTGGTTTTTTTTGGAAGTCTCTTTTTTGTGATGCATACTTATTTTGTAAGAGATATCCACGTTGTCAACAGTTAGAAAATGTTACTCAGCGTGATGAAATGCCTCAATTGCCTATAATTGTTTGTGAGATATTTGATGTTTGGGGTATGGATATCATGGGTCATTTTCCTAGTTATTTTTCGAATTTATATATCATTTTAGTTGTTGATTATATTTTGAAATGGGTGGAAGCTAAGGTCACCCGCACTAATGATTCTAAAGTAGTGGCAGATTTCTTGAAGTCGACTATTTTTAACCGATATTGAATACCTCGGGCTATAATCAGTGAAAACGGAACTCATTTTTGCAACTGCACAATCGAAGCTCTTATGAAGAAATACGGAGTGCATCATTGACTTGCAACCACATATCATCCCCAATCAAATGGTCAAGCAGAGGTTTCTAACTGTGAAATTAAACAGATTTTGGAAAATACAGTAAACATCTCGCACAAAGATTGGAGTCTTTGCCTAGATGATGCCTTATAGGCGTATAGTACTGCTATCAAGACTCCGATTGGTATGTCACCCTATCGCCTTTTTTTGGAAAGCTATGCCACCTTCTAGTGCAAGTTGAGCACAAGGAGTATTAGGCCATCAAACAACTGAATATGGATGACACTAGGTGTGGGGAGGATAGGAAGCTTCATTTGAAAGAATTAGAGGAAATTCATTTGGATGCTTATGATCATGCTATGTGGTATAAAGATCGCACCAAGCTAAACCATGATCGTCTATTACAGAAGAAAGAGTTTCATATTGGTCACAAAATTCTTCCTTTCCAGACTAAGCTACGTCTTATGGGTGGCAAACTGAAATCCAAGTGGATAGGCCCGTTTGTGGTGGTATCTGTTTGCCCAAACGGCACTGTGAAAATAAAGGGAATTAACACTGGGAAAGTTTTTAAGGTTAACGGGCAAAGGCTTAAACTCTTTTATGAATCTACACCAATTGAATGGGTGGAAAAGTTGCATCTTTTTCCTCTCATTCCTTGAGTTAACAGGACTTGTCTAGTCTAAGACATTAAATAATGGCACTTATTGGGAGAACCCAATTTTATATTTTTAAATTTTTAGTTATTTATTTATTTTTCCTGTTAGTTAGTAAACATTCTTCTTGTCCAGATTTTTTGTCCCATCGTGGTCTAGTATGTGGAGAAGATACGGTTGCAGTAGGGAGGTGGTTGGACAAAAATGAAGAATTGGAGATTAGCTTTTTAAACAAAAGGATTGAACCCATGGGTTCCCACTATTATAATAACTGGCCCACAAATTTTCTATTCACAAAAGTCAAAACTGGTCCCGATTCCCAAATCCCTAATCTTGTCATCTTCCCTAATCAACTAAGCCGCCGCCTTGCTTCCCCAACCCTAGCAGCAGTCACCGTTAATCTATTCAATACCGTCGGCAGACCACGCGATAATGTTGAACATGAAGTTTACTTCTCCTCCACCATCGGAACTACCAACTTCACCGGAGGATTCTTCTTCGACCACACAGTCGACGGCGGTGGAGGAGACACCACCGCCACAGCCGCCACCTGTTAAAAAGAGTAAACAAGTGGCCATTAAACACGCGACTTTGACGGTCAGCAACACCTTGTCCGACAACGAGTCGGAGTCTGACGAACCCACGACAGAGGATTCTCCAATCCACACTCGATTTTTGATACCGAGAGGTTGCCAATATGTGTTCCCTTCACACCAACTACTACCGGCCACCGTCAATCGCACTGATTGGCTGCACAAAGCCATGACAGTTCGGCCCCACAACCACAGACTTCTTCTTCCCGCCGTGCTACTGCTGCCAAAAAAGGGAAGGCTCCGGCGACTTCAACAACTGCTGATCTAGATGCGGGTGGCGCAATTTATCCGGACTTCACAGCTTTACCAAGCAATCAATGATTCGCTGGTATGAGATAGTTCTAAACCACTCCGCTATTAGTTATAAGAGATTCGATTTTCATAGCCTTGCTGTGTTGGATATTAAGACCCGTGTACGTGCTTATTTTGAGAGTATTGGTTTGTTATGGTTGCTTGATTTTCCTAGTTTTAAGATGCCAGTTAGATTTTTGCGGGAGTTTTATGCTTCTTATTCTTGCTGTTTGACTTCTTATTCTTCACTGACTACTAGGGGGATAAAATTTCTATTGTTGAATGAGTCCCATTCCTTGTCTTTACATGACTTGGCTTTATAGTTAGGCATTGTGATTTCTGAGGATGCCAACTCGGATGTATACTTGACTGCTCGACTAGGTGTCCCTACTGATCTGCCTCTTCCTATTTTTTGGAAAGAAATTGCTCCATTGGATGCTAAGCCCTATGTCCCTTCTAGGTCTAAGGGCCATTTAATTGGTGACCCAGCTTTACTTTTATGCCATCATTTTATAGCCTCTACCATTTTTGGCCGTAATGACCAAGTTACTGTGGTATCTTCTCTTGAATTGACTGTTTTATGGGCTATGAAAAATAGAATTTAGTTAAGTTTGCCATATTGGATAGCATATGTTTGGAAGAGGGTAGTTAGGGTTGAGAAGCATAATCTTGCCCTGGGTCATATTGTTGCAATTTTACTTGCGCGTAATCCTATCTATGTTAGTTTGAATGCCACATGGCCAAATGATTGCTCATCGACTTTGATTGATATCCCATTTCTGCATACAACTGGCTTGCTTATTGAGGATAGCCAGGGTACTTTGCATTTTAGTATGTCAAGGGATCCTCCTTCAAGCAATCTTCCTTTTACAGGTATTACGGCCCTTCGGCAAGATGTACGGGATTTGCGTATGCTTATTTCGGCAATTGAAGCTGGTTATGCGGACATTGATGAAAGGATACACACTCTGACCGCTACAATTACTGAGATCAGAACAACTCAGGCTACCATTCTTCAGCTTCTGCAAGACCGTTTGCCCCCACAGAACTCTCCAAATTAATTCAGGCTATCCCTTTTCGTTTTCATTTTTCTTTGTTTCTGTTTCTTAGTTTGATTTCTTTTATGTGTAGTGTGTTTTTCTCTTCTAACTTGAGGACATGTTAGTTTTAAGTGTGGGGAGAATGTGTTGTGTGTTTTTACTTGTGATATTTTTACTCTTATTTCCAAAAACAAATAAAACAAGAAAAATCAAAAAATTTCCACAAAAATATGCTTGTTTTCATTTCAGTTTGTTGAGAGTCTTTTAGGCTGTTTTGTATTTAGAGAACTGTTTCACTTTTGTAACACTGTCTGACCAAACTGATTGTAAGTGAAAATTGTTTAGTTCATTGTATTGGTTTGTGTGTGATTTTGAATGATCCAAAGGATGACAAATACAGGATTTGAGTTTAATTTGCCTATCTAATATGAGGCTTTGAGCCTAACCACACAATGACCACTTTATTGGTGCTTAAATAAATTGTTTCTTTGAATGAGTGTGAATTGTACATGGTTGGCTTATTAAATTTGCTTTGTTGTACATAGATGTCATGGTGTTGAAATTGAACTTGAATGTGATAAAAGCATTTAGGATTTCACCAATTTGACTTTCGTTTTGAAATCCTACTCTCAATTTGACCCTTAGTTAACCATTTTGAGCATTAACCTTTTCTTGAATTTAAACATAATTTCAGCAAAGACAAATTTAGCTTTCTTTTGGCCCACTAAGGTGTATGTGGCTGAGTTGAGTGTATTGAATTATTCCCTATGGGTTATATAAGAATGTGCAGTAAGAATCTCTTAATGAAGTTGTTTAAAATGATCTTTGATTTGAAGTGGTGTTCCTTGTATGCCGAAACAACATTGGGGCAGAAAGTGTAGCAGTTACTAAACTACAGAATTCTGTTGTTGTAAGCTGTTTGCCGTAACGGAGGCAAAGCAAAAAAAAAAGAAGAAGAAAAAAAAAAGAACAGTAGAGTGAAAAAAAAAAGAAAAAAAATGATGAGATTGAAAATCTTTGTGATAAAAGCATAAGAAAAAATGTAATTACTTTGCGTAAGTACTTCGAATTGATTTGAAGATCCAATTTTTGAGATTGACTGCGATATAAGTGTGGGGATGTTCTTAATTGAGTTGCTTACACATTGGTTTTATGTTTAGCCATTTTTCCATCTTGTTTATCCTACCTTGTTTACTCTAGCCCCATTACAACTCCATGAAAGACCATTTGATTCTTGTTTACTTTTGATATTATGGTTATCTTTTGACATATTTGCAAATTTGTTGTAAGACTTCTATGTACAATTTGATTGAGTGGTTGAACCCGATTTATCACATCTATGAGTTCTTTGGAGTGATCTTGGAGAGTTGCTCAGATTTGGTATTTTGACTTGGGGGACTTGATTATGCATGAATTTATTACTTGAACTAAGCATGAATGATTTGGAGAATTTTTCAGTTTGATTAGATCGTGTTTATTTTGTGAATTAGTTTTATTTGTTGTTTATTTTAGTTTGAATGCTGAGGGACTAGCATGAAATAAGTGTGGGGATCTTGATGAGCACAAAAATACTTGTTTTATTGTATATTCTTTTTAGTGCTTAAAAGGGTGAAATATCAGCTGATTATGTCAGGTTTTGGAAGTTTCCAAGGGTGGAGCATGGCGAAGGGAGAAAGATGATTTGGGGACTTTTCTAGAAGATAAGGGCTGGTTGATTAAGCTGAAGAAGTATGGAACTGCAAGGACTATTTTCAATGACCAAATTGGTGGAGGAATAGAATTAGGAAACTAGCTTGTATGCTAGACTTGAAGCTGTATGTGGCAATTAGAATTTGGAAACAAGAAGGATTCATGTTTTTTTTAGTTGATTTAGGAAATAGTTATTTTCCCTCCTATATAAGGGAATGGATTAATTACGATTGAGTACAGACGTATGCACTCTCGCTTTTCGTTAGTTTGCAATTTTGTAGTATTCCAGTTTTCAGCACAGAAACAGATGCGCCGTCATTTGCCCAAACGACGGTCGGCTCGGTTTGATTTTATTAATTCAGTTTATTATCATTTTTTAAATCTTTGATTGCTTTTAATTATGTGTAGTGAGTAGTTACTTTTTTGACGATAAGTAAGGAAACACTAATCGATGAAGTAATTGTGAGACCTAATTGTTTTAATTAAATCTTTTTATATTTCATTCTGCCTCTAAGCCTAATGTTTGTTATCCAGATTTATTAAACCTTTGATCACATTTAATCAATTTAGATAGAGCCAATTAATAACCTATTATGTCACTGGATTTAGTATGTAAGATTAATTAGTGGCGAAGCTACTGTCTCGGTAGATGAGAATAATCGGTTAATAAATCGTGACATGCTGATCATGATTACGAATTGTTAGAGTTAGGTTTTTCTAAGTCTTAATACTTTTGTAATATTAAATCAGGTGTTGGCTGATTCCAGCCGAGTTGTATTATGAATAAGGAAATAATTGATTAAGCCGATACTTGTCAATTATCAAATAATTAAGCAAGAATTGGGCTATGTCGGAGCTGATTCTCGGTAGCCTTTAACTAACTGGTTTATATGAAATTGTTATCTTTGCATCTATGAGCAATGAAGCATTGATTAGTGTGGAATTACTTGTTTGCCGGAGTTTTCCTTTAAGTTAATTAATTTCCGTATTTTTGTTATTTATTAATTTTGTCATTTAATTCCTTTTGTGTAAATGTTTTTAATTATAAATTTAATTGGTTTGGCTATTTACAAATTAACTGATTTAGAAGAAAATTGTTGTTCTCTGTGTGAACAATCTCACTCCTCTATACTATTTAATAGTGTTAGGAGCGAATTTTATTTTGCTAGAATAATGGCACACCAAACCGTAAAAAAATCGTGAACAAATCGAAACCGAAACTGTGACGAAATCCTGAACTGACAGTTCACGAACCATAACCGTAACCGTGAGGCTAAGGGCCGATTCATGTTCCACCCTTTATAGAACCGTGAACCGTGGCCATGTTTATCGTAATGTGAACATGTGTTTTCTTTGTCAAAAAAGTCAAAAGAGTTTGATTGACTAATTTGATGGGTTTTTTAAATATCAGTGACTAATTATAATGCATCATTTTTAATGTGGATGATAAAATAGTTTTTTATGTAAAGTCACGACAGTTTTTCCAATGAAAAATTAACAATTCCAATAATCACTAAATCAATGATTTTTCAGTTGCGCATTTTTAAGCAGCTGCTCTGAGATACTTTAGTTAGTTGTCTACTTCGTAAATTTTTTCATATCGATGAAGTTTTCAGCTTTTGGACAAAAAAGGAAAAGAATAATCACTAAATCAGGTCGCTCAAAATGACATGAAGAAAACAGATTGGTAGTCATTAATTGCAAAAACAATAAATCAACTTCACCTTATGAATGAGAAGGTTTAAGCAAGTTACAATATTTAGGAAGGAGCAAGTATAACAATGTTAGCCATTTGCTTGTTATCAAAGCTTGTGAAACTAAAACTTCTCAAGATTGGTCTTACCAATTCCTAAATTGGTTAGTGATATTCAGTTGGTTGGCCGATTGTTGTAAATTGAGATTGATTATTAGTGAAATTGGAACTAAAACTTCTCAAGATTGCTCTTATCAATTCCTAATTTGGTTAGTGATATTCAGTTGGTTGGCCGATTGTTGTAAATTGAGATTGATTGTTAATGAAATTGGTATCGCTTTTGATTAAAAAAAGAGTTAAAATATCTAGGAAGAAGCAAGTATAACAATGTTGGCCATTTCTTGTTACCAAACCTTGTGAAACTAAAACTACTCAGGATTGGTGTTACCAATTCCTAAATTGGTTAGTTTTTATGAATCAACCCGATATTCAGTTGGTTGGCCAATCGTTGTAAATTGAGATTGATTATTAATGAAATTGATATCGTTTTTAATTTTAAAAAAAAAAGTTACAATATCTAGGAAGGAGTATCAACTCTGTTAAGGCTGCCAATGTGAAGAATGGTTTTTGTTGGATTAGGCACTCCTTGAAATGTTACATTCTTAAAAATTCCAGTCTCTGAATTGTAAGAAACCAGAGTGCCTCCCTTAAACTCAAGCAAGATTTCACCATTCTTTAACAGGCATAGAACTCGAACTAATCTTCCATTCAAAACATTCCTCCAAATCCCATATGATCTCTGAAGTTCTCGAGTCCTCAAATTTGTTGGAGGATAAACTTCAATGCTAAACTCCTTCACCCAAGATTCTTTTGTATCATACTCCTTCATAATCCAAACATCTAAAGTTCCGCAATTTGCATCCACAGGCGCAGCAACACACAGGTATCCTCCCAAAACTGCAAGATGATAATTTCGGCTGCTCAACCAATTCCTCAGTTCAATACACGGAACCTCTCTGAATACCTCATCAGATATATCAAATGAGACGATGAGTCGTCGGCGGTCATGCCCGCTGTTGTAGAAGCCATTACTTGTTGTCCAATGCAACCTTCCATTCAGCAAAACTGCACTTGATCCTCTGTCAAAACGATAAGGTACTCTTCCAATACTTCTCCATTTCTTGCTGCCTAGACTGAAAATTTGAGCATCTGATTTCAGATTTTTATTGACCATACATCGACGGTTTGGCGTGATAGTTGCATTCACGTCATATGTATTGGCATAGTAAACAATCTTGATCAACTTGTACTGATTAGAAATGGGATGAAATCCAAATCCATACATCACTTGTTGATCTTGAAAAACAGTTGATTTAGGCAGCTCTGTGTAGTCCACAGTAAAGGGATTGTACAAGTATAGTGAATCATCAAATAATGAATTTTCAAGACAAAGAATGCCATTGCATGATCCAATCACATTAAATTCAGGCATAGAAGCAGAAAAAGGTGCATCAATCTTTCTCACTTTCTCTTGCTCAGTATCATCATCATCATCATCATCATCATCACAGTTAGAAATTTCGACAAAGTAGAGCTGATTTTTAATTGGAAAATCACAATGAAATATGAAATAGGGATTGCCTTTCAATGACTTGGACAGATGCATACTAACAAGTTGTGGATCATATGTCAAATTTTGCCAAATTTTGCACACAAACCGTGATTGAATGAGGGATTTCATTGGCAGCCTTGAGATTATATCAAGAGCCACTTCATGAGGAATTAAATCTAACCAATTTGTGCGAATTTCTTCTTCTTCTTGATTGCACTTTCTTTTCTTGCTTCGTTTCCCATCATCATAGTCCATCTTGAGAGAAGACTGATCAAAGGCAGAAATCAAAAGTCAAGCATATGAATTATACAGAATATGTTTACAGCAACTACTGAATATAGAGACGGTAATTACAAGGAAACCATTTTGGATATATTTCAATTGTAGTGGGATCCGCCATGACTAAGGACATGCATTCTAATATTATATACCTTAGAACAATGATGAGTTATTGTAATAATAAGGACAAAATTGCATTCCCACTTACCTTGTTTTCTAATCATGAATTCGCCATCAATGTCAAGGCACATTTGTTTTGCTCGGGAGTCAGGATATACATACCAAACCTTCAAATAATGTAACATATTATTTATTGGGAAAATTTTCGATAAGGGGAGTGTTTTATATCATTATTATTAAATAAAAATAGAACATCACTTTAAATGATTGATTATTAAGAGCATTAAAATGATTTAAATATTTTGTGTAATTACACTACAAGAAAACTAGGCATTAGTGACAAAAATCATATTAACGAAGGTAAAAGTCGTCAATAAAAACACCATTAGGGACCAGATATGAAGTTGTCAATACAACACCGTCAATATCATTAGCTTTATTGACGCAATCTGAAAGTTCGTCAATAACTCGTCAGTAAATGTTGGCGCCACCTATTCCCGCCGTCTTTAGAATATTTATTGACGAAATTTAGTGACGACATATATTTATTGACCAAATGTTTTAACCAAAATCGAACTCGTCAATAAAAGTTCCTCCTCTAGCAGTCTTGTGACGACATATTGTCGTCAATAAAAATGTTTCCTTTATTGACGACATTGTGGTTGTCAATGAATGATTTTTTTTGTCAGAATGGTCACTGAATATTTATCATCAACAACTACACTTAATGTTTATTTTTTAAAATTATAGCATTACCAAATATAAATGATCACCTAATTCACTAATGCACCAAAAAAAATCCAAAATACAATGAAGTTTGATAATAAATACGTTATAATTAAAATTTTGGAATATTGTGAATATTGCAATAATTTAATTTTTTTATTATTGTGAATATTTTATTATTATCAAATGCTAAAATATTATTGATTATTATATTTTTGTATTATAAAAAAATGTATTCTTTTACCCCCTAATAAAAAATGTGAAGCCTAGCTTTAAAAAAATAAATAAAATTTTTGTGTTAGGCTTTAAAAAGTGAAAAACTATTAACACTAAATATTTCTTAAGACTTTTTGTTACCATAAATTATTATACTTTTAGTTTTATCAAAAATATATATATAATTTTTTACTAACAAAAAAAATATGTTAGACTTATATCATGAATAGAATAATTGAAGATAACATTTATATATAAATAGTTGAATAAATACTTATATACGTTTTTGGACCATATTGTGTGGGTTAAATGCATTGTGGAAAGTCTAAATATATATGTGTGTGTGTGTGTGTGTGTGTGTGTGTGTGTGTGTGTGTGTGTGTGTGTGTGTGTGTGTGTGGGGGGGGGGGGGTGTAATTTTGTAAGATTATTTTGGACCATATTTCTGTGGGTTAAATGAATTGAGGGAATCCTAAAAATATATATGTGTGCTAATTATGTGGCTTATTTTGGACCTTGTTATATGGGCTAAATGCACTTGAGGGTCTAAATTAATTTTATAATAATTAATGATAATTTGATATCTTAACTTCTAATAATGATAGTAAGACACCTTAATATTTTTATTTTGACCCATAAAATTTTAATTAAATGCCATAGTTTTTTATTAATTAAATGCACTATTAATTAATAATTTTGAAATAATCTAGTTTGTTCATGAGGAAATCCAAAACGGAATAGATTAATAAAAGTCAAAGGATCTTCACAAAGTTAGTAATTTTGAAAAATTTAAAAAGTGTTAAAATTTATAATAATAATAATTCAAAATGATGAAAATACAAGCATACAAGTATTTTTATAGTTTTAACAAATCCAAAATAAAATTAGAAAAAAAATAAAAACTAACTATGAAAATAAAATAAACGAAAAAATGCCCAATAAATATCCATAAATGTTTAGGTATCTATACTAAATTTTAAGGCATCATTAGTTCAGAAGCCAAACAATTCTTATACTTTCAAATATACTTTATTTTTCACCTTTCATATAAGTTTATCTACATATATGTTCCCCACTTGTGCATAAAAAATAATTTCAATGAAAACATTCAAAGAAATTATTAACATAAAATGTATTTTATGGATTCATATTTAATTAATTTAATACAATACAATATTAAATTTATTATATTTTCACAGGCACTACATTTAGCAAGATTTTTCTTTTTTTGAATATTATTAATAATAAACTAGTATAAATTATTATACTTCAATTTTATGAAAACAAATTAAATACATAATTTTTTTACATCCAAGACAAATATTATGTTAGATGATCAATAGAATAATTGGAAATAATATTTATATATAAATTTTTTTATAAATATTTATATTTATGTGGGCCTTAATACATGGGCTAAATGCATTGTGGGAAGCTCACAAATATGTATATGTACTATTGGGCTTGTAACAATATGATACCTACAAGCATTTGATGGGATAAATTAGGTCTATAATAATGAAAATTATTTGTGTTAGATCTCTTAACTTATTAATAATGATACTAAGACATCATAATATTTTATTTTTGCCCCATAATAATTTATTAGAGGACATAATTTGCTTTCTTATTAATTAAATGCAGTCTTACTTAGAAATGATTAATTTTAATACTTTGTTAAGGAAATGTAACACATGATAGATTAATGGAAGACAAAGTATCTTTACAAAGCCACTAATTTCAAAGAATTCCAAAAGTGTTTATTTATTAATAGTAGTCAGAATAGTCTTACAAGTGTTTTTATAGTTTTAACAAATCATAACAAAATTAGAAAAGAAACCAAAATTATCTATGAAAATAAAATGGATTTCAAATAAATGGCAAAAACAAAGAAATTTTGGGATGTGATAACTCCGTTTTCTATGTTAATTATTTTTATGGTTTTGGTATTTAATTGATATTTTTTATGCATTAAGAATTGCTTTTGGTGCAGAATTTGATAATTTTGGAAAGAAGGATAATTGTGCTTAAAGATATGGATGAAGATCAATTTGTATTGGATTTGTATTGGATTTGGGCAATGGAGTTTTACGTACAAGACAATTTGGAAAGATTTGGAGATTACTTGAAGTCTTGAAGAGTTTGATTTGGAAGAGAAGACTGCCTTATCATATTTTAGTCAATATCCAATTTGGAAAATAAGATAATTAGGTGATTTTTTATTAAAGGGTTGCATCCCTATTTTTAATAAGCCGTTTGTGGCATATTTTAGGATTGATTTTATCCTTATATTGTTTTTATCATGTTCTAGGAAGAGTTCTAGATTTATTCAATTTCTTTAAAGGTTTGTTTCCTAGGCTTAATAACCTTCTCTATATAATAAGAAAGAATAGGTAGTAAAAAGGGAGATACATATTGAGTAGTTTTAATTAATGTAGTTGATTAATTTTTTTTAGAAGTAGTTTAGAGTTAAGTTTAGGTTTTTACATATTTATAAAAAGATTTTCTTTTGACTCCATTAATTCTTAATTTGAATTTTACTGTGAATGCCCGTTTTTAGAATAATTTGATTTCTTGCTTTCATATTTTTTTCACGGTAAACAAGTTTCAATCTTGCTTAGAAAATTTCAAGTTGAATCATAAAAGAATTGAATGGTGTTTATTATTTAATTCCTTCATTAATGAGTCAATTTGTGTTCCTACATCTTTAGTCAATTTCGTTGACAATTTCCTCCCGAATCCGTGAGTTAAAGTGATGAGTTTTAATTGCATTCATTCTTTATGCACATGCATGAAAGTAGTTCAGATTCTAGGCTTCCATATTTGAGTCAAAGGATGTTGAATTCTCACATGATTAAACTGCAGTGTCTTACATTGGAGTCAGAGCATTATAGTTGACTTTAATTCTAGTTTTCATTGAGTCTCAGAAATTAATTAGAGTGAGTGAATAGTTAGTTTTGATTTTTAGTCACAGTAGTTAATTTTGGTTTTAATTGCATAAATTAATAGTTAAGTATGTTCTTATAGTAGTCATGGTCAATTTTAATGTTTAGTTTAAAATTTAATTCTGAGTCTGTGTCCATATTTTCATATTTTAGTTAATTATTTAAATTAGATAGGATCTAGTTTTTTTTTATGTTTCTAGTTCGCAGAATTTTCGTACATTTAGTAGAGTTAATTTAATTTATGTTACAGTATTTTTCGTCATTCAGAGAAAATGCAGATTTTCATTTACAATTGCAACCAGAGGGGTCTCATTCATCCAAACGGAAGACTGGCTCAATAGTGGAATAAGCTTTCTCTATCTTTACTTATTTTTAGTTTGATTTTAGTATGTCATTTTTGTGTTTTGATTCTGTTTTAGTAATTATGTCTTGTAAATAGTTTTATTTTCCGGCATTAAAGTAATGATACTCTAATTATTATTTTATTGTGAGATCAAAATGTGCATGCTAAATTAATGTTTCATAGATTCTGAAAAGTTCTCTGTGCATATCGATAGTTATTTGGATTATTTAAATCTTGATCAAATTTATTTAATTTGAATAATGCCAATTAATCTCCCATTAAATATCTGTATTTAGTGGATATGATTGATTAGTGGTAAAGCTACTGTTAGGTAGACGAGAACAACAGGTTAATGAATTACGACTGCTGATTCTGATTGTGATTTGTTAAAATTGGGTTCCTTTAATTCTTAATGCTGTTAGGACATTATATTTGGTGTTGGCTGATTCCAGCCGAATTGTGTCTTAATTAGAGAAATAATTAGTTTAAGCTGATTCTTGCTAATTATCGAGAAATTAAGAAGGAATTGGGTTACGTCGGAGCTGATTCTCGGTAACTTGTAACTGGTTGGTTTATGAACGTTAATTAATTATTGAGTCAATGATCGATGAATATTTAATTAGTGTGGATTTACTTATTTGCCGGACTTTTAATTTCTTGCGTTTTTATTTTGAACATTTTAGTTAAATTGTTTGATTTATTTTGAAGTTTAATTATAGTAATTTGATCTTTAAAATTGAATTGTGACACCTTGTTGAATTAACTAAATAGACTGTACTCCGTTCCTCGTGGGATTCGACCCTACTTCCACTTTACTATTTTAAATCCTTTGAAGTAGGTATTTTAAATTTGGTACAAAAACGAACGTACCAAATTTTTTGCGCCGTTGCCGGGGAACGGCAGATTATTGTTTATTTTAGTTAATTCAATTTTATTTCTTGGTGTATATCTATATTCTCTTCAACCTGATTTATTCTTTGATGCAGAAATTGAGAAAATAGCACACTGGTTGAGGAAGTAAACAAAACAAAAACGCCAAAAAAGAATTTCTGGTTCTGTGACAATCGTCCCACTTGCTCAAGCAGAACCCTTGTCAAACACAGAATCAAAGTTAGACGTTGCCACTGACAAAAAAGAAATGGCTGCTCAAGACCCTATTGGACATGCGCAAAATCGTGATTGTACTTTAAGGGAGTCAATCTTCTTGCATTGTTTTGCCTACCGTAACTGTTGATTTGGAATTGAAACCATTATATTTGAATTTGCTACCTAAATTACATGGTTCATTTGGGGAGGATCCTCATAACTTTTTGCATGAATTTTTGAAAATTTGTATAATATTGCATAATAGGGGGGTGTCAGAAGAATATATTAGATTAGTTAGTTTTCATTTTACTCAAACTGGAGAAGCTAACATTTGGTTTAATGGATTGACACATAACTCAATAACTTCTTGGAATGAATTGCAAAAGGTTTTTCTTCAAAATTTCTTTCCTGCATCTAAGATTGCATCTATTAGAAAAGAAATTTGTGGAATTAAACAAGAGTATGATGAGTCTTTGAATGCATATCGGGAAAGATTTAAGAGATTGTGTAATAGTTGCCCACAACTTCAAATATCTGATGAGTTGCTAATACAATATTTTTATGAAGGTTTGCTGTTAGAGGAGAGAATGACAGTAGATGCTGCGAGTGGAGGAGCTTTCATGAATAACACTCTTGCACAAGCCAAGATTGTAATTGCAGAAACAGTTGAATCTCGACAACAGTATGAGACAACCTCTCGTATGCCCAAACTGGTGAATGAGATAAGTATATCTTCATTTGAAAATAAATCAGATGCATTGACTACATCAATGGCGCAATTAGTTGCAAGTTTGGAATCTGCCCAGAAAGAAAGGCCATGTGAAATTTGTAAGAATACAGGACATCCAACTAACATGTGCCAAATGGCCCAAGAATATGATTCGACAGCACAAGTGAATGCAACATGTGGTTTTCAGTCCCAATGCTACTATAATCCTTATTTGAACACATATAATACGGAGGGAGAACACTACCAAAATTTTAGTTATGGAAATTGGGTGCAACAACAACTACCTCCAAGCATACCGCAACTGCAACAGCAACTGATGATGCAACCAACACAACCTAATGCACTGCCTATCTCAAGATCAGGTACACCTCTTGAGGATTTGATTACTAGCTTAGCTCATACAACTCAAAATTTGCAACAGGATATGATAAAATCTCAAAATGAGTTGCAAAAATTTCAACAAGAGACACGAGCTAGTATCCAGGGTTTGGGAAACCAAATCACTCAACTCTCCACAGCAATAAATGCACTAGAAGAAAATCATAGCAGACTATCATCACAAGTGCAGGTAAACCTTAGGGAAAATGTCAGCCACATGACATTGATAAGTGGTACGCAACAAGAAGAACATCCATTTAAGGAGGAAAAGTTGAGACAACTAGACAAAAATGATAAATCTAAAAAGTCTCGCATCTTTGAGGTGATATTTGATTTAAATACTGATATATCTGAAATTAAAATTTCAACTCTTATTTTTGATAGATTGACAAGTATTGAAAATGTTAATGTTGTTGATGTGTTTGAACCTCTTGTCCAAGAGCCCCTTGAGACGAATATTTTGCAGGATAAGTTGGAATTAACCATTACAACAAATTTGATAGATATTGAGATCAAAGGAATGAAGGACGATAAAATTAAAGATGCAATAATGCCACTGTATTCGTTGAAAGAATTTTTGAACGAATCAGAATCGTCCTATTTTTCCGAACAGGACCCTGTTAATAAATTGTTACTTTATGCTTTGCAGGTCCCAGTGCCAGAATATAAAGCCCTATATGAAATTCTAAAATATGTGTATTTGGTCAGTGGAAAGACACTGCCATTCAATAAGAGTCATCATCCACCACGACCACCTCCAGAGCCTCCACCTAATTTCCTATAATTCTGGCACTTGGTCTAGCCAATGACTTTAAACAAAGGCGCTGATTGGGAGGCAACCCAATTTTCTTGTTTTTTTTTCCAGTATTCAGTAGTTTTTAATTCTAGTTTTATTTTCCACTAATACTTTTGATTTTTCTCATTTCAGATCACAACTATTGGTAACAGAAAAAGAGTTTTGATTACCCAAATGGTGGCCAATAGTATTTTCAAAATAATACATATTTGGTATTGTCAAAATCAACACCACCTTTAGCACTATTCTTCAATTGCTCCAATGTCAAACCTAAGAAGAAGACACTTCATACGACATGGCGGTTTTGTTATCATCTCCCTTGTTTATTTATTTTATTTTATTTTTTTTCTATCTTATTTGATGTTATTTAGTTTTGTGGTTTGATTGTTAAAGCCTCACTCATCCTTATTTTCTTGCTTGAGGACAAGCAAGGTTTAAGTGTGGGGAGGTGGATATTACATGTTTCGTGAGTCTTTTGGTTGTGTATTATTTAGAAAAAAAATTTGTGTGAAATTTGGTTTCTATTTTGAAAAGATTCATAAATAAATATAGAGTCCATTTTTAATTTGTGTGGAAAAATAGTTTTTTTTTTGTCCAAAATTTCTATTGTTAGGTTTTATTCATGAAAAATTGGAACTTGGTATGGAAGTTTTGGTTGAATCCTTTGTGGTCAAATATATGTATGCCTTTGTATGATTCAAAGGAAGATGAATATATAAGAATGAACTATTATTGCCTACTTAAAGTGAGGTTTTGAGCCTAAGCATCCAAAACCACTTTTTGGTGCTTAAATAATTTTTTTTATGAGAGAATAATTGTACTTGAATTTTATTACAAAATTTGCTTTGTTGTACATGTTCAAACCACAAGTTTGAAATTGTGCATAAATGTGATTAAGACATTTAGGATTTTAGCCATTTTTGCTTTAGATTTTTTCTATATTTACCCCTAGTAAGCCCACTTGAAGCTTAAATCCCCTTTTCTTTGTTTAAACCACTAAAAATATTCAACTTTAGCCTTGTTTAGCTTTCTTTTTTGTTCCCCCAAAGTGTAAATGGAAAAGTTAGGATTGTGCGAAGTCATCTTCAATGTGTTTAAGTAAAGAAAATGCATCTTGAAATTTGAATAGAGCAAAGTGTTCTAGTTGGTGAAATTATTCTCTGTCCTATATGCCCAAATAGAAGCATGGGTTGAAAGAAAAAAAGAGTTCTATTAAAAAAAAAAAAAAGAACAGAAAAATATCAAAAAAAAAAGAGGAAGAGAAAATAAAAAAAATGGAAAAGAAAGAGCACTAATGTTGATTGAGTTTGCATAACAATTGAGATGATGACATTGCCAAGTTACTTTATACTTTGGTATATTTTTAGCCATTTTTCCTTTCTTTATATCCCACCTATATTATCCTAGCCCCATTACAACCCAATAAAAGTCCTTTTGATTTATGCATGGTTTTTATATTTGTGGTGGATATATGACATATTTGCAAGTCTATGGTAATAATTTTTTGTATAATTTATTTTGAGTGGATGAACCCAATATTGCTATATCTGTGAGTGCTTAGAGTGAACTTGAGAGTAGGTTCATTCTTGTGTGTTTTGACTTTGAAGAAAAAGACTATGTATGTATTTGATACAAAGGATTGGGAAAATGGATAGTTGGTTGAAGTTCCAATTTGATTGAGTCATACCTAATTTTTAGAATTCTGGATAATTGTGTTTTTTGTCGTGTCTTAAGTTTTATTTTGTTTTCATGTATTTTGTTTTGTTAAGATGCTTGAGGACAAGCATCGTTTAAGTGTGGGAAGGTTTGATAACTCCGTTTTCTATATTAATTATTTTTATGGTTTTGGTATTTAATTGATATTTTTTATGCATTAAGAATTGCTTTTGGTGCAGAATTTGATAATTTTGGAAAGAAGGATAATTGTGCTTAAAGATATGGATGAAGATCAATTTGTATTGGATTTGTATTGGATTTGGGCAATGGAGTTTTACGTACAAGACAATTTGGAAAGATTTGGAGATTACTTGAAGTCTTGAAGAGTTTGATTTGGAAGAGAAGATTGCCTTATCATATTTTAGTCAATATCCAATTTAGAAAATAAGATAATTAGGTGATTTTTTATTAAAGGGTTACATCCCTATTTTTAATAAGCCGTTTGTGGCATATTTTAGGATTGATTTTATCCTTATATTGTTTTTATCATGTTTTAGGAAGAGTTCTAGATTAATTCAATTTCTTTAAAGGTTTGTTTCCTAGGCTTAATAACCTTCTCTATATAATGAGAAAGAATAGGTAGTAAAAAGGGAGATACGTATTGAGTAGTTTTAATTAATGTAGTTGATTAGTTTTTTTTTAGAAGTAGTTTAGAGTTAAGTTTAGGTTTTTACGTATTTATAAAAAAGCTTTTCTTTTGACTCCATTAATTCTTAATTTGAATTTTACTGTGAATGCCCGTTTTTAGAATAATTTGATTTCTTGCTTTCATATTTTTTTCACGGTAAACAAGTTTCAATCTTGCTTAGAAAATTTCTAGTTGAATCATAAAAGAATTGAATGGTGTTTATTATTTAATTCCTTCATTAATGAGTCAATTTGTGTTCCTACATCTTTAGTCAATTTCGTTGACAATTTCCTCCCGAATCCGTGAGTTAAAGTGATGAGTTTTAATTGCATTCATTCTTTATGCACATGCATGAAAGTAGTTCAGATTCTAGGCTTCCATATTTGAGTCAAAGGATGTTGAATTCTCACTTGATTAAACTGCAGTGTCTTACATTGGAGTCAGAGCATTATAGTTGACTTTAATTCTAGTTTTCATTGAGTCTCAGAAATTAATTAGAGTGAGTGAATAGTTAGTTTTGATTTTTAGTCACAGTAGTTAATTTTGGTTTTAATTGCATAAATTAATAGTTAAGTATGTTCTTATAGTAGTCATGGTCAATTTTAATGTTTAGTTTAAAATTTAATTCTGAGTCTATGTCCATATTTTCATATTTTAGTTAATTATTTAAATTAGATAGGATTTAGTTTTTTTTATGTTTCTAGTTCGCAGAATTTTCGTACATTTAGTAGAGTTAATTTAATTTATGTTACAGTATTTTTCGTCATTCAGAGAAAATGCAGATTTTCATTTACAATTGCAACCAGAGGGGTCTCATTCATCCAAACGGAAGACTGGCTCAATAGTGGAATAAGCTTTCTCTATCTTTACTTATTTTTAGTTTGATTTTAGTATGTCATTTTTGTGTTTTGATTCTGTTTTAGTAATTATGTCTTGTAAATAGTTTTATTTTCCGGCATTAAAGTAATGATACTCTAATTATTATTTTATTGTGAGATCAAAATGTGCATGCTAAATTAATGTTTCATAGATTCTGAAAAGTTCTCTGTGCATATCGATAGTTATTTGGATTATTTAAATCTTGATCAAATTTATTTAATTTGAATAATGCCAATTAATCTCCCATTAAATATCTGTATTTAGTGGATATGATTGATTAGTGGTAAAGCTACTGTCAGGTAGACGAGAACAACAGGTTAATGAATTACGACTGCTGATTCTGATTGTGATTTGTTAAATTTGGGTTCCTTTAATTCTTAATGCTGTTAGGACATTATATTTGGTGTTGGCTGATTCCAGCTGAATTGTGTCTTAATTAGAGAAATAATTAGTTTAAGCTGATTCTTGCTAATTATCGAGAAATTAAGAAGGAATTGGGTTACGTCGGAGCTGATTCTCGGTAACTTGTAACTGGTTGGTTTATGAACGTTAATTAATTATTGAGTCAATGATCGATGAATATTTAATTAGTGTGGATTTACTTATTTGCCGGACTTTTAATTTCTTGCATTTTTATTTTGAACATTTTAGTTAAATTGTTTGATTTATTTTGAAGTTTAATTATAGTAATTTGATCTTTAAAATTGAATTGTGACACCTTGTTGAATTAACTAAATAGACTGTACTCCGTTCCTCGTGGGATTCGACCCTACTTCCACTTTACTATTTTAAATCCTTTGAAGTAGGTATTTTAAATTTGGTACAAAAACGAACGTACCAGGATGGGACTAGATAGATTTAGTATTTTAAAAATATTTTTTTTTGTGTGTTTTTCAAAAAACAGCAAGATCACAAGAAATCAAAATGTAGGTTTTTAAACTATAAGGGTACATCAACGAAGCTGAAAAGGTCTTAGACTAAATAACTTCACATATGATTTACTAATTTTAAAAGATATGCACAGTTGTGATATCGCAATATGCTGATGTTATCTAATTCTGCAGCTTGAACTGTGAATGGCTTGTGCTTTCCTCAAGGTGTGAGGCATTTCTTCCAAAAAAGCTACAGATTTAATTGGCTCTTTTCACGGTGTTCGTTCTGCTTATACTTTTTCTGTGTTTCTCATTCTGCAGTTTAAGATCTACCTCCAAAAAAACGATCATGCTAGCGCAATAAATCAGGTGCAAGCTATGTCAAGCTGCCTTGACTTCACTCCTGATTTCCTTTCCCTTTCAGCACATGAAGCTCTTTCCTGCCAGTCTCTTCCTTTTGCGATTGCTTCTTTATCCAATCTCTTAAACTTCTACACCTCTGGAAAGCCATTGCAAGACAAGGAAGTTGTAGTTTTCAGGACGTTAGTAACGATTCTTACTCTTGTTATGGTTTTTGTTCTTGATCTATTTAGGTTGGAACTTACTTTGCCTAGTAGTGGTTTATTAGTAGTAGAATCATTGTCTTATGGTTTGTCCAAAGGGTAAATGTTCAAAAATTTTGGTTTGCAAAACACTAAAATTTAATGCTAACTAGCAACATTTTCTAGTCAAGGGAACATGTTAAGGTTTTGAATGTTTTGAGTTGTGTGTTTGGAACTTAATTAGGAAAACCCTCCCTTATACCTCTTTTAACTTATTTAAGTTAATAACACAGTTTTGTAAAGTTGATGTTAATATTATGAAGCATTATCCAGGTTAATTAAGCTATTAAATTAGATTTTATTTATTTGACTCGTTATATTAACTTTGTTCCACTTTATTTCTTTTTTAGGCTTGTAATCTGTATGAAGTGTTTTATTATTGCATCTGTTTTAGATCAAGGCAAGAGAAGTATAGTGGTAAGTGATAATTCTACAACTGATATAAGTCCCTTTAACTTCACCTCCCTTGTTAGTATTTTTAGTTCTTTTAATCTCCCAATCAAGCTTCTCTATTATGACACATACAGAGTGTAGTCATACTATTAGTTTTACTTTTATGATGTCACAGTTGTGTATGAATATTATTTTTTGTTGCCATGATAATACTCATGATTACTCATCTGTTCAGAGTTATAAGTATGATTTGCATAAACTTTTCTTACAACTTTCATGTATAGAAGTGTCACTTAAATATGTTCTCTCAGATGTTATAAAGAAGAAGATTAGATTTTCATGTGCATCTTTTTGAAAACAAAGAATATAAGGTTTAGAATTTCACTAACAGTCAAGCTTAAATTTTATTTGAATTTTGTTTCCCACTTTTTATTTTTTTGGTAGGAAATGCGTGCAAGGACTACTCAGAATCGTGCAAAGAATAGGTCCTCAAGCATTGTTAGGACAAAATCCAAAGCAATAGTTATTGATGAAAAGGTTTGTGATTTGTATCATTTAGTTATATATTGAATAATTTGTTTCATTTAGTTATTGAATGCTAGCTTTTCATCACTCTTAATTGTATAACTAATGTAAAAGGGGGACGATAGAGTTGATGTGATCTCAATTTATGCTTTATAAGTTGGCTCAGTTTCTCAAACAAGAAAAAAGTACTAATTAACTTTCTAGTTTCTCAAACAAGAAAGAAGTACTGATTAACAAGGAAGTTAGAGCAAACTCTAAAACTCCACATGCAATCCAATGGTTGATGAAGTGCATCCTCAGGCAGAGAAAAACACCTCAAGGAACTCCACATGCAATCCAATGAGAAGATTGACAAATTGATGAGTGAAGTTGCTCTTCTTGTTAGGATGAACATTAAAAAATGTAAGTTTACACTCTCAATTAATTCAAATTATGTAGTTATATCTTACCATTAAATGTAAATGTTCACTATTATGCCTGAAGTTGTAATTTTTTCCTTTTGAATTTGGTTATTTTGTAGGCTTAAAATATGCATAAAGAAGTATTGAGGGGCAAATGACAGCATCTATCCGCATTATTGGATATTAGTATTGGGTTAGACTGTTTTGATTTATATGCCACTTATCACTTTGGCAATATTTTGGAATATAATTGGTGAATACTTTTTGAAAATATTTTTGTGGATAGTTAGTTAAACTGAAGTGGATATTTTTGTGGATAGTTAGTTAAATTGAAGTGGAATAAAACAATCTGCAACTCGTTACAAAAAGCATATCACATTGACATACATTTGTGTTGTCACTACTATTTCTTAATAATATCATTTTGATATTGACAACAATCCTCGTCAATGCCTATCGTCAATAAAACTAATTTTGCAATTTGTTTCTATTGACAATATTTGTCGTCAATATTGTTTCTCCCCCATAAAGGTTGAATTTTTTATTCCTTTCGATAACCATTCGTTGTCATTAAATCTTGTCATTAAAGTGTTTAACCATACCATTCTTGATTGATGACTTTTATGCGTTACTACTGATATCGTCATTAAAGGACACAATTTATTGACAACTAACTATTATTATTGACCAAACCGTACTGACGAAATTTTATCGTCAATGTTTGCATTGACAACAAAATTCGGCCAATAAAAGGGAGTACTGACGGCGTAAAAAAATGTCGTCAAAAGACCCTTTACTGTTGACACTTTATTGGCGACCATTTGACGACATTTTTCCGTCATTAATTTATTGTACTGACGACATTTGCGTCTTTATTGACGAATGGCTTAGTCAGTAATGCCCACATTTCTTGTAGTGTTAGTTGAATAATTCCTTAAAATTAAAATTTGGGAAGATTTAAGGCATTTGAGTCACGTGTCGAGAAAGGAAACCAAAATAGAAATTGAGTTGTTTGGAATGAAAAATGGAAACAACATTTCAATAATAATGTGAAATAGAAATTGAATTGTTTGGAGTGAATATATATATATATATATTATAATATGTATCATACATGCAAACATCATGCTTTTCTTTAAATTATGTCATACAATATCACAGATCATGTCACACAACTTTTTAGAAATTTCTTTCATAAATCATCAAAATCTTTTTCATTCGTTAGTATCTAGACTATCATATTCATAATTAACTATCATACTTAGTGAATTTCAATCATGTGCATAAGCAGAAATGTTTAACATTGGTTTTAGTAAGGTATTAAACCCATAAGTTATTTTCGTATACTGATCGCATTTTGAAAATTTTTATATAGAATACCTTAGATCGATCGTTGTTGAGTATTAATCCCATAGATAATTTTTCGTCTCTATGCATAACTAGCGCTTTTAAGCCTGACGTTAGAACGTCATATAACTTGTAGATTGCTTTTTCAGTGATGA
The DNA here is from genome assembly GCA_016586305.1 of Ophiorrhiza pumila. NCBI lineage: Eukaryota > Viridiplantae > Streptophyta > Magnoliopsida > Gentianales > Rubiaceae > Ophiorrhiza > Ophiorrhiza pumila. The sequence goes on from BLIW01000005.1 coordinate 22,780,832, forward strand.
AGATGGGAGCTTTCACATAAGTAGATAATGAATTACTTAAAATTTTCATTCAAAATAATGTACATGTTCAGTCTTGTTATATAACCTTTCAATCGTGTCATTTAACTTTTCACTCACGCCATACAATCTTTCGATTAATAAAATTCATGATTTGGCTTCATAAAATTAACTATACAATAATTGCATAAAATAACCATTTCCATTTAAAATGAATAATAAATCAATAGAAGCATGTGTGTATGCATATAATTAACTAGTCTTGTTCAACCATTAACAATTCATGTGATGAGTTATGTTCATCTAAACAATTTATTAGTCATACCTCTAATTTCTAGCTAAAGTTTTAGATTATGTCCGCATATTAATTGACATAGTTTTTTATACTTTAAATCCATTAACAGTATGTAATTAAGCTTCAAAAAATCATATTAAAATATTATTTTATCAATTAAATATATACAATAATTATGATTTTCAAATTGGATTTTGAAAACTTGTATAAAAGACACCACTTTACTTCTTTGGTTCTCTTAAATAAATTCGCATAAAAATTAAATTTAAATATGTTGTTCTCATTGTCTTAGAGAGTAAAACAGAACAAGAACAGTGAACATAATTTGTAAATACAGACCCTTCAACATATAAAAAATATGAAACCCGAGTTCAAATTCATCAAATCTGATTTCTAAAAATCATGAGTTTTGATTAATAATTAAAATTCATCATACAATGAACATGTAGGAAAAGACAAAATGGTTTTTTATAAAGTATTCGAAGAGAATTAAATTTTTGAAATCAAGAACTGTAGAAACTTGAAAATTTTGAATCTCACCAATGGGTTGATGAAAAATTTTTAATTTTGGATATGTTATTCTTCATAACTTCAAATTTTCATAATTTTTGGATGTCTAAATGTGGAATTATGAATTTTCGAAGATTCAAATAGAAAAGACATATCTGTTGAAATTTTGCAAATTCATTAAAAACGAAATACACAACCAAATTGAAAATTTCCTTTTTCAGGTTGTTTCTGCCTAATATCATACATTTATGAATTTTCTTCATAACTTTTTAGTGTTTCTAGCTATTTTACATAAATTACAGAGGGTTTCTAAAAAGCGAAAGCACCAATCTTTTGGAAGAAAAAAAAAAAGAATTTTCTCATGTCTCAATTCACGTCCACTGGGTTCAGCACCTCTCTTTTTTATGCTTTTTTAATATTTCTAGAGTAACAAGTATGATGGTTTGGTCATGGTATAACTTCTATTTATAGATATCTTAATTGACCAATTCTCTCCAAAAATAGAGTTCATGTTCTATTAAGATAGGTCTCGATCACTCTCTCAACTATGTCAAACGTTAATATAAAAGTATTAATATATGTTTTAGTTAACTTGTTCCTTAAGTTTCCTACATTCTCTAAATAATTATTGGAGAAAAATTCAAATTGCACAATTTATTATCTTAAAATTTGCATAATAAAAGGGTTATTTACATGAATAATACTAAAAGTATCAAAATTAAAGAAATATTGCTATTTTTAATAATCTTCCAAAAATAAGGAAGTAGCAATTTAAGATTGCGACTTCATTATTTAGCTATTTTCATTTTAGTCCTTTGACTTTTTGAATATCTTATAATAGCATGAATATTTCAAATTTTTACTAATTTTATATTCCCTAGGTACTCACATAAGCATAATAGAACAATATCTATTGTCTCTTAGTAGTTCAAATTTTTGGGTCTTACCTGGCTTCCTTTAAGCTGTTTGTTCTTCTTCTTAAAACCTTATCAGCCGGTTGGCTTCACCGTTTGGGCAATGATTAATGGCATTCCACTCAAGGACGTCAGAATCTTCATACTTTGGACTTCTTAACAGCTAACGGCCTCCTGCCTCAACGCCTTCTCATCCTTGATAGATTCTTCTGACTGCCACAGCTCCTCCCTTGGGTACAGAAATTAATCTGATTTGGGTTTTTAAGAATTTAAACAAAATATATGGCACGATTTCTAAAAGGAAACGTTCTTTATTGAATTTGAACAAACTAATTTACAATAGAAAAGAGCTTAAATCAGCTCATCCCTATGCTTATATTTTCCCTATGGGAAATAAGAGAACTTAGAAAATCCTTCTTTTTCTAGTATTCTCGGTTGAGGGTTTTGTTAATAGATTTTTTGATGCCTCTTCCTCTCCGAATGTCTTCCTTTATATAGACTTCAAATGCGTTTGAGAATCCGTGTGAAGAGATAAGCCTTTTCTTCCATTGGCTTGTAGATGATAATATTCCATATCTACTAGATGAGCGGGGAAAGAGTTATCTCAATCATCACATGGATGTGGTCCATTGCTATTATTTTCCAGCAATTGCTTCCAATAGTGGTAGGGACAACTCTTCATATGCTCTACCACGAGCGTAGTGGTATGGACCATTCTTCACATGTTCCTATCTTTATTTGGCGAGGAATCTCTTGAGTGCATATGCTGACTCATTTTGCATGCCATTTGTAGACTAGTGTGTCTGCCATAAAACCTGTCGGTTTTGAATTCTTTCACCTTTTCTTGCAAGAAAGGTGATCTTTTATTACCTTCTATTACAATCATCCAGCTGGCTGAGCTGTTGAGGACTTGAAAATTTTTTACGGAGAAAGTCTCCATTAATCCGGCTATAGCTTTAATTCCCATAGCTCGTCTGTATTGTTCCCATTTTTTTTATTGAAGAATGGAACTTTCAATTTTTGCTCATTAATTCTAAGACTCACATCTCCTTTGAGCTTGGCGATGTGGACTAGGTTAAAGCAAGGGTATTTTTCATCCTCATCATATTCGGGTGCTATGTTGTATACTCGAATAAAAAGCTTCTTGCCTTCTGCATATTTTTCAAGACTCTGAACGAATATTGGATCAAAGAACTGGAATTCTTTTAACTCCATGCTTGGATAAATTCGATTACAAAAACCGAATTTGAATAGTTGATATAGGAATTTTGCTGAAACTCCTTCAATTGCTGTTATCCTTGGATAACCCTTCAAGTCTAAAGAAGGTCTCTCTATTGTCTAAGTTATATACCTGCAAGGCAAATTCATAATATTCTTTTTCTTTTAAGTTTTTTGAATCTAAAGTTCCTTTTATCTGAACAATTTTATTTTTCCCAATATCAGAAGAGCTGGGTTGTTCGTTGTTGATTTTGAGATTTATATTCTCAGAATTCTCCATGTGAATGGTAAAATCATCATATACTGATATGAATTCAACAATTTTATTTTTAGTGGATTCACCACTATAAGTTGGTTTATCATCCAACGTTCCATGAGAGTCTGAAGACTTCTCTACCAGTTCATAGAGATCTGCAAATTCTTTCAGTATCTCTTCTTGTTGTTCAACAAGACTATTTATTTCTTGCTGTAGTTGCTTTTGCTGATCCACAAGATTCATTGTTTGTTCTCGAATAGAGAATAAAATATTGGATTTTTTTACTATGCTTTCATCTAGCTGAGTTATTTTTGTAGCTAAAGAGCTGCAAAGTTGTAACATTTGTTGTTTTCTATTCCCCTCCATGCTCGGGATTCCCAGATAAGAAATCTGCATAGAAATTGTCAGTTCCTTTTATATATAATCAATTTTAAAAGTATAATAAGACAACAAAGATTGTCATCTCAGTAATCTTCTAAATTGAGGTTCAGAAGGTAATTTATTAAAAATTAAACTACCAACTTGACTATTATCTGTTTTTAACACAAAGGGTTTTGGTAATAAGAAAAAAGAAAATTTTCTTATTCCTTTTATTATAGCCAATAATTCTTTTTCGTTTGTAGAATAATTGACTTCTGCAGTTTTAAATATACCACTCGTGTACCTGTATATCTCGTTGATGTCAGTTTTTAATATAGCTGCCCAATATAAATCAGAAGCATCAGTTTGCAAAACAAGATTATCTTCTGGTTCAGGTATTCTGAGTTTAGGAAGTTCTTTACATTCTTCCTTTAGAGATTTAACTATTTCAGTGTGATCTTCTGACCATCCACTAGTATTATTTTTTCTTAGTAATTTTTGTAACAAAGACATTTTCTTTGCAAGTTGCGGTATAAATTCTCCTGCATAATTTAAACATCCAAGAAATTGTTCTATTTCTTTTTTTAGTGTTTAATTTATCTGAAAAATTACATATCTTTTGAGATATATGACTTTGTAATTTAATACCATTAGTGGTTATTATCATACCAAGAAATTCTATTTCGATTTTACTAATCTCAGCCTTTTTCTGACTTAGGATTATTCCATTTTGCATACAAATTTTTGCAAATTCTTTTAAATGGTCTATGTGTTCTTGATATTCATTAGAACAAATTAGAATATCATCAACATAAACAAACATATATGAGAAAATAGAAAATATTTTATCTATTCTTCTCTGATATATTTGTGGTGCATTTTTTAACCCAAAAGACATCACTAACCATTCATACTGTCCATTAGTTGTACTAAAGGCACTTAAAGGTATAGATTTTTCAGCAAGCTTTATTTGCCAAAATCCTGATTTACAATCAAATTTAGAAAAGTGTTTCTTTCCTTTAGCTAAATTGATTAAATTATTTTTGTTTGGAAGAAAATATCCATAAAAAATACTATATTTATTTAACTCTTTATAGTTAACAACCATTCGTGCTGTTCCACGTTTTTCTTCAGCATGGTTTCTAACCATAAAAGCTGGTGAACTGTGTGGGTTATTACTTCCTCTAATTAATGTTAGATTAAGTAATTCTTTTATTTGAGTTTTAAACTTAATTTTATCTTTTTCTGAATATATCATTGGTTTAACCCTAATTATAATATTTGGGTCTTTTTAGCTCTATTACTGCTAATTCTCATTTTATATCCCATTTTGTTATAGGATTTTCTCCATACTTGCTAGCTATCAAATCTTTAACTTTATTTATATCTAGCATTTTTACGGCAAACGTTCTTATCTGGTTTTTATGTAACCAAATTTTGTCATATCCATCACCACGCGGTGCTGGCTGAACTCTATATGGAGTATGAATTCGCGAAGTGCATATCCAATGTCCACAAGGGATTTTTAAACTAATCATATAGATTGTTTGGTTATATGTCTGAAACTATTGAACAAAGTCATTTCCTAACAGTAAGTCGACATCTAATCCTTCATAAGCATATAGTTGTTTATTAACTACTATTTTACTTGCTAATATAATTTCAGGTTTAAAACATACATTGTCCAAGGATTGCTTATTACCTGTTACTCCTTGCATTGAAACTTTTATTGGATTAGTTATCCAATTATTGAATAAGAATTCTTTTCTTAAACTTATTTCTGCACCTGTATCAATCTGAGCACAAGTGAGAATTTTCTTTTCATAACAAGTAATTTCTACGAAGATACTTACAGAAAATCTCTGTTCACTAGGCATTTTCTTTTTCTAAGAAAATAGTTTTTCCTGCAAAAGAAATCTCAATTCCATATTTATCAATAGTAAAATCATCTAGACTATCTAGAAATGATTTTCCTAGGATTATATGATGGTTTTGTTTTCCATCTAAAGCATCCAAATAACAGTTAATGTTAAATTTGGTTTCTTGAAAGGTTATTGGGACTTTAACAATTTCATTAATCTCATTTACCTTTCCATCATTTGATACATATTTATATGTGTCTTTATATTTCTTTGTTAATCCTGCATCAAAATAACTATTAAAGTGATTTTGTATAGCTTTTGTATCTATAAGAATGTTATATCCTTCTATATAACTTTTACCATTAAAATATTTACCAAAAACTTTTCAGTTATTTGGTGAATTTTCTTTTCTTGGTAGATTGAGTGAGAAATAACTTCTCCTACCTTTTTCTATCATAATATTATTTTTATTATATGAGACTATATCTCTTGAGGTTCCTTCTTCTAAATTCTTAGAAGTTCCGAACTCAATTGAATAACTATCTGGGATAGTTAGATTATTTCTAGTTGATTCTAGAATTCTTACTATTTCTAGGCATTCTTTATCTAATTCAACTGTTGGTTTTTTTATCAAAAATACTTCCATAGTTTGAATTAGTAAGACTATACAATGCACAATAATATATGCTCATTATATGATTGCCTAGTTTGAAAATTCCTTTTCTTAAGATTTGAAAATGTAGACTCAAGGCATCATTGAAATCTTTATCTTTTAAAGATATGCAATATTTTGGATAATACGTGAAAAGTAGTTTTTTGTAGGCTAAATTGCCTTTTACTATTCCAAGATTTCCATCTGAAACATTTGTAAATCTTTCATCAGATAAATTGATGACTAAAGGACAATCAATTCCTTCTTGAAAAGTTGATTTACAAAGAATTTGTATGCCTGCAAGATAAACATATTGCATTTTATCTCTCTTTTCTTTTGGCAGTTTATTTAACAAATCTGTTACTGTCCTTTTTGTTAATAAATTAAAATTTCTGTTTCCAGGGGTTTCTTGAATAGGTATAACCTTTTCAATTTCCATATATTCATGATAAATGTATTTCTTTCTTTTGAAAGCATTTCCTATTTGACTTAACATGTTTGGATTAGGTCCTCTTAGATTTAACTTTAGATTCCTAATCTTTTCATATTTAGAAGGGTCAAAAGATGCTCTTAGTGCATATCATTCTATAGTTTCTTCTTCTTCTAGTATGAGGATACCTTACTCTTCTTTTTTACTGATTTCTTTTTCACTCATTCTAATTCAGATTCAGTAAATACTTCAAATATTTCTGTCATTTTAGAATAAAATGATGACACAGTTTCTAAATCAGATTCTATGTCTTCTATGTCAAGTATTGAAACTTTGACCTTCCTTTTAGTGCATTCATAGGACTTATGTCCTTCTTCACCACAGTTATAGCACCTACAACTGGTTGGTTTTTTCCTTTTAACTTTATCTTTTTCTTTAGATTTATTTCTTTTATAGTACTTTCTATCTTGTTTTCTATTCTTTTTAAAGAATTTTTTATGTTTTTTGTAAATCTTATTTGTAGATTTATGTTTTTTAGACTTATTTGTGGATCCATGACATCCCCAGTTGCCTACTTCATATACTTCCTAGCAACATATGGTTTCATTAACCCTTTTAGCCTTAGAAAGTATTCTTTGTTGTGCACAAAGATCAGATAACTTTTCTTTTAAGAAATTTATTCTTGCTCCTAGCGTATTAGAGTATCCTTCTATTTCATGATGTTTTGAAAATTGAGTCAAAAAATATGAACTCCATATACTTGGTAATTTTTGATATAGCATATCAGCTATTTTAGTCATATCTTCATTACTATCAAAGTACTGATAATAATATTCTTCAAATTCACTCATATATGAATTAATATCACACATATTACAAATTTGTAATTGATTAAGCTTTTTTAAAGCTCCTTGTTTTTCAGTTATTCTAGATGAATCTATTTTTGAATTCCAATCATATCCCATGAATTCATCTGCTATATAGTTAATAAATGTGCTAATTCCATCTGTTAAGTAGGTTTCCATATGTTTGACTACATTAACCCTTATTGTATTTCTGGTTGATTCTGTCAATCCTTGAAACCAATGTTTAACATTTCCATCTATTGCTGCTACGCATATTTTGTATTTTTCTTCTGACGAAAAGTTGGATATTTTATCAGTCAAAAAATAGAGACCTATATCTTGTCCCCATTGTTGTAAAGTTTTTGACGCATCTAACTTGCAGTCAATGTTTAAAAATCTAAATCCAGAACTTGTAGTTTCTGGTATATGTCTATTATGTATATACTTTCCACTAGGTGAATAGGTATATTCTATGGCTGCTTTATCAGGTTGAACTCTACGGGTTCTTCCTTGATTTAAGGGTACTGATGAAGTACTTGCTTTATATGTTTCTAGTTTTACAGATGTATCTCTATTCATTTTTACCTTTACAGGTTCTTCTATAACTAAATCTTCTAAAGAATATATTAATTCTTCTATTTCTTTATCCATTTATTCTTTTGAATCTATTTCTTCTTCTGAAGTTGGATTTAATTCTTCAATTGAAACCTTTTGTTTCATTTTTTCTTGTTTAATTCTTTTCATTTCTTTTAAATGAAACTGTTCTATATCCTGTTGGAGCTTTTATCATCCAAAATTCTTCAAAAACCTTTTGTTGATTTTCTTGGGATTTTTTACTATCTTTTACCTTATTAGGTATTTGATCTTCTACGGATTTAACCATAATTTCTATTGTATTAATCCTGATTTCTAGTCCTTTGACTAACTGGATTAACTTTTCTATATTTTCTTCTTGTTTAAGAAGAATTAACTCTATTGATTCTAGTTTACTCATTTTATCCATGAGTTCCATGAAAGTTTACTTTTTATTTCATATATAGAATCTCAGATTCTAAATTATTTATAACCCTTTCCTGCTGTTTTAAAGCTTCTAGGTGTACTCCTGCTATAAGATTTTCTTAAAATCTTTCTTTTCTTATTTTTAATTCTTTATTAGCATCTTGTATTTTTTCTATAAGATCTATGCAGACATAGCATTTTTTATTTGATTCCATAATTTTAGAAGCAGTTCTCCTATATATTAGATTTTATTTTATTAATCTGTATCTGGCCATTCTTCTGGATTCCATTCATATTCTGTTTCAAGATTGATTTTATCTTCAAGTTCTATGATTTTTATCTCAGAATTTGTAGAATCAAAATTTTTTAATATATTTTCATAAATAATCTTTCTAAGATATGGTACTATATTCCGATTCATTAATTCTTTTAGTATTCCAATAATAATTGGAGTTTCTATAGTTAACCATAATTCTAATTTTTGTTTATGAAAAACAAAATTATGCATATTATTTTCTTCATAGAAGAAAGTAAGTACATAATCCTTTTCCATTAAGTGATTATAAAATTTTTATGAGGACATGTCTCTGATACCAAGTGTGGACGGGTTTAAACTAAGGTTATACTTAGCCTCGAAGTGATCTGTGTGGAATTATATTTTTTAAAGAATTTATAGTTTATATATGAACTTATTAAAAGTTCTAGGGTCAATTTATAAATAAGATAAACTTATTTTGGTCATTTTTGGAAATAGAATAAAAATAACAATATTTTTATCAATAGTATTCAAAAACAACAATATTTTGGGAATATACCCTCATAAAAGCAATTCATGAAATAATTTCAATACACAAAATCTTAAATTATAAAAAAATTTGTGGGTATTACTTTACATCATTACCCCTTAAAATAAGTTTCATCCTCGAAAATTGTTTTGACTTCATTTTCAAATAGATGGGATATTCCTTTCTCACATTTTCTTATAACTCCCATGTAGCTTCTCTATGAGTGTGATTTATCTACCGCATCTTAACAAATGGTATAGCCTTGTGGTGTAGTTTTTGTACTTTTCGGTTTACTAGTATTAAGGAATATTCCTCATAGCTAAGATTTTCTTTTATGTGAAATTGGTGAATATTTAATATAAACTATTAATTACATTAAACTTTTCATCATTCAAAATGACATCGTCATTTTATACCACATGACTAACGGTGTTGCATGTGAAATGGATAGAAAATGAGTTGGGGACCATTTGTGAAATAAAATTCAAGTTGAGAGACGAAAATGTAACTTATTTAAAATTGAAAATCAAAACATTACTAACCCCCAAATTGAGAGACTATTTGATGCGTGTAAGATAGCGGGGATGTTTCGACCCCACCAACTTTAGCAATAATTGTCGAATCTAGCACAAATTTTCAAACAAACAAATGGAAACAAACACAAAGATTTGGAATGTAAGGTTTAGATATATACCAATCCAACCCCTACGCTATTATAAGGAATAAATTTAATCCAAGTACTCTTGAATCAAGCCTATCCACTTGGCTTGCTCTCAACAAAGAGCAGTAAACAAACTTCTAAGGTCCACTCCCTAAGAAGGTTGGGTTTTCAAATTAGGTTCACTTCCTAAATTGAAAAAAATAAGCAAAGATTAATAAATTCCTTTTTGGAAAATTCCTATTCTTCATTCAATATAAAAACATTGAGAGTAATGCCTTTAAATAGGCTACAAGAAGTATCAATGATTGGTATTTTCTCGATGTGGAATAGTTGCCAATCATGTTTCCTAATTTGAATTGGAAAATCCCACTTGTTTCCTAAAACCTACCATTATTGAAGTTTCCTAAAATTAATCCATCACATGTATTTATCATGCAAGATAACTTGGACCATGTGATTATTAACTTAAAAACAAAATTAATAATTAAACAAGCCCAATAAGACATTTTTGGAAACCAAATAATCTAAAACCCTAAAGAATTACTTAAAAGCGTGATCCAAAATTAAGACAAAAGGCACGCCATCTTTAGATCTTCACGTGTGATTGATCGTCTCTTGTATATTCTTCAATCTGAAATCTCCTTAAGTTCCAAAATTCTAGGAACCATTAAATTATCTTCAATGAGCTCCAATGAAGAAATATTCCATGACACTCCTTGAGAAGACATTGGAACGATAATCTAATCGAATCCTTTAATAGCCTTGCTAAGCAACTCATTCAAGTAAGCTTTCATTCACTTGGTCTTGGATCTTGACATCAGGCCGCTAATGTCATTTAAAGGATTATCTACCTTGGCCGGATTCGCATCATTCCCCCGTTCCTCGAAAGGATTCGTTCTCGAATTACCTAGATCAAACAAAGAAAAATCAGCAACATTAAAATTGAAAGAAACATTGCCAAAATCACAAGGTAACTCAATGCAATAAGCATTATCATTGATCCTTTCTAAGACTCAAAATGGTTCATCTCCACGAGGATGTAACTTAGATTTCCTCTTTTCTGAAACCTTTCTTTCCTTAAGTGTACCCAAACCCAATCACCAGGTTCGAGCATAACTCGTTGTCGACTTCTATTGACTTGATTTGCAATTTGCTCATTGCATCTCTCAATATTGTTTCGCACCTTCTCATGCAATGCTTTCACAAAGTCTGCTTTTCTTTTTCCTTCTCGATGAACAAACTCATTAGTAGAAAAATGTAAAATATCTAAAGGTATAGAAGGATTAAAACCATAAACAATCCTAAATGGTGAGAAATTAGTAGAACTATGAACAGTCCTATTATACGCAAACTCAACATGAGGTAAACATGACTCCCAATTCTTCAAATTCTTTTGAATAACAGCACGAAGTAAAGTAGACAAACTCCTATTAACTACTTCAGTTTGACCATCAATTTGAGGATGTGCAATAGTAGAAAACAAAAGTTTTGTACCCAACTTATTCCATAAAGTACGCCAAAAATGAATAAAGAAATTTAACATCTCGATCACTCATAATACTATATGGCATTCTATGCAATCTTACTATTTCATTGAAGAATAAATCAGCAATATGTTGTGCATCATTGGTTTTAGAACATGCAATAAAATGTGACATCTTACAAAACCTATCAACAACAAAAATGTTATCTTTACCAGAATGTAACCTAGGCAAACCAAGCACAAAATCCATAAAACCAATGATACTATTTGGCTATCTTTACTAGAACGTGATTTTGGCTTTTTTGCTACTGTTTTTCACCACCTCAATTGTGAAAATGAATCTTTGTGAATAGTGTAAAAATTAGTAAAATTTGATTTTTTTTTACCAAATTTCTATTTTTGATTGGATATAATACACCTATTTTATTCAAAAATGAAAAAAAAATAAAAAAATGAGTTGATTTTGAATTTTTTTGGGTACCATTTTTTTGCAACCTCCCACCCCCAATTGTGAACATGCATTTTAAAGAATATTGTCAAAAAAAGTGAAAATTTAAAATTTTATCAAACCTTCATTTTTCATGGGTTAGAACAAACATATTTTGGTCACAATATCAAAGTAAGAAAACGTATTAATTTTGGATTTTTCCATCATGGTTTTATCACCCCATCTAAATTGTGAACATGCAATCTAATGAATGGTATAAAAAACTAAATTTTTTATTTTTCACAAAATTTATATTTTTCAATAGTTATAACACAAATATGTTTTAAAAAATTGCAAAGTAACACATATATTGATTTATGTTTTTCCCCTGTTATTTTTATATACACCACAATTGTGATCATACATTTTAATCATTGGTCTAAAAAAGTGAAATTTAGATATATCATCAAACCTCCATTTTTAACAGGTTATAGCACACGTACTAAGGTAAAAAAATAGCAACGTAATGACTTTTTTTACTATTTTTTCACTAATTCAATTGTGAACACGCTACATTATAAACGGTGTAAAAAATGAAATTTAGATTTCTTTTACCACATTTTCATTTTTCATTATCTATAGCCTATAAAACACGTATTTTATCCAAAAATGGAAAAACTAAAAAAATGCGTTGATTTTGAATTTTTTGTACTATTTTTACACCCACCCTGATTGTGAACATGCATTCTAATGAACATTGTCTTTTTTATAGTTGGCTAATTATCCCACTTCGGGAGGGGGGGGCACTCCCTATTTTATTGATAGAAAATTTAAGTTACAAAAGTCAATGGCGGATATAACCACACCATTAGTACACTTGAAAAGCTATAAATAAGGAGGACTCCTCCTTTACATTTTAGCACCTATCTAAAGTTTGAGAATTGAAATTTGGAGTACTTCCTTCATTACATAGAAAGTGGTTGCTAACTGTTGAGGATAATATAAAGGTCGTCTGAGACTAATAACCTTTATATAATAAACAACCACAAGTTTTCACTTTTTTCAATAGAGCTTGAAAACTTCCTTTACAAAATATTCCATTAATGGGCAAAATAAGCGACATACACAAAAGTTGAGATCAAATCTCATATGCATTGTATAGCCTGATGTGCATATAACTGATAGTAGGATTACAAGATATCAATATTAATGGAGGTTAGTAGGCCTAACACCAGCAACCTATGACCATTACATTTGGAAACAATGGCCTAACATCAGCAGTCATTGCCCATTTGAATATTACGACAGCATGTGTAATGAGAGAAAAATGAAAATATGGATGAATGAGAGCATAATCTGAATGTAAATATGATTATTTATGCTTTTCATTTACCTTGGATGTAATGATGTATGGAAGACCAAGTCTTTCTCCTGTTAGTACTTGTTGAATTTTTTGATGTAGAAGACTCTCTGAGTAGATTTCTATGCGAGGATGTGTCTCAGCACATTTGGCTAGTAGTATCACTGCTGAGTTTGTTTGTTTAGGTGTTAGTTCCCATCGAGGTTGAGGATGCAGCTCTATTAGACTTTGAAATAGCTCCTTTAACATTGTCTTTTTTTTTTAAAACCGAACTTATATACATGATAGGCAAAATACGATGCTGGATATACCCAACGCATCGTTACAAAATGAAAAACAAGAAATATGGAGTACTACTCCATTACATGATTTTTTGGTTAAATGTAAAAAGATGGAAAGAAGAAAATGTGTACTCTAGAGCCTCTAGAGTATAACTTTCTATTTCCCATTCAAAAGCCTATGCATTATGCCATCAAGTGATTGCAATTTGAAGCTATAAAACAATCCGCCCATGAACATTCTTGACGGTCAACAATATGTGTTATTCAGTGTAAGCCATTTGCAAGAGCAAGTTCAAGGGTTACCATCGTTGGAAAAGATCACACTTATCACCCTTCCGAAATGGAGTCCATAGTCATCTCCATTTCCAACAAAAGTTAGTTCTCCACCAGCCTTGTACAGGAAAGTTACTAATCCAAGAATATTAGAAGCAATCCATTTTCACAATCAAAATCCACTTCACTAGGCAGCCCAAAGTCAACATATTATCAATCAAAACCAATGAACAAGCCTATTCAATCAAATGATTTAGTTTAAGCTCATGAAACAGAGATCTTACAATCAGCCCCTGAGCACATTGAAAGCACATTGCACCAAAATTAATGTTGGATTCAGGTTTCCTCACTATCAGTATTCAACCAAAGCAACCAAAATCCAGTCAAGCAAATCTAGGAAGGCGAATCCCAACAAGAATTCTAAAAAAATTCAGCTCAAAAATCCGCCTAGAAATGAGAATTCTAGAAATCAGAAAATCCTTGAACATGCTAAAGGCTCAATGTGATGCAAAGCCCGGCCATTACCATCTGAAATCATCGGCTTCACCAGCAGCATATTAACAAAACAAATGTAGCCAGTCACCGGAACCCCTTACACCAAATTATTCAATCTGGCACATCGGATTGGCAACGGCCTAATACAAACCAATCAAACCAAAATCTAGAAAGGCAAATTCCCATCAAGAATTTCGAAACTACAAACCAAATATAACCAATCAAGATTCCAAATGGTTCAATCAGAGTAGCATTCGACAATCCACCCAACAATCAATAGAGCAAATGATCTGAGAGTCCACACTCACGGTAAGAGTGCACAGTAAGAGGACATATTCAGCATTAACAAACGCAAAGTTTTAATCCAATATACCACATTAATGTATCTAAATCGGGATCCACCACCAGCAATGTAGTTGTCTACTTACCTCCGAGGTGGTGGACTGTGTAAAGAAGTGAGGGTATTCCGGGAGTGTTCCGGTCAGAGAGTTCTTAGGTTCAGCTTGAGCTTCTTTAATTCGGCTACATCCCCATCACCTAGCATAAAGGTTCTTCTAGCTTTGGGAGCTGGTCGGATCGCCGAGCTTGAAACAGCAATCGAGCTTGAACAGTAGTTGGGAGGTCTGATCTAGGTTGAGATCTAGCTTGAACTTCCGCATGAGTTCAAGAGAGATCTTTACAGCCATGGATCATTGTCGAATGAGCCGGATCTGTTGATGTGAGCTATCAAAGGAGTAAATTAAGAGATGAAAATCCCTTCATTAGTGGGTCATTTATTAGAAGGCCAATTAGAATCAATTATCTTAATTGTTTATTATTTATACCAAAATTGTTGTAGTAGGATTGTTATAAATAACCAATCATTGTAACCGAATGAAGATATAGAAGAAAGAAACTTCTTTTCTCATTTGTTCCTTCTTTATCATTCTTTTTCTCAAGACAACATGGTATCAGAGAAGGTCATTCTATCATATTTCTTGTAATTCCAAACAAAAATAGCAGACAACAAGTTTGGATTTATTACAATGGCTGATGATGACTTACATTCAGTTGACTCTCCTGAGATCTCTTCATCTTTTACTTTATCAGAATTCACTACTAAAATGGCTGAGGTATTCTCTAAAACTTCAATTACCAATCAAACAACAGATATAGCTACTGCTCCAATTGGGATTAAATTGGATGAAACCAACTATGCACTTTGGTCTCAAGTGGTGGAGATGTATATATCCGGCAAAGACAAGTTGGGGCATATCAATGGTGATTTGCCTCAGCCTGTATCGACTGATCCAAACTTTTGCAAATGGCGCACAGATGATGCTATTGTGAAGGGCTGGCTAATAAACTCCATGGACTCTACGTTAATTGGAAACTTTATCAGATTTCCAACTGCAAAGATGGTTTGGGATGCTTTAGCAACAACCTATTTTGATGGAGTGATACCTCCCAGGTATATGATCTGCGACGCAAGGTTTCAGGACTCAGACAAGCAGGAGGATCACTGGAAAAATACTATAATGCTTTGCAAGGATTATGGAGAGAAATCGATTTTCGCAGGCCGAATCCAATGCAATGCCAGTCGGATATTCAACATTTCAATAATATGACACAAGAAGATCGTGTGTATATATTTCTTGATGGTTTAGATGGTCGATTAGACAGCATCAGGAAGGACATTTTGCAAATGCATCCTTTTCCCACTGTGGAACAGGCATATAGCCATGTTCGAAGAGAGGCAACCCGTCAATCAGTGATGACAGGAACCAAACTTGATGAATCACAAGGTGCTGTTTTGGCATCAAAAAGCCTAAAGATTGCAACCCCAATATCCAACTCCTTTCAAAGTGGAAAGACAAATCCTAAGAAGAATACAGATGGACAAAAATGTACTCACTGTGGAGGGTCTAAACACACTCGAGAGACATGCTTTAAGATCCATGGCTACCCTGAGTGGTGGCATGAGTTGCAGACGAAGAAGAAGCGTGATGGAGAAGATACAAGCACAAGTAAAAAGGTGACTATAGGACAAGGGGCTAATTCAGTGGGACAAGCCTCTATTGCTGCTGGTGATCTAACCCTATCTTTAATTCCAGCAGAATCCCATAACGTCACTACAGGTAAAATTCTATCTGGTACTGATTTGAAGCAGACTTGTGATAGATGGATACTTGACTCAGGAGCTTCTGATCATATGACCTATGATGAAAATGATTTGTCTCACCGATCTATGCCTCAAAGAACTAGCATCTCAAATGCAAATGGAAAGATCTATCTAGTTGCAGGAGCTGGCACTGTAGTGATATCACCAAAATTACCTTTGAACAATACTCTTCTTGTTCCTTCTCTTTCTCATAAATTGTTATCCGTGAGTCAAATAACAAAAGCGTTGCAATGTATTGCAATTATTTACCCTGGTTTTTTTTTCTTCAGAATATTCTCACCAAGGAGATTATTGGGCATGGTACTGAGAATGGGGGGGACTCTACTATTTGGAAGATGTCAAGATGGGTCATGTATGTCAGATTGCATGTCAATCTAAAGATGAAGATATTTGGTTATGGCGTCGCCGGTTAGGCCATTCTTCGTTTGGTTACTTAAAACATTTATTTCCCCAGTTGTTTTTAGACATATCAATTTCTGAATTGAAGTGTGAAACATGCATTCGTGCTAAAAGCCATCGAGCTAATTACCCATTGAGTTTCAATAAAAGTGGAATTCCATTTGCATTGATTCATACTGATGTGTGGGGACCTTTCCCAAAACCCAACATGCATGGATATAGATGGTTTGTAATATTTGTTGATGATTGCACAAGAATGACGTGGTTATATTTCTTGAAACAAAAAGATGAGGTATTTGATATTTTCCAGTCCTTTTTATACAATGATTTGCACTCAATATTCAACCAAACCTCGAGTTATTCGATCAGACAATGGTGGTGAATATGTTAATACTAGATTTCATGACTTGTTTCGCCATCATGGAATGATACATGAGACTTCATGCCCACAAACTCCTCAACAAAATGGAGTCGCCGAATGAAAAAATCGTCATATCCTCGAGACAACCAGAGCTCTTCTTATTGGAGTGAATATGCCGAGTCAATATTGGGCAGATGCAGTTATGATGGAAGTATATGTCATTAACATAATGCCATCAAGAGTCCTTGAGATGCAAACACCACTTCAAGTATTATCTAATCTTAGCACCTTACCCTCAGTTTTGATGATGCCACCCCGTGTTTTTGGTTGTGTTGCATATGTCCATTTACAAAAAAAGCAAAGGACAAAATTGATCCTCGTGCTGTTAGGTGTGTGTTTCTTGGGTATGGTCATCATCAAAAAGGATACCGGTGTTATGATCCTATTCATCAACGATCTTATACAACAATGGATGTTACATTTATTGAATTGGAGCCTTTCTTTACTGCCAAAGCATCCCCTTCTCCTCTTCAGGAGGAGCATTTGAATGAAAAAGTGAATTGGTTGCGGTTTGAATGGTCGGGATTTAATGAATCTCATACTGGAAATAATATAGAAACAATGGCAACAAATAAACCAGTGGCAGTAACAAGAGAAGAGGATACAACAACAGCGGCCTCAACAGAATCTCCTGAAGTTTCCCCTCACATCTCAGTACCCATTGACCCATGTCCTGAGGATATTACTGAGGTAAATTCTCCAAATCCTTTAACCACTCCAGAAATCTCTAATACTATAGATGATCCTACTCCTGTTGGCTATGAGTTACCTTTCAGGCATAATCGAGGAAAACCACCAAATCGCTACTCTCCTGAAGTGGAAAATCGACGATCAAAATTCCCATCGTCAACTATGTATCCACTGAACAGCTCTCAAAGCCAATGAAGCATTTTGTTGATAATCTCTCAACTCATCATATTCCCATATGTGTTGAAGATACATTAATGGATTCCAAATGGACTCAAGCTATGAAGGAAGAGATGGAAGCCTTAATGAAAAATGAGACATGGATGCTTGCTTCTCTACCAAATGGAAAGAAGACGATGGGATGCAAATGGGATTTTTCCATCAAATACAAAGCAAATGGATCTGTTGAATGGTACAAAGCGAGATTAGTAGCTAAAGGCTATACCCAGACATACGGAAGTTGATTACCAAGAAACTTTCTCACCAGTAGCAAAACTAAACACAATTAGAGTTTTGATATCTCTTGCGGCAAACCTAGATTGTCCATTGCATCAATTTGATGTAAAAAATGCCTTTCTCCATGGCAACCTCGAAGAAGAAATCTATATGGACATTCCACCTGGATACTCAGCAAACTATGAAGATAAAGTTGTGTGCAAGCTCAAAGGCATTTGTATGGATTGAAGCATCTCCTCGAGCTTGGTTCGGAAGATTGAGTTCAGCAATGAATAAATATGGTTTTCCGGCAGAGCAATTCCTGATTCACACTCTAGTTTTTAAACATCAACATGGCAAAGTAACAGCTCTAATTGTCTATGTTGATGATATGATCATTACAAGAGATGATGCAGATGAAATTGGAAAAAATTCAAAAACAATTGGCATATGAGTTCGAAATGAAAAATCTTGGAGGGCTCAAGTATTTTCTCAGAATTGAAGTTGCTAGATCTAATAAGGGGATAGTCCTTTCTCAACGGAAGTATGTACTAGATTTGTTAGCTGAGGTTGGATTGTTAGAGTGTAAGCCTGCCGAAGTACCAATAATTCCAAATCATAAACTCGGGAAATATCTTGACCAAGTCCCAACAGATAAAAGAAGATATCAAAGGTTGGTTGGCAAATTGATATACCTATCACATACACGACCTGACATAGCTTATGCAGTAAGTGTGGTTAGTCAATACATGCATTGTCCAAGTGAGGACCATATGAATGCTGTATTTCAAATCCTTAGATATCTGAAGTCATCTCCAGGAAAAGGATTGTTATTTTCCAAACATGGTCACTTAAATATTGAAGGGTTTACAGATGCCGATTGGGCTGGAAACATATCAGACAGGAAGTCTACGTTCGGATACTTTACCTTTGTTGGAGGGAATGTAGTTATTTGGAGAAGTAAGAAGCAGAAAGTTGTTGCACTATCAAGTGCAGAAGCAGAATTTCGAGAAATGGCTAAAGGATTATGTGAACTTCTTTGGCTTAAAAGACTTTTGTCCGAGATTGGTTTCCCTCCTGAGTGTGAGACGAATTTATTCTGTGACAATAAGGCAGCAATTGACATTTCACATAATCCAGTTCAACATGATCGAACCATGCATGTGGAAGTTGATTGGCACTTTATCAAACAAAATCTTGAAACCAAAATTATTTGATTTCCGTTTGTAAAGTCAGAAGATCAATTGGCTAATATCCTTACAAAAGCTATGTGTGGTAAGGTTTTTCGTAACTCACTTGACAAGTTGGGTATGACAAACATATACATACCAACTTGAGGGTGAGTGTTGATGTGATCTATCAAAGGAGTAAATTAAGGGATGAAAATCCCTTCATTAGTGGGTCATTTATTAGAAGGCCAATTAGAATCAATTATCTTAATTGTATATTATTTATACCAAAATTGTTGTAATAGGATTGTTATAAATAACCAATCATTGTAACCGAATGAAGATATAGAAGAAAGAAACTTCTTTTCTCATTTGTTCCTTCTTTATCATTCTTTTTCTCAAGACAACAGGATCTTTGGGTGGTCTGAGCTTGAGCAGCCGAGTATGGATCCTGCCATGTGAGTGAGCCGGATCTTTGGACGATGAGAGCTGGATCGTGAGCTCATCTAACTCGATCTGTGCGGCTGTGGAGAGAATAGAGCATAGGAAGGTTCTGGCCAAAGAGAGGTGGAAACGAGGCGAGCTGTTGATTCAGCTGGGTCTCTGATCTTTAAGCTGATCTACTGATCGATTTTCGTTGCCGACAGCTGAAGCTCGTAATTCAGCTGCTAAAAATGATAGTGGAGCTCGAGTCTAAATCGCTATAGTCAAGCTGCAAGTGAGAGTGAAGATCCGATTTTTCAGCTGGGTCTTTGGAATTTCCTTTTTGTCCAAAGAGTGTGAGCTATCAGCTGTAGGATGAGACTTTGAGTTATGAGCTGTAGGATATGACTTAGATGTGGTGGTTAATTGTGAAGAAAAGGTTGGCCGGCTCTGGCCTTGGTGGTGGAGGAGGCCTGAAGTTTGCCGGTTTGTAGAGAGAGTCCTTTAACGTTGTCAAAAAAAAGTAAAAATTAAAATTTTCACTAAACCTTTATTTTGCATGAGTTATAGCACACTTATTTTGGTTTAAAATGGCAATGTAAAAAAAGTGTTGAATTTTTACATTTTGGTTTTATCACCCATGAAAATTGTGAATATGTAATCTAATGAATGTTGTATAAAAAGTGAATTTTAGATATTTTTAAAAAAATTTTATTTTCATGGGTTATAACATACATATTTTAGGCAAAAAAATAAAATAAAAAACACGTAGATTTGGACTTTTTCTATCAGTTTTTGCACCCATCCGATTGTGAACATGTATTCTATTGAATATTTTCAAAAAAAAAGTGAATTAAAATTTTCACCAAATCTCCATTTTTCATGGGTTTAAAACACACTTATTTTGTGAAAAACGGAAAATGAAAAAAATGTGTTGGTTTTGGATTTTTCCAATTTGTTTTGTTCACCTACCTAAATTATGATCATGCAATCTAATGAACAATGTAAAAAGAGGTAAAATTTAGATATTTCAACAAATTAATATTTTCATGAGGTATCACACACGTATTTTAGCCAAAAATGGTAAAATTTAAAAACGCATTGATTTTGACTTTTTTGTTATATTTTTCACACTTACCTCATTTATGAACATGCATTTTAATGAATATTGTCCAAAAAAATTGAAATTTAAATTTTTTACCAAACCTCTATTTTTTACGGGTTATAACACACATACTTTGGTAAAAAAAATTGGTGAAGTAAAAAAAATATATATTAATTTTGGCTTTTTTGCTACTATTTTTTCATCACCTAAATTGTGAAACTGCATCATTGTGAATAATGTAAAAAAATGAAACTTAGTTTTTTTTACAATATTTCTATTTTTATGAACTATAATACATGTATTTTATCCAAAAATGAAAAGTTAAAAAAACGTGTTAAGTTTAGATTCTAATGAATATTATAAAAAAAGTGAAAATTAATATTTTCATGGGTTATAACACACGTATTTTTGATTAAAAATGGCAAAGTAAAAAAG
Organism: Ophiorrhiza pumila; assembly: GCA_016586305.1. Lineage (NCBI taxonomy): Eukaryota > Viridiplantae > Streptophyta > Magnoliopsida > Gentianales > Rubiaceae > Ophiorrhiza > Ophiorrhiza pumila. Next base: position 22,802,170 of record BLIW01000005.1, read on the forward strand.
CTTTTTAACTTTGGATTTTTCCATTCTAGTTTTATCATCCCTCTAAATTGTGAACATGAACGTTGTCAAAAAAGTGAATTTTAGATTTTTCACAAAATTTGTATTTTTCATGGGTTCTAACACAAGTATTTTAGTCAAAAAGGCTAAAATCTAAAAATGTGTTAAATTTGACTTTTTGTTATCACTTTTTGCACCCACCCAGATTTTCAACATGCATTCTAGTGAATATTTTAAAAAATGTGAAAATTAAAATTTTCTCTAAACCCCTATTTTTCATGGATTATTACACACATATTTTTGTAAAAAAGGGAAAATAAAAAATGTTTTAATTTTTTATATTTCAGTTCTATTTTTTCACCTACTTAATTTGTGAACATACAATCTAATGAACATTGTAAAAAAAGTGAAATTCAGATATTTTACTAAATTAATATTTTTCATGGTTTATAACACACTTATTTTAGCAAAACAATGGCAGAATTTAAAAAGGCGTTGATTTTTACTTTTTTGTTATATTTTTTATACATTCCTCATTTGTGAACATGCATTAAAGTGAAGTTGTAAAAAAAAGTAAAATTTAATTTTTTTTACCAAACCTCTGTTTTTACGAATTATAACACGCGTACTTTGATAAAAATGGAAAAGTAAAAGAAAACATATTGATTTTGACTTTTTTTATACTCTTTTTTTACCACCTCAATTGTGAACATGCATCATTGTGAATGGTATAAAATAAGTTAAATTTATATTTTTTTTACAAAATTTCAATTTTTTATGTGTTATAATACACGTATTTTATCCAAAAATGACAAAATTTTAAAAAAACTGCATTGATTTTGAAACTTTTTGTATTGTTTTTTTGTACCCACTCTAATTGTGAATAGTCATTCTAATGAATATTGTATTTGTTTTGGTTGGCTGATCATCCCAGTTTCAGGGGGCGCCACTCTTAGTTTTATTGATTTAAAGAAAAGTTACAGAATGGCAAAATATCCACACCATTAGAAGAAAAAGCAAAAAGCTATAAAAAAGAGAGGACTTCTCCCTTACATTGTATCGCATATGTTTAAATTAGTAGTGATTCCTCATTTACATAAATAGTACTTCCTCCTTTACATAAATACTGATTTGTAAAGTTTGAAAATATTATAAAGCCAATAAATAACCTTTATAAAATTTCAAACTTTACATCTCACATCAAGAAAAATAATAAACAAGGAGCACTTCACCTTTACAAGTGTAAAAGATGCATATGTGATATTCACTTTCAAAGTTGCATCTATACAAGAAACAAAAAACTCCTAAAAATATTGAGTGAGTTACTCCAAGAGTGATATGGACAAAAGATGACTATGTAATCCGCGGTCTTCAGTCATCGGTGCAGTATGTTTTGGATGATAAATAACAAGATTTCATATGGACAACCCTATGACTAATGCACTGTGATATGATGGAAGACAATTTATATTGCAGCATAGAAACAAAGCATAAGGTTGAGGAATTCTGGCCAAATAGAAATATCATATAAAATTGGAAAGCCTTGAGACATGATGATGTGGAATTATAAACACAGCAGTACTGAATTTAGGCAAAACTTGCCTAACCCCAACATCAAGTGGGCTCAAGAGAGAGAGCATGCAAATCATCAAAGAGAGGAAATCAAAATCACATAATCAAAACCTATATTAATTAGTTGAAAATCTCCACACAAAACTGGCCTCAAAGAACAGCATGTGATGATATCAGACAACCAAAAAAAATACAATACTTGACCACAGGAATAGCATATAATGATATCAGATAAAAACCAAAAAGAAGCAGTTTATTTGATCAACAAAAGAAAGAAAAAATGGCCAAACATCAGCAGCCATTTGCCTTTAACCATAACACCTCTAGTGAAATGAAGAAATTTGAAATTTGAAACTCCAAAGTGTGCTGCAATGTGTACGGTAAAACAGCTGAGAGTGATGTGAATAATATGACTTATGCACTAAAATGAATTTCACCAAGATGCGATCTTTTGACATATAGAATTCCAAGTCTTTCCAAGCGTATCACTTTCTGAATCTTTACATGAAGTAGCGCTTCCTCGTAGAAGATTTGGTTTGGATGTTATGCAGCCATAGGGCCAAAGGTTTTCCTGTAGAGTTTGCTTATCTTGGACATTTGTTTCATGTCACCCTTGGTATTATATCCCTTATTTGTTGGATATTTTTTCTAATTATCCAGGGATTTTTGTGAACATCCTGTAATTCTACATGAAAACTGATAGAGTTTGATTCTATAATGATGTGTGGGAGAATACTTTTATGAAGATAAATTTTGATTCCTTGTACTGTTGTATCCAATAACATCTGGTCATTGAAAAGTATATTAGTAGGAGAAGTGAAGCATGCAAATGCAGCAATCAAGCAACTGTGGCTATTCTGAATAATTCCTCCTCCTAAACCTGTTTGTGTGCTTGTACTATAACCATGTATATTTAGCTTATAAATGTTTTCATATGGAGGGTGCCATTTAATGAAAAAGGTGACCACTCTATTAGTGTATGCAATGGCCGAATCCCAAGACTGGTTCCATGAATAGTCTAGCCATTTGGAATTTTTGAATCTAGTGAAGGTTAATTTTTTAAGCTCTTCAAAGATAGAAGTTTTAATTTTGTCATGATTCCATTTGTCTTTCTCAAACAGGCATTTGTTTCTGTCTTTCCATATATGCCAACAAATTATGACTGGTACAATTATGATAAAAAAATTGACCATAGTACTTTTTCTAGGATGGTTCCACCAATCATGAAGGAAAAAAATTAAAGCTTGACAATTTTGTGGAAGGAGAATTTCCATTTCACCCCCAAAAGCTTTCCAAATATTAGAGGTAGTAATACTTTCAAGGAAATCATGATTTATCAATTCTGAAATTGTACAATAGCAAATGCAGTTGAATAGACCATGCACATTGTATTTGTGAAGAGTTGTTCCTATTGGTAGTTGAGCATTAAGCAATCTCAACATGAAAAAAATATTATTTAATTGAAATACTTGTGTCCCATATAAAGTTTCCAAATTGCCACTCAAAATGAGCCTTGTGTCTAATTAGATTGTAAGCTGATCTGAAACTGAAAATTCCAAATTCAGTGAGCTTCCAAATGATATTTTGAGACATGTTAGTATATGAGGGTATTGTGGAGATTATGTGAGGCTCAATATCTTCTACAACTGATAACATTCTATTCCAAGTTTTAGAATATTTTTTATTAGGGAATTAGGCCATAAGATATTTAGATTGAAGAAACTTAGCCCAAAGCTACTCTTATTCTCTATATCTTTACCATAATTTGAGGGTAGCTGTTTTATATATGTCATGTATTGATCTAAAACCTAGCCTGCCTTCTTGGTATTGTAAGTATAATTTTTCCAGGCAATCTAATGATGCTTAGGTTTCTGGTTATTTTCCTCCCAAAGAAAGTTTGCAAAAATATATTCTAGTTGTTGTAGAGTTTTTCTTGGGGGATTTGCACCTAGGAGAACATGGACATTGAAGAAAGGACTGATTTGATAAGGATAATTTTCACACCACTAGATAACAATTTTAGGCTCCAAGTGCTAATTTTTGCTAGGCTGTTCTGAATAACATAATCATAGTAAGTCACTTTGTTTTTTCCATAATAAAGAGGGAGTCCAAGGTACTTCACCGGGAATTTTTCTTGGTGGAATTTAGTGATTCTGGCTTGAATCGGATTATCGCGTACTGTCAATTTAACTCTAATTACTACTGTAGTAGTGGCAAGATGGATCGTATTCACAGAGAAGGGGTGATTACTAGGTAATTGTTTGTTCACACAAGTTGACTACTAGTATATCGAATGCAAAAATATGAAAAATTGCACAAACAAAATGTTGAATCAAAGAGTTAAAGTATTGCCTTGAGGTTCCCTAATGTTCTACTACTCATTAATGGTGTTATTGACATGTGCACAACTGGTGAGGAGATTCTCTATCTTGTAAATTGAAATTCGACTAGCCTGATGGCTCAACCTAGTTCAACTCACTGACTCTAAGACTTTCTCAGTTGGGACAAGTATGTAATACTATAGATCTCTACCTTAACATGGTCTATCTAACTCACTTCCTGATCTCCCCTTTGGTAAGGCGAATGATCATTCTGTGATTTCGATTTACCTTGCAACGCTTTTCTAAGCCTTTTCCATTAGATCTTGTCAACACTCGTCAGTTGTTACTGCACTTGTGAAATGAATAGAGAACAAGGCTAGAAACACTTCAGAGCAACATTCATTATGATCAACTCACACAAATTCGACACCAATGGCTCAAATTTGACCAAACCTACAAGTTAAGTTAGATCTCAGCAATTCAGTGTGAAATTATACTCGTCAAATAGATAAAATTCATGCAAGCACTTTAAGATGAAATTCAAACGGTCTCAACCATTAATAAACATTAGAATGTTAGATTCTCAAGGTAATAACAAATTTAGCCGATCATTTTATGATCGGCTCTAAATCCAGTACTGAAATTAAGTTAGCAGACATTCTTCTGAATTTAATGGAATTTGTACAAATTACATAAAATGGGTCACATTTTTTATATTCTCCTGATGTAATCACAATTCCCTCTACTTCCAATCTCTCAAGCTTCCTCGTTAATGGTGATTTTCTTCGAGAGAGAAAGAAGAGAAAGCCGCCTACCAAAACCCTAATTGATCTCTCTCCTTTTTTTCTCTTTGTCCCTTTATCTCTCATATCCCCCGATTCCTCCTTTCTATTTTTCGGCCCCTTTTCTTTTATAGGATGATTCTTCCTTTAGTGCTCACGTGCTCTTTTCTTAAGCAAATGTTCTCCCCTCCATCGAATGCGACGAGTGTCTGTACAAATCAGTGATATTGAAATGAGTGAGGTCACATCTTCCAGATCATCACCAGGAATTACTTACAGGGAAAGAAAGAAAATATCAAACATTTGAAAAAGATTAGTCAATGTGCATACTTGTACACGTGATGGAATTCAATGAGTGTGTTATGTGAATGGGTATGCTACTGTGCGTGGTGTGTGCGAGTGTTTGCATGGAGATGTGCATAAGTGTGTGTGAAGGTGTACAAGTGTGTGCATGGAGATGTGCGTGAATGTGTGCAAAGGTGTACAAGTGTGTGAGAGTGGGGCGGGCGCACCGTGTGTGCATGTGTGTGAGGGCCGAAGCACGGTTCACCCGCTCGTGTATGCGTGCATAGTGGCGCAGGCGCATGGTGTACTCGCATCCTATATGTGTGTGAGAGAGTGGGCGCACCGTGTGTGTGTGTCATTGTGAGGACTGGCGCACTGTGTGCCCGCTCGTGTGTGTGTGTGTTTGTGCATGCTTGGGCGGCCGCACGGTGTGCCGACCCATGTGTTGTGTGTGCTTGTGTTTTTCTTGTGTTGTGCTTGTGTGTGCGTGAGCGCCCACCCATGTGTTGTGTGTGCGTGTGTTTTTCTTGTGTTGTACTTGTGCGAACACTAACTAGACAATCGTGCACCAAAATTAATGCGAGTGAATATAATGAGCATTTGTGCACTATTTGTCACATATTTTTCACAAACTTTCACTACTGATACTCATCTCATGACTTAGCAAAAACAACACAACACACTATTTTATTATAAACATGTCATTATGCCATTATAATGACCATAATTTTTGTCACCAAATCAATATTTTGACCACATTTTTTTTACTACTGACCACAATATTTGTTTATCATAATAAAAAAATGACCAAAAAATTTGGTCATTATTTTGGTCAATAAAATTACATTACGATTATTCAATTAATGACCAAATATTTGGTCACTATTTACTGACCACGAAACTAGTCACTTAACATTGTTCATAATTTAGTCTCCATATTCCCTTTGATGTCGACAATTTTAGTCAGTAATACATTAACTATCCGGCAACCTAAGGATTTTGTTGACCAATTTTTTGGTCAGCAATTGGTACTCATTGGTGACCACATACTTGGTCAACGAACACCAAGTCACGTGCATTGACCATTGGACATTTATTGACGCAATATTGGTGGTCACAATTTTTTTATCACAAAAAATGGCAATTTAGTGACCAAAACGCAGCTTTGTGGTGACCATATTGGTGACCACATTTCGGTCACCAAAGATTATTCTTTGGTGACCAACAGCAAAAAGTGGTCACCAATTACCTTTAATGACCGAGTTTGGTTGACCACTAGGTGACTACTCGATTTGGGTCACCAAAACAATTATTTGGTGATCGTGCTAGTTATTGAAGGCCATTTTTCTTGTAGTGGTGGGTGCAAAATATGATATAAAAAAGTAAAAACCAACCATTTTTGGATTTTGCATTTTTTGGCTAAAATATGTGTGTTATAATCTATGCAAAATCTAAATTTTGTGAAAAATCTAATTTTTTTTTTACACATTTCATTAGATTTTATGTTCATAATTAAGGTGGGTGGTAAAATCAGATGGAAAAATTAAAAATCAAAACATTATTTTTACTTTGCCAGTTTTTACCAAAATATGTGTTATAACTCATGAAAAATAAAGGGTTGGTGAAAATTTTAATTGTCGTTTTCTTATAATATTCATTAGAATGCATGTTCACAATCAGGTAGGGTGTGCAAAAAACGACACATAAAAATTCAAAATCAACGAGTTTTTTAAATTTTGTCATTTTTGGATAAAATACATGTATTATAGCCTATGAAAAATAAAAATTTGGTAAACAATATAAATTTCACTTTTTTGACACCGTTAACAATTATGAATATTCACAATTGAGGTGGTGAAAAAACTAGCAGAAAAGTTAAAATCAACATGTTTTTTTTAATTTGCCATTTTTTTTACCAAAGTACGTGTTTTATAACCCTTGAAGAATGGAGATTTGGTGAAAACTTTTAAATTTTATTTTTTTCTGACAATATTTACTAGAATGCGTGTTCACAAATGAGGCTGGTGTAAAAAACATTAAACAAAAATTTTAAAATCAACGCGTTTTCAAATTTTGCCATTTTTGTTTAAAATACGTGTATTATAGCCCATGAAAAATATTAATTTGGTGAAATATTTAAATTTCCCCTTTTTTCCATCGTTCATTAATTAGATTTCATATTCACAATTAGGTAGGTGAAAAAAATAGAATGAGAAAATTCAAAATCAACATGTTTATTTACTTTGCCATTTTTTGACAAAAACAAGTGTGTTACAACTTATGAAAAATAGAAATTTGGTAAAAATTTTAATTTTTACTTTTTTTAAAAAATATTCACATAGAATGCATGTTTAAGATCGGGGTGGGTGCAAAATTGTTACTAATGTGTGATAGTTAGTAAAGTTGCTAAATAAAGTGGAGCAACTGTTTTCGTTTTTCTTTTATAAGTTTTTGTGGAAGGACACCGTTCACTTTTCTCTTTACACACATTATAGCATGTTTTGGATCAATTATTTCGCTCTTTTTTTTTTTTTCACTCAATGACGTTTTTTATGTTAGAACGGTTTTGGATCCTGACAAACTTAGGTACCTCTAAACAATACTTTAGGCTATAACCATAGTTGCAAGTAAAGTTTAAGAATATGTGTTTTTTTATGCCAAAGAAATGGAATTACTTGATCAAACAAATGATATATTCTTTGAGTGAGATACAAAGTAAGGAATTAATTCATTCATTCATGGATGCCATCTCTACTCTTACTCTCTGTATATACTTGAACTTAATTGCTTCTTATCCCCACAAACAAACACCAATCCAAGAAAAGCATATATATCCAACCAACCAACAGAAGCAATGGCTGAAATAATAAATTAATTTCAATTGTCAGGATTACAAAAGATTATAAATTGGAATAATTAAATATATTTGAAGAATAAAAAGCATAAATTTCAATTGATAACCAAAAACTTGTTTAGAAAATAGTGGTTTATATAATATGGTTGTTACCTGATTATCCGTTTTTCAATTTTACACTAGGTTATGAATCTAAATATTAAACACGAAACATTAAAAGAGAAAAGCTTGAAGAAAATCTTCTTGTCAATCAATGAAATGTTGAATGAAAAAGCACAATGGATAGTTAAAATTGTTTATGTTTTTGAAAGATTAACATTTAAGCAAACACGAATAAGAAGAAAATAAAAAAGAAAGACATTTAATTAAGGGAGAGTTGACAAAATAGTCACTAGCATTATAAAAAAAATTATTTTGTTATTCGCATTAAAATGATGAATTTTAGTCATTGACATTAAAAAGTGTACCAAATTACTCACCAACCAAACACTATTACTTTTTTTTTAAAAAGGGAAAGCACATATTCACATCATGTACTACTTAATAAAGGGGTAAAAGTGAAAAATTATTTTATTTTTCATACAAAACCCAGCTTCATGATTCATTTATACTTCACCGATAATAGAAAAAGAGTCCATCGATAGAAGATTACGGATAATAAATAAATCGATTATAGTGAATGATTTTGTCTAAAGAATAAATTAATTTTCTATTTTTACTATTTCATTAAGTGTCTCATAATGTGAACGCACGTTTTCTTTGTTAAAAAAGTTAACACTGTTTGATTGAAAGACTAATTTGATGCATTTTTTAAATATCAATGACTAATTAAATACATTATTTTTAATATAAATGACAAAATAAATTTTTTTATGCAATGCCACGGATTATATATTTTGGCAACTTCCCTTTAATTAATATCTTCAAAGCAAGTTTCCTTGTGTTAAGCAAAGTATTGAATAATTTGGAGAATAATCGCTATCTTTGGTGCAAAGCAAATCTAGCAACCCGAATGTTAGGGTTATAATTAAAGTAGAAATGGTTTAAAGTGACAAATAATCAAAGGAAAAGTGATGGAGAATAGAATAAAACAATGTGTGAGACTCTTCTAATTAATTGACTAAAGTAAAGACGCAAAAATGATAAAAAGTGGTGATGGAGGAGAAAAGAAAGAATTGCTTGTATTGAGATTCAAAATGACTAGAACATTTCTTCAATATATGATTTTGAGTTTATATAAAATAATCAAGAAAGAGTAATCTATATATTAAAAGAAGCAATTCCATTCAAAGATATATAGCTCATTGTTGATCTACTTTGTGTTATAATCATATGGCAAGGTAATCTATGAAATATATATTCAGCAGTTCTTGAAGATTTAATACCAAGACAATATCATATTCTTCATTTATTTTAAAATTTCAATCACAAGCTGTGATAATTTTATGCTGTTAATGCACACGTGGAGGTGACATTTATTTTAATTGGCATTGATTTTTTGGCAAGATAAGGAAAGATCTTATTTGAAGCATAAATTAAATTAAATCAATCTATGCAAGGAAGATTGATTTTGGTGATTAATGCTATCTTGATATTTTTGGGCTTATCTTGGTGTTTTTGGAAGTTATCATTGGAGAGCTATCTTTGAAAAAGATAAGCATGGAAGGCACAAAGGTTTCTATCTTTCTATGGGATTTACTTGGAAATAATCTTGGAGATAAACATGGCAAGATTTGGTGTGCCTATATGATCTTTCCAACACCACACGTTTTAGTGTGTGCAAGGCGTGCGAATTGTTTGAATCGTGTGGAGCTTTGATGTTTATTTCGGTCTTCATTAGACTGTGAACACACTTCTTTGTTGGAGGTCTTTGATCAAAGTGTGTTGGCTGAAGCATCTTATTTCATTATTATTGAAGATGCAATCCTTGTTTTCTTTATTATAATCCAGCCTCGGGAGTAAGTTGTTGAGGAGCTCGGGAGAGTTCAAACGTGGGTAAGGGGATCTTGTATCAACCACGGATTCCGGGAGGAGTCACCATTGACAAGGGGATCTTGTCTTCATTGTGGGCAAGGGAACTTGCATTAACCACAGATTCCGGGAGGAATCAACACAAGTCGAGGGGAGCTCGCACAATCCGTTCACTGTGGAGTTAGGAAGAGGCGGCGTCAAAGATAAGAGGGAGTCTTACTTTATGTTAGACCGAGTGTCTTGTAACTTGTGAATTTAGTGGATTGTTTTATCTGAGCGTGGCCCCGCGACGTAGGCAGATTGCCGAACTGCGTTACCAACCTCCTGTCTCTTTACTTTCCGCATTTTAATATTGTCTATTATCGCTTTTATTATCGGTGTCACACCTAGTGTTCCAACACACTAGAACACCGCGTATCTAACCTAGATCTATCATATACTATAACCATAGTTGCAAGTAAAGTTTAAGGATATGTGTTTTTTATGCTAAAGAATTGGAATTACGTGTATAAGTTGTTTACTTGATCAAACAAATGATATATTCTTTGAGTGAGACAACATACAAAGTAAGGAATTAATTCATTCATGGATGCCATCTCTACTCTTAATTAGGCTCTATATATACTTGAACTTATTTGCTTCTTTTCCCCACAAACAGACACTACCAATTCAAGATAAACAAATCCATCCAACCAACCAACATAAGCAATGGCTGAATTTCTTATTCCCAAGATAATAGACCAATTGAGTGATGTTGCCTTAAAACAGCTCGGGGAAAGGGTGAACCTAGTGATGGAGTTGAAGAAGAGGTGGGAAATCTCTCCTCCAAATTTTCAACAATCAAAGATGTGCTGTATGATGCTGAGAGGAGAAGGCTCAAGGAGGAAAATGTTGGGGTATGGCTGGAAAAGCTTGAAGGCATAACCTATGAGATGGACGATGTGCTGGATGAATGGAACGTCAAGATTCACAAATCAAAGAATCTTGAGAAGATGTGTTCTTTTATCTCATCGATTTGTTCTTGTCTTAAACAAGTTTCTGTGCGCAGTGATATTGCTTTAAAAATAAGGATATCAATGATAAGTTAGAATTGGTGTTGAAAGAGGCAAATCAATTTAACTTTGGGACGAGTCGTAGTGGACGCTTTTCTGATTCTAACGAATTTAGGCGCCCTATGACTACCTCTGTCTTTGACGAATACAGAGGTCGAGAATCCGACAAGGATTCTCTACTCAAGCACTTACTGCCTGAGAGTAGCAGTAAAGAAGTTGGGAAAGATGGGATTAAGGTTATCTCTATAGTAGGGGTTGGGGGTAGTGGAAAGACCACAATTGCTCAAATGCTCTACAATGATGATAGAGTAAATAATGATTTCCAACTTACAAAATGGGTATGTGTGTCGGATCCTTTCGATGAGAAAAGGATTGCAAGTGCTCTCCTTGAGGGCTCAGAAAAAAGTGATCCTAAAGTGTCAGAATTGGAGTCATTGTTCCAGCGCGTAAAAGAGTCATTTTCTGGGAAGAAATTCCTACTTGTGTTAGATGATGTTTGGACTGAGGACAATTCAAAGTGGAAGCCATTAAGAGACTGTCTCAAGGATGGTGCTTCCGGAAGCATAATCCTAGTGACAACGAGAAGTGAAAGAGTGGCGAGAGTTGTAGGCACCAATTACCAGCATCCCCTATGCCTAATTTCAAACTCAGATTGTTGGTTAGTATTGAAAAGGATAGCATTGTCAGAAAGATCTGAGCTGTGTGAGAGAGTGGAGAAGATTGGGTGGAAAATTGCAGAAAAGTGCAAGGGCTTGCCACTGGCTGCAAAGACTATGGGAGGTCTTTTGCAGTTTAAAGACACAGTACAAGAGTGGCAACAAGTATTGGATAGTAAGATATGCCAAATGGAGGAAGCGATCTATGCATCTTTTCCCTCATTTTTATTTGAGTTATAACGAATTGTCCCCACAATTGAAACGTTGCTTCTCATATTGTTCGGTCTTTCCAAAAGATACCCGCATATATGTGGATGAACTTATTAGATTGTGGATGGCACAAGGTTATCTTGGCACAAGTAGAAGAGGCGATGAAAGGATGGAAATGAAGGGTCTTGAGTACTTAAAAAATTTGGCAATGCGTTCTTTCTTCCAGGAGGTGGAAATAGATAATTATGAGATAGCGAGGTGCAAGATGCATGACATAGTTCATGATTTTGCACAATTTGTCACAAAAAATGAATGTCGTATAATTGATAAACTAGAAAATTCATCCAAAGTAAGAGGTCGTCATGTAACATTATGGCATGGCACAATTGGAACAATAAGTTCTTTAGTCTTTGACAGTGGAAATTTGCGAAGTTTGTTTATGGTTGATTTTGATGGAGAACTTCCCCAAGATTTATTTAGCTGTTTGAAATGTGTGAGGGCTTTGAATTTTTCTAGGGTTGGACTAAAACAAGTCTCAAGGGAGGCAAGAAATTTGATTCATCTACGATACTTGAACTTGAGTTCCAATATTAAATTAGAGGAATTGCCGGAAGCAATTTGTGATTTATATTATCTGGAAACTTTAGATATTAGCTTCTGCCAATCTCTTCGATGCCTTCCTCAAAGGATTGGAGAACTTGCACACTTGAGACACCTTCTTAATCATGTAACAATTAACTCACAAGAGCAAATACCACAAGGGTTTGAGAAATTGACTTCACTTCGTACTTTGAGTGATTTCAATGTGGGCAGAAATTACGGTGACATTGTAATGTTTAAATATCTCAACAAACTTGAAGAAGTAGGGATTACCCTTCATGGCATGGTAGAGTTTGGAAAGGCAGAATTTGGCAAAAAAATTTACATCCAATACTTTGGTTTAGTTTTTCACAGGGATCATATGGAAAACTCAAGTTGGATTGAGGTAATGGAACTCCCTCCAAACTTACAATTTCTTAATTTGATTAATTATGGAGGATTCCAATTACCAAAATGGATCACGAGCGAGTCTCTCACTACTAACCTGAGAGTTTTGATTTTGAACTTTATTTTGAATGCTTCATCTTTGCCTTGTTTGTGGGAGTTGTCGTCTCTTGAACACCTTGAGCTCTCTGACATTCGGAAACTAAAACATTTGGGTGGTGAATTCTTCGGACTGCCCAAGAATAATAATGTTGAAGCAGTAGCAATATTTCCCACTTTAAAGAAATTATATTTTAAAAATCTAAATAATTGGGAAACATGGGAAGATCTAAGCTGTGAAGATGATGAGCAAATCAATGCTACTACTATCTCAGTGATGCCACGCCTGGAGAAACTATTCATTTTGGGCTGCCCCAAACTAAAGGCACTGCCGCATCGCATCCTTGGAAAGACATCAAAGTTAAAACTCTTGGAGATCAAAACCTCCAAAAGATTGTGGGAGCGTTACTCAGATCAAACAGGAGATGATTGGATGAAAATATCACATATTCCACAAGTTGTCATGCCAATGGATTATGCTTACACCTTTGGATGATGGCAGGTATGGTCTATTTGTTTATTTTTTGGATTGATTAATATTAAACTCCCCTTATGATAATAGTTTTAAGCAATATAAATTTTCATGTCCGGATACTTTTAAAGGTAGGGTCGTTGTTACCGTTTTATATATATGAAACTTGCGTATGATTTCACTTTAACGTAAACAGTATTAAAAATTAGTGTATAAAGTATCAAATATTAGGGTATAAAGTATAAAAAATTAATATATTAGTGAATAAAGTATCAAATATTAGCATATAACGTATATAAAATTAGCGTATTAATGTATAAAGTATAATTCGCATATCATGTCTCATATATAAGACGGTTTCACAAGAGTTTTCGTGTTAAAGACAAACTAAAAAAAGTTCTAGCTACTTTGTTAATGTAATTTTTTAGTTCGGAATTAATACCATTTTATTTGCATCTTCCCTTATTTTGTTCTTGATTTCTATGGCATGCAGAAACTCCTTGGTTTTTCATATTGAAGCTCCAAAGGGATGGATACTCTGGATATATATCTTGGACTGGAGGAAGTAATTCAATGGCAAAGAGGCAAAATTCTACTCCTTGGAATTGGCACCTTTATATTCTAGAACTTTGATTATTTATATTTTCCTGCTAAATTAATATTATCTTAATATTGTATAAAATTTTTGTGCTTGAAATACAACAACTACTACTAAAACTTTATCTTATTATGTGAAATCACTTACATGAATCATATTTCGCCAGCATGTTCTATCTATACACATGCTTTCATCTTTATTTATGTATATCGTATTTTTTTATCGTTTCTTTTCAATTCATTTTAAGTCTGCCCCTTTCCTTTTACCATCGACAAACAACATACGTCCAAGAATAATTTATTTTTGCAAATATTTTGTAATTTTGTCAATAACTAAAGCAAAAAAGTATGAGTTTAAAGCGAATTCTTGATGCAAACATATAGTCTTCGAAAAATTATCGAATATCCTGTTATATATTTATACATATCTTTTATAACTCTTATATACGTTACTCTTACCCTTCTTTCTTCTAATACCCTCCAATTACATCGTTATTGAAGCTATATTATGTCTTTTTGAAATCAATAAATGCCATATGTAAGTTTTTTTCCTCTCATTATAGTGCTCACATAATTTTAATTTTGTTTTTCAACCTTATTTCTATTATTCTCTTCTATAATTTTATAGTATGACTCATCAATTTAATATTCGTATTTGCAAAATTTTTCATGTCTCTTTTATTCTTATATATAGATATAAATATGCATTTTCTTCATTGGTTAGACATATATTTTTAGTTTTCATAAGTGCATTACATAGATTTATAAGGCATGTAGTTCCAACTTTTTAAAAACTCTTCCATGCCTCAATTGAGATATCATTAGGAGTAACAGTGTCATCATTTTTCACTTTATTTAGTGTTTTTTCTACTTTTAAATTTTGAATTTTGCGATAGTATATAAAATTTTTATTTTGCTCTCTCTACAACAAATCCTCTCTTCCATCTCTAAAAATTGATTTCTAAAACCCTACAGAAACTGTTACCGATCGGGAGAAGAGGGACTCAGCTAAAGTTGGCCCTTCAGCCAGTGGCTGAAGGGTCCTGGACAGGATAAAGGATTACCCCAAATTTCCCAAGAATAATCTGCACTGGAAATCTTATCTGACTGCAAAGAAATGGTGGAAAGTACCCAAGCTCATTCTACTTCATCGTTTAGGTTGGGATCCCATATAGGTGAACCTGCAATTTTCTTATTAGTTGAAGACGAAGAAAGATTAGTTGCTCCTCTCAAGAAGTTTTTGTTTGCAAGATTTGTGAGGAATAGCCCCAAAATTGAGAGCATCAGAAAGCACTTTGAAACCGGAAATTTCAAAGACAAAGTTCAGATTGGAAGGCTATGTAAGAGAGCTTTCTTGATCAGATGTGCTTCCCAAGATGATTTCAATCGTTTACGCATAAAAGGTACTTGGTTCATTGAAGGATACAGAGTGAGAGTCTCCATCTATTCTCCAGAAAATTGGCAGAAGAATGAAACAACAACGGCACCTATCTGGTTTGAACTCCCAAACTTACCAATTCAATATTTTGATAGCGAGTTTCTCTTATCAATTGCTAGTCAAATAGGAGATCCGATTGCACTTGATAATGCCACTATGGCAATGTCTAGACCTATATGTGCTAGAGTCTGCGTTGATGTCAATATTTTGAATCCACCGGTAAGGCGAGTTTGGATCTAGGGAAGTAAGGGTGGTTTCTGGTAACCACTACTAGCCGGTAAATTGCCTCCTTTCTGCTTCTCTTGTTGCAAAATGGGCCACTCTGTTGCAAACTGCAAGAAAAATCGTGAGCTGAATCTGGAGATGGTCCAGCAACAGAGGATTTATGCATCCTCATTGGTGAATAAATCTTGAAATCTGATGCCCGGTAAATTAGAGAAGTCCAATGAAACGATACCTTACTCAGAAATTGTTGAGGTATCAAAGAAGAAAGACGTGGTTAGTAGATCATTAGCGGAAGCAGAAGTTGATTCTTCTAGCTTTTCAATTACGCAGTCCACCCTGATCGAACCGAAGTCTTCTTTCTCTTCCTATAGAAACGAAGAAACAATGGTGCAATCGGGGGGTCCTCCAGTCACTGATGTTTCAATGGCCCAAAGCAGAGAACTCTTCTATAAAAGAACCCCAATAGCTCAAGGAGCTGATGAACATATAGTGGAAACGTTATCCGACAATCCTACCGATAACAGCACCTCTGATAGCTCACAATGTCAAACATGCTGCAAAAACTTGGATTCTGTGGAGTCCATTTGTCCCCCTACTGCTAATCCAATTACATCCTTTGGCTCTTTCTCTTCTGCTCCAACTTTGGAATCTGACTTGTCCAATTGCGTTTCATTGGCTCTTTCTCTTCTGCTCCAACTTTGGAATCTGACTTGTCCAATTGCGTTTCATCCGCTTTCCCCCTTTCGGTGGATGGTTTAGAGACTTCCCTTTCTACAGATTGTCACTTCAAAAATCCTAACAAAAACCGAAGCCAAAAGAAACTATACTGGAGGCACAAAAGGAGTATTCGCAAACGGGATAAACCAACTTGGAGCTGTGGTACTATATCTCTTGCTGCTAAAGATGTTCTGCTGAAACAATTCTTCCAACTGCCAAAGGTCAAACCTAAAACGCTTCAGAAGTTAATTGCAATTGCTAATATGTACTCCCCTTGAACCCAACAGCCGTTTGTCTACTGTTGGTTTAGTTTTATTTTAGGTTTTGGTGATGATATCTGTTGTTAAGGCCTCTATGGTACTGAATGATACCTATAAGAAGGTAGTTTGGGGCAGATGTCTTGGTAACTGTTTCTGTGAGATGACAGCCTTAATAGTAGGGAGTAGTTTGAGTTTTGGAAAGCTATAAGGATGAATGTTAGATAGAATATGAAATCTCTGATGGTAAGATAGTTTGGTAAATTTGGAGATCCTTTATTGATGATATCCTTTAGTGTTTAAGGCAGATTCTAGCTTGCATAATGTAGCAACAGTGCTTTCTCTTGATAAGGCAATGTTGGATTTAGTAGCGGCATTGTTCTGACCACCATGGTGTTTGTTGATAAGGGTGGGGAAGGGAATCTGAACTGGGATTTCTTGATCCCAACAGTTTTGGTGATGATGTGTGATTTTTTAGGCATCTCGGGTACTGAATGATTCCATGAGAAGGCAGTTTGGGACAGATAGTACGAAGTGAATAATCTGATGAAACTTTGTGGTCTTTATGGATACATTTTTGCTTGATTTGCTATAATGCAGAAGGTACAAGAACTTGAGGATGGATTGGTTTAATGATGGGGCTGGTAGTGAAACGTGATGAACTGTGATAATGGGCTGATGTATGCATGTGATGTGGGCTTTGGAAATTTTAAGTATGCAATGGTAGTGCAGAACTAAAACACTACTGGTGGGTGAAAACACTGGCCAAGAAGTAAAAGTTTCTTGGATTGGGAAAATTTTCACCTCATTTATTCTGCTCCATGAACTTATGTAAATGAGTAATACTCCTATTTTAAATGCTTAAACTCGTGTAATTGTGGTTTGGGTATGTCCGCCACCCTCTTTGGCTTCTATTAAATAAAATTGCCTTCTTTTTCCCAAAAAAAAAAACTAATTCACCTAGTGTGACTTTGATGCTGATATAACGTTTTACTCAATCAAAATAAACAAAATTACAAGTTACAAGAAGGAAGTAAAGAAGCAACATTAAAACATTATTCATACGAAGGATTTTTAGAATACAACAACATGATAAAATTAATTTTTGCTAAACTTGATTATAATCTGGTGTGTCATTATTCTACAAAAATTAAATTCGCTCATACCACTATTAAATAGTATAGAGGAGTGAGATCGTTCCCACAGAGAACAACAATTTCTTCTAACTTAGTTAATTTGTAACGAGTCACGATAATTCAATATATAGTTAAGACAATTAAACAAAAGGAATTAAATTATGAAATCAATAATTAGCAAATTTCGGAAATTAATTAACTTAAAGGAAAAATTTGGCAAACAAGTAATTCCACCCTAATCAATTCTTCATTGCTCATCGACGCAAAGATAACAATTTTATATTAATCAGTTAGTTGAAGGCTACCGAGAATCAGCTCCGACATACCTCAATTCTTCCTTAATTATTCCATAATTGACAAGTACCTGCTTAATTAATTATTTCTCTATTCATAACACAACCCAATCGGAATCAGCCGAGCACCCGATTTAATGTTACAAAAGCATTAAGATTTAGAAAAACCCAACTCTAACAAATCGTATCATGATCAGCATGCAACAATTCATTAACCTATTATTCCCATCTACCGAGATAGTAGCTTTGCCACTAATTAATCTTATCTATTAAATCAAGTGACTTAACAAAGGATTAATTGGCTCTACCTAAATCGATTAAAGGTGATCAAGATTTAATAAATGTAAATAATAAATGGCTTAGAGAACTTTCAGAGTTAAATATGAAAGGGTTTAATTAGAACAATTAGGTCTCACAATTACTTCATCGATTAGTGCTTCCTTACTTATCGCCAGATAATTAAAAACAATCAAACAATTAAAATTAATGAAACTGAATTAATTAAAATCAAACCGAGTCGACCGTCGTTAGTGCAAATGAAGGCATGTTTGTTCTTGCTATGAAAACTGGAAAACTAACGAAAAATAAAACTACGAGAGTGTGTCCTAACCCTAATTAATATGTTCCCTTATATAAGAGGGAAAATAATACTTCCTAAATCAATTAAAAGATATGAATCCTTCTTGTTTCCAAATTCTAATTACCACATGTGGCTTTAACTCTAGCGTACAAGCAAGTTTCCTAATTCTATTCCTCCACCAATTTGGTATCTGAAAAGAGTCCTTGTGCTGCCATATTTCTTCACCTTTATCCTCCAGCCTTAATCTTCTATAAAACTCCCCAAACTCGTCTTCCTCTCTTCTCCATAGGGGTGTTCAATATTTGGTCTAAATCGAAAACCAATTCGAAAATTCGAAAACCGAATTCGAATTCAGAAATTAGAATTCGGTTTTCAAATTTCGAATCGGTTTTCGGTTTAAACCGAATTCGAATTTCGGTTTTCGATTCGATTTTCGAATTGGGCTTCCAATTTGAAAACCGAACCGAAAACCGAATTCAATATATATATAATATAATTTTTATAAATATAAAATATATAATAATAATAATACAACTTAAACTTAATAGACATAATTAGGTCATTATTTTATGTATTATTTGATTCAATTGAATGTTTGTAAATTTTGATATAATTTATGTAATTTAATGATTTAATTAGGATTTAAACAAAGTCGAATTCAGTTTATTCGAATAAAACCGAATTCGAACCGAAAACTGAATTTCGAATTCGGTTCGATTTGTTCGAATTATATTCGAATTCGGTTCGCGAATTTGAGTTCAGAAATGTCTAAACCGAATAAATCGAACGGAATAACTCGAATAACCCGAAAATCGACTCGAACAACACCCCTACTTCTCCATGCTCCATTCTTGGAATCTCCCAAAATCTGTCATAATTAATACTATTAAGCACATATTTCACCCTTTTAAACACTAAAAAGAATATATAATAAAACAAGTATTTTGTGCTTATCAAGATCCCCACACTTAACTCATGCTAGTCCTCAGCATTCAAACAAAAAAAAAAACAACAAATAAAACCATTTCACAAAATAAACACTATCCTAACCAAATTGAAAATTTTCTCCTTTTCATTCATGCTTAGTTCAAGTAATAAACTCATGCTTAATTAAGTCCTCCAAGTCAAAATACAACATTTAAGCAACTCTCCAAGATCACTTCAAAGCACTCATAGATGTGATAATTCGGGTTCAGCCACTAAATCAAATTGCCATAGAAGGCTTACAGCAAATTTGCAAATATGTCACAAGATAACCATAGTATCAAAAGTAAACAAGAATCAAAAGGTCTTTCATCAGGTTGTAATGGGGCTAGGGTAAACAAAGTAAGATAAACAAGATGAATAAAAGGCTAAACCGAAATCCAAGGTGTAAGCAACTAAATTAAGAACATTCCCACACTTATCTCACAGTCAATCTCAAAATCTGGATCTTCAAATCGATTCAAAGTACTTGAGCACAACAATTGCATTTTTTTCTTTCTCTTGTGCTTTTATCACAAAGATTTCATATCTCATTATTCTTTTTCCTTTTTTTTCTTTTTTGCTGTTCTTTTGCATTGTTTTCTTCTTTGCCTCTGTTACGACAAATAGTTCAATCAGCAGAATTCTGCAGTTTGTAATTGCTACTTCTTCTGTCCCGATGTTGTTTAGGCAAAAAAGATACATTACTTTAAATCAAAAACATTTTAAACAACTTTATTAATAGATTTTACTTCACTTTCTTGTACAACCAATCAGGGAATAATGCATCACACTTCACTCAGCCACATACACTTTAGCGGGCCAAAAGAAAGTTAAACTGGTTTTAGATGAAAATTTATAGTAGTTTAAACACAAAGAAAAGTGTTAAGGCTCAAAGGGGTAACTAGGGGTAAGTATGAGGGTAAAAATTGAAAATGAAAGTAAAATTGGTGCAATCCTAAATGCCTTTATCACATTCAAGTTCAATTTCAACACTATGATCTCTATGCACAACAAAGCAAATTCGATAAGTCAACTATGTACAATTCACTCTCATTCAAATAAATAATGCATTAAACACCAACAAAGTGGTCATTGTGTGCTTAGGCTCAAATCTCACTTGTAATAGGCAAATCAAACTCAAACCCTGTATTTGTCATCCTTGAAGTCATTCAAAATTATACACAAACCATTACAATGAACTAAACAACTTTTACTTTCATTCAGTTTGGTTAGACAGTGTTACAAAAGTGAAACAGTTCTCAAGTTACAAAACAATACTAAAAGACTAACAACAAACTAAAAGTAAAACAATCATGTTTTTGTGGAAAGTTTCATAATTTTCTGATTTTTTTGGTGTTTTTTATTTTTAAAATACTAATAAACCATCACAAGTATAAACAACACATCACACACTCTCCCCACATTTAAACACCAACATGTCCTCATGTTAGAAGAGAAAAATAGACAAAATAAACAAGAAAAAAAAATAATAACCAAAAATAAAGAAAAAATTACAAGGGAAAGGGAGGATTGTAGCTTGAGTGGTTTCGATCTCTGTAATCGAAGCTGTCAAAGTATGTATCCTCTCATCAGTATTCGCATAACCAACTGCAATTGATGAATTATGCTTACACAAATCGTGTACATCCTGCCTAAGTATCGTAACACCTGTAAAAGAGAGATTGCTCGAAGGAGGATCCCTCGACTCACTAAAATGTAAGATACCCTGGCTATCCTCAACTAGTAAACCAGTCGAAATAAAAATGGAACATCAATCAAAGTCAAAGCACAATCATTCGGCCAAGTGGCAATCAAATTTACATAAACAGGATCACGAGCCAGTAAAATTACAAAAATATGTCCTAATGCAAGATTACGTTTCTAAACCTTTACTACCCTCTTCCACACATATGCAATCGAATAAGTGAAGCTCAAAATTATAGGAAATTGAGGCATTTCATCACTGAAAGATCAAGGTTAGATACGTGGTATCCTAGTGGGTTGGAACACTAGGTGTGACACCAATAATAAAAGCAATAATGGACAATATTAAAAATGCGGAAAATAAAGAGACAGGAGATTGGTAACGTAGTTCAGAAATTGCTTACGTCTGCGGGGTCACGCTCAGAAAACAATCCACTAAGTTCACAAAGTTACAAGACACTCGGTCTAACACAAAGTAAGACTACCTCTTATCTTTGTCGCCGCCTCTATCTAACTTCACATGTGAACCTGATTGTGCGAGCTCCCCTCAACTTGTGCGATTCTTCCCAGAATCTTAAGAGATAAGATCCTCTTATCAATGGCGACTCCTCCCGAAATCCGTGTTATGGCAAGATCCCTTTGCCCACGATTAGAACTCCTCCCGAGCTCCTTGCAACCTCCTCTCGAGGCTGAGTTATAACAAAGAATACAAGGAATGTATCTTCAATATTTTTGCATGAAGATGCAAACAGCCAACACACTTAAACAAAGACCTCCAACAAAGAAGTGTGTTCACAGTTTTACAAAGACCGAAAGAATAATTAAAACTGCACACAAGAAAACCGTGTGGCTGGAAAGATCATATAGAGCACATAAAATCTTTCTATGTTTATCTCCAAGATTATTTTCATAATCCTATAGGAAGATGAAAATCATGTGCCTTCTATGCTTATCTTTTCCAAAGATAAACCTTTAATCATAATTACCAAGATAAGCACCAAATATACCAAGATAGCATTAATCTCCAAATCAATCTTCCTTCAATAGATTGATTTAATTGATTCCTGCAACCAATAAGATCTTTTCTTAATTGCCAAAAAAATCAATGCCGATTAATAAATGCCAACGTGTGCATTAACAATCTCCCCTTTTGGCATTTTTTGGCAAAATCCAAACTCCCCCTGTATGCAGAATCGGAAGTTCACTGAAAACTCCCCATGAACAGGAACTTAGATAAGAAACATCACTGCACAAGACATTGTGCATGACACAGCAAAAGACACCAAGTTCCCTAAGAAACATCACTTGACAAGACATTGTGCATGACACAGCAAAATACACTAATTTCCCAGCATACAAATGTTTGAGGGATTACAAAACAAATATCCAAAATATTATCCAAATTACTCCCCTTTTTTGCCACAAAAAGATAAAAGGGCATAAATCAACAATAAAAATATAAGGAATTGTCTTAAGCAATCACCAAAAAAAAATTATCAGAGTAATCAATCGGAATCCTCCACATCATATGGCACAAGGCCAACAGAATCTGCGAGCAAATGAACACCCGCATATGCTTTTGGGATAGCTACATCTTTACCAATATCACACCCACCAGATTGGGCGCTGGAAGGGGGCCTGATTGTCAGTAACACCAGGAGTGACATTGGAAGTACCTTTAGGTTCAGAATGAGCAGGAGGAACTGTAGTACCCGTCACAGTCATTTCCTCATCAGGATCAGAATCAACAGTGTCTTCAATAATAGGATTTTCAGGTTCAACCTCTGATTATGCAAAAACAGGAGATAGATTTTGAAGGATACCTATTGTAACATTAGGTGGAACATCTAAAGATCCAGGGACATCAGTAGTTGCAGTTTTAACCTTGGCATCAAAATGTTGCTTCCTTTTAGCAGTGTGGCAACATCTCTAGCATTCTTTACAGCAACAAGATCATCAAGTAATGCAGAAACTTCCTTCATTCTCTTCTCAATGTCAGTCTGTTGAGCAATGAGAGACTTCAATTCATCCTTCAGCACCTTAATAGTGCGCGACAGTATGACTGAATTACCCATTTCTTTTTTGTCTGAGTCAGAAACATCCTCAGAGACATCTTCCATGTCGTTTTTATGATCACCATTCAGCAGCTTGTAGCTGATTCTCATTTCCTCCTTGTCAGTTTCCAGAATCTCTCTAGCCTTAATCACACTTCGTTGTGAAGATATAATACCATATATTAGGCATGGAAAAAGATAGGCTATTTGCTCATTCTCGCAGTCTGTGTGCTTCACAATTTGGTCAAACAGAAACTGTCCAATATCAAACTCAATAAAATTGCCAATTTTGAACAACAAAGTGGCCATTGATTTGTTCACTCTAGTACTATGAGATGTTGGAAGCCAATTTCTCATTGCAATTTTATGCAGAATTGCATATTTTACAGATAGTTGGGAAGCAAGAAAGTCTTTCCCCTTTGGCCATACCCGTCTGACACCTCTTGTGACATCAGTGATAATCTTACTGTAATCAGGGCTGAACTCCTCAACATTAGCCCAGTGACTGCCTAGATGAGTGTTTATGACATCCGGAGAAAATTCAAATACATGACCCCTCACATATACATGTTCACCATCGGGATAATCAAAGTCTTTCACAGTAGGGTCCAAATTACAGTAGAATTCCTGTACGACTCTCCTAACATAAGGCTTTATTCCCTTAATTGTCCTTCCTAAACCTTGGCTAACTAACTAGTCCGCAAGTTTTTGACAATCTTTAAAATCACCATTATAGATATTCCTTTCACTCTAGATATTTCTCCTAGAAACTCTACTCCACAAACCAGCATTATATTCAGACTTGAAATCATCCAAATTAATAGAGAAATCTGATGACTTACTTGCAGTGACAGGAGACTTCCCATTTGACATCAATTTTGAGTGAGTGACTCGCTGAGATTCAGAGGCTGGATTTTCTCATTGTTACTTTGCCTTAGGAGACTTAACTGGTTCTGAATCAGACAGATCCTGAACATCATCATTAGAGGGAACATTGTCTCTGAAATCTCTTTCATCAGCCCAAGCATCATCTGATGAATTTTCATCCACAACACGAAACCTTTTTCTTGTGGGCTCTATAATAACCTTGGAGGCATCAGGTGCTTTAGGAGGTACAACACTTGTCTTGTATGGACCACCACTAGCTTGTCCAAATCTTGTTCTCACTCCTGAAGGATCTATCGACTGAATAGGAGTGGCCATCTCAGCTTTTAAATACAACTCAATTTCAGAATCTGAAGACTTTTTCTGTGAATGAGGAGAACAACCACCTTTATTTGACGAAACTGGAGAAGCAGGGGTAACGACGACGTGAACTTCATCACCATCCATAGTTTCAACTACCTTTCTAGCCCGAGATGATGACCTTGACTGAGACATCTTTGAGATTTGGAGTTACTTGACTTAATTGAACTTTCAGTATTCTGAATATGGTCCAGATAATGACAACGGCTGAGATAACAATTTGAGAAGAAGACTCCCAAAAGACCACAACCCCTTGGAATAGCTGAGTGAAGGAAAGTGACCGAAATAAGTGCAGTGAAAAATTTTGTGAAAGGGACCAACTCTTGAATTCCCCAATATTAGCCAAGAATCCCCAAAATGCCACGTGTCACTTGAAGAGCTGAAGTCCAGAATTCTCAAAAACGAACTCCACAGCTATATATTTGCCTAAAAGCTTAAGGCGGGAAACTAGAAAAGACAAAACCAGCTATTCTACTATTTTTTTGTTTTTCATATTTTTATTGCTATTAGTACAAATACAATAAAAAAAGCTTACAATACTGAAGAACCACTTCACATGACACAAAGGCCTAGGGCAGACCTTAGTTCTTCAAATCTTGCTCCATCCAAAGCTTCGGTGAAAATATCAGCAATTTGTATTTCTGTCACCATATGTTCCAAAGCAATAGTTTTATCTTCCACAAGAGATCGAATAAAATGATGTTGAATATCAATGTGCTTTGTCCGAGAATGCTGAACAGGAATCTTAGAAATATTGATAGCACTCATATTGTCACAATAGAGTGTCATGACATCTTGTGGGACACCATAATCTTTTAGCATTTGCTTCATTCAGAGAAGTTGGGTATAGCTATTACCAGCTGCAATTTTTTCTGCCTTAGTGGTGGACAGAGAAATAGAATTCTGTTTCTTGCTGAACCATGACACCAAGTTATTTCCCAAGTAAAAACATCCACCAAAAGTGCTTTTTCGATCATCTGAACTTCCAGCCCAGTCAGCATCACAATATCCAACTAAATTGGCATTTGTATCAAAAGAATACCAAATCCCGTAGTCAGTTGTCCCGCTAATATACTTGAGAATTCACTTTACTGACACCAGGTGTGACTCGCGAGGATTTTCCTGAAATCGAGTACATAACACAACACTGTAGCAGATATCTGGGTGACAAGCTGTTAGGTACAGGAGACTACCTATCATATTTCTGTATAGAATTGCATCAACAGGAATCCCTTTCTCATCTTTAGATATCTTCTTATGAGTTCCAATAGGGTTCTCCTTGGATGAACATTCTCCAATTCAAACTTTTTCAACAAATTCTTGGCATACTTGCTTTGAGAAATAAAAATACCGTCAGTTCGTTGTTAAATCTGAAGGCCAAGAAAATAATTCAGCTCACCAACCATACTCATCTCAAATTCCTCAATCATTTGAGCAACAAATTCATCTACCATTGCCTGTGTCACAGAGCCAAACACTATGTTATCAACATATATTTGTGTAAGTAAAAACTGACCTTTAACACGGCGAATGAAAAGGATTTTATCTATTCCCCCTCGCTCATATCCCTTTGTCAACAAATACTACGTTAGTCTTTCATACCACGCTCGAGGATCTTGTTTGAGCCCATATAAAGCCTTCTTTAACTTGTAGACATACTCGAGATGATGAGGATCTTCAAAACGCTTTGGTTAAGCAACATACACTTCTTCATTAAGAAGACCATTGAAAAAAGCATTTTTCACGTCCATTTTATATAACTTGAATCGCAACACACATGCAATTGCTGACAATAGACGAATGGACTCAAGTCGAGCAACAAGTGCAAATGTCTCATCAAAGTCAATACCTTCTATTTGGGTGTATCCCTGGGCACCTAACCGAGCCTTGTTGCGAGTGATATTTCCATATTCATCACTCTTGTTCTTGTATATCCACTTTGTTCCAATGACATTCACATTTGAGGAGCACGGAACTAGATCCCAAACTTGATTCCGAGTGAATTGATCAAGTTTTTCTTGCATAACACCTATCCAATACTCATCTAGTAAGGCTTCTTTCACATTCTTAGGCTCAATAGATGAAGTAAAACATGCCATTTGAATCATATCTCTATAATTCACTCTTGGCTTTTCTCTCGTCCGAACACCATCAGCCAAATTTCCAATAACTTCATCAGTACGATGGTTCTTCTGAACACGAGTGGATGGTTACCTGCGAGGTGAGATGACATCTTCAACATTATCATCCTCTGTACTCTGATCAGTGACACCACTTGTGACACTAGTAGACACACTGCCAGGAACACTGGAGCTTACTTCATGTATGGATTCTGTAACATCTTCGTTAGAAAAATCAGCTACTTCCAAAGAGTCATCGACTTGAACATTCACAGATTCTGTGACAGTTCGAGTTCTTTTATTGTAGACTCGATAAGCTCGACTATTTATAGCATATCCAAGAAAAATAGCTTCATCACTCTTGCGATTAAGCTTCCCTTTATATTCCCTGTCATTCAACACATAACAAGTACTACCAAAAGGATGCAAATAGTTAACAGTTGGAGTTCTACCTTTCCATATTCATAGGGTGTCATTTCAGTTCCTCCACGAAGATATACTCAATTTATAGTGTAACATGATGTGTTCATAGCTTCAGCCAAGAATTTCTATGAAACATTTCTTTCGTGTAACATTACATGTGATATCTCCGTTATAGTTCGATTCTTTCTCTCCCCGACCCCGTTTTGCTGAGGAGTTTTAGCTGCAGAGAATTCATGAGCTATTCCATGCTGATTACAAAAATCTGAGAAATCTGAGTTTTCAATCACTCTTCCATAGTCACTGCGAATACGAATAATCTTTACAATAGTACAACCCTTCTCTCGTTGAAGACGACTGCATAATGACTTGAAAGCATTAAATGTGTCGGATTTTTCTCGAAGAAATTCCACCCATGTATATCGAGAAAAGTCATCAACAGTTACATATTCATATCATTTTCCTCCAATACTCTCTATTGGCATAGGACCTATTAAATCCATATGAAGCAGTTCAAGCACACGATTTGTTCCTACTGTCTGAGACTTGGGATGTGACACCTTTGTTTACTTTCCAATCTGACAAGGTCCACACACCCTATCTTCATCAAACTTCAGTATTGAAATCCCACAGACAGCTTGATGGGTATAAAATATTTCATAATTTTATACACACTTTAATGTGTTTTGTGGGAAGAAATATGTGTTTATTGAATATTATCTGTGCAGAAATTGGAAATTCCATGTTGGAGGATGACGTGGAGAGAAAGATGGCTTTTGGAGAGATTCAAGGAGCAAATTCAGCATTTGAAGAATTGGACAACATGAGGAGTTTGTGTAAAGACCAAGGAGGAAAAGTTTTGGCAGCTGAAGGATGTTTTAACTGATACCATGAAAGAAGGAATTTTGAATTTGAAATGGGTTGTTACAACTAAAAGTTGTTGACAGATTTTTTGCACCAATGGATATTATTTTTATTTGGTTAAAATTAGGAAGTATTGTTTTGCATATAAAAAGAGGGAATAGGATTAGTTGAGGGGATACTTTTAATCCTGAACATCTTTTGAACAGGATAGTTGGTTGCTGGGTTGGTTTTATTTTCTGCAGATTTAAGCAAGAACAGCAGTACTGTCGTTTGCCCAAACGACGGACTGGTTTGATTTTCTATTTCAGTATTAATTTAATTTCCTTTTCAATTATTATTCTGTCTTGTTTGAATTATGAGTTGTGAGTAGTTTTCTTATCTGGTAAGTAAGTAAGAAATACTAATCATAATCAAGTTGTGAGATCAAATTGTGTTACTCCATGATTCTTTATTCAATTTCAAGAGTTTTCTGTGAATAGCGTCCATTACTTAATTAGATTAAAGCCTGATCAACTTTAATTAAATTAGGCAGAGTCAATTAATCTCTAATTAAATCACTGGATTGAATTAGTAGGATTAATTAGTGACAAAGCTGCTGTCTCGGTAGACGAAGATAATTGGTTAACAAATTAATATATGCTGATCATAATTTAATTTGTTAAAGTTGGGTCTTTCTAATAATTAAGGCTTTTCTATTGTTGAATTGGGTGATCGGCTAATTCCGGCCTAATTATATTAGAAATAGGGAAACAATAGATTAAGCTGATACTTGTCTATTGTCAAATAAGTAAGGAAGGATTTGGACACGTCAGAGCTGATTCTCAGTGTTTTATAACTAGCCGATTGAATTGGAATTAAAATTATTGCATCAATGATCAACTTGTAGAAATTAGTGTTGATTGCTTACTTGCCAAACTTTTAGCTTAAGTAATTTAATTCAGTATTTGTTGATATTAATTTCTTCTTTTTATTAATTTGAGAATTTGTCTATCTTCCTTCGTATTAATTTCTTGTTAATTTTAATTATGGTGACAATTGCAAATTGATTAATTAAGAGAATTCGTTGTTCCTCGTGGGATCGATCTTACTCCCATTATACTTGCATTATAGTTGAGAGTAAGTTAATTAATTTGGTAGAAAAACGACACACCAAATTTTGGCGCCGTTGACGGGGAACGGCGTTTTTTTTTCTTTATAATTAATTTGCTTTTCGGTTAATGTCCAGGTTTTCAAATCCAGATTTGTTTTTCGATCCAGAAATTGAAAAAACAGCAAGGCAATTGAAGAAGAAGACAAAGGAACAGGGTCAAGAAGCAAATTCTGATCCAGCACCTGGCACGTCGTTTGCCCAAACGACGACTGGCAAACTCAAAGACCCAGCTGAATCAGATTCATCTTCTGACGAATTATCCATGGCTAATCCTCCTCTTGGAAACCAGCAACCTGCGATAAATGATCCACCACCTGGATTCGAACAACAACAAGGAGCTCGTGTGATCAATCTAAGGGAGCAGAACCCAATTCCACCTCCAGTGCAAGATCGACCATTAAGGGAGTCCACTAATCCCATTATTAATTACAGACATTCCTGTATTGTTTTGCCTGCACTTAATACTGATTATGAATTGAAGGCATCTTTTCTGAATCTTTTACCTAAGTTTAATGGAGATTTTGGGGAAGACCCTCATAGCCTTTTGCATGATTTCATAAAAGACTGTGAAACTGTCAATAACAGAGGAGTATCACAAGAATATATTAAACTTGCTAGTTTCTTCTGGTCTTTAACTGGAAGTGTAAGTGCCTGATTTAAAACTTTAACTCCTAGATCCATTACTTCATGGGATGGTATGCAAAAAGTATTTTTGATGAATTATTTCCCAGAACCTAAAATTGCATATGGTAAGAAGGAAATTGTAGGCATAAAGCAGGAATATGATGAATCTTTGATTGCCTATTGGAATAGATTTCAAAGATTGTGTGAGGGATGTCCTCAACATCAGATTTCTAACGAGCTTTTAATTCAATATTTCTATGAAGGTTTACAGCCAGAAGAAAAGAGGACACTTGATGCAGCAAGTGGTGAAGCCTTCATGGATAATAGTACTGCTCAAGCTACAAGTTTGATCACAAAAACTTGTGAATCCCGCCAGCAATACCAGCCCTTGCGAAGATCAACAAAACAAGTTAGTGAAATTACCAGCTCCTCTCTAGAAAGTAAACTGGAGGCCTTAACAGCAAGTGTTGAGAAATTGATTAATGGAAGGAGTGCGGGGCAGATGGAGAATGTTTGTGAGATTTGTCACAGCCCCAACCATACCACTGATTTATGCCAAATGACTCAAGAAGAAGTAGATGCCCAAGTCAATGCAATGGGTGCATATCAACAGAAACCATATGATCCTTATGCCAACACCTACAATCCAGGCTGGCAAGACCATCCGAACTTGAGTTACAGAGCTCGTGCACCTCAGCAAAATCAGATTCGACCAACATCTCCTGCCCAACCAAATAGGGGATTTGTAGCCACTTCAAAGTCAGGAATTCCTCTTGAGGAGATGCTAGGTAGTTTGGCCACTTCTGTCACTATGATGAAGAACACCCAAGTCCAGCACCAAGGAGATTTTCATAAATTTCAGCAAGAAACAAGAGCTGCCATAAGTGGTTTGAGCACTCAAATGACCCAATTGGCGAAACACATCAATGAGACACAAGAACCTCAGGGTAAATTACCTTCTCAAGTGCAGGTCAACCCACATGAAAATTTGAGTCAAATAACTATGAGAAGTGGGAAGAAGCTTGAGGGAACAACTGTTGAAGAAAAATCTGATATTCAGCAAAATGAGACATCGTCGTAAAACCAAACGACACGAGCCCAGAAAACTGAGGTAACTCCTAATTTAAATCTGTCAAATCCTGGAATTAAAGTACCTCCTCCTTTTCCTAACAGGTTGAAAAAGAATGCCAAGGATGAAGATCTGGATGATATTTTGACAATTTTCAGCAAAATAGAAATCAACATTCCATTTCTTGATGCCATTCGAAAGATGCCCAAATGCGCCAAATTCTTGAAGGATTTTCTTGCAAGGAAGAATCCTTATGCCGCAAAGGATAAAGTGGTGGTAGGAGAAAATGTCTCAGCTGTTATTCAACAAAAACTCCCCCTAAATGTAAAGACCCAGGTATGTTTTCTATGCCATGTGTTATTGGTGAGAAAAAAGTTGAAAAATGCATGCTAGATTTAGGAGCCTCAATAAATGTCATGCCCCTTTCCACTTATCAAGGGTTGAATATTGGTCCATTAGCTGAAACTAGAGTGGTTATTTAACTTGCTGACAGATCATTAGTTTATCCAAAGGGAATGTTGGAAAATGTGTTAGTTAAGGTTAATGATTTCATTTACCCAGCTGATTTTTATGTTCTTGATTCACACAATCCTCAAGATTTGAATTCTGCAGTTCTGTTATTAGGAAGACCATTTTTGAAAACTGCTAAATATAAAATTGATGTGGATAAGGGTACATTAACCTGTGAATTTAATGGGGAACATCATACCTTCAATATTTTTGATGCAATGGATTATCCTTTGGATGTAGAAAATGTGTATTCACTTGATGTTGTAGAAACTCTTGTCCAAGAACACCTTGAGACAGAATTTGTGCAGGACAAACTCGAGTTAGCAATTACCAGAAGCTGGATAGAGTCTGAAATTAACCAGCACGCTAATGAGGAAATTGCAACTGCAATAATGTCGCTTCATTCCGTGAAGGAGCAAACAACCAGATTTGACCCTCATTGTTTGCCCAAACAGGAAGCTCAGAATAATTTTCTCCCTTCTATCTTTAAAGCTCCTGTTCTTGAATTAAAGCCTTTGCCTAATGATTTGAAATATGTTTATTTAGGTGCTGAAGAAACTCTTCCAGTAATATAAATAAGCACCTAACTCAAGGCCAATAAGAGAAATTGCTACGAATTCTTCGTGAACGAAAGGAGGCCATTGGTTGGACATTAGCTGATCTAAAAGGAATCAGCCCCACGATTTGTATGCACCAGATTTTACTTGAAGCTGACTCAAAACCATTTCGTGATTCGCAAAGAAAGCTCAACCCAAACATGAAAGAGGTAGTTCTCAAAGAGGTACTCAAGTTGTTAGAACTCGGCATCATATTTCCAATTTCGGACAGTAAATAGGTGAGCCCAGTTCATGTTGTTCCCAAGAAATCAGGTTTGCAAGTAGTGAAGAATGAGAAAAATGAATTAGTACCTATGCGCCTTCAAACAGGATGGCGCATGTGTATTGATTACCGCAAATTGAATGCAGCTACTAGAAAAAACCATTTCCCGTTGCCCTTCATTGACCAAATGTTAGAAAGGTTAGCTGGTAAAATATTTTTCTATTTTCTTGATGGCTTTAGTGGTTACTTTCAAATTTATGTGTCTAAAGAGGATCAAGAAAAAATCACTTTTACATGCCCATTTGGAACATTTGCATATAGACGCATGCCTTTTGGATTATGCAATGCCCCTGGTACTTTTCAACGTTGTATGATGAGCATATTCTCTGATATGATTGAAAAATGTATAGAAATATTTATGGATGATTTTACTGTGTACGGTAATTCATTTGATGAATGTCTTTCTTATCTTGATAATGTGCTTGTTCGTTGTATTGAAAAGAACTTGGTCTTGAATTATGAAAAATGCCATTTCATGGTTCAAGAGGGTATTGTTTTGGGACATGTTGTTTCGGATAAAGGCATTAAAGTAGATAAGGCAAAAATTGATTTAATTGCTCAATTACCTTATCCAACTCACGTTCGAGAAGTTTGTGGATTTTTAGGTCATGCAGGGTTTTATCGCAGATTTATTCATGACTTCGCAAAGATTGCACAACCAATGACAAAGTTGTTGCAGCACGATGTCCAATTTACCTTTACATCTGAATGCAAAGAAGCCTTTGACAGGCTAAAGAAAAAACTGATTTCAGCTCCCATAGTTCAACCTCCTCAGTGGGATCTTCCTTTTGAATTGATGTGTTATGCGAGTGATTACGCCGTTGGAGCAGTACTTGGTCAAAAATTCAGCAAAGAGAGTCATGTTATTTATTATGCGTCGAAAACTTTAAACACGGCACAATGCAATTACACTACCACTGAGAAAGAATTGTTAGCAATTATTTTCGCATTTGAGAAATTTAGATCTTACTTGTTGGGTTCTAAAATCATTGTTTACACGGATCATGCTGCGTTAAAGTATATTTTTTCTAAGAAAGAATCGAAACCTAGATTAATTAGATGGATTCTTCTTTTGCAGGAATTTGATTGGGAGATAAAAGATAAAAAAGGTGCAGAGAATCATGTTGCTGATCACCTAAGCAGATTGGTTTCTGATGATGACCGTATGCCCATATGGGAGACATTTCCTGATGAAGAATTGTACAATTTAGCAGGTAATTCAGGTAAGGATCCTTGGTTTGCTGACTTGGTCAATTATCTGGTTACAAAGGAATTTCCTAAAGGTATTCCACATGCAAAGAAATTAAAAATACAAAGTGATGCAAAGTATTATTTGTGGGATGATCCATATTTGTGGCATATAGGAAATGATCAAATTTTAAGGAGATGTATCCCTGAAAATGAAGTAAATGACATTTTGCATTATTGCCATTCATTTGCTTGTGGAGGACATTTTGGTCCAAAAAGAACTGCCCAGAAAATTCTTGATAATGGTTTTTATTGGAAATCTATTTTTCGAGACGCCTACCTGTTTTGTAAAAGCTGCCCAAGATGTCAACAGCTAGGGAATATTACCCAACGTAATGAAATGCTTCAAATACCTATTGTTGTATGTGAAATATTTGATGTGTGGGGTATGGATTTCATGGGTCCCTTTCCTAGTTCGTTCTCTAATTTATACACACTATTGTCTGTTGATTATGGGTGGAAGCTAAAGCCACCCGTACTAATGATGCTAAGGTAGTTACAGGTTTCTTGAAATCAACCATTTTCAGTAGATATGGAATTCCTCGTGCAATCATCAGCGATAATGGTACCCATTTCTGTAACCGAACAGTTGAAGCTTTACTGAAGAAATATGGAGTGTACCATAGACTAACCACACCTTATCATCCACAGTCGAATGGCCAAGCAGAGGTGTCGAATAGGGAAATCAAACAAATTCTGGAGAAAACAGTGAACACCTCTAGGAAGGATTGGAGTCTTCGACTTGATGATGCCTTATGAGCATATCGAACCGCCTTTAAGACACCAATTGGAATGTCTCCTTATCGCCTAATTTTTGGTAAGACGTGTCATCTTCCAGTTCAAATAGAGCATAAGGCATATTGGGCCATCAAGCAGTTCAATATAGATAAACCTAAGTGTGGGGAGGAACGAAAGTTTCAGCTGCAAGAGTTAGATGACATCAGATTAGAAGCTTATGAAAATGCAATGTGGTACAAGGATCGCACTAAGCTTTACCATGATCGACTTTTGAGAAAGAAAAAATTCCAAGTAGGCCAAAAGGTTCTCTTATTTCAGTCCAAGCTTCGACTAATGGGTGGGAAATTGAAGTCTAAATTGATTGGTCCATTTGAGGTAGTGACTGTATGCTCAAACGGCACTGTGGAGATTAAGGGAATTGCTTCTGGGAAAATATTTAAAGTTAATGGTCAAAGACTGAAAATTTTTTATGAGAATGTTCTACCAGAGGAGGTGGAAGAACTGCAGCTCTTTTTACCCAGATCTTGAGTTATCAGAAATTGTCTAGTCTAAGACACATTAAACAATGACGCTTTTTGGGAGGCAACCCAAATTTTAAATTATTTTCCTGTTCTTATTTATTTATTTATTTATTTATTTTCCACAGTTAATAAATTAATCTTTTGTTCCAGGTTTCTTGGTGTGTATCAGAGTGATGGAGAAAACACGTGATACAGGAATGGAGAAGTAAAATTTTAATATTGAAAAGTGGAGTTTGTTTGGAGCAGCCGAATTATTAGGGATTTGGGCCCATGAAAATTTTATTCTGTTTGAAGAATGTTGTCAGCAGGCCCACCATAATGTCAACCCAAAATCCAAATGGTCCTAATAGAATATTCTACTGCCTTGTCTTCTTCCCCAAACCCTACAACTGATTATCTTCTCCTCTCTTCCACATGAGCCACTTCCCTCACACACGCCGCCGTCTACAGAATCAACCAACCATCAACAGCAAACATGGTTCTTGTCAAGTTTGCTTCCCCATCGCCACAAGACAACCCTTCCTCACTAGAGAATTCACTTCCTTCCACTGACACAAATCCAGCAACAGAAAACTCTACACCTTCTACGCCACCATCACCAACTGCAGCAGCTACGCCTATCGATAAATCGCCACCAATTGTTGAAACCTCACCAATCCAACCCCCGTCTGCTAAACGACAGAAGCGAGTGGCTATCAAGACTGCCTCGAATGTCGCCGGTTTCTCTTCATCCGATGAATCATCTGAACAAGAGGAAAATCCAAGCGATACAGAACGAACGGAATCCGTCCCACCGGCGCAAGATTCGATGGCTGAAAATGTGACATCATCTACCCAAGTTCCTTTTTCTACACCAGTCACTAGGAAGAGACAATCTAATCGCCTTGCTGCCAAAAGCTCTGATCGTTCGGTCCCACGGGCGCAATCAGCTTCAACAATTAAACGAGCCACTGCGAAGGAAAAAGGCAAGGCTCCAGCGTCATCTTCCAAGGCTCCTAAGACTTCCAAATCATCGACTGGTAATGACATTTATCCCAAATTCAAGCCTTTCACACAGCAATCACACATTCAAAGGTATGAAGTCCTGCAAACACAATCAGCAGTATCTTATAAGATTTTTGATTTTCCAAGTATTTCTGTGTTAAATGTTGAAGATAAAATTCGTGAGTATTTTTCCAACATTGGTTGGACCTGGTTGTTGAAATTCCCTAAACTGAAGATGCCAGTTCGATTTTTACGCGAATTCTATGCTTCCTTTACTTGTGAAATTACTGATGCTTCTTCTATGAGTCATGTTCCTGTGATGAAATTTCGTTTGTTGAATGAGGATTATAATTTATCTTTGAATGAATTACAAGCCAATTTAGGAATGTTGGATTCTGATTCTGAGTCTGAGGAGGATCATGATTATTTTTTGCCTCAAATTGGGATACCAAAAAATGTTCCTTATGTTGAATTCTGGAAAATCATAGCTCCAGCTGATCCTCAAACTTACAGACCATCTAGATCTAAAGCCCATTGGATAGCAAACCCAGCTTTATTATTGTGCCACAGATTTATTGCTTACACATTATTTGGTAGAAATGATCAGACAACAGTGGTTTCTTCAAATGAGTTGGCAATTTTATGGGCTATGCAAAATTATGAGAAATTGAGTCTTCCTTATTGGTTTACATTTGTTTGGAAACGAGTCAGTAATGATGATAAGAGAAATTTAGCTTTGGGACACATTGTTGCAATTTTGTTAGCTAAAGATCCCATTTATGCACAATTAAGTCATGCATGGCCTAATGATTGTACATCTTCTCTTATAGATATTCCATTTTTAAAAAGTGCTGGCTTGGTAGTTGAAGATAAGAATGGTACTTTGAAATTTAATGAGTCGAGGGTTCCACATTCGACCAATTTGTCTAATGCAGGGATAGCAGATTTGCGACAAGATGTGCAGGACCTTCATTTGTTGGTTTCCTCTATTGCGGCAGGATATGTGGATACGAGGGATCAATTTCACAGTCTAACAGCTGCTATCACAGAGATCAAAACTACTCAGGCCTCCATCCTCCAGTTTCTGCATGACAGATTTCCCCTACCATCATCGAATTGATATGGCTGTCTCTTTCCCTATTTTATTTTCTTTATTTTTATTTTCATTTCTTTTTTTTTGTATTACTGTTTTTTGTGCATCTTTTCACATGAGGACATGTGAATGTCTAAGTGTGGGGAGGTTGTTAGTTATGTTTCTTTTGTGATTGTTAATTTTCTTTCTAATTAAAAAAAATAGAAAAACATGAAAAATTTTCACAAAACAGTCTAGTTTTAGTTTTGTTTTAGTATGGTACTTGTTTTCAATTGATTCACTCTATAAGCATTGTTTGGCCAAACTGCACTTAACTAACCTTGCTCATTTTTAAGTGATAAGTTATACACGAACTTGAATGAATCCAGTGATGAGAAATCCAATTCTGAGTTTATTTTGCCCACTTAAATGTGAGGATTTGAGCCTAAGCACTGAATGACTACTTTGTTGGTGCTTAAATGATTATTCTTTTGATGAGTGGAAATTGTGCATGGTTACTTATGGAATTTGCTTTGTTGTGCATTGATATCATATGTTGGAATTGAACTTGAAAATGATAAAGGCACTAGGATTTCACCATTTTTGACTTTAGATTTCATACCTATCTTTATTGATCCTTAGTAAACCCTGTTAAGCCTTTAATCTTTTCTTGGTGTTTAAACCCATTAAAAGTTTCACCTATACCCTTTTAGCTTTCTTTTGGCCTTAAGGTGTAAGTAACTAAGTTGTTAAGATTTGTTTCCCTTGGGTTTCACAAGAGAAGATTGCATTTGTTAGATCTCTATGCATTAAGGAATTTCAGTATGTGATTTTGATTACAGTTTTAGGAAGGAAAGAAAGAAGAAAAGAAGAAAATTATCTGCAGAATTTTTCCTGTGCTGTATGCCTTCACTGCAGCAGTAAAAAAAGAGGAATTGAAAGAAAAGAAAAATATGTGAAAAATATGAATAAAGTTCTGGAATTACTGAGAGATGTTGTGTAAATCAAAAAGAGGTTTGGTGCAATTTAAGTGTGGGGATGTTCTGAAATTGTGTTACTTATACCTTTGTTTTAATTTTAGCCCTTTCCAACTATCTTAAATCTCACCTTATAAACCCTAACCCCATTACAACCTAATAAAAGACCTTTTGATTCATGTTTGGTTTCGGTGCTATGATTGTCTTATGACAGAATTGCAAATTTGTAGTAAGTTCTCATGTACAATTTGTTTGAGTGAAAGAACCTTAATGCTATCATCAATAAGTGTTTGAGTGATCCTGTGAATTACTTAGAAATTGGGATTTTGAACTGGATGACTTGATTCTGTTAGAACAAATTACTTTGAATGAGCATGCATTTTTCTGAATCAATTTCTTTTCAGTTTGGCTGGATTAATGCTTTTCTAGTGAATTGATTTATTTAGGTTGTGTTGGATTGTTAGTTGTTTTTTATACAAATGCTGAGGGACCAGCATATGCTAAGTGTGGGGATATTTGATGGGTATAAAATGTTTCATAATTTTATACACACTTTAATGTGTTTTGTGGGAAGAAATATGTGTTTATTGAATATTATCTGTGCAGAAATTGGAAATTCCATGTTGGAGGATGACGTGGAGAGAAAGATGGTTTTTGGAGAGATTCAAAGAGCAAATTCAGCATTTGAAGAATTGGACAACATGAGGAGTTTGTGTAAAGACCAAGGAGGAAAAGTTTTGGCAGCTGAAGGATGTTTTAACTGATACCATGAAAGAAGGAATTTTGAATTTGAAATGGGTTGTTACAACTAAAAGTTGTTGACAAATTTTTTGCACCAATGGATATTATTTTTATTTGGTTAAAATTAGGAAGTATTGTTTTGCATATAAAAAGAGGGAATAGGTTTAGTTGAGGGGATACTTTTAATCCTGAACATCTTTTGAACAGGATAGTTGGTTGCTGGGTTGGTTTTATTTTCTGCAGATTTCAGCAAGAACAGCAGTACCGTCGTTTGCCCAAACGACGGACTGATTTGATTTTCTATTTCAGTATTAATTTAATTTCCTTTTCAATTATTATTCTGTCTTGTTTGAATTATGAGTTGTGAGTAGTTTTCTTATCTGGTAAGTAAGTAAGAAACACTAATCATAATCAAGTTGTGAGATCAAATTGTGTTACTCCATGATTCTTTATTCAATTTCAAGAGTTTTCTGTGAATAGCGTCCATTACTTAATTAGATTAAAGCCTAATCAACTTTAATTAAATTAGGTAGAGTCAATTAATCTCTAATTAAATCACTGGATTGAATTAGTAGGATTAATTAGTGACAAAGCTGCTGTCTCGGTAGACGAAGACAATTGGTTAACAAATTAATATATGCTGATCATAATTTAATTTGTTAAAGTTGGGTCTTTCTAATAATTAAGGCTTTTCTAATGTTGAATTGGGTGATCAGCTGATTCCGACCTAATTATATTAGAAATAGGGAAACAATAGATTAAGCTGATACTTGTCTATTGTCAAATAAGTAAAGAAGGATTTGGACACGTCAGAGCTGATTCTCGGTGTTTTATAACTAGCTGATTGAATTGGAATTATAATTATTGCATCAATGATCAACTTGTAGAAATTAGTGTTGATTGCTTAC
This sequence comes from Ophiorrhiza pumila, assembly GCA_016586305.1. Classification (NCBI taxonomy): domain Eukaryota; kingdom Viridiplantae; phylum Streptophyta; class Magnoliopsida; order Gentianales; family Rubiaceae; genus Ophiorrhiza; species Ophiorrhiza pumila. The sequence goes on from BLIW01000005.1 coordinate 22,841,462, forward strand.
TTGTCAGACTTTTAGCTTAAGTAATTTAATTCAGTATTTGTTGATATTAATTTCTTCTTTTTATTAATTTGAGAATTTGTCTATCTTCCTTCGTATTAATTTCTTGTTAATTTTAATTATGGTGACAATTGCAAATTGATTAATTAAGAGAATTCGTTGTTCCTCGTGGGATCGATCTTACTCCCATTATACTTGTATTATAGTTGATAGTAAGTTAATTAATTTGGTAGAAAAACGACACACCGCAGCTCCCTTACAGACAATTTTCTACAGCATCCTTATATTCACATGACCCAATTTTCGATGCCATAGGATAGAATCTTTCATGCTTGATCGAAGACATGTAGATGAGGCAGAAATGAGATAACAATTGTTCGAAGATCTTACTCCTTCCATAATGCACATGTTGTTATGATCAATTACCTTGCACTTTCCCTTAGTGAAGTTCACATTCAGATCTTGATCACACAAATGACTAATGCTGATCAAATTCGCCTTGAGACCATTTACCAGAAGAACATTCTCCAATTTTGGTAACCATGACACATCTAGAGTACCTTTTCTAATAACATTTGCCGCGACACCATTTCCAAATGTTACTTTTCCCATGCTTCTGGACACAATATTTGTCAGAAACTTCTCTTCACCAGTCATATGTCTGAACACCCACTGTCAAAGTACCACTCATCATTTGTGGCAGTCTTTAGTGAAGTATATGTGAAGTTGCACCTTAAATTGGGCTTCATTACCCAACTCTGTTGTGAATTTTTGCGAAAAGAAGACTTTCTAGTAGTACCTTGTTTCAATTCAGTAAGATAAATAAAACATCTAGGACAAATATGACCACGGCGATTGCAATAGTGGCAAATAAGAATAAATTTGTTACTTTTGCCTCTAGAAGCATGATAAGAATAACGAGGATTTGACTTTATCACGTTCTTTGCAGTATTCACAGCAACTTACTTCACTTTGAAATTATCGACTGCTAGTGACACTGGTTATGACATGAAGTTTTCTCCTTTATATCCCAGTCCAGAGTGATCACCACTGATTGTCCGGTCTTAAGAATTTCATCCAACTTGGAAGAATCAGAATTCAACATATTGACACCTTTCTTTATGTGGTTTAGCTCGTTGGTTAGATTCTTCACTTCCTCCTGACTTACTTTCAGTTTGGCTTCCAAATTTGCTACAACATTTTGAAGATTGAGCTTCTCACTTTGACTTTAATAACTTCCGTCCATTTATCATCAAGATTCTTATACTCGACTAGAATATCTTCTTCGGTGACTCCATCTTCATCTTCATCATTATAAGCCAGCATAGTTTCAATGACACATTGTGTAACATTCCTGATCCCACCATTATCTGATTGTTCAGTCTTGGTGGTAAGAGCCACATGATTGTTCTTAAATTCATATTCTTATCTAAATCATCTTCACTCCAGGTTGTGTTGAGAGAATTCCTCTTCTTTATCAATGTATTAGCACAATCTGCCTAAACATGCCCATAACCTTCACATTCTCTGCACTGAATTCCCCTATTTTTGAATGACTGATTATATGTATGATTTTCTTCCCTGTACTTTTTATTGCTTGCCAACTCATTCTTGGTGTTGCTGACACTAGCCTTGACACCTTAATTATTTCTGCCTAATCTCTTCATGACTCTACTGAGATTCTTAGATATGAATGCGAGAGAGTCCTCAATGTTATATTTATCAGGATTATTCTGCATTTCTGCTTTTAAAACAATCCCTTTGACTTTCTTTGCTTCCAAATTTACTCCAAAATTCATCTCAAATATTCTAAGGGATCCCATCAGTTCTTCTTGTTTCATCTTTGAGACATCTTTTGCTTCTTCAATGGCAGTAACTTTATAAGCAAAACATTGAGGCAAAGATCATAGAGTTTCCCTCACAAGTTTTTCTTCAGAAAAACTTTCACCAAGTGCAAAAGTCTCATTGGCAATATCACAGAGTTTGGCATTGAATTCAGCAATACTCTCGTCTTCAAGCATCCTTAAGCTCTCAAATCTTGTAGTTAGTATCTGCATCTTTGATAACTTTATGGCTATCATCCCTTCATATGTAGTTTGAAGAATTTCCCATGCCTTCTTGGCTGACACACACGTAGAAATAAGTCTAAATTGAGCAGGATCAACGCCGTTGAAAATAGCATTAAGAGCCTTCGAATTACTGTTTGCTAAGGCATCTTCAGTAGCAGACCAACATTCTTCTGCCTTGAGAGAATCAACACCATCTGTGTCGGTAATCACTGGGGGATTCCATCCTGTCAGAATTGATTTCTAAACTTTCTCATCAATAGCTTTGGTAAATGCTCTCATTCTAGCCTTCCAATAAGCATAATTGTTGCCGTCCAATAGTGGTAGACGAATTGTTGAACCTCCTTCCTTCATAGAGTCCATCGCATAAAAACCAAGATCAAGTCCTGCAGATCCCGCCTAAGAAATAAAGACGACCCGCTCTGATACCAATTGAAAGATCAAGGTTAGATACGTAGTGTCCTAGTGGGTTGGAACACTAGGTGTGACACCAATAATAAAAGTAATAATGGACAATATTAAAAATGTGGAAAATAAAGAGACAGGAGGTTGGTAACGCAGTTCGGCAATTGCCCACGTCTGCAGGGCCACGCCCAGAAAACAATCTACTAAGTTCACAAAGTTACAAGACACTCGGTCTAACACAAAGTAAGACTCCCTCTTATCTTTGTCGCCGCCTCTATCTAACTTCACATTTGAACCTGATTGTGTGAGCTCCCCTCGACTTGTGCGATTCTTCCCAGAATCTTAAGAGACAAGATCCCCTTGTCAATGGCGACTCCTCTCGGAATCCGTGTTATGACAGGATCCCCTTGCCCACGATTAGAACTCCTCCCAAGCTCCTTTCAACCTCCTCCCGAGACTGAGTTATAACAAAGAATACAAGGAATGCATCTTCAATATTTTTGCATTAAGATGCGAATAGCCAACACACTTAAACAAAGACCTCCAACAAAGAAGTGTGTTCATTGTTTTACAAAGATCGAAAGAATAATCAAAACTCCACGCAAGAAAACCGAGTGGTTGGAAAGATCATATAGAGCACATAAAATCTTTCAATGTTTATCTCCAAGATTATTTCCATATAAATCCCATATGAAGATGGAAACCATGTACCTTCCATGCTTATCTTTTCCAAAGATAAACCTTCAATCATAATTACCAAGATAAGCACCAGATATACTAAGATAGCATTAATCTCCAAATCAATCTTCCTTACATAGATTGATTTAAATGATTCTTGCAACTAATAAGATCTTTCCTTAATTGCCAAAAAATCAATTCCAATTAATAAATGCCAACGTGCGCATTAACAATCACAATAAGTAATGTTTCGTAACTGTTGACAACGTGGACAACTTTTACAAAATAAATATGCATAACGAAAAAGAGACTTCCAAAAGAATCCACTATAAAGAATTTTTCGACCTGTTCGTTTAGGACCAAAGTGAGCCCCACATGTATATAAATGACAATTTTGCAAAATATAATTTATTTCATGTTTTGGAATGCATCTCCTGATTATTTGATCAATTACAATATTCCACAAAAAAAGATCATCTCATAAGTAATATTTCGCATCACTTTGAATTTTTAATCTCTGGGCATATGTGTGAGACCTTTAGGTTAGGCCTTACTGACCAAGTAATTAACTAGGTCCGCAAACCAAGGGTCTTTACCTGATTTACCTGTCAAAGTGTAAAGTTTTTCACCGGGAAATGTTTCCCGTATGGGCAAACGATCGTCATCTAGAACTAACCGACTTAAATGGTCTGCCACATGATTCTCCGCACCTTTCTTATCCATTATTTCCCAGTCAAATTCCTGCAAAAAAGGATTCAACGAAGATACGGTTTAGACTCCTTTTTGAAAAATAGGCACTTTAAAGCAGCATGGTTAGTGTAAACAACAATTCTTGAGCCTAACAAGTAAGATAAAAATTTTTCAACGGAAAAAATAATTGCTAAGAGTTCTTTCTCAGTAGTTTTGTAATTACACTGAGCATTGTTCAATGTCTTGGAGACATAATATACAATATGACTCTATTTTCCAAAATTTTGACCAAGAAATAGCTCCCACTGCGTAATCATTGGCATCACATATTAATTTGAATAGGAGATCCCACTGAGTTGGCTGAACTATGGGAGCTAAAATCAATTTCCCCTTAAACTTATCAAAAACTTCTTTGGATTTTGTTGTCAGGCAAATGGGACATCCTGCTGTAGTAGCTTTGTAAGAGTTGTGCGATTTTGGCAAAGTTGTGGATGAATCTGCGATAAAATCATGCATGTCCTAAGAAACCACGAACTTCGTGCACATTAGTAGGATAAGGTAACTATGAAATCAAATCTACTTTTGCTTTATCCACTTGAATTCTATTTTCGAAAACAATATGTCCTAGAACAATATATTTCCTAATGGTGAAATGATATTTCTTATAATTCAAGACCAAATTCTTTTCAATGCATCTAAGTAAGATTTTTTCAAGGTTATTAATACAATCATCAAATGAATTACCATAGACAGTAAAATCATCCATAACAAACTCAATACAATTTTTAGTCATGTTTGAAAAAATACTCATCATGCATCTTTGAAAAGTATTGGGAGCATTGCATAAACTAAAGGGCATATGTCTATATGCAAAAGTTTCAAAACGATATGTAAAAGTTGTTTTCTCTTGATCTTCTTGAGACACAAATATTTGAAAATAACCATTATACAAACCAGGAAAAAAAACATTTTTCAACCTAACCTTTCTAACATTTGATCAATAAAAGGTAATGGAAAATGATCTTTCCTTGTAGTTGCATTTAATTTACAAAAATCAATACCTATACGCCAACCTGTTTGGAGACACCTAGGTACGAGCTCATTCTTTTCATTCTTTACCACCGAAAATCCTAATTTTTTTTGGAACCACATGCACAATACTTATCCATTGACTATCTGAGATGTGAAAAATAATACCAAATTCCAACAACTTGAGTATTTTTTTGAGGACTACTTCCTTCATGTTCTGTTTTAGCTTTCTTTATGGGTCTCACACTTGTTTAGAGTCGAATTCAAGCAAGATTTGATTCATACAAATTGTTAGGATCATTCTTTTCATTCTTTACCACTCGAAATCCTAAATTTTTTGGAACCACATGCACCATACTTATCCATTAACTATCCGAGATGTGGAAAATAATACCAAATTCCAACAACTTGAGTATTTCTTTGAGGACTACTTCCTTCATGTTCTGTTTTAGCTTTCTTTATGGGTCTCGCACTTGTTTAGAGTTGAATTCAAGCAAGATTTGATGCATTCAAATTGTTAGGCTTATACCTTTAATATCTGCAAGAGTCAGTCCAATTGCTTCTTTGTGCTTTCTAAGGATTCTCAACAATTTATCCTGTTGGCCTTGTGTAAGGTGCTCATTAATGATCACAGAAAGCGTCTCTTCAGCACCTAAATAGACATATTTCAAATTATCAGGTAATGATTTCAATTCAAAAACATGAGCTTTTAAAATAGAAGGAAGCATTTTATCCTACAACTCCTATTTGGGTAAGAAGTGAGTATAAAATCTAGCAGACTTTTCTTCAAGAGAATGGAGGGACATGATGGCATCTGTTATCTCGTCATTGACGTGATGTGTAACCTCAAGCTTATCCTGCATAAATTCAGTCTTAAGATGTTCTTAGACTAAGGAATCTATCACATCAATTGCATAAATATTTTCCACAACAATGGGATATTTCATAGTATTAAAAATGTTAAAAATTAAATATTCTCCATTGAATTCACAAGTAAGTGTTCCCTTATCCACATCAAATTTTTTTAGCAGTTTTCATGAATGGTCTACCCAACAACAAAGCTGCAGCATTTGTTTCATGAGATCTGCTCGGATTTAGAATGTAAAAATCAGCTGAGTTAATGAAATTATTAGCCTTCACTAAACCATTTTCTAGCACACCCAATACGTAAGATAATGACCTATTAGCTAATTAGATTACAACTTGTGTGTTAGCTAATGAGCAAATGTTTAACCTTGATATGTGGAAAAGGGCATGACATTAATTGAAGAACATAAATTCAACATGCATCTTTCAATTTTCTTATCTCCAATAACACAAGGAATAAAAAACATACCTGGGTCCTTGCATTTGGGAGGGAGCTTGTGTTGTAAAACAGTTGAAACATTCTCTCCCACAACGATTTTTTTCTTCTCTGGATAGGGAATTTTTCTAGCAAGAAAGTCCTTCAAGAATTTGGCACACTTTGGCATCTTTCTAATAGAATCAAGAAAGGGTATATTTATTTCGATGTTGCTAAAGATTGTTAATATGTTATCCAAGTTTTCATCTTTGACGTTTCTTTTCAGCCTGCTAAGAAAAGGTGGAGGTATTTTAATCTCGAAAATAGGCAAATTCAATTTATAGTGTACCTCTAATTTTTGTGCCTGTGTTGTTTAGTCGAACAACGTTGCTGGATTTCTCTATTTGTTAACTGCTACTTTGGCGATAGGATCTTCAATTCATTTCCCACTTCTCAACGTTATTTGACTTACATTTTTTGTGGGTTAATCTGCACTTGGGTCAGTAATTTCCCTTGGGTTCCTTGAATCTTATTAATATTTTTAGCCATTTGGGTAATTTGTATACTTAACCCACTTATAGCTGCCCTTGTTTGTTGCTGAAATTTTTGAAATTCTTTTTGATTCTGGACTTGGTTGTTCTGCATTAAGTTCACAAAAGTAGCTAAATTGACTATCATATCTTCAAGTGGAACTTCAGACCTTGTAGTAGCTATAAAGCCGGGGTTTGTTTGGGCAGACAGTGCTGCTAGTTTATGCTGGGTTTGTTGTTGAGCTTACTGTTATGGAGGATTTTTTTGAGGAGCTCGATTCCTGTAGCTAAGGTTTGGATGGTATTGCTAACCTGGATTATAAGTGTTCGAATAAGGATCATAACATCGTGGATAACGTCCCACAACATGAACTTCAATATAAAGTTCTTCTTGAGTCATTTGGCATTGATCCACGGTATGGGTAAGGCTTTTGCATATTGCACAAACCTTTTCCATCTGAACTGCACCTATTCTAGTGATTAACTTCTCCACACTTGCTGTCAAAGCTTCCAATCTGCTCTCGAGTGAAGAACTAGAAATTTCGCTCACTTGTTTGGTCAAACGACGAACAAGCTGGTACTGTTGGCGGGACTCACACCAATCTTAGCAATCAGACTTGTAGCTTGAACTGTGTTATTATTAATGAAAAGTCCACCACTTGCTGCATCAAGTGTCTATTTCTTCTCTAGTTGCAAACCTTCATAAAAAAATTAGATTAAAAGCTTGTTATTGATTTGATGTTGAGGACAACTTTCATATAAACATTTAAATCTATTCTAATATGCAGTTAATGACTCGTCACACTCTTGTTTAATTCCTACTATCTCCTTTCTAACATATACAATCTTAGAAGCTGGGAAAAAATTCATAAAAATATTCTTTGCATGCCAGCCCATGTTGTAATAGATCTAAGAGTAAGACTTTTAAACCATACACTAGTGTTTTCAGTTAAAGATCAAGAAAAACTAGTTAATTTAATGTATTCTTGTGATACTCCTTTATTGTTCACAGTTTCACACACTTTAAGAAAATCATGGAAAATATTATAAGGATTTTTCCCAACATCTCCATTAAACTTAGGCAATATATTAAGATAGGATGCCTTCAATTCATAATCAGTTGCAAGTAGAGGTATAAAATTGCAAGAAGGCCTGTAATTAATCACTGGGTTACTAGACTTTCTTAATGATCGACCATTCAACGGAGCTTGGAGTGGCACCAATGGTTAAATCATAGGAGCTCATTGCTCTTGCACACACATAGAAGGTGGCAAATCACCGACAGAAGGCTGGTCCACAGTTGGAAGTTCAGCCATGGTAGCTTCGTCAGTCAAATCAGCTGGTTCTGAGTCTGTGCGAGTCGTCATTTGGGCAAACGACGCATCAGTTTCAGAACCAAAAGTGGTTCTTTGGAAATGTTCTTTCGCCTCTTTCTTCAATCTACGTGCTGTCTTTTCAATTTATGGATCGAAAAGTAAATTATGGTTAGACGATCTGGACATGAATCAAATAACAATACAAATTAACTTAAAAGAAAATAATTGTCGTTCCCTGTTAGCGGCGCCACAATTTGGTGTGTCGTTATTCTATCAAAATTAAATCGCTCCTAACACTATTAAATAGTATAGATGAGTGAGATCGTTCCCAAAGAGAATAACATTTTCTTCTAAATTAGTTAATTTGTAACGAGTCACAATTTATAGTTAAGACAATTAAACAAAAAGAATTAAATTATGAAATCAATAATTAGCAAAATTTTAAAATTATTTAACTTAAAGGAGAAATCTGACAAATAAGTAATTCCACAATAATAAATTCTTTATTGCTCATCGACGAAAAGATAACAATTTTATATTAACTAGCTAGTTAAAGGCTACCGAGAATCAGCTCTGACATAGCCCAATCCTTCCTTAATTATTCCATAATTGACAAGTATCTGCTTAATCAATTATTTCTCTATTCATAACACAACCCGGCAGGAATCAGCTGAACACCCGATTTAATGTTATAAAAGCATTAAGATTTAGAAAAACCCAACTCTAACAAATCGTATCACGATCAGCATGCAATAACCCATTAACCGATTATTCTCATCTACTGAGACAGTAGCTTCACCACTCATTAATCTTACCTATTAAATCAAGTGACGTAACAAGGGATTAATTGGCTCTACCTAAATCGATTAAGGTGATCAGGCTTTAATAAATCTAGATAATAAATGGCTTAGAGAACTTTCGGAGTTAAATACGAAAAAGTTTAATTAGAACAATTAGGTCTCACAATTACTTCATCGATTACTACTTCCTTATCACCAAAAAAGATACTACTAACTAAACATAATTAAAAACAATCAAAGAATTATGTTAAATGAGCATCCAACCCAAAACCAATTGGCAATGGGTGGAGTAGCCCAAGGATCTTATATATTAGGTCAAGAGCTCTTACCGAACCGATGTGGGATATTTTTCCCTTAACATCCCCCCTCAAACATGAGGATTTTCTCCCTACTCATGTTTGAAAAGCTGGCTCTGATACCATGTTAAATGAGCATCCAACCCAAAACCAATTGGCAATGGGTGGAGTAGCCCAAGGATCTTATTAATTAGGTCAAGAGCTCTTACCGAACCGATGTGGGATATTTATCCCTTTAACATCCCCCCTCAAACATGAGGATTTCCTCCCTACTCATGTTTGAAAAGCTGGCTCTGATACCATGTTAAATGAGCATCCAACCCAAAATCAATTGGCAATGGGTGGAGTAGCCCAAGGATCTTATATATTAGGTCAATAGCTCTTACCGAACCGATGTGGGATATTTATCCCTTTAACAAATAAAAAATAATAAATTGGAATTAATTAAAATCAAACCGAGTCGATTATCGTTTGGGCAAACGGCAGCACGTCTGTTCTTGCTATGAAAAATAGAAAACTGCAAACTGAAAAACTAACAAAAGAGAAGATTTCGAGAGTGTGTTCTAAACCTTATTAATCTGTTCCCTTATATAAGAGGGGAAATAATTCTTCCTAAACCAATTAAAAAATATGAATCATTCTTGTTTCCAAATTCTAATTATCACATGCGGCTTTAACTCTAGCATGCAAGCTAGTTTCCTAATTCTATTCCTCCACCAATTTGGTATATAAAAATAGTCCTTGTACTGCCATATTTCTTCAACTTTACCATCTAGCCTTAATCTTCTAGAAAACTCACCAAACTCGTCTTCCTTTTTTCTCCATGCTCCTTTTTTGGAATCTCTCAAAATCTATCGTAATTAATACTATTAAGCACATATTTCACCCTTTTAAACACTAAAAAGAATATACAATAAAACAAGTATTTTGTGCATATCATGATTCATCTTCAAAAGCCTTCGTTCTAGTGTTTTCCATACATTTTCCTCGAAGCATCATCCTTTCCTTGCTTTTCTAGCCTAGCTAGAAGGGATAAGTTTTCCATTTATGAATGAAGCGAAAAGCAAAAGAGCCCTTGCTGGTTGAGAATTTGAAACAAAAAGCCCAGTTCCTCTAACAATAACGAATGTCAAGTTATTCTGATATCGAATTGCGTATCCTCTAACATGCAAAACCAAAACAACAATATGTCCAATTCCTCTAATAAGATTACATCAGTATTTTCAAGCAACATAATAAAGGATTATCTATATGTATAACTAATAACGTGAACATAGTTCTCGAATCGGGTTACGAATCTTGTATCAGAAATTTAATTTTATTATAAACATATCGTATTAATTACGTTTAGTAATGTTATATATTAATCAAATAAACATATTATATAATAATTGACACACAATACAAAATAAGCATAAAATTTGTAATAATATATTAACAAAATAACTATATTATTTAATAATTAAATCACGATGACAAATTAGGCATACAAACTATACTTAATGAGAGGTATCAATTAACAAGTGTAAAGAAATGTTTGAAAGATTGTATGACTGAATTCTGAAATGCATGAAAAGGTCATTAAACGAGACGCAATCAAAATTAAATCAGATGCAACCATAGATAAAAGAGGAGATGATAAGTCAATGTTATGCTACATATACTAAAAAGCTACATAAAAAAAGAAAATTGAAAGGTTAATTAAGAATGTTTACCATATTGTACGATTCAGAAAACGATCCTATACGTATAAAATTGTATGATACAAAAAATAATTACCGATTCACTAATTTGTTCAATTAACTCACACTATACATATATTTCAAATTTACTTGTTTTCTATACGTATCAAAGTGTATATATATGATACTAACAACTATGAACATGAAAGTCAGAGCAGGGTAAATTAATTAATGAGAAAAGACATGCAACTACTTGAAAGATTACCTCATTTTGGAGGTAGCATGGGAACCAATGAGTAGTTATTGACAGCCCCGGTTTCTTAATTGCATATATAGTGGATGTTACTGGCATATACCTATTTGTGTCACCACTACAAAACATGTGGACACTGTTAACCATTTGTTTGAGAGTCAGTTTTCGGAGTAAAAATCATATAAAAGATCAAAACTCTTTCCTTTTTGTTCTTAAGATTATATATTTTTTGTCATGATCAATATTTTCAGTTAGATTAATGGTAGTGTCGTTTTTGTACCAAAATAAATTACTTACTCTAAGGGATAAACAATAATATAGCGAGAGTAAGGTCGATCCCACGAGGAACGGAAACACTATATCTTCTAGTTAATTCCAGGAAAGATATCACGAATAACAATGATTAATTAAGAAAAGTAAATAAAACTAATTAATAAGAAATTATTATGGAAAAATACACAAAATAGAAAAGCCCGAAAAATAAGTAAATTCACATTAACTAATTATCTATCGATTATAGACTTAATGATTAATTAATATCATTAATCAACCAGTTATAGGCTACATAGAATCAGCTCAAACGTAGCCTAATTTCTCCTTAATTTATCGATAATTGACAATAATCAGCTTAATCAATTATTTCTCTAATACTAACACAACCCGGCCGGAATCAGCCGAACACCAGATTTAATGTTAAACCAACATTAGACAATAGAGAAACCCAATTCTAATAAATTACAATTATGATCAGCATGTCACAATTTATTAGCTTAAAATTCCTGTCTATCGAAACAGTAGCTTCGCCACTAATTAATCATATCTACTAGATCCAGTGAAATAATAGGAGATTAATTAGCACTATTTAGATTAATTAAATATGGCTAGTATTTAACAAATCCAAACAATTAACACTATGCAAAGAGAACTTTCGGAACTCATAAAATATTAATTATATTAAAACAATTAGGTCTCACGAGTAAATAGCAGTTAAAGCTTCCTTACTTATATACCGAATAATAAACTACTCAAGAAACATAATTAAAGATGAAATAAAAGTAAGAAATACAATACTGTCTGAAATTAACCACCGTTGTTTGCCCGAACGGCGGCTGAGTTTGGACAGCAACTATACGAACGAATTAAAATCTAAACTACTCTTGCCTACGTACCTACGGCTACGAATTTTCTTCTACTAAATTGCTATCCTTATATAGAAAAAAGGAAGCTTTATTCTCAAGTAATAAAAGAAACTAAAAACCTTTTAAAAATCTAATAAAGAAATAACTCTTTTGTTTCCAAATAAATATGCCAAATGTCGACTAATAATTAAGCCATGCAAACCTTCTTCTTTTAGTTTCTTAATTGATCGTCTTCTCCAAATTGGCAAAGGAAAGGAGTTCTTAATCTTCCAAAAGTTTTCATTATTTCCAAACTAGATTAAGGAAATATTTTCTTCCAAGCTTTGTTTTTTCACGTTCCAAAAGAGTCCAAAAGCTTCCAAATTCATCTTCTTCCTTTCTTTCCATGTAGATTGCCTCAATATTCCAATTATCTTAATTCCTTCACACAATTATTCAATTAAGAGTAAATCTACTAAAATTATAACAAAATAAACCCACAAAATATATGCCAATTGCGTGTTCATCACATCCCCACACTTAAATAATGCTTGTCCATAAGCATGTAAAACAAAAAAAATCAAACTAAACACAACTAATCTAAACTATACACAAGAAATAAAAACATATAAGAATAAACAACTAATTCACGTAAATAAACACCTAGTCACAGACACAGAAACATCCCCACACTTAGAACTTGCTGGTCCCTAAGCAAGGAGAAACATACAACAAAGATAGAAAACTAGGAAAAGAAAACACACTATCCAAACTTTTACAAATTAAGCATTACCCAAACAAATCGGAACATCAACCTTCAATCCTCATTCCAAATCTAGTGGATCAAATTCATGAATAAGCAATTTCTTCCAAGTCAAAATACAAAGAATATGAGCAACTCTCCATGATCACTCTAAAGCACTCAAATATTTAATAATTTGGGGTCATCCATTCAAACGAAATTGTACAACGAAGCATTACTATGAATTTGCGAATATGTCAAAAGTTCACCATAAAGCCAAAACCAAACATGAATCAAAAGGTTTTGTATTTTGGTTGTAATGGGGTGGGATAAAAGAGATTGATAAAATGTGTTAAAAATGAATAAAACCAAAGTGCAATGTAACTTAACCAAGTATATCCCCACACTTATCTTGCATTAAGGCTCAAACTTTTGGTTTTCAAAACAACTCAAAGTAACTTCAGCACAACAATCTTTTTTTTTCGTGCTTTTATCACATATTTTTCTTTTGTAGATCTCTTTTTTTCATTTTTTTCACTGTTTAGGTAAAATGAACAGATAATCAAAATACTGGAAATTATTTTTCCTCTCTTCTCTGCCCAATGTTGTTTGGGCAAATAGTGGACATCAATACTTCAATTCAAAAGAAGAACCGAAATAACTTCTTCTCAGAGACTTACAGTATGCAATTTTCTCTTGTTCAATCAAAGGGGAAATAATTCATACATAATTTCTTAGCTACATGCACCTTGGGGGCCAAAAGAAAGCTAAAGAGATCTTAGGTGAAAAATTTATAGTGGTTTCAATACAAAGAAAAGGTTTAAAACTCAAAAGAGGTTAACTAAGGTAAAGTAATGGGTAGGAATGAAAATTAAAGTCAAAATTGGTTATTCCTAAATGCCTTAATCATATTCATATTCAATTTTAACATTGTGGATTACCATGTGCAACAAAGCAAATTCTATTATATCATCCAAGTACAATTAACACTCAACAAAGAACTATTTAATTAAGCACTAACAAAGTGGTTATTGTGTGCTTAGGCTCAAAACCTTACTTTAAGTAGGCATAATAAGCTCAATTCCATGTATTTATCAACTCAAAAACATACAAAGTTATATATAAATCGAACACAATGGATTAACCAAACCTTCCATACCAATTCCCGTTTGCTTAAGTAATACTCAATAAGTAAGAAAGTTTGGAAACAAAAAAACACAAATATTTTTACAAAAAAAATTAAAAATAAAATATTTTTGGATTTTTCATTTTCTAATTTTTTTAAAGCAAATTAACACTATTAAACACAAAAAGTTTACACAAAGAGTGAAAAATAAAATACTTTCTAAACATAAACACATATAATTCTCACCACACTTAAACCAAGAGTGAAAGAGGAAAACAAAATAACATAACAGACAAAAAAAAAGTAAGAGAAAAGGGACAGCCTGAGTCATTGTGAGGTTGTAGAGGGCAAACGATGACTGTAGAACTGGAGAATATCAGAATTTGAAATCTTGATTGCTGCGAGTTTAGAGGAATTTCGAAGACCATGGCAGACACTAAGAAACATGATTAATCACCTTCTCTTGAAGATCAACAACATATGTATAAGAGATTTAGCTCGAAGGAGAATCCTTCTACTCACAAAACTTAAAAGCTCCATGTACATCAGTAAAAATCAAACCATAAGTTTGCAAGAATGAGAAGTTAATTGGGTTAGATATAGAAATACTAGACCAAACAGATCTCAAAGAAATGTGAGAGTGTCAAACACATATCAAATGACAAAGAGAATAGGAAACCACGATTTGACTAGGGAAAAAAAAGAATTTTTACACAACCCACTTGGTAAAATCGTGTAAAATCAGCCCATTACTGAAAATAATCATTAGAATCACTACGGGGGCAATTGTAATGGAACCTTATTCAGCCAAAAGTGCATAATTAACCTGGAACATAAGTAGATTTATTAAAACTATTGCAAGAAAATAAAAGGTAAACTAGTAAAGACGAAAACTAAAAAGGAAAGGAAATATTGGGTTGCCTCCTAACAAGCGCCTTTGTTTAAAGTCCTTGGCTAGACCAAATATGTGTCGAACTCAGTAAACCATTGCACGAGGCTCTGGAGGTGGTCTTAGAAGAGGTACATTTTGTATGCAAGTCAAAGTTCTTCCTACAGTTTCCTTGTATCTTCTTTGGTTCCAAATCAATTTGATCCATGAGCTTTGAATAAGATTCTTGTTGTTGACAATGGGTAGTGTCTTTTCCTCACTCAAAAACACAGATTTCAGATATTTAAACAATGACCTATGTTACAAAATCGGAACTTACACAATATAAGGAAAAAGTGTATCCGCAGGGTCTCGTTTGGGCAAACGGAAGTTTTCTAGGTTGCTTGGAAACACTTCCAATAGATTCAATGACATTGTTTCATCTCCAATCTCTTCATCCTTCAATTCTTTAATTCAGAATCTGGTTATATACATTTATATGACAGTTTATCCTCAAGAACAAATGGCATGTCATCACATTCCACCACCACCTCCTCTTTAGGATGTTGGTTTCTCTTAGCAAGAAAATCTTTTTCAAACTTTGTACACTTTGACATTTTTTTAATTGCTTCAAGGAAAGTGTTGGTAATTTCTACCTTGTTAAGATGGTTAAGATATCACTCATGTCATCATCCTTTACATTCCTTGTTAACCTGTTAGGAAAAGGAGGACGAATCTTAATCTCAGGATTGGTGAATTCAAATTAAATTTTACCTCTAATTTCTGAAACTTTGTCATTTGGGCAAATGACGACTCTTTTTCTGGGCTGTTGGGTTGTTGAAGTTCGATCTCTGCCTGTGGTTCCTCTAACTTTTGTCCACTACTTAATATCATTTGATTGACGTCTTCTCTTGGATTAACCAATACTTGAGATGAGATTTTTACTTGATTACTTATCCAGTTATTGATTAGTGTATTTAACTGAGTAATTTAGTTTCTCAATTCATTAAAACTTGCCATTGTGGCTTCTCTTCCTTGTTGCATCATATCCAAGTGTGGGAAGAATGAAACCATCTCTTGTTGCAATATATTATGTTGTGTTGGCACATTGTCTTTCTGTATAATTTTAACTGAGTTAGCTAAATTTGCAACTAAATCTTCAAGAGATGTACCTGAACTTGTAGTGGGTATTGCAATGTTTTTGCCAGAAGAAACCATTAATTCTTGTTGTTGCCATGTCCATGGTGATGGCTGTTGTTGTACCTTATTCCCATCAATAAATTTTGGGTAATTCCACCACTCTGAATTGTATGCATTGGAATAAGGGCTGTGATGATGTTGTGGATGAAAACTCCCAATTGTATTGAATTGTGCCCTTGAATACTCTTAGATTAATTGACATCTAGCTATAGGATGGCAAAGATTTTTGTGTATTCCACATGAATTTTTCTGTTGAACAGCACCTAAACCTGCAACTAATTTTTCCACTGAAGAGGTTAATGCATCTAATCTATTTTCAATAGAAAACATGTTTACCTCGTTCATTCGTTTAGGCAAACGCTGACTGTTCAGAACCAGAAATGATTTCTTAGTATATTTCCTTCGATTATTTCCTTAACCTGTACATTTTTTTTTTCAATAATTGAGTCAAATAATAGGTTAGAATTTGAAGATATTGAAATCAACCAAGTAAAATAAATAAATGAATAAATGAATTAACTAAAATCAAACGTATTTTGCCGTCCCCGGCAATGGCACCAATTTTAGTAGTGTCATTTTTGTACCAAAATAAATTACTTACTCTAAGGGATAAACAATAATATAGCGAGAGTAAGGTCGATCCCACGAGGAACGAAAACACTATCTCTTCTAGTTAATTCAAGGAAAGATGTCACGAATAATAATGATTAATTAAGAAAAGTAAATAAAACTAATTAATAAGAAATTATTATGGAAAAATACACAAAATAGAAAAGTCCGGAAAATAAGTAAATTCACATTAACTAATTATCATTCGATTATAGACTCAGTGATTAATTAATATCAAGAATCTACCAGTTATAGGCTACCGAGAATCAGCTCAGACGTAGCCTAATTTCTCCTTAATTTATCGATAATTGACAAGAATCAGCTTAATCAATTATTTCTCTAATCCTAACACAACCAGGCTAGAATCAGCCGAATACCAGATTTAATGTTAAAACAGCATTAAACAATAGAGAAACCCAAATTCTAATAAATTACAATTATGATCAGCATGTCACAATTTATTAGCCTAAAACTCCCAACTACCGAGACAGTAGCTTCGCCACTAATTAATCATATCTACTAGATCCAGTGAAATAATAGGATCTGAGATTAATTGGCACTATTTAGATTAATTAAACATGGCCAGTATTTGACAATTCCAAACAATTAACGCTATGCAAAGAGAACTTTCGGAACTCATAAAATATTGTTTATAGTAAAACAATTAGGTCTCATGAGTAAATAGCAGTTAAAGCTTCATTACTTATATGCCGGATGATAAACTAATCAACAAATACAATTAAAGATGAAATAAAAGTAAGAAATACAATACTATCTGAAATTAACCAACGTTGTTTACCCGAACGACGGCTGAGTCTGGACAACAACTACACGAACGAATTAAAATCTAAATTACTCTTGCCTACCTACCTATAGCTACGAATTTTTTATTAAATTGCTATCCTTATATAGGAAAAGAAAGCTTTATTCTCAAGTAATAAAAAAAACTAAAAACGTTTAAAACTCTAATAAAGAAATAACTCTTTTATTTCCAAATAAAATGCCACATGTCGGCCAATAATTAAGGCATGCAAACCTTATTCTTTTAGTTTCTTAATTGATATTTTTCTCCAAATTGGCAGAGGAAAAGAGTTCTTAATCTTCCAAAAGTCTTCATTATTTCCAAATTATATTAAGGAAATCTTTTCTTCCAAGCTTTGTTCTTCCACGTTCCAAAAGAGTCCAAAAGCTTCCAAATTCATCTTCTTCCTTTCTTTCTATGTAGATTGCCTCAACATTCCAATTATCTTAATTCCTACACACCATTATTCAATTTAGAGTAAATCTACTAAAATTATAACACGATAAACCCACAAAATATATGCCAATTGCGTGTTCATCACATCCCCACACTTAAATAATGCTCATTCCTAAGCATGTAAAAAAAAAAATCAAACTAAACACCAACTAATCTAAACTAGACGCAAGAAGTAAAAACATATAAGAATAAACAACTAATTAACATAAATAAATACCTAGTCACAGACACAGAAACATCCCCACACTTAGAACTTGCTGGTCCCTAAGCAAGGAGAAAAATACAACAAAGATAGAAAACTAGGAAAAGAAAACACACTATCCAAACTTTACAAATTAACCATTAACCAAACAAACCAGAACATCAACCTTCAATCCTCATTCCAAATCTAGTAGATCAAATTCATGAATAAGCAATTTCTTCCAAGTCAAAATACAAAGAATATGAGCAACTCTCCATGATCACTCTAAAGCACTCAAATATTTAATAATTTGGGGTCATCCATTCAAAAGAAATTGTACAATGAAGCATTACTATGAATTTGAAAATATATCAAAAGTTCACTATAAAGTCAAAACCAAACATGAATCAAAAGGTCTTGTATTTTGGTTATAATGGGGTTAGGGTAATTAAGGTGGGATAAAAGAGATTGATAAAATGTTTTAAAAATAAATAAAATCAAAGTGCAATATAACTTAACCAAGTATATCCTCACATCTATCTTGCATCAAGGCTCAAACTTTTGATTTTCAAAACAACTCAAAGTAACTTCAGCACATCAATCTTTTTTTTTCTTTTGTAGATAAATTGTTTTCATTTTTTTTGCTGCTATTCTTTCTTTTTTGCACCATAGTTTAGGCAAACGGCATAGATAACCAGAATACTGCAGTTTTTGTTTCTTTCTCTCTTCTCTGCCCAGTACTGTTTGGGCAAACAGTGGACATCAATGCTTCAATTCAAAAGAACAACTGAAATAACTTATTCTCAGAGACTTGGTATCGAGTGTCGTGGCTCGTCAATTTATCCTAACTAAACTGAATATCGTAGCAGTGAGTTAGGTTTCGTTCCTCAGGGAAATAGTCGATTCAAGTAAGTTGATATGCTCAATTATGTCACCAAAATAGAACAATACCACATGAAAACTGATTACAAAATAAAGCACCAACAATCTGCCCAAAACCCTAAATTGGCCAAATTTGCACTTTAAGTTTCTTAATTCTCATCCTCTACATATATCTCTTCATTTACCATAATTTTCACCCTTTTTGCACCATTTACGCATTTTCAACTAGCAACCACAAATATGCATAAAGCAACATAAACCACCACACAATTGCACCAAACGCTAGAAAAAAGCCAAGAAATTTAACACATATTAGTTGGTATAAAACCAACTTATCAAAACTTACAATATGCAATTTTCTCTTGCTCAATCAAAGGGGAAATAACTCATACATAAGTTCTTAGCTACATGCACCTTGGGGGCCAAATGAAAGCTAAAGAGGTCTTAGATGAAAATTTATAGTTGTTTCAATACAAAGAAAATGTTTAAGGCTCAAAAGAGGTTAACTAAGGGCAAAGTGATGGGTAGGAATGAAAAATAAAGTCAAAGCTGGTTATTCTTAAATGCTTTAATCATATTCATATTCAACTTTAACATTGTGGCTTACCATGTACAATAAAGCAAATTCTGTAATATCATCCATGTACAATTAACACTCAACAAAGAACTATTTAATTAAGCACCAACAAAGTGGTTATTATGTGCTTAGGCTCAAAACCTCACTTTAAGTAGGCATAGTAAGCTCAATTCCATATATTTTTCATACTCAAAAACATACAAATTCATACATAAATCTAACACAATGTGATATGTCAGTTTTATACTGACTTAATAATGCTGATTTTGCTTGACTTTTGTATGTTCTAGTGCACTTTATGCAAAAATGGTGTAGTGATTAGTGAGCTTGTGTAAAGAATGGTGTGAACTCTTATTTGATGAAAAAGAGCTGAAAGTGGTAAATATGCGATATGTGTGTTTTACCTAGCTTTTGTGGTGTTAGTAGCACTCTGTGTGGCATTGTGTGTGATTTATGAGTTTATGTGAAGAAGTGTGTAAGGAGTCATGCAGTAGAAGAAGAGCTCAAATTTGTGCAAGTGTGTATGAAGTGATTGCATGAAGGCACTAGTAGCACGTACATCACTCGCACACATCGCCGCATGGGTACACACACATCGCCGCACAGTATTCACACACCTGCATGCACATCGCACAACATCGCCGCACACTCACATGCACATCACCGCACACAGCACTCACGTCGCTACACGGGCATGCTCATATCGCCGCATATATGCACAGCACTCGGCACACCTTGGCTGCACACACCGCACACAACTTGCATATCACTTGCACTCATTGATGCACACATCGCCGCACACAACACAAGCATCACCGTACACATGCACAAGCATCGCCGCACAGGCCTGTTGCACATCGCCACACTCACCATGCACAACACTCATCATTTTACTTGCACTTCATAGCACACTCAATGCACACATTTGCACACACCTCTGCAATCAATAGCACTCACTTGCGGTGTGCCTTGTGCATATGCATGCACACTTTTAGCTACACTTGTTATACAACATATGCGTGCATTTAGGCACACACATATGCAAAAGCCACACAAGCAACACTAGCACACTACATGCACTACACTCTCACTACACTATGAACACTACGCTATATGCACCACTTTATGTGCATTAACTTGGTTGTATTCTGGCCACCACAGAAAATGCAAGGCAACGCATCTCCAAGATGCGTCGCCATAGAGAAAAATGCACGGCGACACACATCTCCAAGATGTGTCGTCATGTAAATGGTGAAGTGCAGTGTGTAAATTTTGGCTAAGTGTGGAATTCTTCTCTCTGTGTATGCATGGTATGAAGGTGTGGACGCTGAAAGCTCGAGAGCGTGGAAATCGTGGTGATGGCATGAAGGGCTTATGCTTGAAGGCGTGAAGTTGGGAATTTGGGCTGACTTGGAGTTCGTGCAAGTGCACAATTTTTGAGACATTTTCGATATCACAAAGGTATTTCTGTAAATAGGGTCTCATTTTACGTTAGCGTGTAGAATAATCTTTAGACCTCTAAATGTTGAGGAATTTGTCATTGTTTAGGGGATTCGGACTTTCTAGAATTTTTACAAGATTTTTGATCTTGAGCGGGAATTTTTCTCTCTTTAAACTCTTTCTCTCTCTAGATTCTCTCTCTAACATTTTAGCTCCGATTGAAGATTTGGTCCGATCATTGTAATTCTCTATTCAATTGAGAGTGTAGAAGTGGATAAGGAAGATTATATGATTTTATCTGAGATTACAAATATAGTAGAATGTTGTGTTCTAGATGAGTCAATCTTTGAAATGCCAGATGAAGTTATTGAAATGCACGTTGACTTGCTAGTCGAACATACCTTACTTGAAGTATGTGCTATGAATTTTTCACATGATAGTGAGTGCCATGCTATATCTGATTATGTGGATAGTCAGTCATTGGATGCTTTCTCTCTCGAGTTTCTTGTGAATTGCACGGAGTCATTTCTTGTTGATCATCATGAAAGCATGAACAAAAACATTATTGCAATTGTCAATGAGAGTGTTAACACATTGAGAGAAAATTTTGTGGATGCATCCATTCTTGAAACGGTAATTGAATCTAAGTGCTTAAATAGTGACTCACGAGCAGTACAAAGTGAGATATCCTTGTTAATTGATGATAATGCTTGTTGTGTTGTTAACAAAGAAAATGCTCTTACAAGTTCCCATGTTAGTTTAGATCATGAAGATGTGCAAATGTTTAATGACATTGACAACATGGTGGAGAATTGTTTTATTGATACATCCATTTTTGAGATTACTGATGAGGGTGTTGAGACCACGGCTGTACAACCCGTGGTTGAGCCTTGCAGGGTTCCAGAGCTTAGCGTGGTGGAAGAAGAAATCGAGCTGCCTCTATTTGGTGAGCCTAAGTGGTTCAAAATGAAAGTTGAAGTGGTTGCTCCCGATGTGCATGAGTTTAATCACCTCTTTGAAGATTCTTCTCGAGTGGCCTACAAGAGAAAGAAAAGTGTTTACGAAATATCATCTCTATGGTACAGAGATGGATATTCCGATTATAGAGCTGGATATTCCAGATTATGAAGTTGAAGGATCGAATGGACATAGTCTAGCTGGAGACTTACAAAACCCAGAACTACTTCTTTTTTCCCCTTAGCTTTAATGAAGCATTTTGGTTAAACTAGTTTTTATGTTTTCTTTCATTTAGTGATACTCACTAAGCCACTCAATTTTGTCAAGACATGGGCATGATAGAAGTTGCGAGAAGACTAGGCTATGCACACATGAGGCTAAGTGTGGTGGAGTAGTGCCATGGAACACTCTTGTGCTGCACACAATTATTTTGTTTTACATTTCAAGCATGAATTGTGCATGTGCTACTTAGTGTTACTAGTTGCATATTTTTACACCACCATGGCTCCTAGTCATGGTGTAACACTTTTCTTGCATGTTACCTCCATGTCATGTCTATCTGGCATCAATATGTAGTGTAATTTTGTGAGTGATTTTTAATAAGCCTTGTTTTACCATGTGCAAGAGATGTTTCATGCATGAGAGCACTCTGGACAGAGACACTCTACCAAGCAAACATTGGAATTCATGATATATAAACACGAGGGAGCTCCTAAACCTATATTTACTTTACATTGAGGACAATGTAAGTTTTAAGTATGGGGGAGTGAATATTTGCTATTGTTTGTGTCTTTTGGACATATTTGCTTACTTTCTTTCATGAATGAAATTTTTTGTGCTATGTTATGCAAAGCATGTTAATTTTTAGTTGTCAGTGTATATGTTGAATTTTTCAATAATGTATTTGCTTACTTTCTTTCATGAATGAAATTTTTTGTGCTATGTGATGCAAAGCATGTTACTTTTTAGTTGTGATTTTATATGTTGAGTTTTTCAAAGTGATGCAAAGCATGTTACTTTTTAGTTGTGAGTGTATATGTTGAGTTTTTCAATTTTTTCGAGCACGTTTTTAAATTTTGTTTGTAAGTTTGAAATTTTATGACTAAGTAATGTTGTGTATGTGTGTTGTGCAATAATTGCACAATATGGTTGTGTTGGGCTTCAATGAAATGTAGTGTATGTGCTATAATAAATTGAATCAAATGAGTGGAATGTGTTGCGTGAGTGTTGGAAAATAGTGTCGAATCATCCTTTGTTTGGGCACTTGTCTCCGAAGTCATTATGCCATGATCCAAGTTTATCACCTTATTTTTTTTGTGTATGCATGCGAAATATTTTTGTCTAAGGCACCAAACTTTGTGGGTGTAGCGCACTTTGTTGGCCAAGGCATGCTGTCAAAGTAAGATAGATTTGCTATGCAAACAATTTTAATCGACATAGGAGGTAATCTGTAGTGAGTTTGCCTTTGTTTATGTGCTTTCCTTGTGTTTTGGGATTCTGCATATATAGTTCCTTGAAGACACAGATGAACATGCACTTACATGAGAAGGGATATGGAGAAAAGGCCTTTGACAACTGGAAATGAAAAGCCGTAAGACCCTGGCAATTGATTATGGGAAAAAATAGCCATAAGACCCAGGCAAAAAGTGGAAAAAAAGAGCCACAAAACCCAGGCAGCCAAACACCAATGAGTGTGGCAACGTATGCACCAATGTGCAAGATGATGTGAAAAAAAGGAAATATCTTATAGAAGCACAAATTTGCACTAGGATACCATTGATCTTATGTGTTGGTCATGTTCATGTGTGTGGACAAGAAGAAGATTGTTGTGCATTAAACTAGACAAAACGCCGAGGAGAGCACATAGAGGGATAGCAAATGAAGACAGTGTTCCTCAGCACACACTTGCACGCATGACATTTTGATCTTTATTCATTATGCCTTAGTTGATAATGTGTGTTGGAATCTTAAAGTTTGGAACTGGGACAATTTGGAAAATTTTTAGTATGTGGAAAAAGTTTTGATGAATTTGGTGATTGGCATGGTGGATAGGGAGGCAGTGTGATGAGTGCAGGTGATGAGTCATTGTGTGAATTTGTGTTATTGCATTTTTGTGACTTTGCTTGAGGGCAAGCAAGAGTTCAAGTGTGGGGGAAATTGATAAGTTGGTTTTATACAAACTCATATGTCTTATTCCACTTAGCTTTTGACTTGTTTCTCATGCATTTGTGTAGTGTTATGTGTCATTTTGTGCATTTTTGTGTGTACAACTTGGAGTGCTAAAATGAAAAAAAAGATAAAAAAATGTTGAGTAGATGAAACAAATGTGTGTGTAAGGTTTAAGAGCAAGGAAAGAATTCAAAATGCTTGAAATGGTGCTATAATATACGTGTTTTGTATTCGGGAAAAACTGGTAGCGAAACTTCATTTGAGTGTAACATTCTCATTACTAATCCAATTATGAGATCTTGGATGTTCTAAAAGTTCTTTGAGTGTACTTCAATTATTATGTTTTAACTTTCTTCTAATTCTGTGTACAAGTATGAGAAACGGGGGCATATTTGGTATCACTACTTTAGTTTTTCATTGCTGAGCTCACTGCCACAGTTTGGTAGAATACTGATATCTTGAGCTGAAGGCCTCCAATATTCATGATTCTTAAACCTATGGAAAGCCAAGAAACGTATCTAAAACTCTTATGTTTACCACAAAGTCCAATTCAAAGGGGAAGACA
This sequence comes from Ophiorrhiza pumila, assembly GCA_016586305.1. Lineage (NCBI taxonomy): Eukaryota > Viridiplantae > Streptophyta > Magnoliopsida > Gentianales > Rubiaceae > Ophiorrhiza > Ophiorrhiza pumila. The sequence continues at coordinate 22,866,178 of BLIW01000005.1, forward strand.
CACTTATAGAGCAAAGAAGTGCCCGCACATGGCTACGCACATCGCCTGCGCATGCCTGCGCATGGCCGCGCGCGCCCTCGAGCAACGCTGAGTGCATCGCTGCGTGCATCGCCGCCCACACCCACGCGTGCCTGCGCGCTGTCTCTCATGTACTACATAGAACACACTTCGAGCACTTCACAGCACACTTGTGCACACCACATGTAATACACAGCACACACTTCAGCATACTATATGCACTAACTCATGCACATCACATGGGCACTTCACAGCACACTTCATGCACACACATGGGCACTTCACAACCTACTTCATGCACACCACATGCATATCACAACATGCACTTGCGCACATCTATGCACACAATTGCTACACACTTAAGCACATCCATGCACACAATTACATGCACTTGCGCACATTTGTGCACACACATGCACCACGTGCACGCAACTCTAGCACACACATGCACAACATGCACACAACTTCAGCACATTTCATACACCATTCTTGCATTATTTGTTGCTACACTCCACCACACTACGGCACTTGCACACATGCACCAACACAAGAAATAACACTTGCACGAGCACACATGGAAACACACTGTGCACACACCATGATGAATACATGGTGCAGCCGCCTATGCTGCCGCACCGTGTAAACATTCTCATAGTGCCGCCGCTAGAGAGCCACTCCGTGTGACCATTTTTCATGGTACGACAGCCGCACCGTGCAATTTGCATCATGGAGCGACCGCCAAGGCAGCCGCACCGTGTTAAAATACAAGATTTTCATTGAAAATTTTTCTAAGTGTTCTCATTCTATTTCTTGTGTGCAGCATCTTGAGGGCGTTGTGTACTGAAGCTCGTGAGCGTGTTTTCTACAGTAGAGACGTGATGCACCTAGGCTCAAAGGCGTGAAGTGCGTATACAGTTGCTGACGTGGCTTGAGTTGCACGCGTACTGTTTTGGACAGTTTATTTCGTTCAGTGGCATTATTGTAAATAAGTGTTAAAGTTACTTTTGCGTACTGCGTACGTTTTGTAGCCTCTATATATAAAGGATTAAGTCATTAACTGAAGAGATAGACCATTCTAGAATTGTAACAAATTTTTAGAACTCTTGAGCGGGAACACTTTCTCTCTCTCTAATTTCTCTCACTAGATTTTCTCTCTCTACAAATTGTACTCTGATTGTGTTTCCAATCGCGGCTTTGGACTGGAAACTGCTTTTTTATTCTTAATAAACGAAGGAATTGACAATTCTCTGTACTTTAACCAGTAAAATCCTCCAATTGAATGGAAATGAGTTTGTTAATGTTGCAAATTGATGAAATTGAGATGAGAAACGAGTTTTCTGGCTAATAGAGTGATGACCTCGGGTTCCAATGGATGAATGTACATTTTAGATGCTTTGATTCGGTGCAATAAACATAATCTTTGAAGAAATGATTCATATTTTCTTGATTGTGAATATTAGTTAAGTTTCATGTATTCGCTCTAGAGTAGTTAAATTGAACTTGAACTGCAGCCGTCATACTAAGTCTGAGCTTAATACATCTATTCTTACTGTGAATTCTATGGAATGAGAACATGAATCGAGTCTTTTTATTTGTTTTGCATGATCATCTTCTAGGATACGGTCGCCATGCTGATCGTAGATTATGAGATCATAAGGTTGGAGTGAAAAAGAAGTCATCTGTTGTTAACGAGCACATTAGACCTTAGTCTCAGGCCTCACCATAGGAAGTTTCTAAGAGTCGAGTGTTAAACTTGTTAGGAATAGTGGATTGGGATGTTGCGGGATGAAATCACCGTCCTTAGGCCTTGCCATGGGATAGGATGGTGTCAAGAGGATTAAGACATAGTGTGGTCGACATGCCAGTTGTGGCTTAAGACTTTGGACAACGAAGTTCCCCTCTAGATTAGCAAGTATGTTTAGTTGCACCGCATGAGTGATCTAAAAATAAACTCAAAGACACAATGTGGGTAGATGATCCACATTATTTAGGTTTGGGATGTTGCTGTTCAGTTCATTATTGCACTGTTTATTTTAGTGGACAGTCATTCTCTACTACAGTATCATTAGCATCTCCGGCCTTATCTGCACCTTCCTCATCTTCTCAGGGAGCCTCTCCTTCCTAGTTTCATTACATTGAGGACAAACATATGATGTTGTGGTTGTGTCTATTTTGTTGAAGATTACGGTGGGGGGATATTACCATGATTATATGCTGGGAAGTTGGTATGCTTGTTTATTCTACCATGGGTGATGCTTTTCTGTGAATTGAGGAATGTTATGAGATTCTTGTTTTGAAGCATGAAGTTTTGAAGTTGTTGTGTTTTGAAGTTATTTGAAGCATGAAGTTCTAAAGTTGTTGTGTTTTGAAGTTACTTGAAGCATGAAGTCTGAAGTTTGAACTAGTGTTACAGTATGCTAGTATGATGATGTTGCTAGAGCTTTCAGGAGTTTGACATGTTTGACGTGTTGTGGTATATACTGAAGATTTAGTAGTTTAAATGTTGTGTTTGTTTTTTTTTGTTCTTGAAATATTAGGGATGTGAGCGAAGTGAAATGACATGAAATGTAGTGCGCGATGAAAAAAAATGGAGTGATAGTGTGAGTGAAGTGCTGTAATGGAATGTTCACTCTGCGTTTGGATATTGCTCCTTTTGTTGGCTATGTTTGAACCTGAGTTCATCAAATGTTTATTTTATGATATTGCATGCGAATGTTTTTTTCAATTCTGGTTCCAAATTTGAAAGAAATTGACATGTTTTGTTGGCCAAGGCATGATGTTAAAGTAAGATAGACATACCATGCAAACTATTCATTGACACATGATGTAATATGGTGTAAGTTGTTCTTCTTGTTCTGCATCACCTTGGAATTTTGGTATTCCTGCATGTAGAATCCTGTAAAAACATTTAAGAACAAGAGGTTACATGAGAAAGGATTTGGTTGAAAAAGCCTTTGGCAACTGGGAAATGAAAAGCTGTAAGACCCTGGCATGCATTTTCGAGAAAAAATAGCCATAAAACCCAGGTAAAAAGTGGGAAAAAAGAGCCACAAGACCCAGGCGATCATACATCAATGTGTGTGATTAAAGAAAGCACCAAAGTGCAATTTCAATGTGAATGATCTAATAGAAGCACCAATGTGCGTCTAGGTTACCAATGATCTTGTGTAGTATTTGTTCTCATATGTTGATAAGGAGATTGTTGTGAAGTGAATTATGAGACAGAATATAAAGGGTTATGCATACAGGAAGGGTAACTGAGCCAGCATTTCCTCACTAAACACTTGCACGCATGACATTTTGGTCTTTATTCATTATGCCTTGGTTGATAATATGTGCTGTGATTTGAAGGTTTGGAACCGGGAAACTTCTGAGAGTGGTTGTGTGAAAAATGTTTTGATGAACTTAGAGAATGACTTATTAGACAAGGGAGTAATGTGTTGAATGTAAGTGATTAGAATGTTAGGTGTGAGTGTTGCTTGAGGGCAAGCAAAAGTCCAAGTGTGGGAGAAAATTGATAAGTCAATTTTGTACTAAAGTAATAAGGTTGTTTTCCTGGATTTTTGTTTGTTTAACGTATCTTTTATGCAAGAATTATGTAGTAATTGACGTGTGTGTGTGTGCAAGAAATGGTGTAAACTCTTACATGATCAAAAGTGCTGAAAATTTGTAAAAATGTGATGATTGTGGTTGATCTCAATGTGGTGTGGCCTTGTTGTGGTTATTCTCACGAGTTTATGTGTATACATTCGTGAAAGGTTACTGAGTAAAAGTAGAGCTTACATTAGTGCTAACATGTATGAAGTAGTCGTATGCATACACGCCATGCCATGCACACCATCGCACGAGCACAGCTCGCACTGATCTCACACGCTGCGCGCGCTGGCTGTGTGCGGGAGCGCTCACTAGTTGTTGCACACATGCGCGCAGCAGCAACGCACTACACGGCACACTCATGGGCAATTCACGGAACACTTCGTGCACACCACGTGCACATCACAGCATACACCTGTGTACATCCATGCACACAATTGCTTCACATTTGTGCACGTACATGCACCACATGCACTACTCTTAGCAACACTCAGGCACGTCACTCGCATGCACCATATGCACATACCATGCACTAGCCTCTCATCACTTTATCACACACGCACAACTCTACACAAACATTCCAAGCATCTCTTGCACTCGCCAGGTACAACACTTGTACACATTCACTAGCACAAGACTAACACAAGGAATAATACCTGCACAAACACATTTCGCACAACATGATAAATACATGGTGAGGCCGCCTAGGCAACCGCACTGTGTGAATATTTTCATTGCGTGTGACCATTTTTCATGGTACGGTCGCCTAGGCAGCCGCACAGTGCAATTTTCATCATGGTGAGGCTGCCTAGTGTTAAAATGTAAGATTTACATTGAAAATATTTCTACGTGTTCTCATTCTATTTTCTTATGTGCAGCATCTTGAAGGCAGTGTGTGCTGAGGCTCGTGGTCGTGTTTTCTACAGTAGAGACATGATGCTCCTTGGCTCAAAGGCGTGGAGCGTTTTGATAGTTGCTGATGTGGCTTGAGTTGCACGCGCACTATTTTGGAAAGTTTATTTATTTCAGTGGTATTCTTGTAAATAAGTGTTCAAGTTTCGTTTGCGTGTTGCTTACGTTTTGCAACCTCTATATATAGAGGAGTTAGTCATTATTTTAGATAGACCATTCTAGAATTGTAACAATTTTTTAGAACTCTTGAGCGGGAACACTTTCTCTCTCTCTCTACTTTCTCTCACTAGATTTTCGCTCTCTACAAATTGAACTCCGATTGTATTTCCAATCGCGGCTTTGGGCTGGAAACTCCTTCCTTATTCTTAATAAACGGAGGAATTGACAATTCTCTATACTTGAACCGGTAAAATCCTCCAATTGAATGAAAATGAGTTTGGTAATGTTGCAAATTGATAAAATTGAGATGAGGAAAGAGTTTTCTGGCTAATCGAGTGATGACCTAGGGTTCCAATGGATGAATGTACATTTTAGATGCTTTTATTTGGTGCAGTAAACATTATCTTTGAAGAAATGATTCATATTTTGCTTGATTGTGAATATTAGTTAAGTTTCATGTATTCGCTCTAGAGTAGTTGAATTGAACTTGAACTGCGGTCGTCATACTGAGTCTGAGCTTAATACATCTATTATTGCTGTGAATTCTGTGGAATGAGAACATGAATCGAGTCTTTTCACTTGTTTTGCATGTTCATCTTCTAGGATGCGGTCGCGCCATGCTGATCGTAGATTCTGAGATCATAAGGTTGGAGTGAAAAAGAAGTCCTCTGTTGTTAACGATCACATTAGACCTTAGTCTCAGGCCTCGCCATGGGAAGTTTCTAAGAGTCGAGTGTTAAACTTGTTAGGAATAATGGATTGGGATGTTGCGGGATGAAATCACCATCCTTAGGCCTCGCCATGGGATAGGATGGTGTTAAGAGGATTAAGACATAGTGTGGTCGACATGCCAGTTATGGCTTAAGACTCTAGGCAATGAAGTTCTCCTCTAGATTAGCAAGTATGTTTAGTTGCACCGCACGAGTGATCTAAATGTGTATTCATCCAGCTACGGAACTCTAGGGCATCGTTTTTCTTATTGATTTCACTCAGACTTATTTCTTGTATTTTGAGTTCTAGTTCTCTTAGTTCTCGCTAGTACAAGTTTCATTTGTGTGACATTTAGTAGAGCAACATTCTCGAATTCTTGGAACCAAATAACCTTCCCTGTGGATACGATCCCTCTCACCACATCTACATTAGTGAATAAGGTAAAATTGCAAGGTACACGACAAGCCTGTCAATTTTTGGCGCCGTTGCTAGGGAAGGCACGGTTTCTTGATTTTATTGTGTTATTCTATTTTCGTTTAGTTGTTGTTGTTTTGGTCTGTTTTGTTTACTTCTGTCTCTTTATTACATTCTTGCGATTCTGTTGTTGCATTTCTCTACTACAAGGTGCAATCTATTCTTGAAGTTCTTGTGTTGAGTGTTTTGTTCTGTTTTTTCGGTTATATTTACAACTTTAGTTACTATTGCATTGTTTGTGTTTTCTTGTCACTTGTGGTGTGTTGTATGCCCAGGCTTAGATCTGAAGGAGAACCGGAATTTTCACTAGATCTTGAATTGCCAAAAAATTTGAGAATTCAACTGAGACAAAGAGAAATGGCCAATCCAGGAGCTAGAACACCAAGATTTGGTGATCATTATGCAATCAATTTTGAGAATAGTTTTGATCAGCAGGATATCGATGTTGAAAGCTACCACATTCCAACTCAAATAGTCTCCATGATCACTCAGGGCCAATTCTTCCAAGGTTTTGACAATGAGGATCCGAATGAACATCTTGATTGGTTCTTAGGCCTCTGTAGTATTTTCAAGCTTCAGAGAGTGGATAGGAGTGATTTTCATAGAATTCTTTTTCCTTTATCTCTGAGAGGCAAAGCAAAGCATTGGTTCAAATCCATTGGGGGTACAAATGGTGTGACAACTTTCGAGGAACTCTAGAAGAAATTTTTGGCCAATTACTTTCCTCCGGCCAAATTGGAGAAGATGCGTATGGATATAATGAACTTTCAACAGCATGATGGAGACTCATTCAGAGAGGCATGGGAGCGTTTTAATGATTTAATCAGACAATGTCCTAACTATGATCTCGGTGAAATCAGAGAATTGAACACTTTCTTCAAAGGCCTCATAGCTGAATCTTCCATGATGGTTAAGGCATGTGCTAATATTGCATTGAAAGATAAGAGTGTGCTTGAGGTATGGGAGCTCTTTGATAAAATAGCTGAAGATGAGTACCTTTTTACTGAAACAAGGAAACCACATGGTAGGAGGCAAAGAGATGCATTAGACCTTGATGAGGAAACTTCTTTGAGTGCCAAGTTTGAGGCCTTGGCTAAACAAGTGCAAACTCTGAAAGCCACACAAGCTAAGGCTCCTGTGTTATCTTGTGGTTTGTGTAAGGGCAAGCATCATACAGACGAATGTGCTATCACAGCTGAGTCATTGCAGTATATGAATAACTATAACAAGCCACAGTACTCAAGAAATTACAATGGAGGCAACAAACAGTATGGTGGTGGCCAGGGCAATTGGGGAAATCAAAATCAAGGAGGCCAGTTTTTTCAAGGTAATGATGAGAGGAGATCTTCACAACCACCTCCTGGATTCAAAAATCAGCTCAATACACATGAGCCAAGAAAGCCCTCCATAGAAGACATGCTACATCGTCTTATGGAAAAGATGGATAAAAATGAGGAAAGATGTGCTGTTTTGGAGACAACTATAAGACATCATGATGCCACACTCAAAAACATTGAAATGCAGTTGGGGCAGTTAGCAAAGGCAGTGCATCATAGGCCCAGTGGCTCCCTACTGAGTGACACAATTCCTAATCCTAAGGGAAAGGAGGTGTGTAATGCTATTACACTGAGGAGTGGCAATCTCTTGCCAGGGAATAACAATTCAGGAGGTGAGAATGCCCAGCATGAAGAGGAAACTAGAAGTGAAGTTAAGCAAAATTGTGCGCAAGAGGCAGTGAAATGTGAAGAGGAGGAGGAGAAGAAAAATGAAGAGAAGAAGGTGACTAAAAAGGTCAGAGAACCACCAAGTCCTTATAACTACCCCGAGTATGCTCCAAAGCCTCCATTCCCAGAAAGAGTGAGACCACCACTGAAGAAAGGGCCGCAATATGACCGATTCTTGAATGTGGTGAAACAAGTTAATGTGAGCCTACCATTGCTAGAATTGGCGAGTGCAGTTCTTAAGTATGCAAAATTCCTTAAGGATCTTATTTCAAACAAGGAATAGGTTCTTCAATGTGAAACTCCAATGATGCCAATGGAGTGTGGTGAGGCTGTGATAGTGCACAATTTGCAACCAAAATTGAAGGATCCTGGAAGTTGCACCATACCATGCAAAATAGGCACAAGATATTTTGAAAAAACACTCTGTGATCTTGGTGCTGGAATAAATCTCATGCCTTTCTCAATTGCTATCAATGTTGGGTTGGTGGAAGAATTCGTCCAATGGCGGTTACTTTGCAACTTGCTGATAGATCATTGGTGAAGCCCACAGGCATGGTGGAAGATGTGCTTGTGATGATAAATAAATTCACATTGCCAGTAGACTTTATTGTGCTGGACATGGAAGAGGATCCTGAAGTGCCTCTCATTTTTGGAAGGCCATCCCTTGCTACTGGAGATGCATTAATTGGCGTGAGGAATAAAACGGTAACATTTAGAATTAATGATGAACAAGTTGTTTTGTATATCAATTATGCTATCGAGCATCCCAGGCATGTAGAACATTATTTTGCAATTAGAGCCATAGCATGGAACACGCAATGTAGATGTGATGAGAGGTTTCGTATCCACTGGGAAGGTGAGTTGGTTCCAAGAATTCGAGAATGCTGCTCTACTAAATGTTACACAAATGAAACTTGTACTAGCGAGAACCAAGAGAACTGGAACTCAAAATACAAGAAATAAGTCTGAGTGCAATCAATAAGAAAGGCGATGCCTTAGAGTTCCGTAGCTAGATGAATACACATTTAGATCACTCGTGCGGTGCAACTAAACATACTTGCTAATCTAGAGGGGAACTTCGTTGCCTAGAGTCTTAAGCCACAACTGGTATGTCGACCACACTATGTCTTAATCATCTTGACACCATCCTATCCCATAGCGAGGCCTAAAGACGGTGATTTCATCCCGCAACATCCCAATCCACTATTCCTAACAAGTTTAACACTCGACTCTTAGAAACTTCCCATGGCGAGGCCTGAGACTAAGGTCTAATGTGCTCGTTAACAACAGAGGACTTCTTTTTCACTCCAACCTTATGATCTCATAATCTACGATCAGCATGGCAACCGCATCCTAGAAGATGAGCATGCAAAACAAGTGAAAAGACAAGATTCATGTTCTCATTCCGTAGAATTCACGGCAAGAATAGATGTATTAAGCTCAGGCTCAGTATGACGGCCGTAGTTCAAGTTCAATTCAACTACTCTAGAGCAAATACATGAAACTTAACTAATATTCACAATCAAGTAAAATATGAATCATTTCTTCAAAGATTATATTTATTGCACAGAATCAAAGCATCTAAATGTACATTCATCCATTGGAACCGTAGGTCATCACTCGATTAGCCAGAAAACTCTTTCCTCATCTCAATTTCATCAATTTGCAATATTAACAAACTCATTTCCATTCAGTTGGAGGATTTTACCGGTTAAAGTACAGAGAATTGTCAATTCCTTCGTTTATTGAGAATAAGAAAGAAGTTTCCAGTCCAAAGTCGCGATCGAAAACACAATCGGGGTACAATTTGTAGAGAGAGAAAATATAGTGATAGAAATTAGAGAGAGAAAGTGTTCCCGCTCAAGGGTTCTAAAAATTTGTTACAATTCTAGAATGGTCTATCTCTTCAGTTAATGACTTAATCCTCTATATATAGAGGATACAAAACGTACGCAGTACGCAAACGTAACTTGAACACTTATTTAAAATAATGCCACTGAATAAAATAAACTGTCCAAAATAGTGTGCGTGCAACTCAAGCCACATCAGCAACTATCAACGCGCTCCACGCCTTTGAGCCAAGGTGTATCACGCCTCTACTATAGAAAACACGCTCACGAGCTTCAGCACACAACGCCCTCAAGATGCTCCACACAAGAAATAGAATGAGAACACTTAGAAAAATTTTCAATGGAAATCTTATGTTTTAACATAGTGCGGCTGCACCATGATGAAAATTGCATGGTGCGGCTACCTAGGTGGCCGCACCATGAAAAATGGTCACACTAGGCAGCCGCACCATGTATTCATCATGGTGTGTGCACAGTGTTGGTACGAGCTGTCGTAGGCTCACCAATTTAACCCAAGCCACTCAAAAGATGTAGTAACGGTGATGGGATCGTATCCACAAGGAGAGGGAAATGTCACGGTTTCGATAATGATAGAAAACAACAATACAATACTAAGACTCAAACAACTCTAAGAATGCAACAAAACTAAAAGACAAACTTAAATCAAGAGAGGGAAATGCGTTGCCTTGAGGGGAAAACAATTAACATGGATCTCTGTTCATTATCATTGACTTGTGTGTGATCATGTGAGAGGACTAACTGCTAGTGTCTTGGAGTTGATTAACCTAGTGGTTCTCACAACCCCTGTTCACAAGGCTCCTTGAACTTCCCTTGTTAGGGCAAGATCTTGGCACTAATTAGAACTCCCTAGATCCCTATCTTACAGAGAAATTCTAGTTCTATTCCAGTTTATCTCTCTTGGTAGAGCAGCTAACTAAGGCAAGCTTTCAAATTGTTCTATACAGATAAACTTAATCCTTTTCATGTAATCGACCTTAATGCTATCAGTGGTTACCGCACAGATAAGATCACAAATCAACCAGGTTTTGAGACTCACAAGATATTGATTTTCAGTTCAAATTATGTTATGTCCAATTGTCTTTGGTAGATCCACACAGATCTTAGTGGGTACCGCAGATCAAGTATGGATTTGAATGAAATTGTGTGAACCGATTGAAACTAAACATGTAATGAACATCAATCAAGAATGAACACAGATAAATTCCATTTCAATTGTCTCAAATAAACTAGAGATCCATACAATCGAACCCTCAAGGCAACACTATGAGTTTAGCCGATCATCATGATCGGCTGATATTCCGTGATTACAAAGAGTGTATTCTCTAGATCAGCTATGTTGTTCTGTTTTCTCTTCTCAATCCTGTTCTAGGGTTTTCTCTCTCCCCAATCGTCCCTCTTCTTGATTTTTCATTTTGCTTTTTATACCTTTCCTCCTCCTCGTGGCTTGATTATGTTAGCTGAATACCATTTCCATCTATGATGCCTCCACGTGTCCTGTAATATGCCAATCAAATAATAAAGTGAGATCACGTGGCCAACACATAACTTAAGTATTAAGAATGATCAATGCAAAATTACGAACACTTGGTGATCATATGAATAGCTGTGTTTATGCCTTTGTGCATTTTGAGGTTACGCTGTGCCTTGTGCCAAATCAAATTATGTTGCTATTTGCATTAAATTTTTAGGTAGAGAGTAGTGGGAGTGTGCTTGTGTATAGATGAATGTAGTGTGCAAATGAGTGAGAGTGTGCGTAAGTGAGCGTGTGCTAGTGTGTGTAGGTGCGGGTGTATGTGTACATGTGAATTGTGTGAGTGAAGTTTGAGTGAGTGTGTGCAATTGAGTGTGTGTTACTGTGTAGGTGCGACTGCATGTGTGTACGAGTGTATGTAGGTGCGGCCGCACCTTGTGCATGTGTGTGAAGTGGCTGTGTGCATATGGGTACGTGTATGTGTATGTGTAAATGAAGATGTGCAAGTGGGAATATGTGTAAATGGGTGTGTGAATGTGTTCAAAGTTTGTGTGAGTGTGTGCAACTGTGTGTAGGTGCGGCCGAGTGTGTGTGTGAGTGTGTGTAGGTGTGGTAGGTGCGGCCGAGTGTGTGTGTGAGTGTGTGTTGGTGCGGCTGCACCTTGTGTTGTGTGTTTGTGTATGTTTTTGTTATCTGTGGAGTGTTTGTGTAAATGTATATGTGCAAGTGGGTGAATATGTACAAGTGGGTGAATATGTGTAAATGGGTGTGTGAATGTGTGAAAAGTTTGTGTGAGTGTGTGCAAGTGTGTGTAGGTGCGGCCGAGTGTGTGTGTGAGTGTGTGTTGGTGCGGCCGCACCTTGTGTGAAGTGTTAGTGTGTGTTTGTGTATGTTTGGAGTGTTTGTGGTATGTGTGTGAAGTGAGTGTGTGCTAGTGTATGTTGGTGCGTTGAGTGTGTGTGTTAGTGTGTGTTGGTGCATTTGAGTGTGTGTGTGTTAGTGTGTGTTGGTGCATTTGAGTGTTATGTTGTGTGACTTCTGAGGCAAAATGGGTGAGTATGTGCATGCTTCCAATTATCACAATCAGACTATATACACAACGTTTTCACAATCATTTAACCATTTATCACAATCGTGAGATCATGAGCATATTTGCATACAAGTCACTCACAATGCACTTTTTTCACTAGATTTGTTAACAAAAGTTCACTTAAACACAGTAAATAAGTTGGTACAAACCCAAGTTATCAACCTCCCACACTTAACTTTTTCCTAGTCCTGAGCAAAGTAAGGCATATATCAAGTCTTTACATACCCTCACTTTCAACACTCGCAATATCATCATCTGTCCACTTTAATAAATTTTTTGCATACCCTCACATAAACAGTTAATTGGTGCAAGCTTACAGTTCATATGAATTATACAAATTGCCAACTAAGGTACAATGAATAAAGACCAAACCGCCAACGTGATGTGTGTGCTGAGAGTTTCTCATGTTCCCTTCACACTGTCTATGCAAAGTACTCAAGTAAACAATTAGTCAAAAATTCTTGCACTACAATTCTTTTGTCCACACACACGAACACTTCACATTCGAAACATTCATTGAGCTTAACATGCACATTGGGGCTTAATATTGATTTTTCAGATTCATGCTGCACTTTGGTGCTTAGCTACCAGGGTTTTATGGCTATTTTTTCCCTTTATTCGCCACTGGCTTTTTCTTTCATTCACATCTTTTCTCAATCAATTCGTGTTCGTGTGTGTCTTTAATAGACTATATAATCAAAATGCAAGAATAAGTGTTTACGAGTAGAGAACACATACAGGTAAAAGATTCATAAGCTCTCTCCTATGTCAAATAGATTGTTGGCGTTTCTACCTTACTTTAACACTGTACTTTACCCAGTAATTCGTATGCATCAAATGTATGCTGTAAACTAGGAAAATTTTGCATGCATCCCAAAATGAGTAACGATCGCAGAACTTGAAGATGATATTGCAAGTGCAAGTGTATTTGGGTGTGCTATTGTGCTCCGATGGGTATGACAACATTTTTCACAACACAACAATCATCTCACATTCATCACAATTTTAAAAAAATTTGAACAACACTATAACCATGACAAGTCCAGTGCTAGTCACTGCCTTGTCTTTTTTTTCACATATAACCCAAGTCACACCAACTACATGATACTACTATATTAGACATCTCCTCCAACCCTTCAACACACAAAAGCATACAATAGAATTATTTCAAGCACAAGGCACCAAGCCTCACAGACCACTACATCATACTACAATCGTTACAACAGCAAAGCACACAGACATGACAAGCACACAATAACCATAACATTGACTCCAAGTATTAAACATCATCAGGAACCAGAGCAAGCTCACAACAACATAACATGGTCTCAAAGCATCAACATCACAGACATCATCAACACCCATAGCAACAAACAGCATCCGCACCCAGAGAACACCCCCCAAAAACACTCCTCTCACTTCCCTTCTTCCCCCCACACACTTGTATTATGCAATAACCTCAGTTGGGAAGAAAGGGAGAGACACTGCCCTGTTCATGTGCCTGGTGGCGGTGGGTAGTGGGAAAACCGAGAAAAACCAGGAAATGGTGGGCTAACATCTCTGAAGTTGGGAGTGTTGTTGAAATTGGGATTGTTGTTCCCAGCATGTGCACTTCTCCCGTGTTGCATCACCACCCTCCTACTCGAGGTATCCACTACCATTCGCTGAGTCTCCAACTCTTCCATTGAGGGGAAATACGAATTTGGGCCTCTCGATTGATGGTGATACACCATCATCAGATTCAGATTATGATCTTCTGTTTGACATTGATTCAATCTCGCATCCATTTCAGTCCACTGATGGTGATGTTCTTGTATCATTGAATCCAACCATGTCCCATTATCTGTTTGGAAATTACTCCACCTGTCGTCCATGGCATCAATATGGCGAATCACTTAATTGTGTTGTTCTGTCAATGATGCTTGAAGATTCGCTAGGGTATTCTGCATTGGGGTGAAATTGTCGAAGGCTTGGGGTGGTGGTGCATTGAGTGCATGCTGTTCTACCTCATCTCGGATTTGCTCTTCTCTGATTTCCTCAATCACTGGGTGCGCTCTTTCATTCTCTCTAGCCTGCTCTTCTCTTTTCTGTCTTTCAGTTTTTTCCACATGCTGATAATTCCTCAGTTGTATGTCTCTGATAGGTCCTGCCGATGTTCTGCACTCCTCACCTGAAGAGATTCGCACCCCCTGCTTAATGGCATACTCAAATAGGAAGTGTGAGAAAAACATTGCTTCGGTCTTGTCTGCTATGGCGTGGTTGATGTAACTCATGACAAATTTCCCCATGTCCACCGTGAGCTTGTTCTTTATGGCATAAATAAGATACAGTCTGTCCCTGGCAATCTTAGTGGTATGAGTTGTTGGCATGAGTCTTGAATTAATGAATAATAACCGGTCTATGCCTCCGCGGTCAAATTTTTCCACATAACATGCTTTAGGTTACCATGATGATTCCGCACCCAATCGGATCCAGGAAGGGTTACTACTTGAAAAATTGTATCTGGGTTCCCTGCTTCACTCAACCCGCTTAGCTCATCCTTCTGATAATCTGGGAATTGATAGTGCTTGTTCACCAACTGGCTTGTCAACTTCAGGTATTTACCTCGCATATACACACCCTTGTTCTTGATCTTTTTCGAATCAACTCCGGTAGCGTTAGAATAAAACTCTTTTGTGATGGCCACATTACAGTTCTCAGGGGCCACTGTTAATAATTGCCAACCTTAACTTATGATGGTATCAGTGTACGGTTTTTCTGTGATCGAGAATGGCCTTTCGATATGAATGGGCCTAATGGCAAAATCGCAGAACTTGTCCTGAGCTGCGTCGTTGATGAAGCGTGTCGAAGAGGTATACTGTGAAGTCTTCCTCTTTCTTGGATCGGGGTCCTGCTCCTCCCCTTCTTCAATGTCATCTAGTAGATATTCCTCATCGGAAGAGCTAGAATCATCCGACAGAGGAGTGGGAATGACAATCTTCGCTTTTCCTTTTGAGCCTTTTTGACTGGATGTTGAGGCATAACAAGCCTTTTTGGGAGGTATTGCACCTATAAGGCAATGACCCATATCAACGTTGGCAAAACACATTTCAGATTTCCTTAGACCCATTTAGGACACCTCCCACACTTAATCAATTAACTTCTACAAAACCCACAACTCATGTGTATACTTGAAAGGTAGCATTATCCTTGTCTATCAACGAACACATAATTGCAATTCACACATTAACAATGAAATTCCAGCATTAAGGCTCACATTCAAGACCACATTACATGGAAACATCATAAATGGTAATGGAAACTTTACAGGAATTAAAGCGCAGCAATTCGGCCCCTTTCCCATGATCAAGCATCAAATTTCAAAAAAAAATTCAATTGGACAATTTCATAGCCTTGTAAACTTATTTGAACATTATGCCATGATTTGGACTTTTTATGATCAATGTGGGTGAACACATGTTCTTAACAAGGATGACTATTTGGCTTCCACAATTTAGTCAAAACAACTAAGATTATCATCATGAAAATTTAGCTCTTGGATTCCTCATTTTCTCAACATCAACTCAACCATTAATTCAAACTCATTTACACACCATCAATTCCACTATTAATTCCAAGCCACCAAGACACGCATAAAAATCATGAAATTTCCCAAAATGAATTCAACGAATGCACAAAATGGGAGAACTTACTTGTTTGGAGATTAACCCACTGAAGACACAAAGTAACAAAAAAAATGAATTATCAAACAAAATGATTGGTCCCACATGTCATCACCTTATCACCAATTTACAAACCCACATTTCATCAAACAAAATTGACGAAATTCACATTTCATCAAACAAAATGTGTCGGTATGAAATGTCGGTGTTGGAGAGCTTTTCTACTATAAAACAAAATTGGTGTTCCCACATTTCATCAATTTATCACCATTTGACAAAATCATTTCATGCATTGTTCATTACCATTTTTCTTTCTTTCTTCACAATTTCGGCCACTTGGGCCTTTTTCACTATTAAACATATTTGGTGTTCCCACATTTCATCAATTTATCACCATTTGACAGAATCACTTCACGCATTGTTCATTTCCTCTACACACTTTCGGTCAAGGCACTCAAATTGCAAGTGGGACTGTTGTGTGCAGTGATGAAAGTATGCATCATGAATTTTATGATTTTTCTGCAGCTGTTCCTCCTCTCTGGATGATTTGATTCTTCACTGAAATACTCAGAGAAATTAGTCAGCACACACTATCTTGAATCAAGAAGGAAAAATATATAAGCTTAAAGATTTGAAGCTCAGAAGAATCAAATATTTTGACCTTACCCTTGTCTCTTGGCGATGCAGAGAATATTCTCTGAATTTTTACCTGTTATGACTTGTGACTTTTGGATACAGTTTCCAGCTTCGCGAATTTATCTGTACAGACCTATGTTGTCTTCATTCCATGTTGGAACTGCAATTGATACACAGGAGAGAAGTAAGGTTCGATTGTTTTATTGGGAGCAATTAGTCACTAAAAGAAACTAACAAAGACAGCAATTAAAAGTGGGTTGCCTCCTAACACAGCGCTTGGTTTATTGTCCTCAGCTAGACATGAAGGAGTTTCTGTCATGATGAGGGATCATCAAGGAACTGAACTTGTCCCTTGTCTTCCAAAGTTGAATTGAATATTTTCACCCTATGTCTATTCACTTTCCTACACGCACCAGTGGTTCCATTCTGTACTTCAAGGGTTCTATAAAGGGAAATCTTTGTGATGGTAAAGGGTCCAACCCACCTGGTTTTCAACTTACCAGGGAACAGTCTCAACCTGGAATCGTATACAAGTACTTGTTGCCCACTTCAAATTCTTTCACTTTAATCCTTGTATCATGCCACCTTTTTTTTATCTCCTTATAAAGGCTAGCACTGATATACGAATTGCATATGAACTCATCCAACTCATTTAGCATCATCATCCTTGCCTCTTGAGCCAGACCTAAGTCCATGTTCAGCTTCTGCACTGCCCAATAAGCCTTGTGCTCCAACTCGACAGGAAGGTGACACTCTTTCCCAAATACAAGCCTAAATGGTGAAGCTCCAATTGCAATTTTATAGGCTGCCCTGTAAGCTCAAAGTGCATCGTCCAATTTGAGTGCACAATCTTTTCTCCCAGGATTCACTACCTTTTCTAATATACTCTTAATCTCTCGATTGGATACCTCAGCTTGTCCATTAGCCTGGGGATGATATGCTGTGGAGACTCTTTGTTGAACCCCATATCTGGTTAAGAGTGTATTGAAGATCTTGTTGCAGAAGTGACTATCCCCATCACAGATAATAGCTCTTGGAGTTCCAAACCTGTTAAAGATATTTCTCTTGACAAATCCCATTACACTCCTACTATCATTATGGGGTAAAGCTACAGCTTCTACCCACTTAGATACATAGTCAACAGCAACCAGTATGTATTCATTCCCACAAGATCGTGGGAATGGCCCCATAAAGTCCAAGCCCCAGATATCAAATAAATCCACTTCTGACACATTATTGCGAGGCATCTCATCTTTCCTAGATATATTTCCCACGCGTTGGCATTTGTCGCACTGGCTTACCCAAAGCTTTGAATCCTTAAATATGTGAGGCCAGTAGAATCCAGTTTGCAGGATCTTGTGACCAGTCATTGCTACTCCAAAATGTCCTCCAAAAGGTGATTCATGACAGGCCCTGAGAATTCCCTCTTTTTCTTCATCTAGCACACACCTTCTGATGACTTGGTCACTACACCATTTGTACAGACTACAATACTCCCAAAACTAATACCTGGCATCATGTTTGAGTCTCTTCTTTTGATCACTGGAGCAATGTTGTGGCATCTATCCAGCAACCACAAAATTAGCTAACTCAGAAAACCAAGGTAGTGCTTGAGTGTGAATTATGAAAATTTTTTCATTAGGGAAGTACTCCTTAATCCATAACTGTAATTGGTTCTTACTCAAGGCTCTCAATTCAAGCCTAGACAAGTGGTCAGCCACCATATTTTCACAATCCTTCCTGTCTCTGATCTCCACATCAAACTCCTGCAACAGCAAGACCCAACGAATAAGCCTGGGTTTGTCTTCTTTCTTTGCTATGAGGTACTTAAGTGTTGCGTGATCCGTATGGACTATGACCTTTGAACCCAGGAGGTAAGCATTGAATTTATCGAATGCAAACACCACAGCCAACATCTCCTTCTCGGTAGTGGTGTAATTGAGTTGTGCTCCATTCAGTAGCTTGCTTGCATAATATATCGCATGAAAAAATTTCCCTCTCTTCTGGCCTAGCACAGCTCCTACCACGTAATCACTAGCATCACACATCATTTCGAAGGGCTCCCCCCATACTGGTGTGAATACTATTGGTGCTTCTACCAATTTAGTCTTCAGCTGCTCAAAGGCTATCCTACATTCCTCATCAAAGGTGAACTGTGCGTCCTTCTCTAGTAATGCACACAGAGGCTTGGCTATCTTGGAGAAGTCTTTGATAAATCTCCTGTAAAAGCTCGCATAACCCATAAAGCTCCTCACCCCTTGGACATTGGTCGGTGCAGGAAGTTTAGCTATCACTTCCACTTTGGCCCTGTCCACTTCTAATCCAGCTTGGGAAATCTTGTGCCCCAACACAACACCCTCAGTTACTATAAACTGACATTTCTCCCAATTTAACACCAAATTGGTGTCCACACATCTCTTCAATACCACTGACAAATTCTCCAGGCAATTTTCAAAGGTCATCCAGAAAACTGAGAAATCGTTCATAAAGATCTCCATGATGTGTTCCACTATATCCTGAAAAATTGCCATCATGCATTATTGAAAGTGGCTGGTGCATTACACAGTCCAAATGCCATCCTCTTATAGGCATATGTACCGAAGGGACAGGTGAATGTGGTCTTTTCCTGATCTTTGGGGTCTATGGCTATTTGGTTGTAGCCAGAATACCAATCCAAGAAGCAATAGAATAAAAATCCTGTGATTCTGTCTAAAAGTTGCTCCAGGAAAGGCAAGGGAAAATGATCCTTGCGAGTGGCTTTGTTCAACTTCCTGTAGTCCTTGAACACTCTCCAAGCATTGATGATTCTGGTTGTCAACAATTCATTAGCTTCGTTAGTCACCACTGTTACCCCACCTTTTTTGGGTACACATTGTACCGGGCTGAACCATTCGCTGTCTGAGATGGGGAATATCATTCCAAAATCCAACAGAATCACTTCTTTTTTCACCACTTCCATCATCTTTGGGTTCAACCTTCTTCTCTTATCTCTAGTTGGAATAGCCCTTTCCTCTAACAAGATCTTATGCATACAGATACTAGGGCTTATTCCCTTTATGTCCGCTATGGTCCATCCTATTACCTCTCTGTGCATTTTCAGAACATTCATCAATTTCACCTCCTGCCATTCCTCCAACTTAGATGATATTACTACGGGGAGGGTCTCATTCTCTCCAAGGAATGCATACTTCAAATGCGAAGGAAGAGGCTTCAACTCTAGTTTGGGTGGCTTCAAAATTGAGGGCATCAGCTTCTCATTTCTGTTTTCAATGATCACAAGCCTCACCTCAGTGGGCACAACTTCAGCATTCACATTAGTCTCAATAACTAAATTAGGCAAAAAATCACACGATTCCACATTTTCACATTGGTCATCAAAATCATCCACAGAAGTCATTTCTAAACTAAACTCATCCATTACACAACATTCGATCATGCTTGACAATTCATGCAAAATTACCGAGTCTTCATCATCATAAGCAAATTCACATTGTTCAATTTTATCTTGTTTTTCATGCTCGGATGATTCAAGTAAAGCAAGGGAAAATTTATGTTTGTGCTCAAGTTCCAAAAGATGTTGGTTACCTTCCACAGGATATACAGAACAACATTGCTCCACAGATTTGGGATATTTTATTGCATAATCCACATTGAAGATCACCTGCTCTCCGTTCACCCTGAATGTGATGGTCTTGCTTTTTACCCCTATAAGTGCATCTCCCGTGGCCAAGAATGGCCTACCAAAAATTAGAGGAACCTCTGGGTCCTCTTCCATATCCAAAATGATGAAATCAACTAGGAGTATAAACTTGTCAACTGATACTAGCACATCCTCCACCATCCCTGTGGGTTGTACTAGGGATCTATCAGCCAGTTGGAGGAGCACAGCTACTGGTTTTATCTTACCACTAAGCCCCACATCCTCTGTAATAGACAGGGGTATCAAGTTGATCCCCGCTCCTAGATCACATAGGGCCTTGTTGAAAAATTGAGTCCCAATCGTGCATAGTATTGTACAGCTCCCAGGATCTTTAAGCTTTGGATGCAACTCATTGTTTATCAACGCTTGACTCTCCTCCGTGAGTGGAATGGGTGTCTCGCACTGGAGTATTTGTTATTTGTTTGCAATCAAATCCTTCAAAAATTTTGCATATCTGGGTACAGCAGTGACCAGATCCAGCAATGGCACATTCACATTTACATTCTTCACCATGTCAAAGAACCTTGTGAATTGAGCTCCCTTCTTGGCTGGGGGTAAGACTCTTTGAGGGTAGAGAGGTAGTGGTGCATATTCCGGATAATTGTAGGCGCTTAGAGGTCCCTTCTTCCTCCTTGGTTCTGGTGCCTTCACACTTTCCTCTTCAACTTCCTTATCTGGTTCTTCCTTCTCCATGGACTCAACATTGGTTTCCTCTGTGACTTCCTCCATTGGTAGTTCTTTCACTTTGTCTTTCTTGCTCCCACTCAGTTCCTTTCCACATCTTAAAGTTATTGCATTGCACTCCTCCTTCCCTTTTGGATTTGGCTCAATGTCACTAAGAAGGGTGCCTTGGGGTCTTTGGTGACTTGCCCTAGCTAGTGGGCCCATATGTATATCGATGTTCTTTATGGATGCTTCGACATTTTTCACTTGTGTTTCCAGTGTTGAAGTTCTCTTCTCATACAAATCAAACTTTTCCAAAATCTTGTGGAGCAATTCCTCCTCATTGGCCCTTCTGGTTTCCCTGTTGTTCGATTCTCCACCTTTGAAGTATTGTCTCTGTTGGTTGCCTTGATTGTTCTGTCCCCAAGTACCTTGACCACTCTGATTCTTATATGCTCCATACTGCTATCTATTGTTGTAATTATTGACAAACTAGACAGATTCTTGAGTAAGTTCACATTTTTCAGTATGATGCTCCCCTTTGACAGGCCACACATGAGCATTTGGGCTGTTTTAGCTGCTTTCAAGGTCTGAACCTGCCTGGTTAAAGACTCTTTATTAGCTTCCAATGAAGTCTCCTCATCCAAATCCAACACTCCTCTCTGTTTCCTCATAGGGGTTTTCCTGGCTTATGAGAACAAGTATTCATCATCTGTGATTGAGTCGAACAACTCCCTAACTTGTGGAACACTTTTATCTTTTAGAGCTCCGTTGGCACAAGCCTTAACCATCAGTGAAGCTTCTGGTGATAGCCCCTTAAAGAAGGTGTTCAATTCTCTCACTTCCCCAAGGTCATTGTTGGGGCATTGCCTTAGTAAACGTTAAACCTGTCCCAACCCTCTTTGAATGTTTCACCGTCCTGTTGCTGGAAACTTCGGATCTCCATTCTCATCCTTTCCAGTTTAACCGGAGAGTAATATTTAGCCAGAAATTTCCTTTCTAATTCCTCAAAAGTAGCTATGGAAGGCCCTCCTATAGAATTGAACCAATGCTTTGCCTCCCCTTGAGAGACAACGGGAACAAGACCCTCCTCACATCATCAGGTGTAACCCTTTGCAACTTGAAAGTATTGCATAGTCCCAAAAACCAATCCAAGTGTTCGTTCGGGTCTTCATTGCTCAAACCTTGGAAAATCTATCCTTGAGTAATCATAGATACAATTTGGGTCGGTATCTGATAGCTCTCTACGTCTATTCCTTGGCGATTATTCCTTCTCTCAAAGTTTACTGCGAAATGGTCCCCGAACCGTGGTGGTTGGGGCCTAGGCCTTTCCTCATTCTGTTCAGCCATTTCTAATGCTCTCCTCCTCTGTCTCAGAGTTCTTTGCAATTCCAAATCAAGTTCAAACTCTGGTCCTTCTCGACGAAGTCGTGCCCCTGGTTGCATAAACTAAGATTTCTCTACGAAAATCCAAAAACACCACCAAAGTAGATAGATCAATAGTACCAAAATCAAGAAGAGTTTGCACGTAATGAATCAACTCAATAACGTAAAATCAAGACTCAACAAAAATCAGAACAATCAAACCACAGATACTCTAACACAAAATAAACACCAAAAATGCAAAACATAAAAACTATCACAATCAATCCCTGGCACCTAGCCTCTCCCTGCCAGCGGCGCCAAAAATTGGTACGAGCTGTCGTAGGCTCACCAATTTAACCCAAGCCACTCAAAAGATGTAGTAGCGGTGATGGGATCGTATCCACAGGGAGAGGGGAATGTCACGGTTTCGATAATGATAGTAAACAACAATACAATGCTAAGACTCAAATAACTCTAAGAATGCAACAAAACTAAAAGACAGACTTAAATCAAGAGAGGGAAAAGAGTTGCCTTGAGGGGAAAACAATTAACATGGATCTCTGTTCATTATCATTGCCTTGTGTGTGATCATGTGAGGGGACTAACTGCTAGTGTCTTGGAGTTGATTAACTTGGTGGTTCTCACAATCCCAGTTCACAAGGCTCCCTGAACTTCCCTTGTTAAGGCATGATCTTGGCACTAATTAGAACTCCCCAGATCCCTACCTTACAGAGCAATTCTAGTTCTATTCCCGACTATCTCCCTTGGTAGGGCAGCTAACTAAGGCAAACTTTCAAATTGTTCTATACAGATAAACTCAATCCTTTTCATGTAATCGACCATAATGCTATCAGTGGTTACCGCACAGATAAGATCACAAATCAACCAGGTTTTGAGACTCACAAGATATTGATTTTCAATTCAAATTATGTTATGTCCAATTGTCTTTGATAGATCCACACAGATCTCAGTGGGTACCGCAGATCAAGTATGGATTTGAATGAAATTGTGTGAACCCATTGAAACTAAACATGTAATGAACATCAATCAAGAATGAACACAGATAAATTCCATTTCAATTGTCTCAAATAGACTAGAGATCCATACAACCGAACCCTCAAGACAAGAGTTTAGCCGATCATCATGATCGGCTGATATTCCGTGATTACAAAGAGTGAATTCTCTAGATCAGCTATGTTGTTCTGTTTTCTCTTCTCAATCCTGTTCTAGGGTTTTCTCTCTCCCCGATCATCCCTTTTCTTGATCTTGCCTTGTGCTTTTTATACCTTTCCTCCTCCTCGTGGCTTGATCATGTTAGCTGAATACCATTTCCATCTGTGATGCCTCCACGTGTCCTGTAATATGCCAATCAAATAATGAAGTGAGATCACGTGGCCAACACATAACTTAAGTATTAAGAATGATCAATGCAAAATTACGAACAATTGATGATCATATGAATAGTTGTGTTTATGCCTTTGTGCATTTTGAGGTTACGCTGTGCCTTGTGCCAAATCAAATTATGTTGCTATGTGCATTAAATTATTAGGTAGAGAGTAGTGGGAGTGTGCTTGTGTATGCATGAATGTAGTGTGCAAATGAGTGAGAGTGTGCGTAAGTGAGCGTGTGCTAGTGTGTGTAGGTGCTGGTGTATGTGTACATGTGAATTGTGTGAGTGAAGTTTGAGTGAGTGTGTGCAATTGAGTGTGTGTTAGTGTGTGTAGGTGCGGCTGTATGTGTGTACGAATGTGTATAGGTGCGGCCGCACCTTGTGCATGTGTGTGAAGTGGCTGTGTGCATATGGGTACGTGTATGTGTATGTGTAAATGAATATGTGCAAGTGGGTGAATATTTGCAAGTGGGTGAATATGTGTAAATGGGTGTGTGAATGTGTGCAAAGTTTGTGTGAGTGTGTGCAAGTGTGTGTAGGTGCGGCCGAGTGTGTGTGTGAGTGTGTGTAGGTGCGGCCGCACCTTGTGTGAAGTGTTAGTGTGTGTTTGTGTATGTTTGGAGTGTTTGTGTTATGTGTGTGAAGTGAGTGTCTGCTAGTGTGTGTTGGTGCGTTGAGTGTGTGTGTTAGTGTGTGTTGGTGCATTTGAGTGTTATGTTGTGTGACTTCTGAGGCAAAATGGGTGAGTATGTGCATGCTTCCAATTATCACAATCAGACTATATACACAACGTTTTCACAATCATTTAACCATTTATCACAATTGTAAGATCATGAGCATATTTGCATACAAGTCACTCACAATGCACTTTTTTCACTAGATTTGTTCACAAAAGTTCACGTAAACACAGTAAATAAGTTGGTACAAACCCAACTTATCAAGTGTGTTTCCATGTGTGCTTGTGCAAGTGTTATTTCTTGTGTTGGTGCATGTGTGCAAGTGCCGTAGTGTGGTGGAGTGTAGCAACAAATGATGCATTAATGGTGCATGAAATGTCCTGAAGTTGTGTGCATGTGGTGCATGTGTGTGCTAGAGTTGCTTGCATGTGGTGCATGTGTGTGCACAAATGTGTAGCAATTGTGCGCATGGATGTGCACAAGTGCAGGCAATTGTGTGCATGGATGTGCACAAGTGAGTAGCAATTGTGTGCATAGATGTGCACAACTGCATGCTGTGATGTGCATGTGGTGTGCATGAAGTAGGCTGTGAAGTGCCCATGTGTATGCATGAAGTGTGATGTGAAGTGCCCATGTGTGTGCATGAGTTAGTGCACGTAGTGTGCTGAAGTGTGTGCTATGTAGTGCATGAGAGACAGCGTGCAGGCGCGCACGGGTGTGGGCGGCGATGCACGCAGCGATGAGCGCGGGCAAGCGCGGCCATGCGCGGGTGATGCGCGCGGCCATGTGCGGGCACTTCTTTGTACTACAAGTGTGTCTTCCCCTCTGAATTGGACTTTGTGGTAAGGTAAACATAAAAATTTTATATCCTTTTCTTGGCTTTCCATAGGTTTAAGAATCATGAACATTGGAGGTTTGCAGCTCAAGATATCAACATTCTACCAAACTGTGGCAGTGAGCTCAGCAATGAAAAACTGAAGTAGTGATAATAAATATGCCCCTGTTTCTCATATTTGCACACAGAATTAGAAGAAAGTTAAAACATAAGAATTGAAGTACACTCAAAGACCTTTTAGAACATCCAAGATCTCATCATTTGGATTATTAATGAGAAAGTTACAGTCAAATGAAGTTTTGCTACCAGTTCTGCCCGAATACAAAACACGTATATTAAAGCACCATTTCAAGCCTTTTGAATTCTTTCCTTGCTCTTAAACTTTAAACAGACATTTGTTTCATCTACTCAACATTTTTTATCTTTTTTTCATTTTAGCACTCCAAGTTGTACACCACATAAATGTACAAAATAACACATAACACTACACAAATGCATGAGAAACAAGTCAAAAGCTATGTGGAATAAGACATATAAGTTGGTATAAAATCAACTTATTAGGAGGACAATATTTGTTCTGGCAATAACAGCCCCCTTTGATTTTTTATCTTGAAAAAAATTATTTTACTCCATCAATAAAAATCTTATCACACAGAAATAATTTTCATTTCATTTTTTTTATTTGTAATTGGACATGCAATATATAGTTTGTCACAGTAACCACCTAATTAATTTTTGAGTTTGAATATCAAATAGGATAAATATTATCTATAATTCAAGTAATAATATTTGAAAAACTGAGGTTAGCTCAATGGCAACCCTTCCTTCAGGATTAGAAATGAGAGGTATCAGTCCCCATCACATCTATAGAGGTCTGATCTACTGTTTTAGCGCACTTGCGATTATCCTAAACTCTAGACACTAGAAGAAGTTTTGAATGGAGAAAAGTTCTAGGTACAATTAATCATAGATAGAATTATTTGTAATATTAGTATAGAAATTGATTTGTAATAAAGTAGAATTGCCGGATTACAGACAACAATTCCTCCTTTCAATTAGCTATAAATAGGAGAGCTTCTCAATTTACAAACAACATAAAAATATAAGTAGCATTGGTTATTTTGGATACAATAGCACAAGGAAGTTAATTTAATTAGTAAACTTGATAATGATTCCTCTCCAAAAGCCATTGTACTCAAAGCATCATTCTTTTTAATTTGTAGCATGGATAGAGGGGGGAAGATTTCCACTTATGAATGAAGTAAAAAGTGCAAGAGCCCTTGCTGGTTGAGAATTGGCAACAAAAGTCCCGGCTCCTCTAACCGTAACAAATGTCAAGTTCTGATATTGAACAACGTATCCGGCAACCTGCGAACACAGCAATAATTTCCACTTCTTCTAAGATTACATTAACGTTTGCAAGCAACAAATCTAGGATTATACATTGAGATGCATAACATTAAAGCTAACACGATGATCAAAACGAGAAAATTAAGTCTTTCAACTACTTGCAAATTACCTCATTTTCAAGGTACCATGGGAACCATGGAGTCTTTATTGATAGTTGTAGTTTGTTAATTGCATATCTGGTTGATGTTACTGGCATTTCCGAATTAACGTCACCACTGCAAAGCATATAGATCGACATTGTCAACCGTATATTAGAGACTCTCAAGATTATAATAACAACATCGGTTGAGTTTTTTGAATTGAATTCAATCATTTCATGACAATAACAACATGGATTGAGATAGAGTGACTCGCCTGTAAATCCAAACTCGAATTCCATGCTCCATCAACAAACTAATAATTGGCAACACAGTATCTGCACCATCGTTCCAGGAATGATTTACCGTATAACTATTAATTTTCACCACAGCCAATGGATAGAATAAAATTAAGTTAGTGAAAGACTATACAGTAGAAAATAAAACCATTAAATTTGATGGCATAATTCAGAATGATCAGTAGTAGTACTTGAAAATCTCCCAAGGATAGGGAATAGTTAATCCCATGTTAGCATGGAGAGCAATTTGTACTTGAGGATTATGCAGATATTCCAATACATAATTCGTGGAGCAAGGGCCATATCCAGGCATCTGCCAATTATATATTTGAGTCAGCATTTACCAAATTTTAATACATAAGAATATAGGATGAGAACTATTTCCAGATTCAAATGCTTACAGAATCTGTCCTCGGTGTGTAATTGCAGGTGGGGCTGTAAATGTCAAAATCGTTTATATCATACGTGACATTGTACATTATATTAAAGAACTCATTGCATTTATCTGAGTTAGGATCGGCACCAGGATCAGTGCAGTACAATTTCAGCCCTGAGTGTATTTCATCTGAGATAAGGGCATGTGTCCATGCATAATCCGAAGTTCCTTTGAACCATGATTCATAGTCTAGGTATGGATTGCCAACCTGTAATCATAATGACTTCTCATGTAAAGGATTGAACAGCTTCTAACTTTCATGTTTTTTTTTTTCTAATTTCATTCACAAACTGTTAAATGTATATAAATGACTCACAGCAATTCCTTTGACATTAATTAGAGTCTGCTTAGAGTACTCGTTGGCACGGAGAATAAGCTGAGCAAGCGGGATTACAATGCTGGCTGAACTGATGGTTCCAGCAATAAGGAAGTCTCTACTCTTGTATTCGGGGAATCTTTCAAGCCAATTAACTAGGAAGGTGTATGAGTCATGGAGAGTATTATTATCCCCAAGTAGTTGGTAGTCTGAACTTGTATTCGAGTATGAAAATCCAACCCCAATTGGAACCTCAAGAAATATGATATTAGCCTCTGGCAGGAATTGAAATGGAAGCTCTATTAGATGGTGATGCGAAAATGGAATGATACGATGAAAATTTGATGGGATTTTGAAACACTTACCACTGTTCCATGCATATGGATTGGGGTAGAGAGTTTTACCATCGCTGTTGACTCGAAACGGCCCGAGTTCTGTCATTGCTCCAATGCCAAAGGAAGAGCACCCGGGCTCTGTGCTCCAACAACAAAGAATATTCAAACATCAGCAGTGTCAGTTTTATGTTTATATTTCAGACATAATTTTAAATTTGTTCACAAAAATTACCTCCATTTAACCAGAGTAGTAGAGGTTTAGATTGCGGATTTTGCGGGGACTCGACAAAATAATAAAATAAAGCTCTTCCTGCAGTGGGATCAACTGTAACATGCCCAGAATATTGGTTGAAGTCAACCCCATCAGGTTGTCCTGGTAATCTTTCAATTTTGTCATTTTCTTTCAGCCCATCTTGGGGACTAATAAACACAGGTAATATCTCGATAGATGTATCTGATTGTGATCCCAAGTTAAATAGCTTTGTTTTGAATTTGCTAAATTGTTGAGAACCTTGACATCCATAATGGGATACCACTACCAAAAGGATTGACAATGTGCAAAGTATATTGGCCATTAAGATGAGATTAAGTCTTCAAAACTAGGAATCAAAGTGATGATCTTACATCTTAAAATACTCAAATTTATAGCCTTAAAAGAGGGCTATATTTAGTTGCCATTTTGTTTCATCTTTTCATCAAGATATGCTTTGAATTTCCTTTTGTCATTTTTCAAACTGACGTCCATTTATTAGGTGCTTTGGCAGTAAAAATTTTAGTAAACAAACCCGTAGAGGCTTGAGATAATCCAAATCGATGTTGTTGCACATATAGCAACAATTTTTTCATCACCGGTTTTGTTTTATTTGGTGACTCATTTGGAAACGTTAAAAACAAATAAAACATATAGAAAATAATTTGTTGAAAAATTAATCTAAATTTTTATTAATTAGTAGTTTCCTAATATGTTTTGTTTCTTAAGTTTAAAGTTGTTTCTTAATAGTATTTGTTTCTTAATTAGTTATTGGTAGGAATTAGGAAAGTGTGGAATTAAGAAATCTCTTACAATATAAATAGAGGGTGTTAGGGATTTTTGTAAGGAGAGGAGTTGGAGAGAGAAACCTCAATGAGGTGTTGTGAGAAAAAGCTATACGGCGACTTAGAGAAATTCCGTGGACTAACGGATGTTATTGTTGTGTGACGGTTGTGTCATGCGTGAGATTTTGTGATTGTAATTCCTATCCTCCCAAACATATTTTTGCTTATTGTGATTTGATTAATTCAATCCTTCAAATTGGTATCAGAGCCTAGTTATTGTTGATTAACTATGGCGGGAAGAAATATAATTTGTTTTGTTCCCAAACTGAAGGGAAAACAAAATTATAATATTTGGAGAGATCTGATGGAAATCCATTTGGAAGCTTTTGATTTGATCTAATGCATTCAAAAGGAATTACCTGAAGATGTTGCTGCAGATAAAATGAGAGAAGAAAAACTGGCTTTGTCCCAAATTCATCAGGCTGTTAATCAATCAGTTTATTTGAAAATCTCAAAAACCAAAACTGCAAAGAAGGCTTAGGATATTTTGGAGAAGACATACAATCGTGTTGACACAATTCAACACAATAATTTATTGGTGTTGACAAAAAAGTTTGAACTTTACACTATGGAAAATAATTTGATGATGTTGAAATAAAAGTTTGAGCTTTGCACAATGGAGAAGACAGAATCCATTTATTCATATTTTTCTCGTCTGTTGGTAATTAAAGACGAGATGAAGTTAAATGGTCATGTATTGAACGATGAAAATTTTATTGCAAAAGTTCTCAATACACTACCTTTGAAGTTTGAGTATTTTGTAGCCTTGATGATAGAGACCAAGAATTTGGCAACATTAAAAATTGAGGAATTGCAGTGTTCATTAGTTCTATTTGAACAAAGAATTAATGAAAAATTAGATGGTCAGATAGAGGATACAGAAAAAGTAATTGTGACCAGAGATTTTATTTTTGATGAACAAAGAGCTTCGAATTGGTCTTCTAAAGAACCAATGGTATCAATTGGGCAAACACAAGTGTCTTTCTATATTGAGGAAGAAAACAATGACCACCAAAGTGAGCAATTTCAACAACCAAATGTTGATCCTTCATCTTCAAGTATTGAATCCACTTTAGAAATTGAAAATCTCAAGGAAGAAGATTGTGGTTATCATCATGATAATGTTATTGAAGAGGTGAAAAAAGTGTTGATTCAATTGAGGAAATAAAAGAGATAATTTGTTTGGTAGATCAAGAATAAGAAATTCAACTTGATGATTATGTGGAGAAAAAAAAATTGACAATATAATTATTGAATAAATCAATGTTGAGTTAAACAAAAACAATAAAGACAATGATACAATGAAATTTCACGTCTGTGAAGATGTGGATGAATTTGTTGTTCTTGTGAATAAAGAAGAAAAGGAGGTTGGTGGTTTCACTTATGAAGAGAAAGACAAAATTATCTATTTTGAAGTGGAAAAAGAAACCATATACATGCTTGAGGTGATAAAAATATCACTGGTGATAATGACATTATTGAGGTAAACAATATTGAAAAGATTATTCAAGTTGAACAATAAGATTTCTTGATTTTTGGACATTACATTGGTCATTCTCTATTAGAAGAGAATGTTGGTATATGGAAATTTTGTGCTAAAGGAAAAGAAATAGAAAACATATTTGACAACTTCAAGATCCGAAACTACAAAATTCGTCTCAAATTACATGTGAAGACGAAGATGAAGATAAAGAAGAAGATCAAATACAAATTCAAACTGCAAAAGAAATCTCAAAAGAAATTCAAGCACATGACTTGAAGACATTGATCATATATGGAAAGTTTAGTTTAAAGGGGAATTCGTTGAAAAATTAAACTAAACTTTTATTAATTAGTAGTTTCCTAATATGTTTTGTTTCTTAAATTTAAAGTTATTTCATAATAGTATTTGTTTCTTAATTAGTTATTGGTACGAATAGGAAAGTGTGGAATTAAGAAATCTCTTACAGTATAAATAGAGGGTGTTAGGGATCTTTGTAAGGAGAGGAGTTGGAGAGAGAAACCTCAATGAGGTGTTCTGAGAAAAAGCCATATGGTGGCTCAGAGAAATTCCATAGACTAACGGATGTTACTGTTGTGTGACGTTTGTGTCATGCGTGAGATTTTGTGATTATAATTCCTCTCCTCCCAAACATATTTTTTTCTTATTGTGATTTGATTAATTCGATCCTTGAGAATTTGATGCACAGAAATTATCTATGTCGACAAACATTTGGCCATGTCCTATAGCATATGGATGTATATCCTGAACTCAATATGAAGGATTTAATCACCTCGCGTTCTTAGCATATATAAATAACCAATAAAATCTTCGTTTCCCTTTCGGTTCTTCACTCTACGAAATTGGATCTACAAGAGTTACAATCTCAATTCCACCAATCAAGTGCTTTTTCAAATCTCAGTAAATCAATAAGACACTTAGAAAACTCAAATACTAATTTTGCAATAACTCCCTTACGTGTATTACATTGTGTTTTTCCATATATCTTCAATAATAATATACAAGTAAATGAGATTGACTTGAAAATGTTGCGAATTTTCTTTATTAAAAATTACAATGGTTTATATACAAAGAATTTCTAACTGTAATAATATGTTGAATATATAACTAGCTATTGATGGGAAATCATTGATGAAATTATGCAAAAGCTAATCAGGTAATAATTCTCTTGAATTGTGTCATTGATCTTTTCCTTCAACCTGTCATTGATTATTACCGAACTACACACATCCCCCCCCCCCCCCCCCCCCCCCCCCCCCCCCCCCCCCCGGCCCCCCCGCCCTTCCTTTTTAGGTTAGCAGTGAGAGAATAAACACCCACCTTGTAATGAAATGACGCAAATGAATCTTTTGGCAGTATAAATATTTGCAATTTGCTTTATAGTAGAACGATTACAAAAATCAATAGCTTCAACTATAAGTTTTCACGAATAAAATGGTAGTTAATTTCAATGCGCTTCATCCGGGCATGGAAAATAGGGCTGATGAATGCTAATATGTTAGGATTTATCTATATTTATTTTAGATTATATTGGCATTATTATATCAAAAAAGTGTTGATAATTGCATGTTTATTTGAAGGAAGTTGTTGGGTATTAAAAGTGCAAGAATAGTGAAAAATGGATCTAGACGCATTTTTGGGAAGATTCAAGGCATGTTCTTAAGGGATAATTGAAGAAGTTGAGTTGAAGAATAAAAGACAAGCAAAGAAGTTGGAGAAAAAGTCTCCTATTTATTTGGAGAAATTCAGTAAAAACGTGTGAAGATTAAAATTGGGAATAACATTAGTTTTATGCATTTATTCATAATAATTATATTTTTGACATAATTATAGCTTTTAAGGATAATTCTCACTTTTGGAGAATTAGATTAATATTAGGGAATTATTGAGTAGCTCTATAAATAGATAGTCAAGCTACAAAATAAGGGAGACTTAGTTTTAGTTTACGTAGTTTTTAGTTTAGGCTTATTTTAAACTTTTAATTTTCATTAGTTTTTTTTAGTTCTTAAAGTAATTTTAGTTTCTATTTTCAAGTTCATTTTTACTTTATTTTCTACTTTATTAATTAGTACATCATGAATATCATCTTATTCAATTCTTTTGCTTCTTGTTTAATTATGTCTTTGTTCTAAACTAGATTTCCAAGTAAAATATTGATGTAGCACTAATTTAATCTTGTGAGATCTAATTAAATTTAAAAAAATATATAAAACTAGTACCTTTTTATGTTCTGTGATAAAGTGTTTATGAATTTTTTGTGATTGTTAAATAATTCACAATGTTTAATTAATTGCAAAAAAATCTAATGCCAAATAAAACGGTGGATCCGTAATTGTCCATTTAGTTTTAATTAGTAGTAAGACTGTTATTCATTAGCAGTAGGCATAAGGAGTTGGTATGGGCATATGGCGTCCATATAAACATATTACAATCATATTTTTCTCATCTTAATGCTGTTAATGAATTAAATCTAATGAGATGTATTCTTAGGTTGTTTATTAATTAGAGAGTAGTTAATGACGTCCTTTTAATTACCAACAAGTAAGGAGAAATGAGGTTATGTCAGTGACGTTCCCCATAACTATAACTTGTTTATTTGAATTACATGTTTAAAATTTGCATCAAGAATCAAGTTATTAATTAGTGTGGATTCAATGCTTTAACTGGATTTTCTTTTCTATTGATTTAATTATCTTGTTATCTATTTTGTTGATTTGTTTCTAATCTTTTTGTGACAAGTTTGAAGGAAAATTACAATCATTTCCTTGGGAGATGACCTTACTCCATTGCTATACTAGTGAATAGTAGGTTTTAATTTTGGTGGCGTAACGGCACTATCAAATTTTGGCGCCATTGCCAAGGAATGACATCAGTAATTTTTTTATTAATATTTTATTTTATCTTTCTTGGGTTTATGATATTTTCTAATATTGTAGGACCATTGAATTACAATCCATAAATTGAAAGGTTAGCAAGGTGAGGAAAAAATAGACAATGGATATGCATGCTTTGATGTCCAACATGGCTAATAATAAGCAAATATTTGGAGTTGATACATCCCAACAAATGCATGAGGTACAAATTTGTGGTATTTGCATAAATTGACACTCAACATATATTGCCCAACTCTGCAAGATGAAATACATGCATGGCAACCACAGGGGCATTATGAACAAATTCTTAACCAATACAATTTTTGTTGGTATGATGATCCTAACTTGACCTATATGTCATCTGAATACCAAAATACCCATTTCGACCAATTTTATTCACCTTATTCACAATAGACATTTGATTTTCTACTACAATAGCAACTATTAGAACTACCGGCGCCCATACTAGACCGAAATTTAGAAGATATAATTAAGACTCTTGTGTGTGAAAATCTCAATTTTCAACTAGAGAAACGGGCCAATTTTGTTAATATGGGTACACAACTCACTCAAATGGCTACAACAATAACAACGTTGGCAACTAATGAAGGTAAATTGTCATCACAAGTGAAGGTGAATCCATTGGAGAATGTAACTGCTATAACGCTTGAAAGTGCTAAGGAACTAAAGAATCAGAGAATAAATTAAATGTTCAAATGCCTATTTCAGTTCCAATCCAAATGCCCATTTCAAAAGTCTACGAGAAAGAAGCTGACCAAATGCCCATATCAGAGCCAAACAACATACCCATATCAGACTCTATCCATAAACCCGAAGTAAGTAGCAAGCCTTCAATTTTTAAGCATCAAATTGTTTTGACACCACCTTTTCTTAGTAGGTTTGCTCAAGAGAAGAAGGAAGAAGAGAGACAAGATCTCTTGAACATCTTTCAAAAAGTGGAGATTAATGTCCCACTCATCGAGAACATGGAATTCCCATACGACCATGAATTTGTTTTTAATGTTACTACTATTGAACCCCTAGTTGAAGAATTTGTGCAATATACTTTTATGCAGGATGATCTTAAATGGACTTTGACACAAGATAAAATAGATAAGGACGTTGTCATATGCCCATTTGTGTAAATGAATGAGGTAATATCAATCCATATGCCCATTTTGCAGGAACCCAATTGGAGTCAAAACCTCTTTCTACCCATTTGAAGTACACCACGCTGATTACTTGAGCAACATATTCATGTCTAGCCAAAGATAATAACTAAATGCGCTAATGGGAGGCAACTCATATTTTCTTTTCATTCTTTAATTTAATAAGTTCTAATTTTCTTAGTTGCTTAGTTTTTTTTTCAAAAAAAAAAAATAAAAAAATTTATTTTATAATAAATTCTAATTAAGTTTCTTTTCTTTTATAGGTAAATAACAATCACCCCACAATCTTCACGGCCTTTCGCCATTGGACTTCATTTTCCCCAATGTTTCCACTACATCAATCCAAGTCACAACCTCGCCAATAAATTTTCATTCAACTCGAAGTTTATTATTATTTATTATTATTTATATTTTTGTTGAGATGTCTATTGTGTTATTCGTATTTTTATTTATTTTATTTCATTTTTCTTTTTTTTCATGCTTGTTTATACACGGAGGACCGTGTATTATTCAAATGTAGAGGAGTTTATTTGATTTTGTTGTTTTTGTCAATTTGGTTCTAAATTTCAATTTTTTTTGTATTTTCGAATGGTCAAGTTTTTGTCATTAAAATCTTGTTAGTAAAAAAAAGGTTTTTTAGATGCCTTAAAATTTGTGAATAATAATTGTTTGGATTTGAGCATGTTTTGAAAATTTTTTGTTGTCATCTCTATTTTAGAACAATTTAAATACCATGTATATGTTCCGGAATGAGAAATTACAAGAATTATTTTTTTCTTTGAACTGTTAATGTGAGTTTTGAACCTAAGTATGCAAGAACCACTTTCTTGGTACTTAATGAATTTTTTTTTGAGAGTATATCATAATTAAATAGGCATCTTTTAAACCTAAACCTTTTCTTTGTTTTAAAAACCACAAAAATCAGCCATAAACCTTATTATTTAACTTTTTTTTCAGCCTATTTTGTCAAAGAATATGCTGGATAAGTCTTGAATTTATTTAATACTCCTTGGGTATATATGTCCCAAGTTATGAAATCATTTTTGTGGAAATTGAAAAGAGAAAAGGAGAAAAGAATAAAGAAAATGAAAGAAATCTCCTTAGAAAAAAAAAACACAAAGATGAGGCATAATGGAAATAATTATTGTTGGTTGAAAAGTTAATTGAGAAGCAGCTGTGGTTGCTTAAAAAAATAAAATCTCAAGGAGTACTTTTTGAAGTTTGTAAAGATTTTGATTTGGTTATTTCTTCTTTGATAAATTTTAGCCAATTAATATTCTTTTATCCTTCCCTTAACCTTAGGCCCGTTTCAACCTTATAAAGACCTTGTTGATTTATGCATAAAGTCATTTTCTTATCTAGTGGAGATATGACCTCATTTCAAACTTATGGTAATGTCATTTTATTGTGTTGTGTGAAGTTTCCTATTTAACAATGTGTGATATTATGAGTGAAAATTGTGAGAAAATTAATTCTTGTTTATTTTAACTGGAATGAAGAGTTGTTTTAAATTGTTTTTAAATAGAGATGATTTTGTTGATAAAATGGTGATATTCAAAACCAAGTTGTTATTCATTTTAGTTAAAGGCACTGTTTGAGTCGTATGTGTGTGTGTTTTTTAAAGTCTCTTTAATCATTTTGTGAAAATGTGTTTTATTGTTTCTAGTTAATCATACTTGGGGCCAAGCATGATCCAAGTGTGGGGGAGTTGATAAATGCCAATATTTTAGGATTTATCTATATTTATTTTAGATTATATTGGCATTATTATATGAAAAAAGTGTTGATAATTGCAGGTTTATCTGGAGGAAGTTGTTGGGTATTAAAAGTGCAAGAATGGTGAAAAATGGATCTAGACACATTTTTGGAAAGATTCAAGGCATGTTCTTAAGGGATAATTGAAAAAGTTGAGCTGAAGAACAAAAGGTAAGAACAGAAGTTAGAGAAAAAGTCTCCTATTTATTTGGAGAAATTCTGTCAAAAAATGTGTGAAGATTGAAATTTGGATTGACCTTAGTTTTATGGATTTATTCCAAATAATTATCTTTTTTGAGATAATTAGATAATTATAGCTTTTAAGGATAATTTCTGTATTTAGGGATAATTCCCACTTTTGGGGAATTAGATTAATATTAGGGAATTATTGAGTAGCTCTATAAATAGAGAGTCAAGCCACAGAATAAGGGGTCCTCCAGTTCTAGTTTACGCAGTTTTTAGTTTAGACTTATTTTAAACTTTTAGTTTTCATTAGTTTCTTAGTTCTTAAAGTAATTTTAGTTTCTATTTTCAAGTTATCATTACTTTATTTTCTATTTTATTAATTAGTACATCATGAATTTCATCTTATTCAATTATTTTGCTTCTTATTTAATTATGTCTTTGTTCTAAACTTGTATTTCAGTTAAAATATTGATGAAGAACTAATTTAATCTTGTAAGATCTAATTAGATTTAAATAACTATGTAAAATAAGTACCTTTTATGTTATGTGATAAAAGGTTTATGAATTTTCTGCGATTGTTAAATAATGCACAATGTTTAATTAATTGAAAAGTATTTTAATGCCAATTAAAATGGTAGATCCATAATTGTCCATTTAGTTTTACTTAGTGGTAAGACTGTCATTCATCGGCAATGGGCATAAGGGGCTGGTATGGGCATATAGCGTCCATATGAACATATTATAATTAGGTTTCTCTAATCTTAATACTGTTAATGAATTAAATCTAATGAGGCGTCCTCTTAGGTTGTTTATTAATTAGAGAGTAGCCAATAAGGCGTCCTTTTAATTATCAACAAGGAAGGAGAAATGAGGTTATATCAGTGATGTTCTCGATAACTATAAATTGTTTATTTGAATTACATGTTTAATATTTGCATCAAGGATCAAGTTGTTAATTAGTGTGGATTCAATGCTTTAACTATATTTTCTTTTCTATTGATTTAATTATTTTATTATCTATTTTGTTTATTTGTTTCTAATCTTTTTGTGACAAGTTTGAAGGAAAATTACAACCATTCTCTTGGCAGACGACCTTGTTCCATTGCTATACTAGTGAAGAGTAGGTTTTAATTTTGGTGGCGTAACGACACTATCAAGAACCGTGAGACATGTGAATGGCACTCTTATATATTATCACAAAGGAGAATAGGAGATTGTTCAAGAGTGAAATCGAGATCATGAAAAAGATATCAGAGCCATGCAATTCTGCAATGGTAATTGTTAGAGCACAATATTCAGCCTCAACACTTGAGCGGAAAACCGTATGTTCTTTTTTGGAAGTTCAAGACACATAATTAGAGCCAAGAAAAATACAATAACTAGCAATTCTTCTTCTTGTTTTTGGACAACCTAACAAATCTACATTACGAAAAGTATTAAGAGTGGAGAAAGTATTGGGTGGTTATTAACCTATAAGGAACACAACAAAGTACTATAATTTATAAGTTGAATTCCACCTATTAGGAATATCTTTACTAAATATTTTTGGTTTTTGTCCATTTTCCATACAAAATTTTACCTATAGTTTCAGTAAATTTGGACGGAACCATAAAAGACTAATTGCCTCTTTAATAGGCCTAATATACGTATTTATTATTTTTAAACCATCTTGTACCGCTAAATTTAATATGTGGCATGCACACCTAATATGAAAAAATTTTCATCCTATTATTGGTTGACAAAGACTTGTTAATTGACTAATCGAAGTCATATTGGCCGAAACATTATCAAAACCAATTGAATTTTTTTTAGATAAACTATATTCATCTAAAATAATATTCAATAGATTAGATATATTATCTGCGGTATGTCTTGATTCAAAATGACAAAAAACAATAATTCTTTTTTGTATTTTTCAATCATTATCAATCCAATGACAATTTACTCCCATATAAGAATACATTTGCCATAAATCACTCCAAATATCAAACATATAGAAACACTACCATTTAATTTTGAAAAAGTTTCAATTAAAATTTGTTTTCCACCTTTATATATTTTTTTAATTCTCTTGTTATTGTTGTTCTAGTCATTCTTTTAGCTTGTTGATTTAATGCATTTTGACAATAATGAGTAAATCCTACTTTTTCACCAAAACCAAATATTAAATGTTCTATGGCTATCATTTTAGCTAATTCTTTTCTTTTTCTTCATCCGAATATTTAAAAAGAGGATTATTAGAGGGAATAAACCCGGATAATTGTGATTGGTTGGTGGAAATGCCGATTTTGTGTGGATGTTTTTTCTTCAAATGTCGGACAAAGTTCCATTACCTGATTATTTCTTGAAAGCATATAATTTATTTTCTGAACAATAATTGCATTT
This sequence comes from Ophiorrhiza pumila, assembly GCA_016586305.1. Taxonomy (NCBI): domain Eukaryota; kingdom Viridiplantae; phylum Streptophyta; class Magnoliopsida; order Gentianales; family Rubiaceae; genus Ophiorrhiza; species Ophiorrhiza pumila. The sequence goes on from BLIW01000005.1 coordinate 22,904,967, forward strand.
CGCCTTCATTGGTTGTTGGTTGGAATCTAATATCTTTGTATAGTGCTTCTTGAACATATCCAATTTTAGCCTTTCTTCAATATTGGGGCTTTTGGTTTCTCCACACCACCAAAAATTTGCTCACTTTGGTTAGAATCAAATTGTGAACTACCAATAATATCTCTATTAAAACTATCCACTTTATAGTAAATTAAAATAAAGTAATTGAATAAATATAAATAATTAGATAAATAGATAAATAGAAATAATTCAAATAATAAAAACTATTAATGAGGATTCAATATTTAATAAAATAAATAATTTCAAAAATTATTAGCTAAATATTTGAATAAAATAAAATAAAGTAAAGTAAAGAATTGAATTTTGAATATAATGAATTAATGAGGAAAAATAAGTTAATGATAATAAAGAAAAGTAAATAATATAAATGATAATTGAGAGAATTAATAGAATTGAGATTGAGAGAATTGAGAGAATTGAGATTGAAAAAGAATAAGAGAATGGTGTGAAAAATTAATTTGGGGGGTTTGGGTATTTATAGAAGGATAAAAAAGGCCATGGTCGTTGGCTTGCCAACGGATAAATGTTGTTGATGACCGGTGCATCCAACGGCCATCTCTTTCTAGCCGTTGGATGTATAATATTTTTTGAAGAAATCGGCGGTTTTGAACCGTCGGTTCAAGGTTCGGGCCCGACAGGTGCCGGTTCCGATTTCGAGCCCAACTCGTCAGGCCAATTCGGGCTAAAACCAAAACTGTGGCCATGTCCAAGGGTAGTAGTATCATGATCATTGTTGAGAGATGTTAAGGAAATTAAATATCATCATCATCATTTTCGATAGGATTAGTGAGAGTGGATTTTGATTTTGTGTTAAAGTAGGAAGATCTTAAATTCAGGGAATGGAGGAATCTTCATGAATTGGTAAGTTTAGAGTTGAGAGTTGGGGAGTACATGGTGTATTTTGGTAGTTTTGCATAATATTTTTAACCGCACAATGATTTGGGTTTTGTGAAAATTACAAATCATAACAAATCATTAGAGTATAAAAACCATGGCCTGCAGTGTGTGTTTTTTCCGTGCAGTGTGCTGCGATTTAAACGGTTTAAAATTTAAGTATACCATACTCAATTAAGAAAAAGAAAATTTATTTATGTAGACAAAAAGTTGGCACTGTTCTATTATGTGATACAAAATGGCGTTGCCTTAAATGTTAAACATTTGAAATCAAAATGATGCTTATTTCAAAGTTACAGATCATTGAACTCCTCTCCTCATTAGTGAATTATAACCTACTAGAAAACATTCTCTATTGTCCTTTATGACTATTTGGTGCATTCTACCTTTGATTCCTAGACACGCAATGGCTACAATAGTTTGTTAATATGATGTAGTTATCATTTTGATTTTTTATCTTGAAAACAAATTATTTTACTCCATCAATAAAAATTTTATCACACAGAAATAATTTTCATTTTATTTTTATTATTCATTTGTAATTGGACAAAAAATATAGTTTGTCACAGTAACCACCTAATTAATTTGTGAGTTTGAATATCAAATAGGATAAATATTATTCATACTTCTAGTAATAATACTTGAATAACTAAGGTTAGCTCAATGGCAACCCTTGCTTCAGGATTAGAAATGAGAGGTTTCAGTACTCATCATTCACTCTCTCCAAAACTCAAAGGGTCGACATTAGACATGGCCACAGTTTTGAAACTGCCAGTCCATGGAACTGGAACCGAACCGCCCCTCAGTGGTTCTTGTTACGAATTCGGAACTGGCAGTTTCGGTTTTGATTTCGATTACGGTTTTAGTTTTAGTTACGGTTTTATTTCTGGTTACGATTATGATTTTATTGCGGTTTTGGTTACGATTTTATTCCCATTCGAATTCGATTTCAATATCGAATTCCAATTTCAACCTCCAAATTTGATTTTGAATTGTTTTATTCCATAATTTAAACTTTAGGGGTTAGGTTTTAGTAGTTACAACTTAGAAATACTAAATTTTATAAGTTATAATTTCATATATTTAGATTGTTAGAAATTAATAAAACTTTTAGGGTTTTATAATTTGAGCAAACTGCCTAGATGGTCATTAAACTTTTTGAAAATTTGTCTTTTGATCCCTTAACTTTTAAAGTGGCCTAAAAGGTCACCAAACTCTTCAAAAACGTAACTTTTGATCATTTCGTCCAATACCTCCGTAAGTGGAAACGGAAATAAACTTTTTGAAGGGCATTTTTGTTCGCATAGCACAAAAACAAGGTTAAAATAGTAAATTCACCAAAAGCGACCACCAAACACCACATTCCCTACCAAAGAGGGGTCGTCAGCTTAGACAAAATCTTAATTTCCTCTGAAAGTGAAAATCTCAAATTTTCATCGCAAATCAACTTTTTTCAACAACAATAAATGCTTCTTCAGGGTTGTTATATTGCTATCACAAATTTCTGATTTGCATTTTCTGGGTTTAGAGGGCTGAATTTGCACTCCTATTTGTATTTGCAAAAGTTACATTATTTGATATCAATACCTGGAATTCTCGGAGAAGTTCAGATGGTGTCTGTACCCAAGAAAAAAGTGCATCTTTCTTGAATGAGAAAATGTTGTGTTGGTTGTGATTGTTTTGAAACTTTGGCAGATGTATCAGTTTAGGTGGCTGTGTTGGCGAGCATTTAGAGACATGCGAGATAAGAATGGAGAATAAGGGCAACATAGACATATCAATTATCAGAGTTTGCTGTTATCCATCTAAAACCATTAAATGAAGGAGTTTGAGAAGTCTGCACTCTGCCCCCATTTTTTTAAGTAAAGACACATTGATTAAAGTCCAGTCTAGCAGAGAGTTCAGACAGTGGAGGCTCGAGAGCTGCACGACCACCGCAGAACAATCTGACGCAATGCTTTAAAGTATAGAAATAATTATTATATTATGGGAAAGCTAACCTAATCGATTTTGCGCTTTTCTGTGTTGTGCAGATAAAATACCCTTCAAAAATTTGATTTCTTTTTCCACTTACAGAGGTATTGGACGGAAGGACCTAAAGTTGCGTTTCTAAATATTTTGGTGACCTTTTATGCCACTTTAAAAGTTAAAGGACCAAAAGACGAATTTTCAAAAAGTTTAGTGATCATCTTAGCAGTTTTCTGTTATAATTTTAATGTCAACAAATTTTACAAGTTAGAATACTAGATAATTACATTGTTAGAAAGTAATAAATGAAAAACTGCTAAATTTTATTCATTGGGATAAAAAAAATTACAAGTTAAAAATTTTAAATCATAAATTTGCAAGTTAGAAATTAATAAATGAAGAAATACTAAATTTTATTCATAATTGATGGTTTAAACTTTAAATTTGAATGGTACATTAATACAATTGCAAAATACTTTTTGATGTACAATAATACAACTATACAAATAAAACTATCACATTTATATAAAAAAAAATATAGATATGAAAATTATAATATTTGAAAAACATGATAAATTATTTCAAATTTTTAATAATATAAAAATATACAATATTAAATTTTTCTTCATTTTAATAAACTAATAGTAGTCGTCATCATTATTGGCTCTATCAACATTGGTGATAGGTGAATTAGTAGTACAACTAGAGCTACCATCGATGGTGACGTCTAAATCAAAAATTTTATTCTATGTCTTGTTCTTGTTCTCTATAAGTGATTTTACTCCAGTCATCTACTAAAGCTTAAAATATTGCCACCTTGACTAAACACTTGTTCCACGGCTACGGTTGTTGTTGGGCCGCCAAAATTTCTTTGGCAATCAAAGAGATGACGGGACACATTATTGTCTTCTTCTTCCACCATTCCAATACTTTGAAGTTCTCAATACTATCACATTCTAACTTGTTATCACTAAAATCAAAAGAAGTAGTTAAATATTCCTTAAGTTCCGTACTAGTAGTACCCTTGTATTTTTCTAGCGATTGAAACATTTCTAAATCGGGATGGACAAAGGAAGATCAAATATTGGAAGTTGAAATAATATTGTGACTAGTGCTAGTGCTAATAGTACTACTAATAGGAACTTGTTGATGAAAATTAGTAGAATATTCCTCATATAATGCATTTATTATATCTATAGTCTCATTTATGTATTTACTTACATTTAATTGTAATTGTATAATTTTCGGATCTAATGGAAAACATTCTTTTAACATATAATAATATAACTTCAAATATTGTTCTAAACCTTTAAAATTAAAACGTGGATCAAGAACAATATAAACAAAATATAAAATTAGAATTTCTTTATAATAATCAAGCCATTTTTCTAACATGTGAACAATACTTTGAGTCAAAGTTTCATCATTTATATGATTTTTTAATTCACCAACTATATTACATGCTTCAACTAAAAATAAATCAGAAGTTGTATAAAACACACGTGAAAATATATAAGTAGCATATTTAAAAACCTTTAAAACTTCTAACACAAAAAGTCCAATGAGTAGGAAACAATACAATTTCAAGACAAGAGTTATCAATATAAAAATCACATAACAATGAACTATATTTAGAATAATCACAAAGTAAATTAGAAGTTGAATTCCAACCATTTGGAATATCCTTTTTTAAATCTTTTAAGTTTTTGTCCATTTTGTATACAATATTTTGCCCATGTTTTCATTAATCTTGGATGTCCAGTGAAATATTTGATTCCATATTTAATTGGTTTAATATGACTTTTTAATACACTTAGCTATTTTGAATGGATAAATTTAAAATGTTACATACACATCTAATACGAAAAAATTTCCCACCTATAATTGGTGCACAAATATTTTTTTAATTTTACAATAGATGCATTATTAGCCGATGTATTATAAAAACCAATTGAAAAAATTTTATCCGTCAAATTATATTCATGTAAAATAACACTAATTAATCTAGATATATTTATGGCCGTACAATAATTATTAAAAATTACAAATGCAATTACTTTTTTTTTTTTGTAGAAACGAATTTGAATATCCCAATGACAAATTATACCTATATAACTATTCATTTACCAATGATCACTCCAAATATTAGAACATATTGAAACACAAGAATCTAATTTTGAAAAATATTCCCAGAAGTTATTTTTTTCATTTTCATAAATTTTTTTAATATCACGTGTTAAAGTTGTTCTATGAACACGTTTAACTTGTAAATTTGCATTTTCTTGTACTAATCTTACAAAATTTTATTTTTCACCAAATGAAAATGGTAAACGTTGTGTACAAACAAATCTAGCTATACTGTATCTCCATTTTAAATAACTGAATTTAAATAAATTTAAATTACTAGAAGAAGAATAAACTTATTAAGAAAAACCGGTTAATTGCATTTGTGACTTGTGAATGCCGATTTCTTGAGGATGCGTTTTCTCCAAATGCTTGGTTAGTGTATATCCGCTCCCAAATTTTTAAGCGTAAGATTTCTCAAAAAAATTTGCATTTTGCTCTAATAAGAACTCCATCGGCATCAAAATTTTTTGTGAAATATTTCACAAACATGTTGGATTTTGGATTTATTGGTGGACGATGACTTGACGGTAATGGATTCACACTTTCATCATTAATATTAACTGGTTGCGATGAAGAATCAAAACTATCCAAAATATAATTTTTATTTATAAAGATTAGAAAAGAATGAGGAATTGAAAAATTAATATATAAAAAATAATAATTTAACTGACAATTACAATAAAAAAAATAATTAGAATAGAATTTTATAGAATTTGGACGCTTGAAAATTGAGAAGGAAAGAATTAAAATATTGAGAAAGAGAAGTAGAAATTGTGTGAAAAAAAAATGAAAAATCAAGGAAGTATTTTTAGAATTAGAAAAAGAAACATGTAAAAAAGGTCACAAACGCATTTAATGGTACACACGCCTTTAATGGGGATGCAAAATTCTAATTTTCTTAAGGATTCAATTGAATTTTTTATAATTTTTACATGGACCTAACATAATTTTTCAAATCTCGGGGGCCGGCCGCACCCCCAATGATCCGCCCCTGGTTCCATCACATCTATAGAGGTATGATCTAGTGTTTTAGTGCACTTGTATCGGTCCTAAGCGTCAAATACTATCAAAAGTTTTGAATCAAGTAAAGTTCTAGATGTAATAGTATAGAAATTAATTTATAAAAAAAGTAGAATTGCATATTAGAGACAACAATTCCTCCTTTCAATTAGCTATAAATAGGAAAGCTTCTCAGTTTACAAACAACATAAAAATATAATATTATTGGTAATTTTGGATACAATAGCACAAGGAAGTTAATTTAGTAAACTTGATAATGATTCATCTTCAAAAGCCATTGTCCTCAAAGCATCATTGTTTTTTTTTTCAAGTTGTAGCATGGCTAGAGGGGGGAAGATTTCCACTTATGAATGAAGTAAAAAGTGCAAGAGCCCTTGCTGGTTGAGAATTGGCAACAAAAGTCCCAGCTCCTCTAACAGTAACGAATGTCAAGTTCTGATATTCAACAACGTATCCGGCAACCTGTAAACACAGCAATACATAATTTCCACTTCTTCTAAGATTACATTAACGTTTGCAAGTGATATAACAATATTCAGATATGGAATTTGAATAGTAGGAACCAGTCAAAGTTTGTTTCTGACCAACTACCGAACAACAAGGAACGGTAATACAGTGTGCAACGGTAACATAATTCTAAAGGCTATATATGTTCATTTGATTAACTAATTAAGAAAAATGATTATTACAATTACAGATAATGACTTTGGCATCGGAGTGAAATCCCCAGGGACCACCTCAGGACTTTGCTTTAACGTCATCTTGTTTTGCAGATCATACACAAAATTATTGCTGGAGGTCGGATCACATCTGCTCGGTCAGTCAATATTCCCGAGGTGAACATTTGAGCTGCAACAATTGGCGCCGTCTGTGGGAAATTTGGAGAAAGGTTCATACAACAAAACGGTGATGGCGAATACAAGATCAATGAGAGGAACGGGTCAGACTAGCCGGAGGGAGGGGGAAAGGCAATCATCTCCCTCTCATCAAAAGGATCCTGAAAAATCATAACATGGGGATAATCGTATCACCCCAGAAATGATGAAGATATTTGCGGAGCACTATGACCAGATGGAGGTCATGGTGAAAGAGACCTGGAAGAGGAAGGAAGATCAACAGAATGACCGGGGAAAAGCACCTCTGGTAATTAAAAGTGAATCTGATGGAGAAAATAAAGGAAAATCTGAGACACTGGTTTTTGCCCGACCTGGTGGCGGAGGTAACACGAATCGAGATGAGAGCAGGAATCCTGGAGCTAGGAGACCCCGAAGGGAGAGCCCGTTGACGAAAGAAATCACTGATTTTCCTTTGCCTCCTCGCTTCAAGTTGTCGCAACTACAGGCCTACATGGGAGACACGGATCCCAATGATCATATCCACAGGTTCGAATCAACGATGGACTTTTTCAAAGCACCTGAAGAGACAAAGTGCCAAGCTTTTCCAACTACCTTGGAAGGGAAGGCCCGTTTGTGGTATGAAGGTCTGAGGCCCAGAAGCATAGACTTTTTCTCCCAGTTATGCGATCTCTTTTTCAACCGCTTTTTACAGCGAAAGAAATACGATAAATCCACAGCTGAATTACTAAACCTTCGACAAGGAGATAGTGAAACCCTTAGGGGATATATGAACAGGTTTAATGATGAAAGTTTGCAAGTGAAAAACTGCTCGGAAGATGTGCTAGTGGGGGCATTTCTGAATGGGCTGCAGCCTGGACGTTTCTATGTCAAAATGGCTACTGATCCACTGATCGACAGGGAACAGTTAATGAACCGAGCAAAAATATATGCAAAGGAGGAAGAATCCGACCAGAAGAAAAAAGACAACGAGAAACGTGGTACTAAGGCTCGAGATGAGGTGAAAAGGAGCGGAGCTGCGGATAGACGAACTCGGATTTTTGACTGCCTCAACCTCCCGCGGAGAACAGCCGACCTGACCATCCGTGACCAGATAACTATTCCTCTCAACAAAACCCGGTCAGAAATATTGGCAATAGTGGGGAAGAAAGGAATTCTAAAATCTACTCCCAAGATGAACGCTCTGAACCATAAGCGGAACCGAGATCTGTTCTGTAGTTTTCACCAGTAACACGGGCATGACACAAAAGACTGCTCCGACCTCAAAAGGGAGATCGAGGATTGTATTCTAGAGGGTTACTTGCAAGAGTTTGTCAAAAGAACATATAAGGTGGCTCAAAGGGGACGTTCAGCTGAGAGACGATCCCCACGGAGGGTGAATTATGGACGAAACTACCGAGCTGATGATAAAAGGCCGCGGTTTAATCACAACCCTCCAGCTCAGGATATCATGGGGGACGTTCATGCCATTCTTGGAGGACTTGAAGGAGGTGAGAGTAACTCTGTGTGGAAGAATAGGTATCGAAAAATACCGGCCCAAGAGCCTATTGGGAAAAGGTTTAAGCCTTCGGAGACTATTACGTTACCAGAAGAAGATGTTGTGCCCACTAAATTCCCACATTCAGATGCTTTGATCATCAAAGACAACATCGCTAATAAGCTGGTGCATCAAGTCTACGTGGATGATGGAAGCTCAGTAGATATCTTGTACATTGATGAATTCGAGCAACTGGAGGTTGATCCCAAATATATTCGACGGAGCCTAACTCCGTTGGTCGGGTTCTCTGGAGAGTCTGTGCAACCGCTGGGAATTGTGACTTTGCCTGTAACGATAGGAGAATACCCGAGGTGGAAGACTGTATACTCGGATTTTTCGATTCTCAAATTGCCTTCTCCGTATAATGTTATCATAGGTCGCCCTACTATGGTGAAGTTGAAAGCCATATGGTCTTCTTACCATTTGGTGATGAAGTTCCCTACACCAGCAGGAGTAGTAGTGATTAGAGGAGACCAAGATGTAGCTCGGCAATGTTACATGGTTGCTATGCGGGGAAAAACTGGAGGAGCCCAGGTGAACTGCATAGAAGGAAGCGCAGGAATCCAAGGCCCACTGAAAATGAAAGAGGAGGATCCGACAAAGAGTGTGGATTATGATTTTGGGAAAGATGAGATACAGAAGATACCCTTAGATAAGCAGAGGCCTGAAAGGACCATCCAGATCTGAAGAACTATGTCCACTCATGTTCAAGGACGTCTTGTCAAACTTCTGATTGAATTTAAAGATGTGTTTGCGTGGAGTCCAGAGGATATGGTAGGTGTATCACCAAATCTTATCACACATTCTTTAAACATTCAGATTGATGTCAAACCGGTTCAGCAGAAAAAGAGAAATTTTGCATATGAGCGAAGGTTGGTTATCCAAAAGGAAGTAGAAAAATTGTTGCAGGTCGGGATTTTGGGTGAGGTCAAATATCCGACCTGGATTGCTAATCCAGTAATGGTGAAGAAAGTAGACGGAGGATGGAGAATGTGTAATGATTTCACAGACTTGAACCGAGCATTTCCAAAGGATTGTTATCCTCTACCTTCCATAGATCAGATTGTGAGTGCCATAGTGGGGTTTGAAATGTTATGCTTCCTTGATGCTTACAAGGGTTATCATCAGATCCTGATGAACCCAGTAGATGCGAAAAAGACTGCTTTCATCACCGATCAAGGTACGTTCTATTATAAAAAGATGCCGTTCGGTTTGAAAAACGCTGGGGCTACATACCAACGTCTGGTGAATCAAATCTTCAAAAGGCAGATCGGGAGAAACTTGGAAGTTTATATTGATGATATGATGATCAAAAGTAGGCTGGAGAAAGATAAGTTAGATGACGTCAGAGAGACTTTTCTGACATTATGGGAGGTCGGCTTAAAACTAAATCCCGAGAAGTGTGTATTTGGTGTGAGCTGGGGAAAGTTTTTGGGTGTCATGGTATCGAAGAGGGGAATTGAAGCCAACCCTAAGAAGATGGAAGCCATAATTTCCATGGAAGCTCCTAAAAATGTCAAAGAAGTGCAGAAGTTAACCGAATGCATGGCAGCCCTGAACAGGTTTTTGTCCCGAGCAGCGGAAAGGGTTTGCCCTTCTTCAATCTTCTAAAATCAGCAAAGTATTTCAAATGGAACGAGGACTGCCAGAAACATTTTGAATCTTTAAAGGAACATTTGAAGCAACTTCCAACTCTATCTATCCCCGCAGAAGGAGAAATCTTGTTTTTATATCTAGCCGTCGCAGAACAAGCAGTGAGTGCGGTTTTGGTCCGAGAAGATGAAGGTGTCCAGAAACCTGTATATTTTGTGAGCAAAGCTTTACAAGGGGTTGAGCAAAGATATCCAGGAATCGAGAAGTTGGTGTTATCTCTGGTTTTTGCAGCTCGGTGATTGAGACCACATTTTCAAGCACATCCAATTTGCGTTTTGACTGATCAACCCCTTCGTCAGGTATTGTACCGACCTGAGGCATTTGGGCGGCTATCCAAATGTGCCATTGAGCTCGGGGAGTATGATATTATTTTTAAACCCCGAACAGCGATCAAAGGTCAGGCATTAGCCGATTTCATTGCTGAGATGCCTCGAAAAGAAGAAGAAAGTTCAGTTTTAGAACCAAATAAGGCCGAGCGAAATGACATGGGAGAATGGCAACTATATGTTGATGGAGCTGCAGCAGGAGAAGGATCAGGAGCGGGGCAAGTACTAATTAGCCCCTAAAACAATGAGTTAACCTACGTGTTGAAATTTGAGTTTCCTGCTTCCAACAACGAAGCTGAATACGAGGTGCTCATAACAGGTCTGAAATTGGCTTTATCAGTGGGGGCACGTCGAATAAAGGCCTACAGTGATTCTCAACTTGTGGTTGAACAAGTCTCGGGAAGATATGCCATCAAAGATGCTATGATGAGAAGATATGCAGAGCTCGTTCGCAAGACCGCGGAGAAGTTTGAGAAGTTCGATATTAGTAAGATCCCGAGATCGCAAAATAGAAGAGCAGACGCTTTGAGTAAGTTAGCTTCTTCTACATCAGCACATCTGAACAAACATGTGTTTGTAGAAACAGTTCCGAATAGGAGCATAAGGGTTGCAGAAGTAATGGATATAGCGGATTCAGAAAATTGGATGACCCTTATATCAAAATTCTTGATGACGGGAACTCTTCCCGAAGAAAAAGCTGCAGCTCGGCAGATTCGCATGCGTGCACCTCGATATTTTCTCAAAGAGGGGATTCTATATAAAAAAGGGTACCTAAAACCCTTATTGCGATGCGTGGATTCGGAGCAAGCTCATTATTTGCTTCGAGAAATACATGACGGTATCTGTGGTTCCCATGTTGGATCTCGAATGTTGGCTAAAAAAGCTACCCTCCTCGGGTATTTTTGGCCAACTATGTATGAAGACGCATCTCAAATAGTAAGAACCTGCGAGAGATGCCAGAAGTTTGCGGTGACAACACACAGTCCTCAGGTACCACTTAACTCGACTATTTCTGTTTGGCCCTTTTATCAATGGGGAACAAATCTGTTCGGCCCTTTTCCTGAAGGGACAGGTCGGGTAAAATTTCTCATAGTGGCAGTTGATTATGCCACTAAATGGGTAGAGGCAGAACCCTTAGCCGTTATCTCCAGGAAGAATGTGATAAAGTTTTTTTGGAAGAATATTGTCCGTAGATATGGAATTCCAGGAGTCATAATTTCAGATAACGGAAGGCAATTCGCAGAGGAACCATTCAAGTCTTGGTGTCTGTCTCTTGGGATAAAACAGAACTTCACGTCGGTAGCTCATCCCCAGACAAATGGGCAGGCAGAGGTGACTAATCGTATATTACTGCAGGGGCTGAAAACACGATTAGGACGAGCTAGTGAAAACTGGGTTGAACAGCTACCGATGGTCTTATTGTCATATCGGACTACTCCAAAAGCACCCAAAGGTGAAACTCCTTATAGTTTAACGTATGGTACTGAAGCTGTCATGCCGGCCGAAATAGGGGTTACAAGTCCTCGCGTTTTATTCTTCAGCTCGGGAGATAATGAAGAGGGACTCCGAGAGAACCTGGATGATTTGGAAGAGAGAAGGATATGTGCACAGTTGAAAGACGCTAAGTACAAGCAAGGGGTAGCTCGGTAATATAACCGAAGAGTGAAGAATAAGGTTTTTCGAGCTGGTGACCTTGTTTTGAGGAAAGTGGAAGCAAGTCGGGTCGAAAAAACAGGGAAGTTAGACCCCCAATGGGAAGGCCCTTACAGAGTGGTAGATGTTTCCTCCAAAGGTTATTGCACATTGTCAAGAATGGATGAGAAATCAATCCCAAGGACCTGGAAGTTTTAGAATCTTAGGAAGTATTATTAGTAGAAAATTCATTTCTTATGATGTAATAAATTGAATCATACTTCAATAAAGTTTTTGTTGTTGTTATGGCAATTCTGGAGAAAAGATCTCTGTGAAAATCTAAAAAACAACTGTGCAGAATTCCCGAAGTGAATATCTTCAGGAAAGCAAATTTTTAGAATTAATATAATCTCCGAGAAAAATCTCCGAGAAGAAATGATAACTCGTTACAAAAATTCCTGAGGTGAATTCCTTGTAAGAAATTATGAAGGAAATAATGAAACTTCAACAAAGCAAATTTTTTAGAGTTAATTTAATCTCCGAGTAAAATCTCCGAGAAGCAATACTAGTTCAACTTCCTGTCAGAAATTATTGAAAATAAGGAAATTTTAGGAAAAGAGATCTGGGAATTAATGTGATCCTAGAGAAAATTTCTGAAGAAGTAATATGAAAATCCCGAGGTGAATTCCTTGTAAAGAGTTATAAGGAAAGAAACTTCAGGAAAGGAAAGTTTATTTATGATAATCTCCGAGAAGAATCTCTGAGATAAATTTCAGATGAAACAACTGATTCTTTATAAAATTCCCGAAGTGAACTTCAGGAAAGGAAATACTGAAATAAAATCTACAAACAGGAGTACAAAATAGCAAGTCATTATTTGCGGATAAACAAAATACTAAAACTAATCCCCAGAGGAACAAAGCTTAGAATTTCTTCAAGACTGACTCCCCTCGTCATCCTTTTCCCGCTCGGCTATATCCACTTCGGGCATTTCAAATTGTGGAGTTGAAGGGATATACTGATTCAGAGCAAAATTGAGCTCCCCACCGACCAAATCTCTGAACTTCTCAATGATCTTCACACCAGCTTCGGCATCATATCCCAACTCGTCAAGGGTCTTGTGGGGCAGATACTGCGCTTGGAAAGCCTTAACAGCCTCACTATAGCTATAATGAGCGACAGGCAAGTTGAGTTCTGCCAGAATCTGAGCAAATTCGTCCGACCTCAAGAAGTTCTCCACAGTTTGGTTGGAGCCACTTCCTTTGTGAAAATTGTAACGACTCTCCATGTCTTTGAACCTAGAATGCCATCTAAGGCATGAAGAGCTGACCGTCTGCACTTTAGCTCGGAGATTTGCCGTTTCTGTCTTTTCAGTTGTTAGCTCGATTTTCGTAGAGCTAAGTTCTTGACGAGCAGAGACAAGTTCTTGACGAGCTGATGACTCTAAGGTTTTCTGCTTATCCACCTCGGATTCTAGCAAACTGATCATGCTTTCCATGTCAGAAACTTTTTTCTTCTCAGTTTCTAGCTCAGATCGCAGAGAGGTGTTGTGCTCAGTAGCGTGAATGACCTCTATAGCTCGATGGGATAAGACAACACTATGAATAAATACATATATTAGAGCAGGTCGGGGAAACGGTATATGGGGGAAATGACTGATTAAAAAATTATACCTTAGAAACTTTGTACTTTGGACCAAGAACTGCCGAGCTCAAGCCACCTTGGATCAGAATTCTTTCAGACCATCTAGAAACATCAAAACTCACACCTAAAGTGTTTAAGGTTTGTTCCCCATCCCTATCGTAAAACCTCTTTGGTTGTTTGTCAGTTATAGTGCTAGTTATCTTCCAAGTCGATTTTGACTAAGGAATTCAGAACTTACAAAGAAAAATCTCTCTTTCCAATGATGGATCGAGCTCGGGAAGTTATGAAGAAAGGAAGCTTTATGGGGTCTGTGATTGAAATAAAACCATCCCACCTCATTAGGTAAGGTTTTCAAAGAAAAAAATCGCCTGAATAGAGGGAGGCTGACTATCACTTTCTCATATCTGCATACTAATTCGAAACTGACCACCGTTCGAATGGAATTCGGGTTAAGCTGACTCAATCTAACCTTGTAGTGATCTAATACCTCTATGAGTAAACCAGCAATGGGAAGTCTCAAGCCCGCTTGGAACTGGTGTTCGTAAATGGCTACATATCCCTGAGAAGGATCTGTAGCTCGGTCATTATTGGACGGAAGCTTAACTTTGATGTGGTCGGGAATGAAGTATTTCTTTATTATACGGTTAATATTTTTCACAGTCAAAGTGGAAGGAATTGAATCAGCTAGAAGTTTTTCTGAGATTTCAGCATGTGAAGACTCGTGTTGCTCGGGCAATTCGACCTCGGTAGTTTCTGTAGAGGTATTAGGAGGAACGATGGAAGTTTTCTGTTGACGCCTAAGAGACCGCCAAAGGGTAGTTCCTACTGAGGAAGACATCGCTGAAACACTATGGGCTTGAGAAGTTGAACCACTTGGTTGATTAGTTTGTGAATTGATAGAAGGATTTTTATTTTCATCTTCATTACCCTTCCCATTACCTACCGACTCTAAGCTAAGGCTAGGTGTGTGCGAACTGCTAGCTGAAGATTCCTTATGGCTTACTGAATTTACATGCTCAGATGAGTTAGAGTGTTCTTCAGAAGACATACCTGTAAGAAAGTGGAAAAGCCTTGAAGAAATCTTGGGAAGATTGGGGAAGGTGACGAATTCCGCTGATATATATAATATCCGAGAATAATACAGGGATTAATTTGGTAGGATAAATGAAGACAGCTATATATATAGATAAGGGGAAGTTTGAAATTCAAAGACAAATTACGATTAAGAAGATGATTCGATGGTGTATTGATTTCAAATTTAAAAGTGATTAAGTGCAATCTATCTGTTATCGGATAACGTCAATTTTGAATAAAAGAGCGTGCTAGCTTTTAATGATACGTTTCAACAGATATCGTAGGGACATTTCCGTTAATATTCCTAGGCATCCAGCTCGGTGTTGTTTACAGTCTTCAAGGAAGCCAGCTTGAAGTCGTTCCCAATCTTCAAGGAAGCCAGCTTGATGTCGTTTTCAGTGTTCAAGAAATATTAATTGATTTTTCAAGCCATCAGGGTAAATATTGTTTCCAGTTCTCAAGAAAACTAGCTCGGTGTTATAAACAGTTTAGTTCGGTATTTTCCTTAAAGTTTCAAGGAAACCAATTCAAACTTTTTCTGAAACTTGTTTCAAGACCGAACAAATGTCATTTGTACCGACTTGAGGGGCTATTGATATAACAATATTCAGATATGGAATTTGAATAGTAAGAACCAGTCAAAGTTTGTTTCCAACAACAAGGAACGGTAATACAGTGTGCAACGGTAACATAATTCTAAAGGCTATATATGTTCATTTGATTAACTAATTAAGAAAATGATTATTACAATTACAGATATTGACTTTGGCATCGGAGTGAAATCCTCGGGGACCACCTCGGGACTTTGCTCTAACGTCATCTTATTTTGCAGATCATACACAAAATTATTGCTGGAGCTCGGATCACATCTGCTTGGTCAGTCAATATTCCCGAGGTGAACATTTGAGCTGCAACAGCAAGCAACAAATCTAGGATTAATTATACATTGAGATGCTTAGCACCAAAGCTAACACAATGATCAAAACGAGAAAAAAGACTTTCATCTACTTGCAAATTACCTCATTTTGAAGGTACCATGGGAACCATGGAGTCTTTATTGATAGTTGTAGTTTGTTAATTGCATATCTGATGGATGTTACTGGCATTTGCAAATTAACATCCCACTCACTACAACAAAAATGTTCATTAGCCACGAAATGCTGGTGAGAAAATTTTGCTTTTCCCGCAAAAAAGATCAATTAGCGAGAAATCAAAACTTTTTTACTGTTTATCCAGAAGTATTGCATAATTGGCGAGGAAACTTTTTTTCCTCACTAGTTTTTGTCGCAATTGGTTTGGCGGGAAAACTCCCGCCATTTTAACTCTATATTAGTGACAATTTTTTCCTTTCATTCGCGAGGAAAAAATATAATCCTCACTAAATAGAATAAAACAAAGCTCTACATTTGTCGCTTAAATAAAACTTTCTTTTAGCGAGAACATAAGTTTCTTGCAAAACCTTAAAATCATAAAATAGCAATGAAACTAAATATTGTCGGTAAAGTAGCAAATAGTGCAATAAAATATTCCTTTTTATTTCTCTTTTTATTTTCTTTTTTCTCCTCGTTTATTTTATTTTGTAATTTATTCTTTTAAAACATATTATATAATACTATTCAAATTGTTTTCCTAAATACTATAAATCTTTATTGCATACATGCCAATCAAATTGTTTTACAATAATATTATACATACTATTAATTTCTTTTTAATAAGAATTGGAAAGTTTTTTTTTCAAAACTATGAACATTTTGATGCAATAGAGATTTTTCTAAACTTTTTCTATCACTTTTTCTTTCTCTCTTCTTCCTTTTATAAGTAAAGCGACATGTTGATAAATGAAAACTTTTACTTTTTTGGCAATTAAAGTGATTAATTTAAATAGTTTTTTTTATTTCAATAAGGCACCGAAAAATGATATAATTTGAAACATTAGTTAATTATTATATAAATAACACGGAAAACTATAACAAGAAAGTTCTGTTGTAGCAGTGGTTAAGACTATGATTGGTGTGAATGAGGTCCTGAGTTCGATTCTGTTCATCTTGAGTTTATCATTGTATTTTGTTGAATTATTCAGGAATAAACAATTGTCTAAGAGCAATGATAGGGGGAGTGAAAAATTAGAGTGAAAATTCAAAGTTTAAATAATTTGAATTATTTGAATTATTACATTAATTATTCTAATCATAGTTTAAATAAGTTGAATTATTCCAAATTAATGTTATTACATTAATTATTCTAATGGAAATACATAATTGCCTAAAAAAGTTTAATTATTCCTAATTAAACAATTGTCTAATAATTGCCTAAATAAGTTTAATTATTCCTAATTAATGTGATTAAATTAATTATTCTAATTGAAATAAATAATTTCCTAAAAAAGTTTAATTATCCTTAATCAAAATAAACAATTGCTTAAATAAGTATAATAATTCATAATCAAGGTTATAATAATTATTCTATCTATGAGCATTCTAATGCAATAGAGATTTTCCTAAATTTCTTTTGATTATCTCCTTTTTTTCTCTTCTTTGCTTTATAAAGAAAGTAATATGTTGATAAATTAAAGGTTTTTCTTGGCAATTAAAGTGATAAACTATCTTAATTCACTAGCTTTATGGTGGTTTTTTTTTATAAATTTTAACCAAGTTGTAATCAAGATTTCATGTTTCTTATTCATTTATAAAGAACTTATTATTAGAATGATAATAGACATAAAAAATAATATATATTGGGAAGGTTCCCACTTGCATTTATAACAAACATGGGGTTTATAAAGTTGCCCTTGTTATGGCTAAGTGGTTAAAATCTTAGCTTTATACATGGAATGTTTTATGTTCGAAACTGCTGTGCTACGTTAAATATTTCCATACAAGCTATTATTTTTAATTTAAAAATTAAAATACCATCCCAAATTTCATTGTTGTTCTTGCTCAGATGGCAAAGAATTTGGCTAAAGAATGTTAAGATCACAGGCTCGAATCCACTCATTTGCTACATTAATGATAATTATTTTTGCACTAAATATTTCAATAAAAATTATTATTTTTAATTAAGAAAATAAAAAACCATACAGAAATTTGTAGCTGCTGTAGCTCAGATGGCAAGCATCTGTCTAAGGAAAGCTATAGTCTCACGATCGAAACCTCCTACCTCCAACTTCTATTTTCGAGGTTTAACGATTAATTGCACTTTGGTCCATCAAATTTATTTCTCTTTAATTAAATCTCTAATTAAATAACAAAAATGAACCACAATTTATATCTCTTTAATTAAATCTCTAATTAAATAACCAAAATGGTCTTAAAAATTTGAATTGGCCAAAATTAAACAATTAGATCTTAATTAAACAACAGAAATGACCTCATAAAATTCTAATTTATTTTGATTAAAAGGAATTGCATCTCTAATTAAACAATAAAAATAGCTTATCTTAATTCAAGGGGTTTAATGAGAAATTTCACTTTGATCCCTCAAATTTATATCTTATTGAATTAGATATCTAATTAAATAACAAAAATGGCCTTATATGATTGAATTGATCATAGTTGAAAAAGAATTAGGTCTCTAATTAAACCAAAAAATGACCTTATAGGTTTTAATTTTTCTTAATTAAAGAGGTTTAACGAGAAATTGCACTTTTGTCTCTCAAATTTATATCTTCTAAAATTAGATCCCTAATTAAATAAAAAAAATGGCCTTATAAGTTTGAATTGATCTTAATTAAAGAAATTAAATCTCTAATTAAACAACAAAAATAGTCTTATAAGTTTTAGTTTATCTTAATTAGATAACAAAAATGACCTTATAAGATTGAATAGATCTTAGTTAAAAGGAATTAGATATCTTATTAAACAATAAAAATGGTCTTATAAGTTTTAATTTTTTCTTAATTAAACAGGTTTAACGAGAAATTGCACGTTGATCCTCAAATTTATATCATATTGAATTAGATCTCTAATTAAATATAAAAATGGCCTTATAAGTTTGAATTAATCAAAGGTAAAAAGAATTAGATCTCTTATTCAACAACAAAAATGGCCTTTTAAGTTTTAATTTATCTTAACTAAATTTATTAATGACAACAAATTTCCTAGAGATTAAGTTAAGAAGTTTTTATATTATTTTCATACCATTTAACAATTATAAGAGTACAAGTTATCCTTATGCAGTATAGTGCTTTTTAAATAAAAATTATACTAAAAATTGTATATCTTGCTAAAAATTTACCTCAAAACGATAAGTATAGAGTATAACTTATGATTGAAATAAAATATTAAACGCGTGAATCTAGTTAAACATTTATCTCAAACTGATGAACTAAGAGTATAACTTATTATTGAAATAAAAAGATTGATATGAAATAAACATATTAAACTAATAGATTAGTATGCATTTTCAAAAATTAAAACCACAAAGAAATAGCTCATGGGTTTTTAAATCATTAAAAACTAATTTAAAATATGTCAAACTATAGGGATACTTTTTGTAATTTACTCTAATTAAAATGATGTTATACTATAAAACTTTGAATTAACACCTACAAAATCTAGAACTTACAAATGCTACTATAATGTTATAACAAATTCAAAATGTCAAAAAAAAAATCAATATTTTACTATAAAAAGAAACTTAAGAAAAAAAGAGTATAATTTCATAAGAACTACTAGAAATATAATAAGTAATTGATACGTTGGATTATAACACCATAAACTAAATGAATAAATTTTTATTCATTATTAGTCATTCTTTTAAATAAATAAGTATTAAAAACACTAAAAACTAATGTTTGATGCCTTCATATCAATGAAAGTAACTATTCACTTGATGTATTGCAAATTATTAATATAAAATAGAGACTTTTTACATGACTTGCATGAACGTAAGTATATGTTATATATCTAATACTTGTATTTTTTTATATAATAAACTTTCATATTCATATTTGAAATAAAGATTTATCTAAATGTTGAGGGATAAATTACATCAATTTACTAGATTAGTGACTATAATAAATATTTTAACATGTGAAGTTTATTGGATTAGATAAATAGTGTGAGTTTGGTTAATTTATTTGGATAAACATAATTTGTATCATATGTTGATGTCAATTTTTAACTAAGAATATGTTTAAAATTTACTAAAAATGGAAAATACTAGTTACATAAGTTGAAAAAAAGGAGGGAAAAACAAAATTCATATAATTTTTGGGATAAAGAAAGGCGCGCTTAATTTGACAAATACTGAAAACTAAACTACGTCATTTTCTTTTACATTCTATCTATACCATAATATTCCTTATTAAAACTTGGCAAAATTTTCATTTCTCAGAGACAACGGTGCTTCACTCTTCCTCCTCTCTTCCCTTTGTCCACCCTAACTCTCATTTTAACACTTGAACAAAATTTTCACTTCTCAAACTGTCCTCCTCCTCCTCCTTCTCTTCTCTTTGTCGTGACCCTTGTTTCCTCTTCTCTTTCTAGTACAGGGTTCCTATCTGCTTAAGTTTTCTTACTTTTTGATTTGATTATGAGTGGGTACTATTGTGAAAGGTAATTTCTTGCAACTGTTCAGATTTGAAACTTTCTGAATTGGATTTCAATGATATGGAGGAGCTTTTTGATTTCCATGTCTTCAAACATCTTGAATCCAACATACGAGGTAATGTTGGTTTTTTTTTATGAATTTATATTTAACTTAATAGAAAATTTTATTTTTATCTTAGATTTCAATTTTATGCTCAAAAGTGTATTTAAATTTACATTACACTCAAGGGGATATCTATGTTTTTAGCTAAGACTTAAATTTTGTGTAAAAGTTTGAATTTTTCTTGTATAATTTTTATCTTGAGGCTAGAATTTGGGGTCCATTCCCTTCTCTTCTGAAAACACTGCTTTCCCCACTCTTTTTCCTTGTTTATCTATTTTGAATCTCTCTAATCTTATATTTTGCTCTTTTTGTAGAAACAAAACATAACTTTGGATGAGTTAATTCCCTTACATTGGCATCACCATCATTCAGCAAAATTGATTGAATCGGCTCACTATTTCACCAATTCTAAGGAACGAGTTCTGGTGTGTTTTGATGGATTTGGGACTAATGGAATTGCTATATGATCAGTAAGCACAGAAAGATTAAACCACTTGATTTGATTAAGTCAAAGTTTTCAAATGATGAGGAATTGAATGGGCATTCGACACAGTTCTCATTATCTTTTGCTAGTAAGCTCTGTCTTCTCTATCTCTTTTCCCTTTTTTTTTAAATTATCATTATTGATGAAATTTACTACAAGAAAAGATGACAACTTTACTTGTAGGGATTAATTTGTGTAATGTATACAAGTGCTAGTGTGTGTGTGTGTGATGTTTTTCAGTGATTGGTTATTGAACTGAATTGAATATGTGCTTTTAGGAACAAGTATTTAAAACTGTTAAGAAAGTTCTAGTCGATTGACTTGAATGCATTTTCTTCAGGTATTCATGGTAACTATTTTTTTTTCTGTGATTTCTAGGGAAATTACTTTGGTTCATATTCTACTCAGAGTGTCTTTTGAAATCTGCATACTGCAATTGCTAGTATATAGTTATCTTTCAATTGCCACTATTTTAATTGTTCTACATCGATGGGATATTTAGATGTTTGTTTTTGTGACAATCAATCAACATATTGACGCATCTAGTAATATTCATTATTACAGTTCATTTGGACTGTGAATCCAATCTAATTTGTTAGAAGACTTATGGTGGATGTTTTTATCAATATAACTCTTGGAGAATCATATTAATCTATGCTCTCCCAACATTATTTTTTACCCTTTCTCAACCTAAACTTGCAGGATAAAATATTCTTGAAAAAGTTAAATCGTGAATTCCATAGTGTTGTAGTAAGCTCTCATAATGATCATTTCCTCTCTTATTTTGAGATGATACATTTTATTTTCTTTTGTGGAATTTGTCCTGTTTCTTTCATTAAATAGATGATTTGTCATTTGAAATTTTGGATTTAATTTTTTTCATGTTTCTTTCTCATTAACATGTGGTTTAGTGGAAGGCAGATTAGTTCAATGTTGAGATTTTCTTTTTCACTTTTGTTTTGTTTTTTAGTGGCTTATATGCAATGTTTTTAAACTGATAATACTTATATTATTTGGCGGTACTACCATGTTAATCTTAATGAAACAGCCTCCAAAACCTTATTTTTCATACATGAATACTGGCAGTGATCTAACCAAGATCTAGTGTGATGCACCTTGTATCAAATGCACACCAGTAATTGTTTCCTTTCAAAAGTCCATATTTATCATTCTTCAAATTTTGGGCATTTGATTTTGATAATAGTATAGCTTTATTGTTTAATATCAAACTTATATTTTTCTATTTTTCACAATCTTTACTAACCCAATAGAAACCATGTTAGATCCAATTATGCTTCTCTTCAACCTACCAATTATCAATGTGAATATCTTGACCAATTTGGCTATGAGATTGAGTATCCTGATCATGGTTCTTTTATTAGTATACTTTTGCAAGAGGTATTTTTCCAAAAGATTTACCAGTGACAACATTTCAGCACCTTGCCCAGTATAGGGGTAGGTAATGTTTGAGTTTATTTTCTCTGTGTGACCATTTTGCCTTTTTGTTGGTGATGCTGAATTTAATATGCTCGTTGCTAACACACTCTATGAGAGATTCTCTTTTGTAGTCTATAATCTTTAATTGTAAAGGTTTATAAAAGATTCGCTTTTGCAGTTAATGCAGATTATTTTGTTGATCATCAAAATGGAATTTGAATATTTGAGTGTTCACATGATGAAACTTAATTGCTAATCTGAATAGAGTTAGACTATGATGTATTTAGATGAATCTTAATTTTCTTTTCCTCAATAGAATCCAGTTGATTATGATGGATTTAGATGCATTAACTTCTTGACTAATTTTTTTCTCTATCTTTGCAGTGCAGTTCAAATGACAAGAAAAAGGTTGCGACACTAATTTTGCTAGACAACTTTCAAGACCAATGATGTATTTACATTTTAGAAATTTGTACTAGTTTATTTTCTTTAGTGTATTATCATTACAATATTAGTGTTTTTCTTAAAGTTAATTTCTTTTATTTGGCTACATACTATCAAGTATCAAGTGCTACAATATTTTCTTGTAAGATGGATCTTACCCATGAATAATACTTTACCAAACAATCTAATTAGAAAGAAACCATCTCGCGACTAGCAACAATTAGTGAGAAAAATTGTT
The DNA here is from genome assembly GCA_016586305.1 of Ophiorrhiza pumila. Classification (NCBI taxonomy): domain Eukaryota; kingdom Viridiplantae; phylum Streptophyta; class Magnoliopsida; order Gentianales; family Rubiaceae; genus Ophiorrhiza; species Ophiorrhiza pumila. The sequence goes on from BLIW01000005.1 coordinate 22,928,011, forward strand.
CGTAAACCATGATATTTAGAAAGCAATATATTCTCGCTAATTTGACAATTCTTTTGTCATTGTGTTTTTTAGTGAGAAATTGTTTTTCATTACTATTACAATTAACAAGAAAGAATCAAATCACTAGCGATGAATTTTTCTCACTAAATCTCCTTTTTTAGCAAGAATATATAAACGTTCAACGAGGATACTTTATGTCCATTTTTATCTTTAGTGACAAAAATTTTACTCACTATTTTCAACCTTTAACGAGTAGTTGTTCACTTTTTGTTAGGAAGGGCATAATTGTCTTTACAATTTTTTTGCAAGGAAACCATTTTTCCTCACTAAACCATAGACCATTTGCGAGGTTTCTTAAGTTTTAGCGATGAAATTACATATGTAATAGTGAGAAAAAATTACACACTAAAGCCCTAAAAAACTTGTGAGAAACGTATTTTCTCGCTAAATGTTCACATTTTTAGCGAGGACTGATATTTGGTTCCTTGCCATAACCTTTTGCGACGCTAAACTAGCTAGAAAACTTGTTAGCGAGGAAAGTTCGTCACTTTATACTTTTAGCGAGCATTTTTCATTCTTTGGCGACCGTTTTCTTCCCTCGCCAATGACCTTTTTTCTTGTAGTGACTGGCAAAGCATATAGACATTGTCAACAATATGTTCTTTTTGAATTAAATTGAATTGAATTGAATCATTTCATGACAATGCTATAAATAATAACAACATATATTGATCGATTGAGATCCATAGATACTCGCCTGTAAAACCAATCGATTGAGATCCATAGATACTCGCCTGTAAAACCAAAATTGAATTCCATGCTCCATCAACAAACTAATAATTGGCAACACTGCTCTTGAGTTAGTGGTCCAGGCATAATATACTGGATAACTATTAATTGTCACCACAGTCACGCAGCAATGGATAAAATAAAAGTTAGTACTGAAATACTAGAGTAGAACATAAAACCATTAAAACACTGATGTTATAATTCAGAATGATCAGTAGTAGTAGTAGTACTTGAAAATCTCCCAAGGATAGGGAATAGTTAACCCCATGTTAGCATGAAGAGCAATTTGTACTTGAGGATTATGCAGGTATTCCAATACATAATTGGTGGAGCAAGGGCCATATCCCGGTTTCTGTTAATTATTTGAGTCAGCATTTAGAACTATTTCCTCATTGAAACGCATGAAATGAAATAAATAATGCTTACAGAATCTGGCCTCGGTGTGTAATTGCAGCTCGGACTGTAAATGTCAAAATCATTTATATCATACGTGACATTTGACATTTCATCAAAGAACTCTTGGCATTTTTCTGAGTTAGGATCAGCACCAAGGATCCAGGATTTATCATTGCAGTACAATTTCAGCCCCGAGTGTATTTCATCTGAAATAAGGGCATGTGACAATGCATAATCTGAAGTTCCTTTGAACCATGATTCGCAGGCTTGGTATGGATTCCCAACCTGTACAATCATAAGGACTTGTCATGTAAAAGATTGAACAGCTTCTAACTTTCATGATTTTTTCTACTTTCATTCGCACTCTCTTAAATGCATATAAATGACTCACAGCAATTCCCTTGACAGTTGACATTAATTACAGTCTAATTAGAGTACTTGTTGGCACGGAGAATAAGGTGAGCAAGCGGGATTACAATCCTGGCTGAAGTGATCGTTCCAGCAATAAACAAGTCTCTACTCTTGTATTCGGGGAATTTTTCAAGCCAATTCACCAGGAAGGTGTATGAGTCAGGGATGGTAGTATTCTCCCCAACTAGTTCATAATCTGAACTTGTGTTGGAGTATGAAAATCCAACCCCAACTGGAACCATGGAAGCTCTGTTAGATGCTAATGCGAAAAAGGAATGATACAATGAAAATTTTGATGGGATTTTGAAACACTCACCACTGTTCCATGCATATGGATTACGGTAGAGAGTTTTACCATCGCTGTTCACTCTAAACGGCCCGATTTCTGTCATTGCTCCAATGCCAAAGGAAGAGCACCCGGACTCTGTGCTCCAAAAACAAAGAATTAATATTCAAACATCAGTATTTGTGTCGGCTTTATGTTTCTAACTCGGACAGAATTGAGAAATTGTCCACCAAAATTACCTCCATTTAACATTAACAAGAGGGGTTTAGAATGCGGATTTTTTGGGGACTCAACAAAATAATAAAATAAAGCTCTTCCTGCAATGGGATCAACTGTAACATGTCCAGAATATTGATTGAAGTCTACCCCATCAGGTTGCCCTGGTAATCTTTCAATTTTGTCATTCTCATTCAGCCTGTTAATGCACACGTGAGTTGGCATTTATTTTTAATTGGCATTGATTTTTTGGCAAAGATAAGGAAAGCTTTATTGAAGGCAAAATCAAATAAAATCAATCTATGCAAGGAAGATTAATTTGAAGATTAATGCCATGTGGATAATTATGGAACTTATCTTGGTATTCTTGGAAGCTATCTAACTTTGGAAAAGATAAGTATTGAAGGCACAAGAGTTTCCATCTTCCCGTTTGAATTATTTTGGAAATAATCTTGAGATAAATATGGAAGACTTGGAGCGCCTCTATGACCTTTCCATTTGAATTATTTGGAAATAATCTTGGGATAAACATGGAAGGATTTATGTGTGCCTATATGAGCTTTCCTTCACACGGTTTTCAAGTGTGAGTTTTTAATTATTCATTCGGTCTTCTTGAAGACTGTATACACACTTCTTTTGTTGGAGAGTTTAGTTAAAAGTGTGTTGGTTTGAAGCATCTTAATGCAACATTCATAAAGGTGCAATCCTTGTGTTCTTGATTCAAGCATAGAGCGCGGGAGGAGTTCAAACGTGGGCAAGGGGATCTTGCTTAACCACGGATTCCGGGAGTAATCAATACAAGTCGAGGGGAGCTTGCACAATCCGTTCACTGCTGAAGTTAGGAAGCAGCAGTAACTAAGATAAGATGGTGTCTTACCTAGTGTCATACTGAATGTCTTGTAACTTGTGAACTTAGTGGATTGTTCTTTCTGGGCGTGGCCCCGCAGACGTAGGCAATTGCCGAACTGCGTTACCAACCTCCTGTCTATTTATTTTCCGCATTTTTAATACTGTCCATTTACATTTTACTATCGGTGTCACACCCAGTGTCACTCACCCACTGGGACACCGCGCTACTAACCTAGATCTTTCAATTGGTATCAGAGTGGGTCGTCTTTGTTTCTTAGGCGGGATCTGCAGGACTTGATCTTTGTTGTTTGGTGCGATGGACTCTATGAAGGAAGGAGGTTCAACAATTCGTCCACCTCTCTTGGATGGAAGCAACTATGCATATTGGAAGGCAAGAATGAGAGCCTTTATTAAAGCTATTGATGAGAAGGCTTGGAAATCAATTCTGGTTGGATGGGATCCTCCAACGACTACTGATGCAAATGGTGTCAAATCACTCAAGCCTGAAGAAAGTTGGTCGCCTACTGAAGATGCCTTGGCAAACAGTAACTCAAAGGCACTTAATGCCATATTTAATGGAGTAGATCCAGCACAGTTCAGACTTATTTCCATATGTGTGATTGCTAAAAACGCATGGGAAATTCTACAAACTACTCATGAAGGAACCTCAAGTGTAAAGTTATCAAAGATGCAAATTCTGACTACAAGATTTGAAAACTTGAGGATGCTTGAAGATGAAAGCATTACAGAATTCAATGTCAAGCTGTGTGATATTGCCAACGAAGCATTTGCCCTTGGTGAATGTTTTTCACAAGAAAAACTTGTGAGGAAAACCTTACGATATTTACCTCAACGCTTTGCTCATAAAGTTACTGCCATTTAGGAAGCAAAATATATCTCAAAGATGAAGCTGGAAGAATTGATGGGATCCCTTATAACATTTGAGATGAATCTGGGAGTAGACATGGAATCAAAGAAAAACAAGGAGTTTGCCTTAAAAGCAGAAATGCAGAAGTTGGACAATTCTGGAGATGATGACCTTGGGGACTCCTTGGCTTTAATATCTAAAAACTTCAGTAAAATACTGAAAATATATGGCAGAAGTAATCCTGGTATCAGAGGCAGTGTCAGCAACACCAAGAATGAGGTGGCAAATAATATAAAGAACAGGGAAGAAAATCATATGTCTGATCAATCATTCAAACTTAAAGGAATTAAGTGCAGAGAATGTGAAGGTTATGGGCATGTTCAGGCAGATTGTGCTAATACACTAAGAAGAAAGAGGAACTCACTCAACACAACTTGGAGTGAAGATGATTCAGACAAAGAAGATGATTTTCAGAACAATCATTTGGCTCTTACCACTAAGACAGAACAATCTGATCATGACAAGAAAACGGATGTTACACAGAGTGTCACTGGAAATATGTCAACCTATCTAGATGAAGATGAAGATTATGTTACAGAAGAAGATATTCTTGTGGAATTCAAGAATCTTCATGACAAGTGGACTGAACTTTCTAGAGTGAATCAGCAACTTCATACACAGGTTGGAAATCTGCAAAATGAAAGGGACAATCTTCAACAATCTCACATTGATCTGGTTATCAAACTGAGAGTAAGCCAAGAGGAAGTAAAGACATTGACCAACGAGTTAAATCACTTAAAGAAAGGAGTTAAGATGCTAAATTCAGGTGCTTCCAAGCTGGATGAAATTCTTAAGGTTGGTCAATCAAGTGGTGACTACACAAGACTGGGATACAAAGGAGAAAGCTCAGTGTCACAGCCCATGTCACAAATGATGTCACAATCAGTGTCACTGTCAGAGAATAAATCCAAAGGGGTGCAGGTTGGTGTGAAAAGGTCACATTCTTATTACTATCATGATCATAACAAAAGAGGTGACAGATTTATACCTGTTTGTCATTACTGCAATCGTCGTGGTCATATTCGTCCTAGATGTTTTATCTATCTTGCTGAGTTAAGACAAGGTACTGCTAGAAACTCTACTTTTCACAGAAATACACAACAGAGCTGGGTGGTGAAGCCTAATTACCGGTGCAATTTCACATACACGTCACTAAAGGCCGCCACAACAGATTAGTGGTATTTTGACAGTGGATGTTCCAGGCATATGACTGGTAAAAATAATTTTTTGAAGGATGTGGTGTCTGGAAGTATGGGAAAAGTGACTTTTGGCAATAGTGTCACAGCTCGTGTCATTGGAAAAGGTACTCTAAATGTACCTTGGTTACCAAAGTTAGATGATGTACTGCTGGTAGATGACCTCAAGGCAAATTTGCTCAGGATTAGTCACTTGTGCGACCAAGACATGGATGTAAATTCCACGAAGAAAAATTGCAAGGTGATTGATCAAAACAACAAATGTATCATGGAAGGAGTAAGATCAAGGGATAATTGCTATCTCATCTCTGCCACATCAACATGTCTTCGATCAAGTCTGGAGGATTCAATTCTATGGCATCAAAAATTGGGTCATATGAATATACGGATGCTGCAGAACATAGTTACTAAAGGAGCTGTCCGTGGGATTCCTCAACTGCAATTTGATGAAAGCAGAATATGCGGACCATGTCATATTGGTAAACAAACAAAGGTGTCACATCCCAAGTCACAGACACCAGGAACAACTCGTGTGCTAGAGCTGCTTCATATGGATTTGATGGGCCCTATGTCAGTAGAAGGTATTGGAGGAAAACGATATGCATATGTAACTGTTGATGATCTTTCTCGCTATACATGGATTGAATTTCTTCGTGAAAAATCTGACACATTTAATGCCGTTAAAGCATTGTGCCTACGCCTTCAGCGTGAAAAGGGATGTGCTATTCTAAAGATTGTACAGATTCGTAGTGATCATAGGAGAGAGTTTGAAAACTCAGATTTCTCAGACTTCTGTAATTAGCATGGAATAGGTCATGAGTTCTATGCACCTAAAACTCCTCAGCAAAACGGGGTCGTAGAAAGGAAAAATCAAACTATAGCAGAGATGTCACGCGTCATGTTACACGAGAAAAATATTCCACAGAAATTCTGGGCTGAAGCAATGAACACAGCATGCTACATTATAAATCGTGTATATCTTCATGGAGGAACTGAGAGGACGCCCTATGAAATATGGAAAGGTAGAACTCCAAATGTTAACTATTTTCATCCTTTTGGTAGTACTTGTTATGTGTTGAATGACAGGGAATATAAAGGGAAGCTCGATCGCAAGAGTGATGAAGCTATTTTTCTTGGATATGCTATCAATAGTCGAGCTTATCGAGTTTACAACAAAAGGACTCGAACTGTGATAGAATCTGCGAATGTTCAAGTTGATGACTCTCTAGAAGTAAGTGCTGCTTCTAATGAAGAAATTACAGATTCTCTACCTGAAGTAAGTTCCAGTGTTCCAGGCAGCGTTTCACCCAGTGTCATAGGTGGTGTCACTTATCAGAATGCAGAAAATGATAATATGAATGAGGTCACTTTACCCCACAGACAGCCCTCTACTCGTGTACAGAAGAATCATCCTACAGCTGAAGTTATTGGAAGTTTGACTGATGGTGTTCGTACAAGAGAAAAGCCGAGAGTAAATTATAGAGATATGATTCAAATGGCTTGCTACACTTCCTCTATTAAGCCAAAGAATGTGAAAGAAGCTATGGAAGATGAATATTGGATTGGTGCAATGCAAGAAGAACTTGATCAATTCAGTCGCAATCAAGTTTGGGATCTAGTTCCATGTCCTTCTAATGTGAATGTTATTGGCACCAAATGGATATACATGAACAAGAGTGATGAGCATGGCAATATCACTCGCAACAAGGCTCGATTACTTGCTCAGTGGTATACGCAAATTGAAGGAGTTGACTTTGATGAGACATTTGTTCTAGTTGCTCGCCTTGAGTCTATCCGGTTCTTGCTCGCAATTGCATGTGTATTGCGATTCAAGTTGTATCAAATGGATGTAAAGAGCGCTTTCCTCAATGGTTTTCTTAATGAGGAGGTGTATGTTGCTCAACCAAAGGGTTTTGAAGACCCTCATCATCCTGAGTTTGTCTACAAATTGAAGAAGGCATTATATGGGCTCAAACAAGCTCCTAGGGCTTGGTATGAGAGACTGACTCAGTACTTATTAGCCAAAGGATATGAGCGAGGGGGAGTAGATAAAACCATTTTCATTCGCCAAGTGAATGGTCAGTTTTTACTTGCTCAAATTTATGTTGATGATATCGTGTTTGGCTCAGTGTCACAGGCAATAGTGGATGAGTTTGTTGCTCAAATGACTGGAGAATTTGAAATGAGCATGGTTGGTGAGCTTACTTACTTTCTTGGACTTCAAATTCAGCAACGACATGATGGTATCTTCATTTCTCAAAGCAAATATGCAAAGAATTTACTGAAGAAATTTGAATTGGAAAATGCTCGCCCAAGGAGAACACCTATGGGAACTCACGAGAAGATCTCCAAAGATGAGAAGGGAACCCCTATTGATGCAAGTCTTTACAGAAGTATGATTGGCAGCCTCTTGTACCTAACTGCTAGTCGTCCTGATATCTGCTTCAGTGTTGTATTATGTGCTCGATTTCAGGCAGAACCTCGCGAGTCACACCTGGTGTCAGTCAAAAGGATTCTCAAATATATTTGTGGTACAACTGATTATGGAATTTGGTACTCCTTTGATACAAACACCAACTTAGTTGGTTATTGTGATGCTGACTGGGCTGGAAGTTCAGATGATCGGAAAAGCACTTCTGGTGGATGTTTCTATTTGGGAAATAATTTGGTGTCATAGTTCAGCAAGAAGCAGAACTCTATCTCTCTGTCTACCGCCGAGGCAGAATATATTGCAGCTGGTAGTTGTTGTACTCAGCTCCTCTGGATGAAGCAAATGCTGAAAGATTATGGTGTCACACAGGATGTCATGACACTCTACTGTGATAATATGAGTGCGATCAATATTTCAAAGAATCCTGTTCAGCACTCACGGACAAAACACATTGATATTCGACATCATTTTATTCGATCTCTTGTGGAGGATAAAATCATTTCTTTAGAACACATGGTGACAGAAAAATAAATTGCTGATATTTTCACCAAAGCATTGGATGGGGCAAGATTTGAAGAACTAAGGTCTTTTCTAGGCCTTTGTGTTATGTGAAGAAGCTCTTCAAAAGTGTATGTTCTTTTGTATTGTATTTTTATGTACAGCAATATTTATAAAATATACATGAAAAACACAAAAAGATAGTAGAATAGCTATTTTGTCTTTTTCTGCTTTCACGCCTAATGTTGTTGGGAAGCTTGTAGTAGCAGATTTTGTGTTTTGTGGTTTTTGGGAAATTCTGTGGTTCAGCACTCCGTATAACACGTGGATTATTGGGGATTTCTCGGCTGATTATTTGGAATTGAAGAGTTGGCATCGATTTCGCCATTTCTGACGGCAATAATTTCGGACTCTATTCCCTATTTGGAAAGTTCAAGGGTTTTAGCCTTCATTGAGTCCTTGTTCACTTCTTGATTTTTCAGAGTTCACCGTTTTATCTCTACTAATCATAGTCAGAATTTGTGCAAGTTCAATTGAGCCAAGTACTACTCAATTTCGACAATGTCTCAGAACAAGTCTTCTACCAGTAAGGTTACTGAAACCCTAGATGATGATGAGGTTCATGTGGTGATTACTGCTGCCACTCCAGAATTTGAAGCTGATTTAGAGACAAGGGCTATCAACGCCACTCAAATTCAATCTATTAACACCACAGGAGTAAGGACACGATTTGAACAGGCGAATAGTGGTCCATATCAGACGAATGCTGTACCCCCTAAAGCACCGAGAGGCTCTAAGGTTTCTGCTGAACCAAAAAGAAAGCGATTCCAACTGAGAGATGAAGATTCAGATAAGGATTGGACTGAGCAAGAAGAGGTTAAAGGCGATGTTGCTCCTAATGATGGCGGTGACTCAGACGATGATGAAGATGAAGAATCTTCTACTGATGAAGAGGTTTTTTCTGATGAGGATGGCTCTCCTGATGATGGTGATGGTCACTCAGAGAATGCTGAAGTTCATGACCTTTCTGACACAGAATCAGTAAGGTCTCCTGTGATGAAGCGCCAAAAAGCAACCCCTGCTCCTGTATCACAGAGGATGACACGCTCCAAGTCAATGTCAAAGGGCAAGTCCCCTGCAGCCTCAAGTAAGTCCTCTATTCTTGCAGTGAATCTTGATGATTTTAAATCTGAGTACAATGTTGGGTTATGGAGTCGAGCCTCTAGAAGGAATATCTGGAATGAAAGGAACATTCATGAGGGGGATTTTAAAGACTGTCAAAAATTAGTTGATCAGTTAGTTAGCCAAGGTTTAGGGCGCACAATCAAAGGAATCAAACCCTATGTGAGGAGGGTAGTGCAGGAATTCTATTGCAATTTAGATTCCAAGGTGAAGGACTTTGATGATCCTGATGGTGGCCAAGTATTTGTGAGGAACCATGTGTATAATTTTTCCCCAGATGTTATAAATACACATCTCGGATGTCATTGGGTCAATTCGGAAGAATTCATTCCTGATTTCAGTAAGATCATTACCGATGTCACAGGAAGTGTTAGACGGTTTGGCCAAGGGGGAAAGATTTTCCAGCTTCCCAACTATCTGTGAAGTATGCAATCTTGCATAAGATTGCTATGAGGAATTGGCTGACAACCTCCCATGGAACTGGAGTGAATAAGGGAATGGCTACTCTGCTGTACAAGATTGGAAATTTTGTGGAGTTTGAAGTTGGGCAGTTTATATTTGATCATATTGTGAGACATGCACATTGTAAGAATGAGAGGCTTGCTTATCCATTTCCCTGTTTAATTTATGCAATTTTGTCCTCACAACACTCTCTGATTCGAGCAAGGGAGATCTTGGAGACTGATAAAGAAGAAATAAGGATCAGTTACAAGCTCTTGACAGGCAGCAATGTGAATGATATGGAGGATGACTCTGCAGATGTCTCTAACTCTGAGAAGGAAGAATTTGGAAATCTGGTTTGCTGTCACGCACTATAAAAGTGCTTGAGGATGAATTGAGGACATTGATGGCTTAGCAAACTGAGATTGAGAAAAGGAGAAAGGAGGTCTCTGCAATACTTGATGATCTTGTTGCTGTCAAGCTGGCAAAAGAAGCTGCAGCTGAGGTTGCTGCCAGGAGGAGGAATGCAACTGCAAATATTGAAGCTGAAACTGTTGCTGTAGATGTTGCTGAATCTTCTGATGTTCCACATGATGTCAATCCGGATGTCACAGAAAGTATCCCTCAAACTTTAGCTCCTATTTTTGCAGAATCTGTATTGGAGCCAGAACAGCCTATTGTTGAGGAGATTGTTGATGAGGACATCATTATGGAAGATCTTTCTGTTCCTGTTAATCCTACTACTGTATCTGATGATGTCCCGGCCAGTGTCATATCTGATGTCCCTGACGTTCGTGCCCCTTCCAGCGCCTGGGTTTTCTGCTGGTTCAGATGTAAGAGTTCCAGATGCTGCTGCTGATGTTCAACTGCTGGCTGATTCAGTTGGTCTTGTGACTCGTGATAAGGAGGATTCTGAATGATTACTCTGATATTTTATTTATGCTGATTTTTCAAGACAGTTTATTATGCTTTTATTATTACTTTTGTGGCCCTTTTGTCTTTTTATGGCAAAAAGAGGGAGTAATTTTGGATTTTGGATATTTCGTTTGTAATTCCTAATCCTATGTATGCTAAAGAAACTTGGTGTCTCTTGCTGTGTCATGCACAATGTCTTGTGCAAATGTTACTTTACCAAGTGATTATTCAGGGGAAGTTTGCTTCAAGCACATCCGATTCAGCATACAGGGGGAGATTGGATTTTGCCAAAAAATGCCAAAGGGGGAGATTGTTAATGCACACGTGAGTTGGCATTTATTTTTAATTGGCATTGATTTTTTGGCAAAGATAAGGAAAGCTTTATTGAAGGCAAAATCAAATAAAATCAATCTATGCAAGGAAGATTGATTTGAAGATTAATGCCATGTGGATAATTATGGAACTTATCTTGGTATTCTTGGAAGCTATCTAACTTTGAAAAAGATAAGTATTGAAGGCACAAGAGTTTCCATCTTCCCGTTTGAATTATTTTGGAAATAATATTGAGATAAACATGGAAGACTTGGAGCGCCTCTATGACCTTTCCATTTGAATTATTTGGAAATAATCTTGGGATAAACATGGAAGGATTTATGTGTGCCTATATGAGCTTTCCTTCACACAGTTTTCAAGTGCGAGTTTTTAATTATTCATTCGGTCTTCTAGAAGACTGTATACACACTTCTTTTGTTGGAGAGTTTAGTTAAAAGAGTGTTGGTTTGAAGCATCTTAATGCAACATTCATAAAGGTGCAATCCTTGTGTTCTTGATTCAAACATAGAGCTCGGGAGGAGTTCAAACTTGGGCAAGGGGATCATGCTTAACCACAGATTCCGGGAGTAATCAATACAAGTCGAGGGGAGCTTGCACAATCCGTTCATTGCAGAAGTTAGGAAGCAGCAGTAACTAAGATAAGATGGTGTCTTACCTAGTGTCATACTGAATGTCTTGTAACTTGTGAATTTAGTGGATTGTTCTTTCTGGGCGTGGCCCCGCAGACGTAGGCAATTGCCGAACTGCATTACCAACCTCCTGTCCATTTATTTTCAGCATTTTTAATACTGTCCATTTGCATTTTATTATCGGTGTCACTCACCCACTGGGACACTGCGCTACTAACGTAGATCTTTCACAGCCCATCTTGGGGACTAACAAAACAGGTAATATCTGATAAGTTGGTTTTATACCAACTTAAATGTAGTATTTCACTTGGCTTTTTCTTTGATTTTCATGCAAATGTGTGGTGCAATGTGCTATATTGTGTGTTTATGTGGTTTGCAACTCATAGTGTTTAAATTGTGAAAAAAGACCAAAAATGTTGTTAAAATGAGGAAAATATATGCTTGGTGTCAAATGACAAGGTTTAGAGTTTGAAACAATGAGAATGATGAGTGGGAATTTAAGAAAAACCGAAATGAGCTTATTTGGCCAAATTAGGGTTTGGGCAGAATGTTAGTGTAACTTGTTTTGGGTATAACTCTTTCAATACTTATCCAAATTAGGAGATCTTGGATGTTCTGGAAAGATCTTTGAGTGCACTTTATTTCTTATGTTTTAACGTTCTTCTAATGCTGTGTGTAAGTATCAGAAACGGGGGCAACTTTGCAATTGCTACTCCAGGTTTTCATCTTTGATTTCATATTGCCACATTTTGGTAGAATGAACATATCTTGAGCTACAGACCTCCACGGATGCTGATTCTTGAACCAATGGAAATCCAAGAGAAAGATCTAAAACTTTCATGTTTACCACAAAGTCTGATTCAGAACCGAAGACACGAATTCTGCATAGAATAAGGAAGTTTTGCTGAAACAAGAAATTTGCCCACGACATGTCGTGGACAAACTTTGAGAACAAACGTTTGGCCTACGACATGTCGTAGGCCAATCTTGGAAGGACGCAAAATGGCCTACGACATGTCGTAGGCCATTCTTGAAGAGGAAAATTTGCTCCACGACATGTCGTAGGCTATTTAAGAGGAATGGAAGTTTACTCCACGACATGTCGTAGGCTTAAAATCCAGTTTTGCCACGCCTCAGTGTTTCGGTCATAACTCTCTCATATTAACTCCGATTTGGATGATTCAAAAGGATGTGGAAAGCTAAGAGTTGGGGATACATTATTTGTGTTTTAGGGTTTGCTCAGTACGCAGTGCATCAGGGCCAAATCTTGGTTGGAAGGAGACGGTTTGTAAGTTTTCAGAATTTGAGAGGTAAAAGGTTCCAAGTATCTTTGCTTGTGTTTTTCTTGCATCTTTGAGCTGAAGTTGTTGCACTCGATGGTTGTTGATTTTACACAGCTTGATGTCACACTTGGTGCCTACTTGCTACTCACATGTATGGGTAACACTTGTACACACTTGCACCACAATGCAGAGCTCAAGTGCACACTTTGGCACATCACGGCAAGCACTTTGCCACACCTTGCCAAGCAACACCTTGCCAAGCATTGACTTGTTCACATTGGCATGAACACTTGCACAATTCGCATGGCACGCCACCTTGCCACACCACTTGAGCACGACTTGACACATTCAGCAAGTAAAGAAGGAAAAATGGCCTACGACATGCTTGGAAGAGAAAAAATGGCTTACGACATGTCGTAAGCCATTCTTGAAGAAAAAAAAAACTTGCCCACGACATGTCGTGGGCAAAATTTTGGAAGAAGGATTTTGGCCTACGACATGGTTTGAAACAAGAATTTTTAGCCTACGACATGCTTGATGGGTGTTGAGAAAATGGCAAAGTGTTGGAAGAGTTGCTTCATGGATTTTCAGCTTTGTCGCACTTCAGTAGTTGGGTTGTAACTCTCTCGTTTTAGCTCCAAATTAAGTGATTCAAATGGATATGGAAAGCTAAGACAAAGGGTTACAACTTTCGTGTTTTAAGATTCTTTTAATTCACAGTGCATTATGGTCGAATTTTGGCTGGACGTTGCTGCCATAAAACATTGTGTTCTTGAGTTTTCAGGAAATTGGCTAATTGTTGGAACTTCTGATTTCAGGAGTGCAGCAAGGCATCAGAAGGCGTGAGGAGTCCAAGCTCGAAGGCGCGAACTTGGTCTGATTTCTTCACCTGGAGTGCTGAGCAGTGAAGGCGCGGACACTGAGGCTTGAAAGAGTGACTTAGGTTGGCAAGGTTGATGAAGGCGATGGAATGCTGAACATTTTTTTCAAACTTGGAATTTTCACAATTTAGGCTGATTTTTAGTCATTTCTTTTAAGGGCACCTTTGTAATACCTTAGGTAGTTTACGGTTGCGTATTAGTTACATTTTCATAGCTCTATATATAGAACATGTAGCTAATTTGTAAAAGAGATCCCGGAGATTATTTTTCATTCCATTAGTTAGGTTTTGATTTTGGTAACAAACTTTTGAGAGCTGGAGAGCGGGAATTAATTTGAAGATCTAGTTTCTCTCTCTAGTTTCTCTCTCTAGCTTTTGAGCTCCATTTTCTGTTCCGATCAAAGATTTGCTCCGATCATTGTAATTCTCATATCAATTAAGGAAGCTCTTGGAAGAATTCAATTGGTAAACTCTTTCCATTTATTAAAAATGAATTGTTTCAAGTTCCAAATTGTTGATAGTGGATTGGTAATGGAGTTCTATGGTTAGATCTCTCATGTTCTAGAGTTTCAACCGGTTAAATGTATAATTAGACTTTGCAATGCTATGCAATTGACATAATTCCTTAAAGATGAAATCATATGTGATTTTAATGATTAAATCTTGTTGAGTTTCACGAATTCACACTTTTATTGAATGAATTGAACTTTGATTGCGGTCGCCATGCTGAGTTGAAGTGAGATTTACCAATATCTGTAAGAATTGCATGAAATGAAGACTGAATGTATGATGATTGAGTCTTCCACTTGCTTTGCTTGAATCATGATTTCAGACGCGGTCGCCATGCCGGTAGAGAATCATTGAGTTGTTAGGAAAAAGTGAGAAGAAAATTTCTAAAGTAAGTAAACACTCTAGGTCCTAGGTCAGGCCTCGCCATGGGACACCGTAGGAATTGCATGTTAGATTTGCTAACTTTGGAGAGTTGAGGCATTGGGGGTTGAATCCATTCTACTTAGGCCTCGCCATGGGAAAAGTGGAATGTTAAGGAGTATAGAAAACACTGTGGTCGCCATGTTAAGTGTTAGCTAGCCTCTTGGGCAATAGAGATCTCCTCATTGTTTTACTTGTGTGTCAAGAGCATTGCAACCATGGCCTAATGTGCATTCAACTGGTGGAATTACTCTAGAGCATCCACTCTCTTCCTGTTTTCCTTTACATTTTATTTGTTGCATTTGATTCTTTACTAGTTAGTGTCTAGTTTTATTTCTTTCGTGACATTCTGTGAGCAAACATTGAGATTCTTGGCCTAAGCCTTCCCTGTGGATACGATCCCTACTTACGCTACTACATTAGTGTTTAGGGTAAAATTGAGCTGATACGACTTTAAGCTGTCAATTTTTGGCGCCGTTGCCGGGGAAGGCACGGTTTCTTGAATTTTGATTTGCTCTGTTTTCTTTTCTTGTGTAGCTTAGTAGTCTTGTTATTTTTTTTATTTTGGTAACTTTTTTTGTATTTTGTAGTTTTCGTGTTTTGTTGTCTGCTTTGGTGTATTTGTGTCAAGTGCAGGACATTGGAGTTAACTGTAATTGAGTATTACACAAGTACCCAAGCATGTCTGGATGGTACGAGGCTTCTCTCCACCACCATATGAAAGGCAATGGCAAAATCAAGCACAAAGCAACAACTCACACCACATTGGGACACAAGAGCTTCCTGTGGAGGACATGTTTTCTCAACTTATGAAAAAACTTGACAGAGGCTTACAAAAGGGAGAGCAATGGTATTACCAACAACAAAGCAATGAGTGTGATCTCAGAGAAGAGGCAAAAATGGAAAACATGTTGTCTCAAGTTTTGGAGAGAATTGATAGAAATGAAACAAGGTTCGCGCAACTGGAAGAAGAGCTTCAAGGGCGACAAGAAAGGTTTGATCGAATCAACGCTTTAATAAGCAACCTATGGGAACAAATTGAGACACCAACTTTAGATGCACAATACCACTCACAAGGTACACCTCTCACTCCTGAGGACAATCATTTTGATATGCATGCTAATGTTGATTGTGGCTTAAAGTGTCTAAGGGAGGAGGAGTCTACATGTTTTGGGGATAGTGTACATGAGTGCTTTGTTGCTGATTCTTTTGAGCATGAATATGTGCACTTTGATGTTGAGGATGATAGCTTCTTTAGTGATCTTGATACTGATGATTCTCGTGTTCTAAGTTTCCATGTTACTAAGTTGGAAAATGTGTCTAAAGTGGAATCTTGCATGAATTTCATGGAATTCAATGAGTCAAATGATGTCGATTGCATAGCTTTAGATGTTTTTCCTCTTGATACCTTTGTGAATTGCATAGAGTCACTTCTTGAAGATCAATGATTTCATGAAGGAGGATAATGTTGCATTTGTTAATGAAAGTGTTAGCACATTGTTTAAAACTCTGGTTGAGGCACCAATTTTTGAAATGGTCAATGAATCTAAGTGTCTAAATGGTGACTCACAAGAAGTGCAAAGTGAGATACTCTTGTTAGTTGATGATAATGCTTGTTGTGTTGTTGAGAAAGAAAAGCCTCAAGAATTTCCCAATGTTAGTTTTGATGATAAAGATGTCAACATTTTGAATGACAATGACAATGAGTGCCATGCTATACTTGATGATGCTGATTGTTATTCTCTGAATGTAACTTTTCTTGATGACTTGATAAATTGCATAGAGTCATATATTGATGAACATTGTGATATCATGAATCGAGATAATGTTGAACTTGCTAATGAAAATGTCGACATTAGTCTAGCTGCTAAAGATGTTAACATTTTGAATGACTGTGAGTTTGAGACATTCATTTTTGAACTTACTGGTAGTTTTGAATTGACTGATGGTTTTGTTGAGACCATGGATATAGAACCCTTGGTTGAGCCTTGCAGGATTGAAATGGTTAGTATGGTGGGAGAAGTAAATGATGTGTTTCCAAAGGAAAAAGAAGTAAAAGAGGTGCCTACAATGGGGAGCCTCAGTGGTTCGAAATTAAATTTGTAGAGATTGCTCCCCAGATGCATGAGCTTAAGCACTTCTTTGGACCTATTCTTCAAGTGCCCTACATGAGGATAATGAGTTCTTATGAAATATCATTTTTCTGGTACAGAGAGGGTTATTCCGATTCTTGAAGGAAGAAAGTTACATAAATAAAGTCTAGCTGGAGACTACAAAACCCAGAACTACTTCTTTCATTTTACCTTTACTTCAGTTTTTTGGTTCAATTAATTGTTATGTTATTTTGCATTTCTGCTTATACTCACCAAGGCCACTCATGTTATAGAGGCATGAACATGAATGAAGTTGCAAGGGAATTAAGCCATGCACATATGAGGCTAAGTGTGGGGGAGAGGAGTCATGAACCACTCCCGCAATGCACATAATCCTTTTGTCTTACTTTTCAAGCATGATTGTGCATGTGCCATCTAGTGTTCTTAGTTGTAAAATTTTACACCACCGTGGTTCTTAATCATGGTGCGACACTTTGCTTGCATGCTTCCATATCATGTCTACTTTGCCACCAACATGTAGTGTACTTGGGTGAGCAATTTGTAATAAGCTTTGTTTCACCATGTGCAGGGATTTTTCATGCAATAAAGAACTTCAAACAAGGACACTATACCAAGCAAGCATTGGATTTCATGGTATATCAATACCAGGGGGTTCCTAAACCTATCTTTACTTTACATTGAGGACAATGTAAGTTTTAAGTGTGGGGGAGGGAATGTTTGCTATGATTTGTGTCTTTTGGACCTGATATGCTTACTTTTTGTTATGGAAATTTCTTTTATGCTATGTGATGCAAAGTATGTTACTTTTAAGTTTTGCTGTGTTATTTTGAGTTTTTGCATATTATACTTGGTATATGTTGTGTTTTACATTTTTTGTGCATATTATACTTGGTATATGTTGTGTTTTTCATTTTTTGTGCAAATTTTGTGCAAATTTTCATTTTGAATGTTTTTGGTGAAATTTTTGAACTTTGTGAATAAGTGATGGCTTTGGTGAGCACGAGTTGTGTTGTGTGTCAATGGAATATGGTGTTAGTGTTGGTGTGTGTTGAGGAGGTTGACAAAAGTTTGAGTGTGTGGACTATAAAGTTAATATCACACATGTATTTGAAACTTTGTTCTTAGTTCACTATGGCTTAATTCAAGTTCATCACTTAAATCTTTTTGAATTTGCATGTGAAAATTTTTGTTTCCTGGTACTTAGTTTGAGGAAATTGGTACATTTTGCTGACTAAAGCCCGATGTTAAGGTAAGATAGATATGCCATGCAAAACTAAATGACACAGGAGGTATGTGTATGGAAGCTTACTCTTCTTGCTATGCATTTGTCTGGATGTTTCCAGAGTTCGTGCATGCTAATCAACTTGAAACTCTTATAAACACGTGCATGCATAAGAGATGACATGGAAGAAAAAGCCTTTTGGCATCTGGGAAGGAAAAAGCCACAAGAACCTGGCAAATGATTAAAGGGAAAAAACAGCCAAAATACCCAGGCAAATGGTACCAATGAGTATCACAAATGCACTAATGTGCTTAATAAGGGCAATGTCCCATAGAGCTGTGTGCGCATAGGATACCATAGATCTTGTGACTGCATGTTCATGAGTGTGGCTAAGGAGATAGGCTTGTATTGAATGAGTGAGACAACTAGATGGTGTATAGCAAGGGAATAGATGAAGTGCATATTCCTCAGCACACACTTGCATGCATGACATTTTGGTCTTTATTCATTGTGCCTTAGTTGATAATTTGTGCTGAAATCTAAAAGTTGGGTGCCAGGAACTTTGGAATAGATTCTTGTGTGGAAAATGTTTTTGATGGACTTGGATGTGGCAATTGTGGATGAATGAACAAATGTGTTAGATGCGGGTGATAAAAATGAGTTTTGAGTGTACAATTTGCTTGAGGCCAAGCTATTGTGAATGGTGTTGAAATGGATAGGGAAGTGTTCTTTTCCCTATCAGGAGTTCAAAGCATGGTGTGTGTGTGGCATGATTTTGTGATTGAGTTAAATGGTTTCGTTTTGTGTCTTTGCTTGAGGACAAGCAAATGTTCAAGTGTGGGGGAATTTGATAAGTTGGTTTTATACCAACTTAAATGTAGTATTTCACTTGGCTTTTGCTTTGATTGTCATATAAATGTGTGGTGCAATGTGCTATATTGTGTGTTTATGTGGTTTGCAACTCATAGTGTTTAAATTGTGAAAAAAGCCCAAAAATGTTGTTAAAATGAGGAAAATTTATGCTTGGTGTCAAATGACAAGGTTTAGAGTTTGAAACAATGAGAATGGTGAGTGGGAATTTAAGAAAAACCGAAATGAGCTTATTTGGCCAAATTAGGGTTTGGGCAGAATGTTGGTGCAACTTGTTTTGGGTATAACGCTTTCAATACTTATCCGAATTAGGAGATCTAGGATGTTCTGGAAACCTCTCTGAGTGTACTTTATTTCTTATGTTTTAACGTTCTTCTAATTCTGTGTGTAAGTATGAGACACGGGGGCAACTTTGCAATTACTACTCCAGGTTTTCATCTTTGATTTCATATTGTCACATTTTGGTAGAATGAACATATCTTGAGCTACAGACCTCCAATGATGCTGATTCCTGAACCAATGGAAAGTCAAGAGAAAGATCGAAAAGTTTGATGTTTACCACAAAGTCTGATTCAGAACTGAAGAAACACGAATTCGGCATAGAAGAAGGAAGTTTTGCTGAAGCAAGAAATTTGCCCACTACATGTCGTGGACAAACTTTGAGAACAAAAGTTTGGCCTACGACATGTCGTAGGCCAATCTTGGAAGGACATAAAATGGCCTACGACATGTCGTAGGCCATTCTTAAAGAGGAAAATTTGCTCCACGACATGTCGTAGGCTATTTAAGAGGAATGGAAGTTTACTCCACGACATGTCGTAGGCTTAAAATCCAGTTTTGCCACGCCTCAGTGTTTCGGTCATAACTCTCTCATATTAACTCCGATTTGGATGATTCAAAAGGCTGTGGAAGGCTAAGACTTGGGGATACAATTTTCGTGTTTTATGTTTTGCCCAGTTCGTAGTGCATCAGGGCCAAATCTTGGTTGGAAGGAGACGGTTTGTAAGTTTTCAGAATTTGAGAGGTAAAAGGTTCCAAGTATCTTTGCTTGTGTTTTCCTTACATCTTTGAGCTGAAGTTGTTGCACTCGATGGTTGTTGATTTTACACAGCTTGATGTCACACTTAGTGCCTACTTGTTACTCACATGTATGCGTAACACTTGTACACACTTGCACCACAATGCAGAGCTCAAGTGCACACTTTGGCACATCACGGCAAGCACTTTGCCACACCTTGCCAAGCATTGACTTGTTCACTTTGGCATGAACACTTGCACAATTCACTTGGCACGCCACCTTGCCACACCACTTGAGCACGACTTGACACATTCATCAAGTAAAGAAGGAAAAATGGCCTACGACATGCTTGGAAGAGAAAAAAATGGCTTACGACATGTCGTAAGCCATTCTTGAAGAAAGAAAAATTGTCG
Organism: Ophiorrhiza pumila; assembly: GCA_016586305.1. NCBI lineage: Eukaryota > Viridiplantae > Streptophyta > Magnoliopsida > Gentianales > Rubiaceae > Ophiorrhiza > Ophiorrhiza pumila. The sequence goes on from BLIW01000005.1 coordinate 22,948,241, forward strand.
TGGGCAAAATTTTGGAAGAAGGATTTTTGGCTACGACATGTCGTAGGCCAAGTTTGAAACAAGAATTTTTAGCCTACGACGCTTGATGGGTGCTGAAAAAATGGCAAAGTGTTGGAAGAGTTGCTTCATGGGTTTTCAGCTTTGTCGCACTTTAGTAGTTGGGTTGTAACTCTCTCGTTTTAGCTCCAAATTAGGTGATTCAAATGGATATGGAAAGCTAAGACAAAGGGTTACAACTTTTGTGTTTTAAGATTCTTTTAATTCACAGTGCATTATGGTCGAATTTTGGCTGGAAGTTGCTGCCATAAAACATTGTGTTCTTGAGTTTTTTGGAAATTGGCTAAGTGTTGGAACTTCTGATTTCAGGAGTGCAGCAAGGCATCAGAAGGCGTGAGGAGTCCAAGCTCGAAGGCGCAAACTTGGTCTGATTTCTTCACCTGGAGTGCTGAGCAGTGAAGGCGCGGACACTGAGGCTTGAAAGCGTGACTTAGGTTGGCAAGGTTGATGAAGGCGCTGGAATGCTGAACATTTTTTTCAAACTTGGAATTTTCACAATTTAGGCTGATTTTTAGTCATTTCTTTTAAGGGCACTTTTGTAATACCTTAGGTAGTTTACGGTTGCGTATTAGTTACATTTTCATAACTCTATATATAGAACATGTAGCTAATGTGTAAAAGAGATCCCGGAGATTATTTTTCATTCCATTAGTTAGGTTTTGATTTTGGTAACAAACATTTGAGAGCTGGAGAGCGAGAATTAATTTGAAGATCTAGTTTCTCTCTCTAGTTTCTCTCTCTAGCTTTTGAGCTCCATTTTCTGTTCCGATCAAAGATTTGCTCCGATCATTGTAATTCTCATATCAGTTAAGGAAGCTCTTGGAAGAATTCAATTGGTAAACTCTTTCCATTTATTAAAAATGAATTGTTTCAAGTTCCAAATTGTTGATCGTGGATTGGTAATGGAGTTCTATGGTTAGATCTCTCATGTTCTAGAGTTTCAACCGGTTAAATGTATAATTAGACTATGCAATGCTATGCAATTGACATAATTCCTTAAAGATGAAATCATATGTGATTTTAATGATTAAATCTTGTTGAGTTTCACGAATTCACACTTTTATTGAATGAATTGAACTTTGATTGCGGTCGCCATGCTGAGTTGAAGTGAGATTTACCAATATCTGTAAGAATTGCATGAAATGAAGACTGAATGTATGATGATTGAGTCTTCCACTTGCTTTGCTTGAATCATGATTTCAGACGCGGTCGCCATGCCGGTAGAGGATCATTGAGTTGTTAGGAAAAAGTGAGAAGAAACTTTCTAAAGTAAGTAAACACTCTAGGTCCTAGGTCAGGCCTCGCCATGGGATACCGTAGGAATTGCATGTTAGATTTGCTAACTTTGGAGAGTTGAGGCATTGCGGGTTGAATCCATTCTACTTAGGCCACGCCATGGGAAAAGTGTAATGTTAAGGAGTATAGAAAACACTGTGGTCGCCATGCTAAGTGTTAGCTAGCCTCTTGGGCAATAGAGATCTCCTCATTGTTTTACTTGTGTGTCAAGAGCATTGCAACCATGGCCTAATGTGCATTCAACTGGTGGAATTACTCTAGAGCATCCACTCTCTTCTTGTTTTCCTTTACATTTTATTTGTTGCATTTGATTCTTTACTAGTTAGTGTCTAGTTTTATTTCTTTCGTGACATTCTGTGAGCAAACATTGAGATTCTTGGCCTAAGCCTTCCCTGTGGATACGATCCCTACTTACGCTACTACATTAGTGTTTATGGTAAAATTGAGCTGATACGACTTTAAGCTGTCAATTTTTGGCGCCGTTGCCGGGGAAGGCACGGTTTCTTGAATTTTGATTTGCTCTGTTTTCTTTTCTTGTGTAGTTTAGTAGTCTTGTTATTTTTTTCATTTTGGTAACTTTTTTTGTATTTTGTAGTTTTCGTGTTTTGTTGTCAGCTTTGGTGTATTTGTGTCAAGTGCAGGACATTGGAGTTAACTGTAATTGAGTATTACACAAGTACCCAAGCATGTATGGATGGTACGAGGCTTCTCTCCACCACCATATGAAAGGCAATGGCAAAATCAAGCACAAAGCAACAACTCACACCACATTGGGACACAAGAGCTTCCTGTGGAGGACATGTTTTCTCAACTTATGAAAAAACTTGACAGAGGCTTACAAAAGGGAGAGCAATGGTATTACCAACAACAAAGAAATGAGTGTGATCTCAGAGAAGAGGCAAAAATGGAAAACATGTTGTCTCAAGTTTTGGAGAGAATTGATAGAAATGAAACAAGGTTCGCGCAACTGGAAGAAGAGCTTCAAGGGCGACAAGAAAGGTTTGATCGAATCAACGCTTTAATAAGCAACCTATGGGAACAAATTGAGACACCAAATTTAGATGCACAATACCACTCACAAGGTACACCTCTCACTCCTGAGGACAATCATTTTGATATGCATGCTAATGTTGATTGTGGCTTAAAGTGTCTAAGGGAGGAGGAGTCTACATGTTTTGGGGATAGTGTACATGAGTGCTTTGTTGCTGATTCTTTTGAGCATGAATATGTGCACTTTGATGTTGAGGATGATAGCTTCTTTAGTGATCTTGATACTGATGATTCTCGTGTTCTAAGTTTCCATGTTACTAAGTTGGAAAATGTGTCTAAAGTGGAATCTTGCATGAATTTCATGGAATTCAATGAGTTAAATGATGTCGATTGCCTAGCTTTAGATGTTTTTCCTCTTGATACCTTTGTGAATTGCATAGAGTCACTTCTCGAAGATCAATGTGATTTCATGAAGGAGGATAATGTTGCATTTGTTAATGAAAGTGTTAGCACATTGTTTGAAACTCTGGTTGAGGCACCAATCTTTCAAAGTAATTTACAATCGGAGGGAAGAACTTGGATGAACTTCTTAACTCCTTAGCATAAACCTGTAAATTATAAAAACTTAAAGAAGAAAGAAGAAGAGAAGCTTGCTTGAAGAAAAGAAGAGAAAGTTTTGAAACCAAAGACTTTCTATTGCATAAGAAAACTTTGATTACAAAAAGGGAATTACAAAGAGAGCTAGAGAGCTTTCTTGAAGGATTGAAAGTCTAGAGAATCAAAGGTGTCCTCTTACAACCCATTTGGATTCTATTTATAGACCACCTAAGGACTTTGAAATAAAATACAAAAATGTAAGGACTAATAACAAAATAAAAAGTAAAAGACAATAATACAAAAGACAACCATTCAAAAGTGATGTGACATTTTTCTAACTTCACTTTTCTTTGTCTCCATGATGTCTCCTACTTGATTGATGTCCCCACTTGATTACTTGCTTGGAATTTTCCTTCCCACTTGCTTGATATCATTTCTTTGAATTTTTCTTCTTTGCAACCTTTTGTGAACTGATTTCTTCAGCTTCATCCGATGAAGATTTTCTTGAAGGAGTATTTTCTCTGGATTTTTCAGAACTGGAATCTAACAATTTTAATACATAGTCTTTATTTTTATACAGATTATGTATTAATTGTTCAAATTCATTTTTCTCCTTTTCTGTCATTTGCAATTGTTCACTATTAGAATTGGTTCTTGAATTTTCATCTGAGGAAATTTCCAAATCTTCTTCTGTTGAAGGTTCATCATCAGTGAATTTGATCAAATTTTTATCAAAAGAAAATCTTGAAATGGATGTTTTTCTTTTTTCTTTTTTCTTTTTTCTTTTCTCACTTTCTTTTTTCTTTTCTATTTTTTCTTTTTCAATTTTTTCAATTTTTTCAATTTTTTCTTTTTCTTTTCCTTTTGTTATTTTTTCTTCTTTTTCTTTTTCAGGAGAAGAAACAGCTTTCATTTTTCTCAATTCATTTTGCAATTTTTCTATCAAATTATTTTTCTCATTTAATTCTTTCTGAGAAGAATTATCAATTCCTTGTGTCACTTTTTCCTTTTCAAGAGAATTTTTTGCATTAACAAGTGACTTCTCAATTTCAATGTAATCAACTTGACATTTTGGCCACCATTTAGTGTACCCAACTCTTGTGAGTTGTAAAATTCCATCAACATTGTATCCAGTTTCATATTTCCAAGCATATAACCATGGAATTTGAAATTTTATCAAAAAGAATAAAAATGGTTGCTTTGGAAATTTTGAATGTTTAAATTTTTCAGAATAAACATTTTTAAACTGGATAAACAAATTTTTCAATTTTTCAGGAAGAAAAGTTTCTTCATTGGGTCCATGAATTCTAAACCAATTAAGAAACCAACCTGGAATGATTTTGTCAAAATTGGCTTCATCAATACGAATCCACCAAGTATGTTTGTATGAAGAATTTTGATATAAGTGGACATTGTGAAAACTTTCCACCATATCTGTGTATGTGAAAGCATACTCAAAATTGTTGTATCTTGAAATGAAATTTTGAGTTTGAATTAATGAAGAATTCCATTCAGAGAAAGATGGTATTTTATGAATGTACATCTGAGACAAAGCAATTTCATTATCTTCAGTTGTTGGGAACCAATTTTGGTGACGACTGGATCTGGGTCGATCATTTATATCAGCTATTAAGCTGAAATGAGAATTGGAAGGATTGTTAATATATTTTTGAATAATTTCATGAAGATCTGATTTAAGATCAATTTCAGAAATAAATATAGAATGTGCAGTTATTCCATTTTTGATATAATCATGGTCCTGATTTGAGGACTCATCAAGAAGAACACTTTTTGCTGTGGGTATATGACCCAATGGAATAAGAGAAGTATTTTTGGAATTATTTTGTTTTGAAGATGAAGACTGACCTCTCATTTGAGATGACCAGTATAGAAGAGGGTATTGTGAATTGTAATGGCTAACATAGCCAAAATCCATTTGAGGTCTATGACCTCTTCCACCTCTACCTTGCATTTCCTGCAAAATTTTAAATAAAAATATTTTAAATAATAATAGCAATTTCTTTTCTAAAATTTTCTAGGCGATTCCATAAAAATTGATTGATTATTGGATGTCTTCTAGATTTATTTATGTGATATGAAATCAACATTTGGTAATATTGCATTTGATGTAAAAATACTTGTTGTTTTATTGATAAAACATTTAAATTTTCTATATGATAAACATGAGGAAATTCAGGATCCTGACGAACCCTTTCTTTTAATGAATAAATTTTTCTAATTTTCTTAATTGTAGCTGGATTTTCAATATAATCTTTTAACCATTGTAATTTAAAATTTTCTTCCATATTTTGATTCTATTAATTAATAAATACTATTTGCTTTTTATAAGATTCCATATATCTATAATGAGATTCTAAATATTGTGGATCAATATTTAACCTTTTTAAAATTTTATATATTCTCACCAATCTATAATATTGCATTTGATGAAGAAAAGTTTGATCTTTTAAAAGATTTTGTATTATAATTTAATATTCTAATTTCTTTTTTAGAGGATTTTTGAAGATAATTTTTTAAATAATTTTCTGAAAAAATTTCTTCTTCACTTTGTTTTGTCATAACCTGCAAGAAATTTTATCCTTGTAAGAATTCACGAGTAAGAAAATCAGGTAAAGAATTTAATTCACCTGTAATATAGACAATTTTAAAATCAAATACAGATAAAATAGCTTGCCATCTAGGAAATATTTGTTTAGATGCAATATTTTTTACATCTTTTTGTATTACTTCTTTTGCAGCACTACAATCAACTCTAAGTAAAAATTCTTGATTTAGTAAATCATCTTGAAATTTAGAAATACAAAGAACTATACTAAGAATTTCTTTTTTAATTGTAGAATAATTTATTTGAGCATTTTTCCATGTTCCAGAATAGTATCTAACTAATTCCTCTTTATTGGTTTGTCGATTCTTTTGCTTTAGAATTCCTCCATAACCAATATCAGAAGCATCAGTTTCAACAATTTTAAACCAATCAGGATTTACTAAACTTAAACATGGTAAAAATTTAACTTTTTGTTTAATTATTTTGACTGCATTAGTATGAATTTCAGACTATGCGGGAGGATTTTTCTTTAATCTATCATATAAAGGTTTACTATCTATAGCCAAATTTTTATAATATTCACCAATATAATTTAAACTTCCTAAAAATCTTTGTAATTGTTTTTTATCTATTAATTCATCAGGAAATTTATTTGCAAATTCTATACTTCTAGCAATTGGAGTAATTTGACCATGTTCTAATTCATATCCTAAAAATCTAATTTTAGATTGAAATAATTTTAATTTTTTAGCAGAAACAACTAAACCATTTTTAATAACAACTTTAATGAAAATATTTAAATGTTTAAAATGTTGTTCGATATTTTGTGAAAAAATTAAGATATCATCAATATAGACAATTATAAATGAATATGATGAAAAAATATCATTCATTATATGTTGAAATTTAGAAGGAGCATTTTTAAGACCAAAAGGCATTACATTCCATTCATAATGACCAAATGGAACGGTAAATGCAGTTTTATATTTATCTTTTTCAGCAATTTGTATTTGCCAAAATCCAGATTTTAAATCAAATTTAGAATATATCATTGCTCCAAAAGTTCTATTTAATAAATCTTTTTTATTTGGAATTGGATATCTAATCCATTGTAAAACTGTATTCAAGGGTTTATAATTAATCACTAATCTTGGAACACCTCTTTCAATTTCTGAATTTTTATTAACGTAAAATGCAGAACAGCTCCAAGGAGAATAACTTTTTCTAATTATTTTCTTTTTTAACAAATCATCAATTTCTTTTTTGCAATATTCAACCATTTCTTTATTCATTTGAGATGGTCGTGCTTTTGTTGGTATTTTTTGTTCATCAAAATCTTTTTCATATGGTAATTCAACAATATGTTGTTTTCTTTCCCAAAAAGCATTTGGTAATTCACTACAAATTTTTGAAGTAATTTCTTGAGTAATATTTTTAATTTGATTTTGTAATTTTGGAGATTTTAATTGTTCTTCTATTTTTAAAGATAAAATCTCATTTGAAAGAAAATTAATTTGATTATTTTTTAATTTAATATTTTCTTGTAAAGATGAAATATTTAATGAACAAAGATCTCTAGTTTTTGGAGAAGTTATAAATTTAAATGATAAATCATAATCAATTTTTGATAATGTTTTTCCATCACATTTGTATGGATGCATTAAATTTAGGAAAGGAGTTCCTAGTATTACATGTTGATTAATTGTTTTAGCTAAAACAAATGGACAACAAACATAATTATTTTCTTCAGAAAATATACATACATTCGATAATTTATAATTTACTTGTATTTTTGCCCCTTGTGCAGCATTTAATATGACTTTAGTTTTTTCAAAATATTTTGAAGGTATTAATCCTTCTCTAATACAATTTAAATCTGCACCTGAATCTATTATTATTATTGATTGAATTTTATATTCTTTATTTATTACAAGCGTTGCAAAAATATAATATTTTTGAGATGTAATTAAAGTATTTACTTGAGAATTTTGATTAGCCTTCCATGGCTTATTTTATTCAATACGTGATATCAATACGTGATATCAAGTTTGGAAAAAATCTAAGATTTTTTTTGTTCTGATATTTCAACATATAATGAATGATATTTTTTCATCATATTCATTTATAATTGTCTATATTGATGAAAGGAAAGGAAATGAGTAGAAAGGAAAAGAAATTAGAGTAGAGGAAAATGGTTTCCTTCCAACCTATTTGGATAAATTGGGAAAGAAAGGAAAGGATATACTAATATATATATATATATATATATATATATAAAATTTAGAAAAAAGAAAGAAATTCGTAGAATCAATAAAATAAAAAATATATAGACACAACAATCAAATAAAATATATTTATTTTAGATAAACTTGTTATTTTTGTGTGAAAAATCTAAAGTTATTATTTATGAATATCTTTGATGATGTTTTATATTATAATACTGTATATCTATATCTTTATATAGGATGATGATTGAAACATAAATAAAATAATTTTTCTATTATGGATAAATTATTCTAGAGATTGGATATTCTTGTAGCAGAAATTTGGTAGTTCAAAAGTTCATTAAAATTAAAAATATCTAGATTAGTAAAATTTTATAAATTAAATCAAATTTTAATAGAGTATAACTCTATTATTATTTTTATGGGTGACTAGAATTTGTAATAGATTGAAACTCTAGTTTATTATGAAATAATAATTTGATAATCTTGCAACGAATTAGAAATTAATAAAGTTTTAGATATTAAATAAAATTCTAATAAATGTAGATAGTAATATCAATTGTATTAGGATTGAAAGTTTTTCTTCAACTATCATACTATTTGTTTAACGATATTGTACTTTGTAATTTTTAAATCAAAATTTACGTTAGAAGGATAATATTTGAATGATAAATTATTAATTATAAAAGAATTATCTTTTCCTTCCGTTTCCACCCACTTTTGGATGGAAAGAGATATAGATTAAACTAAGTATATCTAATCTCTCCCAATCCCTCCATTTCCTTTCCTTTCCCTCCCTAAAAAAATATCTAAACATACAAATTCTAATCCGTCCTTTTCCTTTCCTTTCCTTTCCCTCCCTTTCCCTCAATCCAAACATAGCCTAAATACATGAAAATCTACTCATTAAAAAAGTATAATATGAAACTAATCATTGTCAACTCAACAATTTGAATAACATATAGATGGCGATCGTACTCTATTGTATAACATGAATGTTTACAAATAAAAGATAGCTTCAAAAGTGTTCGTCAATTTAAAAAGGTAAGAACTTTTAAAAAGTTAAAATGGTTTAATCTTAGGTGCCTTAATTATTTTTATGCATAAATTACAAGTAATTTCAAAATGTACCTCAAAGCAAATTCTAGAATGCCTATTTAATTATGATATACTCTCAAAAAAATTCATTAAGTACCAAAAAAGTGGTTCTTGGGTACTTAGGTTCAAAACTCACATTAATAGTTAAAAGAAAAAAATAATTCTTGTAATTTCTCATTCCAGAAAACGTACAAGGTATTTAAATTATTCTATAACAGAGATTACAACAAAAATTTTCCAAAACATGCTCAAATCCAAACAACTATTATTCAAAAATTATAAGGCATCTAAAAGTACTTTTTTTTTACTAACAAGAATTTAATGACAAAAATTTAACCATTTGAAAATACAAAAAAAAAATAAAATTTAGAACCAAATTGACAAAAACAACAAAATCAAATAAACTCCCTCACACTTGAATGATACACAGTCCTCCATGTATAAACAAGCTTGAAAGAAAAGAAAAATAAAATAAAATAAATAAAAATACGAATAACACAATAGACATCTTAACAAAAATAAAAATAAAAATTAATAATAATAAACTTGGTGCTGAATGAGAATTTATCGGCGAGGTTGTGACTTGGATTGATGTAGTGGAAACTTTGGGAAAAATGAAGTCCAATGGCAAAAGGCTGTGAAGATTATAGGTGATTTTTATTTACCTACAAGAGAAAAAAAACTTAGAATTTATTATAAAATAAAAAAAATTGATTTCTTTTTAAAACTAAACAACTAATAAAATTAGAACTTATTAAATTAAAGAATGAAAAGAAAATATGGGTTGCCTTCCATTAGTGCCTTTAGTTATTGTCTTTAGCTAGACATGAATATATCGCTCAAGTAATCGGTGTGGTGTACTTCAAATGGGCAGGAAGAGGTTTTGACTCCAACTTGGGTTCTTGCAAAATGGGCATATGGATTGATATTACCTCATTCATTTGCCCAAATGGGCATATGACAACATGGAAACTTACTACAATTAGGTTCAACCACTCATTTTAAATAGTACATGGAAACTTACTACAAAGTTTGCAAATATGTCACAAGATAATCATAGTATCAAAACTAAACATGAATCAAAAGGTCTTTCAATTGGTTGTAATGGGGCTAAGATTTAAGATGGTATAAAAGCTAAAAAATAAAAACAAGGTGTAAGCAACATAGATTAAAACATCCCCACACTTATCTTGCATCAAGTTTCAACTTTTCATTTTCAAAACTCATCAAGTAATTTCAGCACAACATGTATTTTTTTCCGTGCTTTCTTACATATTTTTCTTTCTTTTCTGTCATTTTTCTTTTTCTTTTATTGTTGCTGCAGTTTAGGCACACAGCACAGACAAAATTGTGCAGATTTTTCTTTTTCTTTCTCTCTGCCCAGTGGTGTTTGGTCAAATGTCAGATTTCAACATTTCATTTCAGCAGCACAAACTGGAACTACTTAATGCACAAAGACTTAAAAGATGCAGTTTTCTCCTGTTGAACCAAGGGGAAACAATTTAAAGCTACTTACACCTTAGTGGGCCAAAGAAAGCTAAAAAGGTTTAAGGTGAAATTTTTGTAGTTAAATCAGAAAGAAAAAGTTTAAGGCTCAAAGGAGTTAACTAATGGTCAATAAGGGTAGGAATGAAAACGAAAGTAAAAAATAGTGAAATCCTAAGTGACTTTCTCATATTCAAATTCAATTTCTACACATGATATCCATGCACAACAATGCAAACTCAATAACTCAACTATGCACAATTTTCACTCATAAAAGATTTAATCATTTAAGTGCCAACAATGTGGTTATTGCGTGCTTAGGCTCAAAATCCTCACTTTTAGTGGGCAAATAAAACTCAGAAATTGCATTTGTCATACTTGGAGTCATTCAAGATCATGCAAAAACCATCACATTAAACTAAGCAAGTTTTAATCACATTTAGTTTGGCTAGACAATGCTCATAAGAGTGAAACAGTTAAAAAAAATTCCTATAACAAACTGAAAACAAAACTAAAATTGCCTTTGTGAAAATTTTTCTAATTTTCTGCTTTTAATTTTTTTTAAAGAAATAAAACTACCTATTGAAAAACAACACATTAGAGCATTGTCTAGCCAAACATTAACATGTCCTCATGTGAAAAGGAAAAACAACTAAGAGAGAAAAGAGAAACAACTAAACAAACTAAGAAAGCAGAATCTAAAAAGTATAAATGGACAGCCTGAATCATTGTGGAAGTTGCTGTGAGGGCAAACGGTCTTGCAGAAATTGAAGAATGGCAGCTTGGTTCGCACTGATCTCATTAACCATGGTGATATGTGGGTTGTCAGTCTAATTCCTCGAGCCACCGAGGAGAAACTATCTGGAACAATAGTAACTTTATTAGCTTAAAAAAAACTTAATGAAAAAAAATAAAGAAAATAAATACTTAATAGAATGGGTTGCCTCCCAACTAGCAACGTTGTTTTAAGTCCTAGACTAGACATAATATGTGTCGAATTTAGTAAACCAGTGGAGGGGGTTCCGGAGGTGGTCTTGGAGAAGGTACATCTTGTATGCAAGTCAAAGTTCCTCCTACAGTTTCCTTGTATCTTCTTTGGTTCCAATTCAATTTGATCCATGAGTTTTGAGTAAGATTCTTGTTGATGATAGTGGGCAGCATCTTTTTCTCACTCAAAAGCACAAATTTCAAATGTTTATTTGAGAATCTAAGTTGCAGAACCGGAACTTGCAAAATATAAGGAAAAAGTGTATTAGCAGGGTCTCGTCTTGGCAAACGGAAGCTTTCTCGGTTGCTTGAAAACACTTGCAGCGGATTCAATAACATTTTTTCATCTCTAATCTCTTCATCCTTCAATTCTTTAATGTCAGAATCTGGTTCTTTACATTTATATGACAGTGTATCCTCAAGAACAATCGGCATGTCATCACATTCTACCACCATCTCCTCTTTTAGATATTGGATTTTCTTGGCAAGAAAATCTTTTTCAAACTTTGCAACCTTTGGCATTTTTCTAATTGCTTCAAAGAAAGCATCTGTAATCTCCACCTTGTTGAAGATGGTTAAGATATCACTCATGTCATCATCCTTTACATCCCTTGTTAACCTGCCAGGAAAAGGAGGACAAATCTTAAATTCTAAAGTAGGCAAATTCAAGTTAGATGTTACCTCTGATTTCTGACATTCTGCCGTTTAGGCAGACGACGACTCCATTTCTGGGCTAATGGGTTGTTAATTTCAAACTTTGCCTCTGGTTCTTCAATCTTTTGTCCACTACTTAACATCATCTGATTGACATCTTCCCTTGGATTAACCAACACTTGTGATGGCGTTTTTCCTTGATTACTTATCAAGTCACTGATTTGTGTATTTAATTGAGTAATTTGGTTACTCAATTCTTTAAAACTTGACATTGTTGCTTCTTTTTCTTACTGTATCACATCCAAGTGTGGGAAGAACGGAACCATCTCTTGTTGCAATATATCTTCTTGTGTTGGCACATTGTTTTTCTGCATAATTTTTAACTGAGTTAGCTAAATTCGCAATTAAATCTTCAAGAGATGTACCTAAACTTGTAGTGGGTATTGCAATGTTTTGGCCAAAAGAAACCATTGATTGTTGTTGTTGCCATATCCATGGTGATGGTTGTTGCTGCACCTTATTCCCATCAATGAAGTTTGGGTAGTTCCACCACTCTGAATTGTATGTATTGGAATAAGGGCTGTGATAATGTTGTGGATGAAACTCTCAATTGAATTAAATTGTGCCTTTGGATACTCTTGAGCAAAATAACACCTATCTGTAGGATGGCCAGGATTTCTGTGTATTTCATGTGAATTTTTCTATTGAACAGCACCGAAACCTGCAACTAATTTTTCCACTGAAGAGGTCAATGCATCTAATCTATTTTCCATAGAAAACATGTTTACCTCGTTCGTCCGTTTGGGTGAATGGCGGCTGTTCAGAACCAAAAATTGTTTCTTACAGGTGGCTGGTTCACAGGTGGAAGATTAGCCATGGACGTAGCTTCAGGAAGAAACGTGGATTCTTGTTCTTTTCTGGTCGCTGTGGGACCAAACGACTCGTCAGGTTTTGAACCAGAATTGATTCTTTGGCGATGTTTCTTCGTCTCTTTCTTCAATCTCCTTGCTGTCTTTTTGATTTCTGGATCAAAAAGCAAATATGTGTTAGACGATCTAGACATAAACCAAAGAACAAAACAAATTAACTAAAAAGAAAATAATGCCGTTCCCTAGCAACGGCTCCAAAATTTGGTGTGTCGTTTATGTACCAAAATTAATTCTTACTCCAAAGATTTCACAATAGTACAATGAGAGTAAGGTCGATCTCACGAGGAACAACAAAATCTTTATAATCTTTAATTTGCAATTTGTCACAACAATTAGAATTAAAAATAACACTAATGAAACCAGATGATTAAAACGAATTAATAAACGAAATCAATAAATATCAAAACTACCGAAATTAATAACTTAAAATAAAGATCTGGAAAATAAGCAATCCACACTAATCAATATCAGTTGTTCATTGATGCAAAGATAATAATCTCATATTTAATCAATTAGTTATAAGATAGTGAGAATCAGCTCTAACATATCTTAATCCTTCCTTAATTAATCGATAGTTGACATGTATAAGCTTAATCAACTATTTCTCTATCCATAATATAACCTGGCCGGAATCAGCTGATCACCAAATTCAATGTTATAAAAGTATTAAATATTAGAAGGACATAACTCTAACAATTTATATCATGATCAGCATGCAATAATTTGTTAACCGATTGTTTCCATCTACCTAGACAGTGGCTTCGCCACTAATTAATCTTACTATTTAAATCCAGTTATTTAACTAGGGATTAATTGGCTCTACTTAAATTTATTAAAGTTGATCAGACTTTAATCAATCAAGGTAATTAACGATATACTCAGAAAACTCACGGAATTGAATACGAAATCATTCTTAAGAACAATTTGGTCTCACAACTTCTTTATGATTAGTACTTCTTTACTTACCTGCCAGATATAGAACTACTCACAACACATAATACAAACTAATCACGAAAATAAATTAAAGAAATAAAAAATGAATTAAGATAGAAATATCAAACCATCCAGACTGTCGCCTGGGCAAACGGCCGAACTGCTGCTTCAGTTGCAAACTGGGCAGCGTCTGCTGGTTCCTTACAAAATTCCAAAAGAAAAACTGGGAACTAAAAATTGTTCAAAAGATCAAAAGATACCTACCCTACTTATCCTCTTCTATTTTATATAAGAGAACAAACGTCTTTTCTTAATTTTACTAAAATAAGAATCTTCTTCTTTTCCAAATCCAAATCAACCATACACGGCTCCATTATCCATATATAAATACATGTCCTAATTTGATCCTTCCACTATTTTGGCAACTTCTAAAAATCCTATTCTCTGCCAACTCTTCACTCCTATCTTCAATCCTTTCAATCCTCCAAAAATCTCTCGAAATCACCTTTATCTCCTCTGCACACCTCGCACTTAGATCTTCCAGATTCTGCAACAAATAAAACCCATTAAGTACAGATTTTACCCCATCAAGCACATTAAAGTGTACATAAAAATATGAATATTCTGTGCTCATCATAAGCCTTAACTAAAAATACGTAAACTAAAACTAATGCTCCCTTATTTTGTAGCTTGACTCTCTATTTGTAAAGCTACTCAATAATTCCCTAATATTAATCTAATTCCCAATAATATGTTTAGATCCATTTTTCACCATTCTTACACTTTTAATACCCAACAACTTTCTCCCGAAAAATCTACAATTATCAACACTTTTTTCATATAATAATGCCAATATAATCTAAAATAAATATAGATAGATCCTAAAATATTAGCATTTATCAGTCCTAATTTCCATGCCGGTATGAAACAAATTGAAATTAACTACCATTTGAAAAATTTATAGTTGGAGCTACTGATTTTTGTTATCATTCTACTATGAAGCAAATTGTAAATATTTTTACTAAAATCCTACCAAAAGATTCATTTGAGTCATTTCATTACAAGGCGGGTGTTTATTCTCACACTGTTAACCTAAAAGGAAGGAGGGGGAGGGAGGTCATAAGATATTCAGCAATAATCAATATTGCAAATTAAAGGAAAAGATCAAGGACACAATCAAAGAGTCCCGCAATAATCAATGACGGGTTGAAGGAAAAGATCAATGACACAATTCAAGAGAATTATTACCTTATTAGCTTTTGCATAATTTCATCAATGATTTCTCATCAATAGCTAGTTACACATTCAACATATTATTGAAGTTAGTAATTCTCTGTATATAAACCATTGTAATTTTTAATAAAAAAAATACACAACATATTTCAAATCAATCTCATTTTCTTGTATATTATTTAAACATATATAAAAAAACATAATGTAATACCCGTAAGGGAGTTATTGCAAAATTAGTATTTGAGTTTTCTAACTGTCTTATTGATATACTGAGATTTGACAAAGCACCTGATTGGTGGAATTCAGATTGCCACTCTTGTAGATCCAATTCCATAGAGTGAAGAACTGAAAGGAAAACGAAGATTTTATTGGTTGTTTATATATGCTAAGAACGCGAGGTGATTAAATCCTTCATATTGAGTTAAGGATATACATCCATATGCTATAGGACATGGCCAAATGTTTGTCGACATAGATAATTTCGGTGCATCAAATTGTTTTTTATATGTTTTATTTGTTTTTAACGTTTCCAAATGAGTCACCAAATGAAACAAAACCGGTGATGAAAAAATTGTTGCTATATGTGCAACAACATCGATTTGGATTATCTCAAGACTCTACGGGTTTGTTTACTAAAATTTTTACTGCCAAAGCACCTAATAAATAGACGTCAGTTAGAAAAATGACAAAAGGAAATTCAAAGCATATCTTGATGAAAAGACGAAACAAAATGGCAACTAAAAACAGCCCTCTTTGAAGGCTATAAATTTGAGTATTTGCAGAAGTAAGATCATCACTTTCATTCCTAGTTTTGAAGCCTTAATCTCATCTTAATGGCCAATATACTTTGCACATTGTCAATCCTTTTGGCAGTGGTATCCCATTATGGATGTCAAGGTTCTCAACAATTTAGCAAATTCAAAACAAAGCTATTTAACTTGGGATCACAGTCAGATACATCTATCGAGATATTACCTGTGTTTATTAGTCCCCAAGATGGGCTGAAAGAAAATGACAAAATTGAAAGATTACCAGGACAACCTGATGGGGTTGACTTCAACCAATATTCTGGGCATGTTACAGTTGATCCCATTGCAGGAAGAGCTTTATTTTATTATTTTGTCGAGTCCCCGCAAAATCCGCAATCTAAACCTCTACTACTGTGGTTAAATGGAGGTAATGTTTGTGAACAAATTTTCAATTGTCTGAAATATAAACACAAAACTGACACTGCTGATGTTTGAATATTCTTTGTTGTTGGAGCACAGAGCCGGGGTGCTCTTCCTTTGGCATTGGAGCAATGACAGAACTCGGGCCGTTTCGAGTCAACAGCGATGGTAAAACTCTCTACCGCAATCCATATGCATGGAACAGTGGTAAGTGTTCCAAATTCCCATCAAATTTTCATCGTATCATTCCATTTTCGCATCACCATCTGATAGAGCTTCCATTTCAATTCCTGCCAGAGGCTAATATCATATTTCTTGAGGTTCCAATTGGGGTTGGATTTTCATACTCAAATACAAGTTCAGACTACGGACTACTTGGGGATAATAATACTCTCCATGACTCGTACACCTTCCTAGTTAATTGGCTTGAAAGATTCCCTGAATACAAGAGTAGGAACTTCTTTATTGCTGGAACGATCAGTTCAGCCAGGATTGTAATCCCGCTTGCTCGGCTTATTCTCCGTGCCAATGAGTACTCTAATCAGACTCTAATTAATGTCAAAGGAATTGCTGTGAGTCATTTATATACATTTAACAGTTTGTGAATGAAATTAGAAAACAAAAAAAAAACAAACAAACATGAAAGATAGAAGCTGTTCAATCCTTTACATGAGAAGTCATTATGATTACAGGTTGGCAATCCATACCTAGACTTGGAATCATTGTTCAAAGGAACTTCGGATTATGCATGGACACATGCCCTTATTTCAGATGAAATATACTCGGGGCTTAAATTGTACTGCACTGATCCTGGTGCCGATCCTAGCTCAGATAAATGCAATGAGTTCTTAAATTTAATGTACAATGTCACGTATGATATAAACAGTTTTGACATTTACAGCCCCACCTGCAATTACACGCCGAGGACAGATTCTGTAAGCATTGAATCTGGAAATAGTTCTCATCCTATATTCTTATGTATTAAAATTTGGTGTATGCTGACTCAAATAATTGGCAGATGCCTGGATATGGCCCTTGCTCCACGAATTATGTATTGGAATATCTGCATAATCCTCAAGTGCAAATTGCTCTTCATGCTAACATGGGATTAACTATTCCCTATCCTTGGGAGATTTTCAAGTACTACTACTACTACTGAACATTCTGAGTTATGCCATCAAATTTAATGGTTTTATTTTCTACTGTATAGTCTTTCACTAACTTAATTTTATTCTATCCATTGGCTGTGGTGAAAATGAATAGTTATACGGTAAATCATTCCTTGAACGACGCTGCAGATACTGTGTTGCCAATTATTAGTTTGTTGATGGAGCATGGAATTCGAGTTTGGATTTACAGGCAAGTCAATCTATGAATCTCAATCCATGTTGTTATTGTCATGAAATGATTGAATTCAATTAAAAAATGATATAGTTTTTGCCTTTTCTATAATTTTCTATATGCTTTGCAGTGGTGATGTTAATTGGGAAATGCCAGTAACATCCACCAGATATGCAATTAACAAACTACAACTATCAATAAAGACTCCATGGTTCCCATGGTACCTTCAAAATGAGGTAATCTGCAAGTAGATGAAAGTTTTTTTTTTTCTGGTTTTGATCATCGTGTTAGCTTTTAATGTTATGCATCTCAATGTATAATCCTTGATTTGTTGCTTGCAAACGTTAATATAATCTTAGAAGAAGTGGACATCATTGCTGTTTTTGCAGGTTGCCGGATACGTTGTTCAATATAAGAACTTGACATTTGTTACGGTTAGAGAAGCCGGGACTTTTGTTGCCAATTCTCAACCAGCAAGGGCTCTTGCACTTTTTACTTCATTCATAAGTGGAAATCTTCCCCCCTCTATCCATGCTACAAATTATAAAGGATGATGCTTTGAGTACAATGGCTTTTGGAGAGGAATCATTATCAAGTTTAATAAAATAACTTCCTTGTGCTATTGTAACCAAAATAACCAATGATACTTATATATTTTTATGTTGTTTGTAAATTGAGAAGCTTTCCTATTTATAGCTAATTGAAAGGAGGGATTGTTGTCTGTAATCCGCAATACTACTTATATTACAAATCAATTTCTATACTAATATTACAAATAATTCTATCTATGGTGGTACCTAGAACTTTTCTCGATTCAAAACTTCTGCTAGTGTCTGTAGTTTAGAATCGTCACAAATGCACTAAAATAGTAGATCAGACCTCTATAGATGTGATGGGGACTGAAACCACTCATTTCTAATCCTTTAGGAAGGGCTGCCATTGAGCTAACCTCATATTACTTGAAGAATCAATAATATTTATCCTATTTGATATTCAAACTCACAAATTAATTAGGTGGTTACTGTGACAAACTATATTTCTTGTCCAATTACAAATGAATAAAAAATTAAATGAAAATTATTTTTGTGTTATAAAATTTTTATTGATGGAGTAAAATAATTTTTTTCGAGATAAAAAATCAAAATGATAACTACACTCATATTAACAGACTATTGTAGCCATTGCTTGTTTAGGAATCAAAGGTAGAATGCAACAAATAGTCATAAAGGACAATATAGAATGTTTTCTAGTAGGTTATAATTCACTAATGCGGAGAGGAGCTCAATGATCTCTCTAATTTGAAATAAGCATCATTTTGATTTCCAATGTTTAACATTTAAGACAGCGCCATTTTGTATCACATAATAGGACAATGCCAATTTTTTGTCTTTATAAATAATTTTTGTGCGTCAAATTATTTTTTATGTTTTGTCAATGTAGATAAATTATTGCTATATGTTCAACAGCATCGATTTGGGCTATCTCAACGGTTTTGTTTCCTAAATGTCACTACTTAAGCACCTAATAAATGGACGTCATTTTGAATATTTTTTTTTATAAAAAAAGTAGTGTTTAACATATCATATTTTGATTTTTTTTCTTCACATATAAAATGTTAAAAAAAAACTGTCACGTATCAAGTTTTAATTTTTTTGTGGTTCCTTGCAATGCTGAAAAGTAAAAACAATTCTCTCACATTGAGATTGTATTAGTTTGACCTTTCATTGAATTTTTATTAAAACTTCTGTCTAAATGATTTACAAAAATCGCACGTGATTTTTTTAAAATTTTGTCACAAATAAATGAAATTAAGAGATCAACCAATTAATGTAAGTGCTTACACCCTAAATCAAACGAAAAAATTAGAAATGATTTCATTTACGGAGATTTGGTAAAACTAAAGCAAAGAAAATAATGCAGAGAACCAGTGAATATTTCTAAAAGAGTTATTAGTGATAGAAACCTTTAGAAGTAAAATAAAAAAGGTTATTTCATAAGAATTTATTAAATTGAGCTAACATACAAAAAAAAAAGGTAAAGTACCAAAATAAAAAATTTAAAAGGTGCATTACGACTTAACTATAGTTTAGGGCAGTATTTTGTAATTTACCCTTTACAATACTCAACAAACTAATATAGCAATTTATCTTCCTTATTGCGACAATGAGTCAATGAGCATTAGTAAACTTTAGCCATTGGGTCGAGTTAGGATCTTCTACCTAAGATTCTCTCTGTGTTATCGTATCCAATATTAAACTACGTCGTAAGATTCACTCTGTCTTATCGTATCCAATATTAAACTACATTGTAAGATTCACTCATTTCTTAGTTAGGATGGTCTAATAATTGTAAAGTGATTTTAGTAATATTTATGCTTTTAGTCCCTAGTTTTAGTTAAACTACGTCGTTTTGAACATTAGACAGTTTAGGACAGAAATAATCTTGGACAGATGATATGATCTCCATTGGGTTAGCTAGTTGTTAAGGAGTTAGTATCCCAACCTCTATATCTAGTGGTTAATTCTCAGAAAATGCATGTTAGGGTGAGTTAAACAAAAAAGAAAAAAAAAATCAGTGCTTTGTTATTTACATTACTAAATATATTAGTTTGTGGAAAAGCCATTACATACCATATAGATTCTTTTGTAAACGAGAAATCCAATTGTGTGAAATAAAAAATACATAAAAAAAAATCTTTGATGCTTATATAGATATTATCTGTACTGTAAAAAATACATAAAAAAAAATTTCACTTTCGAGTATAAAGTATAAAAATTTAGCGTATAAAGTATAAAAACTTAGCATAGTAGCGTATAAAGTATTAATTATTAGCGTATAACATATAAACAATTAGCGTATTAGCGTATAAAATATAATTCACGTATCACGTCTCATATATGAGATGGTCTCACAAGAGTTTTTGCGTTAAATTAATATTAGTGATTATCTTGTACAAATAACATAATCTATTGTAATGGAGGATATTGCAAATTTTACTGGCCATAATGAAAATAATTTTCATATTATCTTAATTTTAAGAAGAGTACCAATAGATTTTTAAAAATGATCATGCTTAAAATATGCATTTATAGTTTTTGAGAACATTTAAATTTGTACAAAAAAAAAACAATTTTGATCCCAAAAATTTTAGGTTGTAACTCTTTTGGTCCACAAATTTTAGGTTGTAGCTCTTTTGGTCCCTAATGTTTGACCATTAATAGGCATAGACTATTTTCATTAGTCATGGTAAAAAATCCATCAATTATCCTATATTTATCACAAATTAAAATATTGAGAACTAGATTGGGTAGTTCCAAATCGTTGATGACCAAAAGTGACAAACCATAAATTTGGAGACCGAGACTGCTTTTTTCTCACGTCCTTGAAGAACAAAAATATTTGTTTTTGGTTTACAAATTTGAGTCACCACATATAACAGAACTAGTGACTAACATAATGTTACTATATGTGCAACACATCAATTTGGATTATCTCAATGGGGTTTGTTTCCTAAATTTCTTACTGCCAAAGCACCAAATAAGTGGACCTCAGTTTGAAAAATGCCAAAAGGAATTTCAAAGTATATCTTGATGAAAAGATGAAACAAAATGGCAACTAAAAAACAGTCCTCTTTGAAGGCTATAAATTTGAGCATTTTCAGATATAAGATCATCATCACTTCGATTCCTAGTTTTCAATTGTTAATCTGATCTTAATGGCCAATATACTTTGCACATTGTCAATCCTTTTGGTAGTGGTGTCCCATTATGGATGTCAAGCTTTTGAACAATTTAACAAATTCAAAACAGAGGGAGTTGACTTGGGATCAGAATCAAATACATCTACGGAGATATTTCCTGTGTTTATTAGTCCCCAAGATGGGCTGAAAGAAAATGACAAAATTACCAATTGAGCATAGGTCAAATGGTATCCCAACTGAGATTCCACCATGGCAACTATGGTTCGAATCTCACTTGGAACAAATCTCTACCCATTTATGGATAAATGGGTGGAGAATGAATATTTGTGAGATGCTCCAAGTTCCTCCGGGGCACATACGTAATGGAGAACAATTATGGTGGTTATGCGCAGGAGTGAGGCAGTGTGGGGTCGGAATTCGTCGGAGGAGCTTCGTCAACACTTTAGGCCGGGAGGAGTGAGGCCGTGTGGGGTCGAAATTCGTTGGAGGAGCATCCTCAACACTTTGGGCTGGGAGGAGTGAGGACGTGTGGTGTTGGAATTCGTCGGAGGAGCATCGTCAACACTTTGGGCTGGGAGGTGTGTGACTTGGTGACCAATGATTGAAGACTTGCGTGCACATCCCGCGGTTTACATCCTCAAGGTGGCTAGGGGACGGTCGACTTGAGGCCCAGGATTAGTCTGACTCAACAGCAGTGTCAGAAATCGGGCAGTTTAGAGTTAATAGCGATGGCAAAACTCTCTATCGTAATTCATATGCATGGAATAGTGGTAAGTTCATGATTCAAATTTCTCTGGAATTTTCATCGCATTATTCAATATTCTGCATAAGCATTTAATTGAGCTTCCATTTCAATTAATTCCTTTCAGAGGCTAATATCATATTTCTTGAGGCTCCAGTTGGGGTTGGATTTTCATACTCCAACACAAGTTCAGATTACGAACTAGTTGGGGACAATACTACTGCCCATGACTCATACGCCTTCCTTGTTAATTGGCTTGAGAGATATCTCGAACACAAGAATAGGGACTTCTTTATTGCAGGATTAAGCAATGCAGCCCCCATTGTAATCCCACTTGCTCGGCTTATTCTCCATGCCAACAAGTACTCTAATCAGACTCTGATTTTTTTTTATTTGGCAGAACCTCTTTTTGAGGTGGGGCGCCACTCCCTATTTATTTCATAACTTGATGATCGGCGAACATACCCAAAGCCAATCTTACAAAATGAAGACTCATAGAATCCCACTCCATTAATATGCCCAAGGCCTAATGGTAGTTGATTCAATGAGATAGGCGGAATTAAATGTGGAGTACTTCCTCCATTTACATTGAGAGCTCTAGCCAATCTAAAATACAAAAAGTTCTTTTGATCACAAGGAGTGACAAAACAATCCCTTATTGGGATTAGCATTAGCATTAAATGATCGTGGAATAATGTACAAAATCCAAGATTCAATAGTTCATCATATACACTATGGTACAATGTGAAATCCAATCCAAAAGTCTAGTTCCAACAGTCTTGGATGTTTTGAGCCTGGAGATTAGTTGACTAAAAAGCAAAGAGGCTTTAGTGAAACTCGTCTCATCAGTGAAGAATAAGTAGAAGCAGAATCCATAGTATGAAATTGGGGACTGTTCCAGCATATTGAGCGATAAACTTCAGCATGCATCCACCTCCTTTTCCAAAAGGCCTTCCCTAGGTAAAACTTTTCCTTTGAACAGGGGCATAGCAGCTTAATAGTACCAAGGTCCGGCAAAGAAAAGAACATAAAAGCAAAGGCAATCCAGCTCTAGCATCAGCAAGTTGGGGCCTCAAAAGATGGGGATGGCAAATCAGTCCTAACTCCAGCTGATTGGGGCCCAAGGGCATACCTGAGTTACCCTTCTGAGTGCCTTGATTCAGACCAAGCACAAAGGACATATATACCAACAATTCAGCAGTAACAACTGAGGCCAAATTACCTGAAGCGTCTGATCCAGTCTCTCAAACCTTAAGAGATACATTACCTCTCTACAAATTTTGCACCTGGACATTAGGGAAGGTTTGCTCTAACAAGGAAACTCTGAGAAGCTATATAACACTAAAGTCTCTTCCATGCTTCAGCACCACCACTGGTAATTGTTCCTTGTCTAGCCTTAGGAAGGACTTTAGTGTAGCTGACCTTTGACTTCCTTGCTGGGAGGCTAGGAATCTCGCTGGAAGGTTGGCTTTTTTCTCGATTTTGAGGACTTGTGCTAAGCTCCTTATGGCCTCCAAAATTTGCCTGATTTGCCAACCACGCCAGGAATTAGCCCCTTGTAGAAGGGCCTCAGAGTCTGATTCTAGTGTGATTTTGGAAGCTCCTAATTCTCTACAGCTTGCAATGAAACTCAGACCTGCAAATGCTTCGACCTGCAGACGAGAAAATCTAGAAGGAAAGAGTAATATAAAAGGAGGTAGAATCAGCTGACCTCTATAATTTCTGGCAGTTCCTCTTGCTCTCCAGCACCCCCCCTGCCCTATCAGCTGCAATATTGATCTTAATGGAAGACAGGTATGGGGGATTCCATTTGACAAACTGGATGGCTACTTTACTTCTGATTTTTGAGCTAGAATCCCAAAAGGTATTCCAGTCTTGTTGAAGAATTTGGACTCCGTGGATCTTGTTGTGGAGGGACTCTTTGACTGATTTGAAGATCTTTCCAATCAGGTCTTCCATATCAGGCTTGGAAGTATCAAATGTGACTTTGTTCCTCATTTTCCATAACCACCAGCATATGAAAGAAGGGCTGACTTTGATCAGAAGATTCCTATATTCAGTTAGTCCGTGATGATTTTGCCACCAGTTATAAAGGGTATCTGCTATAGTATATGTTTGTCCTAGGATGCCCAGTTCAGCTGCAAAGCTGTTCCAGATCCCTCTGGCAAAGGTGCAGTCAATAAATACATGGTTAAGGTCGCCCTCGTTTGCGCAGCACCATGGACAAATAAAGGGGCCAATTATTCCAATTTTGTGCATATTTTGGCCTATCGGGAGTTTGTTTCTCATGAGTCTTAGCATAAAGAAAGAGACTTTAACTGGCAGGATAGTGTCCCAGATGAAACTAGTAAAATAAGGCTGTGAAAGTGGGGGGCCTTTGATATTTTCAAAAGCAGACTTGAGACTAAATTTGCCATCTTTTGTCAGGTTCCATATTAACTTATCCTCTTCAGATCTCTGAGTCCTGCTGCTCCTGAAAAAATCGCTTGGGATTTGAGGGAGGATCAGCTGCAGTTTTTCCTTATCCCAGCCTTCAGTCCCTAGTACTTCTGAGACCCCGTAGTTCCCTCGACAATCAAACAGTTCTGATAATTTACCTCTAGGGTCCCATTGATCATACAAAAGGCTGCAGTTCTGATTGATGTCAAATGAATTGCTCTAAGTCATTTATATACATTTAATAGTTTGTGAATGAAATGAGAAAAAAAACATGAAAGTTAGAAGTTGTTCAATCCTTTACGTGAGAAGTTATTATGATTGTACAGGTTGGGAATCCATACCTAGACGTACTGGGAATCATCGTTCAAAGGAACTTCAGATTATGCTGGGACACATGCCCATATTTCTGATGAAATACACTTAGGGCTGAAATTGTACTGCACTGATCCTGGTACCGATCCTAACTAAAGATAAATGCGATGAGTTCTTTCAGAAAATGTACAATGTCACTGAATACATAAACTATTTCGACAAATACAGCCTCAGCTGCAATTACACATGTAAATCAGAATATGTAAGTATGAATTTGATTTTATACAAAAACTTCTGTAAAATCGGTTTATATATGAGGCATATTTCATATATAAAACGGGCAATTATAATCTTTAGATTAAGTCCCTTTCATATATAAACCTGCTTCACATTAAACCGTATGTTTATTTCATATGTTTGAAAGCAGATCCTTTACTATTATTTTGCTAACTACGGGGTAATTATCATTAACAGCCTTTGGGAAATTATGGTCCTTGCTCTATCAATGATGTATATTAGTACGTGAGAAATCCAGAAGTTCAAATTGCTCTTCATGCTAATATGGGAACTATTCCCTATCCTTGGGACGTTTGCAAGTATTACTACTACTCAATTCTGAATCATTGTATCAAGTTTAATGATTTATTTTCCACTAGTTCTTCACTTAACTTTTATTCTATACCTTTGCTGTGTGACTGGTGAAAATCAATAGTTCTATAGTAAATAGTGTCTGGCACCGTGTGATGCCATGATTATGTTGTTATGACGAAGGAGTGATTATGAAATGGGAGGGTGCCGTGTTATGCTGTTGCTATGCTATGATGTTGTGCTTTGTTGTGTTGAAGTTCTTAAAGTATGAAGTGATTGAGTATTTGCTCTTGTGTTTCTTTAAGTTTCTGTAAGGTATTAGGAATGTAAGTGTGAGTTGCAATGAAATAAATGTAGTATGTGTGTGGAAGTATGCGTGTGGAAATGAGAGGAGTAAATGATTGTGTGAGTAATATAATGTAATAAGATGTGTAGAATGGAGTATCACCTTGCATTTGAGTACTTGTTCCCTTGTTGGCTATGTCTTAGCTCTAGTTCATCACTTTACTCTTTTATGATTATGCATGCGAAATTTTTTGTGTTTTGGCACCAAGTTTGAAGAGATTAGCATATTTTGTTGGCCAAGGCATCATGTTAAAGTAAGATAGATATGCCATGCAAAAACATTCTTAATCAACATAGGAGATAATCTAGATTGATGCGTTTAGTTGCGTATGTTCACCAATTTATCACTAACACTAGTGTAGTTGTGGTGAGAGGGTTTCGTTCCTCAGGGAAGGGAGTGATTTCAAGAGTTCAAGATTTTGTTCACGAAACGAAATTACAGGAACAGGTGATAACAACAATAAGAACAAGTGTTAACAACAATAAGAACAGAGAAATAAGAAGTACTGAAATTAACAAGAACAGTAACTGTGATGTGAAGTCAAGTATAAAGTAGCTGTCCTAGGGTTCTTTTACTGGATGAATGCAATTCAGATAACTCACGCAATGCAATTGACACGCATGTAAAACAATAGGAGATCCTAGTTGCCTAGAAACTTAGCTTGCAGTCGGCATGTCAACCGCACCACACTCCAAGCTTGCTAACATCACTCTTTCCCATAGCGAGGCCTAAGCACGATGAATCTAAGCCGCAACGTCTCAATTCTTGGTGTTTAACTACTCTAGCAATCAATTCCTAAAAGCTTCCCATGGCGAGGCCTGAATTTAGGTTCTTGTGTCTTTGTTAACAATAGAGAATTTCTTTTACACTTTATTCTTAAGTTTTCGTTGTCTAAAATCAGCATGGCGACCGCATTTTAGAAGACGAACATGAAAAAAAGTGTAAACAGTCAATAATTCATACCTGCAGTTCTCATCTCATGCATTCTCAACAAATATTAGTGAATTTCATCCCAATTCAGCATGTCGACCGCAATTAAATCTCAATTCAACAATACAGTATGAGTATTCATGAAACTTAACTGAATTCACAAGCCAAAGTAGAGTATGATTTCATTCCTTATGGATTATGTCAATTGTGTAGCATCGAGTTATCTAATTACATTCATCCATTCAAAACCCTAGGACATCATGAAATTAGCCATAGAACTCCATTCTCAACTCGCGATTGTTAAATTGCAAAACATGAAACAGTTCACCTTCATGACATGGAAAGAATTTACCGATTGAATTGCTTCAAAAGCTTTAAATTCCCAAGAGAATCGTGAAATGCCTCCTTAATTGAGGTTAGATTTACAATGATCGGTCCGAAGCTTCGATCGGAATTGAAAACGGAGATCAAATGTTAGAGAAAGAAAGTTAGAGAGAGAAACTTCCCGCTCACGAATTCTAAAATCTGGTAAAAGTCAAAAAGTCCAATCTGTCAAAAGTCCCCAAATAATGTCAAATTCATCTATATATAGAGGTCTAAAGCTTATTCTATACGCTAACGTAAACTAAGCACTTATTTATAGAAATGCCACTATAATGTAAAACTGTCCAGAATCAGCTCGTGCACAAGCCTCCACGTCAGTACCCAATCCAGCAATCCACACCTTTGAGCCAGCTAGCACCACGCCTTCATAGCCTTCAGCACGCCTCCGAGCCACAAGCAATCACGCCACCACAACCCTACACATATAGAGAACACTCTTCAACACTTAGAAAAATATACAGCCTTGCATTCCAAAATTTACACGGCGATGCATCATGGTGATGCATCGCAGTACAAATTTCCTCCACGGCGATGCATCGCGGCGTTGCATCGCCATGAAAAAAATTGATCCGTGTAGTCGTGCATGTTCACCAACTTATCCCTAACACTAGTGTAGTTGTGGTGAGAGGGTTTCGTTCCTTAGGGAAGGGAATGGTTTCAAGAATTCAATATTTCGTCACAAAAATGAAATTATAGGAGCAAGTAACAACAACAACAAGAACAAAGAAATGAGAAGTACTGAAAGTAACAAGAACAATAAATGTGATGTGAAATCAAGCATAGATGAGCTGTCCTAGGGTTCGTGCATCGGATGAATACAAATCAGACAACCAACGCTATGCAATTGACAACACGAAAAATCGGTGGATACTTAAGTTGCCTAGAAGTCTAGCCTGTAGCCAGCATGTCGATCAAGCTACACTCTACACTTCCTGACACCATTTTTTCCCATTGTGAGTCCTAAGAATGATGTAATTCCCACCGCAACGTCTCAACTCTCTGAGTTTAACAAATTTAGCGAGCAATTCCTAAGGTCTTCCCATGGCGAGGCCTGACCTAGGTCCTTAGCTTTTGTTAACACAAGAAAGCCTCTTCTCACTTATTCCTAATGTTTCAAGTGTTCTTTAACCTGCATGGCAACCGCATCTCAGGACACGAGCAAACAAAGCAAGTGAAAAGACACATTAATTCATACTCCTAGTTCTCATTTCATACATTCTCACAAATATTGGGGAATCTAACCTCAACTCAGCATATCGACCGCAATTAAAGTTCAATTCATTCAATACCAGTGCAAATTCATGAGACTTAACAGAATTCGTGTATTAATTCCAAGTATGATTTCATTCTTTGGAGATTATGTCAATCACATAGCATCGAGTGATCTAAATCATGCATTCATCCGTTTAAACCCTAGGACATCATGAATTTAGCCACACAACGCCATTCTCAACTTACGATCACCGAATTGCAACATGAAACAGTTCATCTTCATTATATAGAAAGATTTTACCAATTGAATTGCTTCAAAAGCTTCAAATTCCCAAGAGAATCGTGAAATACCTCCTTAATTGTGGATAGAATTACAGTGTTCAGTCCAAAGCTTCAATCGGAATTGAAAACTGAGCTCAAATGCTAGAGAGAGAAAATTCTAAAGAGAGAGAAAATTCCCGCTCAAGATAAAAAATCTGGTGAAAATCTAAAAGTTTCGAATCCCCTAAAACAATGGCAAAATCCCCTATTTATAGAGGTCTAAAGCTTAATCTACACCTAACGTAAACTAAGCACTTATTTACAGAAATGCCACTGTAATATAACAACTATCCAAAATCAGCTCATGCACAATCCTCCACATCAGCACCCAATCCAGCAATCCACGCCTTTGAGCCAGCTCGCACCACGCCTCCACAGCCTTCACCACACTTCTAAGCCACCAACAATCACGCCACCACAGCCCTACACATATAGAGAACACTCTTAAAAACTTAGAAAAATATTTAGCTTGCATTCCACAATTAACATAGCGATGCATCGAAGTATAATTTTTTTTCATGGCGATGCATCGCCGTGTAAATTTTCCTATGGCGGTACAACGTCGCGATGCTTTGCAGTGCGAATGTTTTCATGGCGATGCAACACCGCGCGATGCATCGCCATTAAAATGTGCCATGACCAGTGTGTGTCCAAGTCGGTGCAAGTGTGTGATGCTGGTGCAAATGCATGTGTGCAAATGGAGTGCATGAAGCGGTGCATGTGAGTGCTGGAGTTGCTGCAAGTGCGTGATGGAGTTGCACAAGTGATGTGCAGTGAGTTTGTGTTGTGCATGAAGTGTGTGTAGTGTTGTGCTCATGTGATGCTTGTGATGCTTGTGTTGCATGCAAGTGTGTGCATTGTGGTGCATGTGTGTGCTGGAGTTGCTGTAAGTGTGTGCATGCATGTGCACAAGTGATGTGCAGTGAGTGATGTGAGGTGTATGCTAAGTGAGTGCATGCATTTGTACACATGTGTGCATATGTGTGCATCATATGCGGTGATGTGCAGCAAGCGTGCTGTAAGTATGAATGTGTGGTGCTGGAGTCTTGTGCATATTGTGTGCAAGAGTGCAAGTGGATGTGCAAGGTGTGTGCATATATGTGTAGCAACTTTGTGCATGCAAGTGTGCAAGGGCTGTGAGCAGTGATGAGCGAGAAGTGCGGTGCATGTGTAGTAATGTGCGCGGTGTGTGCGACATATTTGTGCAGCTAGTATATGGCGATAGTGCAACAAATCCCGCATGCGATTCATGTTGTGTCGCCGATGCCCGTACAGAACATGCAGCATATGTGTGAGGTGAGTGCATGCGGTGTGTGGGATGTGTACAGCAGGTGTGTGCGTGAGTCTGTGCACAATATGTGTGCCGAGTACGGTGCACATGCACAAGCATTATGACTTCATGCAAACAACACCAATGTTAGCCCTTTTTTCATCGACCAACACCACACTCAATACTAAACAAAAACTCATAACCCAACACATAATTTCACACACAATGTACTCAGAGACAATAAAAGTCAAGCAAAATTAGCATGTTTAAGTCAGTATAAAACTGACTTATCAATTTCCCCCACACTTAGACTTTTGCTTGTCCCAAGCAAAACTCACACTCCACGATTTTTATTACCCGCATTTGACACAAGGCTCCTCATCTGCTATGCCACTCTCCGAGTTTATCAAAACATTTTCCACACAAAAACTACCAAAAGTTTCCTGGTTCCCAGCTCTCATATTTTAGCAAATATTATCAACCAAAGCACAATGAATAAAGACCAACATGTCATGCGTTCAAGTGTGTGCTAAGGAATGCTGACTTCATTTGCTCTTTCTATATGCATAACCCTTTGTATTCTGGCTAACATCTCATTGCACAACAATCTCCTTGTACACACACATGAACAAATAGCACACAAGATCAACGGTAACCTAAGTGTACATTGGTGCTTCTATTGGAAAATTCCATTTCTTTTCATATTGCATTTTGGTGCATTCATTTGTCACACACATTGGTGCATAACTCCGTCTTGTGGCTATTTTTTCCTATATTTGCTTGCCAGGGTCTTACGACTTTTCATTCCTAGTTGCCAAAGGCTTTTTCTCCATATCCTTTCTTATGTGACCACTCGTTCATATGTGTCTTCAAGGGGCTATGCATGCAAGAACACCAAAACACAAGGAAGGCACATAACAAAAAAAAAACTCAATCCAGATTACCTCCTATGTCGATTAAGAATGTTTTTTCATGGCATATCTATCTTACTTTAACATGATGCCTTGGCCAACAAAATATGTTAATCTCTTCAAACTTGGTGCCAGAACACAAAAAATTTCGCATGCATAATCATAAAAGAGTAAAGTGATAAACTAGAGCTAAGACATAGCCAACAAGGGAACAAGTGCTCAAATGCAAGGTGATACTCCATTCTACACATATCATTACATTACATTACTCACAATCATTTACTCTCTCATTTCCTCACGGATACTTCCACACACATACTACATTTATGTCATTGCAACTCACACTTACATTCCTAATACCTTACAGAAACTTAAAGAAACACAAGAGCAAACACTCAATCACTTCATACTTTAAGAACTTCAACACAACAAAGCACAACATCATAGCATAACAACAGCATAACACGGTACCCTCCCATTTCGTAATCACTCCTTTGTCATAACAGCATAATCATGGCATCATAACTTCATCATAACAGCATAATCATGGAATCACACTCAATAACAACAATCACCATCATCGACAAACCCCCCCAACTTGGAAGAAACATTTTCCCCAATGAAGAGTTAAGAAAGACGGGCTCCCTGAGAAGATGATGGTGCAGACGAGGACGGTGGCGAGAACGATGCAGTGGTAGAAAATGATGGTCCACTGAAAGGCGGTATGACCCAAGTGAAAGGTCCATGGACAAGCCTCTTGAAAGTCGTCCCCGTACCAAACAATAGTATGCGCGTGGCAGGCATGAATTCAGGATCAGCAAGAAACTTTAGAGTAGGAGGTGCTGGTTGCACATAGCCAAAAGTCGGCAATGGTGGGAGTGAAGGCCTACCAGGAACTCCTGGGGAAAGCTCGTGCATGAATCCAGTGTGCTCGTCCATCGTCAAATTTGGAATTTGATACATCGCCAATTGTGCAGGAGTCGGCTGAGGTTTTAGTGGCCCAGGAGGAGTATTGTAGTATACCGCCATCTTGTTACACTTATCAAGCTCCACTTGCATTTTGAACTGGCGATGATAGAGTACTTCAAACTGCTGTTGTGCAATAGAGGTCATGTCATCCAGCTTAGCTCCAATTGTAGAAGCGTGAGAAGTCCAATCCTGATGCATATCATTGATTTGCTCGTGTATGCTCTCTAAGCGTTCATCCAAGAGCTAGAAACGAGTATTCACAGAACTCTGGAAATCATTAAGGGTGCCATTAAAAGAACTGAAGTCAAATGGTTAAGAGGAATGCTCATGATGTCCAACATGAACTGGGGGGTCAAAATCTTCTCGAGGCACTCCAGTCTCTGCTGCCTGCTCTCGGATCAACTCACGATCAATTCGAAGATACTTGACATACAAAGGTGTAGCAATGGGGGCCCGAGTCCTGCGCCAGTCACCGCCTATCTCATTATCCACTCTTTGGGTCTTGCAAAGTTCTTCAATAAGAACCGGGAAATAAATTGTTGCGATATCCTCATCAATACCAACCCTTATGTTGTCAACTATAATTCGGCCAACATCTACAGATCTTCGCCCCCGAATAGCTGAGTCAAGTAAAGGCGACTGCGTACAACTTTAATAATATGCGAACTCGGCATAAGTCTCGATAGAATAAACATGAGCCAAAGCTTGATATCACAACGAAGAACTTATAGAGTATATGCTTATGCTTCCCTCGTTGATTTATAACCCATTCAGCCCATGGGTGCGCAAGTTCCTCCAGCAAAGTTTGGTCGGAATCCTCATCGTTTGGACACTGAAAAGGATCGGTTGGAAAACTGGGCGTGCCTAAATATGTATTGATAATCTTGCTATTAATGTCAATCCATCTCCCCCGAACATATATAGCCCCATCCTTGTTTGGAAACTTTGAATTTGCATAATATTCCCGTGCAAGACTTCATTGCAGAACTCGGGCAAGCACCAATTTCTCATTAAACTTATGAAATCTCATCAACTTCTTAAACGGCCCCTTATCAACAATGAATGCACGCTCCAGGTGCAACTTCTTGACATGAATACCCTCTTCCCATCTTTATTGGGCCTCGGCATTAACAAATATCGACAGATCCGATGTGGCCTTTTGTTTCTTTGGTACAGGTGTTTGCAAAGTAAATTCAGGAGGGTACTCAAATATAGGCAAATCTTATGGGAAATAATCTGAGTAAGAATCTGTAGGCATCTGGGGCCTTGCTTTTGCCCTTGCGAGAACTAGCACCCTTCTTAGGAGCCATGACTGCGGGAAACAGGAATAAGATAAAAGCATATAAAGCAATCACCGTAGACAAATATAACAAAAGTACCACTACAACAACAATACTAGAGCACGAACCACAACTTAAAAGCACGACAACAATTTGAGCACAACAACAATTTGCACCTTCAACATGTAAGAACAACATTGCATGAGTGGAAAAAAACCAACATGCAGCTCACTCACCACATTCCCAAATTAATCAACAAGACAACACACATGGACAACGTAACCTACCTCGCAACTACCAACACACATGGAGTGTTATACAGGCATACACACATGAAGCAAGACTTCAAACATTGCAAATGAACTATACTTCAACATTCAAACACTAGATTAAAAAAAAAACAAGAGTGGTGAAATGATGCCAAATTACTATCCGAAAGCAACATAGGTACAAAGTGTACAATAAACAGATTGATATTTCAGCACAAGCACAAATGTTGCACCTAACTTGGAGCTCAGCACAATTAGAATTAGGCAAACCTTAAAACACAAAAATTATAGCCATACATGTAATCTAATTTTAGCAATTCGAATAACCTAATTTGGATATAGATTGATCAACTTATGCTCAAATTACCGAGATATGTCAAAACTGGGCAGACTGCTCAAACAAAATTTTCAGCTACAACCACTCAAGAGACATGTAAAATAACTTGTGTTACAGGCTGAATTAGCCACCGCTTACAGGATGCAAGTTATAGTACGAACTCTTAGCGAAAGATAAGGACCCAATCACCCAATTTGGAGCTCCAATGAGCAAGTTATGGTCAAAACACCGAAATGTGCCAAACTGGGTGAAATCAGCGATCACCATTTACCGATTTTAGTATAAAACAAACATTAACCTCTAAACTGGCTTGCCATTCATGCACAATTAGCAAAAGACTATAACATGAACCTTATAGCCTACAACCTTAGCTAATTAACCCAAGTGGAATCACCAATTTTTAGGGTCAATATCTCAAGTTACGATCCGATTACTGAACACTGGCAAAACTGGTGTAACATAGAATTTGAACTCCCCCACATTTATCATGTTATTAACACTTGTAAGCATGGTATAATCACCCAACCTAATTGGCATAACTTCAAAGCTCCAGCCCATAACAACCACTAAACATATCTATGGAGCATTACACGTACAACATGAATAACGTTGATCTTCCATAAAACAATGAAACAAGAAGATTAAGAGAACATACCTTGAGCTAGGAAGAACAAAGGAAATTCTGTGAGAAGTGACAAGGAGTGAGCCGAATACCCTTAACTACAACACCACTTGATATGCACTTGATAATGAACGTGAGTGTAAGTGTGCTCTTATGGTGAATTTATAGACTCATAAATACACACTAAAATTCACCCTAAATACAGCCAACCACAAACATGACAATTCAATTACTCAATGGGACCCTACTTCACATTGATATCTTATCTTGTGCAGCCTTTACATTAAAGTTGGAAGACCAAACATTATTGAAGACACTATGGACCTCTATATGACTCACATGTCACTTGCTTCCAAAATTGTTTCAGCTTTTGCCTCCTTATTCTAACGCTATTTCCCAACACAAATTGTCACTATATTTCAGCTTTTTCATTGATTGATTCCTGCTCTGAAATTAGTTCGAGATCTTAAATGCTCCATGTGTATGTTTCTTACCAACACCTTACCTTTGCAATTATTGAAGTCCATCTCCTCGGCTATACAAACGTGCACTACAGAATACAATGATATTTCTATTAGACTAAAACTTGAATGATAAGAAAATCGAAAGGTTAAGTTCACAATTAACACTAAGAAACCGAAATTATAAGAAAAACAAGAATTTAACAAAACACAAGTAGTAAAATCATTTTTGGGTTGCCTCCCAAGAGCGTTTTTTTTAACGTCGACAGCCCGACATGTGTGTTGCCATGCTAGTTCAGAGGGTCGTCTAGAAACAATTCCCGTGGAGCTCCTTGTGGAAATTCTTCTACACCCTTCCTCTTATGTGTTGCATAAGGTTTGAGTTTGTATCCAATGACTTGCCATGCATTCCCATTCTTCTCATTCTATATCTCCACAACACCATACGGCATTACTTTGATGACACAAAAGGGTCCCGTCCAACATGACTTCAACTTCCCTGGGAAGAGCTTGAGCCTCAAATCATATAATAGAACTAATTGACCAAGGGTAAAGCTCTTCACTTAAATTCTGGCATCATGTAGCTTCTTGGTCCTCTCTTTATATAACTTGGCACTAACATAGGCATTGAAATGAAACTCATCGAGTTCATTAAGCTCCAGCATCCTTTTAGATTGTGCCCCATGCAAGTTTATATTTAGCTTTTGAATTGCCCAGAAAGCCCTGTTTCCAACTCCACTGGCAAGTGACATTCCTTACCAAACACAAGCCGAAATGGTGAAGCACTAATAGGAGTTTGTATGTTGTGCGGTATGCCCATAATGCATCATCGAGCTTTAATGCCCAATCCTTCCTACTTGGTGCTACAACTTTTTCCAAAATTCTTTTAATCTCTCTGTTGGAGATCTCGGCTTGCCCACTTGTTTGGGGGTGGTATGCAGTAGAGACTTTGCGCTTTACACTATATTTGGTAAAAAGTGATGCAAAAATCTTATTGCAGAAGTGAGACCCTTCATCACTTATTATCTCCCGAGGAGTTCGAAACCTGTTGAATATGTTCTTCTTCAGAAATGCAGCAGCACTTCGTGCATCATTGTGCGGGAGTACAATGGCCTCAACCCATTTTGATACATAATCTACCGCAACCAAGATATACTCCATGCCGCATGATTTTGGGAAAGGTCCTATGAAGTCAATGCCCCACACATCAAAAAGCTCCACTTACAGGATATTGTTCAAAGGCATTTCATTGCGTGAGGAGATATTACAACTTCTTTGGCATTTGTCACA
Source organism: Ophiorrhiza pumila (assembly GCA_016586305.1). Classification (NCBI taxonomy): domain Eukaryota; kingdom Viridiplantae; phylum Streptophyta; class Magnoliopsida; order Gentianales; family Rubiaceae; genus Ophiorrhiza; species Ophiorrhiza pumila. The sequence continues at coordinate 22,984,184 of BLIW01000005.1, forward strand.
TTGGCCAACCCAAATGTGTAAATCTACGAAGATATGTGGCCAATAAAATCCACTTTGCAATACCTTGAAGCCAGTCCTAGTTGTACGAAAGTGGCCTCCACATGGTCCCTCATGACAAGCCTTCAAGATGTCATCTTTCTCACTTTCCTTTATGAACTTCCTGATCACCTGGTCACTGCAAACTTTGTAGAGAGCATTGTCCTCCCAGAAGAAATACCTTGCCTCATGCCTCAATTTCTTTCTTTGCTTATAGGAGTAGTATGAAGGCACTTGCCCAGCCACAACAAAATTTGCTACTCAGCATATCATGGCAGCTCCTCATTATCTACTTTGAAGAATTGTTCATCAGGGAAGCATTATTGTTTCAACATTTTTGAGTCATCTTGCGCCTTCGACTCTAGCCTTGACAAATGGTTGGCTACAACATTCTCTGAACCTTTCTTGTCTCGGATTTCAACATCAAATTCCTGAAGAAGTAACACCCATCGGATGAGTCTCGACTTGGCTTCCTTCTGGCCAACAAATATTTCAATGCCACATAATCAGTGTGCACAATGACTTTCGACCCCAACAAGTATGCACGAAATTTGTCGAAGGCAAAAACTATAGCAAGCATTTCTTTCTCAGTTGTAGTGTAACTCAATTGAGCCTCATTCAATAATTTTCTTGCGTAATATATTATATGGAAGATTTTGTCTCGTCTTTGCCCAAACACCACCCCAAGTGCGTAGTCACTTGCATCCCACATGATCTCGAAAGGTTTACCCCATTGTGGTGTGACTATTACTGGGGCCTCCACAAGTTTTGCCTTCAACAGCTCAAAAGACTCTGAACATTCTTTACCGAAGTCAAACTTCACATATTTTTCAAGCAAACTACACAGAGGCCTTACAATCTTGAAAAAATCCTTGATAAGTCTTCCATAAAAACCAGCATGCCCTAAGAACCTCCTGATGCCTTTAACGTTGGTTGGAGGAGGAAGTTTGGCAATGGCATCAACTTTAGCCCTATCTATTTCAATTCCCTTATGAGAGATCTTGTATCCCGAAACTATACCCTCCTGCACCATAAATTGGCATTTTTCCCAGTTGAGCACCAAGTGAGTTTCTTCACATTTTGCAACACTTTCACCAAGTTATCCAAACATCCATCAAAGGTCATGCCAAACACTGAGAAGTCATCCATAAAAATCTCCATGATGGATTCAACCATGTCATGAAATATGGCCATCATGCATCTTTGAAAGGTTACAGGAGCGTTGCACAAACCAAAGGGCATTTGTTTGTATGAAAATATGCTGAATAGGCAAGTGAATGTAGTCTTCTCTTGATCCTTTGGGTCAATTACTAATTGATTGTAACCTGAGTATCCATCCAAGAAACAATAGAAGAAAATCCAGCAATCCTATCCAAGAGTTGTTCCAAGAAAGGTAATGGTAAATGGTCTTTCCTAGTTACTTTGTTTAACTTGCGGTAGTCCATACATACACGCCAAGCATTGATGATCCTTGCTGCCAAGAGCTCATTCGCATCATTCTTCACTACTGTAACACCACCTTTCTTTGGCACACACTGCACGGGGCTCACCCACTCACTGTTTGAAATTGGGAAGATCATGCCAAAATTCAAAAGCTTAATAACTTCTTTATTCGCGACTTTCATCATTTGAGGATTGAGCCTTCTTTGTCTATCACGCACAAGCACTGCATTTTCCTCTAACAAAATTTTAAGCATACATATGCTAAGGCTAATACCCTTTATGTCTGCAATGGTCCATCCTATGGCTTGCTTGTATTTTCGCAAAACTCCTAACAGCTTGTCCTCTTGCCATCCCTCCAGCTTAGAAGAAATCACTACTGGAAAGGTCTCATTTTCACCCAAAAATACATACTTCAAATATGGTGGCAAGGGCTTAAGTTCTAGCTTGGGTGGCACCATGATAGAAGGCATGAGTTTTTCATTCCTGCATGAAATTTCTTCATTCCTCACCTCAGTGGGAGCACAAGCCTCATTAGTTAAAACAATACATTCATCATCATGTTCCAACTCCCTAGTACATGCATCCTGTAATGTGGCTCCAACTACAATCTCATCTTGTTTTTCACAACCTTCACTTTGCAATTCAAAAATTGACTCATCCAAAACACAACATTCAACTACGTTTTTAATTTCAGACAAAATCATGCAATCTTCTTTATCCAATTCTGCATTCTCTATTTCTTCTTCACAAACATGCATCTCATCAATACAAATAAAATCACGTTTAACATTTTCATCCACCACATGCATGGAACAGGCTATAGCTCTAATTGCAAAACAAGACTCCACATGCATGGGATGTTTCATAGTATAGTTAACATAAAAAACAACTTGTTCATTGTTAATTCAAAATGTTACCATTTTGCTTCTTACACCTATCAAAGCATCACCAGTAGTCAGAAATGGTCTTTCAAAAATGAGAGGTACTTCAGGATCCTCTTTCATATCTAGCACAATAAAGTCCACTGGCAATGTGAATTTATCTATCATCACCAGAACATCTCCCATTATGCCTGTAAGCTTCACCAATGATCTTTCAGCAAGTTGCAATGTGACCGCTACAGAACGTATCCTTCCACTCAATCCACATTTATAGCAATTGAAAGAGGCATCAGGTTGAATCCAGCACCAAGATCACAAAGTGCTTTTTCAAACTATCTTGAGCCAATCTTGCATAGAATGGTGCAACTACCCGGATCCTTCAATTTAGGAGGTAAATTGTGCACTACCCAAGCATAACTACACTCTTTGAGCATCATCGGGACTTCGTATTGAAGAATTTGCTCCTTATTAGAGATGAGGTCCTTGAGAAACTTTGTATACTTAGGCACAGCACTCACTAAATCCAACAACGGGAGACTCACATTCACTTGTTTTACAACATTCAAAAATCGATCAAATTGTGGCCCTCTTTTTGGTGGTGGTTTCAATCTTTCTGGAAATGGAGGAGAATGAGCGTATTCTGGAAAATTATAAGGACTTGGTGGTCCTCTAACCTTTTTGGTCACCTCCTCTCCTTTATTGTCCTGCACCTCCTCATTCTCTGGTGCCATCCATAGCCTCATGAGCACAATCTTTCTCAAACTCAACCACATCCTTATTTTCAACTTCATCTGTGCTATCTCCTGTAGTGGTAGCCCCTTGCACTTGTTTGCCACTCCTCAAAGTGATGGCATTACAAACCTTTTTGCCCTTGGGATTCAGAACGGTATCACTCGGAAGGGATCTATTGGGCCTATGATGCACGGTATTGGCAAGTTACCCCAACTGCATTTGAATGTTTTTTATTGTGGCATTATGGTGTTTGACACTAGTTTCCAACCCATCAAACCTCTGTTCACTCCTGTCAAGCTTATCCATGATACGATGGAACATGTCTTCCATTGAAGGCTTCCTTGACTCTTGTACATTCGGCTGAGAATCAAACCTAGGAGGTGGATTTGAAGTCCTTCTTTGATCATTGCCTTGAAAATATTGACTTCCTTGATTTTGAGTATGCTATCCCCAATTGCTTTGGCCACCACCATAAGCTCTATTACCAGCAGAGTAATTGCTAGAGTATTGTGGCTTGTTGTAGTTGTTGAGCATAATGCAATGACTCTGTAGTAATAGCACACTCGTCTATGTGATGCTCTCTCTTGCACAAACCACAAGAGAGTACTGGGGCTTTGGCTTGTGTGGCCTTCAATGTATGCACTTGTTTTGTAAGGGCTTCAAATTTAGCACTTATGTATGTTTCATAAAGATCTAAGACGCCTCTTTTCTTCCTTCCATGTGGTTTCCTCGTCTCAGGGAAAAGATTTTCATCTTCAGCAATTTTGTCAAAGAGCTCCCTTACTTCTGGAACGCTTTTGTCTTTCAAGGCTCCATTGGCACAAGCCTTAACCATCATTGAAGACTCTGCAATAAGTCCCTTCAAGAAAGTGTTCAATTCTCTGATTTTACCAAGATCATGGTTTGGACATTATCTTATCAAATCATTGAAATGCTCCCAAGCTTCACGAAATGTCTCACCCACATGTTGTTGAAAATTCATTATGTCCATCCTCATTTTCTCTAATTTGGCAGGTAGAAAGTACTTTGCCAAAAATTTCTTCTGGAGTTCATCAAAAGATGTCACAGCATTCGTACCTCCAATAGACTTGAACCAGTGCTTTGTCTTGCCTCTCAAAGATAGAGAAAAATGAATTCTATGAACTTCACCTCGAGGCACCCTCTGAAGCTTGAATGTCAAAGGCCCAAAAATAAGTCCAAGTGCTCATTCGGATCCTCATTATCCAATCCTTGAAAGAATTGCCCCTGAGTGATCATGAATACTATCTGTGTAGAAATATGATAGCTCTCCACATCCATATCTTGTTGGTCAAAACCATTCTCGAAATTGATGGCGTAATGGTCACCAAATCTTGGTGGTCACACTCCTGGATTAGTCATTCTCCTTTCTCTTTGTTGATTTCTCAAGGTTATTGCCAACTCAAGGTAAAGAAGATATTCCGATTCTCCTGCAGACCTTAAGGATCTGAGCATACACAACCAATGATCCTGCAGAAATCACTCATAAACCAAGAGTAATGTATGATAGAACAGAACACAAAAAATAGTAACAAGAATTGCAAAGGTAACAAAAGAACACGCAACAACAACAGAACAAAATAAAACAATTCAAAGAAAATCGTGCCTTCTCCAACAGCGACGGCAAAAATTGATGTGTGTAGTATGTTCACTAATTTATCCCTAACACTAGTGTAGTTGTGGTGAGAGGGTTTGGTTCCTCAGGGAAGGGGATGGTTTCAAGAATTCAATATTTCGTCACAAAAATAAAATTACAAGAACAATAAATGTGATGTGAAATCAAGCATGGAGGAGCTTTCCTAGGGTTCTTGTATCGGATGAATGCAAATCAGACAACTCGCGCCATGCAATTGACAACATGAAAAACCGATGGAGACCTAAGTTGCCTAGAAGTCTATCCTGTAACCAGCATGTCAACCGCGCTACACTCTACACTTCCTGACACCATTTTTTCCCATGGCGAGGGCTAAGAATAATGTAATTCACACCGCAACGTCTCAACTCTCTAAGTCTAACAAATTTAGCGAGCAATTCCTAAGGTCTTCCCATGGCGAGGCCTGACCTAGGTCCTTAGCTTTCGTTAGTACAAGAGAGTCTCTTCTCACTTATTCCTAATGTTTCAAGTGTTCTTTAACCGGCATGGTGACCGCATCTCAGGACACGAGCAAACAAAGCAAGTGAAAAGACACAATAATTCATACTCCTAGTTCTCATTTCATGCATTCTCACAAATATTGCTGAATCTAACCTCAGCTCAGTATGTCGACCGCAATTAAAGTTCAATTAATTCAATACCAGTGCAAGTTCATGAGACTTAACAGAATTCATGTATTAATTCCGAGTATGATTTTATTCTTTGGAAATTATGCCAATCGCATAGCATCGAGTGATCTAAATCAGGCATTTATCCATTTAAACCCTAGGACATCATGAATTTAGCCACACAACTCTATCCTCAACTCAAGATCGCCAAATTGCAACATGAAACAGTCCATCTTCATTATATAGAAAGATTTTACCAATTGAATTGCTTCAAAAGCTTCAAATTCCCAAGAGAATCGTGAAATGCCTCCTTAATTAAGGATAGAATTACAGTGTTTGGTTCAAAACTTCGATCGGAATTGAAAATGGAGCTCAAATGCTAGAGAGAGAAAATTCTAGAGAGAGACAAAATTTCCACTCAAGATAAAAAATCTGGTGAAAATCTAGAAGTGTCGAATCCCCTAAAACAATGGCAAAATACCCTATTTATAGAGGTCTAAAGCTTAATCTACACGCTAACATAAACTAAACACTTATTTATAGAAATGCCACTGTAATATAACAACTGTCCAAAATCAGCTCGTGCACAATCCTCCACGTCAACACCCAATCAAGCAATCCACGCCTTTGATCCAGCACACACCACACCTCCACAGCCTTCACCACGCTTCTGAGCCACCAGCAATCACGCCACCACAGCCCTACACAAATAGAGAACACTCTTCAACACTTAGAAAAATATTCAGCTTGCATTCCACAATTAACACAGCGATGCATCGCAGTACAATTTTTTTTCATGGCGATGCAACGCACGTTGCAGCGCCGTGCAAATCCTTTCCATGGCTATGCATTGCCGAGATGCATCGCCGTGTAAATTTTTTTATGGCGATGCAACGCCACGCGATGCATCGCCATGTAGATGTTTTCAAGGCGATACAACGCCGTGATGCATCACCGTTAAAATGTGCCATAACCAGTGTGTGTCCAAGTCGGTGCAAGTGTGTGATGCTGGTGCAAATGCATGTGTCCAAATGGAGTGCATGAAGTGGTGCATGTGAGTGCTGGAGTTGCTGCAAGTGCGTGCATGAAGTGTGTGTAGTGTTGTGCTCGTGTGGTGCTTGTGATGCTTGTGTTGCATGCAAGTGTGTGCATTGTGGTGCATGTGTGTGGTAGAGTTGCTAAAAGTGTGTGCATGCATGTGCAAAAGTGATGTACGGTGAGTACTGTGAGGTGTGTGCGGAGTGAGTGCATGCATGTGCACAAATGTGTGCATCTGTGTGCATTATGTGCAGTGATATGTAGCAAGCGTGCTGTAAGTATGCATGTGTGGTGCTGGAGTCATGTGCACGTTGTGTGCAAGAGTGCAAGTGGATGTGCAAAGTGTGTGCATATATGTGCAGTAACTATGTGCATGCAAGTGTGCAAGGGCTATGAGCGGTGATGAGCAAGAAGTGTGGTGCATGTGTAGCAATGTACGTGGTGTGTGCGACATATGTGTGGAGTGCATGGTGATAGTGCAACAAAGCCCGCATGCATCGTCGCCGATGCCAGTATGGAACATGCAGCATATGTGTGAGGTGAGTGCATGCGGTGTGTGCAACGTGTACAACAGGTGTGTGCATGAGTCTGTGCACCATATGTGTGCCGAGTGCGGTGCACATGCACAAGTTTTATGACTTCATACAAACAACACCAATGTTAGCCCTTTTTTCATCGACCGACACCACACTCAATACTCCACAAAAACTCATAACCCAACACATAATTTCACACACAATGTACTCAGAGACAATAAAAGTCAAGAAAAACTAGCATGTTTAAGTCAGTATAAAACTGACTTATCAGACCGTAGTTCAAGAAATGTTTTGCCGATTATATATTTCTTGATGGAGTATGGAATTCCAGTTTGGATTTATAGGTCAATCACTCAGTCATGCCGATCCTAACTCAGATAAATGCGATGAGTTCTTTCAAAAAATGTACAATGTCACTGAATACGTAAACTATTTCGAAATTTACAGCCCCAGTTGCATTTACACTTGGAAAACAGAATAGGAAAAATTGCCAAAATAGCCACTTATATTGTAAAAAAAATTATTTTGTCACCCACATTAAAAATAATACATTTTAGTCACTAACATTTAAAACATGTATCAAATTAGTCACTAACAAAACTATATTAGATTTTTTTTAACGAAACATCACACTCTATTTACTTTTTTAACTGAAAAAAACGGACGTTCATATTATATATATACTTAATAAATGGGTAAAAATGGAAAATCAATTTATTTTCTTATTCAAACTCCACCGTTAATAGTGGAAAAATTCACTGGTAGAAAGCGGCAAATGATCAATTAATCGATTGTTGCAAAGGATTTTGTGTGAAAATAATTTGATTTTTCACTTTTACCCTTTTATTAAGTGGCCCATAATGTGAACATGCATTTTTTTTGGTTAAAAAAGCTAACAGAGTTTAATTGAGTGACTATTTTGGTGCTTTTTTTAAATGTTAGTGACTAAAATTCATCATTTTTAATGTGAGTGACAAAATAATTAATTTTTTTTGTAATGTAAGTGAATATTTGGACAGTTTTCCCAACAGAATATGTAAGTATGAATTTGATTTTATACAAAAACTACTGTGAAATTGATTTATATATAAGACGTGTTTCGTATATGAAACAGACAATTAATGAACTTTGTATTAACTCCCATAATATATATAAACATGCTTCACATGAAACCATGGGTTTATTTTATATGTTTGGAAGCAGATTCTTTACTACTATTTTGCTAACTACGGGCTAATTAAAAATTAATTAACAGCCTTTGGGCAATTATGGTTCTTGCTCTATCAATTATGTGTATGAGTACGTGAGAAATCTAGAAGTCCAAATTGCTCTTCATGCTAACATGGGAACTGTTCCCTATCCTTGGGAGGTTTGCAAGTACTACTACTACTCAATTCTGAATCATTGTATCAAGTTTAATGATTTATTCTCCACTAGTTTTTCACTAACTTTTAATCTATCTCTTGCTGTGTGACTGTGGTGAAAATCAATAGTTCTACAGTAAATAGTGCCTGGAGCCGTAGTTCAAGAACAGTGTTGCCAATTATAAATTTATTGATGCAGTATGGAATTCCAGTTTGGATTTAAAAGTGAGTCACTCTAGTGCAATCAATTTGATTAGAATATACATATAATCCCATCCCAAGTTCAAGAAAATAAGGAGACATTATGTTGACATGCATTGTAAAACTTAGTCACTAAAATAATATAAATAGTATTAAAAATTGTATGAAATAGAATACAAATTGCGAATTATAATTTATGCAACCAACCTCAGATAATAAGATAATGGCTTATTTGTTTTTTTATAAAGAATCAAAATTAATCTAACTGAAAATATTGATCAAGACAAAAAAATATATAATCTTAACAACAAAAAGGAAAGAGTTTTTGTCTTTTATGTGATTTTTACACCTGAAACTGACTCTCAAACTAATGGTTGGCAATGTCCATATGCTTTTCAGTGGTGACACAAATAGGTATATGCCAGTAACATCCACCAGATATGCAATTAAGAAACTGGGGCTATCGAATGACCATGAGCCTTGGCTCAACGGTCACCACCTGATTCAGGTGAGTTGTTGGTAAGGAGTTTAACTCTTGCCTCCAATAAAAACCCCTTACTATTTATGGATAAATAGGATGGAAAATATTTGTGGAAAAATAAAGTCCTTCCGGACACATACGCTAGTGGAAAAAGACTTATGGTACATACGCGTAGGAATGAGGCAGTGTGGGGCCAGAATTCGCTGGAGGAGTATCATCTAACACTTTGGAGGGGTAGAGTGAAAGTCTTATGGTACGTACGCGCATGAGTGAGGCTGTGTGGGGCTGAAATTCGTTGGAGGAGCATCGTCTAACACTTTGGAGGGGTAGAATAAAGACTTGGTGACCAAAGATTGAAGACTAGCCCTGGTACCCAGTTTGGGCTGGTACTGTGAGAGTAGTATCTATCTGCGTACACTTCCCGCAATTTACCTCCTCATGTGGATAGGGGTCGGTTGCCTTGAGGTCCAGTATAATACAACGTAAGTTAAAATCTGGGTTATCAAAAAAAAAAGAAAGAAAGAAATTGGGGCTATCAATAACTACTCCTTGGTTCCCATGGGACCTCCAAAATGAACTAATGTTTCAAGTAGTTGCAAGTCTAACACTTTGGAGGGGTACCCCCTCCAAAGTGGTAGAGTGAAAATTTGGTGATCAAAGGTTGAAGACTAGCCATGGTACTAAACTTGGGCCGGTATTGTGAGAGTAGTATCCATCTGCGTGCACATCCCGCGATTTACCTCCTCAGGTGGCTAGGGGACAGTTGCCTTGAAGTCCACTAGAGCACAACGTAAGTTGGGATCTGAATTATTAAAAAAAAACAAACAAACAAAAACAAAAACTGGGGCTATCAATAATTACTCCTTGGTTCCCATGGGACCTCCAAAATGAGGTAATGTTTAAGTAGTTGCATGTCTTTTCCCATTAATTAAGTTACCCCGTTCTGACTTTCATGTTCATAGTTGTCGATATCATACGGTACGATATATATAAAAAACAAGTAAATTGGATACGTATCGGGTGAGTGGATCGGACAAATTAGTGAATCGTAAATTTTTTTGTATTGCAAGATTCGACACGTATAGTATCATTTTCTTAATCATACAATACGCTAAACAGTCCTGATTAACCTTTCAATTTTCTTTTTTATGTAGTTTTTTTAGTAAATATTGCATAAAATTGACTTCTCATCTCTTCTTTTATCTATGGTTACATCTCATTTAATTTTGATTGCGTCCCATTTAATAATTTTTTGATGCATTTCAGAATTCAGCAGTGCAATCTTTCAAACATTTCTTTACACTTGTTAATTGATACCTTATTTGAGTTTAGTTAAGTACAGTTTGTATGCCTAATTTGTCATGGTGATTTAATTATTAAATAATATTGTTATTTTGTTAATATATTATTAAAATTTTGTATGCTTATTTTGTATTTGTGTTTCAATTATTATATAATATTGATCAATTATATAACATTACTAAACGTATTTAATACGATATGCTTATAATAAAATTAGATTTCGGATACACGACTCGCGATTCGAGAACGATGTTCATGTTATTAGTTATATATACACATATCTGAATGGATAATCCTTTATTATGCTGCTTGAAAATACTGATGTAATCTTTGAGAAATTGGACATATTGTTGTTTTGCTTTTGCAGGTTGGAGGATACGCAGTTCAATATCAAAATAACTTGACATTCGTTACTGTTAGAGGAGCTGGGCTTTTTGTTGCAAATTCTCAACCAGCAAGGGCTCTTTTGCGTTTCACTTCATTCATAAATGGAAAACTTCTGCCTTCTAGCTAGGCTAGAAAAGCGAGGACAGGATGATGCTTCGAGGAAAATGTATGTAAATTAAGCACAAGAACGATGGCTTTTGAAGATGAATTCTAATCAAGTTTAGTAAAAATTAATTTTATCATGTTGTTCTATTCTAAAAATCATTCGAATGAATAATGTTTTTATGTTGCTTCTTTACTTCCTTGTTGTAACTTGTAATTTTGTTTAATTTGATTGAGTAAAACGTTATATCAGCATCAAAGTCACACCATTTGAATTAGTTAAATTGAAGCAAAATAAAAATTTTATATACTATCGCAAAATTCAACTTTTAAAAGTAGAAAAAATGCTAAATAAAGTGAAAAACGATGACATTGTTAGTTCTAATGATATCCCAATTAAGGCATAGAAGTGTTTTTAAAAAGTTGGAATTACATGCCTTATAAATCTATTTAATGCACTTATGAAAACTAAAAATATGCCTAATCAATGGAGAAAAGGTATATTGATATCTATATATAAGAATAAAAGTGACATGCAAAAATGTGTAAATAGGAATATTAAATTTATGAGTCATACTATAAAATTATAGAAGAGATCAATAATAGAAATAAGGGTTGAAAAATGAAACTAAAATTATGTGATCACTATAATAAGAGGAAAAAAAACTTACAGAAGGCATTTGTTGATTTCGAAAATACATAATATATGGTCAATAAGGATGTAATTGGAAGGTATTAGAGAAAAGAGGGATAAGAGTAACATATATAAGAGCTATAAAAGACATGTATAAATATATAAGAACTTGTGCTAAAATGTCTGTAAGGATATTCGATGATTTTTTGAAGACTATATGTTTGCATCAAGAATTCACTTTAAACTCATACTTTTTTGCTTTAGTGATTGATAAAATTACAAAACGTTTGCAAAAAAAATCATTCTTGGTTGTATGTTGTTTGTCGACGATACACTTTTAATTGATGAGATAGAGAGGAAGCAAACACTAAGTTAGAAGATTGGAGGGAGGCACTAGAATCGAAATATTTTACCATAAATAGAGATAAAATTGTATATATAAAATGCTACTTTAGTATTATATTAGTTAAAATATGATAAATGTGAAAATTAGTGGGTAAATATGAAAGGAATCTAAGAATTTTAAATATTTAGGATTTATCATCAAACAAAATTAGGGAATTGATAAAAATGTTACATATAGGATTCAAGTAAATTGGAACAAATAGAGAAGTGTGTCATTATATTTTATGATTATAAGTACTGTTGCAATTAAATGAAAATTTTAATAAAGTAGCTATAAGAGTACCAGTGATGCTTTATAGATCAGAATGTTTGACAACTAAGTATGAGTATGAATAAAAAATGAGGATAGCAGAAATGAGAATGTTAAGATAGATATGTAAACATACTAGATTGGATGTAATGTATTCATTAGAAAGAAAGTGTGGTAGTTCCAATATATGAGAAAAATAAACTAAACACATTTAATCTAGTTTGGACATGTGCATAAGAGATATCTAAATGCACCAATAAGATATGTAGAAAATAGAGAAAAATTAACTCAAATTAAAAGGAAAGGGGGAAAGTTAAAATAAATTGAAAAGAAACGATAAAAAAAGATATGATATACATAAATATAAATGAAAACATGTGTATAGATAGAATACGCTTGCAGAATATGATTCATGTAATCGATTTTACATAGTAAGATAAAGTTTTAGTAGTAGTAGTAGTTGTTGTTGCTGTTGTTATTGTTGTTGTTGTTGTTGTTGTTGTTGTATTTCAAGCACACAAATTTTATACAATATTAAGATAATATTAATTTAACAGGAAAATATAAATAATCAAAGTTACAGATTATAAAGGTGCCAATTCCAATGAGTAGAATTTTGCCTCTTTACCATTAAATTACTTCCTCCATTCTGAGATATATCTCCACAGTATCGATCCCTTTGGAGCTTCAATTTGAAAAACGAAGGAGTTTCAGCATGCCATAGAAATCAAGAACAAAAATAAGGGAAGATGCAAATAAAATGGTATTAATTACGAACTAAAAAATTACATTAACAAAGTAGCTAGAACGTTTTGTAGTTTATCTTTAGGGCGAAAACTCTTGTGAAACCGTCATATATATATATGAGACATGATATGCGAATTATACTTAATACGTTAATTTTGTATACGTTAACGTTATATGTTAATATTTGATATTTTATACGCTAATACGTTAATTTTTTATACTTTATACGCTGATGTTTGATACTGTATATGCTAAATTTTAATACTTTATACGCTAAAGTAAAATTCATACACAAATTTCATATATGACACGGTGAGAACCAGCCTACCTTTAAAAGTTTTGGGACATGAAAATTTATACTGCTTAAAATTATTATCATAAGGGGAGTTTAATATTAATCAATCCAAAAAATAAACAAATAGACCATACCTGCTGTCACGCCTTTGGCGTCTTTAGCCGGATTATCACCACCGAAAAGTTCCCACGGTTAGCCAACAGCCCTCTGTTGGTAACTCTCACGTTTCCCTCTTGTTTAGGTTCGCATAACCCGTTAGCAAAGAAGAAAACAATATAAGCAATCAACCAAACGTAAATAGTAGGCACACAACAAATTTACAGGCCAACGCCCAACCTTAATCTCATTAACACAATGAAGATGACAAGGATCCTATTACAATGGTTGCAGAAATTCAAAGATAGCCAAAACTTAACTAATGAAGAGAATCTGCCTAGCCAAACTATAATAGGCAAAAATTGTGGCTGACATGTCTAGCCACTAACATAAGTTACAGCAAGAGCCAATCAGGAACAAGGAGTTAGCAACTATCTCAGGAACATGGCTGCCAGCTCAGCCACGTTTTCCACCTGTCCAACCTTTCAAGGACTTAGCCAATATGAGTCAAGGCTCAACCAAATTCAAGACCCAATTGCACCAACAGCCTTTCGCTTTAGACTTGGCTGATCAGCAACTAATCCCAGAACCGTCATGCACACATGCCCAGCACGTGCCTTCACCGACTTAAGCTCTGTAGCACTTTACTGGCAACTAACATTTGGTCCCAGACCGTTTAGGCTCGGCATGCCGACCTGCCATGCAACTCAGCACACTAACTGTCTGGCTCAGCTTAGCACCTCAGCGCAAGCTCAGTACAGCAGCCTTAACAGCTCGGTACATCCGTTCTGTTCGGCCTCACAGCACTTCGGTTCCACCAAACTGAATAGCTCGGCATGCCAAAAGCTATCATCAATGCTAAGGGTCTAACAAACCTCCCCCACTAGGAGGCTTTAACGTCCTCGTTAAAATTTGAGAGCCCTCTTGTTTCCAGTACTCTTGGATCTCTTCTTCAAACTGCCAAAGATCAACACCATCAATCCATTCGGCATTGATTTCCTCTTCTCCAACCCACTGAATCAAGTACTTAGTCCGTCTATTCTTCTTGCTCTGCCTATGCACTTCGTGCCTTAGAATTTTCAGAATCTCCTTGTCAAATTGAGTACTAATCACCAGCGGAGCTCGTTTCTGTTGGACCCTTGAGTCATCTTCCAAATCTGAATGATAGGCTTTTAGATAACTCACATCAAAAGTTGGATGCACTTTAAATCTGTCAGGTATTTTCAGCTTGTAAGCTACATTTCCAACTTTTGCCAACACTTCAAACGGACCATCATACTTCTGTACCAACCCTCTGTGTACTACTTTGCTGCTTATCTTTTTCCAAATTTGGGGAGTTAACTTGGGAAGTACTAACTCCCCAACCTGAATTGAACATCCTTTCGGTGCTTATCAGCATATTTCTTCATTCGCTATGTAGCCACCGCAAGACTATCCTTAGCCTTATCAACTAACTCTTGTTTGCCCTTGGCAAACTTGTAAGCTGCGGGACAATTCCCTCCAGAAGCCTGCAAAGCTACCTCGTGTGGAGTAAGAGGTTGCTGTCCATTTGCCAGCTCAAATGGACTTAGACCAGTTGCTGAACTTTTGTGGAGGTTATAACAAAACTGAGCAAAATCCAACAACTTAGTCCAGTTTTGCTGATTTTCCGAAACATAATGCCTTAAATACTCTTCAAGCAAAGCATTTATCCTTTCTGTCTGACCATTCGTCTGTGGGTGATTTGGAGTAGAGAACTTCAGTTCTGAACCCAAAGAATTAAACAACTGAGTCCAGAATCTTCCAGTGAACCTTGTATCGCTATCACTGATGATATCCTCAGGCAAATCGAAATACTTCACCACATTTTTAAAGAATAGATCAGTAGCAACATCAACTGGACACGCAGAAGGTGCCCCAATAAAACAAGCATACTTAAAAAACCGATCTACCACAACAAGAACAGTAGACCCATCAACTTTAGGAAACACACTAATGAAATCCATCGAAACCGATTGCCACGGCCTTTTAGGGACTTGAAGTGGTTGTAACAACCCTACATCTTTCTTCCTTTCAGTCTTGTCAAGTTGACAAACTAGGCAAGATTTCATATAAGCTTCAATATCCTCTTCCATCTTTGGCCATATGAAGCTGCGAGACAACAATGCATGCATCCTTTCAACCCCAAGATGTCCAGCCCACTATGTATCATGCGTTTTCCTCAATAGTTCCCGTCTCAACTTCCCAGAAGAAGGCACAAAGGCTCTTCCACCTTTTGCAAATAATAGACCATCTTCTAACCAGTACCGTCTCACAGTTTCTTTCTCTACCTTTTCTTTCAGCTTCAGAAAAACAGGATCTGTTAGAGACTCTTTCTTGATTCGTTTCAAGAAATTCGTTGTCACAGTCATGATAGAGTTCACAAACTCTTCAACCGTCTTTCTACTCAGAGCATCTCCCATAGCATTCTCCCTTCCTGGCCTATGTTCCCAATCAAAATCGAACTCAGCCAAGTACTCTTGCCATCTAGCTTGTTTAGGAGTAAGTTTCCTCTGAGTCTTGAAATAAGTGTTAGCCACATTATCGATCACAACTGTAAACTTTGTTCCCAGTAAATAGTGTCTGCAGATTTCCAAGCAATGTATCACAACAGTCATCTCCTTTTCATGCGTGCTGTACCTTCGTTCACACTCCTTGAGCTTTCTGCTCTCAAAAGCAACTGGATGCTTATTCTGAACAAGAACTCCACTAATAGCCCTGTCGGAAGCATCTGTGTGAACTTCAAATGGTAACTCAAAATTTGGTAAGCATAAGACCGGCTCAGATGCAATAGTTTCTTTCACGGCAAAGAAGGCTTCATCACAGCCAGAATTCCAATCCCACAGTTTATCTTTCTTTAGCAAATCTGTCAAGGGTGCCACAAGCTTTGAATACCCTTTTATGAAACTGCGATAATAATTTGCTAAACCGAGAAATAATCTTAACTCAGGGATGTTAGTTGGAGCCGGCCAATCTATGACAGCTACAACTTTCTTTCTATCCATGCTTATCATGCTATTTGCCAAGATATGACCTAGAAAAGATATTTCTTGCATTCAGAATTCACACTTTTCTTTCTTGACATATAGCTCATATTCTCTAAGCTTCTGAAATACAGCCCTCAAATGAACCATATGATCATTTAAAGTTTTAGAATAGATCACAATGTCATCTAGATAAACAACCACAAATTTATCCAGAAATTCATACAACACATCGTTCATAAGGTTACAAAAAGTAGCATGGGCATTTGTCAAACCGAATGGCATAACCAAGAATTCATATGAACCATACCTCGTGACCACAGTCGTTTTCTCCTCATCTCCCTCGGCAATTCGAACCTGCCAATACCCAGCTCCTAAATCGATCTTAGTGTTGTATCTGCCCTTCACCAACCTATCAAAGGGATCGTAAGTGTTTGGCACAAGGTATTTGTTCTTGATAGTAACCTTGTTTAGAGCACGATAGGCAACACAAAATTGCAAGGAACTATCAGCCTTTTTCTGAAACAAAGCTGGAGCACCGAATGGAGCTTTGGATGGTCTCAACAGTCCACCTTCCAATAACTCATCTAGCTGGCGTCTTAGTTCTTTCAATTCCACAGGAGACATGCGATATGGAGCTTGTGCAGGTGGTTTAGTTCCAGAAACTAACTCGATCTTATGATCAATAGCTCTCTTGGGTGGAAGTTTCTTAGGCAACTCATTGGGCATCAAATCAACAAATTCATCAAGCACCTCAGCTATATCATCAGGCACCTCTTGAAATGCATCAGGTTTGATTTCAACAAGAGCAGCAAGATAAGTCATCTGACCTTGTTTCAAACCTTTTTCCAGTTGTATAGCCGACAACATACCCTTCTGTTTAAGGTCCTTCTTTTCACCCACTACCTCATCACAAGGAACAAACACAGGCTTACTTTCATCAGCAATCATTATCTCATTCAAGTGAGGAATTGGATAAGCCTTGTTCAATAACATGAATTCCTTCCCCAGAATAACTTCATAGTCGCCCAACTTCTTGAATACCTTGAAGTTACAATTTTCTTACCGTGAATCGATTCCAATAGTTGTATTTGAAAGACCAAGGACTGCCTCTTCAGAATTCACAGCCCTTATGCGACTATTATGATCCTTTATGGATAGTTTCAATCTGTGAGCTTCCCGCTTAACCATAAAATTGTGACTCGCACCCGAATCCACTAAGGCATTCACAGTTGCCCCATTCACTCTCAGTAATACAAATATCAAAGTATTCTGAAAAGCATGTACCTTTGTTGATGCCATTGCATACAACAGTTGTAAAGGATTGACACGAACTGGAGTGTAAATTCCTGAATCATCCCCACAAGCCACAACAGCATTCACTTTTTCTTTCTTAGGATAATCTCTTGCAAAATGGGGTCCTGCACAAGTGAAACACCCACCCTTGTTGCCACCATCCTTAGAATTAGTAGCCTTACTTGTGGTTTCAAAAACGACTTTCTTTTTAGTCTTTTAGAAAGACTTGGTTTTCTCCTTCCCTTTCTCTTTGCCCTTCTTCTTGTCAGCCGATTGCAAACTTGCTTTAAAGTCTACAAGTTTCTCAGCAGTAACCACAGCTTGAGGCAAAGTCTGGACACGCTGCCTGTTCAATTCAGCCTGAGCCCAATTTTGCAGCCCTGACAAGAAGTTGAGCAACTTGTCTTGTTCAGTCATCTCACGTATGTCCAGCATTAAGGAACTGAAATCCTTTACATAGTCACGAATCGATCTTGTCTGTTTTAGCTTCCTCAACGCTTCTCTTGCCAGCCAAGAGGAGTTGGTTGGTAAGAACTGAGCCTTCAACTCTTTTTTTAGTTCTGACCAAGCCATAATCGTTCCAGCATTTTCATCAACCGACCTGGTTTGCCACCACAATTTTGCATCACCCGCAAGGTACATGGTCGCAATGGACACTTGTTGTTCATCCGAAACTTTAGCTGTCTGGAAATAGTTCTCCATATCCCACAATAAATTCTCAAGTTCTTTGGAACTTCTTACTCCACAGAAGGTTTTAAGTTCAGGTACCTCCACTTTTGCCAATGACCAATCTTCGTTGTTAACAGGTCCATCCCGAAGAGCCCTCTTCAATAAACCCACATCATCTCTCAAGGAATCAATTACTTGCTTCTGTTCATCAAGTAACTGCCTATAAGTGTCTAGATCTGGAGATCTAGAAGATGAAGTACCAGCAGATCCGGCAGTTCTAGTGGACCGTCTTTCAGTTTCGTCCACTCTAGCTCTCAATCTGCCCACAAACTTCGAAGTTCGGTTATCATCTGGAGCAAGTTTTGGGTCTCATCTTGAGTTCCCAAAATGGAGACAATGTCTTCAATGGAGGCTTCCAGTCTACTAACTCTTTCTCTCAACGTATTACCCGATTCCCTCATATTTTAGATCACACAGCACCAAGTATGCACGAAACCTTGGGCTCTGATACCAAAATGTCATGCCTTTGGCGTCTTTAGCCGGATTATCACCACCGGAAAGTTTCCATGGTTAGCTAACAGCCCTCTGTTGGTAACTCTCATGTTTCCCTCTTGTTTAGGTTCACACAACCCGTTAGCAAAGAAGAAAACAATATAAGCAATCAACCAAAGGTAAATAGTAGGCACACAGCAAATTTACGGGCCAACGCCCAACCTTAATCTCATTAACACAATGAAGATTACAAATATGTTATTACAATGGTTGCAGAAACTCAAATATAGCCAAAACGTAACTAATGAAGAGAATCTGCCTAGCCAAACTATAATAAGCAAAAATTGTGTCTGAAATGTCTAGCCACTAACATAAGTTATAGCAAGAGCCAATCAGGAGCAAGGAGTTAGCAATTGCCTAAGGAACATGGCTGCCAGCTCAGCCACGTTTCCACATGTCCAGCCTTTCAAGGACTTAGCCAATATGAGTCAAGGCTCAACCAAAATCAAGACCCAATTGCACCTATAGCCTTTAGCTTTAGACTTGGCTAATCAGCAACTAATCCTACAACCGTCATGCACACATGCCCAGAAGCTCCATAGCACTTTACTCGCAACTAACATTTGGTCCCAGACTGTTTAGGCTCAGCATGCTGACCTTCCTACTCGGCATGCCTACCTGCCATGCAACTCAACACACTAACTGTCTAGCTCAGCTCAGCACCTCGGCACACTTAGTGCCTACAGCAATCTCAGCATACAACACTAGCAAGCTCAGCACAGCAGCCTTAACAGCTCGGCACATCCGTTCTGTTCGGCCTCACAGCACTTCGGTTCCACCAAACCGAGTAGCTCGGCATGCCGACCGTGCACTTTGGCATGCCAAAAGCTATCCCCAATACTAAGGGTCTAACACCTGCCATCATCCAACGGTGTAAGCATAATCCATTGGCATGACAACTTGTGGAATGTGTGATATTTTCATCCAATCATCTCCTGCTTGATTTGAGTAACGCTCCCACAATCTTTTGGAGCGTTTGATCTCCAGAAGTTTTAATTTTGATGTCTTTCCAAGGATGCGATGTGGCAGTGCCTTTAGTTTGGGGCAGCCCAAAATGAATAGTTTCTCAAGGCGTGGCATCACTAAAATAGTAGTAGCATTGATTTTCTCATCATCTTCATCTTCATATGCCACTGAGATATCATCTTCATCTTCATATGCCGCTGAGATAGTAGTAGCATTGATTTTCTCATCATCTTCATCTTCATCTTCACCTTCACAGCTTAGATCTTCCCATGTTTCCCAATTATTTAGATTTGTAAAATATAATCTCTTTAAACTGGGAAATGCTACTGCTTCAACATTATCATTATCATCAAGATTATTCTTGGGTAGTCCAAATAATTCACCACCTAAATGTTTTAGGTTCCGAATCTCATGGAGCGAAAGGTGTTCAAGAGATAACAACTTCCACAAACAAGGCAAAGATGAAATATTCAAAATAAAGTCCTAAATCAAAACTCTCAGGTTACTAATGAGAGACTCGCTTGTGATCCATTTTGGTAATTGGAATCCTCCATAATTATTCAAATGAAGACATTGTAAGTTTGGAGAGAGTTCCATTACCTCAATCAAACTTGAGTTTTCCATCTGATCCCTTGCAAAACGTAACAAAAAGTATTGGATGTAAATTTTTTTGCCAAATTCTGCCTTTCCAAAATCTACCTTGCCATGAAATCTTCAAGTTTGTTAAGATATTTAAACATTACAATGTCACCGTAACTTCTGCCCACATTGAAATCACTCAAAGTACGAAGTGAAGTCAATTTCTCAAACCCTTGTGGCATTTGCTCTTGTGAGTGAATTGTTAGATGATTAATAAGGTGTCTTAAGTGTGCAAGTTCTCTAATCCTTTGAGGATGGCATCGAAGAGAATAGCAGAAGCTAATATCTAAAGTTTCCAGATAGCATAAATCACAAATTTCTTCGGGCAATTCCTCTAATCTCAAATTGGAACTCAAGTTCAAGTATCGCAGATGAACGAAATTTCCTAAATCCTTTGGGAGTTGTTTTAGTTCATAACTAGACCAATCCAAAGCCCTCACACATTTCAGACATGTAAACAAATCTTGGGGAAGTTCTCCATGAAAATCAATCATAAACAAATTTCGCAAATTTTCACTGTCAAAGACTAAAGAACTTATTGTTCCAATTGCGCCACGCCATAATGTTACATGACGAGCTCTTACTTTGGATGAATTTTCTCCATTATTCACTCTCTCACAATCTAGTTTATCAATTATACGACATTCATTTTTTGTGAGAAATTGAGCAAAATCATGAACTATGTCATGCATCTTACAACTGTCTATTCTGTTCACCCCATAATCATCTATCTCCAACTCCTGAAAGAAAGAACACATTGCTAAATTTTTTAAGTACTCATAACCCTTCATTTCCATCCTTTCATCACCTCTTCTACTTGCACCAAGATAACCTTGTGCCATCCACAATCTAATAAGTTGATCAACATCTATGCGGGTATCTTTTGGAAAGACCGCACAATATGAGAAGCAACGTTTCAATTGTGGAGACAATTCGTTATAACTCAAATAGAAATGAGGGAAAAGATGCATAGACACTTCCTCCATTTGCCATATCTTACTAGCCAACGCTTGTTGCCACTCTTTTACTGTGTCTTTAAACTGCAAAAGACCTCCCATAGTTTTTGCAGCGAGTGGCAAGCCCTTGCACTTTTCTGAAATTTTCCACCCAATCTTCTCCACTCTCTCACACAGCTCAGATCTTTCTGACAATGCTATCCTTTTTAATACTAACCAACAATCAGAGTTTGAAATTAGGCCTAGGGGATGCTGGTAATTGGTGCCTACAACTCTCGCTACTCTTTCACTTCTTGTTGTTACTAGGATTATGCTTCCCGAAGCACCATCCTTGAGACAGTCTCTTAATGGCTTCCACTTTGAATCCTCGTCAGTCCAAACATTATCTAACACAAGTAGGAATTTCTTCAAATGACTCTTTTACGCGCTGGAACAATGACTCTAATTCTGACACATTAGGATCACTTTTTTCTGAGCCCTCGAGGATAGCACTTGCGATCCTTTTCTCATCAAAAGGATCGGACACACATACCCATTTTCTAAGTTGGAAACCATTCTTTACTCTATCATCATTGTAAAGCATTTGATCAATTGTGGTCTTTCCACTACCCCCAACCCCTACTATAGAGATAACCTTAATCCCATCTTTCCCAACTTCTTTACTGCTACTCTCAGGCAGTAAGTGCTTGAGTAAAGAATCCTTGTCGGATTCTCGACCGTGCACCTCTGATTTGCGAAAGACAGAGGTATGATTTGTGAAAGACAGAGGTAGTCATAGGGTGCTTAAATTCGTTAGAATCAGAAAAGCGCCCACTACTACTCGTCACAAAGTTAAATTGATTTGCCTCTTTCAACACCAATTCTAACTTATCGTTGATATCCTTTATTTATAAAGCAATATCACTGCGCACAGAAGCTTGTTTAAGACAACAACAAAGGGATGGGATAAAAGAACACACCTTCTCAAAGAGTTGGCATTCTTCTAACATTTTGAGATCCCTGAATCTTTGGTTTGTGAATCTTGACGTTCCATTCATCCAGCACATCGTCCATCTCATAGGTTATGCCTTCAAGCTTTTCCAGCCATACCCCAACATTTTCCTCCTTTAGCCTTCTCCTCTCAGCATCATGCAGCACATCTTTGATTCTTAAAATTTTGGAGGCGCTACTACAAAATGGCGGATTTAAACCGCCCTTTTTAGAGCGGTTAAACATAATCCGGTGTAATTTATAAAAATGCGGTGGCATTATCGTAATATTAAGCAAGAATTTAGTGACAGGAGAACTATTTACACCGGTTTAAATAATAACCGGTGTAAATAGTTTCTATATTACACCGGTTATAAGAAAACCGGTGTAAATAGTTTATATATTACACCGGTTATAAGAAAACCGGTGTAAATAGTACACTTTTTACACCGGTTATAAGAAAACAAGTGTAAATAATACACTTTTTACACCGGTTATAAGAAAAACCGGTGTAAAAAAAACTAGTGTAAAAGGTACACTTTTTACACCGGTTTTCTTATAATCGGTGTAAAAAGTGTACTATTTACACCGATTTTCTTATAACCGGTGTAAATAACAAGTCTAAAAATCGATTAAATGGCTAGTACTCTTTAGTCTCCTACCAAAACACTTTCTCTCCCGCACATATTGTTCAAACCATCTCCGCCTCCAGGTTCATTGCCGTCACCTCCATCGTCGCCGTCTCCATCATTAAAGACGAGATCTTCAGTGCACTCAACTTCAGCTTTAAAGACGCCATCTTTAGTGAACTAATCAGCTGGAATAGCTAAACCACAGCCTCACTACATATTTTTTCAACTCTTCACCAATCAGGAGCTTCAATAATCAAGCCTCTCTCTTAGCTAAAGCTATCAGCTGAACAGCGCCAAAGGTTCCAACTTCTCGGCATCAAAATCACGATCTCCAAGGATCGTCAAAATCAGAGCTAGATTTTGGCAAACGGGAGCTTAAATTGATTCCTTTCATTTTTGATTATCCACACTGGCTTCATGCCATTATTATAACGTTTTTGGTGAATAAATATTATACACTACAGCAATATGATTGCAACGATGCATTTTGTAATTGTGTTTGGACTTTGATTGTTTAGTACTCTTTCTATTATATACTACAGCAATGGTTGCTCATTCTTTTCTGCCTCCCTTTAGTTTTGAATATATTCTAACAAGATTAATATGCTCAGCATGGGATATTGGTCTTTGAATCTACTTTCTATGTAGAACCGTATTCTTATTCTACTGGTTAAAAAGTGGGATCTTTGAGACTCCATTCCAGTTGCATAAACACCGGTTATATAACCAGTGTAAAATAAAAGTTTTTACACCGGGTTTATAAACCCAGTGTAAAAAATACTTGTTACATCGGTTTATAAAACCGGTGTAAGAAATATGTACCTTTTACCCCGCCTATATATACACCAGTTCATTTTATAAATAACCGGTGTAAATAATAAGATTTAACCGGTGTTTAATGCCCGTTTTATACTAGTGAGGGGAGATTTTTCACCTCTTCTTCAACTCCCATCACTAGGTTCACCCTTTCCCTGAGCTGTTTCAAGGCAACATCACTCAATTGGTCTATTATCTTGGGAACAAGAAATTCAGCCGTTGCTTATGTTGGTTGGTTGGATGGATTTGTTTTTCTTGAATTGGTAGTGTTTGTTTGTGGGGAAAAGAAGCAAATAAGTTCAAGTATATATAGAGCCTAATTAAGAGTATAGATGGCATCCATGAATGAATGAATTCCTTACTTTGTATGTTCTCTCACTCAAAGAATATATCATTTGTTTGATCAAGTAAACAACTCATACACATATAGTTAAACTTTGCTTGCAACTATGCTTATAGCATAAAATTATCACAATTTGCGATTGAAATTTTAGAATATATGATGAATATGATATTGTCTTGGTATTAAATCTTCAAGAACTGCTGAATATATATTTCATAGATTACCTTGTCATTATATGATTATAACACAAAGTAGATCAACAATGAACTATGTTTGTTTGGAATTGCTTCTTTTAATATATAGATTACTTTTTCTTGATTATTTTATAGAAACTCAAAATCATATATTGAAGAAATGTTCTAGTCATTTTGAATCTCAATACAAGCCATTC